>CM048748.1:91675385-93105385 GCA_026315105.1 Locusta migratoria
CAAAATCAGTGGTGTATAATAACACGTCCATTGTTCTGTGTGCATTATGGAATCTCGTGTGCGAAATCGCCAGTTCCCATGCGTGTCCAAAGTACATGAAATAAAGCATTTTACACACAAATTAGTAACATAGTCATGATATTTCAGTTTACACTGAAAGAAAAGTCGTTGATTAATAAACCATATTTTTACATTACAAGTAGTGTCTTGAAGACGGATACATTTGAATAGTAATGAGTAATTTAATTCTTATACTAGAGTATCTACAAAATTAGTGTCATTTCATATAGGCATAAGGCTTTACATACTATGTACATATTACTTTACAAACACATAATCGTATGAAATACATTCAGGGTGCTTGTCATCAATTTGGCATTAGGTCATGTAAAGTAAATTTGTTGTCATAATTAGAGCAATTAACGTGAAGCCACTTCAAATAACTTGACATTCCAATTACCACTAGTCAATTAAATTGACATACATCACTATGGTGGGGATTGCATTACCACCAAATTATAACAATTAAATTACATATGTTGCCATGGCCAGGCTTTTGTCTGAACTGAGTTACATATTTCATTGCCTTGAGGTATAACACATCAGGGTAGTTTCGTGAGAATATCAAAAGAGGTTCAAGTCATCAGGTCATGTCTGTGTCTGTCTGAGTCAGCAGTAGGGTCAGACAAAACAATTAAGGCAAATTTTGGCACAGTAATAGATGTACATCACAGTAAATCATCCGATAACGTACACTACTTGTTAGGCATAGCTGCAGATTTTCATCAATAAGATCATCAATAAAAATTTTGAAGATAGCAGTAAGCAAAAGCAAAGTATCTCTGTGCATTAACTACACTTAACTAGGCGTAGTTTATGGCAAAACTGCAAGTTCGCAAGAGAGATGGCTGTGTGCAACGTATAAGCATAACCATACATTTTCATGAGCTTCATTATAAAATTAATTAGCATAGTGGTAGGGCTTAGGTATATAATTAGTGAGCATAGCGGTAAGCTTTGATTACAAGAGCAATAAGCATAGCTGCAAGCATAATTAGAGATATTCATTACACATAATTACAAATAATTACAGAGCATCAGAAGGATATGATTCTCACCAATCACACATGCCATTGAAGGCACAATGCATCAACATACAAAATGGTGCACATAAGCACAAAGAGAAAACACAAAAGCGCAGTGCGAGTAAGCACATAAGAAAAGAACAGAGCATAGCATCATTAGCAACAGAGCGTTTCCTCATAATTGGTTCATAATCATTGTATACTCTCGTCCACATAATTACATTTATCAAACATCTTTGACTGTTACCAATACCTTCCTTACCATCATTTATCCATAAACAATAGTGCATTTTAAAGACCACCATGACATATTGTGTATTGCCTTACTCATCATCCTCCAGAATGTCCTTTTTCTTTTTTACTGCTTAATTGGCTTACAAAATGCTTATGTCAACTCAAAATCTTCTTCACTCGCTCCGAAGTTCGTAAGTTATGCAATTAGTAATACAGAAGAGAAATCTGATATTTTCTGAAACATAATAACTTAATTAGATTACTCAATCAAAAATTTCCATTAATTTTATTTGTCTTGCACAGCCACAGAGTTCGTTTTATGTAAATTGCAAGATAGTCATAGTTTTGTATGACAATATCCCAGAAAAAAAAAAAAAAAAAAAACTTATCTCTTTTCATTCTCCACTCCGTGGAGTGGAGCGGGCTGTTTGAGATCCGGCCCATAAAGAGTCGCGGTTCTATTCAGCCAATATCAGACAAGCTGATAGTGGGGCAAAGGGGGATCCCGATTGGGAATAAGTGGGAGGGGCTTACCAGCTCCGGCATACGCCTTACAACCAAGGAAAACCTCCCGAAAACCTTGGTCGGAGCCGGGGGATTGGGACCAATTTAATTTATCTCCGGGACTTGCCCCGGACAAAAATGGATTATCGAGAGAACACGAATGCACTCACGACAATCAAGGATCGGACGCACGAATTACTCTCGTAATCTCGTAGAGATAAGCTCGACCAACAGTGGACAAGCATCTCCCTACAGGAACCGCACCCGTGGGCACGGTGTCCTGTGCAGCACAGAGCATAAGTATTCAGAGTTAGGGAAAAGTAACAGTGAGAAAAAGATGTAGATAGAGCGCACTAAGGAAAAGCGGAAGAATAGTGACACTCAGCTCGAGAACGGGGCACCAATCGCCACTTGGTGTGTCCAAAACAGATTAATGGGCTCTCTACCCCAATTTTATGCCTTGAAAATTTTAATATTGGAAATGTGGTGTATGCCTTTCGACTTGTGCGTCTTTAAAGTTTCTACCTCAACGACGTTGTCGTGGATGATACGTTTGATTCGATACGGACCATTGTACAGTAAGAAGAATTTGTGAATCATAGATCTTCCCTTGTGGGATAAGTGGTGGGATCTAATTAATACCTTTTGTCCTACATAGAGTTGTTTGGCGTAACAATTACGTTGAGAGCGTTTCCTTTTTTCAGCTGCTTTCTTAATGTTTTTAAGCGCCAATTCAATGATCTCATGATGACGTAGTCTTCTGTGTTTAGGAAAAGGTATCAATTCCTTGATACGGTCGGGAGGTTGCTTGTTTTTCAGAACCAGAATTGGTGAAAGACCTGTAGAATCATTAGGAAGTTCATTTATAATATTTTGAAATGACAGAAGATATCTATCCCATGTGTTATGTCGTCGGTAGCAATACAGCCTACAAAGTTTTCCAAGCTCTTTCATCACTCGTTCACAAGGGTTAGAGGCAGCATGATAAAGTGATATGAACACAGGTTTGATGTTTCTGCGTCACATTAGAAGTAGATAAAAATTTTAAACAACTGGCACCTTCTTCATATCTGGTAATCCAGTCTTCGAATTTAATTTGAATGGCATTTTCCTGAACAAAAGCAGTGGCACAAGCCGTATTGAAATCTAAAATAACCTTGTACTTGGATAGGAAGTCCACACCTAATATTATCTGTGAAGTTAAACGGGGGACAATCAATAGGTTGGCAGAAAAGAGATGACCTTGACATAAAAATTCTACGTATGTTTGCTGTCGAATTTCGACAGGTTTGCTAGAAATGACGCCACGAATTTTAGTGCAATGCAAAGGCAGAATGGGACCATTAAGAAAGTTCTGATATTTCTTGAAAGTCACCTCACTGATTACTGACACAGGGCTACCAGAATCTAAGACAGCAGAAAGATTGATTTTGCCAATTTTGACAGATACAATTGGGTGAATTGGAATATCGAGACAGTCTACCTCCTCTTCTAATAGTGCCTTTTTTATGTCATCTAACTGTACAAATTTTACGTCTTGTTCGGTGGAAGGTTCATAAGAAATTTCTTTGTTGAGACAAGTGTTACCAAGATTAATGAGGCTTTCACAAGATAAATGCTTTTCAAATCTTGATTGTTCATCAACTTCGCATTCACTATCATCGTCATTAGAAAACATGTAATTATCTATCCAGTCAGCGACAGAGGTGTGCTGCAAATCTAATTGTTCGAAATCATTTTTTGCTGTTCCAAGGTTACTGTTAGTTGCATTATTGTGTGGCAGTACCGTATCCTGCATTTCAAAGTACATGACCGGTCTGTCATATGCAATTGTTGGTTGATACTGTAAGAATTTTATTTCGTATATAGTGTCTTCCTCAGAGTCTGAAGACGAAGCTTCTGTCTCCCACTCTGAATTGTCGTCATTATATTGCTGATCGACAATTATTTCGTTTAACCGTTGGGCAGTATAATGTTTATTCGATGCCTTTTCATTTGTTTCGTTAAATCTGATAGTACAATTTTTGTTACTGTCATTACTTTCAGGAGTAACGGCTTTAGGTATTGACACAATTTGTGTCGGTTTTGCCTTATCACTTACTGAGGTGCTACCAGCATCAGTATTGTGCACTTCCGCACAAACTACTATTCTGTTTTGTTCGGGAGGTTGTTCATTGTAACCTTCCTCTCTGTGAGAACGTTCACAATGAACAAGTTTCAGCGTATAGTTAGAATCACATAAATCCTGTACGGCCGAATTATTTGCCGTCGAGTCCGCTAGTCATACCTGACGCGGCCCCTTTTTTGACGAATTATAGCGTGGATTGGCAGGTCTGATTTCAATGTTTTGCTCTTGTCTTTCCGGGGTACGCGATCTGCTTAGGCCCCGATTCGTGTTTTCGTGTCGCGGAAGGCGATCACGAGAATTATCGCGTGTGCCCTCCCTACTACGCTTCTCAGCGTTATTGTTGTTATTTTCAATCTCGCGATCACTATCAGTATTGCGTCTTTCACGCCAATTAGTATCATTTGAGGTATTGCTGTTATGAAAATAATTGTGGCGTCCTCCGCGACCAAAGCCACCACCTCGGTAACGGCCACGAAAACTTCCACGGTTATTCTCACGATCTTGAAAATCACTGTTCTCATTGTCGCGACTTTGTTTGTAAGATTCATTAGTGAAAGAATTATGTTTTGATTTATCGTCGTGCTCTGAATAACGTTTAGTACGCGGCGGGCTTTGTTGCGACCGGCGATCATATCTGTTTCTATCAAAATATCGACTGCGCGAGGAATTTTCCTCGTCTTCTTCCTCTAAGTCTTGTAAGAGGTTTCTAAAGGCTTCAATATCATTCTTGCATCCTGCCGCAATGGCAATTTGACGCAAGTGTAGAGGCAATTTGTTCAAACAAATTCTAATTAATTCGGCAGGGCAGTAAGGTGCCGATAAAAATTGATTTTTGTATACCAAATGTTGGAAATATTCCACCGGGCTCGAGAAATTTGATCGCTCAAAAGTTTTGAACGTCGCAATACTGTTTTTAACGCGGTCTTGTGCCGCTTCCGACCAGTATGCGGATAGAAATGAGCGTCGGAACTGATTCTCGCTATAGCACTCTTGTGCAATAGCTCTCATTCTGGTGGCTGGCTCGCCTTCCAGATAACCACATATAAATTCTAATCTGTGCTCAAGTGGCCAATTCGGGGGAAGACAATAATCGAATTGCTGCAACCACTCTTTAGGGTGCAAGTCATTCGGAGAGTTTTTGAATGTCTTGAATTTACGTACAGTCAGGAAATGCTTGTAGTCAAACGCTTCACTTCGCCTGTGCGGTGTAAGTGAGCGTAAACTACGCATCGCGCCTTCATTGTTGTTACTATGAGGTACACTTCGTTCACGTACCAAGCGACCTACTTGAGTCGAATCATCATTGTCATTTTCGTTCAAATTTTCTTCTACGTCTTCGTATGCATTTCCACAAGTATGGTCAAATTTCCTCTCTATTCGCGCCACGCGATCATCTAATTTCCTGACCTCAGCCTTGTATTGCTGATTAATGGTCATTTGACCTTGTTTGAAACGGTCAAGGGCGAGATATTCATTAGTTTCATTAAAGGGGGTAGGATGCGTTACATCAGAACTTTTGTCACTGTTATCACTGATTTGGGTAATCTTAACAGTAATATCCTCAAACTGTTTATTAATTTTATTGATCTGTTCCGTCGTGACTGACTGGAAGTTCTGCAACTTTTCATCAAATAGATTACTCTGTTGCTTCAATTGAGGGAGTTCAGTAGTTTCCATATTTTCGACTTGTGACGCAAAGCTTTCCATATTTTCCACTCGTGACACTAGGCTTTCCATATTTTCCACTCGTGACGCAAGGCTTTCCACTACCGGGTTAATCTCGTCGCGAATATCTTGTATTATTTGCTGAGATTCACGTTTGAAAGTATTGAGCAGTTGTTCCCTGAACCGATTGTTGTCCTCATTTATTTTATTAAAACTACTTTGAATACTCACAAACCTCGAATCGCACGTCTGTTCTATTTTCTCAAGTTTTTTACCTTGTTTCTCAAGTTTTTCATTTAATTTCTGAGATTGTTCCTCCAGTTTTTCATTTAATTTCTGAGATTGTTGAGATTGTAATTGACTATTCTCATTTAATTTAGAGAGCTGTGACAATAAAATTTGCATGAAATCATTTGGTAATACGTTTTCCATAGCCGTCGCACAAGTATTTTTTGTAGCAGAGCTAGGCGGAACCGATGCATTATTTTCCGCAACCACGTTACAAGAATTGGAATTCTGTATTGTCGAATCCTGTACTGTATCATTATCCATATTGTCTATTCCTGAACTAATCTGTTCCGCATTTTCGGACACGGTATTTACTGTCGTATTTGTATCAGTGCAGTGAGAAGACTCTTGTAAAAATTCAGCTTCTCTCCTTGCATCATTCGAGGTCTCATTTTCGGAAGCAGATTTAGCATCAGCGCGGACTCTCCTATTCTTCGACATTGTTAACAGAATTTTGCAGTAAAGTGACTAATAATATTTATTTTCGCCTACTGCATATTTTTTGAAAATCACACACAGTAATTATGAGAGAACAATAGGCTGAATCGGGCTAGTGCAACATACAATCACAATCGAGATTACGCGAACCGTTAATTATCACACGAGTTCCGCGATACTAGAACTTTCATCACAACAAACATCAGACAATGTAAAAGAGAGACTTGTTCAGTAGTAATGCAATTATTTGTATATTCAATTAATCTACTATAAACAATGCTACACACTATCAAGAATGGTAAGTAACAAACTACAGAAACAATTACTATGCTACTGTTGCTATAACAAAGGATGGTGCTACAAAAATTAAATTAAGAGCCAAAAGATAAGTTGGTTAGTGGAAAAGACAAACTAACTTAAATAAGGCTACGTATCTAACTACGTCACGATCCTGTTTGTGAACTATCCTGGCAGAAAGGGCGCCAGATAAAAGATGTACGTGTGTTGTGTGGATGTTGAACCTATCGTTAGATCAGACAACAAATTGTTGCTTGACACAGCAATTTGGTTTAATTATGGCCCTGATATTGATGTATATGCTATTAAGTGAGAAACAGTGCATGAAACTGATTATGTGCGCAACGGATATTTTTAACAAAACAACTGTGACATGTAGCCTTTTGAAACAGACACTGACTATACTAAAAAATTTTGACTGCGAGAAAGATATATAAAAAAAACCACAAATCACTTTCTTAATGCTTGACTGTGAGAATTTTATGCAGATCAGTTTCTAATTATTGAAATTTAGTATCAATTTAGTATCATAGTCAATTAACTATCATTTACTATGGCACCAATAATGAAATCCGTTCAACAATATTATTCACATCAATACTGCACTTTAAATCCACTGATAATTAATTATCAAATGAAGGAAGTAGGTTAATTTTCTAACTACGTAAATGAAATATGAAGGTAAGTTTAAGCTACTTATTATTAATAATCAGCATTACATTACCTACATAATACAACTTCTGACTTGCTGGCAAAGCAGCCTCTGCTCTACATCGGAGCCATACACACAACCCAACCGCTCTCTAAGCGAGCTGAACCACTAGTACTAGTCTCTCTCAGTGCGAGCTACAATGCTATGCAATACATGATCTTTGCCAAAGATGAAACTTCATAAAGGACACATATCGATACATACAGTAGAAGCGATATTATACATTTTCTTGCAAGCAAGTTACTCGATACAAAACAGGAGGCACAATATTGGACATTTTCTTACAAAATAATTTTTTATGGACACGTTTCACCCGCCTGGTCGTAGCATAATAAGGCGCTGGGGCGCGTCAAGTAGACACACACTGCATTCGGCAGTGTAACAACACTGGGGCCGGGGACTGTAAACGCAGCTAACTCATGCTGCACAAATATTACAAATGATAACTACAGACGGTTTACTGATCTTTCAGTCGCCGTAAAAGTGTGCTTCGAAATAAGAAATAAAATTAAATAATCTTGCGCACTACATATTAAGCAATTAACATAAGCTATTATCATGACCAACTACTCAAGCATTAACATAAGAGTGGCTATTAAAGCATATAATTATCCACAATCAGTCGTCGGACAAGTGAAAAAAATGCTTCCAAGCAGGAGTTGAACTCAGGTCGTATGCGCGAGAGGCTAGCGCCTTGCTAATTACACTACGCTGGCTGACGAGCTCCTAATGACTCAGTACATGTATAGCTGTTACGCGCTGGACTTTGATCGCGATTTTCGTGGAAACTAAGGCGCATTGGAACATATCCTGTTAGCTTGGTGGTCTGGAGGAGATTATTTCCATGTTAAGATAAATCAAGTTTGAACTTCATTATTAAAGGTTTGATTGACGGTCTGACCTGGAAAGACAAACTCCGGGTGAACGACGACCTTAACATCGGCAAAGCTGACCAGCATTGTTTTGACGTCAGATCTGACTTGACGACATATATTTGAACGGTGTAACGATGACGTCGTCCATTAACTGTTGATTTATTTCTGCGTCGAAACCATAGCATCATGGCACATAAGACGTATAAGTTTTAAGCTGTTGTTTCATAAAACATGTTTTAACACGAAATTCGATTTGATTGTCCGTCAGAAACCGGAGGAATAAACTTGGAAGCAACACTTTTCATTCTCTAATCTTTCGTTAAAATTGGCTGAACCATGCTCCAGTATAACCCAATAACCTGTGACGGTCTGTGTGCGCAAGCTCTCGAATTTTTTAAATATTTTTTCCGACTCACACAGTTAATGAACGTCAAGGACGAGGTTTATTCAGTCAACATGTTGTCATTGAGCAAACCATTCCTGGGCTTGAGTTTTTCGCTTAGCGTTGTCTGTTATCTGTTTTCGATAATAAAATAGTTTCAGCAGCATTTAAAGCGAGAAGAAAAAATCCACAGCTGCAAGTTAATCACTTAAACTTGCCATCACATAAAACTATTCACGAACAGAAACAATCACTGCAAATGAACGAAACAAGTCAGGTCGATAACACAGGCGGCACTGAATTGGGATGCACACCTAGCGGAAGATACGTTCAACACAGTCTCCGCCCTTGGCCAATGTCAAGGTTTCAATGAGGTAAATTTGAGATTGCTGGTAATTTCTTACAGTGGCGAAGTGTTAGTTACTGGCTGAAGAATAATCTGAATGCCGTGTCCACATTATTTTTATAAATTTATCCAAAGAACAGAGGAACCAATTTATCTATATGTTTCCATTCTTTCTTAGCCTTATTGCGGTATAACAACTCAGGAACTTCGATTGTTGCTACAAACCACTGATTTCTCATTGTAAAAAATCAAGTGCTAGTCATACACTCCTGGCCATTAAAATTGCTTCACCACGAATATGACGTACTACAGTCGCGAAATTTAAGCGACAGGAAGAAGATGCTGTGATATGAATTCACACAACGTTCGCGCAGGTGGCGTCACCTACAACGTGCTGACATGAGGAAAGTTTCCAAACGATTTCTCATATACAAACAGCAGTTGACCGGCGTTGCCTGGTGGAACGTTCTTGTGATGCCTCGTGTAAGGAACAGAAATGCGTACCATCACGTTTCCGACTTTGATAAAGGTCGGATTGTAGCCTATCGCGATTGCGGTTTATCGTATCGCGAAATTGCTGCTCGCGTTGGTCACGATCCAATGACTGTTAGCAATATATGGAATCGGTGGGTTCAGGAGGGCAATACGGAACGCCGTGCTGGATACCAACGACCTCGACTAGCAGTCGAGATGACAGGCATCTTATCCGCTTGGTTGTAACGGATCGTGCAATCACGTCTCGATTCCTGAGTCAACAGATGGGGACGTTTGCAAGACAACAACCATCTGCACGAAGAGTTCGACGACGTTTGCAGCAGCATGGACTATCAGCTCGGAGACCATGGCTGCGGTTACCCTTGACGCTGCATCACAGACAGGATCGACCGCGTTGGTTTACACAAGGACGAACCTGGATGCACGAATGGCAAAACGTCATTTTTTCGGACGAATACAGGTTCTGTTTACAGCATCATGATAGTCGCATCCGTGTCTGGAGACATAGCGGTGTACGCATATTGGAAGCGTGTATTCGTCATCGCCATACTTATGTATCACCCAGCGTGGTGGTATGGGGTGCCATTGGTTACACGACTCGGTCACCTCTTGTTCGCATCGACGGCACTCTGAACAGTGGCCGTTACATTTCAGCAGTGTTACGACCTGTGGCTCTGCCCTTCATTCGATCGCTGCGAACCCCTACATTTCAGCAGGATAATGCAAGTCCTGTAGGGCCTTTCTGGATACGGAAAATGTTCGACTGCTGCCCTGGCAAGCACATTCTCCAGATCTCTCACCAAATGAAAACGTTTGGTCAATGGCGGCCGAGGAACTGGCTCGTCACAATATGCCAGTCACTACTCTTGAGGAACTGTGGTACGGTTTTGAAGCTGCATGGGCATCTGTTCCTGTACACGCCATCCAAGCTCTGTTTGACTCAATGCCCAGAGGTATCAAGGCCGTTATTTCGGCCAGAAGTGGTTGTTCTGGGTGCTGATTTCTTAGGATGCAAGCACCCAATTTGCGTGAAAATGTAATCACATGCCAGTTCTAGTATAATATATTTGTCCAATGAATACCCGATTATCAACTGCATTTCTTCTTGGTGTAGCAATTTTAATGGCCATTAGTGTATTATAGTGTGACTGGGCGTCGTGTTAGTCAGTTGGCAGATACTGTAACGGAAATGATTGTGTAGCTCATAAATACGTTACGTTAAAGATGTTATGCACAAGTTATGCGAAATTTGTAGCAACAGCGCAATAGAATCGAAACAGGTCACCACTAAATACACATTCTGCGCTCTAGGTTGACGCCAGCGACCGTGCAGTAGTAGTTATACTAATTTTCGGTAGCTCGCCGCTTACCTACATCGCTCGATAAGTAGCAGGAAACCAGGTAGCAGGAAACCAGGTAGCAGGAAAATTTTTATTATTTTTTTCCTTGTTCGCCTGTAGCGCATTTGCGGTGTCCTAACAGACTAATATACATGATTATGAGCGTCCACAGACTTCTTACAAGAAGGGGCAAACTTCCATACTTAAAAATTTCATAAGTTTAATTCATTGACTTGGAAACGTATGGTGCCCCAAGAACTAAATCTGACTGTGGGTATAGTAAACGTGTTGCATTCCGAACGTTTTCAAGTATATATTTTTGCCAGTAGATTACTTTGGTGCCTAGAAGTAACTTAAACTTCTTTCAACAAAGTATACAGTTTTTTTCTGTGCTCAGTATGTATACAGTTTCCAACGTTCTGGCTAAATAACAAAAATCACACCTCCGAAACCCAACAAGGTAGAAAATAACACTAGATCATAAAAGTATATTTTGCTCAAATTCCAGTAATGTTTTACCTTGAAAATTAATAACCTGAACACAGAGGGAGCCATAAAAACTTCTAAAAATTTCCGCCCCCCTCGTCCTTCTAGGAAAACTCATATGTCAACTTCCTTTGTGGTCAGTGAAACAGAGTCAAAGACTTTTACAAGGTTCACTGTGCCATGTACCGTACAAAATTTGTTAAGTAGTATCGGGCTTGGGCAGTACTTGGATGGTAACCATCCGGGTCGACCAAGCGCTGTTGGCATGCGGGGTGCCCATTTTGATGCCAATTGTGGAACTACATGATTGGGAAGTAGTGGCTCCGGTCTAGAAAACTGAGACAACGAACGGGAGTGCGGGACGCTGACCACGTCCCCTCCACACCGCATCCGGTGACGCCTTCGGGCGGAGGATGATACGACGGTAGCCCGGTACAAGATGGATCTTTCGGGGCCCATGGGATGAAGTTTAGTTATGTTTCAGTTCTAGATTGATTAACCGTTAATTTTGATTATTGCTAAAGATCGCTGCATCTCGGTAAGGTTCGTAAAACGTCGCCAAATCTTTAGATAAGTTATTCTCCTGGGCGGTTCCAGAGGCTTTCTGACAACATTCCGAAGCACATTATGACCAGAGGTTTTGCGACACATAACTGATGTTCCGCCAACGTTCTATCTGTAACTACCAACGGCTTTTTCTTTCACCCCATACTGTAATCACTTCAACAAAGTTACATGGTGTTTCATAGAATGTAGATTGTCACTTCCAACCACACCGTCAGGGTGCATCAGATTTACTCTCAAGCAGTATCGACGACTCCGCCCGGCTGAACACTGAAAACCTTTAGGCCTAAAGTTTTAATGAAAGGAAAATTATGGCAGAGGATGGCAGGTTCAGCGATCCTGTCGTGGAACACCAACAAAATGTTTATGATTGTGTTAGGTTAGTGGGAACAGAACTACAGTATCTGAGAGTTCCCAGCTCCATGTGACAGAGGGAAAGTGTTACAGGGGCTGGGAGTACAGAATAGGTGATGGGTATGGGTTTTCAGAGGTCACGACATTAGCAGCGTGCCAGCTTCATAGGCACATACAAATTTCGGAAGAGTTATAATGTGGACTGTTCATTTGAAATTGTTCATTAGCGCTTTTTGTTTCCTGCATAACATGTATAGGTCATCTTAATTGCTGCCGATAAATATTTTTCACATACAATGACCTCATCCACGCCTAAAGCGCTCGTAAATAAGATGTCGGCTTACCGCGTGGAAATTAGCCGGGAATTTTCATGCTTGTTAGGTCTGAGTTTGGGATTAGTGTGTTGAAGGCTGAATCGCTGGCAGTAGCCTTCGTGAGTTACGCCATCTTCATAATTAGGGAACATGAATAATTTGCAACACCGCCTGGTGCTGTATGCCTGTCAGCACTTCTCGCTGCCTCCGTAAGGATTTCTGTAGGTCCTGCGAATTTAGTGCAAAATACAGTAGTAATACGGAAGTAACCAAATTACACCAAGCTTCTAACTTTAATTTCATTAACTACCTTCAATGGGTTTACAGCGCTTAATGGAAAAGATTGTAACTGCTCAAAAGAACAATTTTACTGATTAAAAGAACTAAATTTCTGAGTTTCCTAGGGTTCAGCAGAAAGGATGATACATTGACGCGTAAGAACTAAGTGGATCTGGACAAATGAAACCAAAAGGAGCATACTATAATTTAGCCACAAAATTGTATGATTAGACTTATAACGATTATGTATGTTGCTCACTTCCTCATGAAATCAGTAATGCCAACATTAGAAAAGAACTGCAACACTTATACTAAAATTAACCGGTCATTTTGACATTACAAGGAATACTGCAACACCTATACTAAAATTAACCAGTCTTTTTGACATTACAAGGAATATGAACAAACTAAGACCATAGGTATGTCTGAAGTAGGTATATGTCCCTCTTAACATTAACTGTAAATCTAAATTGAAACCAAGTTCTAATTCGTAGACTAATTGTACAGATACCAATCCTGAACATAGACATTAACATAATTTGTTATACAACTTAATACCTGCCGAAATATAATATGGCCAAAACTGATAGCTACGAAATATTTTACCACATACTGTTCAAAATTTGCACAGAGACAAGAATTTTGGTCAATATATAAAAATTATTATGAATAGTATAAGTTTATATCAACGTACAAGTCGAACATACTGAATACGATACACTCACTCATTTGGCATGTAACAACGTTATAAATATAGCGTATAATAGATGCTTTAACATTCAGTATTTAAGTTACTATACATTCGCATTTGAAAACTTTGAATTATTTTGTCAGAAAATCTAATACATTTCAATAACGAGCTTTATAGTGGGTTGAAGTAATACTTTTATGAATGAAGAAACTATAACATACAACTTCTCTTTTGAAACTTCCGAAAGTCAAATACTGAAATACCGACCGTATTAAAAATAAATGCAAATACTGAAATATCGACCGTATTAAAATGTATGTTTAATATTAGAAAGCGTTATAATGTACTAAAAGTATTAAACAGCGTATAATTAAATGATTATAGTTTATTAACAGTCTCTACAAACAAAAGTAGAAAATTTATACTGAGTCATTAAAAAATTTTTCTCCGATTAGTACTGAACTTGTGGTCTTGAGGAAGACGCAGCCACTATAATCACGCCTGTAAACCGGGAGTCCGTGTGTACAGACATGTTTACAACGTCTCTTATAAAAGTTTTTAAGATTATCTACAACTACGAATAGATTATTAATAAATGGAAAAGGAAATATGTTGAAGCGTCTGGCTTGTCATTTTTATATCCAACGCCTGAAACTTACAGCAAATCAGGATAGCAGAAGTGTCGGCCTCAACTCAACGTTATGCCAAGAGATCTTCATAAGTTGTCCACCTAACCTGTAGACTTTTTTATGAAATAGTTCTCCGTAAATTAGGAGACAATCAGTAACAGAACCTAGCTGGTCAGCCAGAGTTGTAGCCTACAGACTGAATAACTTGTGTGTTTCGTGATAACTCTCGCAGACTAATGCATTTTTTTTTTTAGCGTTCGCGTGCCAGAAGCCGTAACGTGGTTGTCTCATATTAAGTGTAATGAGCACGATGTAGTTCACTGCCCGTCAGTCCAACCTAATTAACTAAAATTAACCGCCCGGAATGGCAGCATGGCCTAAGGCGTCATGCTAAGCCTGGGCGACTGTTCCCGTCGGAGGTTTCAGTCCTCCCTCGGGGAAGGATGTGTGTGTGTGTTATTCTTGGTGTAATTTAGTGTAAGAAGTTCGTACGTTTAGAGACTAATGACTGTAACAGTTTGGTCGAACAGGTTTACAAACATTTGAAATTTTTGAACTAAAATTATGGACTCCGTACTTTTCATTTGAGTTTGATAAACAGCGTTTTTGTTTTACTAATATTCAGTTATTTCTAGCTGGTTTTTCAGCTTATTAGGCCATAATCAAGAAATAACTAACGTGCGTCAAAAAGATACGTGTGTACGAAAGGAAATACTGGAAATAACGATACCCTCAATAGACACAGCGATTTTTGTCATGTAAGTGGGTAGGACAAGTTAAATCGAGTGATGATCACTCACTCATGGTTAATATATTTTAAATTAATATCTGTAAATTTATTTTACCGGATGACAGAGTGCGTAATGGCATTACACAGATGTTGTATGAATTTAGTACTAAAGGTTGTAAGGAAGATAAAAATATAAAGGGAATTAATTTGTGAGAATTTGTTGTGGTGCTAAGCATGACAGTTGGTACTGAGTTATTGGCTGCTTCGTTACATCATTTGAAGGTTTACAGTAGAGATGTATTCATAATTACTCATAATTCAGAACCAGGCGGAGGTTTACATTTTTCCTCGACTGCAGTAATAGGCTACATTTCTTCCCTATGTTTTATGTGTGTATTTGTATTACTTCTGTGTTGTCTTGATTCCATGTTCAACGGAAGTGGCGTCAGATTTGCCTTTTAAAGCCACTTTCTTGTTTCAGCCAAGGTAGCTGCTACAGCCTTAACAATTTTATCAATTAAAATTTTATTTTTATAAGGATTGCAAGTTATTTGTATTTCATAATAAATGTGTTTTTTACTTGCTGCTAGTTAAGTCCTGTGCCGTGATGCGTAAAATTATGTTTCATTGTTGCAGTACTTGAGACTTTTAACTAATTTGTTTAATTTGGAATGATAAAGCTTCTTGGATGATATCGGAATAACTATGTCGGTGCGGTAACATTATTATATTCTGAGTATGTTTCTCTTCTTCCAAATGAATTTAGGAATTATTTCTTCACTTAGTGGCATAGCTGCTTGTTTGTACGATTTAATATGTGCTTCGTAAACCTTCTAAAAGAGGTATTGGAATCTAAAATCGCTATTGGAATCAGACCGTTGCTATACTGTGCAATACTGCTGCCGGGAAAGTAAGATATAGTATTTATGTTCAATAAATCTTCCTTCAGTGCTAATAAGCGTTCACTTTAAATATTAAATGTAGTTATATTGTGTTGTAAAGAGTCAGATATGAAGAGATGATTCAAATGGTTGCGCTCAGTAGTATCCTTATCCTAAGGTATTACGAAAGGATGTAATGTGACGTGACTGGTTTCACCGTAGTACATCTTGAAGCGCAAATGAGTATTTATCAACCAAATATACTAATCTCTATTTTTCGAATACAAAAAGATGGTATTAATAGACGTTAAGATAAATTAACCATGCATCAAAGAATCAACTGCAGACGGGATGTCAATTCTACACATATGAAGAAACTCGATCTACATCTAACAATCGTTTACCGTACGTCCCTGGAGCAACACACCATTCCCTTGGAAAAATTTCCAGGTCATTGCGCGTTTGTGAGAAGGGCGATCTGACAGATGCTCATGATTATAGGACTATATAAGGGCATGCAACATGTTTCACGCTCACAAAATATGACCTTATTAGAAAGACAGTCAACAAAGCTGAACATAGATTCCCTAACAGAAATCTTTCGAAAATCAGCTGCTCTCTTTTAGGCCATGATGGAATAAATGATAGAAAAATGCTTTCAAAGTGTCGCAGAGTTCCTGTTATAGTGAATTAAATATGTAGCCTGCTTAATGAGTGGGTTACTAGATTTGATACTGGTTCTAGAATTTCTTAAAGACAGAATCCTACGTTTCAGTCATTTATAGTAAAAAATTAATAAATCTACAACTATGACATGACTAGGAAACCAAAGGGGAAAATTTTCCAATATTTCCCTAAGACGTTCCACCACTACTGCCACTGAGCCAGGTGTTCTATAAACACTTCCAGTGACTACGTTTGAGTCACTTTTCACCAAAATCATTTCACATTTCGAATCTGTACTAATTTTACTCGATTCAATCGTAGTATTTATCGTTGTAGCCATGCACGATAGTTAACGTAAGGTATTAATAAGTTCGAAAGGCATTGCGGTTCGGTTCGAAGCTCAGGTTTTATTGATCTCAGAGATAAGGCGACAGTCCTTGACCTATGGTAATTTGTGTACATGTCATAAGAACTGGTAAACTGTAGCGACCATACAGTATACGATCAAAATTTAAACAACTGACACTGCGGTTTAGCCAAATGAAAAAAGTTGTTGGTTTTTGCGTATTACGTGTGGACTAGCGTGGGTTTTATACGTGTTATGAAAGTACTTTCAGGTCACGCGTGGTTCCTGAGAAAACCACTATGAACCATAATTTTTTGGGTATTAAAACTTCGAATTGTGGAGGTACCTACTTCTGTAGTTTATAATCACTGCAAACAACCGAAATATTTATTTTATGCTTTTCAGATGATATCCTAAAACAATTTCTTCTAAATATTTTGGATATTTTTATCCGTTACTGAGTTAAGGGGATTATAAGACACAGTACTTAAGTAGAAAATTAAAAATTTTAGCCGCAGGTCGGAACTTTCTAAATGTGTAACTACTGTATGTGGCTTCAATGTGTACTGTATACGATTTAGACAGATATCTAGAAATATTCTCTCCCTGTTTTAAAAACTTTGTATCCAGATTCGCCAGAAAACCATGAAATTTAGGTTCCAGAAGAGACAACTGAGCTGACAGACTGCGCCTTTGAAGGGAACCATTCCCTCATTTGCGTAGTTTTCCCTAAATCAAAGAGTACCTAAATCATGATAGCCAGGTGGGGGTTTCAACCGCCGTCCTCCCGAATGTGAGTCTAGTGTGAGGCCACTGCGACACCTCACTTGGTAGGATATACCTATCCTAGGATGAGATTTATTGGAGATAAAAAAAGAATTAGATAATTCACACACGAAAGAAATTACGAAACATTCTTTTGACCGATTCTTGAACTTTGTACATCAGCAGGGACGGTATGCCTCTTAAGGAAAAAGTAGCGATGTAACGAAGAGCGTCGTGTTTCCTCTTTGGGTTGGTC
The DNA here is from genome assembly GCA_026315105.1 of Locusta migratoria. NCBI lineage: Eukaryota > Metazoa > Arthropoda > Insecta > Orthoptera > Acrididae > Locusta > Locusta migratoria. The sequence continues at coordinate 91,693,136 of CM048748.1, forward strand.
AGTGCCGCGGTGGAGTAGCCGAGCGGTTGCCGGGCGCCGTGGCTCAGCGCGCCCGGTCAGAGGGCTGAACGCCCTCTGTAATAAAAAAGCTGAGCCAACAACAAATAGAACAACAACGAACAATCAAGATCAGCGACCGCAATGAGGAGAACTACCCAGAGAACAAAAAAAAAAAAAAAAAAAAAAAAAAAAAAAAAAAAAAAAAAAAGCGGTCTAAGGCGTCTCGCTGCGGAGCGCGCGGTTGCTCGCCGTGGAGGTTCGAGTCCTCCCTGGGGCATGGGTGTGTGTGTTTGTCCGTAGGTTAGTTTACCTAGGTTTAAGTAGTTTGTAAGCTACGGACTGATGACCACGCAGTTTGGTCCGATAGATTTACAAACATTTGAACATTTTTTTTGGGTTGGTCAGTCGGGGCGAGAGCCCTACGGGGATAATTGCCAAACACTACAGGCATACAGGGTTTCTTCAACAAGGAGAGGTGCCTCGTAGATAAATCTCGTAACGTGACCATGCTAAAAAGTTTGTTAAATTAGATCTTACACAAAGACAATTATTTCTCCGTTCGGCATAGCAGGTACGAAACAGGAAGTTGTACGATAATTCTGAGACTGTGGTGCTATGATGTAGTTCATAAACAATTTTCTATTCCGATGAAAAAAGTAAATGGGCGTATGGCTTTCTTGGCTAGGAGATTCCTGGCGGGATTGTTCGGCCGCCTGAGTGTGTCTTTATATCTGACGGCGCGTGGGCGACTTGCGTGCCAATGATGATGAGATGATGATGATTAGGACAACACACAACACCCAGTCCCCTGCCGGGAATCGAACCCGGGCCTCCTGCGTGGTAGTCAGCGATGCTGCCACTGAGCTACGGAGCCGGACTTCTATTCCGATAATTTCACCTTGAAAGAGAGTCTTTAATGCTGCACGCGAACATTTATGGATAGGGTATTTTTCTAGGCTGTCACAGTCCAGCGATTTAACAGTTTTGGTTAAATATTAGAGGACAAAGGCTATTCTTAAGTGCCTACTACATGAATTCTGAAATACTTCATAAGTTACTTAGCGTTGCTGTTCACATGCATCGACGTCGGATATCTAACAGCGATGATATAATTACGAATTTAAATTCTCTTCCCACAATAAAGGATTGTATGTAACGGGTATTATTATAGTTTCCGTATCATTAGGCCCTTTGCATTAACGCATCGGGCCCTCCGTTAGGTGTGTGAGTGTTCTTTATTTTACTAACGAGGATACTGGTGCTTTAAAGATGAAATTTTTGTGAGCGGGGCCAAGGACTAATGACGAGTATTTCTGTACGGCTATGCAATACAAGCCATTTATTGCTTTGGAGGGAAGTAAACGTGGCACCACGAAGCGCTATCGTGTTCTCCAGCACTAGTTCAGTATCTGACCTTTCTGCTACTACAACGCAAATGTGGCACGTAACTAGCCATAAATAACTTCTCTTACCAAGGTCCCAGGATAAGCCAGTGTAATAATGAGGCCGTCTACAACTTTGGTTGCTGAAATAAAGTGTGGATTCAAGCTTTACACCACCGCGAAAGGCAACACGAGAATAAATATGTAATCCAATGCAGCTATTTAATAAACGTTAGATACATTTGTTTGAAATATCATAACTTTCAGTGGAATAAATCGTATTTGCGTATCGCCACGGACGCCGCTTACTCGGGCGTTTATTTATGGTTATTTTATACACTGCGTGCCGCTGGCCAGACCTGCTGACTCACGCGAGCTAATACCCTCTGCCGCAGGCTGTGGGGGTCACGTGCGCGCGAACTCCGGCAACTTGACGAAGGACCGTGTCTGCTCACGGCCAGCTGCGATGATTAATTTGTGATATGCCCACTCCTTCCAAACAAATACGACTTAATTGCATTAATTAAATTGCTTCACGCCGGTACTTCGCATCGGAAGTTAAAGAAGTGCATCCGCATACTGTCGCTTTTTAGAATTCATTAAGTTGGTCGTTAAAAACACACATGTATACGATAAAGTACTCAATAAATTCGCTTTACCTAGTCACGAATTGAAATATTAATCAAACCAGGGCCGGCGCAAGCCCAAGTGCCGCCCCGTGCGAGCTGCTAAATTGCCGCCCCCTCCAGTTTAATTATTTATTTATTTATTTTTTTTTTTTTTTTACAAAACGTTTGTGGAATTTTATTTAAACAAATCTGTAGGAAATGTCAGCAATCAATTGCAATTTATGGTTTTACTTTTCAGATCTACCTTGGTTTCGGCCACTGAGTGTCCAGTCTCAAAGTTTTTAATATGTGCTTACATCTAAACCGTCATGTAGACAGTTATGTTCAGCATGTCGGAATAGATGTAAACATAACTCAAAGTATTGAGAATGGCCACACTGTGTCCGAAATCTATGTAGATCTGGAAAATAAAAACAAAAATTGCGACTGATTCGTGAAATTCTCTACAGATTTGTACAAAACAGTCGCTGGGCACCAGCTCAAAAATGGAGTCAAACCTGCTGAAGAAATGTAGCTAATTTAATAAGCCTTGTGAATTTACAAAAATGTTCAAATGTGTGTAAAATCTTATGGGAGTTAACTGCTAAGATTATCAGTCCCTAAGCTAAATGTTCAAATGTTTGTTAAGCTTAAGGGACTTAACTACGGGGTCATCAGTCCCTAAACTTACAAACTACTTATGAACTACTTACAACTAAGGACGGCACAAATATCCATGCCCGAGGGGGGATTCGAACCCCCGACCGTAGTGGCCATGCAGACCGTGACTGAAGCGCCTCAGTCCCCTCGGCCACCGCGGCCGGCAGTCCCTAAGCTTACACATTACTCAACCTAAATTATACTAAGGACAAAAACACGCACTCCAATGCCCGAGGGAGGACTCGTACCTCCGCCGGGGCCAGCCGCACAGTCCACGACTGCAGCGCCTTAGACCGCTCGGCTAATCCCGCGCGGCATGAAATTACAGTTAACGAAAATAAACATTGTTCAATGGTTCTGAACACATAATGCATTCAACGGAATATAGTATACAGTAAATAAATATTGGTAAAGTGATAGTGTGCGAGTAGTATTGTCAGACAAAAGTGCCGGTCAGAGTTTAATTGTTGTTCATGCAGGCGGAGACAGGTGCTTCATGACTCAAAATAAAAACGTCCGATATCATTTAGAAACGGATAGCAAAAATTTGGAAAAATACGTCGAATCCCACCTTATGCCAGGCCTGCTACCAATGTCTTTATCCCCTGTAATTATTCGCAGCGTATTTACCCATTAGGGATACTTATAGCCATTGTAAGTGTTGGACTTGTTTCACTGTACTAGTGTTCAACGATTTTTTTTTTCCATAATGCGGGAAGAATGAAACACCAGGAAACTGCCATTGAATGGATTAGCAAAACTGCTTCAGGCTTAACACATAATCGCAGTATCGAACATTGCTTTCGAATTTCCAGATTAGATTTCGTCTTCTGCAAAATTAGTTGTGAGTAAACCCTCGGAGAGTGCCGCCCCGTGCGGCCGCACGTTTCGCACGTGCCTTGCGCCGCCCCTGAATCAAACCTATCGAAAGAAACGAAGTAAATTCGCTAAATTTTTGACGATCAAAGTGAAATCAGGATATCCATATAACCAAAGGTAGTAATTCATTGTTATATTACATTCGTAAATATGAGATTTTGCCACTGAATTGTGAGACTGATACATAATTTCGGAAACAGCTATCACCGATTATAAGTTAAAAAAGGATCACCTTCGTGTATTGGTGTTTGGTACAACATGAAATTAATGGTGCCACCTATTGTTCATTTGATGTAAAAACCTATTCCATGCTTCTGAGCGGATACCTAACTTTTTATATTACTATAAGTTTCCTGATTCGATTGTGACGAAATAAAACCTTGAAGTTCCCAAAATATTTACCCAACTTATTTTTAAAAACCCCGTGGCAATTCATAATTGTGTGTCACAGATAGGCTTGTCCAGACAGATATGTTTTCACCTTTAATGCATAGTGTAACTGATCTGCTACTTACCTTATTTAACCCATTATCTCTCAAAATGATCAAAATTTTACCACAAATTCATTTGTAGCTGCTTGTATACACAGTGTTACATTTGATAGTAGCTCCTCCTAGAAATTATAAATCGCAGAATGCAACTGAATCAGTTCAACTGTTAGCTGCTTTGAGTTACTCCTAACATGTGCGTTTGTTTACTTTTGTATTCCTGCTTTGCCGCGTAAAAGTAATCAATCACTTACTAATGTTGCACTTTGATTTGCTTTCTGGAAAGATGGGAGGCTCAATAGTGACATTCACTGCATCAGGTACATCATGAAAGCACTATACAGCTAACCAGCTATGAACGGTTTATTGCAAGTAGTACATACTGGTTCTAAGGATTTTTCTTAATATTTTTCTCAGTATACACGCGCTATAAATTAATCGCGGTATTTTTTATAGCAGCAAGTAAAAAGTCATTCATTAAAGGTTTAAATAAAAATTTTAATTGCGATATATTTTGATTCTCTGATCCGATTATGATACGAAGAGCATCTATCATTAACCCAGGTTTGCTACATTTACTCTGCAGAAAAAGAAGAGATCTTACTCATTAACTTTCTGTGCTTTAGATCACGGCACATACAGGGTGCCACAGTACCAACATGACTCAGAGGCTGTCTGCGTTTCATCTTTTGGCAATTAATGCAGACAGTGCAGAACATGGCACACTAAACTACTTGCAATTAAGCGGTGAACGACGCTCCTGAGGTCGAAAAAGTAATGACACATAAATACTAAGCATGAAAAGACCTTATTTTGCAAATACGTTTGCTATATTGAAATATAGAATATTACGAGAATTTATCTGAATTAGTCAGCACTATCAATGACTCAACGATCCCACAGATGCTGAATTCTCGTAATATCCAACACATTAATGTAGCAAACTAATCTTATTTGTGTAAAACGTCTTTTAATGAAACGCATACATGTGACTTTATGGTACTCATGAATGTAGTTAAGTGGTAAATTACAAACACTTGTTTAGTTAATGTTCCGTACTGACTGCGTTAGCTTTCAACAGATGCTGCGGTGAAGTGTCCGAGCACTCTAAGGCGCCTTACGTAGGAGTGCACGGTTGCTCTCCGTCTGAGGTCCGTGCCCTCCATCGGGCGCGCACGCGCGCGCGCGCGCGCCCGCACGCTCGCTTGCGCGCGCGCGCGCGCGTGTGTGTGTGTGTGTGTGTGCTCTCATTAGTATAAGTTAGTTTAAGCAATTTGTAAGCCTAGGGACTGACAACCGCGGCAGTTAAGTCCCTTAGATTTACAGACATTTGAAATTTCCATCTAGCAGTTCAATGACAGAGAGCTACTGTGTCATTTTAACTCTGTGGCGCTCTGTTGTGATGTAAAACAAATATTGTTAATGAGTAAGATCTCATTGCTCTAGCGATGTCCGTGGCTTCAGCTATTATTTTTATTTACTATGCAAATATACTGAGTAGATTTCAGTAAGAGAATACTAAAGACATTTTTGTAATGCACCAACGAAACTATTACTCATTTTATTCGTTGTTTTAATTGTTAATATTTTTGTGTATTGCTGTAAATAGCCTTGATTACTAGTTTGTTACTATTTCCATTATTATTCTTATACGTGCAGTCGCAAGAACGTTCCTACTTGTTACTGTTTCTGCTGCACGTTACAAGTGGATCAAGAAGAGTAGAATAATGTGTGGTTTGACAACAGAAGTGAGACCCTTGGAATGTCGCGAGGTCAGCTTCTGTATATCTGTGTTTCAAGTATTTGCAACCTGCGGATGGTACAAGCGATTGACTGTCGTCTTCAGCACTTAGTCGTTGTCAAAACTCTGGTCGAAACAAAGGAATTTGTTGAGGTGCAAGAATAGATTAAATGCTTATGCAGATGTTGTGTTCCTCCATGACAATGATGGTTCCCAAAAGATTCGGCGCACAGCAACCGTTTTTCAAATGCTGGGATCTGTTTGATCATCCATATATCCATTACTTTGTTCACTTATTACTCTGTAAGTATTCGGTGACCATTGATGTTTATTTTTGTTCAACTAAGTTATAAAATGAAACAGATCGTTTGAACAATTAAATGGGAAGCACAGGACGTAGAATAAGCAGTATATTTTTTCCATTTACAATCACTAAGAATTGTAGTCCTTTGACTACTTGTTTCGGTTACCAATGAACAGCTTCAGATCTTCGTAAAGACGTATGTAACTCGAGAGCAGTCTGTGGTACGGCTTCGTTTACAAGTATTTGTCCTCGTGGTCATAATGCTGAAGTGTTTCACAATTAAATTAATGTAGAACAGTTTGTGATGCCACTCTGCTGATTAGGAATATAGTAGGTTTCTGGTTAGGGTCAGTTCATTTCTGTTTTATTTAACTCACAAATAATAGGAAATAACTTATTACAATACATAAAATTACCCGTTATAGTTTTACATGAAATCATAAAATTAATACTAAATCAAAACTATAAAGTTGAAAACTAAAAGTATAGAGTTGCAATGTGATGTAGTATAACAGCCACTCAATACCATAAATAATAATTTTTTAACTACACAAACACATGCACTAAACATTTCACATACCAATTTCCGTTATAAAGAAGATACCCTACTCCTTATGGATAGACCTGATGCAGACATACGATGCTTCCACATAACACTTCATAGGCTACAAAAAAATATGAAATGTACCATAGAACCTGAAAACAACAAATTCCTTAACTATAAACAACGTAAACAAAAGATACGAATTCGAAATTTATAGGAAAGAAACCGCAACAAGAAACATAATAAATGCTGATTCGTGACATCCCAAAATACATAAGAATGCATATTTCCACAGCATGATAAATAGACTATTAAACCTTCCAATAGACTAGCCTGCAACACAAAAGAACTAGTGACTTCTTTAAGATATGTTACATAAATCAATATACATATATAAAAATGGAACGTGGGACGTGTGTCCGTATATTTCACTTCGTAGCCAAAATTATTCACTGCAGTCCAATGGAGGTTATGCATGGGAGAAGCCTTTAGGTTGGCGGTGTTCACTATGGTGTTTTGGTCGCCGTGTGTGGCGGTGGGTGAGTGTGGCGGACAAAAATCCGTAAAATGTGGAGCTATACGACGATCAACAGATGCTCAAAGATTAAAGACTCAAAGATAAAACACTGGGAAACACAGACATACATTAACTGAGCATTAAATACACTGGCAATACACCAATGATTTCAATATAAACACTTTTAAGACAACTGTAGTGCTTAGGATCAAAATACTGACAACTGGATTAGGGAGACAAATATACGTCGAGCGTCACGGTTTCATAATACATAGTATCATCTCCATATTATCTTTGAGCTCACTGGAATACACAGACTGTAGACATACATTAATGTATGTTTGTGATGGAAAGTACGTAAGTCATTATATAAGTATATGCTGCTCAAGTGGTAAAATTGCATTGCCGGTTCCAAAATTACCTCGATGTGAATTCTTTATATACATTTACATAAGAATTCTTTTCAAGGTAAATTGAATTTATGTAGTTTCCTTTCTTATTTCGGTGGAGGCCTATCTTCATTAGATTTTGTTTAGTAATGCGTAGAAAACGCCATAGTACAGTAAAGGACAAACTGAGGAGATGTTAGTTACATAGCACACCAATAACTAACTTCATTTTTTCATTCAAATAACTGTGGTATAATTACAACAAGGGGTACAATTTTACTTAACGGCATCGGCGTACTGCGCTGATGTTGGCAACGGCCGTTGAATGCTTTTCCAAAAATCAGTCACGTAGAATGAGGGGAATTTTTCTTTATGTTCACGATGAAATAAATAATTTATGCAATTCTGATGAGTAAATTAATAATCTTCCTAAAGCGAATAGTTCGTTGCCAACGATAGCAAACTAAACCGCTGACACTGCAAGTAAAATTTAACCCAGCTGTATCCCACATGCTTTGCAATGTCATGGAAAGAAAAGAAATGCATCTTCCGACGGGTATAATTTGAATTTAAGAAGTAACGACGTTCCTTTGCGTCTATTGATGTTTGCATTTAATAAGAATTCTTTGCAAGGAAATTCTAATTTATGTAGTTTCGTTTCTGATTTCGGTGCGTGCTTATTAGATCTTGAGTCCCTTCTCTTTATAAATTCCTAGAAAACGGTTTAGTACAGTAAAGAACAAATAGAGGCCCTTTTAGTTACCTAGTACACCAAATAACTAATAGAAGGCAATGCTGCTTTTTTATGCTCATAACTATGGTGTAGTTCTCTACAAGTGATTGTATCCTTTCTTTAATATCCGTTGCGAAGCCCGGGTATACAGCTATCTATTACAAATCTCTAATCTCCTAAAGTACATCACGGATTTACATGGGGCAACTTCGTTTCATAAAAGGGGGATCACGGGAAAAAAAGATAACCTATCGTAATTTAAAGTTTTATATCTACGACCGTTGTGTCTGTGTGTTATCTCCAAAAATACTTGACGAATTTTCGTAGGATTTTCAGCCGTAGCTTGAGCACATCGTGTGGTTAAATACACTTTTCGTTTCATCAAAATCGGATCAGAGAAAATAAATATATCATAATTTAAACATTTGTCTAAAAGCAATCACTATCTATCTGGAAAGTCCAATCTCCAAAATTACTACACGAGCTTTCATGGGGGCTTAAAGCAAAGGATACATGACACTGATATTATTATTACTATTTCTCATCTCAACGATAGAAGTGTTTTCTAAAGCTTACGTCAAACCGACAATTACAGACCGCAGTCTCAACTTTATGAACACAACGTAACATTGAATTTACATCGTCCCTGAGTACGGACTGAAATTAATTTCAATTTTTGTATGAAAAACTTTATGGACGTTCATCATTTTCGACAATGACTTCTACTTAAATTTGACATAATGGCTAGGAGAACTGAGTTCTTTGAGAGAGCGATCCAACAAGAATTCTGTTTTTGCTGTCCTAAAAAACTATAATATACACAGGTCCCTCTTTAACAACCGTTGCTAAGCACGGGAATATAATCTAGTGAATTACTACAATCCTCTTGAGCCGTGCCACGAGTCGATAGGTCGCGTCCGGCTCTAGATCATGACATCTTTCTCCGGAAGCCGCGCACGGAGGTTAGGAGAGAGATAGGCGGTGCTATCTGTAGTGGAGGAAACTCTGAGGTGTGTGGACGCGTGTTTTGATTACGGTCAGATGGTCACCCTGCCCTTGTTCGCGCTTGGCGGAGTGCGGCCATGGTTGCTGGACGGGGACTCCCTGTGTTTATCGCCGCACTGAATCTCTCTGCTCACGGAGCGTGGCGAGGCGAAAGGTGGAAGCGGGAGGTTTAAGGAGAAGTCCAGCGAGCGAGGCAGCTCGCGATTGGGGAGGGGGGGGGGAGGCGGAGGACCAGGCGGTCGACATGCATGGGCAGGCGCCATCATTAGCCAAGCCCTTCTGAAATACCCGGGTGAGAAACCTTTAAATGGTTCTTCGCAGTCCGCGTAGTGTGTGCTGCTTTCCGAGTACGGCAAGCACCCCGTACAAACAGCTTTCGCACACTTTGGTGTGGCCACGTGCTCAGAGCTTGCTTGTTGCTTCCCGCTTTGGAGAGTGAAAGTTTCCAAGACTTATCTTGGAAACTTTCTTGTTGGTTCACGCGACGATCAGCCTGTCGCTACATAAGAACTCTGTTGCCTGTAATAATTGTGACACACGTGTTGCCTCGTTAAGCACTTATCATTGTAAATTTGAAGGTCTTGTTAGCATCTAGGTGTTTTTATGCATTATGGTGGTCGTGACTGACCGAATGGAACCATTGCTGTATTCTGTGGGGAGCAAGTTGCTATTATTTTGTACAGCATTAATGTTCACCTATCAATGACTTTCAGTGAGCAGGTCTCGGGTTTAAAAGCAGTTCCGCCCTGGGTATGTCCACACCTTACTGGGAGTTTTAAATAATTGTAATTATTATTGCTACAGCTACGTAACTGAGTTTGAATATTTTGAATAACCTTCTTTTGCTCACTATTAAATTACAAAACTTGTGCTGGGAAATCGGAATATATCTTGTACATGTCATAACCAGTTATGCGACCTGTGTTTGCCAGTCAGACAGTACAGTTTTTGTTTTCCTTCTGGCTATTAGCTTAATTAAACCCTTGCAGTTTTCAAGTGCGGTATTGCGTTTACCCGTCAAAGTTATACGTTCGCCACTCAAGAGTGGTTAAATTGTATATATGTTCATTAGATTAAAGTGATTTTAAATATTTGTTTTAGAAGGACCTAATATGTATTTTACTGAGGCAGCTGTTGTGGGGTGCCTCGGCTCGGAGTGACGTCAGAGCCTGTGCTGTTAGACTCACCATGACCGGAGAGTGTGAGTACCCAGTGTTGTTCTAAAACTTCTTATTTCTTTACAGCTGGGTATATGTTTAAGTGAGTTACTGTAGCTGTAATTGCGACGCACGTATATAATCTTGCCTTCACTAAGATTGGCTTTTTGAACTAGTAAGATTGAGTAGAATTATAATAATTTCGCCTGGCGAGTTCTGTAACTTAACGTGTTGTTAAATGACAGCAACTCTTCCGTAAATTTTTCATTTTGAAAGCAAATAAATTCTCACTAAAATTTTGTGGTATGAAAATTGCTAAGAGGCTAAAATGTTCAGTAAATGCCGCCAAATGATTCTTTTAACGAGTGATGTTCAATTCCACCCTACACCAGACCTTGCACGTCCTAACTTAACTTACGCCGTGAAAGGGCGTAACACGTTGCATAATTGACGAAATATACACTATGTAATCAAAACTATCAGGTAACCTGGCTCAAAATGATTTGAAAGTTCATGGTGCCCTCCATCGGTAATGCTGGAATTCGATATGGTGTTGGCCCACCCTTAGCCTTGATGACAGCTCAATCTCTCGCAGGCATGCGTTCAGTCAGCTGCACTGAGGTCGAGGTCGTTCGGGAGGCCTAGCACGAAGTTGACGTTCTAAAACATCCCAAAACGTTCGTTCTAGTAGGCAGACAGATCCTGCTATGGCTTTAACTTTACTTAAATATGTACAGGGTGTTACAAAAAGGTACGGCCAAAGTTTCAGGAAACATTCCTCACACACAAAGAAAATATATTATGTGGACATGTGTCCGGAAACGCTTAATTTCCATGTTAGAGCTCATTTTATTACATCTCTTCAAATCACATTAATCATGGAATGGAAAAACACAGCAACAGAACGTACCAGCGTGACTTCAAGCACTTTGTTACAGGAAATTTTCAAAATGTCCTCCGTTGGCGAGGATACATGTATCCACCCTCCGTCGCAAAGAATACCTAATGCGCTGATGCAGCCCTGGAGAATGGCGTATTGCATCACAGCCATCCACAATACGAGCACGAAGGGTCTCTACATTTGGTACCGGGGTAGCGTAGACAAGAGCTTTCAAATGCCCCCATTATTGAAAGTCAAGAGGGTTGAGGTCAGGAGAGCGTGGAGGTCATGGAATTGGTCCGCCTCTACCAATGCATCGGTCATCGAATCTGTTGTTGAGAAGCGTACGAACACATCGACTGAAATGTGCAGGAGCTCCATCGTGCATGAACCACATGTTGTGTCGTACTTATAAAGGCAAATGTTCTAGCATCACAGGTAGAGTATCCCGTATGAAATCATGATAACGTGTTCCAGTGAGCGTAGGTGGAAGAACATGAGGCCCAATCAAGACATCACCAACAATTCCTGCCCAAACATTCACAGAAAATCTGTGTTGATGACGTGATTACACAATTGCTTGCGGATTCTCGTCAGCCCACACATGATGATTGTGAAAATTTACAATTTTATATTTAAGGAGAAATACTAAAATGAGCTCTAACATGGAAATTGAGCACATGTCCACATAACATATTTTCTTTCTTTGTGTATGAGGAATGTTTCCTAAAACTTTGGCCGTATCTTTTTGTAACACCCTGTATTAAGGAACTCTCAATTTTCACCTGTTACCAGGATATTGCCTATTTTGATTCACCTTTTATACAGGGTGCAATTTATGTTCGTTGTTTGACACCGGAGTCATAAAGCTACTGAGGATTTCCTTAATTTTCTTTATTTTTCTAATAGTGTGTGTGCGGAAGGGTTGAAGGGGAGGAAGGAGACCCAGAGAAAAAGGTTTTCTATGTGATTCTGCGAGGACTCCGTACAGGCCAGTCCATTACAGGTATGTAATTATCGTGTAACCACTTCGCTACAGACCGTTTTGAAAGATGCATTTGCCACATCTGAATTTCTCTTCAACAGTGGGAAGCAAGAACGTGCTTAAAACATCAAGGTAGGCCTGTGCTATGATAGTGCCACGCAAAACAACGAGTGCATGCCCCCTCTACGAAAAACACGACCACGTAACACCAACGCCTCCGCATTTTTCTTTTGGCACTACAGATGAGGTTCTCGGGTATTCGCCAAACCCACACCCTGCCATCGGAACGCTACCATGTGTACCGTGATTCGTCACACCATACAACGTATTTCCACTGTTCAATTGTCTAAAATTTATTATCCTTACTCCAAGCCACCAATCGAGGCGTCGTTTGGCTACCACCTTCGTGATGTGAGGCTTATGGGCAGCCGCAAGAGCATCAGATCCAAGTTTTATCAGCTTCCGTCTAAATGTCACAGTAGTTGGAGTTGATCCTGATGCAGGTTGGAATTCCTCTGTGGTCTGGATAGCTGCCTGCCTATTATACTGCACACCCTCTTTAACTGACGGCGGTCTCTGTCAGGCAGTAAACGAGGTCGGCCTGTACGCTTTCGTGCTTACGGTCCCTTTACGTTTCTACTTCACTATCACATCAGAAACAGTGGACCTGGGGATGTTTAGGATCGCGGAAATCTCGTGTACAGACTTCTGACACAAGTAACACCCAAGTCTGTAAGCTCCGGGAGCGCCCCATTCTGATCTCTCGGGATGTCTAATGACTACTCCAGTCGTTGATGTGGAGTACCTGACAGTAGATGGCAGCACAATGCACCTAATATGTAAAACGTATGTTTTTGGGGGTGTCCGGATACTTTCGATCACATAATGTATGATAAACACACCATTTCATCACACAACAGGGTTCACAAAAACATAGGCTAAGAATCTCATACAAAACATAAAACTGTCTGCATATTTCACAGACATATATAGAAGTCACATATGAAAATCTTAATGCTTAATGAAACCATTTGAAGAAACCGAATTGATGATCGGCAAATGAAGTAGAGATAAAAAATAATATGAACAGTAGTGCTTCAATTCATTTAATACAAATTTCTGTAGACGTTGCTTCCAATGTGATTGAAACGAAATGTTCTGAATCACTGTGGTAACAGTAGTAGCGCAGAACAGTAAGAACCAGGACGTTTAGCGCCTGCATCTCGGCAACCTGCCACTCTGAAGTGTTCAAAGGGTTGCCGCGCCGCTCAGTTCGAATCCCTCTCCAGCCTTACATAAAATACTAGTTGAGTCCTGCGGCGGTTTACCATACCGTCTTACAATTCCTCGACAGAAATGTAATCTGACTTGGTGGTATTGTGGGCACATAGATTACACACGTTTTAGATGGTCATTAACGTGTTTCAGAATAATGCTTTTCGCCGTTTTCATCTGCTCAACAGAACCGTGGGTGCCCTTATTCAAAAAATGTTCAAATGTTTATAGAGCTTATTGGACTTAACTACGGGGTCATCAGTCCCTAAACTTACAAACTACTTATGAACTACCTTTACTAAAGACGGCACAAGTATCCATGCACGATGGGGGATTCGAAACCCGTCCGTAGTGGCCGTGCAGAACGTGACTGGCGCGCCACAGACCGCTTGGCCACTTCGACCGGTGTGTCTTTATACTGTTTAAGCCTACCGCAGACCACTAACCTTAACTTGGATGATTTCGCATCTGGTGATATCTACAGAAAACCACCTACTATTAACTGAGACGTTCACAATATCATTTGCCGAAATGATCACGTGTATGTAATTTATCAATGTCAACTAAAAACAGCAGAGTATTATGTGTGGCATTTTCTGCCCGGATTAGTAAGGCTCCATTTCAAATTCAAGCTATTCACTATCCACAGGATTATCAATCAAGTTCTGACATCAATACTGCATCTAAATAATACGCACTGAATGGCTGATGTAAGAGTATGCTTAAGAACAGCATAACATTCATACAATTTACTATAGAGAGAACTAGAATTAATGAATAATTAACATCAGTAGGAAGAGAACATGTTCTAATAACTACTAACTGTTCTCGATTAAAACGGGTGGTATTACATTCGCAGTAAATGTTTTTGTTTTCTTTTATTAATATTCCCTACCTCAATATCCTTCCTACTACAGGAGCGTGTATACAACAACTCAATGCATGTGAATGAGAGTAGGGTAAAGTTATGATTCCGGCTCTAGACGGGCCAATAGTGTTCGACCAATCGCCCTGCCATGCTCTGGAAAAGGCATCACTGGATGCGGTGTGAAAGGACATACGGTTAGCATACCGCTCTTCCACGTTGATTCCTTAACCTCTGAATCGCCTCTACTGGGTCACATTACTCTTCCGTTAGTTTTACGTGGCTTAGACTTTATATAAATAATAAGAAATATATAAAAACTAAAAACTAATCATAGTTCCCAACACGTATCACAAGATACTGACATTAATATTACCCATGTAAAGATGCTGAATAAAACAGGAAGCCGTGTTTAAGTGCTCATCGATGCTGTAGTACAGTGAAATGATCATAAATTATCACTAAGCACCAATTAATTTATGGAACAGTTCCTCATAGTGTCAGACAGATTTTATTGGGCAGCGCGCGTTTTAATTAATACAATGAATGAAATAAGTTAGAAAAAGCTCTTCTATACTACTAAGTAGCATATTGATAGCAGTGATACTTTCATGTTTTATGCGTTGGAACCACATTTGTGTACCAAATTGGCTGATTGTACGAAACGTCATATTGCTTTTTTGAATAGCGACCTGAGCACATAAGACATAAATCTGCTGACTAGTCATTTTCTGTTATGACTTTCTAAAGATCAAACAATGGGCATCGTATAACGAAATGTAACCAAGCTTTCTTGTCGCTAGGCAATGGTAGCAGCCCTATCACATCATTCACACTTAGATGTTCATCGGTTTTGCTACTTTCAACTGATATCTATCCTTATCATTAACCAGTATGATCCTTTTTGGGCTCTTTAATAATATTATTGTCAACTGGACTTCAAAATCTTGTTTCTTCTTCTATAAAACGCTGTTAATGCATCGAGCTACAAGTTCCTTATAGTCCGGCAACTGTTTCAACTTACCTGTGACGCAGGTTGTCATGTTACAGGGGCTATCCCTAATTCAAAATTTTGCTGCACTCTTATGGACAGCATCGTTTGAGAAAACTCAAAATGGAACAGCGCGTGTCTGTTTTTTTTTCTGTCTTATTTTTGTCATTTTACTCAAGCAAAAGGAGACTGCAAAGAGAAATATTTAGCCTCTCAAGGAAACATGAGTAGGTTGAAATCTATGTACAGGATAAAAATGAATCGCTATTTCATTTGGTCACGTCATAACTTGAGAACAGGTCGACCGATTTAGCTGATCTTTTTAAGCGACTTCAAAATTGGAAGAGGATCTGAATGCGACTTTTTTTTTTACCTCAGAACCTTCGACTTTGTGAACCGATTTTGGTGACTTTTTTATTTTAAGCTGGTGCCTCCGTGTGATCCCATTTCAATTTGGTCCAGTTCTGTCAATGGCACCCATAAGACAAACGTAAAGTGCGTTCTTTATTGTTTCCGAATGTTTCTATTACATGAACGTCAATAGTTTCGTTCCGATCTTCATGGAAGTTTTACATTTCACCTTCCACTTGTCGAGAACATACTTAATGGAAATGTCAAAACAAAGAAATTCACGGTTTACATAAAATACCTTTCGGTGCATGACGGAGGGTACCTTCCATACGTATTTCGACAAAATCCACTGTTTTGCTCGTTTCTTAATGATATTTTGTGCACTTGACATTTAAGAGGAAGGTCACTCTACAAAACATTTCGTTCGGTGCAGGGCGGGGGGTACTTTAGCTACAGAACGGACGCCAACAAGGGACTGATAAACATTGTCGTATAGTCCCTTCCAAAACCAAATACCACCACCACCACCACCGGACGACGACAAATCTACATTTTTCTTCCGATATTTATGAAAGATTCAACACTTGACCTTTAAAGCAGAAGGAAGATCACTGCATAAAATTTAGTATGGAGCGTGGAGGAGGGTACTTTACTGACAGACGTCTATACCAGTCTACAGTATTATTCAGATTTTGAAGAAATTTGGCTCACTTGAGGAAGATCAAGGCGGAGGGTCCTGTACTTAGTGACCTCGACACTTAGCTACATTTTTATTCCGAGTTTGAAGAAATTTTACACACCAGGTCAGCAAAACAAGAGGAAGACCACTATCTTCTTAATCTTTCCTATGGTTACGGCAGCGGGTAACTTACAAAAGACTAAGTCCGTTTTACCAATTACCATGAAAGTTAGCTCATGATCGTTGATTTTCTTCGAGAGGGTTTAAGTAATATTCATGTCACCATACTGTGGATGGCGAAGGGTATCTTTCAGTAAACTTTGTTGTACTGATCACCATGGATATACGTACGTTTTCATACACTGTGGATGGTAAAATGTGGAAACATGAAAGGAGGGGTTTGGGAGAAATGGGTTGAGAGAGGGTGACATGAAGATGAACAGAGACATTGGAGAGGAAGTAATGGATGGAGGGGGAGAGAGGAGAAGCGGGGAGATGATCTACGATAGAATAAATAAATATTCGGGCAACGCAGGGTTTTCTGCTAATTCTGCTACAATTTTCTAACCTGATGGTATCAAACGACAGGTATAATTTCAGTAAACACTGAAACTCATTCTCCTGTAAGTCTTCAAGGTATTTTTCCTACGTCAGTTAAGCAATAACTAAATTTTCCGCACAGTCATGCATAGAAATCTCCTGTTGTACAACTAATAGGAGCTATTACTGCCTAATCAGAGTTTAGATTCCGACAGAACGTAAAGTCCGCAGGTGCACTCTAACGGGCCGTTGAAATAATATCATTGCGTGAATTATATGTACGATAATATATGTCCAGATCAGAACGTGTTGATTTTGGAAGTAATATTTGTTTTCATCTGACTCAGTTGTTTGTATACGTGTTAGTAATAAGTAGCTTTAAGGTATTTGTAAATATGGATAGATTATCTTGGGACACTATCCACAGTCACTGAATTTGAAACAGTTTTAATACATTGCTTTATATAATTCCTTATTGACTTAAATTTCAGCAATGAACTATCTTCTGATCTGACTGTACTGGTTGCGAGAGTATGCTACCAAACCTTTGTTGTTAAGGTCTTCAGTCCGGAGACTGGTTTGATGCAGCTCTCCACCCTACTCTATCCTGAGCAAGCCTTTTCATCTCCTCATAAGAACGGCAACCCACATCCACTTGAATCTGCTTACTATACGCGTCTCTTGGTCTCCCTTTGCGATTTTTACCCCACACACTTCCCTCCAATGCTAAATTTACGATTCCCCGATGTCTAAGAATGTGTCCTACCAAGCGATTCCTTCTTTTAGTCAAGGTATGCCAAAAATTCCTTTTCTCACCAATTCTGTTCAGTACCTCTTCATTAGTTATGCGATCTACCCATCTAATCTTCAGCAAACCTTTAAGAAAACATTATTGCCTGACTTGCATTTCGATCAGCACATGGTTGTTTATCATAATTCAGTAGTTTATATAGAGAATTGATACAATCAAGATGGATATTAATGCGCAAAAAATCTAAGACATTTTTGTAAATCACTTTCCTGCCTGGATTCAGCTGCCTACCACGAGTTTTCCATGTACGCCATCGCCACATCGCCATCATTTATTTCCCAAATGTCATATAGAGGCTTCGTTGAAGAACATTTCTTCATTTTATTTGCAAACTTTGTGGTCGGGTGATGATTTCTGTTCTTTTATTAGAGTGAGATTAGCTCGCTATGTCGATGTAGTTAAACAAAATATTTTTCCTTACGGAGGAGAAAGCTGGGGCTCGAAATTTGCAAATAGATCTCACCGCAACAGAGAAAACGTCTACGTTATAATTGTTGCCACGTCAACGTCTTCGTCATTTCTTGAAACTTGCTCCACAGTATCCCTATAATAGAAAATCAGCTGTCTTTATTTGGCCTTTTCGATGATCTTCGTGAATAAAATCCCAGCTAACAGTGTCATCTCGGAGTACCAGGTGCACAATACTTCCGCTATTACTTTTTTCATGTATTCAAATCTCTGTCGTCACCTACGTTTTTAACATGTAAGCATCGTGGGCATTATCCCCTCATTTATACACATATGTCTCATTAACATGAAAGCAACATGGCCATTATTACCTGATATATAAACATATGCCCCCTTAATTTTCCTTTATCTCGTTGGCGTTTTTCACATGTTGCTTTATTCGAAGAGTCTGCGGATAAGCTCCTCATTGCTTTTAATCAGGCCATCTAATTTTCAACGTTTTCCTGTAGCAACATATCACTTCCTCTCCAGGTTTCCAAGAGTCAACGATTCAGTACCATATACTCCTTAAAAACAAGTCTGATATCAGTAGAATTATTTTATCGTGCTTGTCTTCCTTTTACGTCCTGCTTGCTTTGTCTGCTTTCGGTTATTTTCCTTATATGGTAATAGAATATATTCAGCTTATTTTATAATTGGGACATCCGCAGCTGAGTAAATGCTTTTTCTTTTTTGAAATTATCAATTGTTCTAAAAAATTATCAATTGTTTTAAAATTGATTATAAGACTTTATATAATAGAAGAAACACTTTTTTGAAGATTGGCTTAAAAATGTCCTCTCATAGCACAACAGCTGTATATAAAAAGGATATCAATAAAAACAGCTGACTCGACTCCAGAATTTATTGGTTATTTTAAGAGAGAACATTTTTAAGTCAATCTTAAAAAAAGTGTTTCTTCTGCTATATAAAGTCTTATAATCGATTTCTAAAACAATTGATAATTTTTTAAAACAATTGATAAATTCAAAAAAGAGAATGTATTCACTTAATCTTCTTCTCGATCACCAGTTTTGATAATAAGTTTATCGTTATTCTTATTCCTGCTACTTCTCTTAATTGTCTAATACTTCCCTTTTCCCTCAGTCATATTATGTACTAATTATATTTTTAAGTCTAAGAAATACATCCTGCAATTCTTCTTCCCTTTTACTAAGAGCAAGAATGTTCCCATTGAATATTATTCTACTTATTCTTTCACCTTGAATGTTAATGACACTTTTGCTCTATATGTGATTTGTGGAGTTTCTTATATATGTAGATCGAGCAGAAAGGGCGAAAGGCGTCATTGGTGTCTTACACAATCTTAATGCGGTTTTTCGTTCTTGGTCTCTCAGTTTCATCGCTCTCTCCTGGTTATAGACATATTATTTGTAATCCATATTATCCTAAAAACTCTCAATTTTCTCAGATTTGCGAACATTTGGATCTTTCACACTATACAGTGCCTATTTACAGGTCTAAAAAGCCTAAGAAATGGCACTGATTTTCTTCAGTCTTATTACCGACTTGAAGCAAAAAGTCAGTTCTACCACTAATGCTTTCACCTTCCTTAAAGCGATACTGTTTATAATTTAAGAGCGTGTCAGATCTAGTAGCCATTCTGCTGTAAATTATTCTTGTCAGCGACTTACACTTGATATCTTCGGAATCATGTGGATTACAGTTATTTGAAACCATGTCTCTAATTTCACTTTTTATATACACCAGCTTGAAATCTGTGTCGTTGCCACTCCTTCCGATTATGTTACGAATTTCTATAAATTCCCATAAATGCCTGTTGCTTTATTCTATCTCAAGTTTCAGCATTTTAAGAAAATGCTGACTCTACTACTGAATCCCTTCTCTCTGCCATATAACCTACATTTTATTTCTCTATCCGACTGAAAGGCGGAGAGAAAGATTGATGAAGAAAGGAAGAGTTACTGAACATCCTGGCAGGTTTTCCCTAAATTAAAGGTGGGTGGAAAATAAAGGAGTGGGGAGGTCGATTAAATGTAAGTATAATTAAATAAGTACTTCAAAAAAGGTAAGAGAAAGGATAGGTTGGTGGGACACATTCTGAGACATCAAGGAATTGTCTACTTGCCATTGGAGGGAGGTGTGTGGGATAAAAATCGTAGAAGGACGAATATAGAAAGGAGATACAAAAGGGTGTAAGGTGCCGTTCTTATTCTCAGATGAAGAGACTTGCACAGGACTGAGTAGAGTGGAGAGTTGCATCAAACCAGTCTGCAGACTGAAGACCACCACAACAACAAGATTATGAGCTACTCTATCTCCACTTTTCCTGTATAATTCCTGTACTTATTACGTGCTTCATTCCTTAATGTTATATTATTGTTGCAATCCTGTGCTTTATGTACTGCATTTTACTACCTTTTTCGTCGATGAACTGAAATGTTTATTCTCATACATAAGGTTTCTTCACATTTACCCTCCTCGTACCTGTGTTCGTCCTTGCAACATTTCTTAAAGATATTTAAGGAGATGTCCTTTTCAGCTGATGGCTTACTGACGTATTACTTATCTTTGGTGTTGACGTACCGTTAAGGCGCCAGGTCACGAAAATAAGTGGTTTAGGACACTGGTTTGCATCCTGCTATAGATATACATATTTTTGTTATTGTTATTTTTTACCCTGTTAAAATTTCAGGGAACTGCCAATACGACTTACAGCGCCAGTTTTTTTTTTCTTTTTTTCTGAATGAAGGAAGTACTTACGTAAATTGAAGACTTAAAGTAAAAATGCTCTTAGTGCAAAAAAAAAAAAAAAAAAAAAAAGTTTTTTTTGTGATATCGTATGTCAATATCGAGCCCTATTATATATGAAACGCGTATGTAAAGACTGCAAATTGCCACGAATATAGTACCTAAGGCATTCAACAGATGGCATGCGGTGTAGCAACCGCTGCAATTGGAGTATGAAACGATATGTGTTTCGAATCTTTCACCTCATTCTTCCTCTCATGTAGTTCCACTTTTCTCAAATTCGTTAACTGGTATTATTTAATATCTTCGATTTACAAATGCATAAATAGTCCTTGCAATAGAAAGATTACTATAAGAGTGTGTCAATTTCGAACCGTACATGTCTGCTTTCAAGCCAGCTAAATTAGCTGCAAATTGTTATCTTGTACCTGTCATCCTGTAGTCAAACACTACATCCATAGACTATCATTTGCGAAACAATAAGAAATTATAAAATATAGATGCCGAATTAACAAAAGAGATGTATTCCAATATTTGCAAATGATGCAGGCAACGCCAGATAACTCAGTTTAATAATGTTTATTTTAACACGTTTCATTCTGTAGGAAAGAATCCTATGCAATAAATAGAAATAAACCTTACAAAATTACCATAACAAATGTGTCAACTGCGGTAAGAGACTGATTGCAAAATACCCAACTATGTATTCATCGTGTATAATCAGACACTAAATCCATTTCGAAATCATATACTACTAAATAATCGTCAGCTCAAAATAGTTCAAATATTAGTCGACGATTAACACAACACTCTTAAAATCTCGTGTAGAATCATATACACTGTCCAATTACAGTTCCTTAATAGAATAGTAAAAAAGTTATACTTCTTAAATTCGCACTCATTTGCACTTGCCAAAGCCCCCGCGAAGTTGTGGTTTGTCAGGTAGATTCTAACACTGTCGCAAACGTAACAATTGAAGTACCCTATCAGGTCCTCCTTCTTACAAGACGAGACAAAAAGTTACAACCCCCAAGGTGCTCTCCACACGGACGGTCAAAGTATTTTAATGACCACAGCAGTTTTCTGCCCCATCGTTTCTCTCATTTGCAGATTTCCATCACCTCAATATTCATCAGGATTCTTAACACGGAAGATTTTTTTTTACTTAACTTTGACCACTTCCACACTAACTTAACATTTTGACATTATGAAATAGAAAAATATGACTTTGAGACACTTTGTTCAAAATATTCAAATGTTTGTATAGCTTGTGGGACCCAACTACGGGGTCATCGTCCCTAAACTTACGAAGTACTTATGAACTAGCTAACACTGAGGACGGCACAAACATCCATGCCCGAGGGGGGACTCAAACCCCCGACCGTAGTGGCCATGCAGAACGTGACTGGCGCGCCGCAGTCCCCTCGGCCACCGCGGACCATTAAGTAAATAATTAATTTTGTTCCTATTCTGTAGTTGATAGGTTTTTATATGTAGCTCTCATAAAAGTGAACATTTCGTCTGTTTGATTTCGTTGCCAACCTTTGGATACTACGCCACCGCCGTAAGTAAAATTTAACCTTTACGTCAAAACTCTAAATGTGACAAAATTATCTTAGTTTGTCCCTATTTCTTAGAACATGATTATTTGTGATGAACACAAATAATTGTTGATACGTTGTTTAAAGAGACAGGAGACCGATAATACAGTATTTGGTAGTACCAGTCTAATAGGCCCTAATGTGTGTCATTGGTTCTGCCGAAGATTGTTTGTTTCGGAATCAAAAACGTTGATAGTCACTGACGTTGAAGCTTTCCTTTCGATGTACATTGTGCATCGATTTCCTTGAATTGATGTTAACATTGATGTTTCCATCAATGTTTGTCAAATATCAATCATCAAAGAAGCACTGGTTGGAAGCACTACAAGGTGTAACTTTCACTTTTTATTAGAGTCGGAGAATTCAAATCGTCAAAACATCTGATTATTGTATTGTGTACATCTACAGCAAACCATATTTGGATAAAATGATCGTAGAAAATCGGTATTTCAATTGTCAAGTTCGCGTATTTATGTAATGATATCTCGAGACAATCCTAGCTTAATGTTTACATGGTCAGAACCAGCACCACCTAGAGAAGACTAGAGATAACACAGACTGCGTGTCTCCCACATAAATGGTGTCTCCCTATCTCTGCCGTGTTGTGGTTTGAAACAAACATATAACAGTTTTGCTCGCGGTCTAACGTTTTGGCCGGAATTTTCGACATACGAGCAACAGTTTTCTCATTTATAGCTGGAATCAAGCTAGAATGTAGGTGTCATTGGTAGTGTTTCCATTTTCAGCAATTTAAACTATATCTTACCAGTTACTCTTTATTATTTAATCAGGTGCCACATGTTACTTCTGATTACTCATACTTAGTAGAAATGCGACGGCTATGTTCGAAAGAAGAAGAAGAAGAAGAAGAAAAAAAAAAAAAAAAAAAAAGAGTAAGACCCCAGGAATCGAACCTAACGATCTACCCCAAGACCATTAGCAACACAAACGTTGATAGGTCTAGATAGCACATATTCTTCCGTCAAGCGAAAATATATTCTTGAATGGAATTAATATTTACAGATGTTTAAATTTTTCCTTCCATTACAGGCTAAATACTATCTAAATACAAAATTTGAAGTTTGTGTGCCTGCTAGAAGAACCTTATAATTTTGATGATCGGTGAGTCAGTGAGTAACAGAATTAGTGATTTTCGACGATTAATATTTCGTTAACTATAAGATGTAGAATAGTATAATTTGAAAATATAGTTAGTTATAGTAGATACTCTTGCTAACTGAAAATTCAGGCTTATCCACAACGGAGATACAGTGCCGTTAACTGCTTCGATAAAGGGATGGTACGACCGCGCCCCCAGATAAATCAAATGTAGCTTTAGAAAGGTCGGCTAATGGCATTTTCATGGACATTAATAAAGTTTTGCTAGCCAATTCTACATCGCTAAACTTTGAAAAAACACACCAAATGCAGTTTAGGAGTTGCAAAATATTTGTTACCAGTATATGCTTAAAGTAAGACAACAAGGAGATAGAAGAAGTTGGCAGTGTCTGCCCCGTGCTGGCTCGATTTTCGTTATTTTTCCTCTTACTATGCACTGGTGCCAATTGCCAGTCGCTTGTACGCCCTTTTCGTTGCCTCACCGCGGGTGACGCAGCTAGCTTTCCGTTCGCCACTTGTCTCGCGGCTGACGCTAGTTGCCGCGATTTGCGAATTATCTCTCGACTGCCCCGACCGAGGAATCGGCGAGTACGGCTCCGATCGAGGACGTAGACGGCCCCGTAGTGAGCTGCCCGGCTCGCGTGTGGTGGTTGTCGTTGTGATAGCTTGCTGCCAGATGGGCTCTGCGGACCTTCAGTCGGTTGTGACATCCGGATGTCAGTTGTCTGTTGGAATTGGTCGCACCTTGGAGTAAAGTTCCCTCTGCCGTGCCTGCTGTGTTTTGGGAGAGCTGAGTCATGTGTTGTGTCCATCGCAGCCCACATCATCACGAAGTGGAACTGCTTCAGTAGTCGGAACATATGGAGTGATTCTGTTTGACGCCGGCACCTTTCAAGCTAACTACTGTACTTGTGGTGGCATCTGTGCATATCAGGATCTGCTGCCTTAAGACGTGAATGTTGCTGTTATTTGGTCGCCTTCTCCTTACCTAAACATTATTAGTTTCGGTTCTTCATTTTCTCTGCTATGGAGTTTCCATTGTGTTCGTCTCGATGAATAGGCATGTTGATTGAACCCCAGCAGCTGGTATTGCCTAAAGTCTGTCTCTCGTATTGGTGGCCTGAATGGTGGTTACCGGCTGGTCGTGGTGTGGGAGATTGTACCTTGCCACTCTAATTATTCAAATTTGATGATCAATTCATTTTCTATCAATACTTAATGAGGGCGTCTGGGGTATTTATCTGGCGTGTGCCCGCTTCTTGCTCCGTTACCTGCTCGGGGGAGTGTTTCCTGCCCACCCGTAGTTGTCATTTTGGTACTTAAATTCAGATAACTTTCATTTTCATCTGCTCTGCTCTGCTCTGTCTATTTCGTCCTCCTGTGATCCTTCCTTTCTGCTGTCGTTACCGAGACGATAGTGTTCGAGCTTGTCTTCAGATTTAATTGGTCATTTCCTTTGCAAGTGGTGCAGGGTGTTGGTTAAAAAAAAAAAAAAAAAAAAAAAAAAAAAAAAAGGAAACGGATTTTGCTTTTTATCCTTTTCCAGTTACTGGGGCTGTTTGTTTAAATGCGTATTACTCAAAATTGCTTGTATACTTGATTCCACTTTATTTAGTGCTTCAATTTTATTTAATGTAAAAGCAACCTTGTACAGTCACAAATACTATTGACTCTTATGCTTGTTGGTGTATTTTTGTAATTTTATGTAAGTTTAAATGTGGCTCAATCTTTGTAAATTTTGAGAGCTGTGTTTAGCATTAAGGTTCTGATTGGAGCTTTGATGCGTAGTGTAATTTAGTTATTTTAAGCTACAGTAATTTACTTATTGCCACATTTTATAAGAACATTTTACTGTACCTTTCCTGTTAATCACTGTCTTTGGATAAGAAATTTCAAATCTGCAGCAAGTGATGACTATCTTTGGTAAACCCGCCTATCCACCCACATTTTATTATTCTTCAAGCACTTAAAGTAGGATTACTATATAACGATAAATCATTACCTCCCTTTCACTCCCATCAGTTTCAAATTCTTTGGACTACAGCTTGATAATAAATTTATCTGGGAGGAGCGTATCACAGAACATCTGAAGTGCCTAAACAAGTCGCTGTTTGTAAAGCGAATGTTGTCCCACATAGGAGATATAAAAATATAAAAGCTAGCGTATTATGCATACTCTGACTCCGTAATGTCAGACAGGATTATTTTCTGCTCATCAGGCCAAGCTAAAGTTTTGAGAGCCCAAAAAACGTTTGATACCAATCACTTGCGGTCTCTACTTAAGAAGGCTATTTAATGAACAGGAGATACTAACTATTGCTCTTCAATACATTTATTCTCTAATGAAATTTGTCATTAGAGTTCATGGGATCGATACTAGAAACAAAGATTTAAAGTCCCTTTGGCCCATATAGGTGTCCACCTTTTAGCAATACACATTTTCAATACCATGCCAGCAACCATAAAAAATTTAACTCACAATAAAGTTCAGATTTAAGAGAGTCTATTCTACAGATGAATTTCTTAGCAGAAGTGATTGACGTATGTTATTGTATATAACATTAGACTTCAGTACTATTTTTGTGTAGTAATGTGATCATTGTTTATGTTGTTGTTGTTGTGGTCTTCAGTCCGGAGACTGGTTTGATGCAGCTCTCCACAATACCCTATCCTGAGCAAGCCTCTTCATCTCCACATAAGAACGACAACCTACATCTGTCTGAATCTGCTTACTGTATCCATCTCTTGGTCTTCCCCTGCGATTTTTCCCCACACACTTCCCTCCAACACTAAATTCACAATTCCTTGATGTCTAAGAATGTGTCCTACCAATCTATCCCTTCTTTTAGTCAAGGTATGCCAGAAATTCCTTTTCTCCCCAATTCTGTTCAGTACCTCCTCATTAGTTACGCGATCCACCCACCTAATCTTCAGCATTCTTCTGTAGCACCATATTTCAAAAGCCTCAATCCTCTTCCTGTCCGCGCTGTTTATCGTCCATGTCTCACTCCAATACAAGGCAACACTCCATACAAATGCCTTCAGAAAGGACTTCCTTAGGTTTAACTCAATATTCGATGTTAACAAATTTCTCTTTTTCAAGAACGCTTTTCTACCCATTGCCATTCTGCATTTTATATCCTCTGTACTGCGACCATCATTTGTTATTTTACTGCCCAAGTAACAAAACTCATCTACCTCCTTTATTGCTTCCTTTCCCAATTTAATTCCTTCAGCATCACCTGATTTTATTACACTGCACTCCATTACCCTAGTTTTGCTCTTAATGTTCATCTTATATGCACCTTTCAGCACACTGTCCATTTCGTTCAATTGCTCTTCCAGGTCCTTTGCTGTATCTGACAGAATTACTATGTCGTCGGCAAAACGCAATGTTTTTAATTCTTCACCCTGAACTTTAATTCCTTCTCCAAATTTCTCCTTGCTTTCCTTTATAGCTTGCTCAATGTACAAACTGAACAACAATGGAGAAAGACTACAACCCTGTCTTACTTCCTTTCCAACCACTGCATCCCTTTCATGCCCTTCAACTCTGACAACCACTGTCTGGTTTTTGTACAAGTTGTAAATAACCTTACGTTCCCTATATTTTACTCCTGCTTGCTTCAGAACTTGAAAGAGTTTATTCCAATCAACATTGTCAAAAGCATTCTCCAAATCTACAAAAGCTAGAAATGTAGGTTTGCCTTTTCTTAATCTATCTTCTAGGATAAGCCGTAAAGTGAGTATTGCCTCCCGTGTTCCTACATTTCTCCTGAACCCAAACTGATCTTCCCCGAGGTCGGCTTCTACCAGCTTTTCCATCCTTCTGTGTATAATTCGTGTTAATATTTTGCAGCCATGACTTATTAAACTGATGGTTCTGTAGTTTCACACCTTTCTGCACCTGCTTTCTTTGGAATGGGGATTATAACATTTTTCTTAAAGTCTGAGGGTACTTGACCTGTCTCATACATCTTACACACCAGGTGAAACAATTTTGTCATGGCTGGTTCTCCCAGAGACTTCAGTAGCTCTGAGGGAATATCATCTACTCCAGGAGCCTTGTTTCGACTTAGGTCTTTCAGGTCTCTGTCAAATTCTTCTCTCAGTACAGTATCTCCTATTTCATCTTCATCTACATCCTCTTCCCTTCCTACAATATTGTCTCGAAGTTCATTTCCTATGAATTATAATATGCACCTAGTATATTAAACATGTAGTATGTAGTAATACGTTTTATGTCCTTTGAAATGTAAGTATTCTTAAGATAATTGTTTTTTGAACAATTCCACATCCACAAGGGCAATTACATTTGGTATCTGTGGAAGGTACACTAACACGTATGCACTCATTTTGTATGTATTGTGTATTGTTTTCTGATATATTCTACATCAAGAGGATATCCTGAATTTGGTCCTACTGGAACGAAAAGTACATCTCATCTCAACTCATCTCAGCTTGGGCGTAGGAAGTGCCGGCCGCGGTGGCCGAGGTGACTGAGGCGCTCCAGTCACGGTCAGCACGGCCACTACGGTCGGGGGTTCGAATCCCCCCTCGGGCATGGATATTTATGCCGTCTTTAGTCTTAGCTAGTTCATAAGTAGTTTGTAAGCTTAGGGACTGATGACCCCGTAGTTAAGTCCCATAAGTTGTACAAACATTTGAACATTTGCGTAGGAAGTAGGAGTGCGTCTCCGTAGCATGGAGGATATTTGCCCTACACGTTGATATGACAATGCGCTTTATGGCTGTAAAATTTTCTATTAAGAGGTACCCGCAGATGAAGTTCTGGTGTAAGAAGATTGCCTGTTGGAGGTCGTCAAATAATCTCAAAATTTAGAATGCGTAATAGTATACTCTAGTAATAATAATTTCGTTATTGAATGTTGCAGCAAATCACAACTAATGGGTCGCAACAACACTTTCGCAGTGAAAGTTAAAAATTTTGAATAAAAAAAAGATATTAATTAACTTGAAACAATCACTGTGGTAATTAATTAAGCTTGGCCCTATCTGACTTAGCATTGACTACAGCCTCCAACTAGCACCTCTTACGATTCACGAACAGCATAACTTCTCTAATAAATGTGTCAGAATTCATGTAGTGGTGATGGCGTGTTCGTGTTATAATCAAAATCGTAATAGCTGATAGACTCTGATTGCAATGATAACAGCTGAGTACTGTGAAACTGCGTAGTACAATGAGCTTCACAAATACTACAGTTAAAGTTTCCAATTATTTTAATAATATTGTTTAAAGCATTCAACTTCCTTATAAAACTTTGCATGAACTATTTTTTGGTAAATTGGTTCCAGGCCCTGGGTAGCGTACGCGTGTAACTGGCTGAGCAGAGTTTGGCATTTAACGTATTTCATAAAAAATTACTTCAGTCAAGTCTGGTTAATCAACTATAATACTTTGACTACTGTTAGCCTGGTTACTTTCTACATAAATGAAACCAACATTACTTTACTTGCAAACTCTCTTGCACTCTCTTGCACTATAATTACTAGTCACTGTGATTGAAACACGTTTAGCAATTCTTTAACTCGTCTAGCAATTTCTTTAAAACTGATCGTAATTACTTTGAAAATGATTGAACTTGTTAGTCAATGTACAGGCTTGCATAATCAACATAATCTAATAATGGTGATAATGGGGTGACTACAACTACTTACAAAATTAAGACTGGTTTCACAATAAGTCATGTATAATTGAACCAAAGTTCTGATTGGGTTGACACTACTTTTACATGCATACAAAATAAAATGTTACAAAAGTACTCATCTGCTTTCGTCGTCTTCGTCGTGAAGTCCATACAAGACAGATATGATTACAATAGGTACTCGTACTACAACAACGATCACACTCGGTGACAATTGACTTGATACCAAACAATTACCTTTCTTGCACACATGAAAAAACATTGATCACTTTCGATTATAAATAAACTTATTTCGCACTTCGTTCAATACATTAAACAATACGCCTCTCAGGCTTATTGCAATTGCATAAAACTCGCGCCACACTGCGCCTACCGTGCCTCTGCACCATCAACAAAACATTTATGTGTTTACTATAGCGAGTCCGCTCAGCGACTGCTTCAGCAGCGCGACACTCACAGCTACTACTTCTGTACCAAAGACAGTCTTTACAACAGGTTCAACATTTTCTCTTGCTAACTTACAGCATAAGAATGTCCGTGCATTCATGCGGGTTTACATATATAGAACATTTTTACACTGAATGATCCAATATAGAAAATGACGTTACATAAGAAATATATCTAGCATACATGAAATGAAAAATACATGAAATAAACAAATTTAAGACAATATATACATTACGTTAAATCAAACTAAGATACAGCGACAGGTGTACTCTTACACTGGCAGACAAGTTAGTACGCTATCTTTTGGCGGACGACGTTGAAACTATTATCGGGACATCGGAATATCGGACATCTGCCGTCATTGGATCAAAATCGATCTGGTATTGCCAGATGTACTACTTGCTTTTTGACAGTGTACTTAAATAACACAGAAACATTAGGCAATCTTGTAACCTATTACATCTGGGTGTAACTAGCTATCACTCCAAACACGATAAAACCACGTCTAAAGCGAATGTAAGGGCACAATCCATGGTGGGATCATTTAATTTGACCGTGTGTATACCTGAGAATAAGACACACTTATTTTTATAGGACAATGGACAGACTATATTCTAAACGGGAAGAAAATGCTGTGTGCAAGAATTAATCACTTTAATGAACGTTATTTATACGGTCGCTTACCAGATTCGGCGATAACATGGTCAAACTATTATTTCATACCGTGATTCAAACCTGTTGTAAATATTACTTTTAAACAAGTAGGCACAAATAAGCAGAAAGCGTTAAGTTTATGGTCCAGTAAAAAACGCTATGATCTCTATGTAGAAAAAGGCAGACCAAATCACTTTTTTTACTGTTCAAATATAGCACTGAATATGAAAGAAGTGTTTGTACTTTATCAAACAACAAGAAATATTTGGACATAGGTGCCCCTCGTTCCGTCAATTCTGGATTTCTCACATAAAATACACAAAATTACCAACCACAAACCCATACTGAACTACCTTTTTATTAAGCATTATATAAATAATTTAAAGGAAATTTTAGTGAAAGATATGATGATAGCCCTGAAACTGTTTTTCCACGGTTTTCATTAATTTTGAGATACATGAATTACACTTGTAGTTACTTTAAGCTATGTTTTTCATTTTTAATGTGTATTATTGGTATTAATTTTGGCTGTTATAAAATTGGAGAGAAAAAAATACGTCACTACTGATTTGAAGCAATCAGTCATAGTTTACGATAACCTACTGATCAATAGTGGTAATTTAACTTATTTACTGTTAATTCAATTATTTTATTTTAATAATTTCTCATTGAATTCATTTTTCAATATGAAGTGCAATCTTTGACTAGTATTGAAACCAACTGCAACCATCTCTTACTACTTTTCAATTATCTACTACAAAAATAGAAGTAAACACATCAAATTATTATTTAGCTCATTAAGAAAACTCTATAATTTTTGATATATTCTCAATTAAGACACTCGGACATTTAAACTCTAGGATAAGACCCTGACAAGGTAAGTGATAGGGATAAACGAAGGGGTATAACATATTATTCAAAATGTCTGTAAGTCTATCGGACCAAACTGCGTGGTCATCAGTCCGTAGCTTACAAACTACTAAAACCTAGGTGAACTAACCTACGGACAAACACACACACCCATGCCCCAGGGAGGACTCGAACCTCCACGGCGAGCAACCGCGCGCTCCGCAGCAAGGTGCTTTA
Organism: Locusta migratoria; assembly: GCA_026315105.1. Taxonomy (NCBI): domain Eukaryota; kingdom Metazoa; phylum Arthropoda; class Insecta; order Orthoptera; family Acrididae; genus Locusta; species Locusta migratoria. The sequence goes on from CM048748.1 coordinate 91,724,676, forward strand.
GACCGCTCGGCTACTCCACCGCGGCAACTTATTATTAGTTGAATTCAATGATTACTGAAGCAAGTCATTACTTTTCGTCCGACCCATTCGCGGTACAATTCTAAAAGTACATAACCTTCTCAAGTATCTCGTACTGCGTTACTTACCTCTCGCCACAGCCCTGCTCACTCTCTGGCTGTCTACACCCCACTCTCTCGTTAAGCCACACTGTACGTACTCCTGCCTGTTTCCTACGCGCCAAAACTTGGCGCCTTCCACGTCAGTAACGGGAAAGAACTAGTGGTTTTACATTACACATGTCATACTACATGCTCTGTGTTTGGACCAGACTACAATCTTTTTACATTTAAAACAATAAATATTACCATCAAAATACTGTATAACCATGATCCGCACAAAAATGAATTTAACTCTACAAATACTCAAAACAAATTACAAGGTAACAAATACACCACATTTCACGAGAATAACTCACGATTGATACCTCAAAGTTTTTACGTATCGATAACAGCTAAAAAAGAAAAAGAGAAGAAGAAAAAAGTAATTGGTATTAAATAATCTTGTGCAGTTCGCGAACGAACTAGTTCGGAAGAGCGCTCCCACAGGCGAACTACGCGAACTAGTTCGCAGATCCCTCTCCTCTTAGTTCGTCCGCTCCTTTTCCGAAGACACGAAGACCCGGGGAACAGCGAGAGGGTCGGCCGCGGTGGCCGAGGGGACTGAGGCGCTCCAGTCACGGTCTGCACGACCACTACGGTCGGGGGTTCGAATCCCCCCTCGGGCATGGATATTTCTGCCGTCCATAGTTTAGTTAGTTCATAAGTAGTTTCTAAATTTAGGGACTAATGACCCCTTAGTTAAGTCCCATAAGCCCTACAAACATTTGAACATTCAACAGCGATAGCGCGGAGAATCGCGTGAGTCTGCCAGTTACCGTCATTTCGATCTGAGAAGCAGCTCAGCTGTAGTTTCATAGTTCACTGCCACAAATTTTCGTTTCTAAGGTATTCAGTTGAATACCATTGTATCACCCACTCGTGTAAATAACTGGTTTATTTGCTTAAGTATTTGATGTCTAATTGCCAAAAACTACAGGTCATAGCACGCGCTTTGGCAACACTGATCATTATGTAATAAATCTGTCATAACAAAAGAAAGAGCTCATTTAGTAGCGGTAGCAAAAGCCAGAAAGAGCGGACGAACTAAAACGAGCGACTTACCTCGCGGCCAAGCTGCGAACTATAAGGGGAGCTACCGGTTGTGAACTGATATATACGCGATCGGTCGCGAACTAAAATATGCACGATCGGTCGCGAACTAAAAAATGCGCGATGGATCGCGAACTAAAGGCTCGATCGGTCGCGAACTAAAATATACGCAATAGGTCACGAACTAAAATATGCGTTACCGGTCGCGAACTATTATGCCAAACTTGTCTCGCTTCTTAGTTTGTTGGTTTCTTTTCCGAAAACCGACGGGCAATAGAGGACTCGCAGCAGATTTAAAAAACACGTTTTTTTCCTTCTGGTGATGAGAGAAATTTCGAGGTGAGCGTCTGCCTGCTAGATTACCCAGTTCAGTGTTACAAAATTTTTGTTTTGAAGTATTCTGAACTCTGCAATATCTGACTAATAAATTCCATAATGGCAAGATATAGAAATAACTCTAAACTTAAACGTGAGAAATTATCCACAAACTGATTCTTTTGGTTTGCGTGGTATAGTTAGCGGCACAAGCAGCAAGCGCATGAAGCAGCTAGGTGGGGGAACTTCTCCCTCCACCTGCACGCGCGGACCACGCCGCCCAGCCGTCACCGGAAGCTGACGAACCATAAGAACGAATTAGTTCGCGGCAGAACCGCGAACTAAAGTGAGCGCTCCCGATCGCGAACTATTATGCGCAAGTCTACTATTAAATAGTTCGAAATATATATCAATGTTACAAACTCTTTTGATCAAGAAAGAGCACTGCCACTTATCGGCTAACTCGTGTGACGCCGACGGAGTATGTACACGGTTCTTGAAGTGCTCAACTGTTTGTAAATTAAAGGGACATTATTACGTAGCTCATCAGCCCCTAGGCTTAAAAACTACTTACACTAAGATAAAGTAACTTATACTAAGGACGACACAAACACCCATGCCCGAGGGAGAACTCGAACCCCCGACTACGAAAGGCCGCGCACACCGCAACAGGGCGCCTCAGTGTGCACGGTTTTTCTGCCGCGGCGCTGGAGTTCTATTCATTTCTATTCAGCGTCGGCAGTGAAGTGACCCGACAGTGCGCACGGAGCCGCTCTCCTCACTGTTTTATGTGCGCTGCGCGGCAGCGAACATGGGGGCTGCTCGCTCTTAAAAGGACGCGGCGGCGAAACGTGACTGGCCGTCAGGCCGGCAAGGATCCGGCGAGGTAGCGGCGCAGCCGCGCAATACCAACCAGCAGCGCGGAGCGGCCGCATCCCACAGCGGGACGAGCCGTGCCATGCTATGCTAATGACCGCGCCGGCAGCGGCGCCTCCGTTTCGTCAGCCATCAGCCGCCTGCCGCCTGAGCTGCGCAGTGCGCACGATCTGCGGGTCTGGCGCACGCGTCATCCACCACCTGGCGGCAGCGGCAGGTAGGCGGCACTTCTAACGCCGCCTCTTGTGATGGAAATCTCGGTGCCAGTGCGAAATGGCGCTCGGCTGCATACGTCGCACCCGTAACGGCGAGTCGTCCTCCTTCACTTATATTACGACTACTGCACACGGGCACTACGTGCTTCCCTTTTCTTTCCTTTCGTAATTCTTATGTATTTACCGATGGGAAAGCAGTGAAAAGTAACCAGGATCAGTGATACGGTGTCTATCAAGCAGTACACTTAGACTGGAGAGAATCCATAGAAAACATTGTGGAGAATGTGAACCAGAGTTACGTTTCACCAATGAAATATTAATTGCTCTTTTTTTAAACGGACATCACCCATTGGGATTTTTTGTGATCTCTCCAAGTCTTTTGATTTTGTAAATCATGGAATTCTTCTAGATAAACTAAAGTATTGTGGTATGAATGGGACAGTGTACAAATGGTTTAAATCATACCTCACAGGAAGAGTGCAGAAAGTTGACATTAGTAGTTCTCATAATATGCGAAACAGTTGAATCCTCAAACTGGGGAGCAATCAAAAATGGGGTGCGACAAGGTTCGGTCTTGGGCCCTTTGCTATTCTTTGTATTAATGATTTGCCATCCTATATTCAAGAAGATTCAAAGCTGGTTCTTTTTGCTGATGATATAAGTATAGTTATCACACCTGACAGACAAGAGGTAACTGATGAAATTGTAAACGTCTTTCAGAAAATCATTAAGTGGTTCTCAGCAAATGAACTATCATTAAATTTTGATAAAACACAGTACATACAGTTCCATACAGTAAATGGAATCACACCATCAATAAATATAGTCTTTGGTCAGAAATATGTAGCAAAGGTAGAATAATCAAAATTTTTAGTGCAGTTGTACTTTTAAGTGTGTGCGAGAATCTATGGCCCTCTGAATGTGGGGAGTGATAGCTCGCTTTGCATCCACACCCTTTGGTTGCGGGCTAGTTAGCGAACCTTTTCCTCCAGCGCGAGTATCGCTGTCCGTCCCTACCAACGCTATTTTCGTGGATTTTCCGGCTTCCGGTGGCCTCCCTCGTTTTCCCGCGCCCCGATGACCGCTGGTCTTCATTCTGTTCTGGGCTTCTGGTGAGGTAAGGTTGGTTCTGCTCTTGTTTCGGGAGATTGTAACGTTTCATTGACTAGCACGTTTAACTTAGATTCGTGAACTTAGATTTTTTTTTAATATATTTTCTCCGATCGTGTGCGGAAATGTTTTCTCGTTTTTCAATTCAGTGATTTCCAATATATACACGCGGTTTGTGTGATTCTAGTTGCAATTTGATAACGGCTTGGGATGTTAAAACCTTTTGTGATCCGGTGGCGGTGTATAAACTCTGTGTAAATACTTTCTAGCTTTGTGCGGCCCACGTGGTTGGTTCATAGAACAAAGCCTTCAGCTTCCACTCTTGTTTGTTCCATGCCCATCAGGCAAGTAACTATGCAGGTGTCCTTCTGATTTCCACTAATATTTCGCTGTTCTTCTCCCACCTGTAGTATACACGCTGTCTTTGTCAGTAATTCTCTCTGAGCCTTGTACAACCTCCTCCAATAGCTTCCTTATATAATTCTAAACATTTCTATGGGTTGCATGCAGTAGTTCTTATTCTTATTTCCCGACTGTGTAATTATTTCATTTTGTGCTTTATATATATATATAGAGTGGACTTCATTCGTCTCTTCTAATCGCTCCCTACCGCGTGTAGTTGTATTTCATTCGCTTCCTTATATAATTCTAAGCATTTCTGTGGGTTGAATGCTGTAGCTAATTTTCTTTATTTTTTGGAATCTGAATTTATTCAATTTTATCGGTTTTCGGAAACACGTGGGTCCGAGTTCCGACTTTCGCGGAATGTAGCTAGTCGTCTGAGTTCACGCCACTTCTCTTATAAAACCAGTACCTAGCTAGATTTCTAACAGACTGCAACTTAAGAATCCATCGTGATTTTGTATAATGAATCCGATATTCAACCACTTCACCTTCAGTGGAGTCCGTTCATGTAACGTAGACGTGTGTCGCCGTTAGCGTGTTTGGTCGCAGTCCATTTCAGATGTAATTTAACTTGGCTATACATACGCACCATCTCAAAACAGGCACGACAGTCCAGAGCCAGCTTCAAAGTGTTTTTGTGTATTGTGTTTTGCTACCTCCGACTTCCTGAATTTCGCCTACGATAGCGGCGCCTGCTTCCGCCTCGTCTCATCACGCTGTTTTTAGTAAGTTTCGCTGTGGCATTGGGTGTGTGTGAGCGAATAAGTGTTAGATGAGAATCTAATCGTTCCCGGCGTATATTGCCAATGAAGAAATCTTCATTACGAATAAGTGTTGTTTGTGAATCCTTCCCCCCAGTAGCATTAAATCATCTATAATTTAGGCTGGGCACCGTCTGCATTAATCCATGCAAGAGATGCATTTTCATTGTATTAAGGAAATTGGTTCCCCATTTTGTTTGTTTTCTATCTGAATAAACAAGTTTATGTTCAGCATAATCCGTAAGTTGCCTATAATTAGTAGTTTTAGAGCACCTTCCCTCTTTTATTTAATATTGTCCTTCACAAGTGCTGAGAACTCGTTCAGATGCAATCTTTTTTTATATCTAAATTCCGTTGCGCTATAAAAGTTTCCTTAGCCACCTTTCTAAGATAACTTCAATTGTTGTGGCTTGCTTATTAATGTCTGTGTTTTATAACGTTTGAACTGCTATGTATATTGACCACCGTAGTATTAACTTCCTGTTATTGAAATAATTTAAAGCGAGTCAGTTCTCAGTTTGGGCCAGGAAACAAGGCTTTGTAGCAGGTAGTGACCAGTAGTTCACACGGACCTTATTTTAATGATAAAACAAGGTTCTTGTTTCGCACACTGGTCGACTTTTAAACTTTACGGCTGTTGGTAAATACATTTGCGCAATGCATTGTTGACAATTGTGAAACTTTGCTTTCTGCAGACTGCGCCACACTCGATATCGTCACTCACCTGACAGAGCCACGGTTTTCCAGTCCTATATGATACCAAGCCTGCGATCGATGGTATGTCGTCAGCAAATGTTTTCGAGTTAGTGATCTGCTTCCCGCCGCCCGTTAACGGCATATTGTGTCACGCCATCCGAATGGATACGCCCCAAATTTATCTCTGTGGTTGTTTCGCGTACTGTTCCTTACTTGTTAGCACTGACAACTCTACGGAAAAGCCGCTGCTCTTAGAAGGGGCACCTTTTACCACGAACACTCGTAACCGCACGAAACTATGCTTGTAATAATAGGTAGTTATAAACAGGACAGTGGAGGGCGTCATTCTCATGCAAAACGTTGCATTGATAGCAATACCATTAGGAAGGAAATTACATGGAATTCAATAGCGCTATTGTATCACTACCTATTCAATCAGCAACGCCAAAATCTCTATGCTTCAAGTACTTGTAATACGACAAAATACATGTATACAACAGTGCCACACACTGCTTAAGGAGTCACCTTCAGGTTCAAGTTCATCCCATCCTTCAAGTTACGTATATCGTTACCCCCTAATGTCGTGTATTTCAGTGCCGTCGTCATTATATTCATGAACTGTTTTACAGGGCGAGTCGAAAGTATTGGGACACACTCATAAGTTAGTAGATTAAAGGGAAAATTGAAAAGTGATGATGGGAACAGTCTACATGTGGGCCAGCAACTTGTGGAATGACTGTCACTCAAGGCCGCCAAGGTTTTTATTTTATTTTATTTTTTTTTTTAATGGGAAAGGGGGTGTATGACACATCAGATAACACTCGCTTGAGCTCTGGAATCTAAGAATTTAGTAGTGTAATTTGTTTTTGTCTATCTTGTACAGTTTAGAAATTACTAATGTTCAAAGTTACGTTGATAGTGACTCATGTCTCTCTTTGTTCCAGATGATCTAAAATGGGTCCTACACGTGAACAGAAGATCGAACGCAGCTACCCAACAATAGCAGCTGACTACAACAGACGGCACCCAGACAGAGAACCGGTATTGCACAGCTCGGTGCCTCACGTGATCACCAAATTCCGGGAAATGGGCTCTGTTCAAGATAGGGCACGTAGTGGGCGATCAAGGACAGCCACCAACGAGGAAACTGCAACTGCGGCAGTTACATCGTTTCTGAAAAGTCCTAAAGGAAGTACCCGTCCCGTGGCCCTGACATGAGGAATAAGCCAAACCTCCTTTGTCCGGATCCTTCGTTTGCCAAGGGCATACTGTTCAGCGACGAGTCGTATTTAACTTTGAACAGGGAGGTTAATCGACATAATTCGATACTGGAATGACGCAAATCCGAACTGGGTTGCACCAATTTGGAAACGCTGTCCAGCGAAGGTGATGGTGAGGAGCGACATATGGGACACCCGCATCATTGGGCCCTTTTTCATTTACAACACCTTAACTGCACTACAGTATCTGATGCTCCTGCAGGACCTTGTGTTTCCTTCCACACTGAACATTGTTGGCATTTCCCCATCTTCTTTTCAGCGCGATGGAGCCCCTACACACTGTGGCATTGGTGTCCGTGAATGGTTGGATGAATAACTGCCAGGGAAGTGAATTGGTCCCCTGACTTAACGCCCCTTGATTTTTATCTATGGGGACCCGTTAGGCAGATAGTGTATGATGAGAGCATCCGTGATTTGAGACACTTGGAGGAATGCATACAACACGCCTGTGACCAAATTTCAAGAGACACTCTCCTCCGTGTGCAGTCAGAGTGGTTGCGAAGAGTACAGTACAAAATGTACAAGATGTGTTGTAGCAGCCGGTATGAAGGTAATTTCCCAAATTTGAACATTAATAACTTCTAAACTGTACAAGATAGACAAAAACAAATTACACTACTAATTTCCTGAGATCTAGCGAGTGTTATATGATATGTCTTATACCCCCTTCCCATTAAAAAATGACTTGAACCCGAAATAGCGGATTTTGAGATGGCAGCCATGAATAACACTCACTCGAAAAGTTGCGGGCCTACCTCTGTTCCCATCATCACTTTACAATTTTTCCTTCACTCTCCCAACTTATGAAGGTGTGCAAGGACTTTTGACGTGCCCTTTATATCCACGAACTCTACATCCTTGGCCTCGATGTCATTTCCATATTCAGCATGGTGCAATCGATCCCTAATATTTAGACCACCTGCGTAGGATTAAATCTCTTCATGATCTCACTGCACTGTACACAGTTTACACGGTAACTCGCTTACGAACACTCAAAGGGACAAATACGTACTGCAGCTATACCACTCACGCAACTGTAGCACTGGTTAGTGCAGCTACACTATGCCACCATCTAGTGGTGCTAAAAGACAAGTGCGGCGCTTTGCGTGAAAATGACGCACCCCACTGTTTCGTTTATGATTGCTTGTTATTCTAAGCATGGTTTCGTGCGGTTCCGAGTGTTCTAAAACAAAGGTGTCTCTTGTCAGTCAATAAGTGCAGGCTGTCGGCCACAGCGTCATCTATGCTGAGAGGCAATGTCTGAAATACAGTATTTTCGGCACACTCTTCCCACTGTGGACTGCACAGTAGTGAATTCCATAACGATTTCCGTAATGGAATGTTCCATGCTTTTACCTCGAACTATGTAGCTTTCTGCATTCCATGTATGTAAGTTACGTCAAGCGGGTAATATTTCACATTAATCAACAGAGAACAAATTCCAAGTCAACGCAACGCAACGTTTGTACCATGTGTAAGCTGCAGTACCGCCATCTTCTTCTCCGCATATGATATCGCATGACTCCTGCCACCTCAGCGTTATCAGTAACACCTACACATTGTACACAAGAAAGAAGTAATGCTGCATATTAAAGATATTAAAGTGAATCAGAGGCAATGAATTAAACTTTATTTTGTCTCGATATCTATTAAAGATGTTAAACTGAGGTAGAGACAATCAATTAAAATGTACACAGAAGCCGGGATTCGAAACCAGGATCTCCTGCTTACTAGGCAGACGCCGTAACAATATTTTTCCCTTGCTGTATGGGTAATTCTGTTCCTTGCACTCACTGACCCTGTTTGTTAGTTGTTCTTAGCTTAGCTTTTCTATTATAGAGGGCGCGCGCTGAACCACGGCGCCTGTCGCCATTAGACCACCGAGACTTAGTGGATACAACGACTGCACGGACGGTTTTAAGGCATGCCCCCAGCCACTACCTAAACTTCAACTCTGTCTCATGTTCCCTTATAAATACGTAACAAATTGCAAATTTATTTGATATTTGTATAGCACCTCTGCCTGTGGTATAAGGCAGGACTTCCCATTAACTTTCTTTGCTGGACTGCTATTCCCCTGTTGGAGAGCCTTGCCAGTTTGATACGTATTTATAAGGGAACTAGCTGAAAACCCGGCGTTGCATGGGTATTTATTTATTTACTTCAGCCTTGAGTTAGTACTTCTCCTAACCCTTTTGTCTCTCTCTCTATGTCAATCTCTTGTTTCCTATAAAAGCGTGTTATATCCCTGTGAAACTATTTTAAGAAATGAGGCTGTCTTGCATAATGTACAGAATTGTAAGTGCAGTATCCAAACAAAGAAAGATAGAAATCAAAATACAAATTACATATAAACTTCGTACAGTCTCATATTTATTGAGTTATATGTTGTAAAATTGCATAACTTTTCAGGTATATATTTATTTGTATATGTGCTGTGTGTCTGTAAAATCTGTTGCGAATACAATTACTAGTAAAGAAGTAATAGATTAAAACTTGGTGCGTGACGGGACGGTTTTCCATGAACGTTACTGTTTATGTGCTCGTATCTCTTAAACTACGTGTCGTATTGTGATAAAATTTAGACGGTACACTCACTTATTTGTGTGTATACTCTCAGTAAAATTTCCTGTGGCTACAATCAGTAGTGTACAAATTATAAATTGTAAAGTCATACTGAATGCTGTAGTTTTATTCCGTAAACAGCGAAAAGTAGCAAGCGAGAGACTTTTTTCCTTTCATCATTTTGCCATGATTGTCAGCGAGAAAAGTTTAATAAAGGTTTGAAATTATGTTTAAAGTTTGTTGCAAGTCCCTAAGTACTGTCATTCTCATACAATGTATTTCGAAAGCCTCGCCGCATTATGTGGCATTTTCTGCTATGTCTATTGGTTATGACGTAATATCTTTTGAACCACGTGCCGTATGTGATTCTTAACCATGCAGCAATTGTTACCTCACGGTAAGGAATATGTGTACCAAATTTCGTTGATCTCGGCCCAATGGTTTAGGAGAAAATGAGCAGCATTGTCACAAAATGCAGCAGTTTCTCGCACATCTGATTGTTTTTGACGTCATACCTCGCGAACTATATATCGTATGTGATTCTTACACTTACCGCGACCGTCCTCATGGATTGAACCTTACGTGTACAAAATTTCATAAAGATTGGAACCAACCTGTAGATTTGCATTGAACACGTACACACATACGGACATTCTGCTTTATGTATTAGACAAGAGGCAGAGTTGAAGTTTATGTAGTGGAGGGGGACGTGCCTTAAAACCGTTCGTGCAATCGCTGTATCCATTAAATCTCGATGGCCTAATAAGGGTCACCTCATAACATAACACACAAATTAAACAACAATAGCACTTCACTATTCAGCTAGACAGATGAAATGATAGTTATTAGAAGCAGACCAAGGGAAAAATGAAGAGATAACGTAGAGAACTACAATAGCAAAGATAGTACAAAAACAAATAACCCGAGAAGAGTCATAACAACAATAGCCGACGGAGGGAATAACTAATGGCTGGGCTATAAGGGGAGATGGAAGCCGCCCCCCACCCGTACCCCCCTCCCAAAAAAAAAAGAAAAAGAAAAAGAAAATGGTTATGGTCTCTACCTAGTAAGCAGAAAGTCCCAGTTTCGAATGCCGACCTCGGCATAAATTTTTATTCATTACCTCTACTTTTTTTTCTTTTTTCTTTTTTTTTCGGTTGCAGCACCATCTATAGGGAAACGAAATTTTTTTTCATACAAAAATTGCAAATGTTTTCACAAAGACAAATCTGCAGTAAAAAAATTGGGGCTCCTATTTACTTTTACAAAGTCACCCCTTTCCGCCGGCGAGTGTGATGTGTCAGGGTCGAGATTTATGTTAATGGATGGCGTTCTTCGATGTGAACAACTTTTAAGAAAACGTTTTTAAATATAATTTGTATTTTTCCATATATTCAGAAAATAGTTTTAAATGTCTCACTCCGTATAGAAGGACGTGCTGAAATGTCTCCGAACATCTCATTCTGTTCTTCGTGTCGAGTGAGGAACGACATATCACGCATTTTAGTTAGTTAACACACCTGCTTCGATGACGTACTAGAGAAAATCGAATTACGGAGTGAAAGATAGCGATGTTTAACTTAAGCCTCGCACTTGATTTGAATAAACTTGAACTTCGCATAGGAGTTCACTAGACCCCAGTCAAATATTATGTCAATTTTTGTAAGCTAATTAAAATATTCATTTAACTTTCTTATGTACATGGGAGATGGCAAATAGCAATACAGTTTTCTGTAATGTATTTTTCTAATTATTTTAGCAATGAGTGATAGAGGAAATTTCAAGAATGTGCGTGGTATTATTTATAAACCTTTTGTATTCCTTATGTTTAGAGTGCTTATGTTCGAATGTGTATAATGCAATACAATGTCTCACTTGATATTATCTAGTTGCTACAGTAACACAGCATGTCACAAAACTGGTTGGCATTACACTTTAGAACCATGCTGAAAATTAGGTCTTATAATTTTTTTATTCTCTCTATATATTCAACATGAGTCTGATGTTGAATGTACAGACGAGTGTTGCTTATTATAGTGTGAGTGATTATTTCAGTTTTACAGAATGTTTCGCCATAGGATGTTCAAAAAATTGTATTCTACTATACCCTATCTGCAGAAAAACTTAAAAAGATGATAGTAATATGCATTAAAATAAAGATAAAAACTGTGAGTAGTATAATTAGCTATTTGTATTGTCACTGGGCACACTTGATACTAGCTTGTGCTCTGTGTTCGTCACAGGTGGCACTTTTACATTACTCGTAATTTCACACAACATAACAACCGGGAAATTTTTTAACATCACATAAATGTGGGTACTATTACTTACACAATATACACAAAGTTTCAATAATGTTTGACCAACATACAAAAAGATTCACTGTGCTTCCAGGACCTCTATGTGAGGTGTGAGCATTAAATATGTTATATGTATTATGTGTATTATGTCGTATATGCAATCGTATGTTTCACTACTACGACAGCCAGTGGCAGAGTCAGGTATAACCATTTTTATAAGTTTTCACTACAAATGAAATACACTTATACAGTCATAAATATAAACAAGGCTTATTTATTTAATTGTTCCACACTACTACGATAGGAAGTAAGTATATGAGCGATCAAATAAGGTATTATAAAACATATTTTTAAGTACGTACATTAACATTATTGTTGCATTTGAAAATTGCATGTAATGCGCCAAAAACTACTTAATAGCTGTTGGCAACCACTTTAAAAATATTAGCTGTCTTACTGTGCGTGGAAGTCCTAAACAACTTTTTCTTGCTGTCATTTCGTTGTCCCTAGACGTTGAACTAGTATAAATGAATATGAAGAGGATCCTGAGGAGCAGATATAGGTTACAGTGGCTTAAACAGCGTTGCAGCTAGACCAGTTTCACTGAAAGAGAAAATCCTTCCCACCTTGTTCTGTGGGTAACATACGTACCAGAGTCGTGCACACGACCGCTGCGTCTCCGCTTTCATTTGGCCCCAGCTTTCTTGCAGCCAGCACGATTGCAACATAGTTCCACACATGAAATATTAATACGTGTACGAGTAACATAGTATTTGTATAATGAGTGTATGTAGATGGGAACAAGTACCCCATAAGGCTAAATGAGAAACACAAACTACCAGCACATCGAGTGCTCAAACATGCATACATATTAACATCTATCCTGGTAGTCCCAGTGGCATTTACTCTGGTAGAACGCGAAATAAGGAATTCCAGTGTCATTGGTATCTACAGTGGGAAGTAATGTCAAAAGAGTTATTTGAGTAAAGAGAAAAACTTTTATAATAGACTCTCTGATCACCGAAAGTTCTTTTGTGGGAAATGCTATTTGCCTTACTAATTAACATATTTGATGAAAATTTATATCTCTCGTTATATCTTGTGGCATATTCTACCCGAAATAATTCAGAGGAATTTCTTTGAAAAAACTATCACGTTGAGAAACACTCTTTAATTACAGCTAAGTTGATTTATTAAGTCGCTTCTAAACCTATTTGTCTGCAATGTAGCACTGCACAGAAGTGAAACAAGGACGATAAGGAGGTGAGAGAGATGATTGAAGCTTTCGAAATTCAATGCTACAAGAGAATGCTGAAGATTAGATGGGTAGATCACGTACCTAATAAGGAAGTACTGAACAGTATTGTTAAGGAACCGAATGTCGGGCATATCTTGACTGTAAGAAGACACATTATGAGACACCAAAAAAACCGGCAATTTATTAATGGAGTGAAGTGTGGGATGTAAAAATCGTACGACAAGAGACGATTACCGTAAAAAGGTTCAAATGGATGTGGATTTTCGCTTATACAATGAGGGGAAGAGGCCAGCTCAAGATAGATTAGCGGCGGTAGGTGTTTCAAATAAGTTTTTGTAATCTATACCATAACAACTACATTTATAACTTACATCCATATATCATTTCTACTAAGGAATTCTTCTTAACAGTAGAAGTTGGCCACCAATCAATCTTTATCAACTTTAACTATTTATGGCTGCTGGAATGTTATTGAAAATGCGCACTGCCAAATAATAGATCCCTTTCTGAACCATAGTAAGAGACTTTAGAACTTCGTGAAAGTTATTCTTATTTTTAATATGAATTGTATGAACTGATCTATTGGTTTGAAAAGGCAAAATATACATTTTTCATGACGAATTTCATTAAGAAACAAATATATTAGGAAGCTAAAGCAGCGCTCTTCACGAGGGTCTTTAGTTGACAACTCAAATAATTCGTACTGAGTTAGCCCAGAAAATAATAACGTATGACATTATGGAGTGAAAGAGAACATAATAAATTACCTGTTTACTATTTTTATGTCGCCTACGTTTCACAACATTCGCTTAGCAGACAGTGATTTATGTATGCAGATACGCCGAAAATTACTACCAGTTAAATTTTTTGACAAGCTGTAATCCGAAAATGTAACACTGTCGACTTTATCTATCTGCTTGTCTGGATACTACACGTTTGCACGGGCATATAGTATCATTCTTCAATGGTTTAGTTAGAGAATTGGCATGGGGCAGTTTATTAATTTACATGAAATCTTCATTAAACGAAATTCATAAGTCTAACTTTTAAGTCAATATTTTTGTCATCTGAAAACGAAACAAACTTAATATCCGGTAAAAAAAATTAAAGGAGCTGAAATGAATTCTTGAGGAACATCACAGATTATTAATTCGTAATTTGATGATCCGTGATAGATTAAGACATGTCTCCTTCCTATTAACACCCTTTGTTTTCTGTCAGCGATATAGGATTTGCATAATTTTTCTGATTTCCTGGTGCACCACAATATTCTAATTTCCTTGAACGGATATTGCGATTTACACAGTGAAAAGCTTTTAACAGATCACAAAATAGACACAATTTTTTGACTGATCACACTATACAAATATAAGATAATTTACTGTCTAATGAATGAAGTATCATCTCGCTGTATCAGTAAATAGTCTTCTTAATATCGAAACCCGTTAAAATTCTAATTGTGTCGTCGATAATATTGTATTTGTGGTTAGAGCGTTAAGAAGACGACTATTTATTATCTTTTCTAAGTCTCCTGAGAATGTGGGCAAAAGTGAAATTGGATAGAATTTGCATGGTATTTGTTTATCACCTTTTTAACCAAAAATGTAACTTTATCATATTTTAACCTATCAGGAAATGTTCCACTCTTAAAGACTGGTTACATAAATAATTTAAAAGTCACTAAACTCAAAGGTAAAATCTTTTATCAATATTGTTGATAATCGTTACCACCAGTTTTATTTTATTTTCAGGCCTCTATGGTGGACATTAGTTGTAAAGAAATTGTGATGGTGCTACTCATATTACTGTGGATGTAGTGCTTGGTGTGAGATATTCCATAGCGACATCTGCTGATCTTGAAAACGCCACCTTTTCGTTATAGTTACTAAATGCTTACTGGAAATTTCAGTGCTATGTGCTTCTCTGATCTCTAGTTCTCCCAGTCGCTTCCTTTACTGCAATTCCTATAGTGTTTATTCGGTTATGATATGTGGCAATCGTATTTTGTTGAAGTATTTGCTTTGGCGTCTGTATTACTATCTTCATTATTTTGCATTATGTTTTCGTACTAGCTATAGCACTGAAGCTGCGTAGGAGTATCCGCGTGGCCTAAGGCATCATGCTACGGACTGCATGGCTGCTCTCGCCGGAGGTTCGATTCCTACCTTGGGTATGGGTGTGTGTTGTCCTTAGTGTAAGTTAATGTAGTTTGTAAGTCTTCTGACTGTTGACCATAGCAGTTTGGTCTTATATTTTTAAACATTTGAACAATTGTAGCACTAATAACTGAGTTGTTTTTGACTGGTTTACATAGTTTCTGTTTTGTCCTACAGTGTACCTTTCTTCCTTGAGTAATCTGCGGCTTCTCTACACACTTTCCTCTAATGTGGGAGAGATTTATAGTAATACAGTTTTCAAATAATCTAAGGATATTATTAGTAAAAGTGGCATTTGTCTCTTTTGTGATATGATCATTGTAAACATCACAGCAATTATAGTTTCTGACGAGGTTCATAAAACAATTAATTTTTGGCTTACTGACTGCCTCATGAACTAGGTTTTAGCAGATTTCGTAGTGTGATCGTTATTAATATCTGAAGACCTCGAGGATAAAAATAACCCACAATTTTGTATTTTTAATGTATTTGGTGGAAACAGTCATATCCGACAGAATCTTTTGTTTTCTTCAAGTAGTACATGAATAAGCAGAGAAATGGCGAATGTACATATGGAAACAAATATTAAAACATGCAATAGAAAATATTTTTCAAACATCCAATTCATCATACCTCAGAACTTTATAAACGAGGATTATAGAGCTGAATTAAGTACCATTCTGAAACTTGCAAGGCTACTCAGACATGGTAATCTATCACTTTTAAATAATTTTGTCGTTTTTCGTTGACTTAATGGAGACGCGATAACATTTGAATATCGTTCTGCAGGACTGGTTGCGATCGAATTTGAAATCGACACTGCTTGGGTACGTAGTTGGATTTGTTTTATTAATTGTAAGAAATATTTGTGAGTTAGCTGCAAATCTCTTTGAGAGAATGTCTGTGGGTAGCAGTAGGTGGAGAAGCGAACGGGGTTGCTCCTTTCTGGGAACACTCGCTGTCGCCGGCAGTCATGTATGGCTCTCTGAGTGAAAACGTTTCGAGGGATACTCGGTAGTGGCCTCTGTCTTAGTTCGCAAAAGTGTGCGGTTCTAAGGCGTCTTTGAACGCACAAGTGTTTTCCGGTGGAGCAGAATACTTAGAGAACTCATTGGCCTGCTTTTGCACAAAGTGTACAAATGTGTGCTACACGTAAGCTGAGCGCTGTTGGCATCTCCGACAAATGAAGTAATCGCAACATTGTACTGTAGTCAGGATGTGCACTGAGTTACTTGAGGAACATATAATCTCTGAAAGCTTCTTTATATACATTAGTAGTGTCCTGTCAGTGTCAACTCAGGTTTATTACTCTGGATGAATTTTCGTATTGATCGGAAAGGGACAATAGCGCCCTGTGTGGTGAGAATGAAATTAGACGATCGTACGGCTTTTCGTGGCCGGAAAATCCCCATAGGGGTTCGACCGCCTATTGCAAGTCTTTCTCAAATGTTTTTGTTATGTCGCGATTTGCAGCTCTTAAATGTTGTAGAAAAAACATTTTTGTATATTGCACCAAAGTTGCTTTTATTTGAAATGCTGACTACTTTTGGGCTTTGCCCATATTCTTACGCCACCTATTACAGGTAACAAAGTGTGTCTTACAGGAAGATACATTAATATGGGAATGTTATATTGAATGTACATGTCGTAATTACTTACATTCATATATATTTTTATTTGCATACTGCTTAGGTGACGCTGTTTGTTGTAATTACTTTGGTGATCCAAAGATGTTTTTGTTAAATATTCTTCGCTTAATTTTCTTTGTGACAATATCGCTGTTATATGCAGTCTGACGTAACAGTACCATTACAAATATCGTACAATAAATTTTATATTTCATTCCGAACTATTTTAAGTGTAATAAATTGCTTGTGTGTACTATATTGTAAGATATGCAACAAAACGAGATAAATTTTAATAGCACTGCAATATTATCCCTATATTATCCTATTTGGTGAAATATATAAAACGTCTTTTCTACAGCAAGTCTTTCTATTGACGCCACTTCGGCCACGAGTTGTACACGGTGATGATGATGATTATGAAAGTGATGATGACGACAAACACACAACACCCGGTCCCCTGCTAGGAATCGAACTCACCCCTCTTGCATCAGCGGTCATCGACGCTGCCACTGAGCTACGGAGGCGGACGCACTGTCTCGTTTACCAGTAGCTTTGTCAACCATAATTAAGTAGCTCATTTGCTATTTGATTATGTTGAGATACATTGTTCGAATTCGTTTAATACACGTTATTGTCTGAATAAACTGAGTTCCTTGCTTTGAATTTCGCTCTGCCATTTGTAGATAGAAAATAACATTCCTATTAGCTTTGTTTTAGTCATTTCGGTGGATTTGATGTGTACCAATTATAACTTGTAATAACTGTGAGCTGTGAGGTCTCGGTGCCACACTACAAGCGTCCTTTTGTAGATTTAGGCGTTGTAGAATCTGGTGCGCATTGTTAAGCGTCATGGCAACCGGAGTGTGTTTCTGTCTCGCCGTACATAATGAGGTAGGAATATCATTCCCGACATCCCTCAGTCTGTGTGAAAACACCGCATCTTGCGATGCCACTGTATGAAACAAGTGTTTGCTGGAAGTGTTTTGAAGGTAAATTACCAGTCATCCCTTATTTCTTATGTTATTCAATTACCAAATAGAGTTTCAAAATGATTTACGAGAAGATTAGAATTACCTCCTAGTAGTCGCTATCTTTAGCATTATGAATGGAAACACACAGAAACTATCATGGAGAAGGCGAGCTAAATACTACGTTTTATTGACAGAGCACGTAGAATATGCAACAGACCTACTAAGTAAACTGCCTGATATACACTTGTGAATGTTGTTTTGAAGTACTGCTGTGCATTATGAGATCCTCACCAGTTGGGACTGACGGAGCACACTGAAAATGTTCAGAGAAGGGTAGCTAATTTCATGTTACCGGCATACACGGGCGAAAGTGTCACGGAAATGATGTGCGAGATGAGAAAGACGTTATCCGTTGCGGCAAGGTCTATTTGGGAAATTTATTTCAGCACTTTTTTCCTCAGATTGTGAACGTTATTTTAAGCACCCGTATACATAGGATGACACGATCGTAATACTGAAATAAGAGAAATCAGGTGCAAAACGGAAATATTTTTGTGCTCCTTTTCCGGTCGCGCTATTAGAAAATGGAACGTTAGAGAAATGTTACGAAAGAGATTGAATACATTCTCTACCACGTCCTTAAATGTGATTACGTATGCATATGGAGAAAGAAAGTTCCTAAAAACTATGAAACCCTGGTTACCGAGTCAATAAAATACGAATTTTTCACGACATGCATAAAAGTTCTGAAATATATTATGTATCACGATGCAAGGTACGCACACATACTGACACAATCAATGAAACTCCGTCGAACAATGTCAATAACATAAATTTTCTTTTGTTTTGTGATTTTCAGTCAAAAGGCTAGCTTGGTGTAGCTATCCATGCTATCCTAATCCGAGCAAGCCTCTTAATGTCTGAATGACAACAGCGACCAGATGAATGTGTTTTTTCTTTCAGCCACCCTCTCCGATTTTTTGCCCCACATTCTTCGATACAATGCTATAACGACAATTCCAAGAGATGTTAGAAAGTACACTATCAATAGATCAATTCTATTTACTAAGATATACAACAGATCTTTTTTGTCCCTATTCATGTTCGGTATCTCCTCATTTGTTATACGATCTACCCACCTAATCATCATCCTCGTCGCGTAATAACAAATTTCAAAGCCTTCTATCTTTCCTATTATGTCTTAATTCCTTATTGTCCATATTTCAATCCCGTATAATGATACAATCCAGACAAATGCCTTTAGAAATAACTTTGTAACATTTAGATTCTTGTCAGGAATGACTTTCTTCTCATGGGAAGTCTGCAGTTTCTACCTTCTCTATTTCAACATCGTAAATTATTTTACTTCCTACAAAATAAAGCACATCTACAACATTTTCTGCCTAGTTTCCTAATAAAATTCGTTCACTACCGCTGTTTTCTTAGTTCACTATATATTACTATTGTCTTTATCTTACTAATGTTCATCTTATACCCTCATTTCAAGACACTTTCCATTCCGTTTAACGTTTAACAACAGAATGAAAACAATTTCATAGGTCAACCGCAAGGGTTTTATTTATTGTTCCTGCACTTCAATTCGATTTCCAAATATGCTCTTTCTTTCTTTCAAATGCTGATAAATGTACAGATTAAATAACACTGGGCTAAGGCTACAACCCTATCTTACTCTCATTCAAGCCATTGCTTCCTACTGAAGTCCTTTGATTTCAGTAATCTATGTCTTACCATTACAAAAACAAACTGGTATCTCTTGGTTTCTGCCACGTACAAAATTTTCTTTCACTATTCGTAACCAAGTGTTTGTGTTGATTACATTGTGCTCTGTGCAAAATTCTACCAGGCGACCTTCTTTCATTTTCTTCAGTCCATATTGACTTGCTGTTTTTCGTTCTCTTCCTTTTCCTACTACCGAGATCCAGCCGCCCATTCATTTCCCTTATATGTCTGAATATCGCATTTTGTCTCATCATACATTTTTTCAATCTCCACTTCATTGGCAGAGCTAGTTGGTAAGTTAGCTTTTACCGCTGTGGTCGATGTTTGCTTCGCTTTCATCTTGGCTGCTACTCTGGAGGCACGAAGAAGCCTAGATGCGACTTTCGTCAAGCAGATGGTGGCAAATGGTGGATGGTAGAGAAAATGATGAATATTATCAAAACCGCTTTTCAGATATAACACCTTTCAGACTCACTCTGCAGTATCTATTTATATTTTTAAACGAAAACCATTGTCTTTTGATGTTTTATTCGTAAAACGTACTGGCCACATATTCCTAAGAAATGATGTAGGAGTCCGATACAAATAGAGAGGTGTCTGTTAGGCTTTCTAGAGGGAGTCCCACTCACATATGCCTGTCGTGTCACTGCCTCTGCGACCTAAAATGATGAAATCGGGTTCAGTGCACAATAAACTCAGATGCATAACAACTGCCGATACTGAACACCTGTGCAGTCAGATGCAATGGCGGTCATGTGAGAAGATAACGTCATCAAATGTAGAATGCTGCCTGCATATTAAGGCTTTCCGAAGGCTCTCGAGTCCCAGAAATTACGCTCTCCTCGACATGGTGTATGTATTGTTTTTACTTTATCAAACATTGTCCACCTCCAAATTAGCTATTGTATCAAGGCAAGTCCCATGTATGAATATTTTTGTAGACTGAAAAGAAGAACATATAGTAGACCTGCTAGAACAGTTTCTCTACTTTTGTGAAGAAAACTTAATTTTCAGCATATGAAAGTCATTACGTTAAATATACTGCACATTGTTAGTCACTGATGTCTCACGCGGTAATACTGCAAAGTAGGCCAGGACGAAAGTATTAATTACATTGATGAATGTAACTGATATTGTCTTTGAACTCCAATATCTTATAGGAATCTCTTTACGTTTCTGAGAGTATCGTATGTAGCCGCATGCAACAGTTATTCATTTTGGGACAAACATTCTGAGAGTGACAGAGATGTTAATGATTGTAATACATTAAGGTAAATGGGCTTTTGTATCGTTTAATGAATATGAATTTGTTTCAGAAAGCGTACTAAGATATAGTCAATAAATACTTTCTTAATCAAGGAATAAAATAAACAACACAGAAAATAAAATTTAGATGTTTCTTCTTTTCAAGTCCGCGAGGTGAGCACGTCTGTGCCTTTTCTTTTCCCCTTATCTCCCGCATCCCACACCAAAACTAATGGTTGGTTTTGGGATGTTATGCACCCATATCTGCTGATCTGCACATATCCTTGTAAATTTCACGAGAACACGGGGCTTACAGATTGGGTCTCTCGTGGAATCAGACTCGCTCTCTTTACAAAATAAATAAATAAAAAGATTTCAAGGTTTATAGGTTCACACAATTACAGAACATGAATAGAGAATCTACAAGCTGCATCGACACCACAACGTCTGGCCTGTGGTGGTAAGAAACAAATGGACTGTTCCCTTTCAGGATTTTCGCAGCATCTTATCAGAAACTGACCGGAGACTTTTAAATTTCATCAAGTCTAAAGCAAGAGTTAATTTGAAATAATTTTTTTCCTCAGACATATTGAATTTATTTATTTATTAATTTACACTGTGCATTTCTTACATTTACTCACAAACAGAATAATTATGCGTAATTAGCTTTGGACTAGTTCAAGTATGTTCCAACATCTGTAACTTTTTCGAGGCATGGTGTCGTAAAGGCTCAATGAAGGTAGGTAAATAATGTTTAACAACATTTCATGTACTTCACTATGCACTAAAGTTCATCGCTGCAATTAGTGCTAATGTTCTGCCTTTTGTATTCCCAAAGGTAGCAGTTGTGTTCTCGAAAGCAGCGAAACAAACGTTCTTGCAGATCTTATAGACTTTGTTTTCATTTCCCTCTTCAACCATATTTAGACGCAGAACGTGACCTGGGATAGTGGAGAGCAACAAAATTTACAAATTTCGATTGTACTTTTTCGAAGAGAGCATTATTTCTAAAACATGGGTGCTGTGTAGGATTCAATATTGTCCGAAAAGGCGGAATACCCAATAACGGTAAACGAGAACTATGAGGCATTATTAATTCTTCACTTTGCGTTCTGTGTTTAATGCAACTGTCAAGTCAATAAACAATTATTTTATATTAGTTTAATAAAAATAATTATCACCAAAACAACTGTTTTGAAAAACTAGATTAATTAATCGATTTTCGAAACTTCTAATGAAATGCTATTACACACAAATAACAACGTCATCGTTCTTAATTACAAAATAATAATATTTTTTCAAGGTCGTCATAATCGTTCATCTTCAGTATATTCAAAATTTTGATGTTGGCCATCTTTACCTTTATGGCAGAGATAATAATTGGTAACGTAGGGCACACTCAGACCGAAAGCTGGTTATTTTTCATATATTCCCCACACTAGCTGTTCTTCCCTGTATTCACTATTGTATAATCGTAACATATTTCCCAGCCCTTACGTTTTTCTATTTTCCTTACAATATCTACTTAGGCTTATTCTTTACGTCGAAGTTGTACTAAACCTGGCGGTATTTGCAATACTATTTAAAAGTGACATGTTATTCCTCATATCGTTTTAGTAATAGTATTGTTATTTCCTGTATCAATTAATTTAGTAACTAAGCTATTGTTTGAGAACATAATTCTATAGAAACATTGGAAATGGTTTGCCCTCAACATCCATTCCAACATTTGTGCTACCATCACCACAGGATTATGGACCACAAGCAATTTTAATCATGATAACTAGGACCAGATAAATTATGTGGTCTAATAGCTTACAACAGAAATATTATGGAATTAAGTTTGGTTTCAAGAGCTACGAATGGTTCATTCAGTAGATTTTTACAGATTTATCACAGTTATCATTTCCTGGAAAGCCATTTTCTACATTTTTAACTTTACATGTTTCTTATATACATGTTTGAATGAAGTTCTGTTATGCAAGAAGACTTTTGTCGCTCATAATTTTTGTCCATCTGTGATGCATATGAGGCCTGTTCATTTGTAATAAAAAATTCTAAGTAATAAATTGATTCACTTGTTGAATAATTATTTAAGCAATAAAAATCATAAAACATAAAAAATTCTGTTAAAGGCATTCCCAAACAGTGTTGCTAATAGGTTGAAGTTTATTCAAAATGTTCAAATGTTTGTATTTCTATAGGACCAAACTACTTTAGTCGTAAGCCCCTAGACTTACAAACTACTGAAACGAAATTAAACTAACCTAAGGACAAAACACACATCCATGCCTGAAGGAAGATTTGAAACTTCAACGCGGGAGGCCTTGCGATCCGTAACGTGGCGCTCCAGATCGCTCGATTCTCCCGCGCGGCTTGAAGTTTGTAACATTTATGATACAACCAACTTGTCAGTACAATTTATTGTGTTCACATTTTCGTAAGGTTGCTGCTACCATATCCATGTTGAAAGTCTTACAATATGTACTCTGACAAAGAGAAGCGGAAAAAATGTTCCATTTTTTTTTCTTATGAGATTATTTGAAGGTATTAAACATAAAGAGAGGTATTGAATTAAAACCTGTACTGTGGCCTGGATTCGAACACAGGACCTTCTACCTACTAGAAACGCGCTTTAGACCCCTCAGCTAACACAGCGTTAAGAACAAAGCGACTACACGGACTGTCTTAAAGCACGTCTCCCACCAAACGACATTATCGAAATTATGTCGACCATGTGAAGCATAAAAGATGGTCTCCAAAAATCGCTACAAAATACTAGGTTCTTGCTGATGACATACTGCTAGCGACGATATCAGCAATGTGAGTGTAATTCATTTTGTACGCTGAATTTCATTCATCATTCACAATGACAGAAATAATTTCATTGAGATTACACTACAACAATCTGACGTAGTGGTTCTGAATAGATTGTAAATAACGTACATATGAGAATAGGAAGAATATTTCTCAGAGAAGCCTCCTGCTTGCACAAGCTTAACCGCGACAACACTTCACTGGGTGTGGCCCGGCTGATCACAATCTCTTGTTCGCGCAGAAGACAGCTGGCAGCTGAGTTACAGTGGTAACAGATGGGAAATAAGGCACCGACAGCTAGCAACGGGGAGTGTCAGACATACTCCTCCACGGACGTCCGTTCAGAGGAATGAGTTATTATTTCATTGTCAGTTTGAGCAGAGATAGTAGAAAAATTTTTCAGACGTTGGAAAACAATCAGACAGTAAGAGTTTCTACCTGGCAATATGCTATTATATATATACAACCACTGCGATAAACATTGAAATTAAATCAAGGGTGGAGATTTACTTTGGGTTTTGTTTATTATTGCAATCATTCCGCCTTGACAGCTAACTTCCTCTTAAATTTTACTGGATACCCTGAGAAAGTAAAACATGGAGTGTGCAATCTACGCCAACAGTATATTTGATGAAGTACTTTTATGTCTTTGCATTGCAACGGAAGTTATAAACGGGCCTATATATACAATGGCTTGTTAGGGTTCACTTGTGCAACCAGTATAAACGAGAAGCCTTATAGAAAAACATAAAACAGTTAATTTCTTCTATCCAAGGAACTGATTATGAATAAAACCTATCGAAAATAGTAATAATGTTCCCTACCTTTATAAGTACACAAAAATAAATCAGTATATCCGTGCCTTCTGGCGTTGTTAAATTATTGTTAGTTTGTATTCGTAAAGGGAGCACGGAAGCACTCAACTCTGTTGCTTTTAAGTTCCTAAATATACTGCTGTCGTTGACTGTAAGCTAAGAAATGAGTAATCTTTCAGATTATTGGTTACTATGAAATTAACAGTACCATTTAACCTTTGGTGTACAATAGTACTATACTACTTAAAACAGAGAATTAAAGTTTTGAATTACGATATGTTTACTTTTTCAAATCCGATTGTGATGTTGTGAAGCCTCCAGGCTTCTGTTAGAGGGATTTACGTTACTTCTGAAAACTCCAGACAAATACGACTAACACTTTCCTACTTTAGCGTATTTAGAAAGACACGACAATTTTTGCTAATGTTGTCAACGCCCGTTGATCCTATTACAAGGGGAGGTCAGCAATCGGGACCCGTCGTTTTCGCCCAAACTGCGTGTGTAGGAGAAATATTTCAGGCTCGTTATGTGGAGATCCACCTCCTTCTACACACGTGACTTGGGCGAAATCGGCGGGTCCCGATTGCCGACCTCCCATTGTTAGGATATTCAAACAAATGAAATAATTACATTAATCTTGCTGTTCTTGCTCTTAGGTTCGCAGTTTCTTGTATCTACCTTTCTCAGGTCGGTAAAGTAATTGTCCTCGTAAAAAGAACATTATGTTGCCAACATTAAAACATTACTCCTCCACTGCCGTAAGTAAAACTGAACCAGTCAAATCGATGACACTCATCCTGCCTCCTCCCCTTGTTCTACGCTGCTTAGGCAAGTAAAATTTTACTTACGGCAGTGGATGCGTAGTGTGCTAATGTTGGCAACGAATGCTCTTAGGATACGGTACTCAAACAGATTCAGGGGAATAATTATTTTATGCTGTTCCTGCTCAATGGTTAACAGATTCTTTTATATGCCCTTCTCCGATCAGTAAATTAATTACCCTCCTAAAGCAAATACAATTTTTCCAACATTAAAACACAACTACATCACTACCACAAGTAAAATATAATATATAAGAATGTTTTAAAGGCAATATTTATTTCCAGTGCTAATCAATGGACTGTGAATTCAAGGAGAGCTGATTTGCTAAAAAGGATCCAAAATACTTAAATAGAAATTGCAGAATCTCTAGTGTGTACTTTGAATAAATCATGTTTGCTAACTTCTTGAAAAACCGATTAAAACCTGATGCGCTTCCAACATTGTTCAATATACCGAATCCACCAAAGTCAGTATCACTAAAAAGGAGAAACTTTAGGTTACAATATCTCCGGATGTAATTAAAATTTTGCAATGCAACAAACGGCACTGATTACGTATTTGTTTATATGTTCAGATGTGCTAACAAATCTAACGGGGTTCCATTTAAAGAAACGTAGGTTTGTGTTAAAAAAATACTTCCGTGCATTTTTAATGGTTTGTATTAACCAATTACACTAGCCCCATCCCTTACGTTTGCTCTGTGGAATCGGTTCGTCAGTATTTGATATGGTTTACGAAATATATCCTGCGGCAATGTTAGGTGACTCACCCTTTATACGTAAAGGAAAATTCATTACCACCCACTGAAAGTAATATCTCTGTGAGGTACAAATGGTGTGTAATGTTCTAGTGAATGCATATTGACAAGGAAGACTAAGAGGAAAATGAACACTTTTTCCCTTGCTATAACTGAAATAATGTGTGCCACAATATGACAAGTACAGAGTAACTTTGTTTCCGCTACCTGTCCTTCATTTGTGTGTAATTTAACATTTTTATATATGCCCAGACGTCATTAGTTCTGTGTAATCAAGTTGTACTGCTACGTCTGACTCAATATTTTGTGCAAATTTATTTATGTCAAATAAAACCTGGCAGTTGTAAAGTCAGTTTCTTGTTTATAACTAATTTCCCAAACATAACTTCGCGTTACTTGGGATTTTTCTATAGATAAATAGCAAATAAAACGATCATTGATTCCATCGTACATTTTAGTAGTTGTATTAAAACGTAGGCCTACTGTTTTTCGTTGGATTACAATTAGGTGCAAGAACAGGGCGCAAAATAGAGGAGAGCATAATGAAGAGACGTTTCCTCTCGTAAAAGTTGGTGAGATCAGCTGCAGTTCGTAAAATGTCAATTTCCAGCCAAACTACTAAGTGGCTATAGTTCCGCGTTTACTGCTTTCCAATATGGCGTCAAGCGCAACGCTTGGTAACATACAGATCAAAGGCGCCGCCCCCAGATTTCTCTTCTGTATTCTCCCTATTCTGTGCATTTACATCAGATTTTGAAAGTGTACCATAAGGGTTTAAAACCTAACCTCTCATTTGAGGTATACGATGTAGCAAAGCCACCAATACATTCAGTGGCGTAACTAGGACTTGGCTTTGGGGGGGGGGGGGGGGAAATAGATCTGCTTGACGAGCAAAATTTTAGTCAGTTTCCAGACAGACTACCATCTACACTCCCGTTGAAGAAACTAGTTCACTCCCATCCAATGAAAGATTATGGTAAAACACCCCAAGATTTCAATCTTTACCTTTAACAGATTGCTGTTATACGATTTCTTTTCTCTTTCTTCCCCTTTTTTTCGGGTTCTGGGGGGGGGGGGTTCTATCCCCCTCATTCCCCTCCCCCCATAATTACGCCACTGAATACATTTGTATTGTGCTTCTCATTGGCTGTATGTAGTAGTGGCCTCTCGGCTACAAATTTGGGAACAACATTGAAAGCTATACATGGCTGACAGAGCTACGAAAACTCACTCTCTCTCGGTCTGCCTCCTTAGGTGTCATCCAGTAGGTGTGCAGGTGTGCTCCTGTGATAATAATTAATGACTTGCTGGGGTTTGGCCTAGTGGTATTGTAGAGTTGCGGGCTTCTTCACCTGTTATTACGACATTTTCACAGAGCGGGCAACATTGTTGCTCATCCACAGTAATTAGTTCATGTCAGCGGAAGACAGCGAGAAGGCAGAACAATGGGCTGGTTTGCTGAATCAGCATACCCTGCTGTATTAGTTTCAACTATGGAGGTCAGCGAGTCTTGACTTCATCAAGATTGAGAGGAGGTTTGGCTGCTTCAGCTACAGGTTAAATCAGTTTCTTTATTTTTTTCATTTTTATTTTTTATAGGAATTCAGCGTTGCGTATGCAGCCGCTGCCAATGCAGAAAATGGTAACTGTGTGCTGATGCAAAGCTCATATTTGTTACTGTAACGTCGCTTCCATGCAGTGACGTCGACACCAGTATAACATCACTCACTCCATTTATCGCGAACCGCGACAGCCTGTTCTATCTCAATCCAAGTGTAAAATCAAATGTAGGCGTGACATCTGAGCCGCCCTCTCATACATATTTGCTCTGCTGATAATTATTTTGTTTCTATTTGCTGTTTGGGTTATCTAAACGATACCATTAACAGTTATATCCCGTCCTTTATTACTAGCCGGCTGCGGTGGCCGAGGGGACTGGGGCGCTCCAGTCACAGACTGTACGGCTACTACGGTCGGGGGTTCGAATCCCCACTCGGGCATGGATATTTGTGCCGTCCTTAGTCTTAGCTAGTTCATAAGTAGTTTGTAGGCTTAGGGACTGATGACCCCGTAGTTAAGTCCCATAAGTTCTACAAACATTTGAACATTTTCTTTATTACTATAAATGAAACGATAGATGCCAAGATCGCAACTTTTTATTCTATTTATTGAGAATGGCCGGTTTCGACACTCTATGGTGTCATCATCTGATCTCAATGACAAAATTACTTATAACAATGCTCCACATAAAATCTGGTAGGTTTACTGGTTGATATTTGTATATACACTCATGTGCTGGTGGGTATTCAGAAATGAACTAGATAGCTGGTCAAAGTTAAAATAGTAAAACGTACATAAAATAATGACCACCATAGTGAACATGACGATGGTGGTCATTATTTTATGTAGATTTTACTATTTTAACTTTGACCAGCTATCTAGTTCATTTCTGAATACCCACCCACACATATCTTTATATACAATTATCAACCAGTAAACCTACCAGATTTTATGTGGAGCATTTTTATAAGCAATGTTTGTCAATGAGACCAGATGATGACACCATAGTCGAAACTGCTCATCGTCAATAAATAAAATAAAAAGTTGCGATCTTGGCATCTATCCTGCCATTAGTACAATAAGATCGCTCCCTAAGATGAGTAAATTATGCTTTATTGCTATCTTTCATATTCAATTTATTATAACTTTATTAGCTTTTATTTTTTCGATTTTTAACGATAATAAACTAAATTTTTGCCTCTCCTAGAAAGCTACATTTCTTTTACTAAGACACAGCTTAATACCACATATGTGTACTCTGTGAGGTCATTTAGCAGTAACTATCTTCCTTTCTTCTTACAGGAGTAGTCGTTCGTTTCATTCTGAGCACAGTTCAGAACCTCTTACCTGTCTTGTATTGAAATGTGCACTGCTTTCTAATGTCTTGGCTGTGTTCAAGTGCAGAGCCAATCGTTTATTTTACAAAAACATTATAGATCGATCCTTGCACGTAATACAAGGTGGAAGAAGTCGTCTGTAAAGTATTAGTGACAGGCCGGTGTCTTGTAATCTTGAAGTCGCTAGTTTGTGAATGGTCTTGTTACCTTTATTTCCCTTCCTGAATTGGAAAATGAAATCCGTTTTTCCCTAGTAAATTATAAGCTGTTAATGGGCATGCTACATTTTCATTAAGTGGATGCACGTAGCAATAAGAGTAATATGGGCCAAAATATGTTACAATTATTTCGTCGCCGAGAAGATCCTCTTTGGGTACCAATTGTATGCCAATAATGTCCGACTACAAAGCACGGCGTTTCAGCGAAGTAAGACCCAGCTCTTTATTCTTCAAGTAGCATCTATGGCTACTCAGCGTATTGACAAATTCCTCACAATAGCGAAATAGCTACAAACTGTGTCATCCAATTTTTCACCTAAGGCATTATGCAAACATGCATCTTACCCTCTTCATTATTACTCCGAAATAAAATAATGAAAAATGAGAGGGAAATTCATTTTACTGGGGAAAGGTAACGGTTATAATTGTAAATGCTGCCAGTGTTTGAAGGATGTGTTGAAAAGTGTAGTCATATTGTTTAATAACGAACCAATAATTATTGCTCATAATTTTCTTCGAATCAGTCTTATGCAATCATAAGTGTAATTATCAGTCCAGAATCATTTAATCAGTGTAGAAGAAAACAAATTGCTGACAGTTTAGTGAAAAATATTATAATTAATGATTTTTCCACTAAATTACTGCTAATGAACTGTTGTTCATCACAATGAGCATTCTTAAGTAACTAATTACAACAAATAGAAAAGTAATTATTTCAGTTAATCTGCAAGTACTTTACGCAATATTTTCTCCCTAATTTTTCCGATTTTGTAATCAATAAATAAATTAACTTCAGCTTCCTAAAAAAATGTAGTTCCACATTATGTAAACAATTTGCTTACTTTGGTATATTTTGTGTCACTAACAAAGAGCATTACAGTGAGTCGCGTTTTTAGAAGTAATTATTGAAATTACATTGTAGCTGGTTGCTTTCGATAACACGTGATAGTCGTAAGTGTGATCGCTGTTTTATCATTTATTTAACTACATCATGTGTTAGTAGTTGTGTCGTTTGGTTTTCATGCTTGGCCTAATTTTTGTACTATTAATTCTGTGTTTGTTCTCCTGCATAATGAGCCAATATACAATAACTTTTGTAATTATTCAACTTTCCCAAATTTAATTCGCTCACCCGGTGCGTGCGGCGAGGGAAAATCATTGCTTTTGCTGAATTTGTTCAATTATGACTGTTTGTTTTACCTTTTTGTAACATATAATGTTTATAAATATTTTTCCAAAACTGTCCCCACTAAATTAATGATCGTTGTTGCGTAAACAAGCACAGCGGCACTGATCACGTTGGAACCTCCACGACATTTATCCAATTATTAATAATTCCGAACGATCGCCCTTACCGTGAGTACAGAGGCTTATATACACGGATAATTTCATTGTTCTAATTAGCCACTAATTGTAGTGGAGAAATTTATACATCGCTGTTAGCAGACAATCTTCAGAGTTCAATGTCCCCGTTCCCCGAGGTATATCGACAGAGTTTCTCAATTAAACCTGTGGTTCAGTTCTAGAGACATCTTTGCTTTAGTAGTACAATTGAATAGGTCGAGATCAAACAATAAACAAATAAAGGGGATGAGGCAAAATTAACTTTTACTCTAAACTGAAAAACGTTATCTATATATCATTTTAAATAAAATGATGAATTATTTCATTACACAAATTACTTGAAAATGCTGCTACAGAATATTTTGAATAAATTTAAATTGCAAACTATATACGTACATCGTTTTAAATAAAATTAACATTAACCATTAAAATAAAGTCCATCACACGCCGGCCGCGGTGGCCGAGGTGACTGAGGCGCTCCAGTCACGGTCAGCACGGCCACTACGGTCGGGAGTTCGAATCCCCCCTCGGGCATGGATATTTGTGCCGTCCTAGTTCGTAAGTAGTTCATAAGTAGTTTGTAAGTTTAGGGACTGATGACCCCGTAGTTAAGTCCCATAAGCTTAACAAACATTTGAACATTTGAAAGTACATCGCAAACGGCTGAATAATAATTGGAATAGATGTTACATCTCAGTGTTGAAACAGGATATAATAGCGGCATATATGTAACATCAATAACATAAGTATAAATTAAATGTGGAATGCAATAGAGATATGAGCATTAAAAGTGGAGTAGACTATTCTTAGGAAGACACAGGAAATTAAAAAATATATATAAATTATCATAATTTTAGAAAATGGATGGAGAAATCGGAGCGGGAATTGTGGGAAGTAATGGAAAACATAGATTATTAAGCGAAGCTTGGAGGAAAGGGAATTTTGATTACTTAATACTAAATCAGAGAGCTGTGAGATGGGTGTTTATTTGTTTCAAGTTCTTCCAGCTCGTTGATCCCCCCCCCCTATTTTTTTGATAAGTGGGGAGTTGTATTCGTGACTCTCACTCAATACATGCCTTGCTGATGTAGGGTCTTGATGCTGCAACCTCTAATTGCATTCATGCTCGACTGTCATATATGCTATGCTTTGTTGCAGATGAACTAAAGTGAGCTGAATTGAACTGGATGAGGGACCACGACACAGCAGAGAATTTTACTGAAACTTCTCCTACTTTAGCTGAAACAGCGACCTGGATTGGTTGTGGACCGTTACAGGCCTTGATGAAGCGATGTCTTGGTTAGTGTCCGCTCTATTCCCTGGTGAACCCCTTCCCTCGGTTGGTTGGTCTTTGGTTTGAAAGGACCAAATTACTGTCATCGTTCACTTTTTCTGAGGAACACTTACTTTAACAAAACTAAATACCAGAAGGGAACTATCGGTGGGAACGCAAGGGGAAGTAAAGACCCTGTGAGCCGGCCGCGGTGGCCGCGGGGACTGAGGCGCTCCAGTCACGGTCTGCACGGCCACTACGATCGGGGGTTCGAATCCCCCTCGGGCATGGATATTTGTGCCGTCCTTAGTATAAGGTAGTTCGTAAGTAGTTTGAAAGTTTAGGGACTAAGGACCCCGTAGTTAAGTCCCATAAGCTTAACAAACATTTAGACCCCGTGACCAGCTGAAAGGCAACGAGAGCTACAGGGGCAAAACAGGCACAGGTTGACACAAAATGACCACGTATCGGTGGTTTATAGGATAATAATAATAATAAAAAGAAAACGACTGAGACAGTCACTCTGCAATAATCTAAAGCGTCCATTGTAAAAGCTTAGGTTGAATTCCCGGCCCCCGGAACAGTCGTCAGAACCGAAAGTCACGCTGAGTGTGGTGTCAGTACGTAGTCCTGATTAATGTGAGCTGACACACTTGGAAAATTAAAAATATCTAAAAAAATATAGATAAAATTACGTAAACTGATGTAAAACATACGAAAAGAGTTACACAGTTTATGAGAGCGATCCGTCGTTCGTGTATGGAACCCTTAAGAAGAAAATTTCAAATGGTGTTTTCGATGATTTATTACAGTGACACACTCAAGTAGCGAAACATTTTTAAAGTTTTCATAAAGCTGCTACCACTGGTTTTTTTCCTTCGATTTTGAGATAAGCAACGGTTTTGAGTTACAGCTTTCATGTTAGCTGGAAGTCGACACATTAACAGATCTCGATGCCTGTGATAATTATTAAAAAGCACACAGTGTAGGAGAGCTTTTTTATGCCAAATAATCAGCGAAAATAAACGATTGAAGCAACAGAGAGAAACGTAAATGGCCGGAAATCGTAAATCTACGAATACGGAAATAAAATGTAGTATAATACAACTGTTATTTTAATTATGATTATGAATTTGAGAAGTTGCTGAAAGTACACTTTAGAAAGCAATCGTCAAATATTATGAGCAAAAAAAAAAAAAAAAAAAAAAAAAAAAAGGTCATCAATGTCAACGAATTAAAACATGCCAGCACTCCTGCCTCAGACGTTACCGTACTCATATTGTCGCATTGTGGAGTGTGAGACCGTGGAGGAACTGTTTAAGCACCAATTGTCGACATATCGTAACTGAAGCGGAATGGGGCAACCAAACCACATTCGCCTGGGAAGATGGAAAACCATCTTCAAAAGAACCCTCATGCTGGTTGGCACGGCGACCCAAATTTTTAATCCGACGGAGAGAGGTGGAGGGCTCGACCTGGGCCGGCACACTTCAGACCCGGAAAGTGACGCTTAGAACTCCGCTATCAAGGCAGGTTGTACCGGGTGATCAAAAAGTCAGTATAAATTTGAAAACTTAATAAATCACGTAATAATATAGATAGGTAAAAATTGAAAAAAAAGTCCGATAGCTGGCACTTCATCTCACCGGAACAAATTAAGACAATGCAAAGATGATATTCTTTGCACGAAATGCTCAATATGTTTACCATCATTCCTCAACAATAGCTGTAGTCGAGAAATAATGTCGTGAACAGCACTGTAAAACATCTCCGGAGTTATGCTGAGGCATTGGCGTCGGATGTTGTCTTTCAGCCTCCCTAGAGATGTCGGTTGATGACGATACACTTGCGACTTCGTGTAGCCCCAAAGCCAACAATCGCACGGACTGAGGGCTGGGAACCTGGGAGGCCGAGCATGACGAAAGTGGCGACTGAGCACACGATCATCACTAAACGACGCGTGCAAGAGATCTTTCAGGCGTCTAGCAATATGATTTTTTTTTCTTTTTTGTTTGTTATAATATCCCATGTAATTCCAAGCATGTGTGTCCATTTCTACCTCTCTATCTACATTATTCCTTGATTTATTAAGTTTTCAAATTTATACTGACTTTTTTATCACCCTGTATTTAGAGTTCCAATTATTTCGCTTTAGCAGTTTTACTCAGAACAGCATAAGAAAACAAGAATGTTTTGCGTGTACTGGTTGTAGAGGGGGTCATGTAGAATGACAGAGTCCAGCGACAACTTTTCCCAGTGGCGGCGTCGGTTGGGTCTCGGGACTGGTAGTACCCCTGGATTATCTCCACAGGCCGTCTCACGAGGTTGGGTGCGCTCCGTTTCAGTCCAGGGAATCCTACCTGGCTATATATATATATATATCGTACTGACCAGTCAATACCTTCTACCTATAATGAAATGCCTATCGCTAAAGTCGGATCCATGTCTGGAAGGAATGATATAAGAGTTACGGACGATCCATAGGGGAGCAACACACTCCTATTCAGGTTTATTGCGCAATAGCTGGAATACCCGGTACGCGTTGCAATGCCAGTATTAAAGTGCAAAGTTTTGTCAAGAACTTCCAGAGCTTTGCTGTAGATTGGCCAAACCCTCTTCACTCGGGTCGCATAATTGGTTCGACAATTAAAGACATGTTATCTGGTCACAGTCACAGATGTACACTTAGTGCCACACAATTGACAACGAATGCAACAAACACCATGTTTGCCAAGACGACGGATAAAATATTTTATCTGTCGATAAATAGTACAGACTAAAGTGGAAAAGTGGACAATATATGAAACATCTCTTTTATATGTCCGAAATCTAGATTATTTCGACAACAGTACTGTTATAAGTATTTTACCGAGTTCCTTTCTTATGACAGGTGTGCAATAAATATGTTTTTGGACTAATGGAGAAATAAGTTCAGATTAAAATAACCGTAGAAGTTAAGTCCCACATATGGTTATCAGTCCATAGGCTTCCAAACTACTTAAAGTAACATAAACTAACCAACGAACTACACAGACACACACACCTATGCCCAAGGGAGGACTCGAATCTCCGACGGCGAGCTAACGCGCGCCCGGCAGCAGGGCGCCTTAGAGCGCTCGGTCACTCCAACGCGGCCAAAAAAAGATGAATAATAACAAGCCTGTATTATAATTCAAATTTGTGTCATAATTTTAATTAAATCCCTCAAGACCTTTCCGAGATCTACATCTACATAGATACTCTGCAGATCACATTTAAGTGTCTGGCAGAGGGTTCATTAACCACTTTCATAACTTGTTTCTACCGTTCCATTCTCTAATAGCGCGCGGGAAGAAAGAACACCTAAATCGTTCCGTTTTCTATCTGGTTTCTCTTATTTTATTGGGATAGTCATGTCTCCGTAAGTAGGTGGGTGCTAGCAAAATATTTTCACATTCAGAAGTAAAAGTCGGTGATTGAAACTTCGCAAACAGATCACGCCGCAATGAGTAACGGTTTTCTTTTAATGATTTCCACCCCAATTCGTGCAACATTTCCGTGACGCTTTCCCCCCCGTAACGTGATAAAACAAAACGAGCTGCCCTTCTCTGAACCTTCTCAATATTTTCCGTTAGTCCCACCTGGTGAGGGTCCCACAGTGGGAAACAGTACTCCAGGAGAGGACGCACAAGTGTGATGTAGGCTGTCTCTTTGGTGGAGCTGGTGCGTCTTCGAAGCGAACTGTCAATGAAACGTAATCTTTGGTTCGCCTTCCCCACAATATTTTCTGTGTACGTAATTGTAACTCCTAGGTATTTAGTAGAATTTACGACCTTGAGGTTTGACTGATCTATCGCGTATTTGAAGTTCAGCGGATTTCTTTTAGTGGTCAAGAGTATTACTTCACACTTTTCTTTATTTAGTGTTGATTGCCAATTTTCGCACCATGTAGAAATTTTGTCTAAATCGCTTTGCAGTTGATTTTGATCCTCTGTTGACTTCACTAACCGATAAACGACAGTATCATCCGCGAAGAGTCTAAGGGAGCTATTCAGATTGTCTCCTAAATCGTTCATAAACACAAGGAACACCTATAACGCTTCCCTGGGGAACGCCAGATATCACTTCTGTTTTACTTGATGACGTTCGTCAATTACAACGAACTGTGTCCTTTCTGATAGGAAATTCTGAATCCGATCGCACAATTGGGGAGATATTCCATAAGCACGCAATTGCATTAGAAGCCACTTGTGGGGTACAGTGTCAAAAACCTTCCGGAAATCCGGAAATATGGAATCAATTTGAGATCCCTTTTCGATGGCACTTATCGCTTCATGTGAATAAAGGGCAAGCTGTGTTTCGAAAGAGCGTTACTTTCTGAATCCATGTTGACTATTGGTTAATAGGTCGTTTCTTTTCGAGGTATTTCATAATGTTCGAACAAAGTATATGTTCAAAAATCCTACTGCATATCGACGTCATTGGCCTGTAATTTTGGGGATCAGAAATTCGAAACAATCTAATAGAATCTGTAAATGTTCGTAATTGCAAATATCCGAAAATTCTTGACCAATTGTATCGATATTACAGTTATTATTTTTGCGAGGATGAAACTTTCACTCTGTAGCGGAGTGTGTGCTGATACGAATCCTTCTAGCAGATTGAAATTGTGTGCCGGAAGTTTCATATTAGAGCATTCTCCGCTGCAGATTAAAAGTTTCATTCTGGAAACATCCCTTAGGCTGTGGCTAAGCCATGTCTCCACCATATCCTTTCTTCCAGGAGTGCAAGTTCTGCAAGATTCGCAGGAAGTTTGGAAAGTAGAAGGCGAGTTACTGGCACAAGTAAAGTTATGAGGACGCACCGTGAACCGTGCCGGGATAGCTTAGTCAGTAGAGCGCTTGCTCGCAAGAGGCTAATGTCCCAGGTTGGAATCCAGGTTTTCGGCACATAACTTTAATCTGCCAGGAAGTTACATTTTTCTTACAATTGGCTCTTTCCCGTAGAAGCGCCAATGTCACTGCAATTACCTGACGTAAATTTTCACAGGTGCCATTGTACTGCTGTAGGTATTTCACAGACTGTGATATCGCTATGTAAATACGGATTAAGCACACTGAGGATTGTTTACGCATTGTATCCATTGCGTTGAATCACATTTCGTTGACACGGCAACCAATAAATACATTCTCAGTAATATGGTGAAGTTGAAAATTCAGAGTAAATAGCATTTTCAAAGAGTAATAATTTTTCCTTATTTCCCGTTATATTATTCAAAACGTTAAATAGCTTGATCCGATGGGTGCCAAACTTCCCAAGTACTCACGCAGGGAAAATTTGAAGATTATCCTACAAATTTCATAGAGGACAAACATATACACATTCTTACTTTATACATATGGAAGTGTAAAAGCGTCAGGGAAATGATCGGCGAAAGCTGTGGGCTGCTGTCAAAATTTCGTGAGCGCACATTTTTGGAAGAGTCAGTCAATCCATAGATTAGATTAGTTTTTCGTTCCGTAGATCCATGTTGAGGAGATCGTCGTCGATGTGGAACATGTCAAGAAATAAAATTTACAAGTTAAATAATAGATGAATAATAGATAATACTAATAATGTAAATACAGATACATACCTTTTAAAGTTTATTATTTTTTAGCTGATAATATAATAATACTAATATAGTATGAGTACATGCATCATTTGGTACAATTTATAAATTAACTAATGGAGTAGAAGGAGTTGGCCAATAGAAATTCTTTTAGGTTCCTCTTAAACTGATCTTTATTTGTAGCTAAATTTTTTATACTTGATGGTAAATTATTGAAAATGTGTGTTCCTGAGTAGTGGACCCCTTTTTGAACTAAAGTAAGTGTAGATCAGTTTTATTCCTAGTATTGTATGTATGAACTGAGCCGTTTGTTGGGAAAGGGATATATTATTTATGACAAATTTCATTAAGAAATAAATATACTGAGAGGCAGTAGTTAACATACCCAGTTCTTTGAAGATGCTTCTACAGGACGTCCTTGATTTTACTCCACAAATAATACGTGTTACACGGTTTTGGACTCTGAAGACTTTTGACTGACTTGAAGAGTTACCCCAAAATATTATACCATATGACATTACGGAATGAAAGTAAGCAAAGTATGCAAGCTTTGTTACTTTTGTGTCTCCTATGTCTGATAACAATCGTATTGAAAATACAGATTTGTTGAGTCGTTTCTGCAGTTCTGTGGTGTGCTCCCCCCCCAACTAAATTTATTATTAAACTGTAATCCCAGGAAATTAATACTGTCAACCTCTTCTATCTGCTCTTCTTCATACTTAATGTATATGTTGACAGGAAATCTCTTACATGTTCTGAACTGCAGTCTTTTCAAAGTTTAATGACAATGAGTTGGCTTTAAACCATTTATTAATGTTCATGAAAATATCATTAGCAGACCTTTCTATAACTATGCTTGACGTACTTTTATTGCAATACTTGTATCATCTGCAAACAAAACTAACTCTGCTTCTGGTGTAACTGATGAGACACTAATGTACACAAGAAAAAGCAATGGGCCTAAGAGGGATCATTGTAGGACACCACATGTAATTTCTTCCCAAACCGATGATGACTGTTGGCTTAATTCAGTAGTCACTTCCATTGACACCCTTTGTCGTATGACGTATACCTCGCAAGAAGGTTATTAGTCGAAAATTGGAGCCCAGACAGAGGCTTACTGGCAGCCGTTCTTCCCGAGAACCATAAGCGATTAGAAAAGTAAAATGAGGAAGACTCTAGTAGAGTTCGTGCAAGAAGTCACTGCCCCTGCTTTGTAGAGTTGCGCGCTGAAGGAATCCACTCCTTTGTTTAGGGCGGCCGCCTCGGTTGCCTAATGGTGGGGCGCAACTGACTAGACTACTAAAAGAGCTCTTTTCATTTGTTATGACAGCTTTTTTATATAAAGATCAGTGTTGTCCAAGCGTGTGCTATTACCCTTATTTTTGGGCGATTAGACATCAAATACTTAAGCAAATAAACCAGTTATTTACACG
Source organism: Locusta migratoria (assembly GCA_026315105.1). NCBI lineage: Eukaryota > Metazoa > Arthropoda > Insecta > Orthoptera > Acrididae > Locusta > Locusta migratoria. The sequence goes on from CM048748.1 coordinate 91,763,374, forward strand.
AATGGGTGATACAATCATATTGTGCATACAGATTACTCGTGGTGTTTTATTTTTAAAACGGATTTCTTTATTTATTTAACATGTCATTGAAGGAACATTACCTACAAATCACGTGATGCTGCGCGCTCTCGCGTCCTCTCGCTGTTCCCCGACAGTCTTCGGAAAGAGAGCGGACGAACTAAGCGGCGAGGGATCTGCGAACTAGTTCGCGTAGTTCACCTGTGGGAGCGCTCTTCCGAACTAGTTCGTTCGGGAACTACACAAGATTACAGTTGACGGCCGGCTGACAGGCGAAACGTACCGTACATCAGACAACGTGCGACCGAGCCGGCGGCCCCTTCAAAACAAGGGAACGGACTCGCCCTGCGCACAAATCGAGAGTGCGTTTCTGCGCACGGGCCACGACTTCTTGCACGAGCTCTACTGCTTTTGGGGGTTCCTACTGCCATACAACGCTGGAGGAGGTACGACCGGGGGACGTAAGCAATTGGCGCAGCGCCGCAGCTCCTGCGGAGGACCCGCACGGCGCCGTCGCCTGGCGCGCTTTATATAGCGCTGGAGAAAGCCGCACGCCAAACAGAAGCTTGCGGCTCAAGGTCGTCGCAGGAGCCAGGCCCGGGACATGAAGATCTCCGGAAGGCAGCAGGGGGTAGCAGACGCTGTGGCACAATTGCTCCCTTCAAGTAGGCTTTTATCCAATGTTAAGAATACGGTTCGAATTGCTGTCATCCTGAATGATTATATCGTTCAAATAGCAGTTTCGGTCTTTACACTTCCAAAACATCTGTAATTTTTTCTGAAAATAAAGCTTAAAAATTATTAAATATCAAGATTAGGTCACGTCATCGGAAACATTCTGTCACTGGATAAAGCTATATTGACGTAACATAACACAATATTGATAGATGTGAAGCATTGAATTAAAATTTGTGGTGCGGCCGGGAATCGAACCCGGACCTCCATGCTTACTAGGCAGACGTCTTAACCGTTAGACTACCACACCACTAACGATTAAGGCGCCTCGGAATAGTCTATGTACGATTTCCCTCCACAACACAAACTTTAATTCAGCTTCTTTGTTCCAAAGATAATTGCCACTACTGCCAAGGCTCTCCATGCAGCGGAATAGCACCTCAGCAATGGACATGGTGGAACAATCCTGTTATGGTGATATAAATATCAATTAATTCGAATAAATAATCCCTGAGACGGATTTTCGTCTCAAATATGTCGAAGACATTATTGATAGATGTGAAGCATTGAATTAAAATTTGTGGTGCGGCCGGGAATCGAACCCGGACCTCCATGCTTACTAGGCAGACGTCTTAACCGTTAGACTACCACACCACTAACGATTAAGGCGCCTCGGAATAGTCTATGTACGATTTCCCTCCACAACACAAACTTTAATTCAGCTTCTTTGTTCCAAAGATAATTGCCACTACTGCCAAGGCTCTCCATGCAGCGGAATAGCACCTCAGCAATGGACATGGTGGAACAATCCTGTTATGGTGATATAAATATCAATTAATTCGAATAAATAATCCCTGAGACGGATTTTCGTCTCAAATATGTCGAAGACATTATTGATAGATGTGAAGCATTGAATTAAAATTTGTGGTGCGGCCGGGAATCGAACCCGGACCTCCATGCTTACTAGGCAGACGTCTTAACCGTTAGACTACCACACCACTAACGATTAAGGCGCCTCGGAATAGTCTATGTACGATTTCCCTCCACAACACAAACTTTAATTCAGCTTCTTTGTTCCAAAGATAATTGCCACTACTGCCAAGGCTCTCCATGCAGCGGAATAGCACCTCAGCAATGGACATGGTGGAACAATCCTGTTATGGTGATATAAATATCAATTAATTCGAATAAATAATCCCTGAGACGGATTTTCGTCTCAAATATGTCGAAGACATTATTGATAGATGTGAAGCATTGAATTAAAATTTGTGGTGCGGCCGGGAATCGAACCCGGACCTCCATGCTTACTAGGCAGACGTCTTAACCGTTTTTTTTTTTTTTTTTTTTTTTTTTTTTTTTTTTTTTTTTTTTTTTTTTTTTGCTCTGTGGGTAGTTCTGTTCATTGCGGACGCTGATCGTATTTGTTCGTTGATGTTCGAAGTGTTCTTAGCTCAGCTTTTTTTATTACAGAGGGCGTTGAGCCCCCTGACCGGGCGCGCTGAGCCACGGCGCCCGGCAAAACCGTTAGACTACAACACCACTAACGATTAAGGCGCCTCGGAATAGTCTATGTACGATTTCCCTCCACAACACAAACTTTAATTCAGCTTCTTTGTTCCAATGCTTCACATCTATCAATAATGTCTTCGACATATTTGAGACGAAAATCCGTCTCAGGGATTATTTATTCGAATTAATTGATATTTATATCACCATAACAGGATTGTTCCACCATGTCCATTGCTGAGGTGCTATTCCGCTGCATGGAGAGCCTTGGCAGTAGTGGCAATTATCTTTGGAACAAAGAAGCTGAATTAAAGTTTGTGTTGTGGAGGGAAATCGTACATAGACTATTCCGAGGCGCCTTAATCGTTAGTGGTGTGGTAGTCTAACGGTTAAGACGTCTGCCTAGTAAGCATGGAGGTCCGGGTTCGATTCCCGGCCGCACCACAAATTTTAATTCAATGCTTCACATCTATCAATAATGTCTTCGACATATTTGAGACGAAAATCCGTCTCAGGGATTATTTATTCGAATTAATTGATATTTATATCACCATAACAGGATTGTCCACCATGTCCATTGCTGAGGTGCTATTCCGCTGCATGGAGAGCCTTGGCAGTAGTGGCAATTATCTTTGGAACAAAGAAGCTGAATTAAAGTTTGTGTTGTGGAGGGAAATCGTACATAGACTATTCCGAGGCGCCTTAATCGTTAGTGGTGTGGTAGTCTAACGGTTAAGACGTCTGCCTAGTAAGCATGGAGGTCCGGGTTCGATTCCCGGCCGCACCACAAATTTTAATTCAATGCTTCACATCTATCAATAATGTCTTCGACATATTTGAGACGAAAATCCGTCTCAGGGATTATTTATTCGAATTAATTGATATTTATATCACCATAACAGGATTGTTCCACCATGTCCATTGCTGAGGTGCTATTCCGCTGCATGGAGAGCCTTGGCAGTAGTGGCAATTATCTTTGGAACAAAGAAGCTGAATTAAAGTTTGTGTTGTGGAGGGAAATCGTACATAGACTATTCCGAGGCGCCTTAATCGTTAGTGGTGTGGTAGTCTAACGGTTAAGACGTCTGCCTAGTAAGCATGGAGGTCCGGGTTCGATTCCCGGCCGCACCACAAATTTTAATTCAATGCTTCACATCTATCAATAATGTCTTCGACATATTTGAGACGAAAATCCGTCTCAGGGATTATTTATTCGAATTAATAACACAATATGACGATGAAAGTATGTACGTGAGCAGTTACTGTGATACAAAACTCTTTTACGACTTTTATTTCAGAATGGAAAAGAATTATGTGAAGCATGGCAGTGGAAACCTACCGAAAATTGATAGTACCTTAATTTTTCAGGGGCAACCAAGATTTTTACGTGCCGCAAATCAGTAAGGCAAAAAATGTGTTCAAAGTAAAATATAGCAACATTTATACCAAACTATTACTTGTTTGTATCACCAGACTAAATATAAAGACGGAAACTATTATAAAAGCAATTTTTGTGAGTCTAAGGGATTTAACTACTTTGGTAGTTAGTCCCTAGACTTATGAACTACTTAAACTAACTTACCCTAAGACGACAAATACAGCCTTGTCCGAGGGAGGACTCGAACCTTCGACGGCGAGCAGCGGCGCGTCCCGCATCAAGGCGCCTTAAGGCGATTTTTTTAGTGTTTTATTTTTTAAAATTAATTTATTTATTTATTTTTTATTTAATAGTAAATCTGTTCGCCGTGCGCACAACCCATACAGAAACTTAACTGCCTTCTCGCATTTCATAAATAAACATACACGCAGCACCGTGTAGAGTGTTATTCCAATTCCATCGCCGCTCCAGCGCCCGGGTACGTCTTCTCGTACATTAGGATTAGTTGCCGTTTTCATATCTTTCGTTCATTCTTCGTCGATTTATTATTTAACTTCTCCTACTCGGGACGTTCCAGCTGTGCGGTGGGTCCTGAAACGCAGTCCATAAAAAATTTGAAAAAATACTGCCTATACTTAGGATTATGCACAATCTTTCTATGTTGTTCTTCTAAGTAGATCCAAAAGTCTAATACATTCTTCGGGGAATCTCTGAATAAATAGAGCACTAGTTGTGCTCGAATCCATGTTACTACATTCGTTTTAGTTCGTGGATAGTATGTCCTGTCATGGAATAACACGGAACGTCGTCCGTTGATGAGCACTTTGGAGGAGGAATTATTTAATAGCCGCATCAAACACTGATAAAGGGCTGTGGAAATGGCATGTGCTTCATGGCTGCTGCCAGATAGGTGTGGCTCACTCTGTCGAAGGCCCGATCAAGATCAATCGACGCAAGGGCTCCGCGAAGGCGGCAGGTCTTTGCCAGTGCGATTACATCGCGATATTCGCCGAGTTCTGTCTGAATGTTGGCATCTCCGACAAGCGACGTTTGATCGAGTGATATCACTTGGCGCAATATACTTCGGAAGCTCGAAGCTAGGAGTCTGGAGAATATTTTAAAGTCACGATTCAGAAGCGTCAATGGTCGGTAGTCCCGTATCCGTGAGCGACCTGATGGTTTGTGTATCAGGATGATAAGTCCCTCCACGAAGGACGGTGGTAAGGGTATGCCTGGAGACATCAATTCACGGCAAATACTAGTCCATATGGGTGTTATCATACTTCGGAAGGTCCGATAAAATTCCAGTGGGAGTCCATCCGGTCCAGGCTATTTATTCACCGCTTCCCTACCAATAGCCTCCACTACTTCTTCTTCAGTTATATCCTCCGTCAGCTGTGCTTACGCCGGCGGGTCAATGGTGTCAAGGATTGTCTGAGAAACTTCTTCAGCTACCGCCATGTCAGTATCCACCGCTGTGTATAGTTGAGTGTAGTATTTGACAAAGGCCGTGCTTATTTCTTGTTGCGTGGTTAGATGTCTGCCATCTTCAGTGTCCAGTACGTGTATCAGGCCTCTTCTTCGACGCTTACGTTCGTTGATGATATGATACATGGATGGTTGTTCTCCCGTGACTTGGTCGAGTGCCCTTGCCCTGACCACTACACCTTTAATAAGGCATCTCATGATGTCTATAATTTTGGCCTTGGCTTGTTGTCCTGTCGTCTGCCTCTCCGGAGAAGGTGCCTGGTTATTGCAGTCACGTAGCACAGTGAAATAGAAGTTCATCGTTTGCAATCGCCCTGCTGCCTGTTCACGACCGTAGCGAATGAATGTATGGCGTATTGCTGGTTTGGCACAATCCAGTCACCAACGTAGTGTCGTTGGGTCTTCGATGGCACTGCGACACTCTGGGTTATCAAGGTGGGCGACGTTCAGTTTCCAGGACCGCGGCTCCGCAACACCTGCTGTCTCCTGAGAGAGCTGGTACATATAAATGCCGTGTAGTTGGTGAAGGCTGCAGGCCACAGTCCAGCATCCACGATATCAGTGCTGAGAGTATTTGTTACGTAAACTCGATCGAGGCGACTAGCGGAATGACTCGTCATATGGGTGAAGCCTTGACGTAGGCCACGCACATGCTCCCATGTGTCAACCAAATGCATATCAGACACCATCGTTCTTAGTTCCTGGCAGGTTGTGTATCCAGGAATTTGATCTTTCGGGGCAAGTACACAATTAAAGTCACCTCCGAGGATGAAACAGTCGTGTTTTCCTTGGACGAGCGGTGCAAATTCCTCGGCAAAGAAGCGGGAACGATCTCGTCACTTGTCTGTTCCGAATGGCGCGTAAATGTTGATGAGTCTGACACTAAGCACCGTCATAGTTGATCCCCTTGCTGAAGGTAGGTGTAGAATATCCTCAGCTTCTATGCCTTCTCTAAGAAGTATTGCCACGCAGCTGCCTGTTTCGGAGGTATGTGAGATGTAGGCGTCGTACCCGTAGATGATCGGAAAATCTTGAACGTACACCTTCTGAAGTAGGACTATATCGATGTCCGCCGCGATCAGCATCTCCTTGAGTAAGGACATTTTAATGCGCGACCTTATGGTGTTGATATTTATGGATATGCTTGTCATCGTTTCGCAATGTGTGTGTCGCCCATCTGATGTTGTACTGACACGTCGTGGGGCCTAGTCATATCCGCTGGCGTTAACTGCGCGGCTGCCCCGTCGGCTGTGGCGGCCGTCATCGGGTTATCTCCACTGCCTGACCAATCGCCATGTGACCAGTTCGTTGTCATCGTTGTCTTCTCCACCTCTTTTAGTTGTGTCGTCATTTCCACAGTAGCAGACTGGTAGTAGGCTGCAGGTAGTTCTACGTTGTCATACTCTGCAGGTCGCTCGTGGCCTTTGTTTCTATCGGGATGTTGACCTTCTTGATGAGAAGTCACGGTAACCTCTGCATGGTAACCTCCTCCCTCAACTTCTGACGGGGTGAGTCGCCGTTTCTTGTGTCGTTTTGGAGATCGTTGCTAACGGACATGGGCTTCCGTATCCAAATTTGATTGTGCATCACTGTCCTCTTTGCTGACGGGGACCAAGGCGGCTGTTGGCAGTACCTTACTGTCGACGTCCATGTTCTGTTCGAGTCTCTCTGGTGGAGAGATCGTTCGCGGCATTTCTCTGGGGAGAGAGGCTAACTCTTCCTTGAAGGTGTCTTCGTTCGCAGCTGCTGAACCTTCAGCATAACGTTCTAGTTGTTGGGTGATGTCGTTGTTTGATTGAACGTCCTTCGTGAACACCTCTGCATATGTGAGAGAAAGGGTTGTGGCCGTAGATGTTGATACAGGTTTTCCGTTGAAGACATACTTAAGGGACATGACCTTCCTTACCACAGCCTGAACAAGTTTTTCGTTGGCCGTCGAAGATCACTATTACTCTGCAGCCTCCAATCGTGAGATAAGACGGCACATGTTTTGCCAGTTCGATCCTTACTTGTCGTACGCTGTTATAACAGGGTACGTCGTAAAGGTTGTCCATTTTTCTGCTATGTGGTTTAGCACTCACTAAAGGGTTGCAGCGCTTTTTTCACGATGTCAGCCGGTACCTCGAAAGGTAGTTCAAAAACTCGGACGGTTCTTAATCCCAGCCCTGCAAGATCAATTGTCACTGCTCCGACATTTCCGTCAGAATGTTTGAATTTTAGTCTGTCTTTGCTCTCTCGCACAATCTTGACATATACCATGTCGTTGATCAGTTTTACGTAGACCACACTACTTATAATGGAGAAGTGTCTTCCAATCATCTCGTGGATCAATTTTAATCTCTTCACGAATGAATCTTTCGACTTAGAATGCTTTCAGTGGTGCAAATTCATTATTAAAGCTGATCTTCATGTAGACTGTCAGTACGAATGAGCCATTCTATGTCTATATGAAGGAACACTCGCGAAGACTGCGAGAAGTAAACAACCGCTCACTTGCGAGACACTGCGGCCAGACGTAAACAGTCCGTCCTCACCGCTGCGCCGTCGAAAGCAGAGAGGCGCTCGGCCACTCCACCGCGGCGAACTATTTTACATCATAAACCTGTGTAAAGAAGCATTCCATCATAGTGTTCGTATTGATTTTTCTACCAAATACATTTCACTTTAAAATGAACCATGTTGTTTCCACGGTCTCATAGTAAATGGGAAACTCTGTACCTACAGCTCGGATTTAGATTACATTTTGTGTACAAAGCAGATGGAAACAGACCTTACCCAATAGTCACTTTCCACGTATCGCTATGCATTTTTCTTGTACTGGTTGATTTCAAAGAAGCTTGTCAGGTTAAATCGGTACTGGAGAGGCGTATTAATGTTGATAAAAAGGGGTCATATTCTCGAAGAAACACAACGATCGTGAATTTCTGCATTGCCTATCTCTGTAAATTCAAGTCTTACGATGTTGTGACTGATGGGGTTATCTGGTAGCTTAACGGTCAGTGTCGCTGGTTACAAATTCAACCCTCTCCAATTCTTCTTCTTTTTTTCTTTTTTTATTTCTCTCTTTTAGTTGTAACTGAAGAATTTCATTCGAACTGTTGACAAAATTAGTAATCATTTTAAATTTTATCGTAATCACGTAAGGTGAACTAATAGAGTACAATTATCGTAAGGATTATTTATTTAAATAAAATCATTCTCACAAATAGAAACAAAGTGACTGCTGTCTCATTATCATTGTTTGGTACATTGAAAAAATTTCTTGAGCTTTTGTACACCATTTTCAGAAACCGGAGAGTCCAAACAATATATCACTGATACTGAATTTTACGGCAGCAGGAGAAGCATCAATTCAGTCGACGTCACTGATATCGCATGACTGAAATGGGGCGTTACATTTTTAAATTTATTTTTATTTTTATTTATTTTTATTTTTTTATTTTTACAAAATACTGAAATTCATGAGGAAAACAAAAATATTGTGAACATAATATGATATAATTCACCATTTAAGACGATTTCCGTAAACCAATCAAATACCCTGTTACATGCGTCACAATGACGTACAAATCACTGTTTTCCGAAACACGTGTACCATGTTAGTAATGATGCGAAAGAAATATTCATCACCATCAATAAAGAATGATAGTACCTTACAGCGTTCAAGTGTGCATCACTGGCCCCGTATAAAACTCTTCCAAGATGCCTCATTTATTGCTAACATTGATGACTCATCTGATGTTAAACCTGCTTGTTTCCCCTTGGTCTTCGTCGTCTCGTCCTACCCTCTATTGCCTAACCCATGAGTCTCTTAGTTAACTTTCCTTCTCTCATGCGTGAACAAGAGCTCACATATAACTCTCTTCGCTTAACAGCAACATGATATGTTTCGACTTATATTGTACGTAATCGGCTGCAGGACATGCTATTTCACTCCCGGCGTCCATGGCGGGTCCAGCTTTGACACCTAGACACCATGCTGCACGGTACAGGTAAGCCAAAGAGTATGCTGAATGGATTCAACATCACGCCAACATAGCCGACATCGTCTACGTATGCGTTCCTTACGTTTTCTTCCACGTATTGTTATGCCCTCTAAAGTAGAGTTCAGAATTTGTAGGAAGGGTTTCACATAAACGACGTATAGTATCATTGATAAAGAACTACCTTGTGGTATTCAATTTAAAATTCTGATGTCTTTGGTATTGTCCGTTAATAGAAAACGTAGTTTTCATTGCCTTTATGAAGTTCCTTGTAACAATCTGGTTGTTTCATTAAAACCAAAATATTTTAAGGCACTAAAAATTTATTCGTGGTTCACTGTGTCGAAATACTTTGCAAAATCTTCCACTGATGACGTCGAAAAAAATTACAATAATGTCTCTGATGAAAAATGTAAACTTTCATGGCCGGAAAGGTCAATATTACTACCAAACCGTCTTAAATATGCTTCTTCTAGGAATAAAAGTCTGGTGGAACCCAATTACGTGCTCTAAAATTGGTTGCGCTCGTTAAAATGGTAGGTCTCATTATATTCACAAATGTTCAAATGTTTGTATAGCTTATTGGAGTTAACTACGGGGTCATCAGTCCCTAAACTACTTATGAACTATCTTACACTAAGGACGGTACAAATATCCATGCCCAAGGAGGGATTCGAACCCCCACCGTAGTGGCCGTGCAGACCATGTCTGACGCGCCGCAGTCCCGTCGGCCACCGCGGCCGGCGGTCTCATTTTACTAAGTTCTTTTATGTCAATGATCCTTACTTTTGGTAGTAGTACTGTGACACTTTCCTTCAAAGAATCAAGATTAGCTACCCCACTCAGGATCTCGTTAACAACTGCGGTAAATGCGTCACCTATTAAACGCCAAAATGTTTAATACAATTCTACACGCAGGCCGCCTGGGCCAGGAGATTTTTTGCATGGTGAAGATTTGAGAATTTCCAAAACATCTTCGTTTTTAATTTCTACTGTATAATTTTCATTTTCTTCCTCTTTCACGATGTTCCCTACTCCGGAGTTCTGCAGCAAAACTTGTGTTGCGTTCTCATTAGTATTAGTATTACGTTCAGCATAAAGTTGATTGTAGTACTTACATGCCTCGTCTAAAATATGATTTTATTCAGTCAAAACAGTTTTATCGTCCATTCTGAGGTTGCCAATTAAATTCCTACACTTTTTTTTCATTTGTATTTAGTGGTAAATGTAGGCACTTTCGTCTGCCACAGTTGTCCTACTGTGGGACTTCATCTTGAAACACTCCAACTACGCCATCCTAATACTAATCATTTTGGCTTTAGTTTTCTTCATATCCAGGAGAACCTCTTGCGACATGGGTTGTTCATAGAGTTCTCTAAGACAGGTGTAATAAAATTCCATCGTGGTCCTTGGCCATCTCGCTCTCTCTTTGTCCGTAATTTTTTCTTCGTAGGCCAAGTCCTCCATTCAATTTTGGTTTGGTATTTATTTCGGGTTCTTAAAATAGCCTGCCAAGTCTGTTGTATTTGTAGAGATAGAGTTTGTTCGACGAGTATACTTATATTCAATTTCCACAGTGGGCGAGCCCAGTCTGTTTCTTTATCTTGTTAGATCGCTGCTGATCAGAAAAGGTAGTTGGTATCACTTCCATTTCACAGACTTTGTTCTCTAAGTTCGAAGTGCCGTAAATACTGTCAACTATACACTCTGATTGATGAGTAAAATATGTAAAACTAACGATCGTTTGGTACTTTTTTTCCCAAGCGTCGTTCCACTTCATGTGTTTGACCAGCGAATCTAATTCGTGAGAGACATTAAAATTTGGCTGTTCATCCTTTTTGTTTGATACGCAGATCCAGTCCTCTCCGTTTAAGATATCTGCAGGGTTTTCTTTGAGTAGAAATAAAATGTCACTCTTAAAAAAGTTTGCCCTCTCTTCCCTGGCATTGTTCGCTGAATGAGCTTATTTATAAAGGTGGTATCAAAAATTCCCAACCCTGATTCTAAATGACATACGTTTGTCAGTTCTGTTACATGTTTGTCAAGTATTGCAGTCCCGTACGCTTTCTCAGCTGCTGTGTTTAAAATCTCTTTGTAATCAGAAAGATAAAAATTGTTGATTTTAACTTCCTGTAACAAAGCTGTATCTGTATTGGACTGATATAAAAATTCTTTTTGTGAGGCTAGCATCGTAGAATTTTAACTTTAATTTATGTTCAATCTGGTATCATTGTATGTGTATTCCACTTTGAAGAGCCACATAACAAACGAGGACGCCTTTAGGAAAAAATTTTGTGTTCTAATTTATTTCGTGTTTCTTTCTTTCGTGTAATCTTATAATCCTTTTTTCAGAGTCACTAAAACAATAATTCTTCCTTTAATTTGAGTAGTTAAAATTTTGTAACAGAAGATACCTTCCTCACAATTCCATTGCGTCCGTCCGGTTCCCCGCCTCTTCCGCCCAGGTAAACGTTTGTTTCTGTTGTTTCAATACTAGGGCGGGATAAGTCGTTCATTTCGAGGCTTTTATGGCCAGTAACGGTTTTCAGATTTTCATGTGGTTCGTCAACATGTGCCGAACTCGTTTCTCCATCATTCAATTTGGGTTATTTCTTCCTGATTTTATCTTTCTTGGATGTGCCTCAGATGTCCCCTTATAGAAGGGGGCCAAGTTTTCTCCTGCTTCGTGTGCAATTCGCTTTTTCTTTTTCTTCCCGCGACTATTTCGCCGATCTAGTGGTAGAAGCCCCTGGGGAAGTTTCAGGGGATTCCGTCGACGGCCTCTGACAAGGGGTCTGTTCCTGCTTGTTCGAGGGAGCGTCCTCAACGAGTCCGGTTTGGCTTTCAGTGTTAAGTAACGCCTCTTGAACCTGTGGTGTTGTCGGATTTGGCTGACTTTACGTTACGGTAGTAACAGTAAAAGTGGAGCACTGCGATCGCCTTTTGACAGCTCGAAATTTAAATGAAAATAACGGCTTTACCGTTCATCTGACATGAAAATTGAATAACTGAATTTGTAGAGTAGGAAATCCTTCACAACTTTGCTCTTTTATGTTTCTTTCATAGCTAGCACCGTTAAAATATATTTCCAAAAATAACAGCGATTTGACACTGTCATTTGATTTTACGTAAACCAGGCGTTCGGAAATGTCACGTGACGTTCCTAGATTAGATTAGGTTAATACTTGTTCCATAGATCATGAATACTACACTTCATAATGATGTGGAACGTGTCAGTTAAATGAAGTCTGTCTATACATAATATTACATGACATTCAATATTTGAATATTTTATTTTATTTTTATTTATTTTTAATTTCTTTTATTTTTTATTTTTATTTTTTTCCCCTAAAGTACTATCTTTTATCTAGAAATTCATCTAATGTGTAGAAGGAATTGCCATTCAGAAAGTCTCTTAATTTATTTTTAAATGCTAGTTGGTTATCTGTCAGCATTTTGATACTACTTGGTAAGTGACCAAAGACTTTTGTGGCAGAATAATTAACCCTTTTTTATGACAGAGATAAATTTAACCTTGAATAGTGTGGGTCACCCTTTCTCCTAGTGCTGTAGCTATGCACACTGCTATTACATTTGAATTCAGTTAGATTGTTAATAACAAATTTCATAAGTGAATATATATATTGTGAAGCTACTGTGAAGATTCCTAGATCCTTAAATAAATCTCTGCAGGATGATCTTGAGTGGGCTCCAGCAATTATTCTGATGACCCGCTTCTGGGCAATGAATACTTTCTTACTAAATGATGAATTACTCCAGAACATGATGTCATAAGAAAGCAGAGAATGAAAATAGGCATAGTATGCTAGTTTACTGTGTTGTACATCACCAAAGTTTGCAATCACCCTAATAGCATAAGTAGCTGAGCTCAAACGTTTCAGCAGATCTTCAATGTGTTTCTTCCAATTCAATCCCTCATCAATACATAAACCTAAAAGTTTTGAATATTCTACCTTAGCTATAGATTTCTGGTTGAAATCAATATTAATTAATGGTGTGATCCTATTTATTGTGTGAAACTGAATATACTGTGCTTTTTCAAAATTTAAAGAGAGTCAATTTACAGAGAACCACCTAATAATTCTCTGAAATACTTCATTGACAATTTCATCAGTTAATTCCTGTGATTCGGGTGTGATAGCGATACTTGTATCATCAGCAAAGAAAAATAGCTTGCCATCTTTATGAATATAGAAAGGCAAATCATTAATATATATTAAGAACAGCAAAGGGCCCAGTACCGAACGCTGTGGCACCCCATGCTTGATAGTTCCCCAGTTTGAGGACTCGGCTGTTTTTTGTATATTATGTGAATTACTTATATCAACTTTCTGAACTCTTCCAGTTAGGTATGATTTAAACCATTTGTGCACTTTCCCACTCATACCACAATACTTAACCTCATCTAGAAGAATTCCATGGTTAACACAATCAAAGGCCTTTGATAGATCACAAAAAATCCCAACGGGTGATTTACGGTTTTCCAGGGTATTTAATATTTCATTAGTGAAAATATATATTGCATTTTCTGTTGAAAAGCCTTTCTGGAAACCAAACTGACATTTTGTTAGAACTTTATTTTTATTAATATGTGAAGCTACTCTGTAATACATTACTTTTTCAAGAATTTTTGATAGAGCGGTCGGAAGTGAGATTGGGCAGTAGTTGTTGACATCCAACATATCACCTATTTTATGCAGTGGTTTGACAATAGCATATTGCAGTCTATCAGGGAAAATACCCTGCTGCAGTGAGCTATTACAAATGTGGCTAAGAATCCAACCATTTTTTTTTTTTTTTTTTTTTTTTTTTTTTTTTTTGGAACAAGCTTTTAACACCCTGTTGGATACCCCATAAATGCCATGAGAGCTTTTACTCTTGAGAGAATTTATTAATTTCCTAATTTCAGATTGAGAGGTGGGTGGGATTTCCATTGTATCAAACTGTCTACGTACGCCCTGTTCCATTATCTGCCCAGCTTCTTATAATGGAGATTTGGATCCTATATTCTCCACAACATTTAAAAAATAATTATTAAAAGTGTTTTCAACTTCTGACTTTTTGCTTGTAATTTTTTTATTCACTTTGATGGTAATGCTGTCTTCCTGTGTTCTTGGTTTCCCTGTCTCCCTTGTTATAATATCCCAGATTATTTTAATTTTATTATTGGATGTACTAATCTCAGACATAATCCACATGCTTTTGGATTTTTAATAACTTTCCTTAATACACAACTGTCTCTGGAATATGCCATCTTACTCTCTGTATTTTCTTATTATAACTTACGCATTGTCATTTCAAAGTAATGGGGCACTGAAGAATTAACAAACACACACACACACACAAAAAAAAAAAAAAAAAAAAAAGCGTCGTTCTTGGTACGATAAACCATTATCTAGTGTCTAAAATGTCATATTAGCAGTTAACAACTTCCATCAATAGTGTAAGAATAAAGAAATATTTTTTGTAATAGTCCTCCGTAGAGTAGTGTGCAGCGTGTTAGGTTGTAACGCACATGCTCGGTAGTTATAAACACGCCCATACCACTTTTTTCACTTTGAATCCTGAAAGGGTTTCGGGCACCTTTATTAATTAAATAGCACTATTTTCTGTTATGTTTACAGTTGTGCATACTTTTAGAGTGCTCCCTCTAAAATGTGTGTGTTCTACATCGCGAAAACGGTCTTCTGAAGCATGTGCACATAATCTGGGAGGATACTGTAATAATAAATATTCTAAACAATGAGCCGATACTGATAGTTTCATATATAAATGAAGTCCTAGATTTCTGTGCCAACTGTCGTTCCTTAATGAATCGGAAGTGGAGTGTATACATTGCAATAAATTGCATAGTTTTTTTTCTAAGCAATTATTCACTACTCATGGAAAATGTTGAGAGTCATAAATTAGAATCAATGCGTCTACTAAAGTGTTTGTCTTTGGTATTGTTGCTATTGACACTTGTAACTTACATTGTATTACCGTTTCTGTATTTCAGATATGACTTGGTTCATTTTACTTTGTTCTGCGCTAAAATAAAGAGCAAATATTATGTTTCAAACTGTGACTACGTTTTCTTTTGTAGCTAATATGATAAACGGAATAAGTGTTTTAAGACTGAATTCCACATAACTCTTGTATATAATTTATATACAAACTCAATAGCTACTACCATTATGTCATTTACACCAGTCATGAAAACAGTATATCCTAGTTTATCTACATGTGAAAAAGAAGTCTGTTTTTGTATTTCACTGTTATGTATTTCACGGTATGTTCACAAATAGAACGAATGCACTTTTCATAGAAAGGGCTGTTACCTTGCCGCGGCGGATTAGCCGTGCGTACTGGAGCACCGTGCTACGTTGCGCGCGGCCTTTCGCCGTCGGGGTTCAAATTCCCCCTTGGGCATGGGTGTTTGTGTTGTCCTTAGGCTAGTTTACCTTAGTTTAAGTAGTTTGTAAGCTATGGACTAATAACCACGCAGTTGAGTCCGATAGGTTTACAAACATTTGAACATTTCTTCGCTGTTACCTTAGAACAACTCTGAATCTTGCACAATATACACTACCGCGCATTAATTTCAATACAGGCTGGTATTTCAGATTTACAATACAAACCAAATGTTATTTCTCACAAAATATATGTATATTAACTTACAAATATATAATACAATCACAATCATTATATTTTACTTTCATCAAAGTATCCTCCCTTGGATTTAATGACTGCCTGACAAACTCGAGGCACGCGGTAAATCAGGTTTTATTGGTATCGTGAATCTATATGATTCTACACATCTTTAACAATATTCCAGAGATGTTCCTTGCTGGACATATTAACTTCCTTGATACGTCTGTCCAATTTATCCCACACCATTTCAATGGGATTACAGTTGGGGCTTTGGAACAGCCACACCACATCTTTCAGTACTTTCTGTTTTTCCTTTGATGCAATGTAGTTCCTACTGTATGCCGACCGATATTTTTGGTCGTTATCCTGTTTTAAGGTTAAGCCTTTCCCTATTAACCGCAATCCACTTGGTAATACATTATTTTGAAGTATGCGGTGGTACTGCTTCTAATCCATATATCCTTCTATTTTCACATGTCACTATGTCTCCGGCAAAACATCCCCATACCATAACCGAACTTTCACCGTGTTTAGGTAGAACACACTGCTGGGCTACCTTTTCCCCTAAAAATCGGAGAATATATACTATCCTTCTGGTTCCAAAAATCTCGAACTTCGATTCGTCGGTGAATAACATCTTTGTACAATTAATTTGCTTTTTGGCCTATTCAAGTCTCTTCTGTTTATTTATGGGCCTTAGAAGGAGTTTTCTTGCTGTGTCATAACCTTTTAAGCCTGCTTCAGTTAGTCTCCTTTCTACTGTTGCAACAGATATTGTTATCGCGTTTACTTATACCAATTCTGCACGAATTTGGGGCGCTGTTTTTTATCTATTTCTTTTACTGGTAATTCTTATATTTTTATCATTTTAGATGTTTTACAAGGTCTCCCGGTCGTGGTATGTCCTTATTGCTACATGTCGTCTTCTGGCGCCGAAGGGTGTATTGCACTCCCCCTATAGACACACTACATTGTTTCCCAATTTTGCGAATATATAAACCTGCATGGCGAAGTGCTACAATTGCAGCACGTTTTGCTATGGATATTTCCACTCGTGGAGCAATACTAGCGATGTGTACTTTTCAACTGTCATGAAGGAACTGACATGCAGAAATTAGATGTTACGTATCGTAGCAGTGCTTGACGTTCGCTGCGGACACAGCATCACTATAGGTAACAACACAGGTGCAAATAGGTAAACAAACATATCAGATAGCTACATAACATTTATGTACACAACATTGTTTGCTGGATATTATTGTATCTCGATGACCACAAACAAAAATCATGACATGTGAACAACTGTTCACTTGCTTCTATTCCACAACTATTCCTTGCTTCCTCAACAGTACCCACGGTATTAGATGTTATCTACGGAGAACTAATGCCAATTATTTGGTGTATTGAAATTTATGAGCGGTAGTGTAGTTGTGTTCAATTAACAAGAGTGTGCGAAAATCTTTTAGGAATCAAGATTGGAAAAAACCCACACACACAAAGGACAGTACATGTGCTGCCGAGCCAGGCGTTTGGTGAGGACCACGCCCCAGTGGCCTTCATGGAGCAGGTCCAACACTCTCTTCTGCAGTGATGCAGGAATCACAACCCGCGTATCCGACCACGGTGGCCGAGGGGACTGCGGTGCTCCAGTCACGGTCTGCACGGCCACTACAGTCGGGGGTTCGAATCCCCCCTCGGGCATGGATATTTGTGCCATCCTTAGTTGTAGCTAGTTCATAAGTACTTTGTAAGTTTAGGGAGTGAAGAACCCATAGTTAAGTCCCATAAGCTGTACAAACATTTGAAAATCTGAACAACCCGCATATGTTGGTTTTCACCTTGGAGGAAGAGAACTCCACACAGCATCGATAATTCATGGCGCTGGTGCCAGTAGACCTGTACTTCAAGATTGGTGATCCGGCGACGGTCGGGAGGCCAATCCTGTTGGACCAAGCGTTGGAGTTCCTTAAGAACTCGGTAGTCTGCAGAGAGGCACGTCACCAGAGCGGCATCCAACGGTAGGTGAGCAAGGGTGTCTTCTGCTACAGTTTCAAAGTGAAAACGCACCTTGGGGTCCCTGTCAAAGTTTGGGTCCTGGCCAACTGGTAAGCAAGACAGTATGTCGGCATTTGGATTATGAGTGGTGGGGTGATATTTTCTGTCATACGAATCGGCAGATTAGAAAAGAGCCCAGCGCTGTAGGCGACAGTCTGTTTTAGTGGGGACTTAAGCAGAATCCCCGAAAAGGGGGATCAGAGGCTTGTGGTCGGTAATCAAGGTAAAAGGTACAGTGATGGAATTTTCTTATCCCAGATATGATGGCCAGAGCCTCCTTTTTCACCTGGCTATAACTGAGTTGAGCTGATGACAGGGTTTTAGAGTCAAAAGCAATGGGCCTTTCTATTCCTTTGACTACGTGTTACAAAACGGCCCCTATGCCATAGTCAGAAGCATCGGTTGCTTGAATGAGGGGAAGAGAGGGCCGTACACAGTGTGGGGCGAAGAAGGGCCCATTAGAGGCCTGCGCACATGCTTGGGATCAATCCCACTTTATGTTTTTTTTTTTTTTTTTTTTTTTTTTTTTTTTTTCTCTCGGAGGAGGCGGTGGACGGGTTCAGCGTTGGCCACCAAACAGGGAATAAATTTCCAATATTAATTTAGTTGGCCCAAGACAGATTTGACCTCATGCCCCAAGTATTCGACTTGTTCCACGAAAAACCTGCACTTGTCGTTGTTGCACCGGAGGTTAACTGCCTGAAGGCGAGAGAACAGTGTAGTAAGATTGGCGTCCAGATACACCGCATCAGTGCCAGCAACAACGATATCATATAGGTAATTTGCTGCTCGGGCCACCTCATTGATGAGCGTCTCCATATTGAAAAATGGCTGGGGCGCTGGTAATGCCGAAAGGGAGGTGGTTGTATTGATGTAAACCAAAATGTCTATTTATTACCAATTTTCGTCAGGACTCGGCATCGACTAGAAGCTGGAGGTAAGCATCTTTGAGGTCAAGTTTTGCGAAGATCTTTCCCCTTCCAAACGAGCCAGGGTGTCGTCCACTTTGGGAATAGGCTAACAGTTCACTACCGATTGGGCATTAATGGTATTAGAAAAAATCGCCAGAAAGAAAGTCCTTGTCCTGTAAACGCTGGAGTTCGGGCCCAGCTTGTCCCGAAGAGAAAAGTGGACATTTTGTCCCTTGAAGAATTTGGGGACCGCTGAAGAAAGCAGTGTGATGTGAGGTTCAAAATTGTTGACGCAAGTGTCGTGTGGAGGAAACACTGAGCTAAAACGATTAAATAAGACCCGCAGGAGGTTGGACACAAATGTTCAAATGTTTAAATGTTCAAATGTTTGTATAGTCTATGGGACTTAATAATGGGGTCATCAGTCCCCTAAACTTACAAACTACTTATGAACTACTCACGAGCTAGGACGGCACAAATATCCATGCCCGAGGGGGATTCGAAACCCCGACCGTAGTGGCCGTGCAGACCGTGACTGGAGCGCCTTAGTCCCTTCGGCCACCGCGGCCGGCAAGGTTGGACACACCAGGAGAATGGATAGTGGGGGCCGAGTCACGGATCTCCAAACCCAAGGCTCCAAAATGGTCCATACGCGATACATTAACTGCCCCAGGCGTGTTAACCACCATGATACGTGACTGAATGAAGCGGGTGTCATACTGGACCGGCGCTGTGAACTAACCCTCGAAACGTATTACATAATTTCTGCAGGAACGCATTTGGAAATCAACCGGCCTGAGAGGGGGGGAGGGGTGCCTACCTGTTGGTACGAGCGCCATTCAATGATAATAGCCGATGACCCGGTATCTATCTGCAATCGGAGGGGCACCCCTGCAATGTAGACTTTGAGGGAAGAACACTTGGTGTTGGGGAAAAAAACTGTCTTGACATAAGGAACCTCTGGAAAATTGTCGTCACCAGGGGCGGTGTCACTGTCTAGGTGCTCAATCTCTGCAAAGTTTACCGCCATTTAGGATGTCTGACAGACGTCGGCCTCGTGACCAGTTTTACCGCAGGCGGGACATTTAACCCGCCGAAAGCGACGCTCCTGCTGGGGGTGTAACAAACACTGGCTACAGGAGGGGAACTGCTGGTACCAGCGCTTAGGAGGCTGGGCCGAGTATGTCTTATGTGAGTCCTGTCGTGCGGATGGTGGGGTCCGGCAAGTGGGCTTTGCTGCACAAACCTGAGACTGGTCGTGCAGTGCCTAAACGGACCGTACTGACTGTTCAAGTTCGCGGATGACCGGCAAATATGGGTCTAAGGAAGGGTCCTTCAATTAGGTCTGCATGTAGAGCATCGTCTGGAGAATGAACCAGCATCATGTCTCGCCCTAAACTAGCTACACAGGGTCTTTGGAAAGTTGGGTAGAGGCACACAAAACGACAGTCCCTGGAAGGGTCCTTCAATTATATCAGGTTTGCATGTAGAGCATCCTCTGGAGAATGAACCAGGATCATGTCTCTCCCTAAACTAGCTACATAGGATCTTTGGCAAGTTTGGTAGAGGCACACAAAACGACAGCCTTGTAAATTGACGATCAACTTCCTACAAGATTGCCCAGCCAGTTGAAAAACTTATGGCGGGTAGCCGCATCGTGAATTTGGGAGTCAAAATAATCAGAAAGGCTGGATCTCACCTGATCAAATGGGAGGGCATGGGGTTCTGTCTCCAGATTGAGGTGATGCACCAGCTGGTAGATCTCTGAAGTGGCGTACACGAGCACTGGGGATGCCATGGACCAAAAGGTGTTGCTCTAGTCGTGCGACGTAGTACGTCCATGGCTCTAGCATACGGTCGATCGGTGGGAACGCTGGGGCTCCCGGACGGGCATTCTTTGCCATGGTGTCGATGCGGAAGTTCTGGCTTGAGACGTCTGAGTCACGCCCAGAGCGGTCACCCTCTCCGTCAAGGCCACGAAGTCCTGCTGCATATATTGCAGGGTGCACATTATCTGGAAAATCACATCAACCTGCTCAGGCATCTTGCACCACACAATAATACTGAGTTGGTTGTCGCACAAAATAGGCAGGCAAAAAAGTAATAATAATAATAATAATAATAATAATTCTCGTCGACACTGATGAATCTACATTAAGAGGTCACTCGTGTATTCCTCCAATACAGTTTATTAGAATACAACGAAAATAGTCAGTTCTCCTCTAACTGCTAATGTTTCAACAGAACAAAGTACACAAAATTAAATGTACACTGTTTTGCAGTTCAAATACTTCAGCATGTCCTGTTTATCAATTCCGGACGTCAGGGTGGCGACCTACAGTTCGTCCGTCCCCACAGTCGGCGGCGGTGCTGCGGAACCCGATGGCGTCCTTGGTGGTGAGGCTGGGCGGCTGAGCAGTGGCGGCGGCGACGTCGGAAGAGTCGGAGGGCGGAGGCGTGACAGGTCCCTTGGCTGGCGTCCGACTGCCGTGGATAGGCTGTGCTCGCCCTTAAATATGCACGCGAAAAGATATTTTCCTGCCCTAATTCCCCTATCACGGTTACGGCGGGCGGGAGCGGGTTTCCCTTCATTGCGCCCTCTGGGCGTGCTGCTCTGCCGCCTGCAACCTCGTATAGACCCGTGGATTGTTTGCCTAGCTGGCTGGCAACCCGCGTGTTGTTGTGCGTGTTGCCGCTGTAGTAGCCAAAAAGGACAGGTGGTGTGCTGATTGTTTATGGAATACATACCTCCTCGTGATAGTCGTACTGCAAGGGCAGGTGTGGCAGATCGTACAATTACTACAGCTCAGGTAAAAGAGTTTGTGAGCCCATAGTGTCTGCATGAACTGGTGCCAATGCTTACCAGCAGCGGGACTGTGGACCGTGCTCTACTCACGGCATGCAATAAAAGTGCATGACTCGATTAGTGCTGTCAGAGGATGACATGGAATTGCTGGCCGTGGTCTTCAGCGTTGAAAGCCGATTCGGCCTCGCAAGTAGGAAATGGTCGTTCACGCGTGTGAGCTAGACCTGGTGAGACCTGACTCCTAGAGAGAATTCGACGCACGCTGGCTCCAACCCAGGCTTCATTGTCTGGGTGCGATGAGATACAACTATTACCCTTAGTAATTTTGAAGGAAACGTTGATCAGCACTAGGTAAGTACAGTTGGCCACTCTCACAACATGACTGAATAATGCTCGCCGAAACACTGTGCGTGGAACGTATTCTGCAAGATGTGCAACAACGTCCCTTGACGGCACAGTCTCCGGACTTGGTCGCAGTAGAGCCCTGCATCCGCGTGAGTGCCACTCGCAGCCCACTATGGGGTTCACACGCGCACAAGGAAGTTGTCGAGCGCCTGGCCGCCCAACGCAGTTACCGCACCGCGCACTCGCCGCGTGAGCGCGTGGCTGGCACGCGATTGACAGCTACTGTCGGTTCGGCTGCCGCTGCCGCAGTACACTGCCTGCTTCAGCTAGTGGCTATGCCGGAGAGGTTAGCGCATCGCGCATGCCCAGCTGCAAATTCGCAACCGATGTGTGACGAGTTTAAGCGCGTAGCATCAGCGTGGTATCCGCATGGCCTACGCACCAGTACACGCGCCTGTCGTATCACGCGTGAAAGCATCGGTCACCTTCGGCATCATTCGCCAGTAGTCCCAAAGTATATTCACGCCCTCACTGGCACACCACAGGCGAGTGCTAGCCACTCGCACAGGCCACGCAGATGCAGGAGTGTCGGTTGCAGTCGAGCACTTGTCGAAAAGGATGGGACGCGCGCGACCGTCAACCCGCAACCCCTGCAGGTCGATCAGGCATGGAGTAGTTTATCCAGAGACAGTATCCCGCCACCTGCATCATGGAATGGATCAGTCACTCCACTGTCGCTCATGACGGATACAACACTTACTAATGTGTGTATTTCAGCGTGAATCGACACCTGGCACCTCGTTGCGGCTTGAGCTGTTGTTCTGTAAATGTATTCCATGTAAATGGTTTCAAGAATAAATCTTGGGTGAATTGGAAAACTCTAAAATAATGTACTATAATCTGAGTAAAATCAATTTGTGACAGATGTTTTCGAGTGTTATTGGCTTGGGGACATTCGGTGGCAGGTGTATCTCCACGTTCTCGCTATGTGCCGGATTTTGACACGTTGCCTCGTGATGCGACGCGGCCTGCAGCTATAGGGATTGGAGAGGGCGCAGGACGCACGTAAATAAGGGAGGGGAGGGAATTGGTAGTAGCGCCAGGTACACAGTGATTTCTGTCGTTCCCGTGAGCCACAAACACTGCCGATGGGGTGTGACTTGCGTGCGCGCGTCAACAATATAGATAGCCGTACCGTAGGTGCAACCGCAGCGGAGGGGTATCTGTGGAGAGGCCAGACAAACGCGTGGTTCCTGAATAAAGGCAGCAGCCTTTTCAGCAGTTTTAGGATAACAATCTGACTGATCTGGCCTTGTAACGACAGCTAATGTGGCTTTGTCATACAGTTACTGCGAACGGCTGAAAGCAAGAAAAAAATGCAGCCGTTACTTTTCCCAAGGACATGAAACTCTACTGTGTGAATATATGATGGCATTCCCTCGGTTGCAATATTCCGGAGATAAAAAGTCCCCCATTCGTATCTCCGGGCGGGGACTACTCAAAAGAATGTCGTCATCGGGAAAGACAACACTGGCATTCTACAGATCGGAGCGTGGAATGTCAGATCCCTTAATCGGGTAAGGTGCATAGAAAATTTGAAATGGGTAATGGATAGGCTGAAGTTAGATATAGTGAGGATTAGTGAAGTTCGATGGAAAGAAAAAAGTATTTCTGGTCAGGCGACTGTAGTATTATACACACAAAGCGAGTTCGGGGTATTACAGGAGTAGGTCTGATAATGAATAAGAAAATAGGAATGCGGGTAAACTGCTATGAACAGCACCGTGATCGCATTACCGTAGTCAAAATAAAGATGAACCCAACACCGACCACAATAGTATGTTTATATGTCCAACAGCTCTTCCGATGACGAGGAGATCGAAGAAATGTATGAAGACGAAAAGGAAATATTGATACAGTTATGGGAGACGAAAACTTAATTGTGATGCGGGACTGGAATTCGGTAGCAGGAAAAGGAAGGAAGGGAAAAACAGTAGGTGTATATACACTGGGGAAATCGAATGAAAGAGGAAGCCGATTGGAAGAATTTTAGACGGAAAATACTTTAATCGCAGTTAACAATTCGTTTAAGAATCATGAAAAAAGGTTGTATACGTGGAAGAGGCTACGAGGCACAGGAAGGTACCAGAAAGGTATTATAATGATAAGACATAGATTTGGGAACCAGGTTTTAAACTGTAAGACATTGCCTGGGATAGATATTGGTCATGAACTACAAACTGGAAAAAAAAAAAAAAAAAAAAAAAAAAAAAAAAAAAAAAAAAAAAAAAAAAAAAAAAACTGAAAAAAGGTAGGAAAATAAGGAGATGGGACCTGGATAAATTGAAGGAACCTGAAGATCTCGAGACTTTCAGAGGAAAATTTAGGCAGCAATTCACAAAAACGAAGGAAAATGAAACAGCACAAGAGGAATGGGTAACTTTCAGAAATGAAATAGTCAAGGCAGCAGAAGTCGAAATATGTAGAAGACAACACCTACAAAAATTCCTTGAATATCACAAGAAATACCTAATTTAATTGACGAAAGGAGAAAATGTATAAATTCAGTAAATGAATTACTGTCTTCCTCAAAAGGAAGACTAACTGGAAAATGCCAAGGCCTTAACAAAACTGTTTTACAAAACATGCAAATTTAGGGTTCAAATCCAGCATGTCGTGATGATAAAATAACGAGACAAGATGAGGAGGACGGAATTTTCGGTAAATGTGTAGCTGCCTTCACCTGTTTCAGAGAACTTTCGTCTCCGCAAACAGACGCGTATGGTCATATAAAAAATCGCAAGCAAATCTAAACTCACAGTCCTTTATGTAACCGTATCTGCCTGCTAGTGGAACGAGGAAATATTTCTTTAAGGAAACTTGAGCGCTTCATTGAGTTCTGCGCAGAGGTGTGATTTCGTAATGGAGTTACGCTGTGCCGATCGTTTCCCTCTTTGCGACGGCTGGGATTAGCCTTCCGCACTCGATCCAGCCTTCATAGCTAGGGTTGGCTGCTTTCTCCCATTTGTGTTGTGGTTACGCGACAGGCTCAGCCGTAGCGCGACTGATACGAAAATCGGTGTTCTCTCTTTGTCGATGCGAATACAGTCAGAAGCGTAAGATTTTCCTTTGGGTGTCGTCTCCTTAAGTATATTTCCGTACTATCATTAGGAAAATAAGAGAACTGGAGGTTCGAGTCCTTCCTGGGGCATGGGTGTGTGTGTTTGTCCGTAGGTTAGTTTACCTAGGTTGCCGGCCGCGGTGGCCGAGGTGACTGGGGCGCTCCAGTCACGGTCGGGGGTTCGAATCCCCCCTCGGGCATGGATATTTGTGCCGTCCTAGTTCGTAAGTAGTTGCTAAGTAGTTTGTAAGTTTAGGGACTGATGACCCCGTAGTTAAGTCCCATAAGCTTAACAAACATTTGAACATTTGAGAACTGGAGCGTCTGGGACGAGGTGCTGTAAGAAATTTTTGGAAATTAGGTAAACATTTAAAACAAATATAATAAAAATATAAATAAAAAAATTATGGACGATGCGACTACGCCGCGCAGGAGTAGCCGACCGGTCTGGAGTGCCACGTTGCGGATCGCGAGGCCTCCCCCGTTCGAAACCACCCTCGGGCATGAATGTTTGTGTTGTCTTTAGTATAAGTTAGTTCATAAATAGTTTGTCAGTTGAGGGACTGATGAACTCGCAGTTACGTCCTATAAGCTGTACAAAAATTTCAACATTTTTTTCTTTCTTGCGACTACAACTCTGCTGTTGTTGTTATTGTTGTTGTTGTGGTCTTCACTCCGCAGACTGGTTTGATGCAGCTCTCCACGCTACTCTGTCCTGTGCAAATCTCTTCATCTGAGAATACGTTCGGCAACCCACATCCTTTTGAATCTGCTTACTGTATTCGTCCCTCGGCTTTCCTCTACGATTTTTACCCCACACGCTTCCTTCTAATGCTAAGTTGACAATTCCTTGGTGTCTAAGAATCTGTCCAACCAATCTATCCCTTCTCTTAGTCAGTACATGCCAGAAACCCCTTTTCTTCCGGATTCGGTTAAGCACATCCTCATTAGTTACGTGATCTACCCATCTAATTTTCATCATTCGTCTGTAGCATCACATTTCAAAAGCTTCTATCATCTTTTTATCTGAACTCCTTATCGTCCACGTTTCACTCCCACACAATGCTACACTCCAGACAAATGCTTTCAGGAAGGACTTCCTAACATTTAAATTAATATTGGATGTTAACAAGTTTCGCTTCTTTAGAAACGCTTTTCTTCCCATAGCCATTCTGCATTTTATATCTTCTTTACTTCGGTCATCAGAAGTTATCTTGCTACCCAAATAACAAAATTCACCTACTACTTTTATTGTCTCGTTACCTAATCTAATTCCTTCAGCATCGCCTGATTTTCTGACATTACATTCCATTACGTTCGTCTTACTATTGTTAATGTTCACGTTATATCATCCTTTCAAGACACTGTCCATCCCATTCAATTGCTCTTCCATATCTTTTGCGGTCTCTGACAGAATTACTATGTCATCAGAAAAACGCAATGTTTCAATTCCTCTCCCTGCACTTTAATGCCGTCTCCAAATTTCTCCTTTACAACTCTGCTAATGTGATAATATCTATGCACCCAAAACGTAATATCCTCTCATACCCTATTTTAACAAACAGATATTTGATATTTGCGTTTAGTTTTGACAAACATACTCCTTTTTGGAACTCGTACCTGTTTAAACTATTAATATCTCTCCCACGTTTTCATAATATTTTCCGTTAAATTATTATCCTCTGTCTTACCTTTGTAATTTGTTCTCTTTTTCTAGATTAATTGCTAGTCTGTGCTGGTTACGAATGACTATAGCCTCAAAGAACGTAGCGTACATTTGGCGTTCGGACGAGTGACTATATCTTAAAAGGAGCACAGCGTACATTTGGCGTTCGTAAATCGGGCTCGTGACGTCCCTCGCCATACACTTAGCCGGAAATTTTCTCTTGCAAACGCCATCTTGCTTTCCGTACTCTACATAGATACTCTGCAAATCACATTCAAGTGCCTGGCAGAGGGTTCATTAACCACTTTCATAACTTTTCTCTACCGTTCCATTCTCTAATAGCGCGCGGGAAGAAAGAACACCTAAATCGTTCCGTTTTCGATCTCATTTATTTTAATGGGATGGTCATGTCTCCCTAAGTAGGTGGGTGCTAGCAAAATATTTTCACATTCAGAACTAAAAGTCGGTGATTGAAACTTCGCAAACAGATCACGCCGCAATGAATAACGTCTTTCTTTTAATGATTTCCACCCCAATTCGTGCAACATTTCCGTAACGCTTTCCCCCCGTAACGTGATAAAACAAAACGAGCTGCCCTTCTCTGAACCTTCTCAATGTCTTCCGTCAGTCCCACCTGGTGAGGGTCCCACAAGGGGCAACAGTACTCCAGGAGAAGACGCACAAGTGTGATGTAGCCAATCTCTTTGGTGGAGCTGGTGCATCTTCGAAGCGTTCTGCCGATGAAACGTAACCTTTGGTTCGCCTTCCCTACAATATTTTCCATGTGTTCTCTCCAGTCAAAGTTGTTTGTAATTGTAACTCCTAGGTATTTGCTAGAATCTACGACATTAAGGTTTGACTGATTTATCGCGTAATTGAAGTTCAGCGGATTTCTTTTAGTGGTCATGTGTATTTCTTCACATTTTTCTTTATTTAGTGTCAATTGCCAATTTTCGCACCATGTAGAAATATTGTTTAAATCGCTTTGCAGTTGCTTTTGATCCTCTGTTGACTTCACTAACCGATAAACGACAGCATCATCCGCGAACAGTCTGAGGGAGCTATTCAGATTCTCTCCTAAATTGTTTATAAACACAAGGAAGAGTGGGTGACCTATAACACCTGTGAAACGCCAGATATCACTTCTGTTTTATTCGATGACTTACCGACTTACTGTGAATTATAACGAACTGTGTCCTTTATGATAGGAAATCGTGAATCCAACCGCACAATTGGGGAGATATTCCATAAGCACGCAATTTCATAGGAAGCCGTTTGTGGGGTACAGTGTCAAAAGCCTTCCTGAAATCCAGAAATATGGAATCGATTTGAGATCCCTTGTCGATGGCACTTAACACTTCATGTGAATAAAGGGCAAGCTGTGTTTCGCAAGAGCGATACTTTCTGAATCCGTATTGACTACTGGTTAATAGGTCATTCTCTTCGAGGTAGTTCATAATATTCGAACAAAGTATATGTTCCAAAATCCTACTGCAAATCGACGTTAATGAGATAAGCCTGTAATTTTGGGGATCACTCCTATTGCCTTTCTTGAATATTAGAGTAACTTGGGCAACTTTCCAATCTTTGGGTACGGATCTTTCGCTGAGTGATCGGTTGTAAATTATAGCCAAGTACGGAGCTAATGCATCAGCATACTCTGAGAGGAATCTAGGTGGTATACAATCTGGCCCGGAAGATTTATTTTTGTTTAGTGACTTAAGTTGTTTTACTACTCCAGGAACATCTACTTCTAAGTTTCGCATGCTGGCAGCTGTTCTTGGATTGAATACTGGAGTGTTCACTTCATCTTCTTTGGTGAACGAATTTCGGAAAGCTGTGTTTAGTAATTCTGCCTTAGCAGTACTGTCATCGGTAGTATTACCATTGCTATCGCGTAGTGAAGGTATTTTTTGTGTTTTGCCGCTAGTCCACTTCACATATGACCAGAATTTCTTCGGATTTTCTGCAAGATTACGAGACAGGATTTCGTTATGGTAACTACTATAGGCTTCTCGCCTTGAAGTCCGCGCTAGGTTGCGAGTTTCAATAAAAGATTGCCAGTCTTGTGGATTCTGTGTCTTTTTAAATTTTGCATGCGTTTTTCTTTGTTTCTGCAACAGTGATCTGACCTGTTTTGTGTACCACGGGGGGTCAGCCCCCTCTTTTATTAATTTAATTGGTATAAATCTCTCGATTGCTACTGATATTATGTCTTTGAAAGTAAGCCACAACTGATCTACACTCGCATTTTTAGTTTTGAAAGACTGGAGACTATCACTCAGGAAAGCGTGAAGCGAATTTTTATCTGCTTTATTGAATAGATATATTTCTCGTTTATTTTTGGCGATGACTGTCAGTTTCAGTTGTCACTAACAATACACAGCCACACTATGACAATAACGTAACTGTTTAGTGCTGAGCCACGTGCGTCGCTCGTGTACTGTCGAGTATTATCCAACGCCTTGGGTCTCGTCTAGCTGTAAACGAAGTTTAGTTCCGCGTTCTGCCATCGGCAGTTGTAAAGTGAAAGGGGATAGACATTCACACAGGCACAACTCATGCACTCATGTTTACCGTCTCCGTGCCAACTTGAATCTCGGGATTGCTAAAGGCTGTAGACGAAATTTAATTGCTGTAGGATTTTTTATGCTCTTCTCTACGGCTCAGTAGTAGTCTTTACTGTGCATTACAACATATACTCCTTATATTTATATAAATAAAAATCATTTACCACATATATGAAGATTAATAACTTCAGAACAATTTGATAAAATTTCCTGGGTTTATTTTATTCTGTTCGTAATTGACAGCACAGCATAAAGTGGATTTCCTCATCAGTTTATTACAGCTACGACTGTAGAAAGGAGATCTGCACCATCAGACAATGATCTTGCCAATAATGTGTTTGGATGAAACATTTGAAAAAGTTTCCCAGAACACTGGAAAAGTATGGAGAAATTAGTCTTTTTCTATGCGTTTTTTTATTTTTTATTTTATTTTATTTTATTTTATTTTTTTATGAACTGAAGTCCACAATTGACTATTCAGGCGAAGAACACATATGTCCATGGAAGAGTCTTCACGAAACATTTTGAGACAATTGCGAATTAAAGTCGGAAGATAGCAAGAATCATGTTTTAAGTCAATGTTATTTGGCACATATATTCATTTGTTCATGAAGAAATTAAAGACAATGGCAGCAGCTATATTCCAATAAACTTCAAAATGGTTTGACCAAACACGATGAAAATTGACAGATATTTGTAATTTCTTGTACATATAGAGGAAGAGGATATGTACAGAGAGAGTGTAACGCAGTGAATTCTGGTAACGCTAAAAGGCGCGTGACAAAGCAAAAGAATCTGTGAAGCCAGCCCTCAGAGGAACAGTTATTTATAAAAATAATACGTCAAATTTCGTTACAAAATCTGAATCCAGATGAAATTCTAAGTTTATTGATTACGCAGTTCGGTTAATTTGTTGTTAAACAATTTTTAAAATTTAATCCCACGATTACACGCATAAAACTAATTTTCCCAGGGCCACACACACATGGATGTATTGCCTGCATAGAGGAGCATCGGTTGGAGGGAGTGGCATAATTTTGTCACTCCACATTTAATTATTACAGGAAGGGGCCAAGATGGCGAAATCTTGTTTAGATTCCCTTCGGCCGTTATTTGAAACCGTCGCTGTAGCACGTGGTGGCGGAGGGAGACGAGTTTTCGCGTTCTGCGAATCCGCCCAGTTCAGGCCATCCAGCATGAGGGTTGGAACACTGCCGCTGCCGGCAGCCACAAGATAGGTGACGGTTAGTCCTCCCTCCTCTGTTAGGTTTGCTACAGGGACATTTTCACTAATCGCGAAGGTGCACACGAATGCACTGGTCACATCTCTAGATAGGCTAGAGAGCAGCTTCAGAGCCCCATTCCGTAGCAGTTCCTGGAGGTATCGACATCGAGGGGTTAACGTGCGGCAGTAAGTGTCGTTTGGTGATACGTGCTTCCCATTACCTTGGGAGCAAGCAGACTTTTGCGCCGGACTCGACACGATCACCGATACGACACACTTCGCATCTCCCTTGGTCGCGATCGGCTTACTTCTGCATTTGCGCCGTCTATTCGGTAGCTGCTACTCCGGTATGTAGCATGTTCGTTGTCCAGGTCCGACCCTTGTTCTTCTGATCGCGCGTTAACTCAAGGCTAGTTTCCAACCTTTCATCTTAAACTCTCTCTGAGGGCTGGGTCTTATTTATATTCTTACTCTGGTATGTATTTTCCGAGTCGGCCTGCAGCAAGTCTATTCCACGCCCAGTGGCTGCATTCAGTGTGTGAGATTTAATGGAAATTTGTGACAGGACTAACTTGCCAATTTGTGCTTTGATTTTAATATATGTTTCGAATGGCTAACCCGACTTTTATTTTTCTGTAGCTCCCCTTCTTGTCTCTTTTTGTAAACGTCTTACCAGGCGCTGAAAAGCCTACTGTAAGAGACGAAGTCCGACCACCTGGGACGGAAGATCTGCAGTTGAGTGTGAAACACGTCCTCTGAATGTATGGTCGTGTTCCATTTTGATTTATTAATTAACCCAAAGTGTTTCTGCACCATTAATGTTATCTATCTGGGTATTAATTATTTTATTCTTTTTTTAATGGTCAGTGCCCCCTGTTTGACCCATACTTACATATGTTTCCACCCGGTTGGTTGAAATTGTGTGTTCATATGAATGTGGAAGGTTGCTTTTAATATTGACTGACTGCCCCGCAATGGCTTATAGTCGCCGCCTCCCACTTTAGGCCTGGTTTTGCTGTAGTAATAACGCATGGCTTCGTTTGTCGTCTGTGCTGGCGTATGCTGGCTGGCCTGAGACAAGCTTACTTGGCAAGGTGGGGAGGTGTCCGTGTTTGTTAGTGTTGTACCAACCTAATCTTGGACGAAAGAGGTGACAGGAGACCTCTCTGGGAGCGGTTGTAGAGGGAATTGTCTTGGACAGGTAGCAAGGGTTGATAAACACTAGTCTCTGAACGCACTCTGCGTCGCTTTTAGCGCGTTCTACATCCTTTGTATGGCAGGAGGAGGTTTTTCCGTGGCCTTGGAACTACACTCTAGACTCTTCATTCTGGCTCTTACTACTGTGACAGTAAGTACTTCGCCGAATCATGCTGAGAGGAAGGCGTGCTGTTAGAACTTCGCTTTCTTTGTCATCAGGCAGTCTTGATTTTTCAGTAATAGTTTTCTTGAGTAATTCTTTCGCTATGCAAGGCGAAGTGTTTCTTAATTTATAGAACTCGAGTAAATTCAGTGTAAATTTATTATTTGCAATTTCATTCCAGTGATGATTGTGTTTCCGGTTTTTCTCAAGTTAGAATACACGTGTGTGGCCTTCAGCCTTTGTGTAAACCTAGTATGTTTAAATTTCCTTTGTGTTTTTAACTAACTTTTCATGTCGTGTCTGTATCTGCGAGTATGCTAAATATTTCTTAGATTTTCTGATTTGATTCCGTCTTTTCTGTATTGTATGACCGATTCAACCAAGTGCTTTCGTAACTGTCATTACTTCAGCCTTCAGCCATGGTTTTATTAATACTAGCTTTCTTCTATACGAATTATCGCATGTGCTCTATTTGCTTATTCTGAATTAATTTCCTTTGTAAATGCTATGTAATCCACCGTGGTTGCACACTACGTGGTACTTAAGAATGGTGAGCCACTGCATTCATGAACATGAGTTTGTTTAGTGAACAGTACAATTAAATTTGTGTTCAAGACACCTGCCATCTCATCATGATGCCGCTGACATTTTGTTTCACCACTACTTTCAAGTGTTCCAACTTTGTAATGTACCACCAAGCATTATGCACATTTGTGGGAATAAATAATGTGATTTCAGCTATCCATTATGTATTTGAAAATTTCCTCCTACGTTACCTCCATATTCGTAAAGGGCAGAAACAATTTTAATATGGGCAGTAATTATATGGTTTAATTAACTTTTGTACGAGGTGTGTGCTTAATTTGGCCTCCCCACATTTAGTTGCTTGTTCATTTTTCTGAATAGATTATTATTTTAAAGTCTCAGACCTCTGCTTTATGATTTCATGCTCCCCGCCCCATGTTTAGTTATCTATTCATTTATTTTAGAATGTTGATTTTCTGTTTGTTAAAATGTAGGCTGCTCCCTTAAGGAGTGAGCAGTTAGATAAATTTCTATGGCCACTCATAAAGTAATTTAGAGCAGCAGTGAGTGTTTTAAATTACAATTGCAGATCTCAACTGCCCGAGATCTTGCTTATTTTAATGACAGGTTACTTTGACGTTGCTTGTTAGGTAACAATGATAGTTGGAGACTCTTTGAAGGGTAATTTTCCCATCTTTTCTTTACTCAGCCACAGCTACAGCTTCACGTGACATGCCCTACACTACACGAGGAGGAGCAAGAGAAGGAGAATCACATGGGTAGCTGATCAAGACATGGGCGCATGGGGACGAGATTGACAGAGAAACGTGTGGGGAGGAGGAGAGGAGCAGGTGAGAGGATGTGATGAGGAAACGCAAAAGAAAACAGAGGGATGGGGGAGGGGGGGCAGAAGTAGCTGATGGAGGAGGGGGGGAGGAGATGGACTAAAGGAAATCTGTATACATATTTACGAATTATTGAAGATCATGACACGTTCCATAGTTTATATCAGAAGGAAGGGTGGATAAGATGTACAGTGAAAGGAGACAACTGAAGATGGACTAACAGAAGACTGAAACAAAAGAATTCCCGTACGCAAAGTTGCGATGATTGCATGAAGAGCCCAAAAACCGACTGTCAAAACAATGAGTTCTGATTTCGTTCCATTCCATTATGGCAGATGCAGAAATAGCGGGTAAATAATGCATTTGAGTAAGCTTTTGCTACAAAGACTGTTCAATGTTTTATTGAGTTTCAATAAATTCATGATCTTACTGAAATTGTTATGATTCAACTCAAATTGTGCGAATGAATCGCTTGAATGAAACTCTTCTTGATGAACTGACAGGCTGAATGACAGATAACACAGCCTAAACTACTAGAGATAAACACACGTTATTAAGTAATACCCCTAATTCTTTTTGTTAAGCTCACCTCTCATTTTATTCATTACTTAATCGCACACCGGTGAAGCCGCTGTGCGTTGAGAGTTTATAATGTAATTACAAATTGCCAACATTGTACGAGAATTGTAGCTTGATCTCTCCTCGCCATTTACATATGGAATTTGGTTTCAATATTTCAGTCTTTCACAAAGTAGTGTAGCCATAAATATAATCACAAATAAAGTAATATAAAATCGAAACCCTACAAATACAGAACTCTAAGTTACCCAAAATATCGAATTAATGAACAAAATGTCGCCATTTGGTCGCATTTCGTTTGAAATAATGTTGCAAAGTGTTATCATTGATAGCATAAAATGAAACAAGTCACTTATTTGTGTCATCCTGCGATGACCTTCTGCTTCACTGTAATTGTTAATTGTTTATTAGTTCATTATTGGGTTACTGTTGTATAACAAAAGATGGACCCCGCTATCGTTAAGTTGTTTACTGTACATGAAAATATTTGAAATACATAAAGCAACAACTTGAATTTTCCAGTCTTTTCCCCTTGGGAATTTGGTAGTTACTGTGCTGTACTCCTTCTCTGAATGGACACACTTCGAGTGTACAACTAATCTGCCTAGGCCTATCCTCAGATAATTATCCTGCTCCTGCTATCCCTTTGTACGTTATCTAGACATCGGGAACACGACCCTCAAATTAGGTCATTGGGGGTGGTCAGTTATGTTTTTTATATTGAATGGATGAATACCAATTCAGTTAGATATGATGACTCGGAAATCTAGTTATTACGATTTAGAATTTTCAGCTACCTCTTACTTGAACACAGTGTGTTCCCAGGAGGACTCAGCTCTGTGATACACATTTTATACTCAGATTCTATTTTAAGTAATGAGATTTTTTGGCTGTCTTTGGAGCAGAAGTATCTTAAAATCTCGTTAAATAATTTTTTTCTGGACTATAAATGTTTATAATGTGGGTGAAATGCTTAATTCCACTTCACTTATACAGAACTGATATAAAAAATTTGATGATTCACACCACATGTAATAATTGTAGTGATTGGACATGCTACGTCTCTACAGTACAAGCAAAGAATGGATGCAAATGATTGAATGTGCTGGATTACCAATCTGACTTGTTCATTTATAATACACACAAACTGAAAATTTACTTCCAATAGCTAACTGGATTGAAAGCTGTCTTCTAAGGTGCCTTATGAAAAATTCACGCAATGACGCACAGGTAGTGACTCCACTTTTCTGAGTTGCTGGATCTGTTTTCTTCAATATCATTCGTCGATGACGTAAATCCCACTCTCTGACAGCTCTAGTCAGGACAGTTTTCAGGATTTTAAGGGGGCCCTTTACAATATTCTAGCGTATAATTTTGTTTACATACACTGTGGTGGTCGTTATTCCTTATATATTTCGTTACTGTCGGTCGCAAGTCAAGAAAGAGAAATACGAAACACCCATGGAGGTATTCTGCATGTGAAGAAGTACTGTGTGAGTGACAAAGAGTCTTACAAAAAGTCGGAAAACAAAGTCGAGCTATATGACAAGAAAAAATGTACTTCTTAAAAAAATACTTCAGAAGTGCAACAAACGAGACTTCTACAAGACTTTCACAGAAAAAGTTCTGTAGTTACATCCAATAAAACGTCTTCTTCTTCTTCTTCTTCAGCTTGTCCCAGTTCAGCGGTCGCTTCTCCTGGTGTTTGCCTTCCATTTCTCTAGGTACTTGGCCGGCCGCGGTGGCCGAGGGGACGGAGGCGCTCCAGTCACGGTCTGCACGGCCACTACGGTCGGGGGTTCGAATCCCCCCTCGGGCATGGATATTTGTGCCGTCCTTAGTCTTAGCCAGTTCATAAGTAGTTTGTAACTACTGATGTCCCCGTAGTTAAGTCCCATAAGTTCAACAAACATTTGAAATTTTTTCTCTCGGTCCCATGTGTACTCTCTGTTCAGTCCCTTCTCTCAGGTCGTCAGTGATGCAGAGTCCATCCATCTTCTCTTTGGTCTGCCTCTTCTTCTCCTGCCCTCCACTTGTAACATCATTATTCTCTACAACAGGTGTCCCCCACCCCTGTACCATTGTAATCTTCTTCCTGGGCTTTCTTCGATGCCTCCACTATACTTGTCTGCTCTCTAATAAGATCATTTATTATTTTGTCCAACCTCCTTTACCGCATCATCCACCTTAGCAGACGCATCTCAGACACATTTAATTTATTCTCCTGCAGTTTCTTTGACGGCCAGATCTCACTACCATACAACATAGCTGGTCTCACCACGTATTTAAAACTTTTTCTTTTTGTCTTTGGTTTTATTCTTTGTCGCAGAGCATGCCTGATACCCTTATCCAGTTCGTCCTTCCAGCCTGAATCCGGTGGAGTATCTCCTCATCTAAATCTCCTTCACTGGTTACATACGAACCCAGGTACGTGAATTATCCAACTCTCTCCAATTGATCATTTGACAACCATAATATTTCCATCCCTCCCATCTCCACAGGTATTCTGTCTTCTTCATTTTACATTTTCTCCCTCCATCTCTCCGATATGATTTCTACCTTCCGTTTGCTCTGCTCCACTGTCACCACGTAATCTGCAAAACTACCCGACGATAAAGTCGGGTCTTGCACTCATTCCGTCAACACATTCATCACTATAATGAACAGGTATGGACTTAGTGCTGACCCTTGATGCATCCAACCATGATAGGAAACTTCTCAGTCACTCCGACACTAGATCTTACTTTAGAGCAGGCAACATCAAACATGCTATAACCAGTCGAACTTACTTTTCTGTCACACCTGTCACACTCAGGCTTCTCCACAGTACATCTCTCGATACTTTATCATAATGCCTTCTGCAGGTCTATAAACTATGGATGTAGGTCTATTTGTCGCTTCCCATACTTTCCCATTAGTTGTCTCAGGATGAACGTTGCATCGGCCTGGCATTAACCCAAACTGCTTATCCGAGATTTCTGTTTCTTCCCTGCTCATTTTATCCATAATTTTCCCCCAGATCTTCATCGTATGGGATGTTAGCTTAATTCCCCTGTAGTTCTTGCACTCTTGAATATCTCATTTTTGTTTGTATATTAGTACCACTCTACTTTTGCTCCATACCATTGGTACATTTTCTTCTTCATATGTCTTCTTAATCAGGCCCCATAACAGGACTACTCCAGCCTCTCCAGTGCCTTCCAAGCCTCTACAGGCAGACATTCCGCACCCCAAAACCCAACTGAAAATCTTTGTAAATCTAAATGCCTACCAGTGAAAGTTTTTCATCAACATAAAATTTGACAATGGGATCAATGGAAGTAGGCCAGGGGAGTGTGATAGGACCGCTATCCACACAAAAGACCTGATGGTGAGTAGCAATCTGACGATGCTCTGGTGTACGGGAAGGTGTTGTCATTGAGTGTAGTACGATACAAGATCATTTAGACAAATTTTATAGTTGCTTTACTAAATGCCAAATGGATATAAATGTAGAAAAATATGTGGCGATTCAGAATCTCATAATGTTCTAATACAGTAATAGTAGTGTACTGCTTGACATAGTGGTGACGACATCAAGGCGCGACGTTGTAGAACAATATCAGCGGGATCCAACACGTAACGATGATTATGGGGAAGAATTTTAGTAAGATGTAGTCTACCTGTAAATTCAGAGGCCCGCTGTTTGATTAGTGATGGGTTCTATTGGACGCAACTGTTACAGAAATCTGAAATTCGAAATCGCAAGAAAGAAGACACGTTATTTCCACAAACACTGTGCCGCGGTGGAGTGGTCGAGCGCTCCAAGGCGCCTTGCTGCAGAGCGCGAGGTTCGAATCCTCCCTCAGTTATGGATGTGTGTTTATCCTTAGCTTACTTTAAATTAGTTTCAGTGGTGTGTAAGCCTAGGAACTCATACCCAGAGTAGTTACGTCCCATAGATTTACAAAGCAATTGAACCCTTGATTTTCCACAAACAGAGATAAGTTCGACAGAAATAAGAAAATGAAAATTAAGGCTCGAACAGAATTATAGAATCTTAAATAAACTGCAACGCACCATTGCCTTATTTCAGAAAATTATTTAATTTGCACGACCTATATTTCGGTTTATGAGCCCATTTTCTAGAATGTTACTGATTCCGAAGTACACAAGTAAAGACAAACCATTACATTACTACAGTTCTCTGGATTTCGGCTTCAACACTGAAAGGAATTACTGTTTAATAATTAATTTTTGAAGCCATTACATTCGGTTTATAAATAATGATGTTAATATTAAATTATGTAATATCGACAGTAAATTTTATTGCTGATATTGTCTTATAACAGCTAACTAATTACTGTGTCTCGAGAATACATTAAAATGCAATAGGGATGTTAGAGTAAGTTAGTAATACAGCATTATTTATAAAAGGTATTCCAATGAATGAAAACCACCGATGTAATTGTTTCTTAAATTAATTTTTAAACAATAATTTATTCCAGTGATATAGTCGAAAAACTGAGACTAGTGGTACGAGGTAGTGTAATGTATCTAGCTGTTGGTGTAGAACCTGTCATTATACATTGTTTTTCCCTGTCTCTGAAGTATCAGCAACCGTCCCAGACGCTAGTGGATGGCGTGTTCCTGCAGTAC
This sequence comes from Locusta migratoria, assembly GCA_026315105.1. Lineage (NCBI taxonomy): Eukaryota > Metazoa > Arthropoda > Insecta > Orthoptera > Acrididae > Locusta > Locusta migratoria. The sequence continues at coordinate 91,801,722 of CM048748.1, forward strand.
ATAATTCTTTCTGTCGTATCACATGTATCTTTGGAAGAAATTGTCAATGGCTGCTGCATTAATGATCAACGACGTCGTTCCTAAAAAGGTCTTCTACTCTGCCATCCATGGGAATATTTTGAACCAGATTGCATACCACGACTGAAAATCAATGAATTTTTTATACGTATTATTGTGTTTAGAGTGTCAGTAACTAAAATAGCCGCAAAGACGAATTATATTCAGTTCGTCTAGCTGGTAGACGCTCCTGGCCAGATCCGTTGAATAATGGAAGGAGTGTTACCCCATCTCTAGGACAATTTCAGTAAATAAGGTGTTAACGAAGTAATGTTGTCGAGCGAGAGCCTACAATCAACTCTTCATTTCTTCGCGCCTTGTTTCGATAACTTGTCTGTCCTGTTTTCTGTGAGAGAGGATACATAACGCCAATGACGTACGCATCTGTCAGTCTTCAATTAACCTTTGGAGAGAGGTTACCGCAGTAACGAACTGCGGCGCAGACTATACAAGACAGCGCGCCGCCTCGGCGCTTAGGATCCATTACCAGCGAGTCTGCAAAGTTAATGGCCACAAGTGCCAGGGCTGGCTCCATTACGACCGCGCTCACAATACGATAATCTTCCCCGTAGTGTCACCTCAATGAGGAACTAACTAACAAGCAATAACGCCGTCTTGGTACTGTAGACGCATGAATGGGAAATACTTTGCAGAAAACGACGTCCCGAGATGGGAGAGATTAGCGTTAAATGTCTGTCTGAGGAAACAATGTACAGGTTGTAATACGAATCTCTTTCATCTACAATTATTCTCGTTATTACGTCTGAATATTAGATAAATGGAAATTGCAACGCATTGTAGATAATATGACACTCCCGCCATTTTATACAATTTTCTGCTCCAGACAAATAGATCAAGTAGTCGCGTCTATTACGTGGCAGCGGGGCGTGCACGTATTTCAAAAAGCGAAATGTTTTTGGCATATGAGCCTTATTTCTTTCACATTGATGAATTTTTACACTGTCTTTTTGAGAGGCAGGCACTTTCCAAATGCACTATTATTTGATTTTAGTGCCTAACTAGTTTTTTCTTAATAAATCGTGTTTGAGATGGCTCAAGACACATTTTTCTGCATTATTACGACCGATGGAACCAAACGTGCACTGTTTTGTCAAATATGACATTTAAATATAATGACCAGGCAACGTGACGAATCAGTATCCCTCTTTGAGTTGTTAGTATACGTTTCGCAATAAGATAAAGACTATGAAACGAATGCCAGCATTATGAATTGGAAAAAGAGGTAACCAATATCTTTCGCCATCTTAATGTTATGCCGACATATTGAAATGTGTACTGTGTTTTAAGCCTGGTTAGCTGGAATCATATTTTTCCCATCCTAGAACGTACGCTGGCAGATAAAAACACATTTCCACTGTGTGAAGTAGAATGCAAATTTGAGTGACTAACAGAAGTAGTCCTAAACTACAGCAAGGAGTCCCAACATGTTCAAAGTAGATACGAAATATCTACACATAGGTGTAACAAATAGGTTTAAGAGAATTCTAACTACACGAAGGCTCCACAAATGAGGGCACCACCGCAATGGCGAGACGCGAGTGTGTTACTGGACGAAACTAGGTCACGAGTGTACGCCTCTTTGGTCACAGACAAGCGTTTACGCTTCGGGTCCTCCTTGACAATATTGTCTTACTCGACGGCATCCTGACAAGTGGGGGTCTCACTATTTTTCCCTTTCAAAATATCAGGAACGCCCAATGTGGAGTCGTAGCGAAGTGCTAACCCGTTAATCATGGCATTATTGTAGTTTTAAGAAACCCCCACATTGGACTCAAAGGTACGGTCGATCACCAAATAGGGATTTTTTTCACTAAAACCATTATTTTCCACTTTGTTTGGGGTCCGGCGGTCTTGGGGTAAAGCACAAGACTGGAAACGATATTTATTTTGAATCTGGTACTGCATATCACTGCATATCACTGCCAACTCATGAAATGTGGCCTGATCGCAAAACACAATTCTCTATTGGAATCGTCATGTTGTCAATCTCAAGAAGCAAATTCAAATCGTTTGGACCTATATGGTGGGAGGAAAGCGTGTTGCAAATGACAGTCTTTAACCAGTTAAAGGGAGTTTTTCTTTTTTCAAAAAAAGGGTATGGACTGTAGTCGTTCTAGGTGTAGTTCTCGAGCACATGTATGCATCTACATGTATGTAGGTACGTAATCCATAGATGTTCTATAGTTTGTCACCAGTTCAATGCCTACGAGTACGTTCTTAGTCAAAAAACTACCAGTTTCCTTTAAATGCTGATCCCACCGATTGATGTTATTTCTATGAGGCGCAGCATAATCGTGGAGACGTTTTATTTCATTTTTATTGTGTTTCGTTGCCACTCTGTGGTCCGTTAAAATTGCACCATGACTTCACGGGAACTCTGTCTTGGTGATTGTATGTAAAACCTTGAAAATTGGGTGTCCAGCATTAATAACGGAAGCGTAGATCCCAAAATTATTACTTGTGATTTCCAATTGCACACATTTTATTAAGACTATAATAAATAACAACTATGACGACATTTCCACAAGAGTAAGACAAACAACAATATCAGAACAGATATATTTTGAATAAGCTTTATTGAAGACAGGTAACACAGAGGAAGATTCAGGTATGTTTTAAATTATAACTATTGTTATTGCTGTTGTGGTGTTCAGTCCAGAGACTGGTTTGATGCAGCTCTTCATCCCACTCTATCCTGAACAATCCTCTTCGTCTCCTCATTACAAGGGCAACCTACATCCTTTTTAATCTCCTTACTGTATTCATCTCTTTACTTTACTGCCCGAGCAACAAAACTCACCTACCAACTTTACTGTTTAGTTATCTAATCTAATTCCTTCAGTCTCGCCCGATTTTCTAAAACTGCATTCCATTACCCTTGTTTTGCTCTTCTTAATGTTCATCTTATATGCTCCTTTCAACACACTGTCAGTCTTGTTCAGTGTGCTTTACTGTCTCTGACAGAATTGAAATGTTATCGGCAAAACGCAAAGTTTTTATTTCTTCACCCTGCACTTTAATTCCTTCCCCAAATTTCTCCTTGCTTTCCTTCACAGCTTGCTCAATGTACAAATTGAATAACATCAGAGAAAGGCTGGAATATTCTCTTACTTCCTTCCCAACCAGTGCAAGTTGTAAATAAATTTCCTTTCCCAAAATTTATCCTCTACTGACGTCAGATTTTGAAAGAGAGTATTTGAGTCAACATTGTCAAAAGATATACAAATCTGCTAGCTAGAAATGTATTTATGCCTTTCCTTAAGCTATCTCCCAAGGTAAGTCGTAAGTTGAATATTGTCTCCCGTGTTCGCACATTTTTCCTATAACCAAAACGATCTTCCCGAGGTCAGATTTCATCACACTTTCCATTCTCCTGTAAATAATCAGTGTTAAAATTTTGCAACCATGACACTGATGGTATTTTTCACATTTCTCTGTGTCTGGTGTGTTTTGAATGGAGATTATTACATTTAAAGTCTGAAGGTATTTCGTCTGTCTCATACATCTTACATATCAGGTGGAATTGTATTGTAAAGGTTGGATCTTTCAGAGACTTCCGCAGCTCTGAATGAATTTCGTCTAGTCCAGGAGCCTAGATTTGACTTAGTCGTAGATTTGGAGCTCTGTTAAATTCTTGTCTCAGTATAGTATCTCATATTTAAGCTTCATCTACTGCCTCTTCCCTTCCTACAATATTCTCTCGAAGTTCATTTCTTTCGTAGAGCCCCTCTATGCATTCTTTCTACCATCTAGCTTTCCCTCCTTTCTTCATAACTGGTTTTCCATCTGAGTTACTGATATTCATACAGCTACCTTTCTTGTCTCCTAATGTCTCTTTTATTTTGCTGTAGGCAGTATCCATTTTTCCTCTAGTTGTACATTCTTCTACAGATCTGCATTAGCCCTCTAGCCACTTGTTAGTCGTCTGCACTCTATGTTACCTGCTTCATTGACTGCATTTTCATTTATTCCCCTATCTTCCAATAAATTCAGTATTTCCTGTGAAATCCAAAGATTTTTGTAGGTCTTGTCATTCTACCTATTTGGACCTTTGCAGTCGTCACTATTTTATCCTCCAAAGTTACCCTTTCATCTTTTAGTGTGTTATTTTCCCCAGTTTCTTTCAATTGTTCCCCAAAGCTCCCTCTGAAACGTGCGAGAACCTATAGTTCCTTCAGTTTTTCCAGGTCCGATCACCTTAATTTCTTAAAGTTATGCAGTGTCTTCATTTTCAGTCTACCGTTCATAATCAATAATATACGGTGAGAGTTCATATATTCTCCTGGATATGTCTTACAGTTTAAAATATGTTCAGAAAACTATGTTGTTATCATTATAAAATACGTCTTCTTCCAACCGGTGTCTCCTGGTGTATTGCACGTATATAACCATCCTTCATGATTCTTATACCAAGTGTTTATTAGGATCAAATTATGTTCCGTGCAAAATTCTATGTGAAGACTTCCTCTTTAATGATTTTTCCTCAGTCCATATTGACCGAAATTTTTCCTTGAGTTTCTTTTCCAATACCGTACTACAGTCCAGCATCACAAATAAGTTTTCCTCTCCCTTATCTGTCTGAATAATTTCCTCTACCTCCTCTTACGTTTCTTCGATCTTATCATCGGTAGAGTTAGTTGGCATATAAACATGTATTATTGTGCTCGATCTAGGCTTCGTATCTCTATTCACTGCGACAATAAAGATGACTGCGCTGATCGTAGTAGATTTCCTGCATTCCGATTTTCTTAATACTTATTAGAGCTACTCCTGTAAACCATCAATTGTTTTTGTATTTATAACCGCGTATCATCCTACAGCTCAAATAAACTTGACCAAAGAGAGGAGGCAGTAAAATAACTTATCTGATAAGCTCCTGAATATTCCTGATGTAAATAATCAACAAATTGAAATCTTAAAATTGGTTCACAGCAAAACGGCAACACTGATAAGCAACTTTTTAAATATTACTGCTCAGTCCACAGGCAATGTCACAAATTAAACAACCTTTACCATAGCAGGGCAGGCAGGGAAATGACTACACTGAAAAGCAGCTTAAAATCTCAAATGTAAATACTCAATTATCAAGGCAGCTTACAAACAGGCACACAGTAAATTGACAACATTGACAAACAGATTGAAATTTTAAACGTGATTACCCATATGATTACAGGAATTAGGCCGGAAGCCAGCAGCGTTATCAGCTTCTCACATAACAGACCCACTTTTCACAATACCATCTGAGTCCAGGAGTTGCCAAGATATAAATGTCACCCAACTACCAAAACACAAAGACAAAGCATAAAACTTCAAAAATAACTTACGTAAGCTAGATAATAAAAGGAATTACAAGAAAGATCACAAAGCTTACGATAGTAGAGCCGATTTTCCAAATTTCAGAACAGACGAAAGTAAATTCAGTCACTACAGAGAGTTCCATTATGTAAACCAAATTTGGAAGAATTACCACTAACGGACAGTCCATAACATCTAGACTGATAACTTGAGTTCCGTCAGTAGTTCATCTACATTACAAGGATACAATTAAAGTCCTTAGAAGTCCAAATACTTATCTTGCAATCAATGCCATCAGGGCTACAGTCACTAAAGCAATATGGCTGGACAAGTGAACCGTGAAACATAAGAGCTGTTGCGGCACGTTGGCCGTCGGAGCACGGAACATGTGTCCGAACTGGTGTGGTTAACGTGCGGCTGAAACGGTGCAGCTTGTGCATAAGAGACATGCTACGAGCGATGGCAGCGCGTTCCAGCGACAGATGTGGCCAGTATCAGGTTTTGGAATCACAATATTTTACGCAATGGACGGAGTGAAATTTTTGCTTTGCCTCCATTCAAACGTACATTTCCGTTGTTGTGTATTGCGGTAAATCGAATCTCTCCCTGAATAACCCCGCTCTGCAGAAAAATGAATCTAATATATAAAGCAAGGTGTTCGTATGTTTGTACGTGTTGCATACAAATCTACAGTTTTGTTCCAAACTTTTTCAAATTTTGTACACGTAAGCTTCAATCTATGAGGACGGTCGCCGTAATTGTAAGAATTACATACGATATATAGTTCACCAGATATAACGTCATAAACAATGAGATGCGCGAAAAACTGCTGCATTTTGCGACAATGCTGCTCATTTTCTCCTAAACCATTGGACCGATTTCAACCAAATTTGGTACACAAATTCCTTACCGTGAGGTAACAATTTCTGCATGGTAAAGAATCACATATGGCACATGGTTCAAAAGAAATTACGTCATAACCAATAGAAATTGCAAAAAATGCCATATAATGCGGCGAGACTTTCGAAATATACTGTGTGAGAATGACAGTACTTAGCGACTTGCAACAAACTTAAAATATAATTTCAAACCTTTATTAAACTTTTCCTTGCTGGCAACCGTAGTAAAATGATGAAAGGAGAAACGTTTCTCGCTTACTACTTTTCCGCTGTTTATGGAGTAAAACTACGGCTCTCGGTATGACGTTACAATTTATAATTTGTACACTACAAATTGTAGCCGCAAGAAATTTTACAGACAATATACGCACATATAGTTGAATGTACCTTCTGAATTGTATCACATTCCGACACGTAGTTCATGAGATATAAGTACATAAACCGTAACGTTCGTTTATGGACTAAGACTACAGCATTCGGTATGAAGTTGCAATTTATAATTTTTACACTACCAGTTGTAGCCGCAGTAAATTTTACAAACAGTATACACGCATATAGTTGAGTAGACCTTCTAAATTGTATCACAGTACGACACGTAGTTCATTAGATATGAGGACATAAACTGTAACGTTCATGGAAAACCGCCCCATCACGCACGAAGTTTTAATCTATTACTTCTATACGACTATTTGTATTCCTAAGAGATTTTACAGATATACAGCCTTTATACAAATGAATATATACCTGAAGAATGGCAGGAATAAATAAATAAATACCCGAGCAACGCCGGGTTTTCAGCTAGTTATAAATATAGTGAGACATTATGGAACTTGGATACTATGGAATTTGGATTCAAGGGATTGATTTGAAAACAGTATACACAGAGGATTACCACTTGTAATTTAGTTTTATTTGTGAATAACGATAATCTCTCAGGGCGGATTTGACGGGCGTAGACAAGACACAGATATGAACGGGTAACGGGAACTCCCTATCTCGCCAACATTAACTTGATGTGTGCGTCAGGCGTTGGATCGGCGCAGAGCGGTGTGTATGTGCGTTGGCGGTGTTGGCGGTCGCGGCGGCATAGCCCACGCGCCCCCCCGGCTTTGTAGCTGCGTGGCGCGGTATCACAGTGCTGCGCCTGCCAAAGCGGGAGCTTCCGGCATGTCTCTTTGCATCTCCAGTGACGGACCAACTCCTTCGGCGGTTTCTCACCCGGTCCCATTCCCTCGCCAGCTACAGCTTCTCCTCGAATTTTTCATCTCTTTGGCTCTGAGACTGGTGGGTTGGTTTTACAATGTTGGTTTTACAATACCTGATCGCTATTTTCTGAACTGGCGTCTTTCCCACGTTTCAAGCGTGTTGTTTTTATATTCTGCATTTCTTCTTCTAGTAGTTGTCTCCGCCAACAACAGGGTCCAGCTAGAGGAGAAGGCACGTGAAACACTGACAACAATAACACAATGGTGCTAACACAACAAACTCAAGATAGCAACCAACAAAACAACATACACTCTACTCAAAGGGTCATTACAACGAAACCCATCAGTAAAATTAGACAACACAAATATGAAACGAACAGCAGTCACACGCCATCTCGGTGTTCACATTGATGAAAGACAAAATTTTCCCCAACACATTAAGATCACCACATATAAAGCAGAGAAAATATTACACAAGTTGGCAAGGCTTAATTCAACCATATACAGACTGCCTCTGTCAACTATACGAACACATCACTATGCTCTCTTAGAGTCAGTATTATGCTTTGCAGCTAGTACCTATGCTCAAAGATTGAGCCCAGTAACCAACAAAACAATGTGGGCAGTGAAGTGTATTACTACAACTTACAGGTGCATTCAAATCAACACCGATAGAAACGCGCCCTTCTCGGTATCTGTCCAGTTGACATCACAATAAAATATAGAGCTGCAGAGTACTGGCTTAAAATGGGGAATCTAGACGAAGTGCATGAAATAACGGGCACACATGTAAAAAACCGCCAACTGAGAACATGGCGAACGGACACATGGTAACTGGAATGTAAGGCTTGCGACAAGGACCGTTGACTATATACACTGCTACCAGACATTAGAAAAAGCATGCAGCATATGGACCCCGGCCGCGGTATGCTTCACTTCCTTACAGGACATGGTCCATATCCCACTCACCTGTTCCGTGGGTCTGGGCGACACCAACACTTGCACTTGCGGAAACACCGCTCCCCTAAACACATCGTCCACACATCGTCCACACAGCAGCTTGACTTTACCAGAGATACGATATATGACATATTAAGAGACGAACAAAAATTGACACAACTCAACATACTAGCAGACAAGATATCCAATGCGACCTATGAAGAATACAAAAGGACAAGGCGCTACAGGAGGCGTGCCCGTATGCCCTGCAGAGTGGACAGGTGTAGTTGGGAACAAACAGACGAGGAAGAAGGCGATGAAACTTTCGCAAACGAAGGAAGGACGCCGATTGAGACTCAAGATTGACAGGGGACCAATCTCCCACTGTCATCTACCCAAACCAGACCTTCTTTAAATTAATATAGATACTAACACCTGAGACACAAGAAAGAAAAAAAGAAAACAATATAAAGAAAAGAGACTAAGATCACCAAAACCATGGAAACTGTGCTGGGTGATCGGTGGCTTGAAAGAAAGATTCCAAGTTACTCAACGCCCAGCACAATACAATGTAGCTACAATGTAGCAACTTACAAACTACTTATGAACTACTTACGAACTAGGACGGCACAAATATCCATGCCCGAGGGGGGATTCGAACCCCCGACCGTAGTGGCCGTGCAGACCGTGACTGGAGCGCCTTAGTCCCCTCGGCCACCGCGGCCGGCACAAATGTACGTCCTGCTTTATATTAAAAGGTAGCAGGATTACAAATGAGAAATAAATAAATAAAAATGTCTTCTTGGTTCGAAAAAACAGCCCTTTATGGCAACTGTCTGTGTTAGGCCTGTCTGGTATACCATTTATCAGGGTCTTTCTCCCTGGCCAGAAACATTGTTTTGGTGGAACCACTTTATCTATACTGCAAGCCAGGCTGTGTCCCACTCAGGCACTTCTGCACTGCAGGGGTTTGATTGTCTTCTTCCCGTCTGTAGGGGTCCACGGTTTATCTGCCATTCCGTCGCCTTTTTTTTTTTTTTTTTTGGAAACGACTCCTCTGGTATCTGCAGACAAAGGCTTTCTATGCACACACACGATTGTGTCCATTTCGTTGTAAGGGCCTCTCTTCCCTGCGTACTCAGTCGCCATTTATCTGCACGCTCCTCAAAGTCAGGCTGGTTTTGGCGTATTTATTCTTACGAGAAAGCCACGGCAATTCGCCAGGCTGCCCCCTACAGGGGGAGATTGCGAGGCGACGCGACGGCCGGTGCCGAAGGCGCGAGTTGGGGGTGCCTCCTGGTGGCTCCGTCTTGTCCCCAGGCCGGCTGGACAATGGCGTGTGCGAATGCTTTCATCGGCAAAGACGCTGAACAAAAGCGTCCCTGGCTGAGATATTACAGTATATACTGTTTGTGTTAAAGGCCTGTGTGGAATAGCGTCAATATCGGTGGTCAGAAAGGCTCTTAGGAAAGTTGCGTGCCGGCCGCGGTGGCCGAGGTGACTGAGGCGCTCCAGTCACGGTCAGCACGGCCACTACGGTCGGGGGTTCGAATCCCCCCTCAGGCATGGATATTTGTGCCGTCCTAGTTCGTAAGTAGATCATAAGTAGTTTGTAAGTTTAGGGACTGATGACCCCGTAGTTAAGTCCCATAAGCTTAACAAACATTTGAATTTGAACATTTGAAAGTTGCGTGTTCTGTTAATGAGGTCAGCGACTTTTACAAGTTTTATGACAAATAGTGAGACGTGAAATTAGAAATAGGCATTAACACAAGGAAAACATAATTGCATCATCAAACGACTTACGGGTCAGCTGCGAGGTTATGTCGTCGACCAATGCCGATATTTCAACAGGAGAACACCCTGCCATTCTCAAGACACAACAGCACTCAAGGAAGCAATGTGCAAGCGAATTTAATACCTCGGTTTGAAAAGGGTAAACAAGGAAAATAACAGTAAAAGTAACCTCAGATTCAACACAACCAAAGATGATAAAAATAAACATATTGATAGTGACTATTAATCAACAGTTGAGCAGTATTAATTCTGTCCCTATGTTTTTTGACGAGAGACGGAGCCGGATTCCAAACAGAATTTAAATAAAAATCGCCAACTCTATTTACAAGGTCGTTTGCTAGTTTAATTTGAATAGCTTTCTAAATAATGTTATCCCAATAGGTTGAAGAGCATGACAGAGTCTCTGAGTTGTTGTACTCCATAGGATGACCGGTGTCAATAGACTGTTCTGTAACAGCTGATTTGCTCGGCTGTTGTAAACGGTCTGAGCAATATATGACATGCCACAACTGCAAGGAATACGACAGACATCAGCCTTAAGCAAACCAAGATTATCCTTACGGACCCCAGCAGGGCCTTGGAAGGTGGCCGAAAAAAACATTTCACATATTATTTCCGCAAAATACGACAAATCCTTTTGTAAATGCTTCCTGCGTAAGGCAAAGAGGCCATAGATTTAGGTGCCACTTTTTTACTGTCGTCACTCACCCATAGTACAGTAGGCTGATAGCGCAAAGCACGTTTTATATGCCTCTTACTATAAGCGTCACGCTCACAACAACCGAACAAATGAGTGTTGTAATATTCTGCAGGGGCAGATACTTAAATGGCCTGACGGAAATGAAGTATAGTAATTGGGCTTTGTTATGTGCTCTCATCGGATTGTACTGATAGAATCGAATAGGGAATGGTGTGCGAAAGGTAGTACATCAGTTTGAGTAGTAGGAAACAAATGATGGCTGAATTACGAGACAAATTTCAGAAAGGTAATAGTAACAAAGTGGCCAACGTCTGTACCACAGTGGATACAACGGCTCCCACTGGTTAGACCAGGCCCCTCCAACTCGAGCACTCGGTGCTTGAGCGCCCCGGTGCCGCGCCGTGCGGCCTCGATGCTTTCCCCCACCACTCTTCTCTCGCTGTGTCGCAAAACGCGTGTGACAGAGGCAGCGCTCAGTCTTGCGTTTTCTTGGATGCGCTGAATATCCATTCTGAATCTTATCAAATACGACACTATTGATCTATCTTGCGGACGTTAATGATGAGTATAAAAGTTCGGATATGTGTGAGCCATTTTTATTACTCAATGTGAAAATACCTTAAGGTTGATGGAAAAGCACAATGCCTTAATACGCTACTCTACCGTAAATATTAAAACATTACGAAAATAAACATTCCGTTACACACGAAAGGATTGTCGAACCAGACAGATGGGAATTGATGACAAAATTAAGAGGTAAGTCTCGTTTACTCTAAAAAGAAAAATGTAACTTTAAAAAAATTGTACTTATTACGGATCGTGCGGCCCCTCGAGTCGAAGTACAGTAGCTACGATTCAATTTTCACAGACCGCTACTATAATTACAATAGTGATGTCAATTCCTTTTTATAAAGGCGTTGATCGAGATGAATTCGCGAGGATTCATGCCCTTGTCCTAAAATGCGTTCCAATGTTCTGAACAAAATTTATTTGTCAACAAATGCTTTTAGTTACGAATATTAACAAAACAAAAACTAATCTCAAGTTTAATGCATCGTTGCAAGCTGTATTTCGAAATGCAATTTCCAAAACGATTGTGCCTAATATGAGAAAATTAACGACTTGAAAGTGATACCAATTATCAGAAGTGTATTCGTGCAAAATAAGGAGCACAATAAAACTATTCTTTTTTCCAAACATAAAATTGGCATTATTATTATTCGTATTAATAATTCAGAAACAACCACATGTCTGTCGGTTCGCTAAGCGCTGCGACAGCACGTCCCCATGCTACCACTGCCGTGACAGCGCTGTGCCTGCCTCGCTCACGTCGCGTGCCCCCCACCACCGACGCTGCAGAAGAGCGAACCACCCGAGTTGGAGAGGCCTGGGTTAGACGAAGCTAAGCAGTCTCCGGCTTGACTAGCAATTTGTGTGCCGAGCGCTGTTGGCAAGCGGGATGTACTCACAGCCTTCTGAGACATGACAGCGAAGTGGCGGCTATGGTTAAGAAAACCGAGACAACAGCTTGATCTATACCGCAACAGTAGATGCCTTAGGGGAGAGGATGACACGGAGTTCTGTCAGTACCTGATGGGCGATTCGAGACCTGTAGGACGTAAATTACTTTCGTTATACAAGATATGCTAATACCAAATATTAATTTAATTGTTAGTAAATCGTTTGTGAAGTTATCTTCATTGTAGAAGTGCGGAAGTGAATGAGTGTTGTAGATAAGAACAAAATAGAATTGTGAAAATGTATAGCCCTTGACAAATGATGAGTAGTAGAAGAGAAGATCGAATAAACGAAAAAAATTTCGTTGAAGAGAAGTTTATGGAACAACTTAACTAAACTGGTAGTTAGGGTTGACAGGAAACGTCTTCAGCTATCAAGGATTCGTCAATAAGTAAATGTACAGAACACTGAGGTTACAAATGGTGTTGTAGATTCAAATGGATATGCAGGTAAGTAGCGGTAGTCATTCAGTGACAAATTATATTGTACAAGACAAACTCGCTTGGGCAGGTGCATTAAATGAGTCTTCAGCCTAAAGACCACGCGACAAAAACCGTACGAATAAAGTACTCTTAATGTAATATTTTAGTATGATAAGGCACTATGAATGTATTTCAGTAGCGATTAAAACTGGGGTATCTCTATAGAGACGTGAAATTCGCCTGCACAGTGAAACCCAGGTTTTATAAATATTCGTGATCACAATAACTTAACGATTTTAGGTACCGAGAGATAGAAATAAGCGCGTCCAATGCAGGTTCGCGATGCATCTCACAAGGACATAGCCTGGAGAGGTGATTGGACTCGGCAGACCTTTAAAAGAGTAGTGGGCCATGCGTTGCCTCCGGGGAAGAGACTGTGTCGTTCGCACGTCTCATCACGAAACAAGGGGGCTATCTCCATCTGAATTACAGATGCCTCCACTGCGCCACAAGCCGCTGGCTACATCCGTTTGGCGGCCATCGTCGCTTCGCATCTCAACATTTGCAACACAGGCACGAATAAACAAAAGGTAACTGGAGCAGTGAATCAGGTGTTCTACTTACAAGCGGCCATGTTCTTAAGCACTCGGTAACTTACGATTACATGAAGACGTTTTATCAAGCTCTAACGTGTTATAATTGCTTGTTACAGTTATGTATGCTGAACACAGGATAAAATTCCAATATCTTATACTAACCATTAAAAAAAACTAGATTTCCTCAAAGAAGAACTAGGTAGATTTAAGTCTTGGGCGGATTTTCTATATTATAGACTGAAAATTTACCACAGAATAGCAAATGCTACAGGTGACAGAGGAATAATGGATTAATGCCAATTTTGAGAGGAAGAAAGTGTTATGTCCGCAGAGCAGCTAAATCTAATGCCTGACTGTGGCTTTTGTTGTTGACTGATTTTGGCACTGGATTTCTGATTCGCCACGTGTTAATGGCCTGTAAAACTGAAAATGATTTTAAGAATAATGGGACGACGGCAGAGAAATTATATCAAGGTGAAACCATAATAATTTATACTGTGAGGACAAATGGCGTTACTGGCAGGGCATGAGACTCTACAGCCGTTGTCTCGGAGTCGAATCCTGATAAACCAATAATTTAAATTTCCTTATTGCTCTTTTATTCGGTTAGAGGGAACCTAAAGAGTAACTTATTTGGCAATAGACTCTGGAAGGGTGCTGAAATTCGCACGTGAAATTTTCTGAGTGGTTACATTCAACGCCATACAAATCGGCACCACTTATAGAATCTGTTTCTTAACAACTATGACTTTGCACAACTTACCTTCAACATCGTTTCAATGTTTTTACACTGTTTGTGAGCACCCTATGTAACTGCAGGATAGTTTCATACCGGAGAACGACTGACATTTTATCTCATATTGCCCTCCTAGTATTTTAATGAAACTCCAGCTCCAGTTGCTCCTAGTATTTGCCATATTTGTTTCACCATCTTGTTGAATCTCCGCATAGCACAGGGAAAACCCGGTGCTTTTGTGTCAGGAGAGCCCATACTGTAATAGATACAGACAGAACAATTTTTCGAGATAAATCGCCTACATCACGCTTCTCATGCCACTCAACTATCCCAGAAATATTTGACAAATGTTCAAATGTTTGTAAATCTATCGAACCAAACTGCGTGGCCATCAGTCCGTATCTTACTACTTAAACTAAGGTAAACTAACCTAAGGACAAAGACACACACCCATGCCCCCAGGGAGGACTCGAACCTACACGGCGAGCAACCGCGCGCCTTGCAGCGAGACGCTTTAGACCGCTCGGCTACTCCACCGCGGCTAAATATTTGTCACTTGCTGAAACCCGGATCTGTATCTATCCGCTCACCACGCTATTACAAGAGTAAAAACGTGAAACATAACTCAATTTTCCCATCCAACGTATTAAGCTAAATACAATCCCAGTGAAGGAGCCATACACGTCGATGTCCTTAACCAACTAAAAACGGTTTTACACGATTCCACGATCTCTCATCACACAAGATACAAGCAAGTTAAAGCAGACAAACACCTCTCCAGTATGAACGTAGATCTATCCAACACCCGCCTCCACCAGTTCTCTCGCCCTGCACTGCAAGCAACAAAGTTACTGCAAACATCAAGCGCATTGACACCGAACACCCACCATGTATCATGCAGATCCCAAAGCAATGAACGTTATCGATAAATGTATAATGTCTTTTATATATTTATTATACTTCAAAACACAGGTATGAAATTAAAATTCTTTACAATTGGAACATATACAATAATAATTAACTTTTGTGATTCACATAAGTTTTCCCGTAGTACCGAAAGCTTCAAACGTTTGTAGAGCTTATGGGACATAACTACGGGGTCATCAGCCCCTAAACTTACAAACTACTTATGAACTAGCTAAAACTAAGGACGGAAAAAATATCCATGGCCCATGGGAGATTCGAACCCCCGACCGTAGTGGCCGCGCAGACAGTGACTGACGCGACTCAGTCCCCTCGGCCACCGCGGCCGGCGTTCCGAAAGCTGAATGACCTTACGAAAGTTTTGAGTCAGAGTTCTGAGGGCACTGTCTATAACGCACAAGCAACTACACGAGGAGGGGAAGTGGGCCTTGATCGACAGACAGCTATTGAACACTATAGCCGCGATGCTTAACGCATTGTAGATTGCCGCGGGTTGAAGCCTCCAACCTTCGCGTCGTATTCACAGTGACGAGAGGTGATTTGCCACCACACTGAATGATGATCGGACACGAAATTCGTTGAAGTCGCGAGCACACTTGGTGGCAGCAAAACAGCCGCGGTGGAGTGGCTCAGCGTTCTAAGGCGCCTTGCTTTGGAGCGCACGGTTGCTCGCCATCGGAGGTTCGAATCCTCCCTTGGGCATGGGTGTGTCGTCCTTCGTTTGCATTAGTTTACTTAGTTTGTAAGCCTAGGGACTGATAACAAGACTAGTTAAGTCCCATACTTTTACAAACAATTGAACACATTGTTTCTTTTCTTTTGAGCATCAAAAAACCAAGTAGATCGTCAGCTCACTCAGTGCTGTACAAAACCGAAGTAAGTGACGACCACACTCGATGACAGTCGCAGTAGAAGTCCCACAGACGACCACACTCCATGGCAGTCGCACCTAAAATTCCTTTTTTACTTTTTAACTGCCGCTCTGCAGATTCAAACGCCCGCACTTTCTCTGTAGCCGAGGATAGCATTTCGATTGCGAGCGCCGACATACGCCCATCGGAAACATAATCACAAGGGAGTTATGCGGAATGATACCGCCCGAAAACCAATTTTAAGGAATCATAACGCACAGCCTATTCACTACTGGCTGCCTCGATTCGCTTTCTTTGACGTGCGAGGATTCTCTGCATAGGAAGCATCCTTTGGCCACAGCCGTGCGCAGTCGTAGCGCAGTGGTTACCGACGACAGTGCGGCTACTCGCTGGCACTCACATTTATATGGACAGGTATGGCCCTTGCCCACGTCCTCCTGACTGTGTTTCCACCTAGCTTGTTCAGCACCTGCCTGGTGAACAAGGGTGCCGACATTGAGAAGAGTTTCAAATCCCTTTTCACGGGCATGCGAATTCGACTGCATGTCATGTGAAATCGCCTCTCCAAACAAGTTCGAACATGAAAGCTATGATGTTAAGATTTTTATTCTATTCTTCCAACTATTGATAGTGTGAAATTGACTGATCTGACTATTTACTGTACCTGAGCCTCATTCAAGGAAGACATCAACAGCATGTCGTGCAGAAGTCAGAAACATGCTCCTTGCCTACCTACAATCTGTGAAACTTTATCACTTATGTTAAGTTACACATAGATGACATTTCCTGTAAGAAAAAGTCTAAAATTAACAAAGTGTAACTAGTGAGGATCAGTTCGAGTATGAAACTGATGTCGCTAGTTACTGAAATAAGAAAACTGATTTTATATTTTGACTTTATTTACCTTTAGGAAAACTAAAAATAAAAAAGAAACATGTTACTTCTTTATAAGTTATGGAAAGGTGACAGGATAGGTGAAATGTATAAACAATTTCAAAATAAAATAAAGTTGCTAGAATGACTGAAGAATCACACCTACCTAATTTTAAAATTAATTCAATTTCGTCAGTTTACTTTCAAGGCTGTTGCAATGTCAGAAATATTATGCAATGGCAAAATATGTATTTATTTTTGCTGTTTGGAGATGGGTGGAGTTCGCCTAAAGCATTTTCACACAATACCGTTAACTGCACCGATGACTGCTAGCTGCGTCTTCGTTAAATGTGTGTGTGTTTATGACACTTAACTACGGGGTCATCAGTCCCTAAACTTACAAACTACTTATGAACTACTTACGAACTAGGAGGGCACAAATATCCATGCCCGAGGGAGGATTCGAACCCCCGACCGTAGTGGCCGTGCAGACCGTGACTGAAGCGCCTCAGTCTCCTCGGCCACCGCGGCCGGCGTCTTCGCTGAAATCTAAACTAAATATTGTCTGTCTTGATCAACTACTGTCCCTGTTTCTTACAGGAGTCTTTATCGAATCTCTACACAAGAAATCACTGTGAGAACTTCGCTCCGCAGCCGACGTCACACACAGCGGGCGCGGGTAAGAGAGTGAGTCTGTCTTAATTCTTCTTATTTCCCTTGTGTATATATTCAATTGACGCTAGCGCTTCCCCACTAGTGGCTCGCCTACTAAACGGATAATGCATCTTAAAATGCTATATGGCTTGCCGGCCAGTTGTGAGTCAGCTAACATCTCACTTAAGTATTTCATTTCAGACATGATGGCGCCAGTATGGAAATTGCTTTGTAACCGCTAAAAGTTCGAAGTAAACATGCTTAGTTGGGCGTGGAATTGTGTAGCTTTTAGAAGTATTTTAAAGCATCCATATTTCCCCAAGAAGGCAGTGGCTTTCTGGCCGCAGACCACCCTGAGTGAAGGAGATAGTTTCAGGAGCCTTCTGCCCATATGTGTTATTGTCGGCGGTGGCCGCCACACAGGCGCATCACCACGCTTTAGAAAAACAAGAATTTGTTCACTAGTACGCGTCAGCATTGATTACCTTATTGCACTTGTGACATGATCTTGTAATTTGCATATCAAACTGTAATTATTATTATTGAAAATGTCTGTAACCCATCGAGTTCATATTCAAAAGATTCGTCTTGATTAGTAGAATGTTATTTTGAGGTCGGAATATGCAGAAAACGACAGTGAGAAGGACTCCTTATAAAGGGTCCCCTCACCAGTTAAATATTGTGCTGCCAGAACATCCTACAAGTCCTAAGAGTCCTAGGTGACACCCAATCCCCAGACCACGTTCAAGGTCCGTGAGTTTCACGCCATTCTGCTCTCTCACCTGGCAGTAGGCAAATGCACCTAATATGAAAAAGTCCGTCATTCAGGCAATTCTATCTGACCTACGTCCTAATTTTGGTTTCAGACAGAAGGTATTCATCTATAGATTGTCATCAAGTATCACGACTCACGTAAGTGATGCTGTTTACTATTTATTTACAAACGAGGCCAATAGAGAAATGAATAACAATATCATAGACTTAGAAGTTGCAGCTAGAATGGACATTGGAAAGCGAATAATGTTACCATCCATAGTTTAGACACCATCTGACATTGCAATGAACTTCTCTTTTGAACGACAGCAGTTTCCAATTAAATTAAAGTTTGGTATTCCGATCAACAAACAGCAGGTTCAAAAACTTCATAGAGTTGGAATCTACTTGCCTGATCCCGCTTTTGGTCACGCAAAATTGCATGTTGCCTTATACCGTGTAAACATTTATAAATGTAGAAGCAGAAACTGAACATGAACTGGGTGTACGAACAGCTAGCATTCTCTGGAATGAAGTATTCAAAAAAAGTTAATTATGTATGTACTGCTAAAATCTATAATATAATACTGTGAACTGATAAATATTTACATTTAACTATTTCCACTTTACGGGGCTGAGCACTGACGGCGCATTAACATTATTTTTAGCCCTTGATATTCAGGAACAAAAATGAGGTATTATTTACTAATTTCCAACATTTGCTATGTTAAATAGAGAAATAAGCACATAAACTGAACAGTAAATTCTCTTCTTCTTTTGTATTCCCAGACTCGCCATGTTCTTTCTGAGTCGTTTGGAGAATAATAATATCACGTTCATACGCCGGCCGCGGTGGCCGATGGGACTGAGGCGCTTCAGTCACGGTCTGCACGGCCACTACGGTCGGGGGTTCGAATCCCCCCTCGGGCATGGATATTTGTGCCGCCCTTAGTCTTAGTTAGTTCATAAGTAGTTTGTAAGTTTAGGGACTGATGACCCCGTAATTAAGTCCCATAAGCTATACAAACATTTTTGTTCATACGACGTTCGAAATTGAATTGAAATACTATTATGAAAAGCATTTACAGCATTGTAGCATGCAAATAAACTGCAATCTTAGGTCCGCGTACCGACTACCCTGTTGTGATCGGCTGCTGACGGAATTGGTGACTTTTGACAAGAAAATCAGTTTTTAACACAAAGCTTCAGTTGAAAGAGAATTTTAAACAATTTTCGACCTTTTTTGCACACAGTGTACCATCCAATTCAGCACAGAAAATACTATATGAATACATAGATATCAGAAGATCGAAAAAAAAAAAAAAATGACTCGGCCATCTTTTATGTCCTGGCACCAGAATAGTAGAAAACCGGTCTCACTCTACTGTTACGTTAACGTAAACAGTGCAGGCCGCATTTCCGCGTTGCGTCTCTGTTCCTTTCGCTTTCGACGGTCGAGGCGCCCTCGCGAGCGCGCCTGCAGTCGCTGGCGCTGGCTACGTCTCCGGAGCGGCCGGCTGGATAAGGAACACGGAAGCCGGCAGAGGCGCTGGGGTCACGAGCGCGCCCACAGGCAACGCGCATGCGCGGCACCGCTGTGCTCCATCACTCTGCCAGCCGCGACTCCAGACAGGGGCAGGGCGTGCCCGCGCTCTAACCGGTCTGGTAGTTCAGTACAAACACTGCTCACCGTCCAAAATGCAACACCAGGAAGGACCGGGTATAAATTCATTTGAGACTAGATGACCAGTGAACTTCGTATCACTTACCTCTTAATATAAGCCATACTAATATACATCATATATATTTTAGACCCAGTAGCTTTGAAAAGGCATTTGCTTTGAATGCCAAATGTGCAAAATTTTATCTCTATCAAATAAATTGTATTGATATTGCATAGAAAAGTCTTTTTCTGTATTTTCCAATTTTCCGGGAAACTTCCAAAATTTTATTTCATAACAACGTTACTCTTGCTTTGAACGTCAAATGTGAAACATTTTATCGCAATCATACGAATGATACTGATATCACACAGAAAAGAGCTTTTTCAGTTTTCCATAAATTTTCCTTTTTTCTGGCCAATTATTCCAAACTTTTACTTCACTCAAACCTTCCTCTCGCCTTGAACGTCGAATGTGACAAATTTTATCTCTATCAAATAAATGGTATTGATATTTCATAGAAAATTCTATTTCTATTTTTTCTGTATTTTCCAAATTTCGGGAAACTTTTCCAAATTTTTATTTCATAGGACCGTTACTTCTGATTTGAACGTCAAATATGCAAAATTTTATCGCAACCAGACGATTGATACTGATACCCCATTGAAAAAAAGCTCTTTCAGTTTCGCGCGAATTTTCAAATTTTCCGGGTAACTTTCCTAAATTTTTAGTTCATAAGAACGTTCATCATTCGTTAAACGTCAAATGACAAAAAATTTTATTTCAAGCGGATGAATGGTTCTCAACTTATAGTATTGAGTATATTTAGAAACACATTGAAAAAGAAACTTTTTTCGAATTTTGCGAATTTCCTTTTTAACTGTCTCTATTTTTTTTTAGTGAAAACTATTCCAAGACCATAATGAACAAAACAAGAAAGAATTACCCCTCTCCGTCGTGCGAATATTCAGTTATAGTGCTGAATTCAATCAAAAACACATTGAAAAACGCACTTCCAGTTTTCTCAAATTTTCAAATTTTCCGGTAGATATTCCAAAAAAAAAAAAAAAAAAAAAAAAATTATTTCATACAAACCTGGCCCTGTCAAGTCGTACTCAAGTGATGCTCCTACAACCATGTGGGAATTGATTTTTATTCGTAGAAAAAAATATCGCTTTCGGTTTTTCCTAAATTTTCCTACTTTCCGGACGATTTTTCCAAATTTTTATTTGATGCGAACCTTCATCTTGCTTTCAACATGAAATGTACAAAATTTTATCTCAATTGGACGAACGGTATTGATAGCTCACTGGAAAAAGCTATTTCAGTTTTTCCAGATTTTCTTCTTTTCCGGACAACTTTTCCATATTTTATCACCGTTTAAACCTTCCCTGGACTTACACGAATATTTTGAGACTAAAATTAGCCAAATCGGTTCACCCGTTCTCGAGTTTTAGCGAGACTAACGAACAGCAATTCATTTATATATATATATATATATATATATATATATATATATATATATATATATATATATATATATATATAACACATTTTACAAAGTTGGCATAATTCAAAAAACAGCTTCATGTGAAGCATATAATTCGTTGTTTGGGGTATAGCAGTCCATTCTTCTTAAGCCGGCCGCGGTGGCCGAGGTGACTGAGGCGCTCCAGTCACGGTCAACCATGGCCACTACGGTCGGGGGTTCGAATCCCCCCTCGGGCATGGATATTTGTGCCGTCCTAGTTTGTAAGTAGTTCATAAGTAGTTTGTAAGTTTAGGGACTGATGACCCCGTAGTTAAGTCCCATAGACTATACAAACATTTGAACATTTTGAATTTTTAGATATAAATTAGTTCAAATGTTTGTTAAGCTTAAGGGACTTAACTGCGGGGTCATCAGTCCCTAAACTTATAAACTACTTATGAACTAGCTTATACTAAAGACGCGACAAACATCCATGCCGAAGGGGGGGGGGGGGATTCGAACCCCCGACGACCCAACGGGGAACGGCATCGCGCATCGCGTATCGGAGCATAGAGCTTGACCACTCCGCCGCGGCTATAAATTAGTAAATCTGCAATAAATAAATAAATAAAAATAATTGAGAGGTGATGATCCTATTTCTAGAATTATTTGCTACATTTTTATTTGGATAATATTGTTTGGATTTATTCCGGAAGGATATCAATAGTATTATCTTGTTTATATTCAAGTTCTTTCATTTCGTCTTGTAATTATCAGAGGATAGGAGTTTGGGAGGAAAATTTCTGTTCTCTCGGAATATGACTCTGTTTTGGATTATTGTAAGTATCGCCGATGGGATAATTGTCTTCCGAGGCGGAAGGCGCTGGTGACACCTGCAGGCCGGCAAGGCGGCACGTTCACTGATGTTGCTTTCAAGGCATTCTGCCGACACCACCCGGAGGGCGACTGCTGGCCGCCAGCACCCGAGGTGAAACCACACCGTCTGCAGACGGACATTTATATTTGGGCTGGGCACGTCTGTGGCTGACCTGAGGCCAAGTAGTTTGTTTACCGTTTCGATGCTGCTTTTGTGTAGGGAGGCTCTGCGGGCACGACGCACCGGAAGGGCGCTAAAGTACAATGAGCAGAGGCAGTAAAAATTGGCGTCGGTCTCGTCTGCACTTGCACCCGAGGTTCGGAACGCCAGGGGCGGGCGTCTGCGAATGTTTGTGTAAATTGCCAGAGGTGATTTCCGGGGAAGTTAGAGCGGCGATCTCGCGACGGGACGCTGGACTCTGGTCGACAGTGAAGTCATTTCGGCGTCTGCAGATTCGTTCAAATGGTCCGCAAATTCTATGAATTTCTTAGAAATGCTGGCTTACGTGCAGAAGGAAGGAGACTGGCGTGTTGAACGAAAGCTCTCGTATTCCATTGGTTTGGCCATTAAGCAAAATTTTTGATTGACTTGACGTCACCGATGGGAGCGGCTTGAGAGGAAGATTTTGGAGTTTTGGAATTTTGCTGTGAAGAGAGAGGACTCTGGTGTCGGCGGCGCTGCTGGCCGCATCGTGCTGTTTTGAGTTGGGTAATTTTCGGTGTTAACTTTGAATTTTTTGAGTGTGCTTTCTGCACAGTCTGGTATTAGTTCTGTGTGGCTCTATAGAGTAAATTGAATCTTGTAATATTCTCAAGTGCGTGTTTGCTGTCAGCTACGCCACTCGTAATCAGAATTTTTACCATTTCTTGTGGGTATATTTTCACTTTAGTATTGTCGTCAGCTTAACCGACAAAACGTGTTATAATCGTATCAATCCACATTCACGATCACTGCTATCAACTCTGCACTGCCCTCAGCTGATCTTCTCCACCTGCAACGCCGTTCAACAGACGCCAACGCATCTGCTGAGAAATGGGAGTTGAATAGTAGTATTAAGTGGGAGTTTATCGTGTGCCAGAAGGGAGTCCAGAATACGCCAAGCTTATTGGAATTTAGACAGAAAATAAAATATCTGCCTTGATGTGTATAACGACGTATCTACTGACATGTAACCTAGGGTAGTAGAGTAACAGTTCTAACCTGTGAGGTACTCTATTCGGTTTTAAAATATGTTCAAAAGTTTGTAAATCTAAGGGATTTAACTACTGTGGTCTTCAGTCCCTAGGCTAATAAACTACTTAAACTACCTTAAACTAACCTAGGGACAACACACACACCTATGCTAGAAGGAGGACTCGATCCTCCAACGAGGAACAACCGTGTTTTAGAGTAAGCTCGCCACAATTCACACTGTCATTTAATAAGTGATGTAGTGCGATACACTTATTCACGCTTTATGAAAAATACAAAATTAACTACCGATAGCTAAATATATATATATTTTTCCATAAGTGACTTGTATTACACCGGTCAGTTAAAAAAAAAATAACAAAAAATGTGTTTAGCTTTTGGGGCTTAACTTCGGGGTCATCAGTCCCTAAACTTACAAACTACTTTAGACTACTTTATAATAAAGGCAACACTAACATCCATGCCCGAGGGAGGATTCGAACCCCCGACGGGGAACGGCCTTGCGCATCGGAGCATAGCACCCGAATGTGCCCAGTCACTTAGCGGCGGCTTTTTCAACAGTCCATCTACATCAGTAGCTAAGTACCTTAAAGAAGTGCCATCGTGTGTTTTTCTGGTAAATGTCTTTGTTTTGGTGTATCAAAAGATCTTTTTGTGAGAACTGAATCTCTGAAGAATCCTGGGTCATTGTCTTTTCCATAATCTCGAATGTCTATCGGGGTAACGCCATATAGTCACACGGCACCAACAGAACACGGGGAAAAATTATTGAGAATCAATTACAAGGAATTTTGATGTTCTGAATTTTTATCCTGCTTTATCGTCGAGATTTCTGAAATAGTGGAGAAACATTCTATACTGCCTGACTTCTTGATATGTTTCATTTCATCTCTGTAACTCTTGTTAAGCATCACAATGTCTTATTTCATCAGATTAACTTGCATTATTAGCAGATGTTAATATATATAATAAAATATCCAATTTTATACCACCACTGTACCTCTGTAAATATCAGAATCGACATAGACCTGTATAAATACGAGTGTGATTTTAATAGATTTGTAAGTTGAATCCAGACAAGCAATTAAAACTAGGATTGTCTATGAAACACTCTCTGTCTTATTTTTCTTTTTGGTAATTGATCGCACTTGACCACTAGTCTGTGAATATGACAGCACATTTCCTGACTAGACAAGATACCCACTTACAAGATCAATGTACCACTCGTTGACACCAGCTGTGTCTCTATAACATACTAGGGTTGGAAATTAAATAGTGTCAATTATCTAGTCACAACCGATTCAAAAGCGTTATACGTTTGAACTTGTCACTACCATTCAAAGTAGACACCAGAGTTGTGTAGAACCGTTGCCAGCGATGTAGAAGGCGTAGTGTTTCGTTAGCAGAGCCCGTTCTCTTTGATGGTGTGAATGGAGAGGTCTACTGTCTGTAGAATCTCTGGAACAGTCTCCGGAATCAAATCAAAGTCAGAAAGACGTAAGCTTTGCGATAGAAGCAGCAACACTTTCTGTACAACCCTCCCATCATTTTGCATGAGAATGAGCGGGCGCATACAGCGCAAGCTGAGGCTTCCACATAGCTGGCAAAGGGGTTCTACACAACACTGGTGACTACTTTGAAGGGTAGCAACTGGTGCAAACATGCAACGCTTTTGTATCGGTTGTGAATAAATAGTTGGCGCCATTTAAGTTCCAACCCTCGTACCTAGAAATCATAGTCTTTCCCTTTCATACTCTAACGTTACATCTTATGCCTATGACAGTGAGTGTTGTATGAAAACTGTCAGCTACGAAAATAATGAACCTGAACAGTTTCATTGGTATAAACAGCTTAGAACTTGCAGCAACATTTTAATCTGATACCGCCTATTGGCAATGACGACCGTCAGACTCAGTACATGAAGTGCAACGTCTCTTAACAAACTGGCCACACTACTTCAGACATTGTTGTTGTAAGTTGTGCCATGAGTTACGGAAAGTTGGTTGTTACTAATCAATTTATCACCACCTTCTACTGAACGACTTCATGCTATCCAACAAGGAAGGAAAACTGCTACAGGTATATCACAGTCGACTAAATGTTATTTTGGAAGCGAGCGCTGCAAACGTCAATGAAAAATAGGAAGTAGTTAAGAAATATGTGCTCTGACATAATAGAGAGCTGTACTACCAGAAAGATCCATTTCCGAGACGGCCTGACTCAAAATTTTTAATTGGCGTTCTTCTGTAACCTACATAGTTTCGTAAGGCTTTAGGACATCTTTCATTGAGCGAGTACGTCCGTCTTGGCACACCGTTAGGAAATTGTATATATATATTTAAAATATAATGCAGAGCCCCATGTACGTGGAAGCAAAATTTTAAAACGGTAACAATTCAGTAACAGTTGTCATATACACAAATCTCTACTTTCGACCATAATTGTGAACTTCTGCACGAAACTCATAGGTTCCTTGCAACATTGAGCTACTTCTTGACACTGGTGCGTCGTTAAAATAAACAACGAGAACTACTGATGAACGTCAAAACGTCTTTAAGTGCATATTCGTGTTCTTTTTTAGTGGATGTAAAGTTGCTCTTCTTCCATGTGACTTGTCTACAAGCAGCAGGCACTTTCCTGCGCTAACTCTCCATCCAACTCACAAACTGTATGTATGTATTTATGTGCGTGTGTGTGTGTGTGTGTGTGTTCTTAGACTACATTGCGTATCTGGCCTACAGTCCGAGTAACCCATCCCGCTAATTGACAGGCGCATCCCAAACCATGAGCTGCGCATCGAGCCATCCGCTAAAGGGCAGCCACTGAATTACCACCTAACGAGCGTCCACACGTTCCCCGACACTGAAATTCCCTCCGCTCCGCTTCAATAGAGGGCTAACTAGTTTGCCGGCCATCAACAAACGGACATTCCAAGGAACAGGCCGCGTGATGAGCATCAGATTCACTGCCAACCAGCACTGTGTCTACTCTCCTTATTGCATCAGTATTGCAGCATTACTTTTCTGTTCTTCAACCTCAATATTCGCAGTATCAAATACGCAGTGTGTAAAATGCGCTTACGCAGGTAACTCTCACTCCGATTTTGTTTTTGTACTTACTATTCACAGTAAAACGATTGGTAACTCGAACTAAGTATTCTCAAATTCCGCTTCGGTATACAAACCCCCGCGGGAATGCACGTGCGCCATAAGGCGCCCTGCTGCGGAGTGTGTGGCTGTTTTCCATTGGACGTTCGAATCCTCCCTCGGGCACGAGTATGTTTGTTGTTCTTAGCACAAGTTGGTTTACGTAGTTTGTAATTCTAGAGACATAAAACTACTACAGTTTGGTCCCATAGTTTTACAGACATTTAAAATTTGTGCTAAACACGATGTTCGATAGTGCTACTGGTACTGATAAATGTGAAATAAATTTCTTATACATTATTTATTAGTTGAAATGTTCCTAGGTTACGGCATCGGTTAAATGGACAATCACGCTGTTAAGTATTAGGTGGACTCGCTGCTATAAATTGAGTAATTACATATATAAGAAAGTTCT
Organism: Locusta migratoria; assembly: GCA_026315105.1. NCBI lineage: Eukaryota > Metazoa > Arthropoda > Insecta > Orthoptera > Acrididae > Locusta > Locusta migratoria. The sequence goes on from CM048748.1 coordinate 91,828,744, forward strand.
CTTTGTTTTTAAACCGTGTAGATAAGTCGCTAACATGTAAAAACTCTACACTTTCATGTACCTTGCCTTCCGTGTAATGTTAGAATTCTCTGTCATGTTTCGTCTATCCAGCTTGATCAGTAATATCGAAAAATGGTTTTAGAGTTTCCAAATCAGATGCTCCCTTCCTGATATACTAATTTTTGACTTGCAAACTAAAGCGTAAGAATTCTGTCGTACCGTACGTATTACCTCCAGGGTGAGTTTGAGAATATCCGGAGACCTTGCTGACCGAGGTGGGGTTTGGCATAAACGAAGACTGGACTGTAATTATCTTGCTGAAATGTAAACTTAAGATGGCTTGCAATGAAGGGCAACAAAACTGTGTGCAGTATAATGCTATGTTGTAAGAGTGCCGCAGATGAAAAAGGGGTTCTACTGTAAAGTGAGATACAAATACTTTCGTGGTTGTCCTCCAGTATGACGGGCGACTCATTGCAATTGTCGATGTTACAATGACTTTGTGGTGAATAGTTTATGTAATTATGAGAAAAAGTAACGTGAAACATATACTGTGACAATGATACTCATGTACCACCCGATCATTACTTATCAAAGACAATGGAATTGTCAGAAACATGACCATTGTCAGAAACATGAAACATTGTCAGAAACCTGTGTGAACAACTATATTTTTGATTTGTGCTAAATAAAACATGTATATGGAACTGTTACAAAGATATTCTTTTCTCTTTCTTTCTGTACATTGTACGCTGTCGAACTCGCCATTTACTGTAAAATATGTGTTCTAGTTAGGTAATATGTTATGGTCTAATATATACAACATGTTATGGTCTAAAGTAGATGTATGAAAATTATATCGCGTACGTTATTTGAATCATAGCATACCAGTACTCATTGATGAAGTACTTCAGACATTTTAGCTACCGCGGGATTTTGGGCAGGATCGCTAGATTGTTGCAGCTGGACGACACTAAATGACAAATTCAAATCTTAATTATTTGATGTCACTTCGTGCACAAGATAAAGCCGCAAAAATTTAATAAAAATAAAATGTGATACTACTGCCGTGATTGCGTGGGTGGGTTGGTTTTCGCATGAATAAGAAAACCGGAACATTTCGAGAAATAGAGAATATCCAGACCATAAAAGAAGCGGATAAAAATAGCTAAACACTAATTAATCTTCGAAAAACATTTCAATTGTAGCTGAAGTCGACTTTCTTCAAAAAACTGTCAAGGAAAGTAAAAGAATTTATGAAATCCCAACATGTTGCATGATTTCAGGACAGCAACTTACTATTTTCATTAATGATTTTTTAAAAAAAGTCAAACCAATTCATTGTCATCACCAACATACAAACAATACATCACATGTACGAAAAAATTTTCAATTCCCTTTCATTTTGAAACGTGTCATATTATTCCTCTTTTAACGCCAGGAAAAAAGATTGGGAATATATTTTTTTTCGTACATGTGATGTATTGTTTGTATATTAGTGATGGCAATTAGTTGGTTTGACTTGGCAATGGGCGCAGGTAAGTCCGACACTAGTCGTCAATAAAAGGAACCAACTGTGTGAAACTTTGGCTGTTTTTTGAAATCATTGATAAAAACATTTATATCTCTAAATCCAGCGTTACGTGAGTTCTACTTATATTACGTAGCTATTTCTCAAAGGAACGTTAAAGGATCATGAATAAAAAAAGTAACAACAAACACGGTCTTTTACTCTGATTTTTACCTAACGAAAATTAAACTGAAACTTCTCCCCGATGAAAAGAAACAGCAGAAATTTATTAAAGACAACACAGATATGCTCAACTTCACGAAAGACACATTAAAACAATGTAAAGAAAAAATTAAAATAGCTAAATCAACGAAACGGGAAAAATTATCCAGTGAAATCAAGAGGACAGCAAAGAAAATATTTGGATCGTGAAAATGAAGAAGAAAATCTGGTGGAACTAAAACTTAGAAGAAGCATTTGAGGAAGAACAAGTCAGGGCAGAAATGGAAACATTCTCATAACATTGAATAACTTGATGAATTTAATATACAAAGGAAAGAAACAGGAAGATGAATAATGAGTGCCAAACGAGAAGATTACTTCTTTACATCCAAACAGATTTGTTGAAAACTCCCGTAATTTCTGTAGTATGTTTAAAAAGAACCACAAGTACTATTAAGCTCCTAGTACATGCTTTAGAAATGAAAATGCTAAAATAATCTAAGCAATATCCAGAGTTGTGAAATACAAGAAACTTCTTTGGGAACAACTAACCTGTGAAGAACTAAACTAATAGGTAGTATGTCCAGATCTTCAGCAAAATTCAGAAGTAGATTCCTCGCCTACAGCTGAAGAAAATTAACAAATCAAAAACCACCTATAAAACAACATAACCAGCTGACCACACTACTACAAATGATCTCAATAAAGAATTATAGCTAACCTTGAGAAAATGTTGGAAGAACGATGAAAAACTGAAACGATTCCAGAAGACTTTTTGGTCATTCGAAATTTGGACAAGACAGGTGATCAAGCAACATGAAAATAACGACCGAGGAATATCTATGGGGGTAATAAAATATTGTCAACAATACTACTAAAAAAAAAAAAAAGGCAGAAGCAACACTTTATTGAATCTGAAAGGGAAAATCTTCTTGAAAAAAGATTTTTAGACATGATGTCTATAAACCACCACAGGCCTACAAACTCAAAACACATAAAATTCGCCATTATAGGTTTGAAAAATACGTTTGATTCGGTTGGTGCGGGAAAATGTAAGGGATCCGAGATATTAGTATCAAATGTAAGATAGACTCCTTATTCATGAAATGTTCACTGACTACAAGTCAAAGATTCGGGATGATAAGTCTAATGCATTTAACATAAAAGCAAGTGTAAGGCAAGGTGACGACCTGTCTCCAGCGAGGGAAGTGGGGAGGTGGCATAATGTAAGAAAATGGGCTTGCATTCGGGTGTATGGCGCTGCAGAAAAGCCTCCAGCCATACAAATTTAGGTTTTTCGTGTTTTCCCTAAATCGCTCCATGGAAAGGTTGGGGTGGTTCCTTTGAAAGGGCACAGCCGATTTCCTTCCAAATTATTAACGAAAACTAATCCGACCTTGTGATCCGTCTCTAAACGACCAAGGTAACGACGAGACGTTAAACCATAATCCTCTCGGACCGTCTCGACTCCTCTTCAACTTAGTCCTACAAAAAATTGGAAGAAAATGGAAATAAAAACTGAAACCACATAAGCTGTCAGCAAAACATTGCGGTCGAAGAACAAAGAAGTCACTGTCTTGCATTTTCGGGTGATTTTACCATTCTTTCTGAAAACCTAATAAATGCAGGAATACAAATCAGTCTCCTAGAAGAAACAGCCGACAAAGCTAATTTAAGAATGTATGTAGAGAATAGTAAGTTTAAGTGAGATATAAAGAATGCCCCACAAATAATTCTAGAAATAGATGTTGGGTAGGTAAAGGGGATTAATAAATTTATGTACTTTGCAGCAATGATACAAGAAAAATTAACAGTAGAAGAAGGAGTAAGTGTAATGGAGAGAGCATATAGTAAGGCCAGGAAAATTTACAACAAAATTTGAAAATACAGCACTTTGGCACATAAATAAACCCAGGTTGTCATAAGTAAGTGAATGTTTCGTACTGAATTACAGATAACTGAGCTCCAAAGAAGAAAAATCATTCGAAAAATACTCTGTTGACTAAGATATACAGAGTTATGGAAATGAAGAATTAATGAAATTTGTAGCAACATAGCAAACATAACTAAAAGACTACGGTACAAGCTACTACTATTTCTTGGGCATTTATTCAGAATGTACTGCAGCACGTTAATCAAACATAGTTTTTTGTATCTTTGTGGACAAGAAGTCAAGAATTTCGGAAATATTTGGAGAGAAAGAGCATAAGTGGAAATATGTAACTGAAAGAGAGATGTTAAGTTGAATTAGTTAAGATGGAAGGATTTCGAGGGAGGGGAGAGAAGAACAATGTGTCAAAATAGTCTTAGTATAGAAAAAGGATACACAGTGAAAAGATGAAAGATTACGAAAAGAGAAAGGGCAAAGGGTGAAACGTTGAAATTGGCGTGTTGTTCTTAGATGAAGCAGACGAGAAAAGAAAGAAGAAGAAATTATCGGCAATTTAATTACACAAGATTTCCAACGTCTGAAGAACTGTAAACTGTCGAAACAACTCTGCGCTATTTCCGATAAATGATCCAAGTACAGTAAAAAAAAAAAAAAAAAAAAAAAAAAATATATATATTTTTTAAGTTTAGTTTATTATTTATATTTTATGAAGGTTTTCTGATTTTTGTTTAATGTAGAACATTTGTCTGTTACTATCAGCAGTTGCAGAGTTCCTTCGAATATTTCAATATCCTAAACATTTTGTTGTAGTAAAAGCAGAAGCTATTCAGTAAGCCACAGCTGGAGTAGGTCTCAATTTGTTGTAAAAGGAAAACTAGATTCTTGGCGTCAACGAGGTCATTAGAGATTGAACACAAACCTGTTGCATGAAGATTGATTGTTTTGTAACCTTAGAACGTTATTAAAACAACAATTAAATATGGTCATAGAATAAACAGCTAATACATAAGTAAATACGTATATCGTAGCTCCAAAACTATCGACTGTAATGTTGCTGTATGTTTGACAGAAGACAGGGGCATAGTTACTTGCGCGACTATCACTTTGCCGTTGTCGCAGATATTACTTCGATAGCCAGCCATCATCGTGCGGAGAGTAGAAGGCAGCGCCAGCAGTTTCGAAACCTCACCTTAACCACGACGGTGAGGCAGTAGCGCTGAACACATCTCGCTCAGTTGCCATCGCAGCGATGCCTCCGGCAGAAAATGAAGAAACCGCCGATCGAATACTTAATGCCTTACAGGGCGATATCGACAAGTAATTCAATTTTTATTGCATATTGAATTCAACTGCTGAAGCTACATTTATGTGCACGGCAGATGTGACCGTGACACCGGTTTAATGCATCGTACTACAACAGTTTGGCATCGCAGCCTCACTCACCTAGATTCATTGTTTGTGCCTACAGCAACGATTCGCATGCTGTTTCGGTACAGAGGATCGTAAGTCTCTGTAAGCGGAAATACATTGTTTTGTAATGAACGGTTCTGACCTGCAAATAAGCTTTTCTTAATCATCTCTCTGTTGAGACCAGTGGAAAGAATTCGACGCCATGGCGTTGTTCAGAAAGACTTGTCATCTACAGTGCCGGGCAATTGTTGCTCATTAGATACCAAGCAAGCTGACAAAGGGTAAGGAACGGGACAGTCAATCTCGAGAATGGTGATTAAACACTCTTATTGTCGTCCTGACTTGTATTTTTCATGACTGCCTTAGGTCACTTTATGTGAATGCTGGGGTCATTCCTCTGAAAGGGCCCTGCAAATGTTGTATCATGTCTCTCAAAACTTGTAACTTGTTACTAATAATTAGAGAACCATATAGTAAATTTAAATTACTATTTGATGCGACTAAAAATATACCTTTTATGTTTCTTTCCATGATATCGAGCAATGGCGAGTAAGTCGGGTGTGAAGTCGACGCATTTTTAGAGAAGGCTGCTCATAATGGCTCGAAGAATGTGATCACGCCACTAGGGTACATACATCTGCAAAGCATAGTCAAATATAACAGCAGGTGACACAGTTTTTACCGATACTGGGAGCACCATAAGTGGTAACAGGAATTTAGTTTTAACTGGATCTGCATGACGGGAGGACAATGTAGCACTGTCATCGACACGATATTAGAGTGCACCTTGCCAAATGGGCCAGTCACTTCATTATCAGCAACTCCAAGGAATATACAGTGAACCTTGGGGACAATAGGACACTGCCCTCTATGGAAGCGTCTGGTAACGTAGTGCGGTAAGAAGGAAATACGATTTAGGCAGAGGCCTTCGGGGAACCATTATATCAACGAAATTTACCACTATTTGAAAGTCCACCGACGGACTTTTAAAAGAGTATATTATTATGCAAATTTCGAAGTAATTTTCTTCGGAATAAAAGAGACATCTTAACCTCTACATGCCCAGAACGTTTCTTTAATAAAAAATGACATACGTCATTTATTAGCGAGCGCAGGCAACTGACGTAACAAAATTTGTAATTATATCTTCTGACAGGACTGATGCCGTTCAGATTTTCAAATATTTGTCGATGCAAGGGAAAGTTAACTGCTTCAGTTATCAGTTCCTAGGCTTACAAACTACTTAAACTCACTCATCGAATTCCTCTAGCACAGAAAATCTATTAACGGTGACGTCTACTGTGAGACACGCCTTAGCACACGCAAATACATCGAGAGCAAAGTGCCTGGCCTGCTCACGGAGGGAGTGATTCTGATCTATGATAACGCGCGTCCACTTCTCTTCAGGGTCACATAAAGTGTACAGGCGAAGTGGGAGCAACTTGACCATCCGCCCTATAGCACGGATATATCGCCCTGTGACTTTCATCTGTTTGATTCGCTAAGGAACCCTCTCAGTATGAAGCATAAGACAGACAGCGATGTTCCTCTTGTTCTGAAGATTAAGTGTGCAAAGTTTCATTGCACGCGGATGAGCAGTTTGGTACCACATAAAATACATACAAACAAGAAAAAAAATTATATGTTAGCTTAGTAAATGTTTTCACCTCATCCTAAAATAAAGGATAAAAATGCAGCCCTCGGTCGCAAAATTAAAAATTATTTAACCTGGATTTGGCCATAACTATGATTTCCTTCATCAGAAATTATAAAATAAAACAATTCACTTAATAAAATATACAACTCAGCTGTAAAGCTGCCTCCGTGCAGGCGTGCAGCCCAGAGAGGCTAGCTCTTTCTAAAAATTTCTTTTTAAATTTTTTTAACGTAAGCTTTACAGCTGAGTTGTTTATTTTATTACGTGACTTGTTTTATTTTATAATTTCAGATGAAGGCAATCATAGTTATTGCCGAAACCAGGTTAAATAATTTTTAATTTTGCGACTGATGGCTGCATTTTTATCCTTTGACCTGATAACGGTCGCTGAAAATAGCCAAAATAAATAAATAAATAAAATAAAAAATAAAAAAATAAAAAATCATCCTAGAACTACCACAAAAAATACGTTATGGAGTTCCATTTGATTGCATATCAGGCTTCATGCAGCAATTTCGCAACTCTTATTACATTATTATATACATAAAAGTTCAAGTTTATTTACAGTCGTACGGAGAAAACCATATTTTTTTTCAAATGTACGAACGCTATTTTTCTCTTGAAGGCCCGAACTGTCCTTAAATGGGAACCACAGTGAGTGTAAAATTTGAACTGATGCTTTCTGAAAGTTCTCTACATAATATCCGCTCGCACATACAAATTTGTCGAAACGCCAGTTCTCCGTTACGGCATATGCTCATTGCCTGTGATCAAAATGCTTTCTCCTAGCCAGCGTTTCGTGTGAGCGAAGACGTTGAAATCAGTGGCGGGAGGGGAGGGGGGGGGGCGAGCGAAATCGAAAGCTCTGCTCCCTTGTTGCAGCTGAATTTCAGTACCGAGCTGTGTCAAGCATACTCAAAACGCTTGATGACATTTCTCTTGTAGTTATGTGTTGTTCATCGTAGATCCTTTTTTTCGAATAACTTGATCCACTTGATTAACAAGATAATCGATTAACATCGATGAACGCTCGCTTCTTCTCCTTAGAGCCTAGACAATGAACTTCTGCACATCCTGGTTTGAAGTTCCTCCACGGTTGCAGCACGATCGCCGCATTCGTGACTCATCGTACCCCTCAGCAATTGTTTCACACTTGGCGGGAGAGGCTATTGTTCTAGGCATTTCTACGTCATCGCTATGCCATGTTAGACACAGTTCGCAACACATCGACGCAAAGTTCTTTTAAGTATAGGACTGGTTAGCGGGTTTTTAATAACAGTAGTATAGTAGTAGTAGTCCAACTGAAACGACACATGTCGCCCAGACCTTTTGTAATGTCACCGTACTGCCGTTGGCATACAGTTGAGGGTGACTTCACCAGATAATCGAATTCGGCTTTGCGAATTGCACCGTAACTTAAATGATAACTAGAACGTTTGTTTACGACAAACAAACAAAATAGGGAGAAATACTAGCAGAACTGAATTTCTGAAGAGCGCTTCTAAGCCATACAGTGTCAGGTCAGTCAGTACGAGTATGCATACGAATAGCAAGGATGCGCGTTCGTGTCATGGTGCGTCATTCAAATTTAATCTGTAAGGATGGTTCGTCTTTTGTGGATTTGAATGTTTCACGATTGAAATGCATAATGACAATACTTCTCATGATACCGATAATTAAAATGTATGTCTCATCTGATAACAAGCAATATATTGACTTGGGCTACTCATAAATGTTTTCTAAAATCGACTGTTGTAGGATTTTCAGCTATCTGAAGAACTTCTTCGACGCCAGCTGTTGTTGTTTAGAAATGGTCGTTTGTTGCCAAATATATAGCTAGTTTTCATCGTTTCTGATTCTCAATCCCATAAAGCAAGGGGATATATCAGCCTCTTATGTACTACAGTGATCAAATCGGTGCAGCCCCCATCGCAAGCTCCTCAGATTTTGTTGCAAGAAGGCCCAGTGGATACCCGTCAAAAATTGATCACAAATCAAACCTCAAAACTGAAATAAGGTTTATGAATCTGTGAAAAAAGAACCCAAATACTGAACCGAGAGAATCGAGAGAGGCGACTTAACCATGGCGTTGTCTTACGTGGCTACGATATGGGTCAGATTGCAGATCTCTCTTCATATCTCCATCGTGTTCGATTTTTGTTCATAAAACTAGGAATTGTCCCTCCGGTCATTGATAAATGTATTCACTGTATTTAGTCTAGTGTCTTTGCCGTGTTATAATATCCGTTTACATGGAAATGAACTATTAATGTGTTGTACAAGAGATGACTCTTCTGTTCCGTTTAGGAGGTTATGACTGCTGCATTACTTCGTTGTAATCTAGGTCACAGACCGTTTATTTATTATTTCCTTAAAATGTTCAAATTTTTGTAGAGCTTATGGAACTTAACTGCGGAGTCATCAGTCCCTAAACTTACAAACTACGCCGGCCGCGGTGGCCGAGGGGACTGAGGCGCTCCAGTCACGGTCTGCACGGCCACTACGGTCGGGAGTTCCCCCCTCCCCTCCCCTCCCCCTCGGGCATGGATATTTGTGCCGTCCTTAGTTGTAAGTAATTCATAAGTAGTTTGTAAGTTTAGAGACTGATGACCCCGTAGTTAAGTCCCATAGACTCTACAAACATTTGAACATTTTACAAACTACTTATGAACTAGCTTATACTAAAGACGGCACAAACATCCATGCTTGAGGGGGGGATTGGAACCCCCGACGGGGAACGACTTTACGCATCGTAGCATAGCGCCTCAATGCGCTCGGCCGCTCCGCCGCGGCTTATTGTTTCCGTTTCAATGAGAGGTCCACTCAGATCTCGCCTACTCTCACTGTTCCTCACATTTACTTGTGACGGTAACGTATTTTTATTAAATGACTCATTTTCTATAACCAATGTATAGTATAATATTTCCAAAGACTACAGAAGGAGAACTGAGATTTCACTGGCCGGATTAACAGTTTATAAATTACATAAAAAAAGGAAAAAAAGGAAAAGAGAGAGAGAGAGAGAGAGAGAGAGAGAGAGAGAGAGAGAGAGAGAGAGAGAGAGAGAAGAAAAGGGGGTAAGTAATATTGGAACACGGATCTCCCGTTTCACAGTTTAATGCCGTGGCCAAATTATGCCTCAGCTTTGCTACATCCATCGATGTTGCCCAACTTTATCATGGACTGTTCACTGGCTCTATTTTACTGTTTTTCCCATTCCAGTACGCGTTCTCCCTCTTTACATCAGTGATCTGTGTTCAGGTTTTGACGGGAAATGTAACTGAGCCGCCTTATCACTAAATCAGTCTGAGGGGCGATGCGGAGTTTCCCTAGTCCGTTTCGAATGGCACGGCCATAATCTGCAGTAAATGATAATTTTCTTTTATACCATTTACCATCATGGTGTACGTACAGCGAGGTATTCAGCATCGTGTATCGTGAGATTGTTCTATAGTGTACGGAAAGTTGTTATTGAGCGATTGCGTGATAATTCAGAACGCCTTATAAGGACCAGTATGTAAAACAAAATCGCTATGTACTGCTTGACGTAGAAATGTCGATTTAAATCGTGCAAGTGAAATCTGCATCAGCATTCTAGTTGTGGAAGTACTTAGTGAACTAATATTTGAGAATCGCCAGAGGTAAGACAAAGACGTTTTCGCAAGTCAACGCAAAGAAAGAAAATTTAGATAGTCGACATTTTAAATTCATGCACATTTTACACAAGTGCCGCGAAGTCAAGAGTAATTACGGCTCCTAAGGCGTTGTGTAAATAGTAGTCTCTCCAGTAATAATGTACCGAATGGTGACTCGCAGAGTGTTTACGAGAATGCACGCTGTAACAACAGTCTAGCGGAACAATGTACTTCCTTAAATTTATCGAAACAGCGTATCTCATACAGTGGACGGACCAATAAATTGCTATAACAGTGAGGCGATTATTATTATAATACTTACAAGCTGTGTATTCAGAGTGACTGGGTCACAAAGGTAAAACATCTGGCATGGAATGAAATTACAGCTCACACTACATGGTTAGGAGGTTATCCATCATTGCGTATCCAGGAGCGATTGCTTAGTGTAGATATGGTGTTAGAAGTCTTATGGGAAACAGCTTTTCTTCGAATCCTGATTAGGTCGCACGGGTAGGAGTCAAATATCAGGAATATCATGAATTTATTTCTCCTGTCACCCGTTTCGGATTTCATCCACCACCTTTCTACGAGCAATTGTTACAAGCCGTATGGGTAACAGACATTGTTCGAAATATGATTGAATCACAAAGCTAAATGTGAAACTTCAGGCGCTAAATGACTTTACTGCTGATGTTATGCGTTTCGCAGTCTATTGATTAGCAGAACTGTAGTAGCGATTGCTGATCGTAAATTTAGTGTTACAATGTTAATTGATAGCGGACCATTTGACAATGTCTGTGACCGATACAGACTGCAACACCATATCTACGTGAACAATCGCTCGTCAATAAATGGCGATGGACCAGTTCGAAAAAGTTTAAATAATAAATAAATAAATAAATAAAATGTTTATAGAGCTTATGGACTTGACTACGGGTTCATCAGTCCCTAAACTTACAAACTACTTATGAACTAGCTAATACTAAAGACGGCACAAATATCCATGCCCGAGGGGGGATTCGAACCCCCGACCGTAGTGGCCGTGCAGAACGTGACTTGCGCGCCGCAGACCGCTCGGCCACCACGGTAAAACGTTTCATACACGATATTTCACAAGTCACGTTATACGTTTGTAAAGGTTATCTATGGGACACAGGAACCCGTCTCCGGAAAGTCCACCCAAAGGGGCTATGAGCAATTATTCTTCTTCAATGCTATGAAAAAAAACTTTCTTCCACTACTAGTTCTTCGGTTTCCTTACTCTGGAAGGAGATAATGTGAAGTAAAGCAACGAAAGGAAAGACATAGTTTTTAACCCCAGATCACATAGTCTCGTCATTTAGACGATGCACCATTGATAACATTATCTGTTGGATTTTCGCGCCACACACTTATAACTCATTGTAGCTTCCTAAGTTTCTCAGTGCTGGTCAGTGAGTATATATTATTGAAATTCGTTCGTTTGTTTTTAACAGTATTGAGCACTACGTCGTACAATTTACGAGGATATGTGTTTACGTATTTAGAATTATATAATGTTAAGAGCAACAACAGGGAGCTTTTCAAGGAATATTATTGCTTCCCTACGTATATGCGTCAGTACAACGTGGATAATATGTGTCTGCAAGTATCTGAATTTTTATTTTAGATGGTGTAGATGTTCTGGACCAGATGTGTAGCACCCACTCATGTAGCCGTAAAACCAAAAGGTGACCTATGTGTGTGTTTTATGGCGCGATAAACATTGGGTGTATGAGTGGTTGGGTTATCCATGCCCACAATAATCAGCAACAGACAGCCAACAGGTCCCAAGGAAACACTTTCTTATACGACTGGGTGAAGAACTTACTAAACCCTGGAGGAAGAATAAGCTAGAAACTCCTAGTATACAAACACATCTTCGAGTAGCTATATGAGATCTTCTAAGTAAAGAGTAGCCATTACAAAGGCATTAATAACCTACAACTGCAAAAGAACTCTTTGTCACATCTGCACATCTAGAAAAAAAATGATAGTCACCTATTGCAGAGAATGTCGTCGAGCTTACTGCAAATAACGCGGAGCAAATTTGTGCAAAAACTGTCGTAATTGAACTAATAACATCTGTGTAAATGAAAGAAAATTCTTTAAGAGGTGTTTTTGCTTTGGTTTTTACCATTCCATTGTAATTTCAATCTCTTGTGTGTTTATTTGAACATAATAATGAGTAGTAAAATTTACGAGGCTTTCTGTTTATGTACTATAAGAATAGGCTTTGCGATCTACGGTTAAAATACATACCATTAAAACTGTGAGTAGTTCATCATTTTCGATAATGAGAAACATTCACTTCTACTAGACAGGTATGCATTTAAACTCCGTGTTTACTAGACGTTTTCTTGTTATTTCATTCAACAAAACCTCGTACACAGGTATGGACAGCAAAGACCCTTCACAGGAAGAGATTTCTTTGACAGTTTCGAGGATGACATTACCGGGCGTCTTTTGTATATAAAATTTGATCTACTGAGACACCTTTACAAGCATAAGAAGTGTGTGGCATTAATTTTGATACACTACGAGTAAACTATAAAGGTACCGATACTGTGTGCCTGATGTTTTGCTTTTCGACTCGGTAAGCTTGAATTCTCAACTAATTATTTAAACCTGTTTGATCATTAAATATAATGTCAATGGAAGTTGCGCAGAAGTATTTCAGTTTCTTATAGGTGACCGGTTTCGGACATTATATCCATTTTCGAACAATACAATTTGAACCAAGTTGTTACATATGTAATATATATACGTTAGAAAGATCAAATTACAGTAATATTGACAGGCTGTTTTTACATACTCGTAAGTAGGCTATAACATCAAACACACAACTGGCCACATGATTTTAATGTGTGTATAGCTGACTGTACTTTAACGTGGCTAACAATCAAATGCTAGTTAGGTCCAACTTGTTAATAGGAAATTCAGGATACGGGGCACTGTTCATAGCGTGTTCAGGGTATGTGTAGTTTTCTTTTCCTTACTTTTTATTTGCTCCTTTTTGCAATCCTAGTATCTGTTGTATAACATACACGTAAAATACATTTTGAGAAAACATACACCAGTGAAATATATACAGATACAGAGCGATAACTGGTTAACTAATTTCGTACGTTACGTCATTACCACCTTAAGAATATTCAGTTTTTATTTCCTCATCTGAAGGCTGTTAACATGTGACGTTTATCATGCTACCAGTCATGAAATTGTTTTACCAGTCCTCGTTGTGTAGCTCGTTTATGTATTGTGTATTTTGAGAAAATGAATTTTACTTATGTCTAATACATCAGATATTAGGACTGCAAAAATAAAAATAAAACACCTACCTTGTAAACATTGTTAGTAGCGCCAACCTATCCCAATTTTCCTATAAACTAGTTCGGCCAAACTAGCATTTGTCTGATAGTCGCGTTAACGTAGTCAGCTATCCACACTGAAAAATCATTTGGACAGTTGAGTTCATCTCGCTACAGGATACTTACGGGTATATGAAAATACATATTTTCAAAAATTCTGTTCGCAGGTCTTTCTAACTGCATATACAAAATATATACAACGTGTACTATCTACGTTCGTAGTCTTCCACGTCCGTCATTTTTAACAGTTAACCGCTCTGAAGAGAACCTCTGCACAGTGGTCGAAACGTCGTCAATTTCTTTGCTAAGTGTTTAAAAAATGACACGGCCTAATCCCCCGAATTGTTTTATTGAAAACTTGTACCCTGTTGTAACAGGATGGTTTGAAAATAAATATGTTCAAAGATGGTCACCTATAAAAAAAATACAGGGGAAGTCAAAAGTTCTTGGACACCTTCATAAGTAGGAAGAGTAAAGGGAAAATTACAAAGTGATGATGGGAATACAGGTTTGATGTGGGGCCGTAACTTTTGGAGTTAATGTCATTCATGGCCGTCATGATACATCAAATAACACTCACTTGAGCTCAGGATTTAGTGGTGTAATTTGTTTTTGTCTATTTTGTACAGTTCAGAAGCGCTCCCCTGATATAAGGATGATTTATATCTTCTGTTTATGTGTCAGTCCCATTTTAGATCACCTGGAACTAAGAGAGACATAAGTCAGTATCAAGGTGACTTTGAACATTAATAACTTCTAAACTGTACAAGATAGACAAAAACGAATAACACCACTAAATTCCTGAGCTCAAGAGAGTGTTATTTGGTAGGTTCTACACTCCCCTTCCCATTAAAAAAATGACTTGATTTCACAATAGCGGATTTCAAGACGGCGGCCATGAATGACAGTCACACCATAAGTTGCGGCTCCACATGAAACCTCATCATCACATTTTCAATTTTCCCTTTAATCTTCCAACTTATGAAGGTATCCAAGGACTTCTGACTCGTCCTGTACTTCTGCTCAAATTCGCCTGACTTTATATATGGTGATAAAGCTGCGAAGTTGCTACCTAACCTCCAACATGCTGGATCTACATCTACATCTACATACATACTCCGCAATCCACCGTAAGGTGCGTAGTGGAGGGTGCAATGTGCCACGACTAGACATTTCCTTTACTACTCCACGAGGAAAAAAAGAATGCCTATATGCCTCCGTACGAGCCCTAATTTTTTCGTATCTTGTCTTCGTGATCACTACGCGTTATTTAAGTAGGCGGCAGCAAGATCTTACTACACTCAGCTTCAAATTCCGGCCTTCTGAATTTCCTCCACAGAAATTCACGAAAAAAACGTCCTCTTTCCTCCAGCGATCCCCAATTGAGTTGCCGGAGCATTTCCGTGACACTCGCGCATTGGTTCAACCTACCAGTAATAAACCTAGCTGCTAGCCTCTGAACTGCTTCTATGTCTTCCTTTAAACTGATCTGCTGCGGGTCCCAAACAATTGAGCTATACTCAAGACGTGATCGTACAAGCGTTTTATACGCGGTCTGCTTTACAGATGAAGTACATCTTCCCAAAATTCTCCCAATAAACCGAAGTCGGCAGTCCGCCTTACTCACAGCTGTCCTTACATGTTCGTTCCATTTCATATCGCTCTGCAATGTTACGCCTAGATATTTGAACGACGCGGCAGCATCAAAAGCTCACTACTAATGCTGTATTCCAACATTATAGTATTGTTATTCCTACTCATGCGCATCACCTTACATTTTTCTACACTGAGAGCTAGCTGCCATTCTTCGCACCAACTAGAAATTTTGTCTAAGTCATCCTGTATGTTATTACAGTCAGTTAAAGACGACACCCTCCCATACACCACAGCATTATCAGCAAACAGCCGCAAATTACAAGTTACTCTGTCTATCAGATCATTTATATAAATGCCGGCCGCGGTGGCCGCGGAGACTGAGGCGCTCCAGTCACGGTCTGCACGGCCACTACGGTCGGGGGTTCGAATCCCCCTCGGGCATGGATATTTGTGCCGTCATTAGTGTAAGGTAGTTCGTAAGTAGTTTGTAAGTTTAGGGACTGATGACCCCGTAGTTAAGTCCCATAAGCTTAACAAACATTTGAACATTTGATTTATATAAATAGAAAATAGTAGCGGTCCTATCAATGCCTGCCGGTTGATTACGACAAAGGAATCTACTCGAGTGCTGCAAATAAACAGAGATTTGAATTAGTAAGTCGGATCCGTCTGACAGCAGGGCGATGTCAAGTCGGTTGAGAATTCTCTTAAGCGTTCCGGTGAACCAATTTCCTCCGTCGGCGGTAGAAGAAGGCTCATCAAGTGGCGCCCATTACTGGAGTATCGTGAGCTATTCTAGCGCCCGACTCGCAGGTCGGTGGGCCACGACCGCCCAACCAGGGCCGCAATTTAGGCTCTCTTTCTCTCTCTCTCTCCCTCTGCGGCGGACAACGTCTTCTTCTCGTCTCGGTGACTGCCAGGCGCGTCCGAAACTCTCCGCGTCCGACCGCCGACTGTCGGCTCGCCGGCAGTGGCATCGCGGGCGTGACGGCCGATCGCATCACCGACGCCACGCCACGCCGCGGCGTATCCTTGGAGCCGATCTGACTGCCTCCGCGTCTCGCATTGCACCACCGGCCATCCTTCCCGATCGTGAGCCAACCGAGGGCAGCATCCGCGAATCACGACCGTCTCGTGCCGCAGTTACCGACGGTGGGCGGGAGGGGGGGAGGGCAGGGCACAGTGCCTCAGGGCGGAACGAGGAGAAAAATACGCCCCCGGTGGAGCGAGCGAGAGGGGAGCACGTGTGTCCCACTCGGCTGCTCTTCCCGCCGGGGGCGAAAGCGGCGGCGCTTACGTCAGCGCGCGTTCGTGATTCAGCGGCGTCTTCGCGGACCAGTTGCCGACGCCGGACACGATTAACGGCGCACGCCTACCCCCGCCCCCTCCCCTGCCGGTGGGAGGATGCACGACCCGCGGCCGTGGCGGCGGCAAGGTCGCGCGAGGGGCCGATGCCGCCGTGGGAGGGACGCATCGCGGAGACGGTAGCGTTCGTCCGGGGGAGCTATAAAAGCGACCGCTACCGGAGCGGTAGTCACTCGCTTCCGAGCTCAGCTCCAGTCTCCAGATCAACCAGCAGTAGTCGGCTGCTGGTGAGATTGCTCCAGAGACACCACACCTTCTCCAGCACCACAGGCGGATCCGCCGAGAACAGAACGTCATGAACTCGGTAAGTCTCGGAGTCTATACTCTTCAGATAAAAATAGTTCCAGTATCCAGAAAATCGTTCCGTATCTCGTACTCTTATCAATTGCTTCAGTCCCACACTTGTAACTAAACCTACCTCAAAATATCTTACAGTGAGCGCCTGTGGATATTTCACTTGTGATTGTAGTCTTCAGACCACAGTCGGCCGCGGTGGCCGAGGGGACTGAGGCGCTCCAGTCACGGACTGCACGGCCACTACTGCCGGGGGATCGAATCCCCCATCGGGCATGGATATTTGTGCCGTCCTTAGTAGTAGCTAGTTCATAAGTAATTTGTAAGTTTAGGGACTGATGATCCCGCAGTTAAGTCCCATAAGCTATACAAACATTTGAACATTTTTCAGTCCACAGACTGGTTTGACGCAGCTCTCCACTCTACCCTGTCCTGGGCAAGCCTCTTCATCTGAGAATAAGTTCGGCAACCTACATCCTTTTGAATCTGCTTACTGTATTCGTCCCTCGGTCTCCTTCTACCATTTTTACCCCACACACTTTCCTCTAATGCTAAATTGACGTTTCCGTGATGTCTCAGAATGTGTCCCACCAATCTGTCCATTTTCTTAGTCCAAATTATGCCAAAAACTCCGTTTCTCCCCATTTCGGTTAAGCACCTCCCACTTTTTTTACGTGATCTACCCATCTAATTTTCATCATTCATCTGCAGCATCACATTTGAAAAGCTTCTGTCATCTATCGTCAGTGTTTCACTCCCATACAGTGCTACACTCCAGACAAATGCTTTCAGAAAGGACTTCCAAATATTTAAACTAATATTGGATGTCAATAAATGTCGCTTCTTCAGAAACGCTTTACTTCCCATAGCCATTCTGCATTTGATATCTTCTTTACTTCAGCCATCAAAAGTTATCTAGCAACCCAAATAACAAAACTCATCTACTACTTTTATTTTCTGATGACCTAATATAATTCCTTCAGCACCGCCTGTATTTCTGACGCTACATTCCACTATCCTTGTTTTACTCCTGTTGATTTTCATCTTATACCATCTTTTCAGGACACTGTCCATTCCATTCAGTTGCTCTTCCAAATCATTTGCAGTCTCTGAAAGAATTACTATGCCATCGGCAAACTTTAATTTCCTCTCCAAATTTACCCTTGCATTCCTTCACTGCTTCCTCAATGTAAAGAATGAATAACATTGGGGGAAAGGCTACAACCATGTCTTACTCCTTTCCCAACCTCTACGTCCCTTTCATACCCTTCGACTGTAATAAGCGCTGTGTGGTTTTTGTATAAGTTGAATATAACTCTTTGGTCCCTATATTTTACCCCTGATACACTCAGAGTTTGAAAGAATTTCTTCCATTCGGCAATGTGAAAAGCTTTCTCCAAATCTAAAAATGCTAAAAACGTAGCTTGGCCTTTCCTTAGCCTATCTTCTAAGTTAAATCTCAATGTGAGTATTGCCTTCCGTGTTCCTACATTTCTCCTAAATCCACAAGTTTTCACTCACTAGTAAAATTTCTCCCCTTTCCGGTTCTTTTCGCGAATATTGCACGGGAAGCTTTCACATATCTATAATGTCCCTCACGTTCTCGGTGTAGAAATTCTCCGACCTTTGAGTATCGCGTCTCCTTCGGCATAGCTGAGGCACTCTTTTCTATCATCTGCCACAGGAGTGAGATTAGCGCTGAATCGACAAAGGAAGTCTATATTTTCTCTATCGCCAAAATTATTCATACTTACTATCGTACTGACGCAAAAGTACATTGATTCAAGGAACATTTTGTAACAAAGAGTTTTATATCAAGGGCAACCACAGTTAAAATATTTAAAGATAATTATGGAACTTTCACGTAGTTAAATGTAGATGTTAAAATTGAAGTTGTGTGAGTGAAAGGCCGTTGGTCCACTTCAGCTGGTTTTATTAGAGTCGTGGAGACCCGCACTACCGGTTTCACAACTTATAGTTGCATCTTCAGGTGCAGTTAAATATTTTGTATATAATTCATATGGTGGATAACGGGAATTAATGGTCAGGTCTGACAGCAAGCAACTTTCCTCATTTCGTCAAACATAAAATCAATTGACCATCTGGTTCGTGTATTATTACGCAAAAATATTGAAAACTCGGCAATCCGTTTCGTAAAAATTATTTGGTTTTGTTGTTGTGTTGTAAGCCACGTCTTTCGTGGC
This sequence comes from Locusta migratoria, assembly GCA_026315105.1. Classification (NCBI taxonomy): domain Eukaryota; kingdom Metazoa; phylum Arthropoda; class Insecta; order Orthoptera; family Acrididae; genus Locusta; species Locusta migratoria. Next base: position 91,847,917 of record CM048748.1, read on the forward strand.
TGAATTGCAATATCCTTATGAGACCCAGGCCCAGTGCCTTTTCTAATCTTACCGTTCTGGTTTTGGCATACACTTTCGGGTGACTTCTCCATATAATCGAAATCAGCTTTGTGAATTGCACTGTATCTTAAATGAAAACTAGAACGTTTGTTTACGACAAACAAATATTTATAAATAAAAAGTAATACTGGAGGAACTAACTTTCTGAAGAACGGTTCAGAGCCATACATTCTGACGTCAGTCAGTACGAGTATGCATACGAATAGCAAGGATGCGCGTTCGAGTCATAGTGCATCATACAAATTTAATGAGTAAGGAAGGTTTCCTTTTCTTGGATTCGAATGTTTCACGTGAAGAATCACTCTCGGTGATTACTTTCAGTCGTTATACGGTTATTACTGTTTCCCTTGCTTCACTGACTCTTGTGTCCTGAAGTCTCAGATATCAGGAAATAAATTTCAGATTCTGATCAAGTAACAACAAATTAAATACCTTCTGTATTTGTATGATATACCCAGTCAAAAAAATCATTTTACTTAACGCTTCATCCACATCTTTAATTTGACATCACTTTTCCATTCGCATAAGACTGTTGCTTATCTTTACTCAGACGCCATGACGAGTGAGTACCTTCACATCAGAAATATCTGATATGGTCACCAGGAATCGTAACAGGGATCACTCCGGCAGGATTCTATATGAGAAAGGGGTACTTACGCGTTTGCTAACAGTACAGAAATCCACTGTGACAACGCATACTGTGACATTGCACTTAATTCCATCTGACGCCTGGGCTCAGAATCCCGATGTGCTACGTTCAACAGTTGAATAACTTTAGTAATGTGTTTACTGTCCTTTATGTTACACGAAAAGGAAAGTTCAAATGTTTGTAAAGTCATGGAACCTAACTGCAATGCTCATCGGTCCCTTACAAACTACTGAAAGTAATTTATCCTAAGTACAATACAAACACCCATTCCCCCAGTGGGGAGGGGGACTCGAACCTCCGACGTGAAAGGGTCGCGCGCACCGTAGCAGGGCGCCTCAGTGCTCACGGTTATTCCGCCGCGGCCCGAAAAGGGAGTTTGTCATCGTGGAACTCACAGTGCAATAGGCAAAAGAAGGAACCACAAATACATGTTGTCCACAGTAGACTCCCTATAAACAGAAACTAAAATATCAATAAAAGTAACTTGTAACTTTAATTTCATCCTGATATTACGCTAGGAACAGTTTCCGCAAATTTTGTTTTGATATTTATCGTTTGTAACACATATCGTTTTCTCTTTAAATAGATTCCATTGTTTGTAGTTAAGCATGAGGATGACATGGTGTGTTATTTTCGAAACGGGATACGTATTCGTTTGGGGCTGTATAGTCTACATTTCTGCCTACCTTTCTTTTTGCGTTGCTGCGTCTTTAAGGTCACAGGCAGTCCTTTCATAGATTGCACGTTTCTCTTCTTCTCGCAGAGCCCACTTCATTGATGCTCACGCATCGACTAAACAACCACCCAACGAAAAACAATACTGTTTGTTAGATAATCCGTTGCTCTCAACTACTATTAGTGAGGAATACTCGAGAGTCGGACCAGTTAATTCTCAGTAAGTTGACCTTTTGCAACGAATCACCTGCTGTAATTCGTCGATGTCAATTTTCATTATTTCACTGCTCTGCCATGTTTCGTGTTTTCCTCTTATTAAAATGGGTTGCTGTATACTACAAAGGTTTTACAGTGACTTATATTTTATCTAGTTCACTTTTTCTACTTTACAAAGGAAGCTACTTGCAACTACTATGCTATCGCTGCAGTGTTACAGGTTGTAGAAGCTGGATATAAACCTGCTAGCTTCAGCCTTCTCTGAAACTAAATACGGTGAGCGTGCCCGTGGCACTAGACTGGCCGTTCACGGCAAATTTACTTGATTTCTCCCAAGCAAAATCGTACTGCAACACTGAAAACCAAGTGAGGTGGCGCAGTGGTAACGCACTGGATTCGCATTCGGGTGGTGGTTGTTCAAATCCACCTCTGACCATCTAGATTTAGGTTTTCCGTTATTTCCCTAAATCACTCAAGGCAAATGCCGGGATGGTTCCTTTCAAAAGGGCACGGCCGATTTCCTTCCCCATCCTTACCCAAAACTCCGAGCGCTAGCTCCGTCTCTAATGACCAACCCTAAGCTTCCTTCCTTTCTTCCATGAAACATTGAAACTAACCTACACATAACTTACGTCTGTCAGTCTGGTGAGTTGCTCCACGGAACCCCCAAGACAAAACGATGTCAGATTTCAATGATAGATGGTAACTCCCTCCCCCCCCCCCAGTGGCACCGTACGTATGGCAGTCATCATTGGTGGAGTTAATCACTATCATACTCGGTTGTCACCTAAATAGTCATCTCGTGTATTTCGTGATATGGCCCTAGCTAACGGACAGAGTGCTTCCAAGCAATGACAATGACAAATAGCAATGGCAAATCAAAACCAAAATCAAAACCAACTGCAGAACGATCTGAATAAGATATCAGTATGGTGTAAAAATTGGCAATTGACTTTAAATAATGAGAAGTGTGAAGTCCTCCACATGAGTACGAAAAGAAATCCGTTAAACTTTCTTTACTAGATGAATCAATCAACAGTAAAGGTCGTAAACTCCACAAAATACCTAGGAATTGCTATTAATTCAGACTTAAATTGGAAAGAACACGTATATAATGTCGTGGGAAAGGCGAACCAGAGACTGCGTTTTATTGGCAGAACCCTCAAAACATGCAATATAACTACAAAAGAAAGTGCACACACTACGCTTTTCCGTCCATTTTTGGAGTATTGCTGCCCAGTGTGGGATCCTCATCAGGTGGGTTTGACTGAGGACATCGAAAGAGTCCAAAGAAGGGCATTCGTTTCTTATTGTCACGATACAGGGGAGACAGCGTTACGGAAATGATACAGGATCTGGAATGGGAAACATTACAACAACGGCGCTTATCACTGCGGCGTGGGCTACTTACGAAACTCAAATCGCTAACATTCTCCTCCGAATGCGAAAATATATCGTTGACTCCCACTTACATAGGTAGAAATTATCATCAGAATAAAATACGGGAAATCAGAGCTCGAACGGAGAGATTCATGTGTTCTTTATTCCCGAGCGCTATTCGAGAATAGAATGGGAGATAAATAGTATAATGGTGATTACTGGACATGAGGTACGCCGATATGCAAAACACTGTTTTTATTTAGCACCCAAACTAGTTTTAGCACCTCTGTGCCATGATCAGTGGGCTTTCAATTAATTTCATGCTGTGAAAACAAATTACGTTTATTTTACTATTGTACTAGTTGTAAATTTAGGCTTAAAAAAGTCGTCAGTCCTGTTTTGGTTTTTTACCTTATTTTACATTTTGTGGGCACGTGGGACCCTTTTTACATACTTATGAAGTGGTAGCGTTGTCATCTGCAACCAAAATTATCTCTATTAACACTTGTGAGGTTTTCAAACTGCTACTTATGGTGCGAAAACGAAATTTTGGCATGTGGGGATATTTCTATCATCTGTTTACATATCAGGCGGACCTCATACCCAGTAATTTTTACTGGAAACACGGAAAAATAAGAGCTGCAAATCAAGAAAATGAAGAGTATAATGGTGGTTCGATGAACCGTCTGCCAGGCACTTAAATGTGATTGGCAGAGTATAACATGTAGATGTAGATTCCATCAGCTTCATTGGTGTATCTAACCAGCCGGCCTGCCCACTGTTGCAGATATTGATGGTACTGGCAGTGGCCGCGCTGGCGGCGGGGCGCCCTGAGCCGCCGTTGAACAACGCCTACCTTCCGCCCTCGGCCGGAGGCAGCCTGGGCGGCAACGGACACGGCGGCGGCTCTCCGTCCTCCACCTACGGGACTCCGGGAGCGGGGGCCAACGGCGGCTTCGGCGGCGGCCGCAACGGCCACTCGGGCGCTCCCTCCTCCACCTACGGCGCTCCCGGGGCCGGAGGCGCGGCTTCTGGCGCCGGAGGATTCGGAGGCGGTGCCGGAGGCGCTCCCTCGTCCACGTACGGCGCGCCGGGAGCCGGCGGTCGCAACGGAGCCAACGGCAGGGGAGGCCCGTCTTCCACGTACGGCGCTCCCGGAGCGAACGGCGGATTCGGCCACGGCGGGAACGGCGTCGGTGGCGGTGCTCCTTCGTCGACGTACGGCGCTCCCGGCTCCGGAGGCAACGGAGGTGGCAGGAACGGCGGTTTCGGCGGCGCGCCCTCCAGCACGTACGGTGCACCCGGAGCGGGCGGTAACGGCGGGTTCGGCGGTGGTAGAAACGGAGGCAGAGCACCCTCTAGCACGTATGGCGCTCCCGGGGCCAACGGAGGTGTAGGCGGCGCTCCCGGCGCTGGCGGCAGTCTTAACGGAGGCGTCGGAGGCGGCGCCCCCTCCTCCACGTACGGAGCTCCCGGTGCCGGCCGCGGCGGTGTGGGTGGCGGTGCACCTTCCTCGACGTACGGCGCACCCGGAGCGAACGGCAACGGCGGCGGCTTCGGCGGAGCGCCTTCTTCCACGTACGGCGCCCCGGGCTTCGGCGCGGGCAGGAACGGAGGAGCTGGAGGCAACGGAGTGGGCGGCGGGTTCGGTCGTAACGGCGGCGCTCCGTCCAGCACTTACGGGGCTCCAGGAGGCGGCGACGGCGGCTTCGGCGCTGGGGGCGCGCACGGCGGCGCTGGCGAGCCATCATCCACGTACGGCGCTCCGGGCGGCGGCGTCGGTGACGGAGCGGGCGTAGGCGGAGGCATCGGCGGAGGCATCGATGGAGGAATCGGTGGAGGCATCGGCGGAGGTGCCAACGGGGGAACAGGCTACGGAAACGGAGCTGGAGAGAACGGCTTTTCTGTAAGTAACATCCAATCAGTTAATTTACCTTAGGAATTCTTTCGAACATGGTACAAACTATTACCTGATGACTTTTCAAGTGCATTAGACGAACTCTACAAACTAATTGTCTCACTTGAGTCTTCAAAGAGTAGGTATTTCTATCAGATTAATTTTTTTAAATGTTTACAAATTACTTGCTGAGAACAAATGCCACCAAATTACGAATTAGCAGAGCACCAATACTAATGACCGATTTATTTGACATTAGTAGCTGGAGCCTCCTGTACCTCAAAATATGGACAGCAATCTGTAACCTTCTTTCTGTTTTCAAAAAGTTTGTAATTTCTCTTGGGATGTCGTCGTTTGAAAGATGATATTCCAATAGTTATCTTAATCACCACTCTCCAACAGAATCCCATTTCTTTGTATTTCTTTCTTTCTTCTTCTTCTTCATCTTCTTAATATTTCTCGGTACATGAGGTAATGAATCCGTGTTCAACAGAACCCCAAATATATTCTGCTTCACACCTTGTCCTACTTCACTGTTAGGTGTTGATTAATAGTTTTCTTTAAGACACATTTATATTGTTGAGGTTCAAGTCAACTACTGGTAATTTTGGTATAACTAAAATATGTAAATCAACATGTGATTTGTTATGGGGATGATGAAATCAAGAAGATAGAAACTTGACTATGGACCACGATATCACAGTGTTGGTGAAGAAGGGGGTTAGACATCACCCATGTTATTTGAAAGAATTATTCATTCAGTCGTCCTACTCGATCTTGAGCTACCACTCACTGCACTAGAATGGAAAGCCATGCTCTACCTCACTTGTGTGTGATTTTCAGATACAGCCAAAACTGGTCATTATAATGCGCTTCTCGTAGTTTTAGATTCCTGCAAATGTTATGTTTAATTTTGAATTGCACTAATGGCATTTGTTACGTTACCAAACGTCTACGAAAGAAAGGAGAGCCTATATGATGATAAGGAGGCAAAACAGGTAACAAATGTAGCTTTGAAGCGAGGCAGTGTTTCCAGAGATGCATACTACCAGGTGTTGAGTTTGAAGCTCCAAATTTCCAGCAGTGCTATTCTCGTTGACAATATTACTTAACTTACAATATATAAAATGGCAAACGTACGTCTTCCTTTACATTGAAAGGCAACAGGACTTTAAATGAGAAATACATGAAATGAAATAAACTAGATTAACTTACCAGGGCGAGCCTCGACCACGCAAAGCGTAATGTGGACCTGATTACTCGCTACGGTGGTCAGCTCCCCTGCCTGACTTCAGCCTCTGTGCTTCCGCAGGAGCCCGCCAAGTACGAGTTCAGCTACGAGGTGAGCGACGCGCAGACCGGCACCGAGTTCGGCCACAGTGAATCCCGCGACGGCGACGTCGCCCAGGGCTCGTACAACGTGGTGCTGCCCGACGGCCGCAAGCAGATCGTCGACTACCAGGCCGACCAGGGCGGCTACCAACCGGAGATCCGCTACGAGGGTGAAGCCGTCTCCGGGGCGGGTGCAGCCTCAGGCGCCGGCGGCTTCGGCGGTGCTGGCGGTGCCGGAGGAGCCGAAGGTACGGCACAGCGCTCCCACCTCTAACTGGCAACGCTCTTTGGCAATCGCAACACGAACTCCTCTTTTGCACCATGCTCTTCATTTCAGAGACTAACTGCACCTACGTCACCTATTCTTTGTTGGATGTTTCCCAATCTTTCTCTTCCCATACAGTTTCAGCCTCTAGAGCTACCACTACTATCGTGGAGGTTATTCCCTGACGTCATAAGACATATGCCATCATCCTGTCCGTTCTTCTTGTCAGTGTATTCCATATAATACTCTCTTTACTAATCCTGCAGAGAAATTCTTCATTCGTCACATTGTCACTCTAACTATATTTCGTCCATATTCTCAAACATTTTCCATCTCTTCTGTTTCGGTTTTTCAAAATTCCGTAGTAAACGAACATACAATTTCGTGTCGCAAACGTACATTTTTACAAATTTCTTCATCAAATTAATGTCTGTGTTAGATACTGGCAGTGTTTTCTTGTCTAGGAATGCCCTCTTTGCCTCCTACTGTCTGCTTTTTATATCCTCCTTATTTCGTGCGTCGCGTATTATTTTGCTTTCTATTTAGCAGAGTTATTTAAATTCGTCTGCTTAGTAATCAACTTTTATTTTGATGTTAACTTTTTTACCATTTTCATAACTGCCTTTTTAATATCTTTTCCTTTTTGTGTTTTCATCTCAGTGCATATTCCATTCTCGTCAATACATTCAACAGATCATAAAATGTTTCTTCACTTTCACTGAGGATAGCAACTACATCAGCGAATCCTGAATTTTCAAGCTTCAAAAGCTCTTACCTACATTTAAAGAATCCACTTTTAAAGTGATTTCGAGGCATGCGAACACCACTCACCTGTTTCTAGGTCCACTTCGATGTCCGTCTTTACTATTGGCTAAATCCATTTACTTCACAGTAGCATAGCTGAAAGGGGACATCAAATGCCGTTCCTCTATCCCTCTATTGTCCTAAGTTGACTAGCTTACTTTTGATTCAGAAGCCGTGTCATACATGAAATGTCTCGCATCCAATTCTTCAACCGAAAAACAAGAAATTACTTATCTTCATTATATTATTTTCATAGAATCTCGTCACAGTACACTTAAGCGTTGGACTAATCTTCCTTTATGACTGTGTTGTAATCAATGTTTCTACTCAGGATTCCCCAAGGAAAAATTTCGACTTATTTAAAACTAAACGTTTCTTCAATTCACGTTCAAATTCGATTTAATGTCAGTATTCACTTATCCATTTTAATACAGCTTTATTTCAGAGTAGGACACGATAAACCACTAGTACAAATGCTTGACACTTTCTGAGATGATACGTAGAAAAGTTTTAGGTTACTTTGAAAGCCAGTTTTGCACTTTTTTATGAAATTGTATAAGAATTCGGTGAGTTCTTTGTTTAACCAGGAGAAATAACTTTCGAGTCTGAGGAAAGAAATTTGATCCTGATTATCACTTTTTCTAAAGGTGGCTACCCAGGAGCTGGTGCTGGCGGAGCAGGTGGTTATCCTAGCGGAGGAGCTGGCGGTGCTGGAGGCTATCCCAGTGGAGGTGCCGGAGGCGCTGGAGGCTATCCCAGCGGTGCCAATGGAGGTGCCGGTGGTTATCCCAGTGGTGGAGCCGGTGGAGCTGGAGGCTATCCCAGCGGCGGCCCAGGAGGTGCCGGTGGCTATCCCAGTGGTGGAGCTGGCGGTGCTGGAGGATATCCCAGTGGTGGAGCTGGCGGTGCCGGAGGATATCCCAGTGGTGGAGCTGGTGGTGCCGGTGGTTATCCTAGTGGTGGAGCTAACGGTGCTGGAGGATACCCCAGTGGTGGAGCCAACGGCGCTGGAGGGTATCCCAGCGGTGGAAATGGAGGTGCCGGTGGCTATCCTAGTGGCGGTGCTGGCGGTGCAGGCGGATACCCAAGCGGTGGAGCTGGTGGAGCTGGAGGAGCCAATGGCTATCCAAGGGGTGGACCGGGCGGTGCCGGCAACGGAGGACACCACGGCGGCCGCAACGGTGGCGCTGCAGGCGGCAACGGAGGGTACCCTTCAGGCGGCCCGGGAGGCGCGGGCTCCCACCCCGGCTACTAACTGGCTAACCCACTGCTCAAAACGATGACGGACTTGGCAATGTCACAGCAACGAATACGCTTCTGTCCTGCTCTATATAATAACAATATGTTATGTATATTACCTAATTAATGTAACTTACAAGGATCTCGTCCTGTTTGTGTGTATGCATGCTGAGTCTAGTTTGTAGGTGTTTATTGTGTTTAACATGTACTGTGTACATGACACGTTATTTATTTACCTAATTACTTCCCTATGTTATATAAGTGTGCTTCAAAACTATGTATATTGAAGTGCGAGTCACATATGCATTACAAAAATAAATTCAGTAATTGAAACTGTATCTCATTATTTATCGATCCATATATAATATACTTACTCCTCCATCCAAAATCTGCAGTCATGCTACATCTAAATTTGAAAAAATGGCTTTAAACACAACATGTTTAATTTCAAACACAAATGACACAGAAGCATTTGATCACAATTGTAAGTGAACGGCAAATAACGTTTTTCCCATGACCACACGGTAACATTTGTTATTTAAGTTCATTCTCAAATGCCTAATCTAGCGTGCTGCAGTACTCCTGATCTGTTGTTGTTATGGTATTCAGTCCACAGACAGGTTTCATGCAGCTCTCTACGCTACCCTGCCTGTGCAAGCCTCTTCATCTCAGAATACGAACAGCAACCTACATCCTCTTTAATCTACTTACTGTGTTCGTTCCTCGGTCTCCCTCTACGATTGTTACCCCACACACATCCTTCTAATGCTAAGTTAACGATTCTTTGATATTCAGACTGTCCTCCACCAAACTATCCCTTCTCTTAATCAAGATATCCCAAAACATTCCTTTGTTCTGAATTCTATCGAGTACTTCCGCATAAATTACATGATCTACCCAACTAATCTTCATCATTCGTCTGTAGTATCACATTTCCAAGGCTTCTATAACCTTTTTGTCTGAGCTCCTTATCGTCCACGTTTCACGCCCATACAATGCTACACTCCAGACGCTTTACGAAAGAACTTCCTACCATTTAAACTAATACTGGATTTCAACAAATTTCGTTTCTTCAGAAACGCTTTTCTCCCCATAGCCATTCTGCAGTGTATATCTCCTTTATTTCTGCCACACAAATAAAAAACTCATTTACTACTTTTACCGTCCATTAACGACTATAATTCCTTCACTATCGCCTGATTTTCTGACACTATATTCCATTATCCTACCTAATCTTGTTAATGTCCATCTTATTATTATATAAAACCGCAGCCAAGATTACTTAAAAAAGAAAAAAAAAAAAAAAAAAAAAAAAAACCTCATGCTTTCTGTTTAGGCAGTTTACATATCCATAATCTGGTCTGTCTATTGAAAAAATTGCCTACACTACACTTGTGCATCCTAATTAAGAGTAGTATTTAGCATAGTGCGATCACCACCACTTGAGACTGACGAAGGCTATAGAGAGGATTCAGAGAAGGGCATCTCGTTTTGTATTGTCGTGATAAAGGGAAGAGAATGTCACGGAAATAGTGAGGTAGGGTAGAAATCATTACAAGAATGGCGCTTTTCGTTGCATTGAGTTTATTTCACTAAATTTCGCCTCCAAACGAGAACTTATTTTATTAGAACCCATCTACATAGGAAGGCGTCATCATAAATGATCTTAGAAATCAGATCAAAATCTGGAGTATTTAGATGTTAGTTTTTCCAATGTGCTTTTAGGGAATGGAACGTTAAAGAAATATTATGAAAGCAGTTAGAGGAAATCCTTGATAGTCACTTATAAGTGCTTTATAGAGTAAATATGTAGATGTCTTTAACATACATCTCTCAAAACATCAAAAAGTTAACCCTCTGAAGGGAACATCGGTCTGAGGGACAGCCATAGTTGACCTTAACAATGCAATTACATTTCCTTTCATTGTAACTGTAATAGTGTAAAAAATATTTTCCTAAACGACGACAATATAAACAATGAAACATGTAGCGTCGTATCTGAAAGAATGTTTTAATTACGTTTCAGATATGGCAGTATTGTTTAACAATTCTGTTGTGAAAGTTAGTGGTGACAAAGATAATGTTTATAATCTCTTAGATAACACTGTACATATTGTTCCTATATCATGTTAAAACGCATTGCATGAGATCTTTGGTGATCGGTGTTAACTTGTTATCAAGCGAAATATAACCAGCATTGAAGTTATCGGGCGTTTAATTTATTTAAAAAAATAATTATAATCTCAAATAATTGTTTCCTTAGTAAGTTTGGTTACAACCGTTTTGATGCCAATATAAAAGGAGGACAGCCGTCATTACTTGAATACGAGCTTCGATATTCAATTATTTGAACAAAGTAAAGACGTTTCTTGTTTTACTGTTCTTTTTTCAGTGTAATGTATAAAAAACAATATTTATTTTGTGGGTATTGCGACAATTACGAACACACTTATACAACCATGCACAGGACACCACAAACACTGCAAATTAAGTTACTTCTAGACATTAATTTGATTGTTAACAAAGGCTACGATTTAAAAAAAATATGTTATTATGTTTAGTTAATATGAAATAGTGATAAAAATCATGTGAAATAAGAAAACCTCAAATCTAGGAAGAAAATGTAGTTTAAAAGTCCTTAGCCATCTCGGAGACTGATGTTCCACCTTAGTGCAGGAAAAGAGATGTTCCGGTAAGAGGGTTAATGATGACTTCAGTATTTTTCTATGTGGTTACAGCTGTACGTTTAAGAGACTTCTGATAATAGCAGTATAATCTGCGGAAATCGGTGAACTAAATAACAATTATTACTTTTGTGTCCCAACTTCGTCGCCGCTTTTGTGTCCCAGCCTCGTCGTAGGTGTCGGTGGCCGAGTGGACGAGACCGACACAGTAACAAAGACAGCACGCTGGTGCAGGTACGGAGGGGAGCAGCCAGAGACTAAAAACACTAGAGCAAATTAGAAAGATATATATTGCGCAGAATGTAACAATACTTAACTTTTACATAGTACGGCAGAATGTTGATACATAGTTGTTAGAGGCCTGCCTAGTGCCTGTACAATAGCAAAGTCTTCACTCGTGCCTATCGGATTACGAAGGTCCTAACTCGTTGCTATCTCAGTCCGAAGTGCGAAGTGCCCGATGTCCTTCAGTGGTGGCCACGAGCGGCGTTGTACCAGAGGGCGCTCGTGGCTGTCGTCGGAAGAACGCCGCGCCGTGCATGCATGGCGGCGCGCGGCGAAAGTAGGTGGCGCGCACTTTGTACTTGTGCGACACCACACCCCTCCCCCCCAAACCGCCGCGCCGTCGTGGCGTAGGGCTGAGGGCCACGGCGTCGGCACTGGGAGGAGGGCCTGGGCGGGGGCGTTACTGGTGGGACGGGCGTCGTAGCGGAGGCCGGGATCGAGACGCCGTCCGCGCCCCGGCATCCGCCTTGCGATCCTCCAGGGAACCCGCCGAAACCTGGGGAAGGGCGCCCGCCCCCGCCCAGAGGGAGCAGGTCATCTTCTTCTGAGGTGCGTGGCCCAAGCTGGGGGGGCCCGCACGGTCCCGGAGTCCCTCTCGGTGACGCTGTCATCTGCGGCGGCGACAGCGGCGGCGACGACTGCGTCGGATGTACGTCGACGTCCATAGGGATCTCGTAGTCCGGGGACGAACGATGTGGTTGTGCTCCCTGGCGGTGAACTGGGTCTGGAATCAAGAAACCGGAGACAGGATCGCGCGGTCTGTGCAGGCGCAATTGGTTTGCCTGGCGCCGCAGCTCCGACCCTGTGGAAGAACGTACAACAAACATATTGTGCCCAAGCACGCGTTGAATGGTGCCCGGCAACCATGTCTTCTTGTTTCCAGCAAACACCCTGTACAGCACCGGCGTGGAAACCTGAAAACGCGTAGCGCCATACGAACCGACTCGGTGCGTGGGAGGCTGCAGCAGGTGAAGGAGAGTGCGGTGACGGCGGCCGTGTAGCAGCTCGGCAGGAGACGGGCCGTCACGTGGCATGCACCGATACGTAGACAGGAAAATTTGAAGAGCTTGCTGCCTGGAGTGCTGACCTTTCATCTTCTCCATGTGAGACTTGAATGTTCGAACGAAACGTTCTGCTTCACCATTGGACTGAGGGTGAAAAGGCGCAGTGGTAATATGCTGAATGCCATTCACACGACAAAACTGTTGAAATTCCGCACTAACAAACTGAGGTCCATTGTCACTGACGATAGTTTCAGGCAGGCCTTCGATGCAAAACACTGATGTTAAGGCACTGATTGTACTAGAAGCTGTCGTTGAGTTCATGGCAATCACAAAAGGAAACTTGCTGAAAGCGTCTACAACAATTAACCAGCGCGTATTCCAGAAAGGTCCGGCAAAGTCAATATGTAAACGTTGCCATGGTCCCTTGGGGCGTGGCCAGTCTGAGAAACGTTGTGGAGGAGCCGCCTGATGCTCCGCACAAACTGTACACTGTGATGTCATGCTCTCTATCTGAGCGTCCATACCAACCCAGGTACAATGACGTCTGGCCAATTGCTTTGTCCTAACAATGCCCCAATGTCCTTGATGCAGGAGGCGTAACACTTCTCGTTGCAGGGAACGAGGAACAATCACTCTTGCTTGGTCGTTGTCGGTATGCAACAACAGTACACCCTGACTTAAAGATAATGCATGACGTTGTGCAAAATAACGTCGAACCAGAGGCCGATCAATGTCTTTGGCTCTGGCAGGCCACCCTGAGCGAACAAAACTTGCTACCACACTTAGGTCTGCATCCGCAGCTGTTTCCTGTGCAGCCCGACGAGAGTTCAAAGGAAAGTCTGCGACAGCGGAAGCATCTCTGGAGTCTATCTGACAACATGCCATTTCTGAAGAATCAAATGATACATCCTGGCCAACCGGAAGTCGGGAAAGTGTGTCCGCGTTGGCATGTTTAGTGGTAGGTCGGTACAAAATCTCATACTGATAATTTGACAATATCAAGGACCATCTCTGAAGCTTTTGTGCCGTTCGTGGCGGAATTGGCTTTGTGGGTGAGAACAACGACGTGAGAGGCTTGTGGTCTGTCAACAAATAGAATTTTCTGCCATACAGATAATGATGAAACTTTGTGACGCCGTAAATGATTGCTAAGGCCTCCTTTTCTATCTGACTGTAATTCTGTTGCGTTGGCGTCAGTAGGTTGGATGCAAAGGCAATAGGACGATCATGACATCCAATACGATGTGACAGAACCGCGCCCACACCGTACGACGAGGCGTCAACTGCTAACACTACAGGCTTCTGTGGGTCAAAGGGAATCAAACATATATCACTGAGTAGTGAAGACTTTAGTTTGTCAAAGGCAACCTGGCAATCTTTAGACCATACAAAAGGAACATTCTTCCTACGTAAGCGATGCAGTGGAGCTGCAATCTGAGAGGCATTGGGAATAAACCTGAAATAATAGTTCAGCTTTCCCATCACTGCTTGCAATTCGTGCACATTCTTAGGAGGAGGCAAGTCTTTGATTGCTCGAAGATGTGACTGTAAAGGGTGGATTCCTTGGGCATTAATCACATGGCCCAGGTACTCTATTTCAGTTTGAAAAAACGAACACTTTGCTTTATTACAACGTAGACCTGCTGCAGTCAAAACTTTGAAAAGGCACTCCAGGTTTGCTAAATGTTCTTCAACTGTACGTCCGGACACCACAATGTCATCTAAATAGTTCGAACAACACGGTACAGAAACTGTCAGCTGTTCCAAAAAACGCTGAAAAATAGCAGGGGCGGAAGAACTGCCAAAGGGTAGGCGTTGAAATTGAAAAAGGCCCATGTGAGTATTAATGACGAAAAATTTTTTTGACTCGTCATCAAGCGGAATTTGTAAGTATGCCTCTGCTAAATCAATCTTGGAAAAGAAGCGAGACTGTCCTAATTTGTCCATCAGTTCGTCAGGTCTGGGCAGGGGGTAAGTGTCTACAATTGTTTGACTGTTGACAGTTGATTTGAAGTCCGCACAGAGACGAAGTTTTCCTGACGGCTTGGGTATAATTACTATAGGCGAGGCCCACTGACTCGCAGAAACAGGAGAAATCACCCCACTATCTTGCCAACGTTTAAGTTCTTCGGCAACTGTATCACGCAATGCGATAGGCACTGGTCTAGCTTTACGAAATTTTGGAACTGCAGAGTCTTTTAAAGTTACATGTGCCACGAAGTCTTTTGCACAACCGAGTTCCGGCGAAAACAGGTCACTATATTTGTCACACAATGCATTGATTTTATCCTGAGGCACTATTGACGAAATTTGAAGCACATCTCTGTGAATTGATAAACCAAACAAGTCAAAAGCATCTAGTCCAAAAATGTTCTGTGTCGATTTGGCCTGAAGAACTACAAACGCAACTGTTTTCGTAACACCTTGAAAAGAGGCGGGCAGGCTACATGTTCCTAGCACGGGAATATTTTCACCTGTGTAAGCTGTTAACACTTGCTGTGACGGCGACAATTTTGGCGAACCCAGAAGTTCATAAGTATCTTTATTTATTAAGGTAACAGCGGAACCAGTGTCGAGCTGAAATTTCACAGTCTTATTGTCAATGGAAAGATTCACAAAAAGTTTTTGCTTTCGGCGCTCGACAGGTGCGCGAATGTGGGCAACGTCTAATACATATTGTTTTCTGCGCTTGCGCGGGTTGCGTGCGGTAGGAAGCGGCGCATACTCGGCACACAGCGGATTAACCACACTGTCACTAGATGACACTACCGCCAGATCGGCGTCCGCGCAATGCGAGGCTACTGCACTAAAATTACTTTGAGTAGCTACACCAATTCTACTGTCACTAGCTACACAGTACTGGGCACTATTACAGTTAGTAGTTGCAGAAGGCACTATTTTCACTACAGGAATGCACTGTTCATAGTCATTTTGCTTGTCCCGAACCCTTTTCCGTTGCACAGTTTTACGCGCTCGTCGGCGCTTGCTACGTGGTGCACTATATAGTTTTGCAATAGGTGCAGAAGAACTTTCTTGTAATTGAGAACCAACTAAAGCACTGTTCAATTCCACAGCCCGTATAACATTTACAGAATGAACTGTTCTCGCACTTTGCGAAGCACTGTTTCTAACGTTACTGTTCTGTGAGTTTTTAATTTGCATACACACAGACTGCACATGTCCCAATTTGCCACATTGATAACAGGTTGCGTTGCGACTTGGGCACTGTGCACGTTTGTGGCGAGATACACACTGGGGGCAAGATTTACGTACATTTTTCTGAAATGAGCGTTGGCGCCCGTTATTCAAATCACTGTTTCTAACACGACGAGGCGACCTTTGTGTCGCACTTTTACACTGGCTACTGTTCACTGTCTGTTCAGCACGGCCTGTACTATTGTAAGAATCACTAGTGCTACACTGAGAACTACGGCTAGGAAAGCGTCCGTTGCGGCGCACTGAATTTACACTATGGCTTTGCATTTCTACATCAGCTAAGTCAAAAGTATCATGCGCTTCTATAAGCTGCAGTACACTGTCTAATGAGGGGTCAGACTGTTTCAGAATTGCTGCTCTAATTCTGGGGTCCTGAATATTCTGCGTAATCGCATCCCTCAACATCACGTCACTATACGAAAGTCCACAAGAGCAAGTAAATTTACATTGGCGGGTTAAGCCCTTCAATTCCGTAATCCACTCTTGGTGTGACTGCTGCGGTAATTTTTTAAGTCTGAAAAATCGGTATCGTGCAGCGGCTACAAGAACTTTTCTCTCATAATGAGCATTCAGTGCATCTACAATTTGTTCAAAGTCTACATCACGAGGAGATGCGAGAGGGAAAAGTTTTTGCAATAGTACGAAAGTCTGGGGGCCCACAATCGATAAGAAAAGGTTCTTCACTCTCTGACCTGTAATTTGATGAGCCGCGACGAGTTCTTGAAACTGCGCGAAATAGTCACTCCATTCTTCCTCACGTTCGTTGTACTGGCGGAACGTCGGAAGCGGTGCGGCGGCAGGTGTGGGCTGCTGATGTGACGACTGTTGTTGTTGGTGAGCAGCCTGTGTCGTCAACTGCGACACGGCCTGGAGAAGCTGGGTAATTTGCGCCGTCTGTAACTGAATAATTTCCATTAAGTTTGGGTTCGGGGTAGTGGCCATGCTGACCGATTAGGCGCCGCGTATACAAGTAACTTATAACAAAACACAAATGCAATATGAAAGAGGACGCGCTCTGCAACAAAAAAGTCCACAAAATACGTAACAGAATATGTTCCCCCAAAAATCTTATAATAAGGGTGGGTGGGCGGGAGCAATTTTTGCGTGCTCCGACTGCTGCTGTCTGGCTGCTGTAAGCGGGCTGGTCCAAGGTTCTATCACTCCTCGTCGCCACTTTTGTGTCCCAACTTCGTCGCCGCTTTTGTGTCCCAGCCTCGTCGTAGGTGTCGGTGGCCGAGTGGACGAGACCGACACAGTAACAAAGACAGCACGCTGGTGCAGGTACGGAGGGGAGCAGCCAGAGACTAAAAACACTAGAGCAAATTAGAAAGATATATATTGCGCAGAATGTAACAATACTTAACTTTTACATAGTACGGCAGAATGTTGATACATAGTTGTTAGAGGCCTGCCTAGTGCCTGTACAATAGCAAAGTCTTCACTCGTGCCTATCGGATTACGAAGGTCC
Source organism: Locusta migratoria (assembly GCA_026315105.1). Taxonomy (NCBI): domain Eukaryota; kingdom Metazoa; phylum Arthropoda; class Insecta; order Orthoptera; family Acrididae; genus Locusta; species Locusta migratoria. The sequence continues at coordinate 91,865,091 of CM048748.1, forward strand.
TAACTCGTTGCTATCTCAGTCCGAAGTGCGAAGTGCCCGATGTCCTTCAGTGGTGGCCACGAGCGGCGTTGTACCAGAGGGCGCTCGTGGCTGTCGTCGGAAGAACGCCGCGCCGTGCATGCATGGCGGCGCGCGGCGAAAGTAGGTGGCGCGCACTTTGTACTTGTGCGACACCACAATTACAAGTTGCTGTCTTCACCACTGTCTTAAGTAATAGTTCTAAAGCTCAAGAATGCAATGGAGAGACTAATGAGTGCAGAATATAAAATCTTAGTAAAACTAAAAAGATTAAAGTGATGAATTGCGTCAGATAAACAATCAGAAAAACGGCAAAAGCATCTTCAAAAACGGTGAAGCAAATGAAGTTAAATTCTGGTATATTATAAACAAATTAACTGATGTCGGATGAAGCAAGGAGGATATAGTTGCATTTCGACGGCTACTCCATGGTCGGGACTTAGATTTTGGTTTTATAAGGTTGACCTATTATTATCTCATCATTAATAGTAATTTGTGAAGTCCTTTAGATTGCAGTTATGTTGGATATTTTTTATCGGAAATCAACGTAAGTCTCTCATGCAAATATTATAAAGTATCTTTTCATCCATTTTCTTGTGTTTTAAACTATTACACTATGTTCAAATGTTTGTTAAATTTATGGGACTTATCTGCAGGGTCATCAGTTCCTAAACTTAGAAACTACTTATGAACTAACTTATACTGAAGACTACCATAAAAGTGAATGATAAGTGTACTAAAAATAAGCCAGAAATGGAGAATATTTTCAATTATCATTTTCTAAATTTTGAAGAGGAAACAGGATCTAGATCAGAGGTGGGCACAAATCAGATCAATGAGCAGCGCTCCGGCTCGGGCCGGAAAAAAGAGCAGCGTTCGCGCTCGGCCGGTAGTTATCCTAGTTGCCGCTAGAGGTCTGCATGCTTGCTGGCGCACGTAGTTCCATTACTTACTTATAAACATAATAGCATTTTTCAGGAGATACCCCTAGCAGTGGAATCTGTTCATTAGAGTTGGATACAAATTAGTTTGCACTATTATCTATATAAGTTATTTTATAACGCACTCAGCCAGGTCCATTTCTGCCGCAACGTTAGTGCGTTGGCTGCGCATAGGGCCATCTAGTCTCTTCAGCAGGAACTTCGTGATGGACGCCAGCTGCTCGCGGCTCTGCTCCCGCTCAGGCAGGCGGCTCCGTGAGCGCGGCTCGCTCAATGGGAACCTCTGGTCTAGATGTTCCTTATAAGAGGCCAGGCTACTAATAGAAGGGGTAATACGTCCACCGTTTGATAGAATTGTACTTCCACCAACCTCTCCTCTTGAAATCAGTAAAATAATAAACTCACTGAAAAGTAAAAGCTGTTACGGAATTGGTGGCATTTCCAGACAGGTATTTAAAGCTTGTTCTCCACAGATAAGTAGGATTCTCAGTCACTTATGTAATAGCTCTCTGAAGCTAGGTGTTTTCTCTGATAGACTGAAATATGTCATAGTCAAACCATTGCATGAAAAATAAGATACATCAGATGTTAACAACTACCTCCCAACATCTCTTGTGACAGCTTTATCGAAAATTTTTGAGAAAGTAATATATTCAAAAGTAGCCTCCCATATTTGTAAAAACAAAGTACTAACCAAATTGACAAATGTTTGTAGAGTCTATGGGACTTAACTACGGGGTCATCAGTCCATAAACTTACAAACTACTTATGAACTACTTACAACTAAGGACGGCACAAATATCCATGCCCGAGGGGGGATTCGAACCCCCGACCGTAGTGGCCGTGCAGACCGTGACTGGAGCGCCTCAGTCTCCTCGGCCACCACGGCCGGCCCAAATTGACAGTTTGGTTTTCAGAAAGGCTTTTCAGCAGAAAATGCTATACACGCCTTCACCGACCAAATATTAAATGCTCTGAGTAAGCGGATATCACGCACTGATATTTTTTGTGATCTTTCAAAGGAAAGGCCTTTGATTGTATAAATCATGGAATACTTCTAGATAAGTTTAATCATTATGGTTTGTCTGGGGCAGTGCGTAAATAATTTAATTCATACTTCCATTCGGCAGAGCGCGCGGTTGCTCGCCGTCGGAGGTTCAAGTCCTCCCTCGGGCATGGGTGTATGTGTTGTCTTTACGTTTAAGTTAGTTTAAGTAGTTTGTAAGCTTAGGGACTAATAATCACAGTCGTTATGTCACTTAAGATTTACAAACAAACGAATTCTTACTTAACTCGAAGAATGCAGAAAGTTGAAATAAGTGGTTCATTTAACGCCAAAACATCAGCCTAATCCATAAACTGTGGGACTATCAAGAGTGGGGTGCCACAGGGTTCGGTCCTCTGCTGTTCTTGATGTACATAAATGACTTGCCATTCTACATTGATGAAGTTGCAAAATTAGTTCTCTTTGATGATGATACAAATATAGTAATCACATCCAAAAACAAGAACTTGGTTATGTAATCGTAAATAATGTTTTTTTTTTACAAATTTATTAAGTGGTTTTCTGCAAACGGACTCTCAATTAAATTTTGTTAAAACACAGTATATACAGTTATGTACAGTAAATGGCACAACTCCAGTAATAAATATAAGCTTTATACAGAAATCTGGAACTAAGGTAGAATTTTCAAATTTTTTTGTGTGCATTGATGAGAGATTAAACTGGAAGCAACACATATATAGTCTTCTGAAGCGTTTGAGTTCTGCTACGTATGCTGTTAGGGTTATTGCAAATTTTGGCGATAAGAATCTCAGTAAATTAGCTTAGTATGCCTATTTTCATTCACTACTTTGTTTGGCATCATAATGTGGGGTAATTCATCATTGAGTAAAAAAAGTATTCATTGCGCAAAAGCGTGTAATGAGAATAATTGCTGGAACCCACTCACGATCGTTCTGCAGACACAGTATATAGTATACTAACTTATGAAATTTATTGTTTATAATCCAACTCAGATCAAAAGTAATAGCAGTGTGCACTGCTACAATACCAGGAGAAAAGATGATCTTCACTATGTAGGGCTAAATCTGAGTTTGGTACAGAAAGGGGTAAATTATGCTGCCACAAAAGTCTTTGGTCACCTACCAAGCAGAATAAGAACCCTGACAGATAGCCTACTAGCATTTAAAAATAAATTAAAAGAATTTCTGAATGACAACTCCTTCTACTCATTGGATGAGTTTTTAGATATAAATTAGAAAATCTAAAAAATAAATAAGAAAATAAAAATGTGTCATTTAATATTTAGAGTAATGTTACGTCTTCTACAGACACCCTTCATTAACCTGACACGTTCCACATCATTACGAAGTATCGTATTCATGATCTAAGGAGCAAGTATTAACATCCATGACCGAGGGCCGATTCGAACGCCCGACGGGGAACGGCCTCCAGCGTCGGAGCATAGCGCCTAAATTTGCTCGGCCAGTCCGCCGCGGCTTTAAACTTTTACATTTGTTGCTGTAATAACGTACGATTCATAAGGACACAAAAAACTTTATCGTGCAATATTCCATTATTGCTGTGTAATAACTGTTAGACGCAGAGTAGCGGCATCTAGCGAGCTTACAATGAAAGTGTAGTCTGTTATGAATAGTAGTGCCTATTGGACGTTTCTGCTTGCACGGTGGCCTAGTCCACACCGCATCTTGAAAATGTATGACGAAGTTAAGCTGTTTTATTTCATTATCGATGGTGCTACCAAGGCTTCATTGTATTAGATGTTGTGAACAAGAAGATAATCCTATTGTCCAAGACATTAAAGATAAAAGTGAAGCAATGAATTAAAATTTGTGGTGCGACCGGGAATCGAACCTTGACCTCCATGCTTACTAGGCAGATGTGTTACCGTTTTTTTTCCTTGTTCCATGCGTAGTTCATTTCCTTGCGGTCGTTGATCCATTTTGTTCGTTGTCGTTCGATGAGTTTTTGGCTCAGCTTTTTTATTGCAGAGAGGCGTTCAGCCCTCTGACCGGGCGCGCTGAGCTACGGCGCCCGGCGTTTTTAAACACACACCCATGCCCTAGGGAGGACTCGAACCTCCACGGCGAACAACCGCGCGCTCCGCAGCGAGACGCTTTAGACCGCCACGTCACAAGTTTTAATTCTGCTTCTGTGTTCCAAAGATATTTGTCACTACTGCCATTGCTCTCCATGCAACGGAATAGCATCTCGGTAATGGACATTTAAATTGACATTTATATCATCTTTGCAGGAATTTTCCACTATGTCCATTGCCGAGGTGCTATTCCGCTGCATGGAGAGCCTTGTCAGTAGTGACAATTATCTTTGGAACACATTAGCAGAATTAAAATTTGTGACATGGAGGGAAGTCGTAATAAGACTATTCCATGGCGCCTTATGAGATAGAGGTGTGGTGGCCTAACGGTAACACGGCTGCTTAATAAATATTGAGGTCTGGATTCGATTCCCGGGCCCACCACAAATTTTAATTCATTGCTTGGCGTTTATCTTTAATGTCTTGGATATATTCGAGACGAAAACCGTCTTAGGGTTTCTCTATCTATATTTAAATAATCCTATTGTATTTTAAGCACCTAATTTTATACTTGTATGAAAGATACGTTTATCAGTATGATATTTCAGCGTTATTGGATGGAAACAGAACATTAGATGCATTTGATATGTGATGTGTTTTTTTCTGCATATGTGAAGATTGTTGTCACTGACCGAAACTTCAGATGAAATTCGGAAATAAAAATTTCCTGAGAAGCAGATATGCTCAGTCAAAGAGAGAATTTGTGTACAAGAAAATTAAACTGCTAACAAATATATGCCTAAATTGAAGGAAAAAAATTCTGAGAATTTGCACATCTACAACAGTTTAGCATCGACTACTGGAAAACCGGATCACATCAGATTCAAAATGTTTGAGATTTAGTGAGGATTCTTGATATTACGTGGATTGATAACGAATCAGCGAGGTAAGGATGATGTGGAAGAAATTGACAAGAATAGTGGTCAGGATGAGAGGAAATATGTTAAGACGTCATAATATAACCTCCTTGCTACTAGAGGGAGCTTTATAAGGTAAAAACTGCAAGTGCAAAATAAAGATCAGTAGATCAGTGACGCCAAACATCACGTATCCTAAGCAAGTGTCCCGTGCAGCTTCAATAGATGTTCCCGGATGCAATTTGTCCCGTATTTTCCCGATATACCGGAAAAAATTACGTGAGTTACGAAAGTTACCTTATTTGTTTTTTGTACAGTTTACTTGGAGAAAAACATAACATGTAATCATATCAAAGAAATTCAAATTTTCGTGGAGCTTATGAGACTTTCCTACGGGGTCATCAGTCTTTAAACTTACAAACTATTTATGAAATAGCTTATACTAAAGACGGCACAAACATCCATGCACGAGGGGGGATTCAAACCCCCGACGGGGAACGACCTCGCGCAACGCAGAATAGCACTTCAATGGGCTCGGTCGCTCCGCCGAGGCATTTAATCGATTATAGGGATTTTTATAAAAGTTATAACACTGATGACAAGGCAGAGTGTTGGAGCGTGTGAATTGAACATGCTGTTATCGTGTGGTACATGTATATATTGTTCTGCAATGCAGTTTTTAGAGAGTTAGTGAACAACTAACTATTCGTAGTGACAGTATTATAATACTACAGTGAATTTGTTTTTCAAAATGAACAAATATACGACTGGCGTTCTAATGGAAAGGTACGAAATGGCACTGCCAAAATAATTGAAGGTTTTATTGAAACATAATCACCAGAGGCCTAAGTACAACTATCTCACTGTTTAACGAGCTGCATTCCTGTTGCTGTGACACGAGTGAGTTCTGTACTGTGTCCTTCAGTTCGACGTCCGAGTTGAAGCGGTTCCTTTTCAGACGAAAGTGATGGAATTCACATGGTGAAATTTCCGGGATATAGGACGTATGCTGAAGCTACTCCCACTTGAACTTGGTCGGTATCCTTTGTGTGACTCTGGAGACGTGTGAACGAGCGTTACCACTGAGAACCTCCCCCCCCCCATCCATTTCAGCAGCCCAGTCCGTTTGCTCTTGATGGACACGGATGTCTCCACAGTGCACGTCACTATTGATGATTTTTCCGTGCTCGCGGAATTCAATGAGCATCGGACCTCGGACGTCGAAAAACACGGTGAGCATCATCTTACCTGCTGAGGGCACACCCTTGAACAATTTAGGGGCTGGTGAGGACGCATGCTTCGCGTCCTTAGATGTCGCTCTACGTTATCCCAAAGCAGCATATTCAGACTTCAGCCGGTTTGGTTATTAAGACGTTTCGAACCTTTTCATTTGATCACTTCTCGACAAGGACCAAATCCTAGTGATCAATCGTCGTGAAAGCGACCGTTTGTTTCTTAACATGAATGTTTGTCGAAGGAAGAGTGTTGGAAGGCTAGTGTCAAAAATGTACATACGTCCTCCAGTTAAGTTAATAAAAAAATTTCAATCGCCCACGGTCGAAAATTGACGTTACGCAACATTTCGAACGGCGTGAACGGAAGAAGAAAGAATAGTGATGCATCTAGCTTGTCTTTTAAAAAATTCTGTCTAGTAAGACGTACATTGAAAGTGAAAAATTGGTTGGGGAGAGATCTCTGGACACCTCCCGCACCCTACTCCGGTAATTATATTTCGTACTTTTTACGGGTTTATCTAGCAACCCTGATAAAGGCGGAATATTTGCGGCAAATAACCGAGGTCGTAAGGTGCAAATGCTCTTATGAAATGGTTTAGAACAAAAGAGGAATTCGTGGTGAACTGCACCAAACCAGCTGTTGTGGTCTTCAATCAGCAGACTGGTTTGATGCAGCTCTCCACGCTACCCTGTCCTGTGCAAGTCTCTTCATCTGAGAATACGTTCGGCAACCTACATCCTTTTGAATCTGCTTACTATATTTGTCCCTCGGTCTCCCTCCACATTTATACCCCACGCGCTTCCTTCTAATACTAAGTTGATAATTCCTTGATGTCTCAGAATGTTTCCAACCAATCTATCCCTTCTCTTAGTCAGGATATGCCAGAAACTCCTTTTCTCCTCGATTTGGTTAAGCACCTCCTCATTAGTTACATGATGTATCCATCTAATTTTCATCATTCGTCTGTAGCACCATATTTCAAAAGCTTCTATCATTTTTTTATCTGAACTACTTATCGTCCACGTATCACTCCCATACAATTCTACACTCCAGACAAATGCTTTCAGAAACGACTTCCTAACATTTATATTAATATTGGTTGTTAACAAGTTTCGCTTCTTTAGAAACGCTTTTCTTCCCATATCCATTCTGCGTTTTATATCTTCTGCAATACCATCAGAAGTTATCTTGCTACACAAATAACAAAATTCATCTACTACTTTTATTGACTCATTACCTAATCTAATTCTTTCAGCATCTCCTCATTTTCTGACATTACCTCCGTTTTACTCTTGTTAATGTTCATCTTACATCTCCCTTTCAAGACACTGTCCATTCCATTCAATTGCTCTTCCAGATCTCTTGCTGTCTCTGAGAGAGTTACTATATCATCAGCGAAACGCGATGTTTTTATTTCTTCTCCCTGCACTTTAATGACTTTTCCAAATTTCTCCTCCCATTCCTTCACTGCCTGCTCAGTGTACAGATTGAACAACATTGAGGAAAGGCTACAACACTGTCTTACTACCTTCCCAACCTCTGCGTCTCTTTCTTGCCCTTTGACTCTAATAACTGCTGTCTGGTTTTTGTATAGGTTGAATATAACTCTTCGATCCCTATATTTTACCCCTGATACCTTCAGAATTTGGAAGAGTGTATTCCAGTCGGCAGTGTCAAAAGCTTTCTCCAAATCGACTAACCCTAAAAACGTAGGTTTCCCTTCCTTTGCCTATCTTCCAAACCAGCTACAACAGTTAAAATAAAACAAATAATAAAGTTTCATTAACTTATTAAAATGTTGGGAGTCACACTATAGATTTTGTTCCAAAGCTCAGTATAGTGAAAGCAGCGCCTGATTACAGGAAAATGAATCAGCTAAGTGGTTTTCGTTATATGACCGAGCAATGGGTAGCATATTTAGAGCACGAGCTACATGCTGGAATGGCAGGAAAACACACGCACGGACGCACACACACACACACACACACACACACATACACACACACACACACACACACTTGAACGATTTACCCATATGAGTGTACGTGTTAAAAATGTTCAAATGTTTGTAGAGCTTATGGGACTTAAGTACGGGGTCATAAGTTCCTAGACATACAAACTACTTATGAACTACCTTAGATTAAAGGCGGCACAAACATCCATGCCCGAGGGGGGATTCGACTCCCCGACGGCGAACTGCCGCGCGCACCGCAACACGGCGCTCTAGTACGCACAGCTAATCCGCCACGGCGGTATACGTGTATTAACTACGTGTATTGTCTGCGTGATTTATGTTCCTAAGCCTATGACCGCACCCCGGGCTGCAGGGCAAGTGACGAAAGAGAGCCGGAGGCACGCCAGGTGGGCTGCAGCTTTGCTGGCGCCTGCCCACGTACAGTGCTGAGCTGGGAAGCGGCCCGACTGCGCAACGCCGGCCTGCCGCCCTGCCCCTGCACGCTTCTGCGGCTGCGGCCTGATGAATGGACGCCTGTACCTTCATTAGAGGCGCCTGCGTTCGCTCGTCCGCGCTACAGCAATTTACTGCCACCACCCGGCCTTGCCGACTGAACCGCCAAGTGTGCTTGCCCCGCTCGTGTTAGAGGGTTGTCTGATGTGCGGTGATAGCACTAACATGAGAGGTACGAGTGCCACCAAACCTTGATTACTAACTCTATTCCAAAACGTTTTCGCAGACATTAAGTAACGGTGTTGTTTTGTATGACACCTAGTTCAGGGTAACGCGCGAAAAAACTGCTGCGTCATGTTAGAGGGTTTCTTTACTACTCATTCTCGTTGCAGCATATTTTCCGCACAGTATTCATATACTATAAGTACCTGCAATACCATTATACGATATATTGTTTGCAAAATATGAACTTTTCTTTGGTCTAATAAAACTCCATGTCATTCCAAGCATGTGTGTCAATTTTACCTCTCAATCTACATTATTCCGTGATTAATTAAGTTTTCAAATTTATACCAACTTTTTGATCACCTGGTATATTGTTTTACCTAAGTAAAATTAGAATCATTGCTTTTTATTTATCAAATTTCATGTATCAAATGTATACCTTGTATGTTTCAAATGTAGTTTGTGTATACATCATTTATAAACTACAAGTGTAATGTGTTAGGGAACATAAAGAATACTGCAATCAAGCAGTTCTGAACAAAACTGTATTTTATATAAGAAAATTTCATTCTTCATATGGAGGTAAAATTTGTGTTCCATATATAAAATTCTGATTCAATAGATCGTTTATATAACGACAAGTAGTATGTATGAATATCACACAACACACTTAATAACACAGACATACATGTAGAAACACAGCAACACCTAGATATAATTTCAGGTGAGTATAGCTTGAAGCAATACCAAGACGTTCTCAGCTGAAATAGGTAAAATTGAACAAGTGTCATTCCTTCAGGTATTTAGAAAATTAGATAAAACTCCACATATTGCAACTCACATTTACTGCATGTTTTTGATACTAGTACTGACGCTTATTTATCTCATTAAATTTCTCTACTACTGATTGAAACCAAATTACGGATTGTGAAGCCTTAGTTTCGAGATAAAACTAGAAAATTCCAGAATGAAACTTTCACTCTGCAGCGGAGTGTGCGCTGATATGAAACTTCCTGGCAGATTAAAATTGTGTGCCGGAACCGGGACTCGAACCTGGGACCTTTGCCTTTCGCGGGCAAGCGCACTACCGACTGTGCTATCCCGACACGATTCACGATGCCGCCTCACAACTTTACTTCCGCCAGTACCAGTTTCAACTAGAAATTTTTTTATTTTTTGGTTTCTTTTTTTTCCATTATTAAAAAAAGAAAAAAAAAAACAGTAAATGTGTAGCAATAAAACTGTAACAACTTTTCAATGCACTGCATTTCTCTGTACAGGAAATGAATAAATTATGCACTATGAAATGAACAGAAGTATATATTTTAGTTTTGGTGTATTATGCCGTAATACTAAGCAAAGAAAACTTCTAAAATTCTAAATTACGATTTCGTTGATTTCCACGACCTGTTGTTGATGAAAGCTATAAGTGTGCTAAAGTTAGTTAGCTTTTAAAATCTCAAGTTTGACAAGTTTCGTTGATTAGCTTGTTCACAGAAACAGAGAAGACAGCAGGGTTACAAATAAATTTTTAAATCATTACACGTTCTTATTTCACGATCCAATTTAATGAAATACTGAAATACTGGCGGTGTATTGCCAAAACCATCGCAGAAGTTACGTGTTAAAAACTGATTGCAAGTAGTTAAGCAGTCATTGAAATAAGTGTGTTCAAACAGATCAACGACAGACTGTTCGTTTTACAGTATATTATCGAAATATGTACACTAAACACCTGCATTATTATCTTGACAACTATTCTAATTGAACCAAATGTGAATACGTGGTTAAGAGTTGTGTTGTTCAACAGGCATGTGAACTAATGTGGTTATTATTTTATGTATATTTTATTGCTTTAATTTTGACTAGTCATGCATTTTATTTCTGACTGTCCGCTACCACAACATTTAGTAAATAACTATCAGCCAATACACCTTCCAGATTTTTTGTGGAGCACTTTAAGAAGCAGCTTAATGCCAATTGTAGGACACTAAAATATGACACCATAGAGTGTCGAAACCGTTCGTCTTAAACAAACAACAAAAATTGCGATCTTGGCATCTCTCCTTATATTAGTACAAAACGATTGGTCCCTATGATGAGTAAATTAAAAGAATCTCCAGGATTTCCGACTACTAACTGTAAAAGGCCTATGGTTACATTGTTCATTATTGCTTCATTAAACTTGCGTAATTTAAATAAAACATATTTTAAATATAAACAATCTTTAGAAATACGTCCGGACACACTAGTTGTAAATATGTCTAGTTACACGGATTTTGATGCTCAGATTCCAGACAGCTTCACTCTTCTAAGACATTTTGTTGAATTTCAAGAGTCTGTAATTTCTTAGTAATAGCTGGTCTCCTTGCTAACACTAGTTAATAGCTTCCTCCTGATATCAGACTTTTCATTATCCTTGAGCAGTTTGCAGTAGCTTTCTCTCGATGCGCTCAAGCAATTCAAAGCGCGGAAGCACTAATGAATGCCTTTCTCGCCGAAGTCTTCTTCTGCCAGCGTACAACATCGATTATTGAAGCATCACGAGGCTTATGTGTTATGGCGAATGGAATACTATTTTCGACATGAAAGGCAGTAAACAGAAATGACATTCAAACAATCGCTTAGAATGCTGTTTATGTAAATTATTATTAACAATCGCTTGAGAAATAATCTAATACTGAAGAAATAGGCGATCCAATTCCTAACTGGAGCAGTGATAATGGAGGAAAAAATTACACAACGTTGTGTAATTTACAATTACTTTTTTATCGTATACTTCTTTCTAACAAACGGAATCGACGTGTTATCCAGTCTTTTCACGGCCGTATTGATGTCCAGATTTCGCTATTTTTGCCTTAATTCCAACAGATGAACTGAGCTATAATCTTACTGTGACAGAGCCAAAAGCGTGTGTTTTACAGTTATCTCTATAAGTAAGTAATTGAAGTATTCTCAAATTACTTGCACGGTAATAATGGGATTAAAGGTGAAAATATTATCATAAACCGAAACATACAGTGAAGGGAAGGGGTGGAAGGCAATAAGAGGGAGGTGTAGAGGAGTACGGGCAGGGAGTGGGCTAAATTGAACCATTAAAAATAATATAGATAATATAGAAAGAAAATAAAGAAGTATCAACAATAAATAAAATAAATTAATTTAGTGGATATTTTGAGGGCCGACACAAGCTCAAGGAAGACATGAATTGTTGGGATACAGGATAATGAAAGGGAAAAGGGGGGGGGGGAATAATGTTAGGCATAAGTTGTAGGGAAGGCAGGTTAAGACCAGGAAGGTTGCGGGACCGTAGAATGGGTTGAAGGGACAACTGCCAGTTGTGCAGTTCAGAAGAGCTGGTAGTTGAGGGGAGGATTCAGATGGCTCCGGTAGTAAATCAGCCATTGGAATCCAGAGTGCTGTTTCCAGCTGCATGCTGCGCCACAGACAGGTCCATCTCAGTTTTCTCCCCAGTTTGACGGTGTCCATTCGTCCTGATGGATAGCTGATTCGTCGTCATACCATACGTGAAACGATTGCAGAACAGTTAGTGTTAAAGAAGTAGCAGATTAATACCTGATGTGTGATGGGGGAGTTTCCGTGACTCATGAACTACGTATCATACTTTGACACAATATCGACGGTACATTCAACTGTACGTGTAAATTCACTCTGTAGAACTTCCTGCGAATACAATTTGTAGTGTAAAAGTTATAAATGATAATTGTTTACTACGTGCCGTAGTCTTATGTCAGTATCAGCGGAAAAGTAGTAGGCGTGAAACATTTTTCGTTTCATCATTTAGCTGTGTTGTCAGCGAGAAGAACTGCGAGAGGTGTTCAAATGAAACGGTACGAAAAAACACTGTGGGTATAATTGAAGTCTATAGTCAAAAGTAATGATCCGGCCTGAACACAAATATCCCACTGTTTAACGAGCTGAAGGATTTTCTGTTCTCAGAATTCCTGTGACTGTGACAAGAGCCAGTCCTTTACTTTGTCTTTCAGTTCGTCGTCTGACCTGAAACGCTGTCCTTTGAGATGTTTTTGTAGCGGACCAATTAAATGAAAGTTAGGGGGCTCCATGTTCATTCTGTAGGGGGAATGCTCAAGCTGCTTCCATTTGAACTTGTCCAGTACACTTTGTTTGACCCTGGAGACGTGTGGGCGCGCCTTATTATGGAGCAGAATCACTCCCTCCTTGAGCAGCCCAGGCCGTTTACTCATGATGCACTTGCGTAGGGTACGGTGTTTCTCACAGAACACGTTACTGTTAAAGGATTTTCCGTGCTCGAGGAATTCGGTGAGTATCGGACCTCGATCGTCGGAAAAGACAGTGCACATCGACTTGCCTGCTGAAGGCACATCCATGAATCTTTTTAGTATGAGGACGCATGTTTCTCGTCCCCAAGATTTCGCACGACGTTATTCAAAAGCGACATTACCTTCAACCGGTTTGGTTGTTAAGACATTTCGTACCTTTTCATATGAACACTCCTCGTATAATAAAGGTTTGAAATTATGTTTACAGTTAGCTACAAGTCGCCAACTACTCTGATTCTCATACACTTTATGAAGTTAGATCTAAAAACAGAAAGATTTAGGTGTTCCTTTTGCCACCGCGCTATCGGATAATGGAACGGTAGAGAAATATTGTGAAAGCGGTTCGGTGAACCCTCTGATATACACTTAAATGTGATTTGCAGAGTAAATATATAGATACAGATTACCGACTAATAATTTCCTGTCATAATTGTTAACTCTGTGCTTTCAAATGACCTTAACAGAGCTTGAACGTGGGACCTTCCATTCACTAGATTTATTGTAAGTGATCAGTGGTTTCTAAAGACTCGATATAGAGTAATAATGTAATTGTCTGTTCAAATACTTTTCTAACTGTAAAAAACCGTCTAACAGTTTATTATAGCAAAAATCATAGTCAAATACAACTGTCATACGCCGATTCAAAGATACTTGTCTTCAATGCAGAAGCAGCTGAATACAGCTTCACTCTTAGGCTCTTTCATTGCATTCAGTGAACCCAGATACAAGAAGCAGATCATCCAACTTTTTATCAGAAAAAACTGTGCATACAGCCGAGTATCACTATTAACGTACAGGGAAATGGGGTACACATCTGATGAGTTCAGAATGGAAGATTGAAGGCGAACCTTTAGCAACCGGGACATTTGGTTTCAAAACAAGACATACTGCGAATACTATCAACTGTACCGGTGTTGTGCAAATATTTTCAGTGAAATATACAAAAATAAAACAAAAAAATATGACCACTTGGGACAACTGCGAAACGTTGTTGGAATTGTTTATTTATTGATGAAGGTCCGAAGATGGGCGTCTTTCTATTTATTTATCGTGAAGTAGGGAGAGAAGCGAGTTTCCCTCAACACAAACGAATGAGGCGTAAGGCAGCGACATAATTTCAAATTAAATAAGGAGATCTTGTAGTGTCAGTGTTTTAAAGAACAAAAAAGGCTTATATTTGCAAATTATGGATGAAAGAGGGGAAGAAAGAAGGATTAGGAAAGAAAGGATTGACTGTGGCTGCATCAAGGCAATAAAATTAAACATTGGCGACAAGTGAACCCGGGTCTCCCGCTTCGGGCCAGTGGCCGCCTTAACCACTTGGGTACGTTTGGTCGCCTCCGGTCCATCTCAGAGTTCCACAAATCGCGCGCTACGGCTGTAGCGCCCCTACCGCCTATGCCCTCTTTCACTTGCCATTACGGATTCCCGAGCGAGGTCGAATGTATGACCACATATGCGGTGACGTAAATGAAGCTCACGCCTTCTTCGCGTGTAAATACTTATTATGTTGGTGTGGCTGTTTCGGACTAGTCCGAAAGAACACACACCATACCAACATATTATAGGCTTAAATGGTTGTCACTGATTGTAATACTAACTTCATATGACCTTCAGATGATGCCAGAGATATAAACAGGCTGAAAAGCAAATAGTGTATAGGATTCTTGAGGGGAGGATGAGTGACGTCCCAGTGCTTCACTAATGAGTCAGGAGCTGGCATCAGATTGTGTGTTATGGGGCGAGCTATCTGGTGCAGTGTAAATCTTCGTTTTTGACGTCAATAGTTTCTGACAGAGGTGAAAGAAATAAAGACATAAAAATCTTAGGAATGAAATGAGACACATACACATTTATTCTGGCAGTTGATTACTCAGTCACCTAGATATATTAAACCATATTATGTTATTGTAAAAAATGGACGTTCCTGTGTGTGTGTGTGTGTGTGTGTGTGTGTGTGTGTGTGTGTGTGTGAGTGTGTGTGTGTGAGTGAGAGAGAGAGAGAGAATGTTCATTATTTCCAATAATAATGGATCGATTTCACCCAAAGTTCGTGCCAAAAGGCCACAATCGCTATGGGGGAAGAAACGACTAATAATTCAGGATATAAGGTCACAAACAAAAATTTACTAACAATCATGGACAAAGTTGTTCATCTACTCCTGAACTGCTGGACTAATTTGAATGAAAACTGGTACACATGTTTCTTACTATCAAACAGAAATTGTTGTAAGGTAACAACGACCTGCTACACAGTCCAGGAGATATAACGTCTTTAAAAGTCATACGCGATAAACCGTTAAACTGGGTCTCCACTTAAACGAGATTTTATTCATTCACTGTTTAAGAATTTCGTAGTGACTTGCAAAAATATTTACACGCTATATCAAACCTTTGTGAAAGTTTTCTCGCTAACAACCACAGAAAAGTGATTAAAGAAAACAAAGTTTATCATTTACTACATTTCCGCTGTTCATGCAGTAAAGTTACGCTATTCGCCATGACTTTACAATTTATTACTTGTACAGTTATATTCCAGAGACATTATACAGACTGTATTCACACGTGCCATTGAATGTACCTTCGAAATTACATGACGGCACGACATGCAGTCGAGAAGATACGACGTCAATGAAGTGCTTGGAAAACCGCTCCATCACGCATCAGGCTGTAGTTTATTTTGTCTTTATTACCAACTGTACACGCAGTACATTTCGCTAACAGTTTCGTAAGATATAAACATTAGTCTTTTCATTCTCCACTTCGAGAAGTGGAGACGGGATGTTTGGGATCCGGGCCATAAAGAGTCGTGGTTCTCTATTCAGCCAATTATCAGACAAGCTGAAAGTGGGGCAATGGAGATTCGAAATTGGGAATAAGTCTGGAGGGGCTTACCAGTTTTGGCGTACGCCTTACAATCAAGAGAAACCTTGGTCGGAACGGGAGATTTTTTTCTAAATATGTATAAATTAAACACTGGGACAGTGCGTATGCATTTCTGACTAGCAAAAGTAATGCGCCCGAGCTAGTGAAATTTTTTTAAAGTAAGATAACGGAAAATTCTGCAACTGAAAGGAACAGATACATACAAATGGGGAAAGTTCCACTCGCACAATGGGAAAAGAAACATGCCCTTTGGTTAGAAATTCCATTTCAGTATAAAGAAAAACAAATATTTGGACCAGTTTAATTTATTTTTGGAACAATGTTCAAGATAAAAATAGTTATCAGGAGAGTACGAGTGCACTCCCGACAACCAAAATTTGGATGTATAGATTAGCTTATCCCTGCGGCGTGGGCTACTTACGAAACTCCAATCGCCAACATTCTCCTCTGAATGCGAAAATATATTGTTGACTCCCACTTACATAGATAGAAATGATCATCAGAATAAAAAACGAGAATTCAGAGCTCGAACGGAGAGATTCAGGTGTTCTTTCTTCCCGCGCGCTATTCGAGAATGGAATGGGAGATAAATAGTTTAATGGTGGTTCGATGAACCCTCTGCCAGGCACTTAAATGTGATTTGCAGAGTATCCCATGTAGATGTAGATGTAGAGACCAAATTGCAGTGTACAAGTGTCTCCCTCGATGAACCGCACCCGAGAGCGCGGTATCCTCTGCGTCTCGAGGAAAGAAAGAAAACTAAATTGCTGTAGGAGTATTTCTGAAGAAACAGAATAATTCAGCTGTAAGAAATCGAAACTGAAGTGAACAGAGAGTGAGTCAGAAAGCGATGGAGAAATGAGAGAATCGGAAACATCATACCGGTAACGATTTCGGGTAAGGCTCCTATAAACCCGAGCTGAACTATCCGCCATTTATCCGCAAGCTGTAGGAGTTACCACGTTCCGGACGAAGCTCATGCGTTACATCGTGTTTCATTCAACTCGTTCACACTCGCAAACTACTCACTGTATCAACGTGCAACTTCCATTAATGTGTTCGTTAAGAACTACACTACATTTTCATTTTAGTTTTATTTATGGCAATAATTTACAAACAGCATATACTAATAGTTTACGACCTTGCACTTTCTGACAGCGTTACGGAATTTTCGACATGCAGGAACTGGCTGGTGGTCGTGAGACAGTGCGCCGTGCCCCAGGGGATAGCCACTCGGCCAGTTAGCTACGCTATCGCAGCCTCCCTCCCCGGAATTTTTGAAGGGTTTTAGCTCCGAAACTAACAGTGATAGGAATGTAGTTTAAATTGATTTGGACACAACTGGTTTCAACGAATCCAATGCACGACAGAAAAAACTACTGTTCCATTTAAAAAATTATAGCTTTGCGGTGAAACTCTTTGGAAAATGATACAATGAACTATGTTCATAGCTCCGCAGAGAGTGTAACATTTCTTGTATTGACCTACCGCATTAAAAAGTTATAGAGGCAAACACAGTGAACCGGATACGTGAACAGGAGGTAAGGAGAGAGGCGAAATGGTGCCGAAGCAACGTAAAGGCAGCGGTATTGCGTACGCCTACAACGAGATGCAGCACAGCGCGCGGAACCGAGTAGGCCGGTGAGAGACGGGCTTGCCACGTACGATCCCCGGCGATGGGCCGCAAGGCCTCGGCAAGTGGTAGCGATCGGCGAGTCGTGCTTTCCCACGGCAGCGGCAGACGCCCCGCCCAGTGGCATCGGCGAGGGAAGGGCCGCGCCGGGCCGCTGCGCGCTTGCGCCACGAGGCGAGAGCATCCGCCCCGCGAGATGGCATCGCGGAAGCCGCCGCCGCGCAGGTAGCTGTTCCCTGCTCGCTGCTCCTGCTCCTGCTCCTGCCCTGACCTTGCTTTCTATGCGCGCCGCGTGACGGCGGTCGACCCGCTATTTATAGCCGCGGTCTTCCACCTTTACCGGTGCGGTTGCGCGTCACCGCCGATTTCATCCTAGCGGATGTCACTGGTCAGTGACTGTGGCAAGAGGCAGCGGCCTCGTCTCGTTGAATACGGCAACAATTCTCGATCGATCGAGGAAGTAAAGCTGGGCGTCGCCAGTATTCGGTTGGGTGAACGACTGCGTACGCCACGTCCTGTTCTTTCTCTTAACCGTTACAATTCTGCATTACATGAACATTTGGGCACATGAAAGGTAACGATACCTGATAGGTAGTCCGCACATTGCATCTGACAAGGAAAGTACATGGGCTCGAACAAACATATCTGTATGAACGTTTGCTTAAAGGATCTCTACATACACCTCAGTGTGCTCGTGGGTGTCGTTTTTATGCAAAACTCTGCAATTATGCTCAAGAAAGCACTATAGATGTAACTGAAGGCGCCATACGTAATGCAGATATCTTGACTATAACTTATGTAATAGTCATCGTACATGTTCTCTAGTGCATTGTCATCAAAAGCCGTGATGACAGTTTCAACTTTAACCTTCTTCTCGGAAGGTTGTTGGTATTCACTGCCACTGCTTCCATCGCCTCTTTCCCCACTTACCTTAGCACTACCGCTTGCAATGAGTTGTTCCTCGTTATCATCCCTATTATCATCATTATGTGTTAGTGTTACAACAGTGTTTAACTTACGCTCATATTTCTGTACCATAACAGATACGAGAAAGCATGCGAATGATTCATCTTCTACACTAATACCGGACTAAAGATGAGGCGCAGTAATATAAAGCCACAATGGTTCTTCTCAGAACCAACACTGACAGTAGCGAGCATAAACGTCGAGGGTATCACCACAGCTAAAGAAGAAATCTTATCGGAATTCTGTAAGACCTCGAAGTGCGATGTATTGTGCATTCAAGAGACCCACAGAGACCTAACTGCCAGAAGACCGAACATTTCAGGTATGAAATCAACGGCAGAAATACCACACAAGAAGCATGGGAGCGCTATGTTCGTGAAATCTCAAACTGTGGTCTCCTCTGTGGGAACAACTAACCTAAATGGTATATAAATTATTACCATCGAAATTGGAAAATGCACCATAATCTCGGTATATAAACCCCCAAATCAACCCTTTACCTTTTCGCCTACACCTAACTTCCAGTCACAACCCCACCAGCTCATTCTGGGAGATTTCAACAGTCACAGTATACTATGGGGTTATGCAGAATCGGATGCAAATGGTGATGCCGTAGAGACCTGGGCAGAAACGAGTGGTCTAGCACTAATTCATGACCCAAAACTCCCACCATCCTTCCAAAGTAATGTCTGGAAAAAGGGATACAACCCGGATATATGTTTTTCAAATATCGATCTTGAGGACCGATGTACCAAAGTGGTATATGGCCCCATACCAAAGACACAGCATAAACCAGTTGGTATTAACATCTACCCAGCAGTCCGACCACAGACCATCCCATTCAGGAGGAGATTTAACTTTAAGAAGGCAAACTGGGAAAGCTATGCATCTATGATAGATTCTGAGATACAACATGTTGAACCAAGACCAGAAAATTATGAACAACTTATCGAAATAATAAAGAATACGTCTAGGAAAGTTATTCCCAGGGGGTGCAGACAACAGTATGTCGCTGGAATGTCCACTGAATCCAAAGAACTACTCAAAAAATACGAAACACTCTATACTGCTGATTTTCAGCGAAGAAACAGTTGACTGTGGAACAGCCCTACTCCAAAAATTAAGCCAAGGAAGGAAGGAGAAATGGATCGAAACATTGGAAAAAATGGACATGACACACAGTAGCAAAATAGCGTGGAACTTCATCAAGAAACTGAACGGCGACCCTAAGGAACAAATATTACCATGCAAGGTTACAGCAAACCAAGTAGCCACCCAAATACTGTTGAACGGGAAAATCAAGAAACAACAAAAGTACCCAAAAATTGCCAGAAATATCAATCGGGAGACCAACCACTTGGGGACACCTTTCACTATGAAAGAACTTCAAGATGGCATGAATATGTTAAAAAAAGGGAAAGCTGCTGGTGTGGATGACATATGCACTGAACAAATCAAGAATTTAGGGCAAAGGGCCAAGAGTTGGATTTTACAATTGTTCAATACGTGCTGCAAAACTTGCAAAATCCCAAAACACTGGAGAAAATCTAAAGTAATAGCGTTACTTAAACCAGGGAAGGATCCAGAGAATCCTAGTAGCTACCGACCCATCTCCTTGCTCTGTCACTTTTTTAAACTGTATGAGAGACTTATCCTGTCCAGAATAGGAAAATATGTTGACAAACATCTCATTCCACAACAAGGAGGATTTAGACCTGGCAAGTCCTGTACCGGCCAAGTCCTTGCACTGACAGAACATATTGAAGAAGGGTATGAAGGGAAGCTCATAACAGGGGCAGCCTTCGTAGATCTGACAGCAGCCTACGATACCGTCAGGCACAATATATTACTCCATAAAATCTATGAGACACTCGGTGATTACCATCTAGTTAGGGTCGTACATTCATTGTTACAGAACAGAAGGTTCTTTGTATTGTTGGAGGGCAAAATGAGTAGATGGAGGGACCAAAAGAACGGCCTCCCTCAGGGAAGCGTCTTAGCTCCAATCCTCTTCAACATATACACAAATGACCAACCTACACCGGCCCACACTAAGCAGTTCATCTACGCCGATGACCTTGCAATATGCGTTCAAGGAAAAAGATTTGAAGAAGTAGAGGAAAAACTTGAAAATGCCTTAATATCGATGACTGCCTACTATAATAAAAATTCCTTAAGACCCAACCCTTCCAAAACTCAAGTTTGCGCTTTCCACCTTCACACGAAAGAAGCCAAACGGAAACTTCAAATTACGTGGAACGGGAACACCTTAGAACACACAGACCACCCTAAATATCTTGGCGTGAGTCTGGATCGGTCTCTAACTTATAAACAGCACTGCATCAAAACGAGACAGAAAATAATGACGAGAAATAATATACTTAGAAAGCTAACGGGTAGCATGTCCAGGTGTGCTACGAACAACGGCACAGGCGCTCTGTTTCTCAACGGCTGAGTATGCGTGCCCTGTATGGAATAGATGCGCTCACACGAAACAAGTAGATGTGGCCCTCAATGAGACCTGCAGGATAGTGACAGGGTGCATGAAACCGACGTCGGTCAGACTCTTGTACAAGGCAGCTGGTTTTGCAGATCCCACAGCTCGCAGAAACGCTTTAGAACATGTAGAGAAAGTAAAACAACTCGCAGATGAGCGACATGTCCTCTACAGAGCTCGACCACCAGAGACACGACTGAAGTCTAGGAGAAGTTTCCTTGTAACCGTCCATGACGAACCGCCCGAAAATTTCCCTCTCCCCCCAGTTCAGTGGACCGGTCAAAACCTAAATTTTAAAACCTGGAAAACCTTGAATAGGCTCAGAACGGGGGTCGCACCAGTAAAAGTAAATATGCTTAAGTGGGGTATAATCGACCAAACCGATATAAACTGTGACTGTGGAGAAAGTCAAGATATGGAACACCTTCTTACATGTGAAAAATGTCCACACCGGCGTTTCCTCGAAGTTTTGTGGCTCGCGAATACTAATAAAATAGACGTAGCCCAGTACTGGGCCGATAACCTTTAAATAGTCCGGACACGATAAAGAAAGAAAGACCATCTTCACGAAGAATGGTTCTTCGTAACTTCATCTCAACCAATCGGAGTACTTTAGCTGGATTGATTAGCAATCGCCGCTCCATCTGACGCTTCACCATACAAATGTCACACAACGCAACTTCGGAGGCACACTGCACCGTCCCTACTGGCGAACTGACAGGTCAAAGTGGAATGTGGCAAGGCACAAGCAGAGGCCTCTAACGAACAACTGCAGAGTTTTGCAGATGCGGGAGTGTCACTACTGCAATAAGGGATCTTTACATTATCTCTCGTACCATTTTGATGTATATGTGTTTGTTCGAGCCCAAGTAATTTCCTTCTGAGAGTGGAAGCAAGATTGAAGAAAAATGTGGACACGTCCAGAGGATTTCATGTCCTGGTAAAAGTCGTTCACGATATAAAATGACGCAAAGTGGTCGACATTCACAGACGAAAAGAAGTAAACAATATGGAACGACGGATATTGAAAAATAGGCTCTATATGAAAATCAAACAAGAATATTAAGAGTGCGAGACCAAGAACGAAGTGAAGGGATTAAAAATAGTGTTGCAGTCTTTAGGCTCTACTTATCAATATATAGCAGGGGTACTCAGAAGAAAAATGAATTCTTTTTTAAAAGCTCCATATTTTAATTATCTGTGTAAGAAAATTCAGCCCTAAAAGTTGCTTTAATAGAATTGTACTTGATTTACATTTCGACGCCTCTGTGGATGTCTCGTCAGAAAATAAAACTGTGGCCTAGAAATGAATCCCAAATATTATATTATAAATTATTACATGAAAATTCTATATCTACATACACACTCCGCAATCCACCGTAAGGTGCGTGGCGGAGGGTACATTGTAACACTACTAGGCATTTCCTTTCCTACTCCACTCCCAAATAGAACAAGGAAAAAAAGAGTGTCTATATGCCTCCGTACGAGCCCTAATTTCTTTTGCCTTTGTGATCGCTACGCGAAATGTAAGTAGGCGGCAGCAAGATTGTACTACATTCAGCTTCAAATTCGGCCCTCTAAATTGAATCAACAAAGATTCACGAAAAGAGGCTCGTCTTTCCTCAGCGATCCCCAGTTGAGTTCCCGGAGCATTTCTGTTACACTCGTACATTGGTCAAACCTACCAGTAACTAACCTAGCTACTCGCCTCTGAACTGCTGCCATGTCTTCTTTTAAACTGATCTGCTGCGGGTCCCAAACACTCAAGACGTGGTCGTACAAGCGTATTATGAGCGGTGTCCTTTACAGATGAAGTACATCTTCCCAAAATTCTCCCAATAAACCGAAGTCGGCTGTCCGCCTTACCCACAACTGTCCTTACATGTTCGTTCCATTTCGTATCGCTCGGCAATGTCACGTCTACATATTTGAAAGACGCGACTGCATCAAGACGTTCACTACTAATGCTGTATTCAAATATTATGGGATTGCTTTTCCTACTCATGCGCATCACCTTACATTTTTCTACATTGAGAGCTAGCTGCCATTCTTCGCACCAACTAGAAAATGTGTCTAATTCATCCTGTATGCTATTACAATCAATTAAAGACGAAACCTCCCATACACTACCACATCATCAGCAAACAGCCGCGAATTACAAGTTACTCTGTCCATCAGATCATTTATATAGTTAGAAAATAATAGCGATCCTATCACACTCCCCTGGGGCACGCCTGACGATACACTCGTCTCTGATGAACACTCGCCGTCGAGAACAACGTACTGCGTTCTATTACTTAAGAAGTCTTACAGCCAGTCACAAATCTGTGAACCTATTCCATAAGCTCGTATCTTCGTTAGCAGTCTGAAGTGTGGCACGGCGTCAATCGCCTTTTTGAAGTCGATAAAAACACAATTCGTCTGTTGCCCTTCATCCATGGTTCGCAAGATGTAATGTGAGATGAACGATGTTTCATAAACCCGTGCTGATTCATAGAAAGAAACTTATCCGTCTCAAGGAAATCTACTATATTAGAACTGAGAATATGCTCCAAAATTCTACAGAAAACTGATGTCAACGATATTGGCATAAAGTTATATGATCAGTTCTCTTTCCTTTCTTATAAACGGGAGTCCAAAAAGTCTAATGTTTTATAAGCTTAAGGGGCTTAACTGCGGGGTCATCAGTCCATAAACTTACAAACTACTTGTGAACTAGCTTATACTAAAGACGACACAAACATCCATGCCCGAGGGGGGATTCGAACCCCCAACGGTAGCGGGCGTGTAGACTGTGTCTGGTGAGCCGCAGATCGCTCGGCCACTGCGGTCGGCTAAACGAGAGTCACTTGCACTTTTTTCTAATCGCTAGGAACTTTGCGCTGAACTAAAGATTCGCGATAAATGCCAGCTAAGTAAGGGGCCAATGCCGCAGAATACTCTTTGTAAAACGTAACTGTTATTCTATCCGGACCAGGAGTCTTTTTCGTATTTAGCTAACTCAGCTGCTTATACTTATAGCAGAGAAAATAATAATGACAATGTTCAAATCACATACTCACATGAGACGTTTACATTTAGAGCTAAATGCGGACATGTCTTAAAAAGTTAGTTATAAAAATACTAGCTAGTTACGAACTGGCAGTCGGACGAAATGAGCTGCCGACGAGTCTGCAGTCAGAAGTGGCATGTCATCGGTTGTAAAAGTAATTCAAAACATTGTAAGACCAATTCGTTTGCAAAACCACATAAAATGTCATACTGTTTTCTTATGTAGATAGAGACATTTTTAAATAATAAGTTAACTGAATTTTACAAACATGCTATATAATAATATGTTTTCAGTGAGATGGTTACAACTTTCAATAATATATTGGTTAGGGAACAGGAAAATATTACTACCACAACTCTAGGAAGGACACAGGCTCCGAAATAATCCTTGTTATGCAACTGCGTCTGTTCGTTTAGAATGTTCGCTCAAGGAACATAGTTGAAAATTTCTTGCTCCTCAAAAATGTAAAGGTTCTTCCCTTTACTCTCTATATGCAAAATGTTAACATCTTGAACATCTAAAGGTGTCATTTGTGATTAATAAATGACTGGCGAAGGACGATCTATGGATAGTGTACCTTGCATCTAGCCCTGTTTGTCCTGTGTAATACGAACGACATATATCACAAGTAATTTTATTAACACCTGACTTCTGGAACGGGAGATCATAATTAATTTATTCATAATTTAAAATCTAATGATGCCCCGTTGCAGAAACAAATTACGCTGATATATTCCCTGCTTCAGACAAGCAATGTTCAAAATTATAAGCTACGAATCTTCGAATTTCATACAAAATAAATTCGCCCCCCCCCGCCCTCAAAATACTCCCCACTACAACTAATAAGTTTTTCACACCGGTGCTTCCGGCGTTTTTTTTTTTTTTTTTTTTGTTTTTTTTTTTGCATCCATCTTCAGATGTAGTTGACAGTTTCTTCCTCGTTATTTTCTTGACTTCTTCAATGTTGTCTGATCGGTATGCTTTCATGCCCGTTTTCAAGCGAGAAAATCAGGAAAGTCGCATGGAGCCTGGAAAGGGCGATTCTGTCAAATGAGGTTATACCCTTGAAAATGGGACCTTCCTCACCCTGGATTACGCTCAGTTACACTATAAATCAGCCAGTCCTACAGGGCGTCAATTCTTCTGTATACATAGCAGTAACAATTACAAACATCTTAAACCGGAAAGAACACAGAAAAAATTGTAGGGGAGGCGAAAGAAGGACTACGTTTCATTGTCATTGTTGCATAAGATGCAACAGTTGTACTAAAGAAACTACCTACATTATACTTGTGCGTACTATTCTGGAGTATTGCTGAGCATTGTGGGATCCACAGCAGGTGGGACTGACAGTCGATTTAGAGGGAAAAAAGAGCAGTTCGTTTTGAATTATCGCGATGTAAGGAAAGAGTGTCACGGAAATGATGTACAAGTTGGGATGGAAATCATTGAAACAAAGGGGTACTTTTGCGGCGAGATCTATTTATGAAACTTCCTTCACTAACTTTCTCTTCAGAATGCGAACATATATCGTTAGTACCCCCTAATATGGAGACATGATCATCATAATAAAATAAGAGAAATCAGATCAAAAACAGATAGAGGTCGGTGTTCCTTTTCCCTAAGAACTATTAAAGAATTGAAGTATAGAAAAATATCGTAAAGGTGGTTCGATGAACACTCTGCCATGCACTTCAGATTCGAACCCCCGCCCGTTGTGGCCGTGCAGACCTTGACTGTCGCGCCGCAGTCCCCTCGGCCACCGCGGCCGGCAATCATAATCTAGATCCAGGGTAAAGTTTGATATTAATACTACTGCTTGAGTATTGTTCTGCAGGGTCACGACGATTTATGTTTAGTATTGAACCTAGCCCCATGTTTGGATTCTGATGGTAATTAATTAGATTCAAGTGAATAAATGAACAACCGCATTACTACCTGTGGCCTTTATATTTCTAGAACGTCCTCAATACCACTGCTAAGTAATTGAAAGTAATAAATGGGCGCATACCTCATCACAGACATATTGTCACGTTTGGGATACTACAATGAGAGAAGAATATGACAGAGGACTGGAAGACCTAAATCGAAACAAGGCCCCTGGTGTAGACGTCATTCCGAGAGAGCTACAGAAGTCTCTGAGAGAGCTAGCCATGACAAAACTGTATCACTTGGTTTCTAAGATGTATGAGATAGGCGAAATATCCTCAGACCTCAAGTAAAGTGTAATAACCCCAGTTATCGAGAAATTAGGCGAAGACAGGTGTGTAAATTACACAACCATCACTTTAATAGCTGCATGTCCTCGGGATAATTAACGGCTGTAGTTTCCCCTTGCTTTCAGCCGTTCGCAGTAACTGTGTGGCAAAAATATTATGTTCTCTATTTCAGACAGTAACAAACTGTACTTAATATTCGCTGTTCCAATACGTGTTAGCCTGTCCCGAATCCATGGCATCGAACCTGCAGTTTTATTAATCACCGTGCTAAATATGGGCTCAGGGGCATGGAATTGTAAGGAAACGGCGTCATTGCCTTCCACACGTAACTAATAAGGTAATTATGTATTTTTACGGAAAAATGGGAGTTATACCTGGTAAACAAGATGTATGAGACAGGTAGAATACCCTCCGACTTCAAAAAGAATATTGTAATTCCGATTCCAAAGAAAGCAAGTGCAGACAAGTGTGATAGGCTAAGATAGGGCTGGCCGCGGTGGCCGCGGGGACTGAGGCGCTCCAGTCACGGTCAGCACGGCCACTACGGTCGGGGGTTCGAATCCCCCCTCGGGCATGGATATTTGTGCCGTCCTAGTTCGTAAGTAGTTCATAAGTAGTTTGTAAGTTTAGGGACTGATGACCCCGTAGTTAAGTCCCATAGACTCTACAAACATTAAGAAGAAATAAAAACATTGCCGATGACATAGTAATTCTGTCAGAGACCGAAAAAGATCTGGAAGAGCAATTGAATGGGATGGACAGTGTCTTGAAAGGAAGATATAACATTAACATTAACAAGAGTAAAACGAAGGTAATGGAATGCACTGTCAGAAAATCAGGCAATGCTGAAGGAATTAGATTAGGTAATGAGACAATATAAGTAGTAGAAGAATTTTGCTATTTGGCCAGCAAGATAACCTATGATCGTGGAAGTAAAGAAGATATAAAATGCAGAATGGCTATGGGAAGAAAAGCGTTTCTTAAGAAGCGGAAGTTATTAACATCCAATATTAATGTAAATGTCTGGAGTGTAACATTGTATAGGAGTGAAACGTGAACGATAAGGAGTTCAGATAAAAAGATAATAGAAGCATTTGAAATGTGGTGCTACAGACGAGTGATGAAAATTAGATGGATAGATCACGTAACCAATGAGGAGGTGCGTAACCGAAATCGGGGAGAAAAGGAGTTTTTGACATATCCTGACTAAGAGAAGGGATAGATTGGTTGGACACATTCGGAGACATCAAGGAATTATCAACATAGCATTAGAAGGACGCGTGTGGGGTAAAATCGTAGAGGGAGACCGAAAATGAATATAGTTAGCAGATTCAAAAGGATGTAGGTTGCCGAACGTATTCTCAGATGAAGAAACTTGTACAGGACAGGGTAGCGTGGAGAGCTGCATCAAACCATCCCGCGGTCTGAAGATCACAACACACACAATTTAATAAGTTATGGTTGCATAATTCTAACTGTTAAGTCCCTTAAGCTTAACGAACATTTGAACATAATTCTAACTCATGTTATTTGCAGAGGGGTGGTTAAGCTGGTAGGAACCGACATCGGGGAAGATCAGTTTATATTTTCGAGAAATGTGGGAACATGCGAGATAGCACTCGCGTTTATTTATATTAAGGAAAGGCAAAGCTAAATTTCTAGCTATTGTAGATTTGGAGAAAGATTTTGACAATTTCAAATAATATACACTCTTTCAAATTCTGAAGTCAGCAGCTGCAAAATATAGGGAACAGAAGTTTATTTACACTTTGTACAGAAACCGGACTGCAGTTACAAGATTTGAAGGGTGGTGAAATAAAATTGCAATAGAATATAGTCAAATGAAATCAGCCAGTGCAGAGGGTATTAGATCAAGGAACCAGGTGGTAAAGGTGGTAGATATGTTTTAGTAAAATAACACAGGATGATGCACAGATGATATAAAATGCAGAATGGTTAAGAGAATAAAGCGTTTTTGAAACAGAAAATTACTACTCATAGAATAGTCCCAAAGAGGGTAGGCAGGATTGCCGCAAAACAATGTGGCAAGGAGTCGACTAATGTCAGACCAGTCATCAACAGTACAATTTCCGTATTGACGGGCCCAGGCGAGGTGTTGAGCGTTGCATCGTGCAGTGAACAATCGTACATGAGAGTGCTTTCGGTTCCGAAAGTCCATACTAACGGCCTTTGGTTGAATGGCTCGCCCTCAGACATTTGTTGATTGACGAGCAATGATATCTGCAGCAATTTTAGGAACAGTTGCACTTCTGTGATATTGGAAAATTCAGTTGTCATTGGTCCCCTTCTTTCACAATATTTTTACGGCCACAGCGAAGTCTGAAATGTGATGTGTACCGGAATCCCAGTATTCGTCGTATGGGAAAATTCCCACATCATCGCTAGCTCGTCTCCCATCTCCGGTGGGCCTATCATAACACCACGTTCAAACTCACTTAAATCGTGATAACCCGTCACTGTACAAGCAGTAACCGACTTAACGCTTGCAGCAAACGCCTGCTACGTTGTATAGCCCCTCCATCTGAGTGTTTACAAATCTCTGTGATCGCATACTCATGTCTACATAAGTTGCTTTGGCTCTTCAGAGTATTCAAGAAATTACACCATAGATAAAAAACATAACGCCATATACAATGATATGCATGACAAACTACACTGTGACGCATGTGGTTGTAGCTTACTATGTATTTACTGTAACTCTGTTCGAGGAACATATCACATACATTTTTATAAAATTTCAATATACGTAAACGTAAAGTTATATTGTTGTAGCTACAATTTTTAGGAATTTAAGGATTTAGCTGCATGAAAACGGAACTAAAATGGACAGGTTTTGTGTCAGAAGGCGATGGGTATAGGGAGACGAAGGAGATGAACTAAGAAAAGAATGGTATAAATAATAAGTCGGACAACGCCGGGAACCGACGCTGGTAATTACATGCGTGCTCGTGCTGAATTACTGCTGCGATGAACTGCCGTGAAGCATAAACAGCAGGCGATCAACTGAGGCGTCGTATGGCTCGTGGGTTTGGTAGCCGTTACTATTGCTTTTCGTGCTTTAAATTTCTTCTCTTTCAAAGCACTACACAATTATTTACTAATATTGTTTTTAAATTATATGCTGAATAATATCCGTACATTTTATTTTACACAAAAAGGTGTTTTGCAGAAAGGAAATTTTTACCATTATGAAAAATATAAGTTTCTTCCACTATACAACAGAGCGTATATTTTGAATTTTATTCGAGAAATGTATTGGTAATAATTCCAAGTTACGAGTATGACCCGTTAATGGATGACCCAATACAAAAACATCGTGCATCAGAAGTACTCGCAGACAGAAGGGACCGATGACGGATGTATTTTAGTCACTTAAATCACAAACCAACCACGCTGCCAGATTCATGTACTTGGGCTAATGGATAAACTCTTCCATTTGCATGCGTATAGGCTCTCGAAGGTGGTGTTAGCGTAATGCCGAAAGGGTTGCAAAATATATGTAAGTTATAATGCACGGCTGTCACTTTACGAAGTCCAAAAGAGCCAGATACCTTAGCTCAGTAGTGTCTAAAATCACAATAAAAGTTATCACAAGCTTTCGGAATAAACTATATACTTCAGGTAGGAAAGAGGA
Organism: Locusta migratoria; assembly: GCA_026315105.1. Taxonomy (NCBI): domain Eukaryota; kingdom Metazoa; phylum Arthropoda; class Insecta; order Orthoptera; family Acrididae; genus Locusta; species Locusta migratoria. The sequence continues at coordinate 91,895,127 of CM048748.1, forward strand.
TGGAGGAGAAACGGTTTGAAAACGAAGGGTTAATCACGAACTTGGCCATGAGGTAAGGAACAAACTACGAGTGATTTCTGGGTTATTACCCGGAAGAGTGCTCCCACAGGCGAACTACGCGAACTAGTTCTCAGATCCTCGCCTCTTAGTTCGTCCGCTCCTATTCCAAAGACTGACGGGTAAGAGCGAGAGGACACGAGAGCGCGCAGAATCGCGTGATTCCCTTCTGCCAGTTGCCGTCATTTCGAGCTAAGATGCAGCTCACCTGTAGTTTTAGTAGCGGTAGCAAAAGCCAAACTGGCGGACGAACTAAAAAGAGCGACCTACTTCGCGGCCGAGCTGCGAACTAATAGGAGAGCTACCGGTCGCGAACTAAAATATGCGTGATAGGTCGCGAACTAAAATATGCGCCATAGATCGAGAGCTAAAATATGCGCGATAGGTCGAGAACTAAAATATGCGTGATAGGTTGCGAACTAAAATATGCGCTATAGGTCGCGAACAGAATTAAAAATCACGTGTTTGCCTTCTGCTGGTGAGGGCCACTTCGAGGTTAGCGTCTGCCTGCTAGATTACATAGTTCAGTGCTACAAAATTTCTGCTTTGAAGTATTCTGCACTCTGCAATATCTAATAAATTCCATAATGCCAAGATATAGAGATAACTCTAAGCGTAAACGCGAGAAATTATCCACAATCTGTTTCTTTTGGTTTCGTGATATCGTTAGCTGCTCAAGCAGCAAGGTGGGGGAACTTCTCTCTCCACCTGCATGCGCAGACCACGCCGCTCAACCGTCACTGGGAGCGGACGAATTAAAAGAACGAACTAGTTCGCGGCTCTGTCGCGAACTAAAGTGAGCGCTCCCGATCGCGAACTATTATTCGCAAGTCTAATTGATATTGCATGATAAATACTTAGCCATTAACCCCCCTCACCTTTTCTCGGTTACCTTCTCTCAAATTATTGTTCAACGGTTTGATAATTGCATGGCTCAGTACTTATCATTTAATATCTGTGACTTCCACTTATCACCTTTCTTAGGGACTAGGTTATGAGTAACCCTTTCTTTCTATTCAGTTTGTTCCCAAACTCCCGCCTACCTGAAGAAGAAAAGGAATTACGAAAGTTTATGTGATCTCTATATTCGTCTTTGTGTGTGTGTGTGTGTTTGGGTGTGGTTATCGTCGGAACTAAATTGAGGTAAATACTGCCCTCAGACTATCTCTCTTGAATCATCTTTTCGCCTTCGCATTGGAGAATTTTCGCCGCATTAATAAAGTCCCACATCCATGCCAATCATGGTCAACGATGGGGAAAATAATATTGTATCACTCTACCTTAACGTACGTTATATACAACAAACAAGAACTAATTAGTTACATTTTAAATAGATTAGCATTAGTCATATTTTTGTATAGATAATAGCAGCTGCTTCTGCCTGTAATTATTTACTACATCCATGGTGGCTTTCCGTAATGATATTTCCGAAGTACTCTGTATGATGGAATAAAGTGGAAAGGACGTGCATTGCAGGCTGCCTATCTCGCAGATGGCCACCAGTTTCCTTTCTATCTCAGATACACACTGATCAGACAGTTAATTATGACCACCTACCTATAGCTGGTGTGTCCGCCTTTGACACTGATAACCGCGACGAGACGTTCTGACACGGAAGCAGTGAGACCTCGGTAGGTCGCTGGACGGATTTAGCAGCTTATCTCCGCAAATAAGTCACGTGACTGCCGTAAATTCTTTAGAGACGGACTCTGCTGCCACGTTAAACCGCATCGCAGGTCAGTTGCATCGGTTGCAGATATACGCGTTTTGTGAGCCAGCACATTATTGCAGCTCCACACTGTGTTTCTTGAACCACTCCGAGACACTCCTGGCTCTGTGTGTTATATTGTTGAATAATTTCATTGCTGTTCGTAAACATGTTGGTCATTCAGATGTGTGCTTCGTCTGTAACTACTGGACTATATTTCTGTCTTGTCATGGTGCTTTGCAAGAGCTCTACTTCACTCACGGATGCACACATGAACATTCCCCAGAGCATAATTCAGCGTCACCAGCTTGTCTCCAACCCGCATCAGAAGTCTCAAGGGGCTATTCACCTGAAAGAGGACAGCTTCGCTAAGTCTCGTTACATGACGGCAGAGGTATCTGTATTCATCGTGTATAACAGTGGCGACGTGCCTCTTTCACTCGTAGTTGCCAATGTCATGGTGTTGACATGTACAGGATGTTGGCTGCGAAGGTCCGTAGCTAGGAGTGTTCAATGGAGGGTGCATACTTCTCCCAGTCAGTTCCAGCACAGTTCGTCATATGTCCCATTTTACCATCTTACCCAGTCTACGATGTCCAACGTCTATAATAAGGTGGCACATTGTTTCGGCATATTTAAGTGCCTGGCGCAGAGCGTTCATCAAACCACCATTATACTCTGTATTTCTCATTCCGTTCTCGAATAGCGCGCGTGAAGAAAGAACATCTGATTCTATCCGTTAGAGCTCTGATTTCTCGTATTTTATTCTGATGATCATTTATACCTATGTAGGTTGGAGTCAACTATATATTTTAGAATTTGGAGGAGAATGTTGGTGTTTGGAGTTTCGTAAGCAGACCACGCCGCAGCATTAGCCACCGTTGTTGTAATGATTCCCATCCCAGATTCTGTTTCATTTCCGTGACGCTGTCTCCTCTGTATCGTGACAATACAATACCAGCTGCCCTTCTTTGGACTCTTTAGATGTCCTCCGTCAAAGCCACCTGATAAGGATCCCACACTGGGCAGCAACACTCCAAGTGAGGACGGACAAGCATAGTGTAGCAGTCTCTTTAGCAGTTCTGTTGCATCTTTTAAGGGTACTGCCAATATAACGAAATCTCTGGCTCGCCTTTCCTACAACGTTATCTACGTGTTCCATCCCATTTAAGTCGGATGTAAGAGTAATTCCTACATATTTCGTGGAGTTTACGACCTTCACATTCCATTGATTTATCTTGGAAATGAAGTTTATCGGATTTCCTTTCGTACTCACGTGGACGACTTCACAGTTCTCATTATTTAGAGTCAATTTTCAGTTTTTAGTGATATCTTATTCAAATTTATCTGCAGTTGGTTTTTATCTTCAGATGATTTTACTAGACGGTGTCACCTGCAAACAATCTAAGTTTTTCGGTTAACTCGTTTACGTAAATATGGAACAGCAGAGGACTTATAACATTACCCGGTGGAAAGCCCGATATACCTCTGTTTTAGTCGATGCCTTACAACCGACTAACACTAACTGTGTCCTCTCTGACAGCAAATCACCTATCCATTCGCAAATTCGGAGCGATATGCAATAACCACGTAATTTGATAAAAAGCCTTTTGTAAGGTACGATTTTATGTGGTTATTGGTCTCGACACAGTATCCAATAAAGGTGTAGATGTAGATGTTCCTCCTCTAACCTCACAGTGCGACGATTTATGTGGACATCGGTGCTGCGAAATCATCCAGAACCTCGTCTGCGAGTGTGACAGTGTTCACATGACCAATGCAACTAGCAACGTTGAACAACTGTCACGTCTAATATGCGTGGCGTTTTTCTTTAAGAATCTTGCGCTTAAAGGCTTGGTTTCACAGAAGTGAATTTTGTTTTACCAAGTCACGTGCCACTTCCAGACATCTTATGCAGTGCAGATATCATCAAGGATTCGTATGTTGGAACCCAGGACTGAACGTGACAACGATGAAACTTTAAACTCTTCTGTTGTTGTTTTTGATACGTCCTTTAATCCTGCAGGAGACATCCACTAAACGTATGGCAGAACGCATTTTGTTTCGTTTCCGTCGGACTCTGTTTTCCGTTCATGTTTTCGCACCTTATTTTTGTCACAGATTTTTCCTTTCCACCACACCGGCAAGAATCAACCAATGATGGAGAAGACGTCTGATTTAGTTTGGTTTTTGTTCAATTATGGCTTTGAGGCCTGAGAAGTGGCGGTGGAAACCAGCCGCAGGGGACACTGTATCAATTTACCTTACGTCACTCACAGAACATGTTTTAATTTGATTTCGCCAGTGAACGACTTTTGATTTAGCATTGTTGTAGGATTCATTAGTCACTTTTAGTTGACCGAAATTAAATTATCGTGCTTTCGCTCACTAATATAGATTAGTTAGCGAAAGTACGTGATGCACGGGTAATGGGAACATCGAAAAAAAGAAAAAAAAAAGATGAGTAACTTGAAGAAAGGGACCGTCCGCCACTCGGAAGTCTACTTTTTGACCACTTCCTAAATAGCTCTGTTGACTGTAAAAAATCATGAGTTCGGCACCGTGGCATAGCGCCTGTATTTTTTACTGGTTGATATCGCACCGACACTTAGCTATCATTACTTATTAAGGGGTACACAGATGGCACTCTGGCAGCCGCGTGACTGCGCTATTGGTTCATCTGGTATCCTCTAGATGGCTCTGCCCTCATCTCAGCGAAATCGGAGTTATCGCCAGTCGTTATCATTTTTGTCTCCTCTTTTTCAGTCACTGTATTTGTGCTCGCACAGTATTTCGATTGTCTTCTCCGTACCCTTTTTTTTTTTTTTTTTTTTTTTTTTTTTTTTTTTTTTTTTTTTTTTTACCTGACTACACTGCAAGACAGAAAAAAGGAAATAGCAGGAAGGAAAATTATTTGCATTCCAAGGCGGCATCTTGTGCAGCAGCCTAAACTACCTTATTTCAAAAGGGACACGAAACAAAGAAAGAAACTCCACATTGACATTTTTATAAAGCCATTACACGATACAGACTAGGAGAAAAACACTCCTGAAGCCAAACAGCAAAGGACTACGAAGAAAAGGGACAATAAAAATTAAAAAAATAAGACAAGACTTTTGCACCAATCGAAAGTGAAAATCCCTTGCTGTTGAAGAACATTTCGTACTGATGGAATGTAGAACTATACTGAAATAAACGAGATGAATATAATTAAGAAACTGATTTATTAAATTCTAAATTTTAATAGCCAGGTACATTCGAAATGTAGTCTAACGATCTATTTACTTTTCATAAAATCACGTTATGGTATTCAAAATTACTGTTTGATGCTTTGTTTGGTTTTTCTTTTGTAATTTTCGTAAAAAGCACCGTTTTTATGTTAATAACTCTTAGTTAATCATTACACGACACGAAAAACACACAAGAGCTAAGATAACTAAAATAAATGTCCGTATTTCTACACTACTATGTATTTGTGTGTGGGAGGGGAGGGGTCGGGGTTAGGGGTAGCAGATATGTTTTCCCCAGAGGCGTCAGAATTGCTACATATTTTCTTATGTTGACAATCTAGGGTAAGGCTGATGAAGCACAAATACATTGCATAATATGAAATGGGTTAGGTTTGTCGGTATATGACCGATTAGGCATTTTCTGCGCAAAAGATGAAGATGCTTTTGATTCTCAAAAATTTTCAGATGTTTGTAGAGCTTATGGGACTTAACTGCGGGGTTATCAATCCTTAAACTTACAAACTACTTAGGAACTAGCTAATACTGAGAACGGGACAAATATCCATGCCCGAGGGGGGATTCGAACCCCCGACCGTAGTGGCCGTGCAGACTGTAACTGGCGCGCCGCAGACCGCTCGGCCACCGCGGCCAACCTTTTTCTTCTACCAGCGTGGTATGACGACAGACTGGACCGTTGCATATGGGCCGTGATGACTTACTCTCGCAGAGAGAAGGAGGATTGCCCCTGCGCCTCCGCTGACTGACGCGAGGTCACCTCGCCTCGTGACGTAATCGGACTACATTTAGGAGCCTCCCGCCTCCAGACCAGGCTGTTACGCCAGGATAACCGCGAGCTTCCTTACGACACAGCACAGTGCCGCCAATTGCTCCACGTCTTCAAGTCTGCCCGTAATTCAGTACAAGTTTTCAAGAATCAAATTTTGCTAACAGAAACGATCTCTCCTTTTGAGTTTCCACGAGATTATTTCGTCGCAAGTGATGTTGGCAGTGCCCAATAAAATGTATACAATCTCATAAATTACTTCTTGTTCGCATCTGCAGGCTTTCGTCGTCGTTGTTAATTGTCAGCTAGCAACGTATTCCTTTTCCAACTTCTTCCCTACTCGCTATTTCGATCCCTCAGCTGGGCTGATGGTGACCGCAATTTACGGGATAGGCTACAACCGTATTTCACTTCTCACTCTCTTCACAACCAGTGATTCTGCGAATTACTGCATAATGTTCGTAATGAATACAGTAATTCTTCATCAGGTTTCTGCACCGCTTCGGGTGTCTTCTTCATAAAGCATAGTATTACGCCGCGACGGAGTGGCCGAGGGCATTGAGGCGCAATGCTCCGATTTGCGATGCTGTTTCCCGTCGGAGGTTCGAGTTCTACCTCGGGCATGGATTTTTGTGTTATCTTTAGTTTAGGGACCGTTCACCCCACAGTTAAGTCCCATATTCTTGACAAACAATTGATCGTTTGAACATGATATTATAGGCGTATGGAAAAGAAATTTCGTTTTAAGCAACAGCGCTCTCGTCATATTACATCATAGATCGTCAAAATAATAATAATAAAAAAAAACTGCCAGTTCGTGTATACATGAATGCAGTATATGCCGCGCCGCCAAGGACTAGGGGAATTGTAAGATATGCATACCAATCAGCACTGACCGAAAGCGGTTATCTTTTCTTTTCTTTTTTTTTTCTTTTCCTTTCTTTTAAAATTTCTTTGAAATACTATGGAAGAAATAACAGGGCAAAATAATATAAATCTCGATGTAAGTTGTGAGTGAACATTCAGGATTCTTTTACGTTGAAAGACGATTCATTAACAATATTCAAAAGTTCAAATGCTTGTGAATCTAAGGGACATAACTACAGTGGTCATTAGTCCTTAAGCTTACAAACTGATTCTGATTCGATATGAGACAAACGGCACTGTCTACATAATTCGCACGGGGTATAGCAGAGGGTAATTTGCAACAGACTTCGACAACAGTTTGCGCACTTGAACTTCAAAACAAAAGCTAATACCTAGAGAGAGACTAAGAGGAAAAAGACGTAAGAAACAGGTATTCATATTGGAAAAGTGATGGGCAGAGAAGTTGCAGGAAGGCGTTTATAACGTATACTAATGGCCAGGTTTATTTCGCAATTGCGAAGCATTGTAGTGTTCGGGTTCGCTAGTGTATTTTTATCATTGCTCAAAACTTTTATGGGATCAGTCGAGATATAATACACAGTATACGTATGGTAACGTATTTTTCCGAATATTGTTACAATTGTGATTTGTGTATGGTACAGTGCAGTGTAAGAAAATCAGGTGATGCTGAAGGAATTAGATTGGGAAACGAAGCAATAAAGGAGGTAGATGAGTTTTGTTACTTGGGCAGTAAAATAACAAATGATGGTCGCAGTACAGAGGATATAAAATGCAGAATGGCAATGGGCAGAAAAGCGTTCTTGAAAAAGAGAAATTTGTTAACATCGAATATTGATTTAAGCCTAAGGAAGTCCTTTCTGAAGGCATTTGTATGGAGTGTTGCCTTGTATGGGAGTGAGACATGGACGATAAACAGTGCGGACAGGAAGAGGATTGAGGCTTTTGAAATATGGTGCTACAGAAGAATGCTGAAGATTAGATGGGTGGATCGCGTAACTAATGAGGAGGTACTGAACAGAATTGGGGAGAAAAGAAATTTCTGGCATACCTTGACTAAAAGAAGGGATAGATTGGTAGGACACATTCTTAGACATCAAGGAATTGTGAATTTAGCATTGGAAGGAAGTGTGGGGGGTAAAAATCGCAGAGGAAGACCAAGAGATGGATACAGTAAGCAGATTCAGACAGATGTAGGTTGCCGTTCTTATGTGGAGATGAAGAGGCTTGCTCAGGATAGGGTATTGTGGAGAGCTGCATCAAACCAGTCTCCGGACTGAAGACCACAATACACAACAGTACGATAATTTGCTGTCTCAATTCCTTACTTAAGGTGTACATGGCGACTTAGAGCGAGACACCATCTGACTACCACAACAGTGAAATAGTCATTCTCGTTCATCTCTAATATGGTGCTTGTTGAAATTATTCAAATGTTTGTAAATCTATCGGACCAAACTGCGTGGTCATCAGTCCGTAGCTTATAAACTACTTAAACTAAGGTAAACGAACCTAAGGACAACACACACACACACACACACACACACACACACACACACACACATGCCCCAGGGAGGACTCGAACCTCCGACGGCAAGATACAGCGCGCTCCGCAGCGAGGCGCCTTAGACCGCTCGGCTACTCCACCGCGGCATGCTTGTTCAGCTCGGGCGGACGGCACAGTTTCATGGACAGTATGAGGTTACCAATTAGCTCTTAAGGTATATTTGGCCATTGTTCCATGAATGCAATATCAAGCTCTGCAACGTTGTGGGAGGTGTTAGTCTAGGTGCAATGCGTCTGCCAAGTGGATCCAAGACATGCTCAATTGGATTTAAGTCCGTTCAACAGGCTAGCCACAATATTTGTTCAATTACCTCAGCTTCAAGCACATTGTCCAGCAGTGTAGCTCTGTGGGACGAGCGTTATCATTCACCAGAAGGAACTCATCTTTGGCACTAGATTAGGGCACAAAGAATGGTCGAAGGATCTCGTCTGTTTACCTCTGAGTAGTCAAAGCGCCATTCTGAACGACATAGACGTCAATACGTCCACCAATACTGACTGCTGTCCATACCACTGGTCCACCACCTTGATATGTGATGTTTTCTGCACACAAACAGGATTGTTCCGGGTTCCACGTTCTCTGCAGACGAGAGGAAACGACGATTGTCCGACTGAACGCAAAATCTTGACTTATCTGTGAACAGAACCCGGCGCCATTCGTTACGGCTCTAACCCCGAAGTTCCCCCTCCCAGTTTCTGCGGTTTAATCGGTATAGTGCTCTTAATGGGAGACACACCATAGGCCTCCATGAGTAGAGGCTTCATTCCCGAAGACTATTGCGGACTGTTTGTGTTGATATTGCGCGTTTTATTGCAGCCTGCAGTGTCCGTAGGACTGTGTTGTATACATCCTCGTGTCTCGACGGGCTGTTAACCGGAGACAGTGGTCATCTCTTGCTGATGTTACCCGTGGACTATCTTGGCCTTGCCATCTTTTAACGGTTTCTGTTGTCTGTAATCGCGTCCAGCGCCTGGAAAATACAATTTGCGACACTCCAATAAGCCACAGCCACCTTTCTGTGCCTGTGGTTCGCTTCCAACCTTCCTATTGTTCTCCATACCACAGCTTCGGGTAAGTCACTATGTTGTTGCATTGCACTACCTGTCCTCTACACTATCTGAACCCAATTGCTTGTGTAATTCGTTTGGTAGAGTAAACACAAGTCAACACGAACCCCCTCTACAGCAACTTCCTGTTATTACCACTATCTTGTTTGCCGTCATGCTCTTGACTCCCCTTCGTGAAACCGACAAAAAGTCCATTCAGCTGACGACAATAGGCCTACTTCAGAACCTAGGTAACTCAAATTGTACCCTGATTGTTTTGACCAGTGTATAGTTCTTTATCAGATGTAATTTTACTACAGATGTTTCGGAAGACTTCCTTTATCTTAAATGAATATGAAAAGTACACAGTTCGATGTAAACCTCTCTGATGTGTTATTTAACTGCGCAGAAATAAATATCGTCAGCATGCAATCAATATTAACTTTTTTACCATCGGTGTAAATATGATCATCTCTCAACAGCCGCCGCGCGGGAGAAGTCGAGCGGTCTGGAGCTCCCCATTACGGATCGCGCTGTCACCCGCGTCGGAGGTTCGAATGGAATGGATATGTGTGTGTGTGTGTGTGTGTGTGTGTGTGTGTGTGTGTGTGTGTGTGTGTGTGTGTATGTGTGTGTATTGTCCTTAGGTTAGTTTAACTAGTTTGTAAGTCTAGAGGCTTATGACCAATGTAGTTTGGTTCCATAAGCATTACAAACATTTGATTTTCTCACCAGCCACTCAATAAAGACTCACAAATAACTTTTATTTAATAAGAATAATACACTGTTTAACTCTGTTGATAAAAGGTAACAAATTTCCAGTTTAGCGATTGAGCTTTGGAGGGATATACGATAGTACTTCTGTTCAGCAAATTTTTGGCTTCAAAAGCATTGGGTTTTGTCCGGATGATGACTAGTTATCTGAAAAAACAGACAGAACTTGAAGGTACCAAAGAAACATATGCGTACCTTTGAACTTAATAAATCTTTATAATAGGCGAAGGAGATGCATTTGGTCGGCTTGAAGTCATCATTACACGACGCTATACCACACACCCTTCAGCTCACACTTGGCAGTATTGGTAAGAACGTCTGCAGCTCCTCGGTTGACAGGTTATAATGGATGAACTTCTTCTCTACGCAGCTGACGTCAGCCTGTCGTCACATGGATTGTGTATAAAGCGTGCTGAGTTTCTGACGTCACCGTACGGAAAAAGCAACATGCGGAGTCACTGACAACATAAGCAACATCAAGGATGTATGCAAGAAAGCTATCTGAACATAGCCAAGTGCGATGTCATCTATGTCTTACGAAAGCTGCAGAGCTGAGAGACGTCGTATCGTACTTTGTAGATTACTCGAAACAGTATGTTGTTATCCTTTCCACCCACTCCTCGAATTTTTTGTTGGAAAGGAGGAGGTACGTTATTTTCTTCTTCAAATTATTGCCAACTTGGATTTAAGGTATCGTGAAGCTATCCATATAGAATGTGTACAACGGCACAATGTAGATCCATTAAGAACATGTTCTTATTATACCCGCCACGGCGGAGCGGCCGAGTGCATTGAGGCGCTTTGCTGCGATGTGCGAGGTCGTTCCCCGTCGGGGGTTCGAATACCCCTCCGGCATTGATTTTTGTTCAAATTTTCAAATGTTTGTATAGCTTATGGGACTTAACTACGGGGTCATCAGTCCCTAAACTTACAAACTACTTATGACCTAGCTAATACTAAGGACGGCACAAATATCCATGCCCGAGGGGGGGGATTCGAACCCCCGACCGTAGTGGCCCTGCGGACCGTGACTGGCGCGCCGCAAAGCGCTCGACCACCGCGGCCGGCTTGATTTTTGTGCCGTCTTTGAGTTAGTGTATAAGTCGTTTGTAAGTTTAGGGACTGATGACTCCGTAGGTTAAGTCCCATAATCTCTACAAATATTTGAATATTTCTTACACCTGCTAGACATCGTAGTTATATATCAGCTAATAAATCAACGGCAAAAATTGTAAAACATGAAATATAGTCGCGAATAGAAAACATTACCGCAAATCACTTTTAAGTACTATAATCAATGTGGCACGGAGTGGTCTGCACAATTTGTAGCTAAATCCTGGCACTTGCCACAAAGTTCTGAGTCTTTCAGCTATATGAATAGATGTATACATAAGCGCGTCCTGCGTGAATGGCAGAGGCGAGTGACAGCGCGTGGCTACCAGATACGCGTCAGCGCAGTTCCATGCAGCAACATTGGGCCATATGGCCGGCTGCCAGTTGCCGGCATTGTGGAGCCCTGTAACCTCGTTCGCCTCACCCTAGCTATCGTTAGGGCCTTCGGGCAGAGGATGAGACGACGGACGGTCGGTACCTATTGAGCCTCTCGCCGTCCTGTAACACGGAGTTTACAATCCTGCGAGCAAGTGACAGATTCTCGGTAAAAAAGTTTCCTAACAGAACCGACCAACCTCTTCTCAACACGCATGCCAATAAACCGCAGAATATTGGCAGTTCGAGTGTAAGGAAATAAAATTTGATTTCGCTAAATAAATGAAGCTAAGAAAGATTCTTTCTCTCTCTCTCTCTCTCTATTCGTTTAGTCGATTCCGACTCTTCGTAACCCCATAAACCACAGCACGCCACTTCCCTCTGTCCTCCACTTTCTCCCGTAGATCTCCCAGGTTGGAACACGATGTTTCTGTGATGCCATAGATCCACGTCATCCTCCTCTTCTAGTGCCTTCGATCTTCCCCAGCATTAATGTTTTTTTTTTTTTTTTTTTTTTTTTTTTTTTTTTTTTTTTTTTTTTTTTTTTTTTTTGCACTGAGGCATGTCTTCGCAGTCTTCCCAATACGTATCTTTATTGTTAAAGTTATGTCTCTGGACCTTATAACATTTTCAAGGGTTGACATCGCCTTTCTTCCGAGCAGCAAGCGTTTCTTGATTTCGTTGCTGCAGTCGCCATCATGCAGAGATCAGGGAACCGAGATAATTGAACGTTGACACCACCTCCATGGATTCTCCTCCTATATCCCATGAATTAATAGGTTTAGTTGCCATAATTTTGGTTTTCTTTACATTTAGCCTGAGACCGGCCTTTTCACTTTCGTTTTTTTTTCCCTTCAGCAACACAGTCTTTAACTTTTCTTCAAGCAGTATGGTACCATCTCCATATCTGACGTTGTTTACATTTATTCCAGCTATTTTAATTCGTGTCTCTTCTTCATCTACCCTGGCATTCCTCATAACTTGCTCTACAAATAGATTGAATAAGAACGGAGACAATACGCAGCCTTGCCGGACCCCTTTCTGGTGGTTGGTATCTTCATAGAGAATTTCATTGATAACTTCCACTACCCACATCAACTACAATCATCTTACTACGTAGATCACCAGCCAAATGACCACAGATACATGATTTTGACAAAATATTATGAACACCATGCAGTATGCTACAAGTTACTGATGTTGGAACCATGGCGTACCGTGCATGTTAACACTGAGACGCGACCGTAATGCACAATAGACATACCAAGTCGTTGACGCATTGCAGTGTCATCCCTTTTGTACAGCGTTCCTAGCGTTTAATTTTCTGTAAATGTCCTAAATTTAGTACTTGTTTCGAAGTAATACTCTCTGATATTTAAATATCACATCTGTATGTCTTTTAATAAGCTAAATAGTTAGGCATTAAAGAGGTGAAGTTTTTGACACGCAGGCAGCAGCCGCTGTTTATGAAATTTTTTAGTTTTCCCCAAATCTGATTACGTTCAAGTCAATTTTTCTTTTTACGAAGTGCACCTCACGATGGCTAATTCCATATCTAGTTCGTCCAATTTTCAATACTCCTTTGACTAAACTTATTTTGTTACTTTTAGAACATCTTGTTGCTATTTCGCTAACATTTTACCGTAAATTTCCAAGCGTGCTACTTTTTGCAAATAATATCGTGTACTTACCATTAATTATTCATGAAATTAGCATTATTTACGACCACACGATTGTCGATGAGCACGGACAAAATTGGGTACGATCCGTCCAGCGGGTATGAGATCCAAAATCTTAAGAACTAAAAGAGATATCATTAGATGTAGTTCCATACTGAAATGAAATGTGGTACAGCAACTGGTCAAAGTTGTGATTTCAAATTTTATTTACTGATAAAAACAGATGTAAGGCCGTATATACTGGAATTCGTAGTTACTGATTATTTATGTGTGGCCTTTGCGCAAATATGAAACATCTTTCATTAGATAACGACGAGTTTACGTTTTACCTTTACAAAAACACATGCAGACAGATAAAAAGCTTTGCTTGATGTTAGAATACTGACTGTTTTGTGTTGAGTTGGGTACCCATTATAGCAAATGTAATGGTTTAACATATTCTAAAGGAAGTGTACAGACTAGTTTGATATTTCTCACTCTAGGCCTGTTGCTGGGTAGTTTCCGTTACCTAGTGACTCTCAGAATGTTTGTAAAAACGTATCCCTTAAATTTTTATATTTACTACATATTATTTACTTACTACCAATATGAGAGAAATAATTGATTATGGATGCAATGTAATCTTCAAATTAGACGTCACTCGAAAATGACAATAACTGCTGACAGAGACGAATTGTGAGAAAGACCTGTTTTAAATGTGTCAACCTTTTCTATAGAATCTCATTTTGAAAGGCTGCAGGTATGTTCTCGGCATCCATTCTGACAATATTGGGCGTAAAGATCAATTATCAGCAACCATTGTCTGACATTTGTGTGTCATTACTGCGATAACGCGCTGTGAGTGGAACTGATGTACTTATTACGGACCCATTCAAGAACTGAAGACACAATACAACGAAGAACAGTGAAAGTAAATGCATAATGCTAAGCGGTATAGAAATACAATCAGGCATTAAAAATACGAGTAAAACTGATATCACAAAAAAAGTGTATCATGGCGTTTTTATGCTGTCAACTGTATTACAAATGTCATCTTGTCAAACTCACAAACAGATTGGTAGCAGCAGCTATTGTACCGTAACAGCTCGGTATCTTTTTAGCTGGTTGATTGTTCAGAGAAACATGGATTAATCACTACACTGCTATTTATCATGAGGTGACAAATGTTACGGGATACCTGCTCATACCGCAGCAGACTTGCTCTGGATCGTCGAAGAGCTGCAACTCGAAATGGCGTGATCTCAACAAGTTGCTGGAAGTCTTATACGGGAATTCTGGGAAATGCTGTCGCGACAGGCTTCCGTTATTGCGACAGTATTTCCCGTGCAGAATTTACTACATGAACTGACCTCTTGACTATGTCTCATTATTTTCGTTGAGATTTACGTCGGATTATCTGGAATTCTTTAGAATTGTCCAAAATGTTCTTCTGAAATGACGCATTGTCATCTAGAAAACTGAATTATAGTTCTGAACATGAATTCCATGAATGGCTGCAAATGGTCTCAAAGTAGCCAAACATGACCATCTCAGATAGTTGTTACTTCAAATCCACACATTCCATTCCTTGCAGCCGGCCGCGGTGGCCGAGGGGACTGAGGCGCTCCAGTCACGGTCAGCACGGCCACTACGGTCGGGGGCTCGAATCGCCCCTCGGGCATGGATATCTGTGCCGTCCTTAGTATTAGCTATTTTGTAAGTAGTTTGTAAGTTTAGGGACTGATGACCCCGTAGTTCAGTCCCATAAGCTATACAAACATTTGAACATTTCCATTCCTTGCAATATAGCTACACACCATTATGGAGGCAGCACCAGCTTCCACAGCACCTCGTTATGACTTGGGTCTAAGGCTTCGTGGGACCTGCACCACACGTTAGTCCTACCACCACACATTAGTCCTACCATCAGCTCTTGCCAACTGAAATGGTGTCTCATGCACCAAGCCAGAGTTTCCCTGTCTTCTACAGTCAAATCATATGGTAATGAGTCCTGTCTGAACTATCTATTGTTAATGTTCCACACGCATATATCACAATACTCCAAGTAAACGCCCTAAGAAAAGACTTGTTAACACATTATTATTCGATGTTAACAAATTTCTATTTTTTAAAAATCTATTTTCCCCATTTTACTGTTCTACAATATATATCATCCGTACAGCGACCTATGTCATTTTACTCCTCAAACAAACAAATTCATCTGACACCATTATTGTTTTGTTAACTAATCTAATTCCTTTAGTATTACTTTATGTTCTTGGAGTTCGATCTTGTTAATGAAAGGCGAAGATATAAAAATGCGGTAAATGGAGCAGGTAAAAGGGATTACACACGACTAAGAAATAAGATTGTCAGGAAGTGCAGAATGGGTAAGCAGGAGTGGCTAGAAGTCAAATGGAAGTGTGGAGAACAATTTATAACTAGGGGAAAAATAGATACCGCCTACAGGAAAATAAACCAGACATTTGGAGACAAGAAATATAGCTTTATGAATATCAAGAACTCAGATGGAAAATCAGTTATAAGTAAAGAAGGGAAAACTGAAAAGTGGAAAGAGTGTATATAGAGGCTCTACAAAGGAAATGAACTTACAGACACTATTGTAGGTAGTGAAGAGGAAGTAGATTAAGATAAAACAGGAGATATTACATAGAGTTGAATTTGACAGAGAACTGAAAAACTTAAGCCGAAACAAGGTGGCTGGAGTAGATGACATTCCCTCAGGGCAACTGAAGTCAGTGGGAGAACCAACCATGATAAAACTATTTCATCTCGTGCGTAAGATGTATGAGATAGGCGAAATACCCTCAGACTTTTTATTGTAAGTGAAGTATTTATTGAAGATTTGGTTCATTTTATTTCTGATGATGTATGTTGGACAGTTGACATTATCCACAACTGGGCCTATAGGCACAAATTGTTTTGTAATTTTGGATGCCCTCTTAATTTTGGGGTTCTATGGTTCATGGGGGTGCAAGACTTTCATTCGTAGTGGTGTATGTTTTTTTCAGTTTTCTTTGTTTGTGCCAGGTATTTATTAGTTGGACTCTTATGCATTTCTGTGTGTCATTGATTGCGAAGAAATCTGTAACTTCTTTAATATAATCCTCTTGTTTTAGTATTACTAGGCAATTGGCTTTATCTGCTCTTGACTGCTAAGGCATAATGGTTTGTGAGTTGTTTATTTATTTTTAATAATGTTGTCATGTCTGTAGACCTTTTGTAGGGTTTCTTATCTTTTTCTAATATATTGGCAATTTTTATAGTTAATTCATTTAAAAAAATGGTATTTGATCTTTGTCTAATGCTACCTTTGTAGAGACAATTAGTTTTTTTGTCTTGAGTTGTTTAGATTTGGTTCAATGCTGAATCTGATGCCTTTGTCTAGTAGCCTCTCTTCTACTGCAGTGAATGTAATGTTTGTCATGTTTATAGTGCTATGAAGAAAATCTCACGTATTTTAAAGTCCATTTAAATCAAAATTAAATATAGCTTAACATATAGTGTCATTGCCTTCATAAAATATGTGTTATATTGCAGAACACCTGAGGATGGCGTTTAATAACCGAAATAAGCTTATTGTGCCAATAACAATGCCCCAATAAAAGCTATCAATATTTCATAGCAGTGTCTTGGCTTAAAATTTTAATATGTTATTAAAAGACATTTTTAACACTGCGGGCCCCACAAAAATCAAAAAGTTTCTTTATTAATAGTTCTCACAACGGTGTCAGCGGTTCAGCGCTAATATCATATACTCCAGGCGGTCTTGTTTCTATTTTAGTACAGTGCATTGCAGTGCTCTCCGTCTAGTATCTCCTATGTCATCTTCATCTACTTCCTGTTTACATTCCACAATATTCTCCCGCACTTCATTTCCATTGTTTAGTCCTATATAGTGTTTCAACCTTTCAGCTGTCACTCATTTACTCAGAACTGGTTTTCAAGCTTAGGTCTTTATATTCATGCTGCTGTTTTCCTAGTGTCCAAACATCTTTTATTTTCCAGTAGGCGATACCTGTCTTTCCTCTAGTTATACAGTCTCTCATTTGTCCTGTGGCTACTCCTGCTTATCCATTTTGCACGTCCTGTCAAACTCATTTTAGTAACCTGTAGCCGTGGCGGAGCGGCCTCGCGCATTGAGGTGCTAAGCCGCGATGCACGAGGCCGTTTCCCGTCGGGAGTTCGAATCCCCCTTCGGGCATGAATGTTGGTGCTGTCTTTAGTATAATGTAGTTCATAAGTAGTTTGTAAGTTTAGGGACTGATGACACCGCAGTTAAGTCCCATAATCTATACAAACACTTTTTTTTAGTATCATGTAGTCCATTTTACCTGTTACATTAAGGCATTTTTATATTTTCTCCTTCCATCAATGAAATTCACTGTTTCCTCTGATATGCTAGGATTTTTGTAGGTCTTACAACATTTTTGGTCGTCTGTTGCCTTCACAATTTCTCTGGAAGCTACCCATTCATTTTCTATAATGTTACTTTCAGCTATTTGCTTGAATTGTTACTTAAAGCGTCCTCTGAAACCCACTACAGTCTCAGGTACCTTAAATTTATCCAGGTCGCTTCTCTTTATTTCCCTACATTTGTGTAGTTTCTTCAATTTCAGCCTACAGTTCATGACCATCAAGATATGTTCAGAGTCTATATTTGCCCCTGAATATTTCTTACAGTTTAAAACCTGGTTTCGAAATTTGTGTCTTACCATTGTAAAATCTATCTTATACCTTCCGGTGTATCCTGATTTCTTCTTTCGTGATTCTCAAACCAAATGTTTGTACTGATTAAATTATGTTCTGTGCAAAATAACTAGAAGGCGGATTTCTCTTTCATTATTTTTTCTCCTGTCGATATTCACTTCCTAATTTCCTTTTCTTCCTTTTACTACTACCGAATTTCAGTCCCTAACGCAATCAAGTTTTTCTCTCCCTTAACTGTCTTAATAGATTCCTTTACTTCGTCATACATGTATTTGATCTCCTCATCATCGGCATAGCTAGATGACATTCATTTACTCCTGTGGTCGGTATCTATCTTGACTACGATAATTCTATCATTGCGCTGTTCATATTAGTTTATCCGCATTACTATTGTCATCTTCGTTATGACGCCTACTGCTACAATACTCCCAACTGATTTTTGTATTTATAATCCCATAACTCACATGACAAAAAATTTTGTTTATTTTGAAAGGCTTTGAGTAATGTGCACTTTTCCTAACTTCAGCCTATCCCTTTCCCTTTTAAATTCCCTAACCCCTCTACCTGATTAAGAAATCTAACATTGCACGCTCCGATCCGTATTCTGCCAGTGTTGTGTTTCCTGCCATTCGGAGATGCGAATGGTTTATTTTACCAGAGGGGATGCCATACAGTAAATCTGCATGTCCTCGGAGTAAGTAACGAGTGTATTTTCCCCTTGCTTTCAGCCGTTCGCAGTAACTGTATGGCAGAGCTACATTAGGTGATGTTCAAGGCCACATTGAGCAAACTCCAAGACTGTTGCCCTAGTCACTACTGAAAATACTGCTGCCCTCTTCAGGAACCACAAGTTTGTCTGGCCTCTCCACAGATGTCCCTCCGCTTTGATTGCACCTTCGGTCCGGCTATCTGTATCGTTGACGCATGCAATACCTGTGGCTGTTTTACTAACATCTGAAATTATGATTTACTATGGAGAGATGGCTTTCAGGTCACTTTTCGTCGACCTCTTCACAGTTGCCCCTCAGCTTTGATTGCACTTTCGGTCCGGCTATCTGTATCGTTGAGGCAAGCAATACCTGTGGATGTTTTACTAACATCTGAAATTATGATTTACTATGGAGAGATGGCTTTCAGGTCACTTTTCGTCGGCCTCTCCATAGGGGAGCAGGACGGAATCCTCAAAACGGCCGGTAGGCGAACAGGGGACAGGACGGAATCCTCCCGAGCTAGCACAATGGCACCTCCTGCAGTCACCAGCCCCCAGCCCCCACCCCAGCCCCATGCCGTTTCCGGCCTTACTTGTCACTTCAGTCCACGGCAGATCGCTAACAGTGAAGATGTCCTCCGACGCCCTTGAAGTTTCAGTGAGTAGAAAGGGAGGGAAAATGTTACTTCTGAAAGGTAACACTTTCGGATTTCAGAAATTGTTGAAAAGTGGTGTAGCGCGATAGACGTGCAACATTAAGGGTTGCAAAAGTTTTATTAAAACAATTTCTGTTGA
The DNA here is from genome assembly GCA_026315105.1 of Locusta migratoria. Taxonomy (NCBI): domain Eukaryota; kingdom Metazoa; phylum Arthropoda; class Insecta; order Orthoptera; family Acrididae; genus Locusta; species Locusta migratoria. The sequence continues at coordinate 91,914,559 of CM048748.1, forward strand.
GGAGCTGGATGTTGTGGACATTCATGAAGACCACAACCACGCAGAAGTGCCTTCCAAGAAAATTCAGAGGCAAAAATTAATTGGCAATATGAAGCGAAAAGCCACAGAAGACATTTGTGAGATGCCATCTAAGCTGATTTACCACCATTTAAAAGGAGAAGATACTCAAGAAGTAACAATTAGAGATGTCGACAGCTTCCGGAAATCTATTTACAATGCTAGGCGGAAAATTCTGCCGAAATTGCCGACGAGTGTTGAAGATGTTCATGAAGTTCTCGATACATTACATGTTGAAACTACAGACGGGAAAAATTTCTTGCTGGACAACAATGCCGAGAAGAAAGTTGTAATATTTTGTGACTCTGAAAATCTTAACGTGCTTACTCAGTGTGCAACAATATATGTTGACGGAAGATTCAAGTGTTGCACAAAATTCTTTTGTCAGCTGTTTACTACACTCGGCCTAGTTAATGGACATTACATTCCATTGGTTTTCGCCTTATTGAACGACAAGAAAACGTTGTCGTATCAGTATGTCTTTGATACAGTCATCAATAAATGTGCTGATCTAGGACTGACATTTTCACCATCAACGATGTTTTCAGATTTTGAAGACAGCATAATGAAGGCTGGAAGTGAAGTCTGGAGTGATATAAGGATCCAAGGATGCAAATTTCATTTGACCCAGAGCTGGTAGAGGAAGATTCAAACATTGGGTCTTGCACATGACTATTACGAAAAAATGAAATTGGAAAGTTTCTGTCTTATATATTTGGTTTGCCGATGCTCGATCCTAATATGGTTGGAGAATGTTTTGTCGAAGATTTCATGTCAGAGATGCCTACATCAGAAAAACTGCAGACATTTTGTGATTACCTAGTGGAAACGTATATACAAGAAGATGCTCTCTTTCCTCCATTCATGTGGGCAGAACTAGGCTGTAATAGACAGCAAACCACCAACGCTTGTGAAAGTTTCCACAGCAAATATAATAGTCAGTTCTACTCCTGCAGTCCCGATATTTTTAGGTTTCTTGAGGTGTTGAAACAAATTCAGCTCGATTCTAAAATCGCAATAAATTCATCAAAAACGACGAAACAGGAAAGGAACTGCCCAAACTTGAAATATATGATACAGCAAGTGGCAAATTTCAAAGCTGGAAAAATTTCCAGATTCCAATATGTGAAATCGGTTTCATACAAAACCAAACCGGGAATTACACAGTAAGAAAAGTGGTTTTATAATTACATGTACATATTAAGAAATAAGGGAATAAATGTTGCACAGATTTATGAATCGCGAGTAAAACGTAATCTTTAGATTGTAAGAACCAAAGTGATATTAATGTACATTTACTCTGACTCTAAAGTTAACTGGGGCTTAATTTTCACTCTTACTTTACTGTACAATGTAGGAACATACACTGGAAAATATGCTAGATAGCTTTGCTTGCCTGGAATATTCATAAAGGTCTGGCCATACACTCTGGTCTCGGGCCGCCACCACTACCTGCTTAAACAGGTTACGGGAGGATTCCGTCCCGTCCTTTTCCACACCCTTGCAGGCTCGGGAGGATTCAGTCCTATTTTTCTGACAGCGGGAGGAATGGATCCTGCGCCCCTCCACAGATGCCCCTCAGCTTTGATTGCATCTTCGGTCCGGCTATCTGTATTGTTGAGGCACGCAATACCTGTGGATGTTTTACTAACATCTGAAATTATGATTTACTATGGAGTGAAGGGTTTCAGGCCACTTTTCGTCGGCCTTTCCACAGATGCCCCTCCGCTTTGATTGCAACTTCGGTCCGGCTATCTGTATCGTTGAGGCACGCAATACCTGTGGATATTTTACTAACATGTGAAATTATGATTTACTATGGAGAGATGGCTTTCAGGTCACTTTTCGTCACGGCCTATGTAGTAAGTTCTGATAACCGCGGCAGAATAGCCGTGCGCACTAAGGCGCCCAGTTGCGGTGTGCGCGGTCGTTCGCCGTCGGGGGTTCGAGTTCTACCTCGGGCATTGGTGTTTATGTTTCCCTTAGCATAAGTTACTTTAAGTTAGTGAAAGTAGTTTGTAAGCTTAGGGCTCATGACCACCGTAGTTAAGCCCCTTTGATTTACAATCATTTGAAAATTTGAAGTTCTGATGAGACATTGATGTATGAAGAATGTACTGTTTGGCATACTGGCCTTCAACGATACAGCCCACCACATGTGAGCACCTAAAGGGAGGATAGATCCGTTAGTGTTTCAGTAACAGACTCTCTACAACATTTTGTCTCCTTTACCACTTACTGCTACGGGCCGAGGGTAGAAAGAAAATGTCCATGACACTTGCGTTGCTGTTACCACAAAACAAAATAACCTGCTTCTGGAGTGGTGCTGTGAAGGGACACATGGGCATCTACATCCATACTTCGTAAGTCACGATGTCGGGGCAACCTAATTTGGCTACCAATGTGACTTCACCCTTTCTTCTGTCGCAGTCAGCAACAGTTCGCAGAAATAACGACTGCTGGTAAGCCTCTGTATACGACGTGCCATCGCCAAAACAAATATGCCGTTTGAGTCTGTGAATGGTACTTCCTGATGTTACACTATGTATGTTGTTAATTCATCGTAATTGCATGTGAAGAAAGGCATTTCGGCACCAGAATTAACTGCCTTGTCTCTCTTGGAGCTACCAAGAAATGGGTTTCCCACGAAAGCTATTTACAGAATTCACATTGTTTATTACTGAGGAGATGATCCAGTATACGGAGGAATGTTTGGTGTCGGTGAAGAGCATACAGAAAGAAGTTTCAAAATCAAAGATGATTTAACTACCGTGGTTATCAGTCTCTAGGCTTACTAACTACTGAAACTAAATCAAACTAACTGATGGACAACACGCATACCCATGTCCGAGGGAGGATTCGAACCTTCCACGGGGAGCAATCGTGCGCTCTGTGACAAAGCGCTCGGCCATTCCACCATGGCAAAAAGAAGTTTCGTGGATAATCAGTGTGCAATCGGTGACTAATATTATAGCGGTGCAATGAGTGCTGAATAATGATTAATATGCAAGTTTAAATCGTTCATAAACAGGAAAATAAATTGTGAGAATTATTTACGAATCCAAACTCAATTAACGCAAAGAATGAAAAGACATAGTGCTCAACTGATTAGTGATATAGTGACTTCCATGTAGATTAAGCACATGACCCTCGATGAGAAGTGAAATACTTGAACCGCCTAGGTTAAAGCAGTGATCTGTATACTACGTGGATGTTCAACTACAGATATTTGAGCGTGCCAGCCAAAGGTGTTCATATTCGGTTTCTTGGCTAATTACAACATGGCCGCTATGAAGTATTGCAAGAAAACGAAAAGGAAATACGTTTCGATTCCGAACTCACACAAGTCTGTTAGTTCACATATTGACATAAATTTCAAATGTGGTGTATGGGAGGGTGTGGTCTTTAACTGACAGTAATAGCATACAGGATGACTTAGACAAAATTTCTAGTTCGTGCTAAGAATGGCAGCTAGCCCTCAATGTAGAAAAATGTAAGGTGATGCGCATGAGTGGGAAAAACAATCCCATAATGTTCGAATACAGCATTAGTAGTGAGCTTCTTGATGCTGTCGCGTCGTTCAAATATCTAGGCGTAGCATTGAAGAGCGATATGAAATGGAACGAACATGTAAGGACATTTGTGAGTAAGGCGGACAGCCTACTTCGGTTTATTGGACGAATTTTGGGAAGATGTACTTCATCTGTAAAGGCGACCGCGTATAAGACGCTTGTTTGACCACGTCTTGAGTATTGCTCAAGTGTTTGGGACCCGCAGCAGATCAGTTTCAAGAAAAACATAGAGTCAGTTCAGAGGCGAGCAGATAGGTTTTTTACTAGTAGGTTCGACCAATGCGCAAGTGTCATGGAAATGCTCCGGCAACTCAATTGGGGATCGTTGGAGGAAATACGACGTTCTTTTCGTGAATTTCAGTTGAGGAAATTGAGAGGGCCGGAATTTCAAGCTGAGTGTAGTACGATCTTGCTGCCGCCTATATATATTTCGCGTAGTGATTACAAAGACAAGATAAGAAAAATTAGGGCTCGTACGGAAGCATATAGGCATTCTTTTTTTCCTCGTTCTATTTGGGAGTGGAATAGGAAAGGAAATGCCTAGTAGTGGTACAGTGTACCCTCCGCCACACACCTTACGGTGGATTGCAGAGTATGTGTGTAGATGTAAAAATCCAGAGGTAATCGAGCAATTATTTGTCACGTACTAACTGATGGAAATTCGGTTGCCTAATTACAACATGGTGGACAATGCAAAATCTTTTGTAGAACATATGAATGTGCTCACGCTAAAGTTGTATGCTGAGACACCAGAGTCTTATATCCAGGTTATATAGAAATCACTGGTTAAAAGTTATCAAAAGGCTAGACAGCAGTGATCACAACTGCATTAACTGGAGGCTCAGTTTATGAAACGAAAAGCTTCTCCACAGCTGATGATCAAAGGCGGTGAAGCCACTGCACGCCGCCAGTAAACGGACATCTCGTTGTGAATGACGCGTAATGTGTTGATGAGCAGACTACAAAGGAGTCCTCATACAAGAAGGTTCCAACGCGACTGCAAACAGCAGGGCGCTCCTTACAAAATCGAGCAGCCGGGATGGGCGCCACTGCAAGCGAGCCTCGCGTAATTTTTGGCGCAAACCGCAGCGGGCCGTTACAACAGCCGCCGCCGCCTTCGGGTCGCTTTTGTGTCGCATCGTGTCGGCAGAGCTGTTGTGACACGCAGATCCGCGGCCGGTAATTGAAAGCGACGCTCAATTAGGCCCTGCCGGCATCCGGTATAAAAGGGAGCCGGAACAGCGCAGAGGCATCAGTCACCTCCAGCTGCCTCTGCTCACTCCAGCTCAGCTCAGCAGCGACATGGTGAGTCCACGGCCAACACCCTCGCTTCACAAGTCATCTTCCTCAGTGGTACTAAGAGGTCTCTCTATTTTCTGTTACAGTGGTTTTCTGTACAAACCTAGAAAATTAATGTTCCTTAGAGACACTCGTGTCTAATGTGATCTCAGGTAACTCTTAACGTCCTTGTTCAAGCTGGATACATTTTTTTTTTTTTTTTTTTTTTCATTTTTCGTCGTGTGAGTAGCACTACTAATCTAATTCTTAAAGCTTCAGATTCACGAACGCTTCTTCAGAATACCATATCGTGTCAACCAATATTATTGCCTACTTTAGGTTACGGTAGTAACACTAAAAGTAGGCCTTCGCGATCGCCTTTTGACAGCTCCAAATGTAAATGAAAATAACGGCTTAACCATTCATCTGACACGAAAATTGAATAAACGAATTTGTAGAGGAGAAAATTCTCTACAACTTTGCTGTTTTATGTCTTTTTCATATCTCGTATCGTTTCAGAGATATTTCCAAAAATATTGGAGATTATGGGATGTCTGTCTATTTGTCCGTAACGTGTTCCCTGTTTTTAAGACGAATTGTTCAACCGATCAGCACCAAATTTAACAGACATAATTGTAGGTCGCCAGAGACCAGAACCTCGCTTTTTGAAATATTTCGGAAAAGAAATACGTTAGTAATACCAAAGAAAGCCGTTTGTAATGTAATTTTAATTGCAAATAAACCGTTCATCTGATGCGAAAATTGAATAACCGAATTTGTAGAGGAGAAAATTCTCTACAACTTTGTTCCCTTATGTTTTTTTCATATCTCGTATCGTATGAGAGATATTTACAAAAATAACGGAGTTTTAACACCCTCCGTTGAATTAACGAAAACCAGCCGTTCGCAGATGTCACGTGACATTCCTCGCCCAGAACTCTCTGGCATACGCCATCTTGTGTTGCGTAATTGATGATTTTCTTATTGTAACTTACAGGTTGTTATTTCAAAGCAATGGTGCAATGAAGAATTAACAAAAATACGTCGTTCTTCGTACGATACATTGTAATCTAATGTCTAAAAATGCCATATTAGCATCAGTTTTCAACAGCCATCAATAGTATGAGATTAAAGAACATAACTGCTAATTGTTAGCTTTAGCGTAGTGGGCAATGCGTTGAACTGTGCCACTGAAAGTCAGTGGTTCGGAACCCGCAACTAGATAATTTTTTAAAAGGGATTCAGACACTCTTATTAATTGATTTTTTATTATTTATATTATTCTTTTGATCCAAAAAGTTTGCAAAAACTTATAAAACTACAAATCTAAAGTGTACTGTAAAACATGTCAGTGCGATTTTTTTCTGTTACAGTGGTTTTCTATACAAACCTAGAAAATTAATGTTCCCTAGAGACCCTCGTGACTAGTCCTAAATGTGATCACAGATAACGCTTAACGTCCATGTTCAAGCTAGATACTTATTTTTCTTCTTTCACTGTTCATCGTGTGAGTAGCACAACTTATCTATTTCTTAAAGCTTCAGATTGGTGTTCGCTTCTCCAGAATACCATACCGGGTCAACTGATATTATTTTCATTATTATTATTTCAGAAAACTTCATAATAAAAAAAAAAACCAGTTCCCTTCGAGCCGCCGTAGCGTTCGGATCTCCGTGCTGGAGCGTTTCCAGGAGCTCAGTCCTTCAGTTCACCTGATGATGGCGACATGTACGATCGCCGAAATATTGTGCCCGTTGTACACTGTAGATCGGCAGTTCAACCGTGGATATTTTGATTAAAAAATATATTCCAGAATGATATTTTCATTCTGCAGGGTAGTGTGCGCTGGTATGAACATTCTTTTAGTTTTGCTTTCATAGCTTCAATATCGATTAAAAAGTCAATTTTGTCGGAATGTGTTCGGGATTTTTATTACCATGAAATGATTTGGGCAACAAAGTTTACACTGTATGTTTTTGTTACAGGGTGTTTATATTCGCACCATTCAAATGTCCAAGTGTTTGAATAACTTATGGGACTTAACTACGGGGTCATCAGTACCTGAACTTACAAACCACTTACAAACTAGCTAATACTAAGGACGGCACAAATATCCATGCCCGAGGGGGGATTCGAACCCCCGACCGTAGTGGCCGTGCAGACCGTGACTGGTGCGCCTCAGTCCCCTCGGCCTCCGCGGCCGGCATTCGAACCATTATCGTTAATTCAAAAGTTTCTAGACCTGACTAATTTGAGGGAGGAATATTTTCGAAAGATGATCCAAAAAGATGCGAGTTGTTATTTATTATTTTTTCTCATTTATGAGGGGTCTCAAAATAGGAATGTTTTTTATCAAATTATCACGCCTAAGACAATTACAGCAGTTCCACAACTTCACATTAATGTTCTCACAGCAAAAAGACCCTTGACTAGAAGAACACCTTACAATTAATCTACAGCTAATGGCAACATATTAATTGTAGCTCGCCACATAGAAGTAACTGGCTTAGTTTAATGATAAATTCAATTAATCACTCATTATCAGTAATCACAACGGCACAAACAATCGCAATATATTTACTTTAGTCGACTAGAGAGAGTCAGCAACTGTTTTTTATTTAAAACAATTTATTATACTTTATAATTTGTACTTACAAACAACCTGTGATGTAGCCATACGCTAAATAAATAAATTAGTCAACATTTACAAATCGCGACGGATAATAAATTGTTTTAGATGACAACATTTTACGGCTGTATTTAAAAGGAAGAACGTATTCATTGCGATCATATAACAACCACTCCACTTCAGTATCAATTACTTTTACTCCTCCCCTTTGAAACTTTTTCAAAAAGCTTTTTCACTAAATGTCGTGAAGATTAATTGTGTGACCTTTTTCCCGAGTGCTACCGAAGAACTTAGGTTATTAAGAGTTCTGTTTCATAGGAACCAAGCACTCCTTGTAGCACTTCATCCGTTTATCACAAAACGTTTTCTGGTGCAGCCACAAGTTTGCATGTAGCAATAGATAGATAGAGAACATCATCAATAATATGTCGTGTATAGATTATTTTCTTTTTTCAGAGATCACGAACTATGTTTTTAACAGTCTTCCGCTAAACGTATCATTGAGCTACACAAGGGTTCTGTACGAGAGTTTCCTCGTAGTTACACTACAGTTCTCAGAACATTCCACTAAAGCATAGCTGATAGATACACACGAAAAACTAATGCAATCATCACAGGGCCCACAGACCACAAGCAGCTTCCCCACACGGTCTCCACTTGCTTCTGTTTCGCGCTCGGTCTCCAGCTGCGATGTTCTACATCTACATAGATACCCTGCAAGTAACATTGAAGTGCATGGCAGTTCCATTATGTAGTAGCTCGCGCTAGAAAGGAACACCATCTAGCTTTGGCGTCCTTTACCTGATTTCATCTCAAGTGCCTTTTCCTTATATTTTCAATCTAGCACAGTCTACATGACCTGCATACTGAATTCTTCTACACTTCACCTTTAAGACTGTTAGCTTTTGTATGAAAAAGTACATTTCTTTCTTCCTCCTCCTCATACATTCTCTCCACAAATTTTTCTCATACCTTTCCCTCATCATTAATTGTTTTCTTTTTCTCGTTTTCTAATGCTCCAGGTTTCGGACATTACATAAATGCTAGGGTACGATATGATTGTAGATGTTTTCGTTGGAGTTGGCCGATACTGATTTTAGTTGAATATCTCCCTGAGGAGATGCTGTTACTGGTGAAGCAAGATCGTAAGTATTTCAGTATGTGAACTCTCTTGAATTTCATGCCATCTGCCTCAAGAGAATGTTCCTGCTCTTTTCTTTTTTCCTAAAAGTGAGGAACATGTGAGAGCTCCATTTTACACGCTTTAGAACACTATGCCCAAAGCATAACAAGAGTCACTCTAATTTAAACCCTGTGTGTAAATGAGAAGTACAAAAGACGTTAATAGATTGTTTAAATGTTCAAATGCTTGTGAAGCATTAACCACGGGGTCATCAGTCCCTAAACTTTCAACCTACTTACGAACTACCTTGTATTAAAGACGACACAAACATCCACGCTCGAGGGGGGCATTCGAACCCCCGACGGGGAACGACCTCACGCATGGGAACATAGCGCCTCAATTCGCTCGGCCGCTCCACCGCAGCTGACGTTGTTTGGGTATGTTGGTGACGTGAGTACCATGTGCTGTGGCAGGTGTCTACGATTTCGACCGTAGTGGTGGCGTGCCTGGTGGCTGCGGCGATGGCCGCCCCCGACCTGTCGTACCTGCCGCCGGCTGCTGGGGGCGCTGGGGGCGGCAGCGGGGGCGGCTACTCCAGTGGAGGACCAGGCGGCGCGGGGGGCGGCGCTGGAGGCGGCGGTGACGGCCCATCGGTAAGTCACAGCTGGACAAACCGTGAGGTACCTTACTTTACCTGCCTGGTCCGAGGGTTATACTTCGCACGATTTAACGTGTAAGTGTTGATATAAAACGTAAAAAGCGAACGTAATGCCTCACATCAAAAACAAAGTTTCCTTTCAATCTCTGTTTGACCAGTGTCCACTCTAAGTCATTGAGGCCTACTATCCTGAATACGTGAGTAAATCAATAGGCGATAGTGCCCAAAAGATAACACATTATTCGATAGTCACATAAAACCTCGCGAATGTGGGACTTAATTCTGTGCTTTGGGTGTTATACAGCTACATTGTTGGTTCTACAAATAACAAGAGAACGCTTCATCTGTACATCCGATCACATAACATTCGCGTGCAACAAGCTATCTTAACCATATTTCGGGAATAAACATTCGTGAATGGTGTCCCGGAAAGAATAGAATAGATTTTTTTTTATCAGTGTATCGTTACAAAATATGTAACAGGGCAAGAAATACGTTGTTTGTGATTTCTCACAAAATAATTTTCAGTTCAGTAAAAGCTTGTTCAGTAACCGGTCAGCCCCAACTTTTGTATTCAGGGGGTACTGTGAAATCGTATCGAAACAATTGTGGAACTCGAAGAACAAAAACATTGACATTCACGTGACTTCTTAGCCAATTACACACACGTACTTGAAAAAAAATTTTCACGCTATATTTTTCCACTGTTCGACTCCAATAGCGCGGGAGAAACATGTCTCCGTTTTTATTTTTCTTGTTTTATTACTATTTTTATCTGTCACGTTTCACTTCTTTCACCCTTCGCAATGTTGTTGATGTGAAAAATGCCGAGTTTCACGGTTGTTCTGAAACCACATTAAACTGTGTCTCCCAATAACATTGTGTAAGTCATTTCAAATGTCGGAGGAAAGCAATGGCATAGCACCTCGAAACAGGACCATACCTAGGGGTGTTCAAATAAATCTTCTCCCATATGTCGGTTGGGATCAGCAAAATAATTTGACATGTAGAGGAGAAACTTAGAGATTTAAATTTAGTGAAAAAGAACACCTTACTTTCAACGATTCCCAACCGAAATTGTGTATCCTATGGGTGGCAGCATCCACCTTATTCGACAGTTAGGCAACAAATGCTGACTTTTAGGACTTTTCATGCAACCTCCGCCGTTCCGATCCGGCAAGAATCGCAAATTACACATCTTAGTCAAGACAGTCTTAGTGGATTTGTTCTGTCTTCCAACACTATTATCACAACACTATTATCTTCTTCATAGTTTACCTTTTTCGTTACCATTTAATGTTAGTTCTTTAACTGCCAGCCACAGCGTAGCCTCTGCAGTCAAATTCCGTTTATCGAGAAACAGACGCAACTAAACAGGAAACGTCGATTCATCACATGATTTTTTTACTGAAAAAAAAAAAAAATACTGTCATCGCATTCTAAACAGAGAGAGCCAACAAAGCTTTACGTGCGACAGGTTGCCGATAATTACAACTATTTAAATTTTCTTGCTGAATTACAGGTCTTGGTTGCGAGACAGTAGCTAAATGCAGTCTGCCACCGGACATTAAGTATAACGCGAGTGTACCGAATATTCTAAGCACCTCTCCCTCCACAAGACAAATACCAATTCTGCCCAGATATTTTTCTATCTACATCTACATTTACATAAATATTCTACAAGTCATATTAAAGTGCATGGCAGAGGGTCCATCGAACCGCTTTTATGGTGTTTCTCTACAGTTCCATACCCTAATAGCTCGCGGAAATATACATGTTGTGAGATTCTCCTATAGCGGAAAAGCACCTCAGCAACGAACGTTAAATGGGAACACTGCTGCCTTGTACCTTAGACGTAGGTGATATTAACATCAATGAACTACAGAGAAAGATGCAGTGCCAGAAAAATGAAAGATGTTAGTAATATTGCGAGGAATTGAATTAAAAATTGTTCCACGGCCAGGATTCGAACCTGGGTTTGCTGTCACTTTATCCTTCCACTCACCGTGTCATTATGGACTGGAGGAGTGCACGAAATAACAAAAGTACCTATCCCTCCACCTTATTAAGTAAATGAAATAAATCGCAATTTGCGATAAGTTGTGGTTGCACTGTACTAGGTTTAGATGGAAAACCAAAGTGCGGCGAATGAAAATTTGTGCCCCGCCGGGATTCGGACCCGGGATCTCCTGCTTACTAGGCAGACGCGTTGAGCACTCCGGCACCGAGAACACAGTGATCAGCCCCAATGCAGAGAACTCTTCCCTGCATGTCTCCCGCTCACACCAAAATCTCCATTCACCATACTGTCTCTTTCCTATACCACAGTCTATTTGTTCTGTAATGCTTGCAGCCACAATAGTGTATTACCGCATTGATTCATTGATTGAACGCTGTAACATCGTAATTATTAGGTAAAGTTCGTTTTCAGTTGTAGAGCTGGGCAAAACGGTTATTCTCCGATATCTGTTATAATGGTTATCGTTATTCTTTTCTATCAGTTAATTTTAACGGTTATAAATAACTGCACGGTATTTCTCCAACCAACGACCTGTACGTTGTTTCCAAACTAACTTCCAGATGGCGTTGCTACAGCTTACGGATACTGCTACTAGGTAGCGCTACTGAGCAGTTATCGGGCAGTTATCGTTATGAGTATTCCGTGAATTCTACTAGGTAGCGATACTCGACAGTTATCGTTATCGTTATTAGTAGTGAGTAGTCAGTACTCAGTAGTCAGTAGCCACTACTGAGAACGGACAGTTATTGATATACGTACGTAGAAATACCAGTACCCGACAGTTATGGTTATTTCTACTCAGTACTATTCAGTTGAACTGGATGATCTCTCACCAGTAGCTGGTCTATGGCTGTTCATTTGCACTCAGATTTCGGAATCGGCGGTGGTAACGTTCGTTCTTTATTTTGTTGTGATCTATAGTCAAATATTTCGCTTGAGACACGCTACAAGACACGCTCTCATTAACGTATGTTCCATCGCTTCGTCGAGATGAAGAGCGCCATTGGTGGTCCCGCAGGAGCCGGCCAACTACGAGTTCTCGTACGAGGTGCAGGACGCGGCGGCGGGCCTGGACTTCGGCCACAAGGAGTCGCGCCAGGGCAACGTCGCCAACGGCATGTACCACGTGCAGCTGCCCGACGGCCGCCACCAGCGCGTCGACTACGTGGCCGACGAGCAGGGCTACCGGCCCAACGTGCGCTACGAGGGCACCGCCACCTTCGGCGGCCCCGGGGGCGGCGCCGGGGGCGGAGCTGGGGGCGGCCGCGGCGGCGCCGGGGGCGCGGGCGGCGCGGGAGGCGCCGGCGGATACAGCTACGGCGCTCCCGCGCCCGGCAGCGGAGGCACCGCCGCCAACGGCGGCTACCAGTACTAGCCGCGCCACGGGCACACTCTGAACTCTGTACAAATATTTATTCAATAAACACACGCATTGTAGACGTCAAACTGTGCAGCTCTAATTACTTCCCTCTATCAATTTATCCACTATGCGAAACCCCCCACTCACCGTTTTCAGCTGGAACGCTCGGAATCGCACTAAAGCTTCTTTGGAATAAACAATCGATCATAAAAACGATCGTCTCTGTCATTTCATGCAAAACACCGCGTTCTTACGTCAATTAATATTGCAGTAGAGAGACACACAATTTAACCAGATATCAGTATCATACGAGGAAATTTGAACGTAATTCAGTGACTTCGGTGTATCATTAACAGTGCTAAAAACCCCTCTGCATCAAGTCATTATTAGAGAGCAAAACACAATGTCTTAGACTACCGATAGTACTGCAGGGGCCGAGCGGTGTGTTCCCAGCTTTAGGTCAGGATAAGGCCTGGAACCTGGTGGTGCGCCAAGGGACGCTAGTGAAACAGATTTATAGTTGACATATTTTATTCCGTACAATACATAAGTTTGATGAAGGCGCTAGCTCGACAGGAGCTAGAGAAGTAGGTGGCGTCGCCTTCGAGCTGCAATCTTGGAGTTTCATATGATCGTAGTGCCCGCGCCGCGCTGCGGCGCGATGCCGGGAAGCGATGCAAAGACTGTTACTGTGAAGGCTATGCAGCCGCCAGTGGATCCACGCAGGGACCCCTCTGAAGTCGGATGTCGTGCTGGTTCCCGATTCGGGACACCGACTGGCCGGATTAACATCAGTGTGCTAACTCGACGACAGGGACATTGGGCTTTAGTAACCAACCACTGAAGACTGCGCTGGCCTCAGGCAGCCACCATAGAGGTATGAAGTCGTCAGCACAGCGGATCACCATCTTCCCAGATGATGTTTAGTGTGAAGTATGGCCTCGACCAGACTCCATCTCTTAGCTGCCTCTAGCAGCTACCCGTATGTACGGCTATATGTGACAAAGACTGAGCACAACGATTAGGCCAGTGAATTGACAACTACCTCCTGAGCATCGTCGGTTCAGAAGACCATGTCCCTGCTACTTCTAAATGTGGGAGTATTTATACATAAAATTGCCTGAAGCTATGACGTATAAATCGGTTTGAATGTGTTCCCTTTGAAAATTCACTGTTCGCCCGATGTGTCTTTACCGCTGACGCATCCATGATCTTATTCACTCTTGTGATAGAGTTACGTGTAGTTATGAAATGTTTACTAGCTGCGTCTCTGTCTGACATCGATTTCACTCACACACAGTTCGCTGACGGTAGGCTTTCCAACTTGCCGACGCATCGGCTGCCGTCATCACGCAAGGCAGGTGAGCATTTTCTGCTACCGACTGCTGACTTATTCCGTCTTGCCAAGATCTTAACACATTTCCTTGTCACAATATTTGCGGCGTAACAGTACTTCAGTTAGTCCTGAAAGTACCGAGTTGAGATTTCGATTAAGTTTTAAAAAGAAACGGGGAGAGAACAATGTGTATAAACCACTAATACTTTTTTTTATTTTTTTATTCATTAACATTCTTCTTCTTTTCTAGCATTTTTCTCATCACTTGGGGTCTGCTCTTCTGCTACGTCTCCTCCACAGAACTCTGTTGTGGACGTCTTCAGGGCTGAGATCCTTATCGCACATTTCCACCTTGATGTTGTCCATCCACCTCTTGAGCGGTCTACCACGGGGTCGTGTCCTCCCGGATCGAATTGGAGTGCTGTTTTAGCCACAGAATCGCACTCTTTCCTAATGACGTGGCCGTACCACTGAAGACGAGTCTCTCTTGCCTTCTCCATGATTGAAACTACACCAAGCCTATGGCGGCATAGCTATTAGTTTGACGATCGCAGCGATTCAATTCAAGGGACCATCGCTGCATTGTCATCTCCACTCTGTGGAGAGCCTGGCCCTGCTTTTCCGTCAAAGATCGGCATTCTATCCCGTAGAGGGCTACTGGTTGCACTACTGCTTGAACACCAATTATCAATCGGAATGTAGCCTCATGTTTGTCATGTACTCGGGGAGCGCGAATACCAGTACTAACGGCGCCCGGCCAGTGTCTGAATACTGTACAAATATTTATTCAATAAACTCACGCTTTGTAGACGTCAAACTGTTCAGCTCTAATTACTTCCCTCTGTCACTGTACCTACTATGCGAAATCTCCCACGCACACTTTTCAGCTGGAACGTCCAGAATTGCACTAAAGCTTCTTTGGAATATACAATCGATCATAAAAACGATGGTCTCTGCCATTTCATGCAAAACACCGCGTTCTCTCTCAAGTTATATTTTAATGGAGAGACACAAATTAACAAGATATCAATAACATAGGAAGAAAATTATACGCAATTCAGTGACATCGTTGTATCTTTAACAGTGCCAAAAACCTCGCTGCATAAAATAATTATGACAGCGTAAAACACAATATCCTACACTACTGATAGTACTTAGTTCTCAAATTTCACATGTAAGATTTCGATTAAGTAGTTAAAAGAAAGGGAAGAGAAAAATTTGTACAAGGCACTAATCCTTTTTTATTTTATTTTTCTATTCGTTAACAATGAACACCACAATCAATTGAAATGTGCCTTGCTGTTTCTCGTGTACGTAGATAGCCCAAATTGACTTTGGTGATACAAGTCGATAATTTCATATCTGTTTCAGTTAAATGTGCTCTGTAATAGTACTCGCTGTAAGAGATACACCACGTTTCCAGTGAGTCGCAGCTTGATGGTTCATAAAACGCACGGGGAACAATGAACTGCGAATTCTGGAAACGTAGAACAATTTACCACTAAGTTTATTTTAACCTGTATCAATTCTGTCAACTTTTTCAATAATTTAGACAACATTGTCAAAGGAGAGAAGCAGCGATCTATATGGTATTATTATTATTACAAAACACAGGACAGCCGAGCCCAGCCGAGTCCAGCACTGGCCACATAGGCTACATTTTGTTTTGAATGTGACCTACATCAGGTCGAAACCGGTCAATAAAAATTGTTAATTTTCACGATCAAGACTGTTTTTTTTTCTTTTGTAATATTAATATAACTGTTTCAGTTTTGAAATATTTATACTGGCTACAAAATGCACAACGTGAAATGTCTTAGCAACTTATTTGTTCCAACAGCTGAGCACAAACGAAGTATAAAACAAAGTACAGTGCAATGATTTGGTGTGTTAGTCTATTTTGGTTTGTGATGTCTTTGTATGTGTCACAGAACTTCGTACTATTTTATTTTGTATGTGTCACTGAATCAAAAGTGTGACTTGGCGAAATACGAATTTTCTGTCAATTTTAAAATAATCGTTGGAACGAGAGATTTGCTACAACAATCACACAGTCCAATCACAAAAGCCATACTAACTCAAATTTCAAATGATGGTGTGGGTATATCGACGCCATAAGCTGCTTTAGGCCAAGCATTTCACAACATAGCTAATTCTTTAGCGCATAAAATCTATAAAGATCAAACGATGTAGTCCCGTGATCAAATAACGATCATTTAACTCCTGCATGTGCGCTTTGAGGACAAATAGAACTATCAGGTGTGTATGATATGTGTGTTTTGCGCTATTGTATTTACTCTAGCATCTACGGTTGGTCTCTATTGTTTCAAAAGGGAACGATTCATTGATGCCACTGAATTATGTATAACTTCCCGCCCATGCTATATAAATGTCGTTAGTGTGTTTGTCTCTTTTAAAATATCTCTTTCCTTTGGACTGAGGACAAATACTAGAACTATCAGGTATGTATGATATGTGTGTTTTGCGCAATTGTAATTACTCTAAGCATATAGGTTCGTCACTATTGTTTCAAAATGGAACGATACACTGATGCCAATGAATTATGATAACTTCCCTCCTACTCTATTTAAATATCGTTAGTAAATGTTTGTAGAACTTACGGGACTTAACTACTGGGTCATCAGTCTCTCGTTAGTATATTTGCCTCTTTTAAAATGCCTCTTTCCGTTAGACTACTGAAATGAAACTTCTTACTTTATTACGTCACAGTCTTCCTGAATCGAAAATTTTTGTATTACTAGTGTATCATATTTTCTGTGAGCACATAAGGAACAATGAACTTCCTGGTTCATGTGGTAAGGTGTTGCATCAAATTTATAAGTTGGGTATTGGAGTCAACTCTGGCTGCTCGAAAAGTTCTCAACAGTTGGGTCAACCTTCCCTATACTAAATGTTTTAGATACAACATAAATCATTCTCGACGTTAAATTATTTCATCTGCAGATTTCAAAACGGAGTTAACCCGAGCGGCGCAATCGCGTGCTGTGGCTACAGTGACAGTATCAAGTGTATCACTATCTGAAATTGCGAGAAAGCGCGCGTCATCATTCCTCCGTAACAGCTACGTGGAAATGAGACTCTTAACGTCAGTGCATAATTGCTCGGATCTTCAAACGGTAAAACGTAATCAGCAAATCCAATAATTAGGTGTGCTTCCTGAACATGACAGTCAAGAGGAGGTCGGGCAGGAAACGATGCGATTACTCTTAATCTTTCGTGAACATGGTGTACTCATAGCGAGGCTGGAAGCCATGCTGTCCACGGTAAACATGTCGCACAACAGGAGTTTTGAATTATATGCTAACAACCACACCAGCAAGGCTTATGAGGGAGAGTACGTACTACGAACTTGCTAACTTATTGTACATTAACAATAAAATTCTTCCGAGTATGAGACCGCGTCGTCATTTTATAAACTCTACCGACGTTTCGAACACTGTTGCAGGCGGCCTTCATCAGGGTCTGTGTCTGACTGCTGAATGTACGGTCGCTTGGGGTTTATATATCAGCGGATGAGGGGAAGGAAGGGGGATGTTGGTTTTCCTTTATTGGTGGATACATTATTGCACGCCATTGGTGGAAAGGGGCGTTGATGATTGGTGTTTTAGGCCATTAAAACACCAATCATCAACGCCCCTTTCCACCAATGGCGTGCAATAATGTAACCACCAATAAAGGAAAACCAACGTCCCCCTTTCTTCCCCTCATCCGCTGATATATAAACCCCAAACGACCGTACATTCAGCAGTCAGACACAGACACTGATGAAGGCCGCCTGCAACAGTGTCCGAAATGTCGGTAGAGTTTATAAAATGACGACGCGGTCTCATACCCGGAAGAATTTTATTGATAATGACAACAGCCGCGGAAGCCTACGTTTGCAATTATTGTACATTATTCCTCAAATGTATGGTACACACGCCAGGTAGAACTACCGAAGATACCGGTCGTATCCAAAGAAGGTAACATGTATGATTACAAATGTGTTTGAACTGTAATAGAACTTGAGATAGGCGGCCGCGGTGGCTGAGTGGTCTGCGGCGTGCCAGTCACGGTCTGCACGGCCGATGCGGTCGGGGGTTCGAATCCTCCCTCGGGCATGGATGATTGTGCCGTCTTTAGTATAAGCTAGTTCATAAGTAGTTTGTAACTTCAGGAACTGATGACCCCGTAGTTAAATCCCATAAAACAAAAATAAAATAAAATAAAAATAAAAAACTTGAGACACTTGAAGAAGTAAACTATCCGGTGACATTGACTCCGCAACTGAGCGTTAATAAAAATCTACTTTAATCGCTCGTAATATCGATATATATCGCAGGACGAGGTTTTGAAGCTTGTGCCTTCAAGTCCCACCAATTAAAACAACTTATAAGTCTTATTTGAAAATAATATGAATGTCTTTACCACACTTAGCAATTTATTTATGCCTTACGCGTTTCGACTTTCGTCATTTCTAATGCAAAGCTTTGTTAAAAAATCATTACCTCTTACATTTGTAAGACACATCTCATTACTTATAAGGCTGATTTTTAAAACATATATCCCCAGACCATTTCTTTGTCGCCTACTTTATTCATCCACAATTTGAGGCTGAATTACGCCGGATGGGCAGTTTAGAAAACTTTTTTCGATTATGGAGAATGGTAGACTGAAAGCCTCTCCCTCATTTTTTCTTATTTCCACTGCCTGCTCTATGTTACCATAGATGACGATAGACTGTAATTCGCTGTAATGAAAGTGCAGTACCCGCTAAGTGCTAGCTGCATTCACTGACCTGAGTGAAATGCACTGTCAATAATTGGAATATTATCCAACCTGCTGTCTTCTCAAATTGTGTCCGCAGTTTAGAAGACGGCGCGTACTCGTTCGTTTTGATCCAAGGACTGTTACATCAATTAGCGAGGAACTTATTTGTAAAACAAATTATGTACTAAAAATCTTTATAAAAGGAAGTAACTTGTTCTGTATGTTGTTGAAATGTTTGAGGGAACTAAACTGTAGTGTTATCAGTCCCCTGTTTCTAGCTAAGAGGTCACCGAATAAACTGAACAATTTAAAATTTAGCGCTCCACACCCAGTACACTGGATGTGCAGGTAGGTAAAATAATAACACGAAAAGGAAATCACGAGGATAACACAGGACGAACCAGCCACTATGCACAAACATAAATGCTCCAGTTAAAAACAAAACACTAAAAAAGCGAGATTAAACGTTCTGGAGGTTTGGGGGACGGAGAAAACTGGCAAAAAATGACCACCACTAAATAGAACGCTAAAAGCTACCTGCAAGAATAAAACCTGTAACACGTTCGGCCATCGAGGCATCGCCATCTAAAATCAGCCCAAGCACCGTCGGCAAATTAAAGTAGTGTCGCAAGGCGGGTAAAAGGAGACAGTCCAATAGAATGTGGACCATTGTCTTGGTTTTTATTATGCACAAATAGTGAAACTGCACAATTAAATAAATTTTTCATTTCAACTGTATCTAATTAATACTGTTAATTTATATTGCCTTTACATCGTTCACATGCACTCTTATATGATGAGTTCCTAGCCTGTGGGCGAGCGCATCGGACAGCGGGTCTGCTCGTGATGTCTGATGAAATCGGGATTAGCAGCCAGCGTTATCTACCTCGGTCTGCCGGCACCATAACTCACGCCAAAACATGGCCGAAGCGTTTCGTCTGCCTTTTCGTATTAGCTTTGGTTTATTAATTTGCACAATATTAAGTGATCTAAAGCAACAGAATGGTAGCTTGCTATTGACAGATAATTTCTTATGAAACAGAAGTAAATTTAATGAAAAATATACAGTACCTAATTTTGAGTAAGAAAGTAATAGACTTTCGTGAAAACCAGGAACTAATAACAGTATGTATATATAAAGAGAAAAATGTGCAGCCTATCAATTCATGGAAAGGGATATTTTTTCACTATGAATTTATAGAAGTTCTTTACCAGTTTACTTTACACGATTATTTATTATAGTTCACCATTCTATATATATATATATATATATATATATATATATATATATATATATATATATATATATATATAGAGAGAGAGAGAGAGAGAGAGAGAGAGAGAGGGGGGGGGGAATGTTTCCATGCACGTCGAAACGTTACTCAGTGATTTATTACAATTATTTTCATGATACCCTAATAAATATTTGAACGGAATTAGACTAAATATTTAAATGTACACTGTCGGAAAAAAATAGTAGACCTACAAAGACATCGATTTTGATCCTATAAGGGAATATTTTGTGTGGGAGATAAAATATGGTTGCAACGTCGTCCGACAAATAATGATGTAGTGAGATAGCTGCAGAGCCCTATCGTCGTGTACCCTTTAATAGACGATATTTACAGTGACAAGGATGTCTCATCTTAACTTTTAAACCACACGTGCCATGCCACAACGACAGACTCGTTCTTCCCTACTGAGCGAGTTTTAGTGGTCAAATTGTGGCCTTCAGTAGGCAGGATGGCCTTTTCGGGGAATTGCTACGAAAGCTGTAACAGTTGGAACATTTGTGCTACGGTGCTGGTAGTAATGGTCACTCTCCTCTCACAACCGTACAACAGGTTCTGGACGTCCAAGAAGCACAGAGGTCCGAAAATATCGTCGTCTTGCACGGGCAACATTGAGAGATCGAAAAAATGCAGTTTGGTCCCATTGTTTTACAAACATCTGAACATTTGATTGAGATTTTACATCAGGAAAGTAATTGAACCCAGAAAGTATGTAAACGAACGACTGATGTGGATAGATCTGGCAGTCTCCAGCAAGATAAAGACGAGACAGATTTTATGACGCACTTAGCATGTGGTTGTTGGAGTATTGGACAGGGGCAGTTTTTCGTGCTTTGGTGATTTCAATGCCAGGAAAGGAAATCGAACGAAAGGATATGAAAACATCACAATTTTTTACATTAAATAGAGGCCAAGAGGAACGGAAAACAGCTCTTGGATGTCTGTGCCAGTATGGACTGAGTTATCACAAACTGCATTTTGGTCCACTTTAGCTTGCGGTAGTAACACTAAAAGTGGGCCTTTTCGAGCGCCTTTTGGCAACACGAAATTTAAATGAAAATGACGGCTTAACCGTACATTTGACACGAAAATTGTATAAACAAATTTGTAGAGAAAAAAATTCTCTACAACTTTCTTCTCTTATGTTTTTTTTCCTATTTTGCTTCGTTACAAAGATATTTACAAAAACAACGTAGATTTGACGATGTCTGTCTGTTGATAAGGTGTTCCCACTTTTTAGGTCGAACCGTTGAACAGATCTGCACCAAATTTACAAATTTTACAGACATAATTGTTGGCCGCGAGAGACCGGAACCTCCCTTTTTCAAATATTGCGTACAAAAAATATTTTAGTAACACCAAAAAAGCCTTTTATAATGTAATTGTAATTTCAAATAAACCGTTCATCTGACACGAAAACTGAATAAATAAATTTGTAGAGGAGAAAACGCTCTATAACTTTCCCCTTTTATGTTTTTTAACGTAACTCGCACCGTTACAAGATATTTGCAAAAATAACGGAAATTTGACACAGTCACTTGAGTTTACGTAAACCAAGCGTTAGGAAATGTCACGTGATGTTCCTCGACCAGAACTCTCTCTGTCATACGCTTTCTTGCTTCATTAATTTTATGATTATCTTACTATAACTTACGCGTTCTTATTTCAAAGCAGTGGCGCAGTGAATAATTTGTGGTGGTGTTCCATTTTGATTGATTCATTAAACTAAAATATTTCTGCAACATAAAAGCTGTCTATTTGTGTGTTAATTATTTTATTCTTTTTATTAATGATCAATGCCGCATGTTTATATATGTTTGCCCCCATTTATATATCTTTCCACCCGTGTAATTGAACGTGTGTGTTGATGTGAATGTGAATGTGTGCTCTTAATATTGACTGACTGCCGCGCAATACTTTACAGTCGCCGCCTTCCGCTTTATGCCTAGTTTTGCTGTAGTTAAGGACGCATGGTTTCGTTTGTCGTCTGCGTTAGCGTCTGTTGGGTGGCCAGAGACAAGCATACTTGGCAAGTTGGCGAGGTGGCCGTGCTCTTAGTGCCGTACCAAGCTAATCTTGGATGAAAGAGGTGACAGGAGACCTCTCTGGGAACGGTTGAAGAGGGAATTGTCTTGGCCAGGTAGCAAGGGTTGGTAAACACTAGTCTCTGAACGCACTCTGCGTCGCTTTTAACGCGCTCTACATCCGGTGTATGGCTGTGGGAGGTTTCTCCGGGGCCTTCGAGCTTTAGTCTTCACTCTTCATTCTGGCTCCGACTACTGTGGAAGTAAGTACTCCATTGAATCATGTTGAGAGGAAAGCATGCTGTTAGGACTTTGATTTCTTTGTGCTCAGGCAATCTTGGTTTTTATGTAATAGTCCTCTGGCGTAATTCTTTCTCTATGCGAGGCAAAGTGTTTCTTAATTACAGAACTCGAGTAAATTCAGTGTAAATTTATTATTTGCATTTTCATTCCAGTGATGATTGTGTGTCTGGTTTTGCTTAAGTTAGAATACACATGTGTGGCCTTCAGTCTTAGTAAAAACTTATTGTGTTTCAATTTCCTTGCTATTTTAACTGACTTTTCAGTACACTAGTACACTAAATACTTTTCAGATTTTTCTGATTTGAATCCGTCTTTCCTGTCTCGTATGACCGATTGCACAACATGCTTTCGTAACTGTTGCTACTTCGGCCCTCAGCCATGCTTTTATTAATACTAGCTTTCTTCTACATTAAATCTCATGCATGCTTTACTCGCTTATTCTAAATTAATTTCTGTTTGTAAATGCTGTTTAATTCACTGTGGTCGCACAATGCGTGGTACTTAAGAATAGTGAGCCACTGCCTCTCCCCACATGAGTTAGTTTAGTAAACAGTATAATTTAAAATTTGTGATCAAAACACCCGCCATCTCATCAAGACGCCACCGACGCTTCGTTTCATTGCTGCTTGCATGGGTTCCAGCTTGTATCGCCTAACTTTATGTGTATGTCTGTGAATTAAGGAATGTGCTTTCAGCTACCCATTGTGTGTTTGAAAATTTCCCATGTTACTTCCATATTCATAAAGAGCAGAAACAATTTTAATGCAGGCGGTAATTATATGATTTAATCCACTTTTGTACAAGGTGTGTGCTTAATTTGATCTCCCCACATTTATTGGCTTGTTATTTTACTGAATAGATTATGATTTTAAAATATCAAACCTCTACTTTAGGATTTCATGAACCCCATCCCATGTTTAATTATCTATTCAGTTATTTTTAATGTTGATTTTATGTTTGTTAAAACGTTGGCTGCTCCCTTAAGGAGTGAGCAGTTAGATAAATTTCCGTTGAGAATGTACTGTGGCCAAACATAAAGTAATTTAGAGCAGCAGTGAGGGTTTTAACTTTCATTTGCGGATATCAACTGCCCGCGATTTTGCTTATATTAATGACAGGCTACTTTCAACGTTGTTCATTTCAAATGTTTGTTAAGCTTAAAGGACTCAAATGTGGGGTCATCAGTCCCTAAACTTACAAACTACTTATGAACTACCTTATACTAAAGACGACACAAACACCTTTGCCCGAGGGGGGGATTCGAACCCCCGACCGTAGCAGCCGTACAGACTGCAACTGGCTCACTGCAGAGCTCTCGGCCACAGCGGCCGGCATGTTAGTTTCTTCTGCACTAAAATAAAGAGTAAATATAATGTTTCTAACCGTGACTGTTTTGTTTTACAGCTAAAATAACAAACGGAATAAGTGTGCTAATACCGAATTTCACAAAGCTCAAGTACTTCATCTATATATGAAGTTATTGTTATCAATACGTCATTTAAACAGTAATTGTAAAATTATCTCCTCAGTTTGTGTACATTTGATAAAGAAGCCTTTGTTTGCAATTGGTTGGTATATGTTTCATAATATGTTCACAAAATAGAACAAATGCACTTTTCAGATAAAGCGCTGTTACCTTTTAACAACTCAGAATCTTGCAGAATGTAGTTGTGTATAATAAACAAGAGTTTTTGAAAACCATTTAGAAAAAAGATGAAAAAATCATTGGCGGGTTTTTATTTGTATTTTAGTCTAATTTCTTTATTTATTCAGGTACATCGATATTTTTTGGTCGTTAGTTCATGTTCGTTCTGGATTGTTCGTTGGGAATTTTGTTCAGTTCTTTCATTACAGATGGCGTTGAGCCCTCTTTCTTTTTCTTTCTATTTATCCGTTCTTCGGTTTGGTCGGTCCTTTGTGGACGATGATTTATTTAATTTAATTTTGATCGTTTCGTCGATCACTCAGTTTTAGCATTGCAGAGGGCGTCGAGCAGTCTGATCAAGCACGGTGAGGATTAGCCGCGCATACTGGAGGACGACGTTGCTATGCGCGCGGCCGTCCTCCTTCGGGGGCTCGATTCCCCCCTCGGACATGGGTGTTTGTGTTGTCCTTAGTTTAGTTTACCTTACATTAAGTAGTTTGTAAGCTAGATTCTAATAACCAAGCAGTTGTCCCATAGATTTACAAACATTTGAACATTTAGCTACCACTCTGGCAACCCTCTGACAGACCGTTCTGAGCCACTGCGCCCGGAAAGTTTTGAACCACCATCTATCTGAGATATTCGTGCATCACAAACCAATTCGCCGCCCATTATGCTACGGTAGAGTAATCCGTAATTCTCCTACCATCGATATCAGTTGTTATATGCTAACATGGCATTTTTAGAAATTAGATTGTAATTCAGTGTCCTAAGAACAACGTATTTTTGATCATTTTGAGTGCGCCACTGCTTTGACATGATAAAGCTTGAGTTATAATAAGAAAATCATGAAATACAGAAAGCAAGATGACGTATACGAAAGAGTTTCTACCAAGGTTTCGGGCGAGCGATGTGACGTGACTGATTTTCTGAACGCCAAATGTTGAGCACTTTCATAAAACCAACATCACATGTGCATTATGGTGGTTATTATTTTTCGTTTATTTTACTGTTTTAATTTTTACTAGCCACCCATTTTAATATCTAGTATCTACCAGCACGTGATTTTCTGTACTAGCCACCCGTTTTATGTCTGGTATCCACCAGCCCGTGATTTTCTATGTAAGTATCATCCAGTGCATCTAACAGATATTATGTGGAGCACTGTAATAAGCAGCTGAATGTCAATGAGACCAGATGATGACACCAAAGAGTGTCAAAACCTATCGTCTTGAATACCTAAATTAAAAATTGCGATCTTGGCATTCAACCTATTTATACAACAAGATCGTTCCCTAAGATGAGTGAATTATGTGACAATGAAAATGTGGGAGAGATATTAAGACAATAGTTTAAAGAGGTAAAAGTTCAAAAAAGAGTATATTTGTCAAACTCAACTAAAGTATCAAATAATTTTGGCTGCTTGTTAAAATACAGTCAGAAAGAATATTACGTGTTGAGTGCATAGATATTATCACTGTAGTAGAGTCGTAATCGTATCGTCCATCAATTTATATTATTTATGTTTTTATTATTTGTGTCCGAAATGTCTGCAAAAAAGTCATAAAACTACAGGCAAATCTAAAGTGGGTCGTAAAACACGCCATAGCGATTTTTAAGCATAAGATTCAGAAAGGCAGTCACACGTATTTTCAGATAGTTCCTTGATGACACTAATCATTATTTTATCTGCAGTGAAATTGGTTTTGTGAGGCCAGAAGTGCAGAATGTCAGATCTATACGTAAAGGCATAAGAGTGGAGAAGCTTCAGGAGAAGCATATCAACCAGAAATACATGATAATGATCTGAGACACTAGTTAATTGTATGTAGTCATTTACAATCACTGTAAAAAAAAAAAAAAAAAAAAAGGAAAAGGAAGGAAGCTTAGGATTTAACGTTCCTTTAACAGCGTGGTGATTAGAGACGACAATCACTGGAAGACAAATGGACAAGTTACAGGGACACATTCGAGAAGTGACTAGAGAACATCTTGCAACGGTAAAGGCACGAAGAAGCAGACAATTTGGTGGAATGTTACAATCAAGGCAGTCTGTTAACTGGAAGAAGGCATTTCTAATATGGCTCCATACTAAAACTTGAGCAGACAGAGATAGCTACATTGAAGAAGAAACAAGATCAAAAAAATAATTGCACAATACGAGTACAAATCATTTAAATACTTTGGCAATGTGTTAATGATTTTGGGCCAAGCAACGGGAAAACCATTCTGAAGTGTAATTAACAACAAGAGGGAAGCTGGAATTAAAAACTATTTTGGATAGATCACGAAATTTGCTAGTGAATTCTGTCGATGCCTTGGTCAGAAGGAGAATTTTGAACAGTTGCTCAATGAAGGGGAAACGTTCAACGATGTGTCAGATTTTGAGATACAATGGAGAGGAATGATGTTGGATACAGAATCGCATTTGAGGAAGTGGAGAGTATTGTCAAAAAACGCAGTGCAATAAACCTGCTGGACTACATTAAATAGAGGCGAGACTCATCAAATACAGGGGGAATATCAGTCCTCAAATGATCAAACAGGATATTTGAAATGCCGTGGGGGTCTGAGCAGGTTCCGTCTGACTGGACGAAAGCATAGTCACAACAGTTTTCAAGAATAGTAACAGAGAAGATCTCTTTAATTAGCGTTGTGGGGAAAATATTTGTTGATAGGAGAGTGCGAGTATTAGCTGAAGACAAGGTTGATAAAATCAGCGTGGTAAATCCAGACTTCTAGAGACTGTCACGACCAGATATTTAGATTATGGCAGATAATGGAGAAGTGCCATGAATGGAACAGGGAACTGAATCCATGTTTTATACATGAAGAAAAGGTGAATGAGCGTGTACCTAGGAGGAATATATTGCCAGTTCTACAAGATTACTGAATAGAAGGGAAACTTCTGCGGGCAATTGTAGGTATTTACGTAGACTGTCAGGCAGCAATTAAAATTCACGGTCCGCCCCTCCTGATGACAACTACTGCAGAACTGCGTGAACTGCCAAACAGGCGTGGAATATCGTATCCGAAGACAGTATTTCACATCTGTATGATCGAATAGATGCTAGAAACGTCAAATGCATTGAAAGTTGTGAAGGCTACACGCGTACTAATATGGGGGTTTCAACGTCGAAATGTATTCGATTGTTGTTGTTGTTATTGGGGCTTTAGGGCGCTCAACATCGTGGTCATCAGCGCCCAGAAATGTATTCGACATTGCGAATAGGATTACAACTGATGCTAGTTCATATTCATAGTTTGAATACTTTTGTTCTAAATAATATTTTAAATAAATTTAAGCTTCATAGCTTCAGCGGTTTCCGAGATAAGTGGAAGTTAACTTAAAGATAGATAGACACACGATGAATCAGTTGCATTAAAATATTATGTGATATAATCATAAATCAACTCATTTGGGGTTTTTCAATTCTTTTTAATCTTACTTTATAACCTAACTTCTTGCCGAGATACGGAATTCTAAGTCATAGGAAATCAGTTTTAGAGTCAATTATGTGAATGCCTATACATTTTGTTTCCATGAACTTTGTTTTATACACCACTATGGGACTTTTGATATTAATATATGACTTAAATTACAGCATCATATCTCTAACCTGTCCCGCGAAAATGGGGGTTTCTAAGAAAACGATAGGGAGATGGATGGACAACGGGGTAATCACGTAAATATTCGGTTTATAACTTTTGAAACTTAATGATGTTGCTATCGATAACATAGGAACTGACTCACTGACTGAAAGAGAAGAAAGTTACCCAAATGTTACACTCCCATTTGAAAGGCAAATATGCAAATTTTGTGACATATGCAAGGTTTATTTTATTTTATCGCAATGCTCATTTCACCTATGGGAGTGGGAGGGAAAAATGTTTGATATTTGGAGGAGAAAGTAGTTAACTTAAATTTAATTACAATAATTCATCACAAAGTCGCTTCTCTTTCATTGTCTCTCATGCCATTTTTAAAATGCGTAAACAATTGTCTTCTATTAAGGAATTATTGAAGAAGTCACCTTTTAGACATTTTTTTATGTTTCATTCAATTATATACCATAATTATCCTATATTCTGGGGAAATATATAAATAAGCATGACACAAACAACTTATTTCATGGATTTATTGTAGCTCATTTTATTCTACAAATAAATCATAATCAATTATTGTAAACGAATGATTACAACTGAATATACAGTATGTAACGCGTATATTTCATGAATAGGTGACATGATGTATAAAGAATTGGTTGAAACAATCAGAAGCATAGTTACTAAAAATCGACGTAGCAGAAGAATCTGAAATTAGTAGTCTACATCTACATCGACTTACTTACTCAGCAAATCATATTGAAGTACAAAGACAGAAGGTTCGCCGAACCAGTTTTATATGTATCTCTACTGTTCCATTCTCTAACAGTAAATTTCGCTTGCGAAAATCTGGTCCTCTCTCCGTTTAGTGACATCTCGCACTGTCGTACAGAGGTGGCAAACAATTTTGTTACAGACGACCAGCCCTTTATCTCGGAATTTTTTGTATAGTGCGCTTCAATATTTTCCTTTGAGAAAGTGCTTAGTTGTATACTATTAACTTGCGAAGTCTTGTCACCAACAGAATTTTCTAGACTGGAAGGCCCCTTGATAGCCAAAACGTTGATAAAATTCTGCAAAATATCTAAATGCGAAACTGTGTCAAAAGTAGCTCTTTCGCATGGAGCTTGAAAACAGCTATTTCGTTAACTAGCATGGCTGTATTCATACATCTGCTACATATGGCAATAAAACTCCTACTCAGTTTACGGAGTACAATACAAAATACTCATTTGAACCATTTACTAACAGGAAATTAAAATAAGATACAGTGGTGTGATTCTGTTTGGCATTTCACTTGGTATTTTGACAAGTACATTCAGGTACTCTATCTTAGTTTCTCCTTTTTGTGTAAAGTCACGTACAGTTATTAAGATTTATGCTGCAGTCTTCTCGTTAGGAATCGTTACTATATATCGGCACATTTAACAATGTATCAAGCTACGACATTTTCCACAGAGATAATAACAGTACCGATAGGTTTCGTAATTTCAGAACATCACAACAGTGACCACTAAAGTTAAGCTGCAATGTGAGACTATAAGCTGCGAAGAAATTGATGTTTTTAACCAGATATTTAGTTTATGTTCACTTAATAAGGACTGAAGTCGAAATTTATATTCTCAATATTTTTGTGTAGAAAGTAATATGTTAACCAAAGTACTAACTTCAGCTGTAGACTTTTTTCTTAAGGATAATGGCTTTTGATATGTGATGCTACAGAACAATGCTGCAATTTATGTGGATGGATTTCATAAATAACGAGAGGCCATACTGAAATGAACTGGGGAGCAGAAATTTTTGGCATACCCTGAACAATAGAAAGGACACAGTCTCATGCAACAATGAACAGTGAATTTAAAATTGGGGGGAAATGTGGGGCGTAAAAGTAGCAGCGGGATACCAAGAGAAGAACAGAGTAAGCTAGTTCATTTACCCCACACATTTCTCTCCAGTTCTAAATTCACTGTTCGTTTGTACATGAGAATGTGTCCTAAAAGCGATTCCTTCTTTTAGACAGGATGGGCCAAAACTTTCTTCTCCCCAATTCAGTTCAGAACGGCCTTTAGTTAGTTACGAGATCTACCCACATAAATTACAGGATTATTTTATAGCATCACATTTCAAAAGCCATTGTTCTAATGAAAAAATCAGGACGTCTTTTAGGTTCCTTCACATAACTACGCCATCCCTTCCCCCGATATCCTTCTGAACCCTGCCAGCAGCATCGCCTGGCAAAATTAAGCACAACAAACAACACGGCGAGCACGTGTAGCCTGAGAAGCCTGAACGGATTAACTCATTACAGTAATCTATAGTACTAAATCTCTACAACATTGTTATTTAGCCGTGGATGTACTCGTATCAAGGTTGAATTAATTTTTACTCTCACAGTAGCTTGTATATCTCAAAGTATGCGGGGCAGCAGAAGTTCTTGCCGAAAAGGTTATGTAGCAGGGGGGAGGGGGGGGGGGGAGGGCTCAAGTGTTTGATATGTACCCTCCGCGCATTTTGATTGCTTCGTCCACCACTGTGTGTCTGCAGAAATTGGCATAAATAGAAGATATTAGGTAAAAGAGTATTTTTACCTCACTACACACTCACCGACCGATATATACTCGTACTAATACGCCGTTGCTAACTAGCTATAGGAATTCCATTTCTGAACATTGCTATGTAGGTGGCCACTGAATGGAAACATGTAGGGAATCAGCCAGTCGACATGTGTGAAACAAGGTGAGTAAAACGGCATATCTCTGTATTGTAAATAACACTGAAAAAGTCGTGTCATGCCTGGAGGAAACTTCTCAATGGTCACATTTTTGAGTTGTCACCTCTACCGTAATAGCTAGAACGCTTTAGTATGCCATCAGTAATGGAAAAAATCATCGTACCTTTCCCCATGTGCGTTGCCGATGTGCTCAGTTTAACATTACTTCTTAACTTTAACCACGAAAATATAGATTATTCTTTACAATGCCATACAAAAATTAAGAAACGGAGAAGCATCTTATAATTGACATGAGATATGCCAGAAATTTACTGTATTATCAGAAAAGGAAAATAAGAAAAAGTGTTGTCTTGCGGTCTTCCGTGCGGAGACTGGTTTGAAGCAGTTCACCGCACTGCCCTCTCCTGAGCTAGCCGCTTCATCCCCTCATAAGAATGCAAACTATCATCTGTCTGAACTTGCTTACTCTATTCGTGCCTTCGTATCCCGCTGCTATTTTTACCTCACGCATTTCCCTCCAATTCTAAATTCACTGTTTATTGTCCTAACAACCGACTCTTTCTTTTAGTCAGGGTATTCCAAAAATTTCTTCTTTCCAATTCAATTCAGTATGGCATCATTAATTACGTGGTCTACCCACATAAATTGCAGCATTGTTCTGTTTGATCACATTTCAAAAGACATTATCCTCTTTCTGCCTGAACTGTTTAGTGTCCATCTTTCACTATCGTACAAAGCAACACACCACATAAAGGACTTTAGTAAGGACTTCCTAACACTTAAATTAATATTCGGTGTTTACAAATTTCTTTTTTTCCAGAAACGATTTTCTTCTAGTTGCCATTCTGCATTTTATATCATCTGTATAGCGTACGTTACTTTATTGCCTAAGTAACAAAACTCATCTGTCACCTATACTGATTCTTTAACTAACGTCATCCCTCCATCTTCACCTGTTTTTCTTAAGACTACGTTCCATTACCGTTGTTTTTTTTTTTTTTTTCTCTCTTCAATGTAGTATGCTTCAATCTAGTATGCTCCTTTCAAGACAGGTTTTCTGTGTCAGACTTAAACCTCAAAGTAAGTAAAAATGTACAATATTACATTCGAAGTTAAACTTTTATGTACGTTAGCAAGCTTTTAAGTTACCATAACAGTGTAGTACACCCACTGTTTATACTTTGCTTCCATCGTGGTATCTGTCTGAAATACATTGCTGTCATAATACATTTCATGCGGACAGTACAATTTTCTTTCTCCTCCGTTTCTTTCAAAATGAGCATCGTTGTACACATTTCTGAAATATATAGAAAAGTAACTATTCAAGGCTATATATATATATTATTTAGAAAAGTAAAGAGTGTACATAAAGTATATTTCCCCAAATTTGGTATATTACTTTTTGATTTGGTTAGTAGCTCTCTGTCCAAAATATGCTTATAAAACTCATGGTATACATTTTAGGAGTTGTAATTTTAGCTACCGGGAAAGAGACTGTGCATGACATATCAAGATATTTCAACCCATTTTCGAAAATAGAACACATTTTTTCTCATCTTTCTTCAGTATGAAAATAATTTAAAATGGTAACTTATATAATTTGTGTCCTTAGGTTTCAAAGGAAAGACCCCTAGAACTTATTTTTCTTGTTGACAACCGCTCCTCACCCGAAAAATATCATTAATCTTTCACTCGTTCAAATAGGGCACTAATGCCATTTTTGCTCCGAGACCTTGGTTACTGAGCTACGCTTCTGACAGATGACGAGCTGGCTCATCATTCTCGGCATACTTGGCGTTGATCATCACTGACATAAATTTTATTTATGTGCTGACATACTTAGAAAATCACAGTAATCTGTCGGGTCTGCTGTCACGACAGTCGTGACTTTAGGAAGTAGATTACTCGATCGAGCGCTGGAGATGGGTCACAGGTGAAGCAGACGGCATTCCTGTAGCGGCGTACCCACGCTGCACCGCCAGGAAGACTGTCCCACTTAAGACGGCGTGTCGAACGACTACTTCAGAGCTTTGCGCAACCTATTAATGCGTGCAGTAATGAAGATTACTGCTACAAATTCCGTCATAGGGAACAGAGCAGGAAGACAGTGGTGTAACGGTGTGTGTCGAATCAAAAAGAGCACGTTCCTTCGTTGTCTCGCGGCAGTAGGATTACGGCAGAACTACCCTAATAGAAGTCTGAACAACTTCCTGTGGACTCAGCGTGTGTACCTGAGCTCTGAAATGATGTGCTAAGTTACGTTACAAGTATACCCCTTAAGGGGTTCTCTACGAAAGTGTCTGTTTACATTTGTTGTCGGGTAAACAAACACTATCATGCTACTGAAGAAGTGGCCTCTGGAACACCGAAATTTCGCATTATTACTGCCTTCAACTGCATGAGAAATTGCGCACATATGAACTGTATCAGGTGAGTGAAACCTGACTGCAACATAGTTCAGTAATTGTCGCATACTGTTCGTGGACAGAATGTGCAACTTGTTCTTCCAGTGTGTGCATCGAGTTAGCAGTGCTATGATTCAGATGGTAGAGGTCTACATTCCGTGGAAACAACCACGCTACGCGAAACAGTGCCTAGAGACATATTCCCGTACTGATATAAATTGACGCTGTCAACAATGGACCTTAAGAGTTTTAACGCTCAACGTTTTGACGTTAATTTACTCACTCTTATTATACACCTACAACACCAAAGTGGAGTATTCATTTATTTGTAATAAATTTCACTTCCATTACTAAAGATGTCGTCAGGTAGTACTTGCGTCGCCTTATCGATATACCGTCCATAAAAACAATTTTTGTGTTTGCACCTAAACTGTCTTTTCTGTTTAACGATGATTTTAAATCTTCCGAGTCTGACACCAGTAGGTTTTCTATCACAGACACCATTACTATCTCTCAGTACTCCAAAGAAAATACAATCAGAATGAGCTGCGCAATTGTATAACACTGATTCACGTCGCCATTGAACATTGAAGCTGTCGAAGGTGGTTAAAGTAGAAGTGATAAGTCAAAACTTAAAAGGAATTCCGTGATGAAAGTACCATAATATAAGAAACTCTACTATAAAGACGTTGACTCGACTCTTAATTAAAGCAGAGAGGGTTTGAGAAAATTCTTTCTACAAAGCTACTTGTCATTTGTGGACAAATTTATCCATATCAATTTTCGGAAGTAATTGCAATTAAGGGATATTATAAAGTCCAGGGATTCTGAGGCCACGACCGCAATAGAGTGCAGTATCCCAGTATTATTTTCGAGGAAACAAATTATTAATTATATCTATATAATTCGTTATTATTTTGCAACCATGTTATTTTCAGGCGAATCGAAAAACTAGTGAAATCCTATTATTTCTTTCATTCAAATTAATAATAGAAT
The DNA here is from genome assembly GCA_026315105.1 of Locusta migratoria. NCBI lineage: Eukaryota > Metazoa > Arthropoda > Insecta > Orthoptera > Acrididae > Locusta > Locusta migratoria. The sequence goes on from CM048748.1 coordinate 91,948,364, forward strand.
AAGTAGGTAAGCTAACGTGCGGAATGCCTATTCCGAGAGTATGTATCTCTGAGATCCTAAGCGGCCATTGTAGTGTTAACTTGGAATCAGAACTACGGTGTTAATTTGCATTTTCAACGTCAACGTCATTTCCAGACAATTTAAAACCATACTGACTGTGTGACGGCCGTGACTGTATCTAAATAATTAAAAAGTTGCTTGAAATTTCCGCTACCAGTCACAACTATGATTTGAGTATTAACAAATATTTAATAGCGACATGTTTCGATGCTGTACATCATCATTAGGCTGTAGGCATACAAAATATATTATGAAAGGTGTACATTTATCTATATTGACCACATCTTGAAGTTTGTGGCAATGAAGCTGTGAAAACAGAAAGTTGACCTATGTAAGGTTATTTCTCTCTGTGGGCTGAGACACAGACTGGTGTCTGTGTCTGTTGTGAACACATTCCTTTTCAACAGCTCTCTTCCTCGTTTGATTGAGTGCAGAGCACTTATACTTCTAGGCTCGCTAGCCCCACAACACTTTTCGGCACAATTTCACTGTCATCACAAAGCTGACACACTAAACATGCGATAAAAACAAAGTTTGTATCGATTACTCGATATTTATAGTCGAGAGTCACTTCAATTGTCTTCTGCTGTTCTTCATGCCATGTAATTAATTAATCGTTCATCTTAGTGAACGCAAATATGACACAATACATCATAAAGAATTACTTTATTACTTTGAAACTTATTTTAAAAGTAAGGAAGTGAAGCTGTTGAAGAAATAGGAATTCGTGGACTCTGTCAATTTGTTCAGGATTCCATTACTCTCGATTTTCATGTAGATAAAGATTTCCAGTTCTTCAGAGATGTCCAATTTCTAGCTCTTTTCCAGAGGATGAAAACTTTTAGATCGTTTTCTATTGCAAAGCTGTCCCTGTTTCATTTATATCTATACCCAGCTATTGATGATTACTTGCTTCTGTCAAGTCTGAAATAATGTATATTTATTGCACAAGCTGCAAGTAACTTTATAAATTCCTGATTTGTTCATTGATGTCGTGAATCAGATTCTAAAAGGTGATCCTGATATCGAAATTTTTGAAAAGTTTGACTGTTTTGTCAGAAATTACACCTATTTATGGTGTGCTTATGAACCTGGCTTTCTGCACTTTATGGGTGATAAAATTTCGCTATTACATAATTTTTAACACTTAAATCATTGGTGTCTACATCTACATATACATGGGATACCCTGAAAATCACATTTAAGTGTCTGGCAGAGGGTTCATCGAACCACCTTTATACTACACTCCTGGCCATTAAAATTGCTACACCACGAAGATGACGTGCTACAGACGCGAAATGTAACCAACAGGAAGAAGATGCTGTGACACACAAATGATTAGCTTTTCAGAGCATTCACACAAGGTTGATGAGGGTGGCCACACCTTGAACGTGCTGACATGAAAATATCCAACGGATTTCTCATACACAAACAGCAGTTGACCGGCGTTGCCTGGCGAAACGTTGTTATGATGCCTCGTGTAAGGAGTAGAAATGCGTACCATCACGTAGCGTATCGCGTTGAGGTTTATCGTATCGCGACATTGCTAATCGCGTTGGTCGCGATCCAATGACTGTTAGCAGAATATGGAATCGGTGGGTTCAGGAGGGCAATACGGAACGCAGTGCTGGATCCTAACGGCCTCGTATCACTAGCAATCGAAATGACATGCATCTCTTCCGCATGGCTGAAACGGATCGTGCAGCCACATCTCTATCCATGAGTCAACAGGTGGGGACGTTTGCAAGACAACAACCACATGCACGAACAGTTCGACGACGTTTGCAGTAGCAAGGCCTATCAGCTCGGAGACCGAAGGTGCGGTTACCCTTGACAGACAGGAACGCCTGCGCTGGTGTATGCAACGACGAACCTGGCTGCACGAATGGCAAAACGGCGTTTTTTCGGATGAATCCAGGTTCTATTTTCAGCATCATGAAGGTCGCATCCGTGTTTGGCGGCATCGCGATAAACGAACATTGGAATCGTGTATTCGTCATCGCTATACTGGAGTATCACCCTGTGTGATGGTATTGGGTGCCATTGGTTGCACGTCTGGGTCACCTCTTGTTCACATCGACGGCACTTTGAACAGTGGCCGTTACATTTCAGATGTGTTACGACCCGTGCCTCTACCATTCATTCGACCCCTTCGAAACCCTACATTTTAGCAGGATAATGCAAAGACCGCATGTTGCAGGTCCATTTTCTGGATACGGAAAATGTTCGACTGCTGACCTGGCCAGCACATTCTCCAGATTTCTCACCAATTGAAAAAAGTCTGGTCAAAGGTGGGCGAGCAACTGGCTCGTCACAATACGCCTGTACTACCCTTGATGAACTGTGGTATCGTGATGAAGCTGCATGGGCATCAGTACACGCCATCCAAGCTCTGTTTGACTCAATGCCCAGGCGTATCAAGGCCGTTATTACGGCCAGAGGTGATTGTTCTGGGTACTGATTTCTCAGGATCTGTGCACCAAAATTGCGTAAAAATGTAAGCACATGTCAGTTCTAGTACAACATATTTGTCCGATGAATACCCGTTTATGATCTGCATTTCTTCTTGGTGTAGCAATTTTAATGGCCAGCAGTGTACTTATCTCCCATTCCATTCTCGAATAGCGTGCGGGAAGAAAGAACACTTGAATCTCTCCGTTTGAGCTCTGAATTCTCGTATTTTATTCTGATGATCCTTTCTACCAATGTAAGTGGGAGTCAACACTATATTTTCGCATTCGGAGAAGAATGTTGGCGATTGGAGTTTCGTAGGTAGCCCAAGCCGCAGCGATAAACGCCGTTGTTCTAATGATTACCATCTCAGATCCTGTATCATTTCCGTGACACTGTCTCCCCTGTATTGCGACAATACAAAACGAGGTGCCCTTCTTTGGACTCTTTCGATGTCCTCCGTCAAACCCACATGATAATGCTCCCACACTGGGCAGCAACACTCCAAAAAAGGACGGACAAGCATAGTGTATGCAGTTTCTATACTAGTTCTGTTGCATCTTTTAAGGGTTCTGACAATAAAACGCATTCTCTGGTTCGCCTTTCCCATGACATTACGTACGTGTTCTTCCCTGTTTAAGTCTGAAGGAATAGTAATTTATAGGTATTTTTTTGGAGTTTACGGCCTTCACTTTTGATTGATTTATCTCGTAAACAATGTTTAACGCATTTCTTTTAGTATTCATGTGGACGACTTCACACTTCTCATTATTTAGAGTCAATTGGCAATTTTTACACCATAGTGATATGTCATTCAGATCGTTCTGCAGTTCGTTTTGATCTTCAGATGATTTCACTAGACGGTAAATATCGACGTCATCGGCAAACAATCTAAGAGAGCTACTTAGATTTTTTCCCAAAGCGTTTATGTAACAATTGTGGACATGGCCTTGTATACATCAACTGGATGTGAACTAATTTTGGCAAATTGCAGACCAGCAAGTTGCTTAAAATATTTACAAATATTTTTATTTTTATTTTCACTACACAAAGGTAGTCATTATCAGAAAGTAAAATCATCACCTAGAATGAATCGCACTATATTAGAAAATTTTAATGATAAATTTATTTTTCGTAAAAATTGTGTATCATTAAAATATTCTAATGCAATTTAGCTTATATAATGTGATCTATTTCTAGGTGATGATTATACTTTCTGGTGATGACTACATTAGTGTAGTCGAAATCTAGAAAAATATTTGTAATTATTTTAAGCAACTTGTGGGGCCGCAATTTGTCAAAATAATTCGTTTATGTAAGTAAAGATCGGAAGAGGACTAATAACAGTACCCTGTGGAACGCCCGATATCACCTCTCTTTCAGTCGATGCCTTACCATGGATTACTACAAACTGTGTCCTTTCTGTCCATAAATCCCCTATCCAGTCGCAAATTTGGGACGATATACCATAACCACCCAATTTGATTAAATGCCGTTTGTGAGGTACTGTGTCAAAAGCCTTCTTGAAATTAAAAACTACGGAATCAATTTTGATCCCTTGTTATTAGCAGTTGTGACTGGTAGCGGAAATTTCAAGCAACCTTTTAATCATTTTCAAAGATGAAGAAAGTGAAAAGTGCCAAACACACTTTGATTGACCAGGGATCGAAGCGCGGGCTTTTGAATCGTAATCCAATGTTTGTATAGTCTATGAGACTTAACTAAGGGGTCATCAGTCCCTAAACTTACAAACTTCTTATAAACTACTTACGAACTAGGGCGGCACAAATATCCATGCCCGAGGGGGGATTCGAACCCCGGACCGTAGTGGCAGTACAGACAGTGACTGGAGCGCCTTAATCTCCTCGGCCACCGCAGCCGGCTTTGAATCGTAGTGTGAGAATGAAAGATAAAGGTGAAGCAATGAACTAAAATGTGTGGTGCAGACCTCCATGCTTACTAGGCAGACGTCTTACCGTTTTTTTTCTTTATTTCTTTTTTTTTTTTTTTTTTTTTTTTTTTTTTTTTTTTTTTTTTTTGCTTTTTTACGTCTTACCATTTTTTTTATTTTTATTTTTTTTTTAATGGGCCTTTCGTCTCCCCTTACAGCCCATCCTGTCGCTCGCCAACATCGCCTTCTGCCTTTCAAAACCACTTGATTTCCCTTATCTGTTTACGCCATATATGTAAATGAAAGTGGTATCTTCTACCCCGGTGCCATAAATATACGAGTATTTCCAGTTGTGCCGTACGATCTCCGCAGTACCGTGCCTTCGAAGCGACGAAATGGCTCAGAGTTCGTCTTCTCGAAGTTCTAGGTTTCCGTGTCATATCGGTCAACAATTTCTTCAGTTTCCCGAAGCCTATGTTTAATTATGTTGGTATTTAGTTCCTCTGCTCTTAACTCTGAGGGTAGAACCCGCTGAGAGTTCCGTACTATCATTGGTGTGTGACTTTAGTGCCTACAATTGGCTGATAGCTGCTGCTATTGGCGTGACCTTCTCTGTTTCAGAAATAAACATAAATAAATAAATGAAAAGTTTGTAGCAAAGAAATATTTCTTCTTCAATGTATACAGGAATAAAGAAAGACTTCTCCAATGAAGAATATGATTTCCATAATAAATCAGCTGGTACACGACTTCAGTATTGTAAACAAAAATGGTGCATAATTTCCGCAGCCTTTAAGAAATTATCCAACTTAAACAGAAGAAGGAAGGGAACTTGAACGTTTTGAGAAGCGTCGCTGGCGTTATACACAGAGTATAGATAGACCATACGGCTAGGTACGCACATAAGTAGAAATAATAGTAATCAACAATAAATTAAATAAAAAAACTGCTTTGTTTGTCGATAACTTAAAGGCGTCCATCGTTTAATGCAATGGTGAAGAAATTCTGAAACGTCTTTTTATACTTTCGATATTTTTTGATCGCAAAATATTCCGCAGTCAGGTACATATGATAGCCATTAAGAGTTGGCGTTTTGTCGGTCATCATGTAATAAAGAAATTGGTACCGTTAGACCACCGCACCTCTAACGACTAAGGCGACTCGGAATAGTGTAAGTACGACTTCCCTCCACATGACAAATTTTAATTCTGCTTCTGTGTTTTAATTTATTTCTTCACATTTATCTTTCATGTCTTGGACATATTCTAGTCGAAAAACCGTCTCAGGGTTTCTCAATCTATATTGAAATTGATATTTATATCATCTTAGCAGGAATGTTCCACTACGTCTATTGCCGAGGTACAATTCCGCTGCATGGAGAGCCTTGGCAGTAGTGACAATTATCTATGGAACACTGAAGCAGAATTAAAATTTGTGATGTGGAGGGAAGTCGTACTTACACTATTCCGAGGCGCCTTCGTCGTTAGAGGTGCGGTGGTCTAACGGAGAAAAAAAACGGTAAAACGTCTTCCTAGTAAGCATAGAGGTCTGGGTTCGTTTCCCATCCGCACCCCAAATTTTAATTTATTGCTTCACGTTTATCTTTCATGTTTTGGACATATTCGAGACGAAAAACCGTCTCAGGGTTTCTCAATCTATATTTAAATTGATATGAAACTTCCTGGCAGATTAAAACAGTGTGCCGGAACCGGGACTCGAACCTGGGACCTATGCCTTTCGCGGGCAAGCGCACTACTGTCTGTGCTCTCCCGACACGACTCACGATGACGCCTTACAACTTTACTTCCACCAGTACCTGGCCTCCTACTTTCCAAACTTCACACAAGCTCTCCTGCAAACACGCAAGACTAGCACTACTGGAAAAAAGGATATGGTGGAGACATGGCTTAGCCACAGCCTAAGGGATGTTTCCAGAATGAAACTTCACTCTGCAGCGGAGTGTACGCTCATATGAAACTTCCTGGCAGATTAAAGTTGTGTACCGGAACCGGGACTCGAACATGGGATCTTTGCCTTTCGCAGGTAAGCGCACTACCGACTGTGCTATCCCGACACGACTCACGATGACGCCTCACAACTTTACTTCCGCCAGTACCTCGCCTCCTACTTTCCAAACTTCACAGAAGCTCTCCTGCAAACACGCGAGACTAGCACTCCTGGAAAAAAGGATATGGTGGAGACATGGCTTAGCCACAGCCTAAGGGATGTTTCCAGAATGAAACTTCACTCTGCAGCGGAGTGTGCGCTGATATGAAACTCCCTGGCAGATTAAAATTGTGTGCCGGAACCTGCCAGGAAGTTTCATATCAGCGCACACTCTGCTGCAGAGTGAAGTTTCATTCTATATTTAAATTGATATTTATATAATCGTGGTGTGGGACTTCACAGCTTTTTTTCAGTTAAGGTGTAATTTGTTGTCGTTAAAATGTGGTGCGGCGCCAGTGCTCCGTCTTAATGGCCCGTTATTGCTCGGAGCGACTCTCGGAAGATGCTCATTATCCCGTTCGCATCCGCGGCTGAGGCGCGACCACGTGCTGCGCGCGCCTGCGATGCCCCTGTCCAGATAGGCGCCGCGCCGGCGTCGTGCGGCGCATGCGCATGCGCATGCGCACTGCTGCTAACTGGAGCGCGGCCGGCCGGCGGGCAGGCGTCCATCAGGTGGCGGCAGATGCGGCGGCCGCGGCTGGTGTTGCGTATCGCGCCCTCGCATCTCGCCGGCAGATGCGCGCGCACTTTCGCCGCGTCTGTCAATTACGCTGGTCACTGCTCGGCCGGCCGGCGGCCGGTTCATTAAACTGACAATGTAGCGGTTTACTGCCGTCACGGGCACTCGCGCAGGTTCCTGGTCGCGTTACGCCTCGCTACCTGCTGTCGAAGTACTGGCTCACGCAAGGCCTTGTATGTACACGGTATTCGCGATGGGCTGTATTTCACATTTTGCTACACGCCGTTAACAGTGGTGAAATGTCGTAGTGTAGCCATTTTCAGAATGAGACTTTCACTCTGCAGCGGAGTGTGCGCTGATACGAAACTTCGTGGCAGATTAAAATTGTGTGCCGGAACAGGGACTCGAACCTGGGACCTTTGGAAAGTAGGGGGTAGGGTAATGGGAGAATTAAAGATGCGAGGACGGATCGTGAGTCGTGTCGGGATAGCTCAGTTGGTAGAGCGCTTGCCCGAGAGCCATTTTATGGGCAAGTTCAATGGTACTTTTGCATAGTATGATTAAGAACAAATTTTGACATTATATTATTTACTAGCTTTTCTGAGATGTCTGCCGTAATCTATACATAATATAAAAATGCATGTGTGTACTTATGTATCTATGTATGTGTCTGTGAATGTTCCAGATTTCTTCGTAAACCATAATAAATATTTAAAAAGGCCTGTTTGCACTTATGTATCTATGTACAGTATGGTTTCTGTATGTTTCACATTCATTCCTAAAATAATGATTAGATCTTAGACAAACGTGGTTCACTTACTTTCTTCCTATCAGGATGCCATCGCTGTCCGGTTAGAACCATCCATGACACATGAGAGATTCGTAAAGAAGTGCCACATCAAGTGGCAGTGTTGTACATCTTCTCCTAATGGGCGGGTTGTAAAGAAAGTAGATAAACATTTCTTTAAAATCACAAAAAATCTGCCGTGTGGGTAGAAAGCATTTACAAGTGATACTAAAAGGGATGGGAGTTATAAACAATGAAAATTGTCCCACAATGCGAAGCGAGAGTAACAAACTATTTATTCATCCACTATTTGAGAATGAGAGTACTTAGTGACTTGCAAAAACTTTGCACACATTTTAAAACTTTACGTATCTTTTCCCCCGTGAGAACCACAGTAAAATGACGACAGGAATGACATTTATCTCTTACTGATGCGCCGTTCATGCTGTAAAACTACGGTATTCAGCATGCGTTACAGTTTATTACTTGTTCAGTACTTACTGCATTCGCGAGGAAGTTTACAAGCGGTTAGTACTCATACTACTGAATGACATTCCAAATTATATCTTATTACGTCTATAATTTATCACATATAGGTCATAAATAATGCAAGAGCATTCGATTTAGTACGCCTTTACTACTTAATCTGTTCGTGGCAGCTTTTGTAGACAGTAAACAATTATGCCAATGTCTATTCCAAATTAAATCACACCCTACGACACAAAATTCAACATATATGAGATCAAAAACTGTTAACTACATGAAAATTTACTACATCAAACATTAATTTGCATTTTATTATATTTTTTTTCTAGTAACACTCTTCGCAAGTCCTATCCCAGACAGTTTCCCAAAATTGCAGTCTCCGAACCTACAAGAACACATTTATCGTAAGATACGTAAGTCCAGAGATAAATTGTAATAGGGATTGAACTCCATAGCCGCGGTGGAGTAGCCGAGCGGTCTACGGCGCCTCACTGCAGAGCGCGCGGTTGCTCGTCGTCGCAGGTTCGAGTCCTCCCTAGGGAATGTGTGTGTGTGTATGTCTGTGTGTGTGTGTTGTCCTTAGGTTAGTTTACCTTAGTTTAAGTAGTTTGTAAGCTACGGACTGATGACCACGCAGTTTCGACCGATATATTTACAAACTTTCGAACGTTTTGAACTGCATAAACACTAAAATCAAATGAATATAGAGTATGTTACTAGGCGATGGACAAACAGGGAAGAAGCAGATGGACCCAGGAATAAATATTCACACCGGGCAATGCTGAAAACGTATACTGTATGTCATCAACGGTTTAGCCGTAGTGCGCCAACTTATAGAGAAACTGGTGCTATTCACTAAATTACAGTTTTATTTCCGACTTAACAGTTCAGTCTGAGCAACAACGTCGCGGCTGGCTGAGATATCACGGACAGTCTGTGTATGGGCGATGTCGGAAATCATCCGACACTAATCAGCATCCACGTCTGAAGGCTTACAAGGGGCGCCTTCTGCAGCGTCACCCGTGCAAAACAATGGCTCGTTACCAGCCGTCTGCCAGTCAGAGAACCAGTTTCGCCGACGTCGACGTCGAAGTATGTATCCTCGTGCAGCATCCCTGTCTATTGCACCAATCTAAGAAGCTGGAGATTGTCTGGATGTGTCTTTCCTAATTGGAGTAAACATTCCTCAGGTACGAGAAGCTCGGGATAGTACAGGATGCTAGTAACAAAGTCTTGATTGATTGTCGGCTAGGTTTCACGGTAATCTGTGCGGTTTTGGAAGCTTTATCTGAAGACGAACTACGATGACTAGGGAACGGCTACGAGCTGATCAGCCGCTTTCACATACACCAGAGTGGCATCGTACTATTCGGTTGCCAGACTTGGAAGTTTTGCACCTTAGTGCATCTTTCAGGATATTTGATCGGTGTGTCGCACCAGTAGACACTGTCTTTACCACTTCGCCGCACTGAATGCAAACAAAACACGATGAGATTGCTGCAGCTTCTGCAAAGCACAGCCAGGCCATCATAATTCTCTACCACGAAGTTGTTTCGCTTCTTTGGCACATTCATTGTTTACTAGGTTGGAGTGTACTAGAGTAGGCCTCAAAATAATTGTCCAATAACTTATTAATATAAGTCAGACGGATTATACAATTATTTTATTTTCTAGGGAAACATGATTTCGTTATATCCCCCCTCCCATCTTTGTCGTCTCTGATTATGTGCTTTGAGAGCATTTTTAATTTAGAATTTGCTTTTGTTTGTCAGCCTAACTGATTCACCTGTAATTTAGGATCATAAATTAATGAAGTATTTAATTTGCAATTTCTTCAAAGCTCGTTCCTTCCATCATATATTTACGGTATTTCATATTCATAAAGCTTTTACGTTAGTACCGCGTCTTTCTATGTCCCTAGACCCTAGGTAGTAAATCCAAAATGTGTAAGTCTCAGCGATCATTTTGGAAGAGAGGTCAACTGATTAGGTAGTTGCTGACCTATTAAACAAACCATCAATCTTGTATATGTGGCGACCCTGACAGGATCCAATGTTTTTCCCTACTGTGACATCGTTAGGTTCTGTTTGTGGTATTTCAACACGTAGCCCCCTCCTCTTCAGTTGTTAGAGTTAAATAATTCCGGTTATTTATAAATTTTTAAGCAACTGCCATGAAATATTTAAACAAAAAGGTGCAAAAAAATATTGGCTACTTTTCCCCACAGCATTTACTGGTGAAAATACTGCTGCTGTTACCGAAGTGACATCTCATAGGTTAGTAAGCTGCATAGCAATTGCGGCTTATTTAGACTGGTAGGTTATGTTTCCAACCTGGAATTTCTCAAAACCGAAACTCCTGTTTCTCGTAAAATATCATCAACGAAACAAGAAGGAATACGGCCACTGAGCCATTTTACATATAATCTCTGACATGTTTGTAACCATTCCGTAAGCATTATTGCAAAATGGCGCACTGTATAGTTACTTACTAGGTCTAGGGTGATGAGTTTTTTTATTTGCTGCCACAAATATTCCATTTTAGGCGTCTCACTTTTTTCTAGTATTACTGATTCCAGATGTTTATATCACACTGACAGCACTTGAATTTACATTATTGGCTGTATAGTTTGTTGGTTAGTCTCCATGTTTCAGTTTTATGACAGTTGTTGGTTGGACGAACATCCTTTTCCATTGTGAATATGATTTTTTGAAATGTTATATGTACCCGAATACATAGCGGTAAGGCATGTAACTTGTTCTTCTTCGATAAAAATCAATGTCTGTGGCAGGGGTTAGCGGATTCTTATTTCAAAGAGTCTCAATTACATTGACCAGATTACTAATCAAATATGTCAAAAATGTTCAAATGTTTGTATAGCTTGTGGGACTTAACTACGGGGTCATCAGTCCCTAAACTTACAAACTACTTATGAACTAGCTAATACTAAGGACGGCACAAATATCCATGCCCAGACCGTGACTGTAGCACCTCTGTCCCCTCGGCCACCGCGATCGGCAATGGTTTTGAAATCGTCTCAAAAGCAAGTGCAACATTGACAGTATCCTGAAAACGATTTGAAAGAAGCTCCTGGACACAATTCAGGTCGCAAGTGAATTAAGATGTCAAATTGCAAGCTTATTTTAGAACTATTCAAAGATTCTTTTCCCTGTGGACAGTTGTTACGAATGACGGCGCCAAACTCTCGGTCCGAAAACCAAATTGTGGCAGTTAACGCAAGTAATTTTGACTCACAGCTGAAATATGGCGTCTCTCATCGTCTCATCAACGCATCGTCTGCACTTACGAGCATCGCTGGCGTGCAACCATCGATACGCGTAAGTCCTTGCAGCAACGATAAAGTATAAACATTGCTGGCACCAATATGTCCGCGGAATTTCTTCAAATGTCCATTTATGGCAGATAGCTAACCAAATTTATAAAACCAAGTTGTTTTATTTAAAACAGATTGTCTCTAAACTGTTATTAATTATTTCGAATGTAATTACTGTACGGTCTTGTATATGTATCCCTTTCTTAGATCATAAATGTACCCTGTAAGGTAACACATTTTTTATTAATAAGGAAATGAATTACTCCAAATGAAGTAGTGCCGCTTGGTGAGGGGGGGGGGGGGAGCATGCAATATGTAAGCTCGAGCGGTGCTGCAGTAATCCCAACTTGTCAAACACCACAGTCGCAGTATTTCCCGACGTATAGAAAGCTTATGACAACATATGGCGGGACCAATTGATACGGAAGCTTCATGAAAACACACCCATGGCGGCTGTTATATAAAACAAAGTGCCAGTTTTTGGAGTTATACGAATATGGCCGTCCAGATTGATTAGAAGTCGTCTGATACTCGAGTGACAAGTGCGGGCCTCTCCCAGAGGTCTGTCTAATCACCAGTATGCCCACTGTGCGGGGGTTCATATAGCTCGATTTGCTGACTATACAGCCTCCCTCACCCACGGAAGACGTATCCAGACCAACACACGACGCCTGCAAGACCAACACGATGTTACTGCAGTTTGGTCCAAAACCAAGAACGTTAAACTAAACCTAGCAAACATGGGAACTATATACCTTACTAAGAAATGGCCCTCGATGCCTACTACCTAGAAGGTCCATGTACAGGACATTCCTTTGGGAACCGACGGTAACCTTCTTGGGGGCCATCCTACATTAACACTTTCTCTGCCACGAGCATGTAAAATCACTTAGGAATAAAGCATTTGCAATGGAAAAGTAATTTCTACCGTTCTTCAAATACACATAAGCATTATAGCAAAAGTACAACTTAGAAAGCCACAGTCTAATCTAAAGTGGTATATGGCAGCCGATTATTGGGGTTAGCTAGTCCGGCACAAATGAAACACCCACAAGAGTATTATAAAGTATGCTACTTAGATGGATACTGAATGGCCGCGGCAGAATATCCTCTCTCTGGCATGGGTGTTGTCCTTAGGATAGTTCAAGTTAGTTTCAGTTATTTATAAGATAGAGACTAATAATCTAGCAGTTACGTCCCATAGATTTGCAAACATTACATGGATACTGCATGCCAGCCGATATACTCGGATAGTACACATACATGCTGAATTATAGATAGATACAATACTTGAAGCAGTTAGGAAACGTTCAAAAAAGCTACATAACAAAATAGACAATTTACGAGATACAGTTCGCCACATTGAAACACTCGAACGGGCACTACCGCTTCTGTAGCATAGATACAAAGTAGAACGATCGTTGGTACAATAATGTCAAAACACAAATACCAGGTGGAAGAACATTACGGACCAATACACTGGTCCTTAGAAGTTAACCCAGACAGTTTACAATTAAGGTGAACCCATCCTATTTACTACCTTCTACTTGATGTGTGGATTGCCGATGGCGATGGATCTTGTTGATTTTCACGACCAACGGTCCATGAACTGTCCACCGTGGCTGCCATGGGTATAACACGCACTTTGTTAATATTTCACTCTTATAGTCGTTACCTAATATCATTTTCAGTGTATCTATCTTAATATTCGTAATATTATTGTATTGCAGCTGGCCTGAAGATGGTCTCACAAGCAGAGTAAAACCGTTTGCCTAACAATGACAATAAATAAATAAAAAAAAATAAACCTCTTGCGATCGAAGCGGTGTTTTTAGAAATAGCACTCTTTTTATTGTTATAGACGAATGGACAAACTGGAGGAATCCGACCTTGGGGAAGATCAATTTGGATTTAGGAGAAATGTAGCAATACGCGAGGCAATACTCACATTAAAATTATCTTGTAAGATGGATTAAGGAAAAGGAAATCTACTTTTTTAGCATTTGTGGATCTGGAGAAAGCTTTTGACAATGTTGACTGGAATACGCTTTTTCAGATTCTGAAGGTAGCAGAGATAAAATATAGGGAGCGAAGAGCTATATTCAAGAAGGGAAGGAAGATTAGTTTTTCAACGCCCCGTCGACAGAGCTATATTTAGTTTGTACAAAAATCAAACATCAATTATTAAAGTCGAAGGGCATGAAAGGGTAGGGAAGGGAGTAAGACAGGGTTGTAACCTATCCCCAATGTTGTTCAATCTGTACTCTGAACAAGCTGTGAAGGAATGCAAGGAGAAATTTGGAGAGGGAATTTAAGTCCACGGAGAGGGGGTAAAACCCTTGCGGTTTTCTGACGACGTAGTAATTCGGTCTGAGATAGCAAAAGACCAGGATATCAATTAAACGGAATGGACAATGTCTTGTAAGGAAGGTATAAGATGAACATTAACAAGAGTAAAACTTGGGTAATGGAATGTAGTGTCATAAAATCAGGCATTGATTTTGACAACACTGTCAGAGGAGAAAAACAGCGATCTATTTGGTATGATCAATATTACAAAAAAACAGTCTTGATCGCAGAAATCAACAGTTTCAATTAACCGATTTCGACCTGATGTAGGTCATCTTCGGAATTACAAGTAGCCTGCAAGGATTAATGGAACTAATTACAAAAACGCCTAAGTATGACTTAGATGTAACATAAAATATATACAGATTAATGTTTATGGCGCATACCCATTTGGCTGCACTCGGCTGGGCTGGGCTGGGCTGTTCTGCTGCCAGCTGGTAACTGTTGACTAGTGGTCATAAGGCCTCTGGGTTAAATAGTGTATCTCTTAGGACCCCCTAAGTACTTACCATCTTTTAGTTTCTGACCCTTGAGTTCTCTTTTTAATTTCAAAAGCCTGCCACGCATTCTCTTTTGAATATGTCCAATACATTCTAGTTTCTCAATCTTACAATCAGCTCCATAATAAGCTGAAATATTTACAATTGGAGACAAGAAATGCATTGTTGTCACTGAAAAAAGAGGGCTTGGCATGAAGCAAGCTGACGAAAATTTTTTTAAAATATATATGTAGCGTCTGAATTAGGTTCTAATATTTTTCTGTAATAATCTTGTTACTACATACTATCTAATGAGCCGATAAATTTTTTTGCGGTTGTCACAAATTTTTGCGTACATTTCCCCTTAAACTAAGGTAAACTAACCTAAGGTCAACACACGCACACCCATGCCCTAGCAAGGACTCGAACCACCGACAGGACCAACCGCGCGCTCCGCAGCGAGGCGCCTTAGACCGCTCGGCTACTCCACCGCGTCGCATTGTATGGGAGTGAAACGTGGGCGATAAGGACTTCAGACAATAAGATGATAGAAGCTTTTGAAATCTGGTGTTACAGACGATGAAGATAAGATGGGTACATCACGTAACTAATGAGGAGGTGCTCAACAGAATTGGGGAGAAAAGGAGTTTCTGCCGCATCCTGACTAACAGAAGGGATAGGTTCGTGTGATACATTCTGAGTTAAGGAATCGTCAACTTCGCATTATAAGAAAGTGTGTTGGTAAGAATCGTAGAGGGGGACCGAGGGACGAATACAGTAAGCAGATTCCAAAGGATTTAGGTTGACGTAGGCATTCACAGATGAAGAGGCTTACACAGGACGGGATAGTGTGGACAGCGGACTGAAGACCACAACAACAACAACAACAACAACAGCAAGAACTAAGTAGAAGATAATAACAGTAACTTGTACAAGAGTCTGTTATTGGTCATTAAAGGAAGATATGAGATGAACGTTAACAATAGTAAAACGAGGGTAATGGAATGTAATGTCAGAAATTCAGGCAATGCTGAAGGAATTTGATTAGGTAATGAGACAATAAAAGTAGTAAATGAATTTTATTATTTGGGTAGCAAGATAACTTCTGATGAAATAAAGAAGATAATAAAATGCAGAATGGCTTTGGGAAGAAAAGAGTTTCTAAAGAAGCGAAACTTATTAACATCCAATATAAATTTAAATGTTAGGAAGTCCTTTCTGAAAGCATTTGTCTGGGAGCGAAACGTGGACGATAAGGAGTTCCGATAAAAAGATCATAGAAGCTTTTGAAACGTGGTGCTACAGACGAATGGTGAATATTAGATGAGTAGATCACGTAACTAAAGAGGAGTTGCTTAACCTAGTCGGGAAGAAAATCTGGCATATCCTGACTAAGAGAAGGAATACGTTGGTTGGACACATTCTGAGATATCAAGGAATTGTCAACTTAGCATTAGAAGGAAGCGTGATGGGTAAAAATCGTAGAGGGAGACCTAGGGACGAATATAGTAAGCAGATTCAAAAGGATGTAGCTTGCCGTACGTATTCACAGTTGAAGAGGCTAGCACAGGACAGGATAGTGTGGAGAGCTGCACCAAACCAGTCAGCGGACTGAAGGCCACAACAACAGCAGGGAAAGTGTAACAAGGTCAGGATTTCTTTCACGACGATGGGAGCATTTCTGCTACAACAATGGAGAAACTTTGTTTGAGAATGGTCATTTTATACACCTTTCGGACATTCGAAATAGGTCAAGCACGGGATGTAACCGCTACTTTTGTGGAACTGAAGGACGTTTCTGTTAGAAGGTCAACAGACGAAATTCGCTGTTTGGCTATCTCGAGTTTATTCTCGTGCGTGTGGGTGGGAGTTAGCACAGCACGCGGCCAGTGTGCGCTTGACTGGCGGCTCATTACGCCATAATGCGCTACCGGGCCTCGCAGCATACATCACCCGGTCCGCCCTACAGTAGCCAAAGCGCGCTGATGTCACCGACGCTCCCGTCCATTTGTACGGCGGCCGAGCCGAGCGCTGCGGCACTGAATTATGGGCGCCTTGGCGGCGGTGTGCTAATGGTCGGCTGCGGACTAGCTGCAGTGCGTTTAAAAGCACTCATCGTTCCCACTCACTTAACGGACTTTTCCGTACTCCTAGTAGTACCATGTATACGATTGTACTCCTACAGGAGGAAACTGCTATTTATTAATATTTGGGTTGTGTTCGCAATGCTGGTATCACATTAAACAAGTATCTAAACTGTTGTAAAAAAAGTCCTTCTTTCAACTGAATAGTGCACACTACAAAGTAAATTTTCAGGAATAAATGATATCTTCATTTCATAATTTACTGAAGAAATTCCACATTCTTCCATCAAACACGGTTGAAAATGTAAGTGAAACAAATTTGCAAGGTATAACCTTACTAAAAAACTGATACTGTCAAAATAACACATCATGTAGAGTATAGACGTTCGCTGTATTGCTGATAGGCACACAAAATAGAGAGTCAATTAACGTCCTCGATAGGACCCGTCGCCATTGACCAATGACCTGAGTGACGATAGTTTGTTTGCAAGCAGAACATAGATTATACATGACTATTTTGTATTTAAAAAGTGATCTGTAGCGTCTCACTGATAATTAGGTATAGGTTAACAAACAGGCAATCTTTTTTTTTTTCTTTTTTTTTCCGCAAGTGAGTTATAAAGGCGCGAATTTTTAGTCTAAGACCTATTATCGATGGTACATTCTGTCCTGGTAATCTGTAATTTACGTGGGTAAACAAAGATTATTTATTATCTACAATACATAACTCAAAAATGTTCAAATGTTTGTATATGGGACTTAACTACGGCGTCATCAGTCCCTAAACTTACAAACTACTTATGAACTAACTAAGACTAAGGACGACACAAATATCCATGCCCAAGGGGGGATTCGAACCCCCGACCGTAGTGGCCGTGTATACCGTGACTGGAGCGTCTCAGTCCCCTCGGCCTCCGCAGCCGGCAATACATAACAATTAAGATATTAATCCGCGTGTTTATATTCGTTGACCGTTTGTTTTACTAGTTGGTAAATCTACCAGGCGTACCGCGTGATACTCAGATATGACGTCATTGATGACGGGTTGTATCGCTTTCTTAAATTATACCAGAATAGATAATCAGATTCACAACACATTAGTTTTCAGCCATGGCCTTCATCAGAAAAAGAAACACATACACTCACACGATCATTCAGACATAACTTGTTCAAATCACCATCATCTCCGACCGCTCCAGCGCGAAAATAAACAACAAGCTTACGTCCCTGCAACCTGGAATGTCCACTAGGCGTGACCAAACCTACGCAGACCAGAAACTTCTTTAAGGGCAACGCGCCCGACATCTCCTGTCAAATCGTAGAACTATGGACAGTGACTCAAACAGTGGAGTGGCTACTCTATGACTTCCAAGTGTCACTGCATAGGTCAGCATGTTGGCCGTACGCAGAAAACCGAAAGCCGCGATAAGTCTTTCGCCTTCCTTTTGGCTTATAGTGCCATACTAATACATTGCACCATCTCTTGAATAATTTCGAGGAACGCCCAAAAATTATTTGGTGTTCTGGAGATAGTGAATCTACCGCCTGGAAGCAGGCATAGCCCTACTAGTCGAGTGCCAATTCTGGCCGGCCGCGGTGTCCGAGGGGATTGAGGCGCTCCAGTCACGATCCGCACGGCCACTACGGTCGGGGGTTCGAATCCCCCCTCGGGCATGGATATTTGTGCCGTCCTTAGTTGTAAGTAGTTCATAAGTAGTTTGTAAGTTTAGGGACTGATGACCCTGTAGTTAAGTCCCATAGACTCTACAAACATTTTTTGCTAATTCTGGCTGTCTCCTTGCAGGCTGTTCTCATGGCTTTGCTGTCCTGTTGCTGACGAGACCTGCTCCTCCCCGGCATCGGTAAGCCACGCCGCTACCTTCGATGCTGGTAGAAGTTGTTGCCCGGTCTGGTTCTGCCAGACCCACTGCCGCCTCCCGGTCGACCCGACCAGCCCCTCGCCACTGCTGCAGTCCATCGGCCGGACGGCTCCTGTCGGCTCTTCCACTGATGGTGCTTCCTGCCGCCCCCGCTCGGCCCGACTTCTCTGGACCCCCATCGCTGTAGCCCCCGCCGCCGCCTCCCGCGGTCGGACCCGACGCCTGCCCCATACAGCGCCGCAGCCGTTGCGGCATCCACCGTACACCGCTGCCGCCGACACCTTCAGCAGGATCGTGACACCAGTGGACTTCAACGTTTTCCGTGTGTTCTTCGTTTTGTGTGTGTGTAGTCCCTCTGTCCAGTTATGTCTCTTCCGTCTAGTTCTGTTTCCTCGACAATCACCTTCACCACCACCAGCCCCAGCCACCCTCGCCTGGAGGGTCACCTCCCCCTTTCCTCCCCACTATAATCCCTTCCCTCCTTACCCACACCACCCCAGCACCTGCTGCCCCTGTCCCTGCTTTTGTTACCCCTGTCACCTTTGCCCTAGAAACATTTCACCCCTCTGCCCGCCTCCAAGTGTGCGGCCGCCGCAGTCAGCGCCCAGCAAGCCACCTTCGAATCCCCACTCTCCTCCCTTCCAGAGGATGTTGTGGCTGCAAGGCCACTGCATCATCTCCCCATTCACCCCATTCCCACTCCCTCCTCCCAACCCCAGAAAGTGAAAAAATCCAAACTTGCAGCCTCTGATTCCACCTCCTCCATCTCCACAAAGATAGCCCCTGACCCCCTCGCCACTGGCCCACCTGTCCAAATGGAAGCTTCTCCTCTTCTGTCAATGCAGCCTCTGCCCCCACAGCCCCTTCCCCTACCTCCTCTCTCCATTCTCCATTCCTTCATCCTCTCCAACCTCGATCCCAAATTTCTCGACCCCTGCAACCTCACTCTCCTCTTTCGCCAATACGCCCCCTCTGCACCCATCTTCCAAATCACCCCCCGTAGGTATTCGGTCATCCCCGTCCCTGACCTCCCTCCTCCTCCACAAGATCCCCAGTATTAAGTTTGGTCCCCGTGCCTCAATTGCCCCTCTTCCTCTGTCCACATCCCACCGCCAAATCTCGCCCCCGCTGACACCCCCCCCCCCCACTGCCGTGATCACTAATCGCCAAACTAAACCTAGGGATCACGGAGGCTGATGCGTTGGAGGATTAGCTGTGGGATCACCCCCTCAACTTCCGCTCCGCTCTTCGCATTAACGATACAACAGGCCCTACCTCTCTATTGCGCATCGTCACAGAAGACGCGCCCTCCATCGACCACCTTATCTGCAACAGGGCCCTCTTCTACAAAGGCCTGCACCCTGTTGAACCCTCCTGCACTCCTTCCCAAACTTACCATTGTTCCCGCTGTCTCACCTACAATGACCATCTTTCCAAAAACTGTTGCCTCCCTCCTGTCTGTCCCCATTGCCCCCACTTCCAGACCTCCTATCCCAACCTTGCCGCCCCCCCTCCTGAAAAACCTGTGGCGAGGCTCACCCCGCCTACTCCAACAAATGTAAATCCTGTCCCCCTACTGTCAAAGTAGAATTCACTGCCCCGTCGTTCCCACTAATCTGGCTAGGCCCACCAACAACTCCCTCAGCCCACCCCCCACTGCGGAAGACATCATCAGATTCCTCACCATTGTCCTTCAAAATATCCACCATTTCAGCGACCCCACACCCTTCACCAAATCTCCCTCACTGCCCTTTTACTTTTAATCTAGATTTTAAAGCCACAACATCCCAGAACCATGTGCACTTTTTTTCCCCACACCAACAGCCACCAGACCCTAGTTTAGTCCTTCTCCTTCCCCTTTTCTCCCCTTCAACCCTGATCCCTATCATGGCACAGCAACAAGTTACCTTTCTTTACACCAAAACCCACTACCTTCCCACCAACAAACACCTCGTTATGAACACACTCTCATGTCACTGTGTGGATGCCTTTCTCCTGAACGAAACCTTTCTTGTTCCCCACCACCATATTACTACCAACCCCTACCTCCTGCACTGCCACGACTCCCCCTCCCCCCCCCCACCCTCCTTCGTTAGGCTGAGTGGCTTTCGCCACCTCTGCCACCAGCCAGTTCGGGCACATCCCCTCCTTAATATACCTTATGAACACCTAATCCATACCTTGTTCCTTTGTTCTCTTACCATCACCTCTGCCACCATATACGTCCGCTCGCACGCCCCTCTCCCTTATGACTTCCTGACCTATATTGACTCCTCCTTTTGGACCTATGTGATCGCCGACAACTTCAATATCCATTCCCACACTCCCATTGAGCACCATCGGTGGCATCAGTTCCTTCCCAGTGGCGACATCATCCCCCTCCCCCGATATACCCGACCCTTGCAACAACACCACCCCTGATTTCGTCATCGTTTCTCGTAACCTCCTGGAGCGCATCACCTCTGAAGTTCTTGACCTTATTGACAGTGACCAGGATCCTGTTCTCCTCAACTTTACGCCAAATGTCCATAGTCCCCACAATCCTTGCCCTTCCTCGCCTTCTCGCCTCGTCCATGGTTATTCCCGAGCAGACTGGGATGCCTTCCGCCTTTCCCTCACCCAGCAAATCGAAAGCCACCCCCTTTCCCTCCACTCCCGTGTCGACATCGACCATGCAGCCCCCTTCCTCCAACAGACGTTGTCTGACGCCGTCCAAACCTACTTTCCCATCAAAGCCATACATACTCACCACCACCCCCTTCCCCCACAGGCAGTCCTTCTTTTCTGGAAATGCTGCTGCCTATACCGTTTCTTTCTCTGTACATGTGGCTGCATACACTTCTACACCACCGGCAACTACAGCGACACTTTCGCAGTCTTCTGACTGCCAAAAAAACGCGGGGACTGGTGACAGACAATTACACGACTAAATGCCCACATCCCCATTGACTCCTCCCAATATTGTAAAGCATTCCACCACCTTACTGGCTCCCAGCCCACAACCACCTATCCCCTTCTGCACTGTGTCGAACACAGTGATGCCAGTAAGGCTGACCATTTCGCCTCCTTACACTGTTACATATTCAGCATGCTTGACAACCCCAACGTCGATTATTCCCTTTTCCAAGACGTTCATGAGAAAACAGACGTCTCGCTCCCTCCCCTAGCTCCTGGCTTTCAATACGAGGGCCGCATTACCCCCTCAGACATCAACACACCCATCATTGCACACGATCTACAGCTGACACTCTGCACAAAACGCAAAACAGCTAGCTGAGCGGTGTAAAGCGTCTCGCTGCGGAGCGCGCGGTTGCTCGCCATGGAGGTTCGAGTCCTCGCTGAGGCATGGGTGTGTGTGTTTGTCCTTAGGTTAGTTTCTCTAGGTTTAAGTAGTTTGTAAGTTACGGACTGATGACCACGCAGTTTGGTCCGATAGATTTACAAACATTTGAACATTTGCAAAACAGTTCCCAGCCACGACCGTATCACCTATCGCCACCTCCATGAATGATTCCTTCCATTCCTCGCTGCTCTAGCAACCCCTTATACGCCCCTCCTTAACACCGGTTACTATCCACGCCTGTGGAAAATTTCCCATGTTGTCATGTTCCTTAGAAATAACAAAGCCCCCTCTGATGCCTCCTTCTGCCATCCAATTTCCTTCACCCCGGTGTTCTGCAAAGTCTTCGAATCCATCGCCCTATCCCATCGCATCCATCACCACCTCCGCCTTGACCACCTTCTCCATGACAATGTGGCTTTCGTCCTTCCTTCTCCACCAATGACCAACTCCTTCACCTTACCAACTGATCTCCCTTCAACTCAGTTATCACCGTGCTGCCATCTTTGTCTCCCTAGACTTCGAGCGGGTCTGGCATTCTGGCCTGCTATGAAAACTCAAAACCTATGCTGTTCCCATCAACCATGTCCAGGTCATAGCCTTCTTCCTCTCTGACCGCCCTACCTATGGCACCATACACAAAACAGATCCCATATTTTCTATTCCTCTGCTGGCATGCCTAAAGGTTCTGTCCTCTCTCCCCTCCAATATCTCCTGCATACCACAGATATGCCTAAACCTGCCCCTCCTGTACATCTCTTCCAATACGCTTGCCTTAACTCCCACCCTCACCTGCTCCAGCCGTCTTTTCCAAGAACACCTTGAACTTTTCACTACTTGGTGTAACCAGTGGCCAAAATCCAGGAAATCATTGTAGGTCACACCACTCCTTCCTTCCGCACCTGTTATTTCTAACTCACCCTCCATAACCGACCCGTTCATGTCACTCTCACCCTTAAGTACCACCTCCACCTCCAGACCATTCAAGAATAAACCCGCTCCTACCTCCGCCTCCTCAAACTCCTTGTTGGTCGAACCTGGGGCCTGCACCTTTCCATCATCCTATATACCTACAAATCCCTCATCCGCCCCATCTCCTGTCCCTAGATCTCTGCTCCCCTATCCACCTAAAAAATTCCCTGGAGATCTTGGAATGGTACACTCTCCACTTCGCCTTTCATATCCCTTTCTACCCTATCCCCCACGTGGCTCCTCATTCCCTTCCCCCACCTTATCCACTTCATTGAGCACCTTCGTCTCCGTTTCTTCTATGGAAAACTGGATCCCCTCACTCTATTGTCCATCCACTCCTCACCAATCCTGGTCCATTACCGCGCCATTACCACTGTATCCCCTCATGCTTTCCACTTGTCCACCCTCCTTACCCTTTCCCGTGGCAATTTCTGCACCGTCCCTGACGATGCCCTCTGCCCAGACATCTATCCCTCTTACCAGCTCTGATCCACCCTCTCCATCCCCCTCGATCGCTGATTCCACCAAGATGGCCCATCACCCCTCCTTCCTCGCCACCCCTCCTCTTGCCTTTCCACCAGAATCTCACCTCCCTCTTCTTACAGCTTCGTGGGGCATCCAACCCCTGCCTTTCTCACAGCCTTGTAGCCCCTTCTTACCCCATACCCCTATCGCCCCTCCCAACTCCCTCCTCCCTTCCCCTTTTCCTCCCCCTTTTTTGGAGCCCACCCCTCATCTACACCCACCACATTTTTCATCATCTACGTGTGCCTCGTCTTTGTTCCGTCGGTGTGTAACTAATTAGTGTTATTTATTTAATTCAAATGTGAACAGTCAACCCTCAGCTGTGTTTTAACTGTCCGTATGACTCAGTGCGTCAGTGTAGTGTTTCCCCGTTTTTGTCACCATCATCACTTCATTTCAAATTTTGCTCATCTTCAATTATGTCACCAAGTTCTATGCATGTCTCCCTTTTCTACTCCATTGTGTTTAGTATGTATTCTTCTTTTCATGTACAAATTCTGTAGGCTGAAGAGCGCCTCAGGTGCTGCCAGCCTGCCCCATCCAGGGAATGAAATAACAATAAAGTAAAATAAAAATAAAAATGAAAAATAAAAAATGGAGATAGTGATGTCAAATCATGTTAAACTGTGTATGGGTAAGAAATGACTGGTCTAACATAATTATTTCATAGGTCTAGGTGGGATAGGGTGAGTTGTACAACTCCGTAAATGATTAAACGTCACATGAGATTTGTCTTCGATGAGTATGGAGGGAGGTAGTGCACTCGAAACACCACCATGGGTCAAAAATGACTTACGTGATACTTCTAGTGTTTCTCCAGAGCACAACTGCTAAAGTTATACTATCGAATATTATAAGCTTCGTGTAATATATCCTCTTGTATATAGGCAGCATTTTGTAAATGTTATTTTACGAACTGCAACAGTGCTGATAACATTTGTTAAAAACAAGTTTAGTTCTATTGTAATAATACTTAAATTTGTCAGTTACGATATCATTTCTTTAATTTATAATGCATATGTAGCTTTTTGTAAAGAATTCCCATGCCCGAGGGAGGACTCGATCCTCCGACGGCGAGCAACCACACGCTTTGCAGCAATACGCTTTAGAGCGCTCGGCTACTCGACGCTGCAACATTTAGAACTAGCTGCCATTTTCCTGAAAAGTAACAGTGTTCTATGTTCTCTGGTGTACACTGCATAGAACATTCACAATTGCTACCGGTGAAACAAAATTCTGCGTTGGTTGGTCCACCTGACGTGTTCTGTTAGTAACATACCTGTCTCTTCATGTCGACGGCACAGCGATAGCTTAGCTTACACATAACTTCTCACGGCGAGAGAGGTTCATTAATATTTCTGCTAACACAGTAATTACAGCAAGATGCCCTAAGAGTCCATCAGCAAAGTACCCGCTCTCGCAGCCATCGATGGGCATTTAGCGTCGGATATCAGCGATTAACCGAACCGGACCTAATTTTAAATGTGCTCGTCCTTGCATATATTTATAGGTAATATCCAGGGGCACCGAGCGCCCATAAACGGGAGCAGAAGCATTATGATCGAGAGATAGAGAGCAGTATAGCTTCCAGGCGCGGAACTGACTGCTTGACTAACCGCCGTATCGTCATTGGCAGTGTCGACCTCTCTTGCGATGTTGGTGCACGACTTCTGGCTGCTCATCCGCGGTAACAGGATCATGAAACGCCACATTAACTCAGTGCGATGTTATCGTTCCACAACACCTTAAAAGCCGACATAAAATTTGGCTGAGACGATACTTGAGCCAAAAAGTATTGGTCCGTACAGATTAATGATGCCTTCCGAGACGAATAAGTGAATGTATCTTATTCATTACGTTGGTCGAAGCTGTGGTGAGAAAAATTGGTCAACATAGTCAAATTACTATGTTATTTAACCAGTATGTTGAGGAATAGTTCGAAACAAATTGTATCAATACGTCACAGCAGCGCAGGAGACGTTTCTTAATATAAAATATTGCACATATCTAAACATGAAAATAGGTAATAATAAGACTATATAGAAGATGGCGTTGGAATGTAATGACAAACTATCAGTTATTAATCACGGATAATTTCAATGATCGGGTCATTTTATTGTGGCGTAGTAGTATCATTGTGGTTTGTTCGGATGCATACCAAAAATATTGGTGAGGTAGTCATAATGTGGACTGAGGCAGATGGTTCCTTACTTTTCTGTTAGTTCTATAAATAGGGATATTTTTCCTTCTTTTCAGCTGGTCTTTACATACTTGAATTTGTAACACAGACCACAGATTTTCACAGGAGAAAATCTGATGAGAAGAATAACGGATGAGAGAAGAGAAAAGTGGATGAAACATGTCTCAGACTTACACGTGAAGCAAAATAACAGAAGGGCGTGGAAGCTGGTGAAGAATTTGAGTAATGATCCCACTTGCCCACCAATACATGTCACCCAGATTACCCCAAATCAGATCGCCCACCAACTGATACTAAATGGAAAGACTAAGAAGGCAGGTAAGCAAAGGTTGCAGCGAACAGCAGAAGAGGAAAAAGACTTTCCGAGTATTCCCTTTTCTTGCAGTGAATTAAATGTTGCAATTATCCTTGATTAATCTCTGAGAGTTTGTCATTACATTCGAATGGCATCTTGTATGCAGTCTTATTACTATTTTCATTTTTATATAAGTGTAATGATTTATATTAAGAAACGTCTCCTGCTTTGTTGTGACGTATAACATCAGATCAGAGCAAATAAAGCACTTTGGTCCAAGAACATCTGAATGGCTAGTTGAGATAATTAACAAGTGCACTAGGACTCTGCAGATCCCAAAGCTTTCGAGAAAGCTCAAGTGGTGGCACTGCTTAAACCAGGGAAACAGAGCCAAGGAGTTTCCGACCAGTCTGTCTTACTTGTATACTAGACAAGGTTTTCGAAAGAATGGTTCTTGAAAGAATAGCAAGCAACATCGATGAATAGCAGATACCTGAGCAGGCGGGCTTCAGACTAGGGAAATCATACTGCAGTCAGATCCTCAACACAATTCATAGAGAGTAGTTATGAGAAGAAAATGGTGACCGGAGCAGTTTGTATAGACATATCTGCTGCCTATGACACAGTGCATCACCATAAACTGCTTACAAAATTATATAGGCTTACAAATGATTTCCGACTGACAAGTATTGTAAAGCCAAAACAGATGGTTACTTTACCAGGAAACAAAAGCCTCTGGAGAGACCAGAAAAACGGGTTACCTCAGGATAGTGTACTATCACCTCTTATGTATAACATCTATACAAATAACCTGCCACAGCTCGAAGGTGTACCGCGTTTTAATTATGCGGATGATACAGACATTTTTGACCAGGTAAGAACTTCTGAGAAGGTGGAAATGGTACTAACATCAGCCTTAGAAACCCTTGCTCAGTATTATGACGAAAACCATCAAAGAGTAAATCCTGGAAAAACACAAGTGTGAGCTTTTCATTTTCGAAACAAGGAAGCAAACAGGCAGTTGAACATTCTATGCGAAGGTATAAGTCTGGAGCATTATGCTAATCCTACATACCTTGCTATCAAGCCAGACAGAAATCTCACGTTTAGACAATATTGCTAAACGTTGAAAGGAAAGATTAGTCAGAGGAACTATATCATTCGCAAATTGAACAAGTGAATGTTGCGCTGAATGAGTCACTTCGCATTGTAACTGGTCGCTTGCGCCCTACACCAGTTCACAAGCTCTTTATATTTGGTGGAATTGCACCACCCCACATAAGGCGCAGAGTGGCAGGGGAAAAGGAGAGAGAGAGACAAATAATGGATAATCAGCACAAAATGTACAATCAAGCTGTGAGCGCTACACGTCTCAAATCGCGAGAAAGCTTCATTCAGAGAACTGAACCTTTCAGCATCTTGCCTGAATTATGCCGTGTAAACCTATGGAAGGAGTCTGTTCCAATAGAGCTTCACAGAGACATCAAGGAGGAACTGGCTTGCGGGCATGAACAGCCATAGACTATATGGAGGACTCTTAATCGACTTAGAACATGAGTTTCAAGATGTCGGAGCAACTTAGTAAAGTTGGGCTACTCTGTGGATGCTAACTGTGCATGTGGAGTACTTCAGACACCAGCCCATTTGCTTATCTGCACGAAACAAGATTTGGTCTTGGCTAATGAAACAGCTATTAGTACGGATAACTTTTGGAAGAATGACGTATAGAAGACTACAGTTCTCTGGACACGGAAATTAAGTAAGTACCTCTATTCTATCTTCAAAATGTAGATCATTATTTACAGCCGTCTTCAGACAATCGTGGTGCCTTACAGCAAAATAAAGCTGCTGTATCATTTCTCTGGAAGTACTGTTTGGGTTACTCCTGTCTGGAGTGACACCACATATCTGACTCCAGCTATTGTCAGTTACCTGTGTGTCTTAATCGCTTTCTGTATTTTTCAAGTTTCCAATAATTCTAACTTACACAGCAACGTACATACAGTATGAAGAATAAAAAAAAAGTTTCATGTTGTACATGTGGAAACTAATGTAGTACCTCTAGAAGTCGTCTTTCTTGTGTTCTCGTATAAAACTACCTGATTAGCAGAAACAAAGCATAAATTGTATGCCTCTACAATTATGACTATTTCCGAAGAAAATGTGAGCAAACGAAGGCATATATAAAACACATATTCAGAGCATGGAAAACAAATTGACTTATTTAGCTCAAACCTGGAAATAATGATCCTTATAGTTAATCTCACGGAAGTGATACGATTTAATCAACGGAGCAGTACAAAACAGTGTAACTGCCGAGACTGGCAACTATCACTTGTGTAGTTGCATTTGAAACTGAAACAGCCAAATACTCATTTACAGCTGGCGTACATTTAGAAAAAAATATTTATAACCTTTTTTTATCCTCACTGCTGGCTACTACAAATTTACTTTTTCAAACATTCTTACGTTCAATCGTGCTTCTCAAGTTTTTGAATACTATTCGCTGGTATCATAACTGTCAAAAAATGTACAATTAATAACACTAGAGAAAATAGTGCACTTGTTATTTCAGACTTTAGGTTCGAACACATTAACTATTTCACGTGGTAAAGTGAATAGTTCTACTTTGCATGTGGGTGAATACTTGATAGTGATTTCTTGGCTAAGGACTCGTTAAACAATAACCGAAAGATACGATACCCAAATCGCAGAGACTCGTTTTATGTTTGTTACTGCAACGTAGTTCATGCAATACGCCTTCTAAATGTCACCGCCTTCTGCCCTCACTGTGTCGCTAGTTCGCTAATTTCGCCCTCACGGTGGCCGCTCGTTTCTCAAGCGCGCATGTGTCTCCACGGAGGCGCAGTGGTGCTTATCTACCTCATTAGTCTGCTCTTCCGGATTTCTAGCATGTCGTGATGTTCGTTTGGGTTGCACACGTAACACTTGGCTCTTGGGAAACACGAAAACGGGCTATCAGATTTTGTGTAACTGACTACCAGTATAGCCCGTATGTAATCCACACTTGCCAACAAAGGAATTTGTTTAAAATATTTCCATCGCACATCATAGCTCATGACTATTAGTTGTCACGGTGAAAATATACACCGAAAACATTCAGAGAGCCGAAAACTTAATGTGAAATCATTGTTAACTCATTGACCATATCTTGCAGAGGAAACAAAAACAGAAACTTTACCCCTCCTCTTTGCTCCTCCTGCTGGCCCTTCCACTATTTGTAAGAAACGGTGTACTATTCCATGTCTAGGACAGGTATCACACAGTGTAGACAAAACTCTGAAATCATGTTACTACATGGTTTCCTACTACGCCAGTAACACTATACTGCCCAGTTTATTTTCAATAGCAAAGCCAAGTCCCTGCTATTTGCCAATAGTGGGGTATACAAACTTATTTTCCAGGTTGTGACAAGTTTTACAAATGTTCAAATGTTTGTAGAGCATATGGGACTTAACTACGGGGTCACCAGTCCCTAAACTTACAAACTATGTGTTAACTAGCTAATACTAAGGACGGCACAAATATCTGTACCCGAGGGGGTATTCAAACCCCCGACCGTAGTGGCCGTGCAGAACGTGACTGGCGCGGCGCAGACCACTCGCCCACCGCGGCCTGCGACAAGTTTTACATTGGCCATTAAGGAAGGGACATAGCAACTAGGCTAAGAGAGCATGAACCCAGTTGAAGGTTACAAAATCACGACTCTACTTTTGCTGAACATGTTCTGAGTGAGGGCCACAGATACCAACCACAGTCGCAAGTACTCCACTTAGCCAGCAAAGGCCAGAAACTAAATCTACTAGAAGCCTTAGAAATAAACATCTGGCTCACAGTCCATGCTTAATATTAAATTATTATGCAGATCTCAATACATCACCACTTCTCAACCCACCCTAATTCACAGATCATCCAGGCCTGTTCCGTTTTATTCCTCCACTTCTTGTACCTTCATATTTTACCTTACTCTATTTTAGAGTCAGCATATGTTATATTAGTTCCTAGTACATTTGTCTAACACTTACTTTTCTGATATTAAGTTGTAAATCTAATTTAAATTTTGTACAGCCACTGCTCATCTATTTTCTGCGTTAATAACAGTCTAGCTTTCCATTGTATCACACCAGCTTTGTAACTTTCTTCGTCCGTACTAATATTCCAAATCATTCTGTACTCTGTCCTTACAGAAATTCTTTATTTAATTGTGAACGCTATAATTGAATGTTTATATGACCATTTTTCAGTTCAAGTGCGTACCTACGATTGGTTAAGCTTCTCAATTCTCCAATGCACCCCACCTATACCCTCCTATCCAACCCCTATATTTTTGTCTATTTATTTAGTTATAATAGTATGCCAGCTTTCTAATCTTTCTAATATTAGTGTCACCTTGTGATTTGAACAACCCTTAAAACATTAGATTCTTGTTTAATTTTATTTGTATTCACTGTAGTCACGTTCTAAGAATTTATGCTTGCACTGTTTCTCTATGTACGGTACTTATGTTTTCTTTTTTAGTATCATTAATTTACAAATTTCATTCAAATATTTATTTACACTGTAACTGCTCCATCAAAGAAGTTAACTTACTTTTCTGTATGTAACATCTCTTCTTATTGACTGAAAACACAAGATCTTTGACTGAACTTCAGTAAATGTCTTATGATGGCCTAATAAGCCGAGAATCGATTCACAAAATAAAAAACCCGTAGAACAAACACAAAACTGTGTATTTTAATATTCATAAAATTACTGTATTCATATGCGAAATCCAATAGCTACTAGGCCATATAATCTGCGACCATAATCTGCAGCTCTCCTTATGATAAAATTCGTATGTAAGAGATCGAATACATGGGCTATGTCAAAAACCGATTCATGTGAACTGAAACTACTTAAAAATATCTGCGTCAAAATCCGGCTCTTCACATACGATTTCGATATCTCAGTGTACTGAAATAAGACACGAAGTTCTCTGCTTTGGCATATTCGAAATTATTGTACATTTTTTGTGAGATGGACAAAACACAATAATGGGCTTTGTAAAACATTGCGTTCGTCAACCGAAATATCACAACTAACTGAATTCCTTACTTTAGTAATTAATTGTTTTCAATTACTTATTTAAAGTACTAGGCTGAATATACTATTGCGGTCGCAGCAAGTGTCTTATTACCTCGATTTTGGAAATCGAATACAACAGAATAGGTCACATTAATTTCAGTCTTGTAGAAAATAGATCATTCATGCATATTTTGATAACTTTCAGCAATTTTTTTTTTAATAGCGGAAAGAACACATAACCGGTCGTGGTGGCCGAGGGGACTGAGGCGCTTCAGTCACGGTCTGCACGGCCCCTACGGTCGGGGATTCTAATCCGCCCTCGGGCATGGATATTTGTGCCGTCCTAGTTCGTAAGTAGTTCATAAGGAGTTTGTAAGTTTAGGGACTGATGACCCCGTAGTTAAGTCCCATACGCTCTACAAACATTTGAACATTTGAATTTGAAAGAACACATACACACAACACCCAAGTGCAATTTACATTAATAAACTACCTCGAAGATTTTAAGATTTGATTGTAAATACGACTCATAACTTCTTGTTCTCGAAAAACGAAAGCAATAACATATATCTACGTAGAGACACAGTATGAAACTGAACGAACGTCTCCATGATTTACAGTTTAAAATCACAATAGATGTATTCATTCATCTTGAAGGGAAACAACGTCAGAGCGTCAGAGTCAGCATCGCTTGTGTAAAACTTTTTCTTTTAATTAGGTGACCAGTTTCGGTATACAGGGCTACTTTTACCCTGCTGTGAAAAGTCTACATAGAGTATAATGAACCTCCAATTATAAGAAGCACATGTGACGTCATAGATATAGGTAGTGAAATATTGTTAAGAAAACTCTTCGGAAATGTAAACACTAGAACTGAATTGGAGCCATAAATGTATTAAATATCTTAATTTCAACAATTTTAATGCCTCATAAAAATTGCAGATAATGTCCCATATTACTGTGTAGTGATTACGTCATGAGTTTCAGGTTCTTATTGCAAATTTGGTGCATGGTAATCATCTTATAATTTAGTTAGGAGTATGTTAATTTAATTCCTATGTACGTAAAATAAATTAGAGGCATCACTCATCTATTTACGACTCTAGTACAAGTATATAGAAAAAGGCAAACAAGAAACAATATTTGCACTAGATTTCGAGCTCCTGATTTTTCACCGGTAGAAGTACAGAGTGATTAAAATAAACGTTACAAACTGACACTTAACATAGGACCTACAACCACGTAGAATCCGGAGGTCAATTAACGCCACGCCTAGAGGGGGAGGTGGGCGTATCACATGTACATCCTCACACACTTGCGTGTCTCATTAGTCACATATTCTTTAACGTGCTATCATTACAATTCAAAGTCCGAAAGTTCTTGTCTTAAGCCTGACTGTAGCAAAACTTTATAAACTTACTGCTTTCCTTAAAGAGTAACGCTGACCACGAATCTAATGAAATAATTGCAATTTCTTGTGGAAATGAGTGTATTTTGAGAGTTTCAAATCTCAGTGGTTCGCTCTCTACCTTTCGATAGACCTCGATTGGATATCTTTCTATGGATATATCTCGACAACACAGAAATGTTTGTAGTGAGCTCTCGCAAACATACAAAGCAAAGCATAGAGTGTATGGTCTAGGCGTCAGATGTAATCCTGTTTCAGCGGCTTTTTACAGTAGCTCATATTACCGTACTTTCAATCGCATTCATTGAGCGCTTAGACAAGGTACACATTTCGAAACTACACTTAAAATATTGCAGTATAGAACTGTTAAATTATAACTGAGGACGATAAAGAATCCAATACAAAAGTTAACGAAGTACATTGTGTCAATTTTAGCGAACAGAAACTGGAAATTACAGTTGTGAACAGTATATACCATGATTCAATGGAACAAATTTGTTTCCAAAAATACGCAGTAGATAGCGCATACCATCAATATTTACTCTATATGGTAGATAAAAGGTGAATCACTGTAGTATACAGAATTAAATGCAATTAAAAGGAACTACCAGAAGTGAACATGGATTTCTTGTACCAAAATGTCTCCAAAATAATCAAAGTAGTTGATCCTGTAGTTTGAAAGGGTGCACTGGGAAGAAGTAAAACTATTACGTAAATAGAAAGATTACTAATGGAATATAGTAGCTGTTTGACAGATTCCAAAATTGTTAGTTAGATATTTTCAGTGCAATACTTCTTCGTAACATCCCGAATATATTATATACGATGGCTGCTACAATAAAACGCTTGGGCAGTTACGTCGTTCAGACTTTACTAATTATGTGTAATACCAAAAACTTCATTTCGGAGCACTCTTCACCAACCACACTTCACTAACAAACGACACAGAAGCAAGGATAAAATTATAGAGATTCAAGATAAAATATTCTTTTTGTTTAAAGGCGTCGTGTCTGAAATCTATAAAACTGGGAGACGAAGTTTTCGGGAGCTTTTATAATTACATTCAGTGCATCTTGAGCCAACATGTAGACTTTATTTCAATACAACCGGAACAGGAGAAGAAAAATATCGTAATGTAAAGATTCACAAATCTGTCTTGGTTAATAGTAAGGTGTACGACATAAAAGAACCATTAGACGATTCTGTTAATATGTAACTGAATCAAAGAACCAATAATCCCGTCAGTTTGCATCAGCTCATAGACAGAGACTGTTTCCGGAAGATTACGTCATCGATTGGAGTCTATATCATTATGTTACTCGGATTTACTTATTTCGTTTGGTGTATTAAGAACTTAACGAAATTACTTTGCCCCTGTCAGTAGCTGGTTTCGTTAAAACAGAATCACCATTATCTCACCTATAATTAGTGTATCGCTTAAGTGCACTAACAATTTCAGATCATATGTTGAACCTGTTTCATCGACACTACTCGTCGTAAAATGAAACCGTGGCTGAGGTCTTCTTTTAAGCCGAATACAACAAATCATCCTTTACTACTCAAGATCAGGAAATACTTTCGGTAGATTTTATTTACATTTCCCCGCTAAGCTAGGTAAAACGAACTTATTGACTCGGTGATTCCACAAGTGCCCTTTTTATTGACTGAGGTACTGAACCCTACAACCGACGGTACGCGCTTATTTAATTGCCGTTGCAAAACACGAGCGTAAAGCTAGTCATGAATATTAACAGATGCGAGAAATAATGAAAGCATTTGAGTCGGTGATCCACCAAATTTTATTAACTAAAGTACAATAATGCGATATATGAAACAAAATATGAGTAAATTTCTTATGTTGTCAAGGTCTTCAAGGATACTCTACAGCGTCTTCCGTTTTCTACCAGTATTGTCCGCTACAAAGTAAGCAACATTCTTGTGATAAGCTTGAAGTAATTTCTACTTCTCGCGACCACTCTAACATGTCAGAGATCTTGCAGCATGCAGACCATAGACCTAAAATTTGATTCCCCCACTGCGAATTCTCTTGCAGAGCATACAATTTGGTATAACAAACTAAGAAGAACGGTAAAAAGTGACACACTGTCAGGTACAATCTCCTCCATAGATCTGTCAATAAATCGGCGTTTGGCGTCTTAGGTTACTGTAAGTGTGATGATTTGTGATAAAATAAACAAAGTCTACGTCCAATCTGATACCTTGTGCATGTAACTCATCAGCATGGGTAGTAATTTTTCTCGAAGATTGAAACTGTGCGTTGCCATCTCCAATCTTTCAATTTCCACAAAAGCACAATAAATGCCTCAGGATACCACGGGACAAGACTTCATGAGATAAAATATATTCCTGGTCACGATTCAAAGACAGATTCCCTAAGGAGAGTCGTCTTAAACGACGTACGTGTTGTGGTGAACATACCTATAGTTTGAAAAGTACGTAGAGGACTACTGAAAATTTGGAGTTCAATATCCAGGAGGTCAGAGACACTGCTAGTAGCGTTCTGTTTGCGACACTCGTCTTTCTCGTAATGATTAAAACACAGTAATTTCCAGTCGAGCTTGTATCAGAAAACCAATGCTTTATTACATTTTGGGAAATATAAATAAGTACATCGTTTTAGAGTTTTCCAATTAACTTAGGATTTATAGTTGGAATATATGTAAGCGCCACTTTCCTACATCAGCCCTGTTTTGCAGGATACGAATAAAACAATTTAATTGTTTTAGGTAAAGACTGCGAATTCGTATACGTTTATTTATGTATAAATGTTGTAATGCCATGATGTGATACTTAAAATGTTTTTGTTCGTTTATTTTCTTTCTGTTTCATGTACGATCGAGGTGCCGCAATGAACAAGGGCAGCGTCGCCGCCGCCGCAGCCAACATTGCTGTATTTGGTCACTATCGACATTTAAACGACGGCTACGGGGCTACGGATACGGCTGCGCCTTCTCTATTGCAGCGCGTCGATCGTTTGAAAAGAAAAAAAGAAAATGTTACTTCATTATTGGCTGCCGTGATGATTTAATGTTTTATACGAGCATTGCTTTAGCTGATAGATATTGTACCAGTCGGCAATAATACTCAATGTGTTATTTGGAAATCATTTTGAGATTATTATGAAGTTTATTTATTGTATGTATTATTATTAGAAGAAGATGATTTTGATTTATTGGAAGTATTGAACTCCGTCAATAGGACAATTGAATGGTTTATGGAATTTAACCCTGACTTACCTTCACATGCGGCAAGCTCAAGGACGTTAACTATTAATACGAAACCACAAGTTTAGTAGGCAGTGAACTTCGATGTGAGAATTAAAGACATCGATAGCAGTTTACGGTGCCTGTCACAGATACTGAAAGTGAATTAACAGTAACAGTTAAAACTTAGTTCCCATGCCCCGCTCGTACGAGGACCTTATTTCTTATTTTATTTTACTTAACTAAAGAGGAGTTTTAAGTTTTTTGAATCGTGCTGGTGGTGCGGGAACTTCGGATCGAAGTTAATAATTTTCACTGCAAAATTGACAGTAAATGTTGTTAGATAACAGAAAACGTCATGCCAATAGCTACCTAACAACCAACTGAAACGTAGCTCAAACATTTAGTTTTGGAAAAGGTGTTCTGTTATAACTTTTATTAAATGAGTATGGACTTAAAGGACAATTTTGTCATCACCCATACCCCGTCCTACCGTGCATTTGGGGTAAATGAAATAGTTACTTATATATAGCCGGCCGCGATGGCCGAGCGGTCTGCGGCGTGACAGTCACGGTCTGCACGGCCGCTGCTTCAGGGGTTCGAATCCCCCCCCCCCCTCCTCGGGCATGGATGTTTGTGCCGTCTTTAGAATAAGCTAGTTCATTAGTAGTTTGTGAGTTTAGGGACTGATGACCCCGTAGTTAAGTCCCATAAGCTCAACAAACATTTGAACATTTGAGTTACTTACACGGATCAATTACTAATGTGGTACTGAGATGTCAGGTATCTTTCCATGCTGAAACTCCAGTGTTGGTACATGGCATGACCTCCACGGCCGAAAATGCAGGCACTGGTTCTGGCCTCCATTCGATCATACCTAATGACAATACTGCCTTGGGCTACATTATTACCAGCCTGCTTGACGTGTTGGCGGAGTTCTCCTGAAGTTATGGATTGACAAGTGGCACGTGTCAATAGTCGCCCCATCAGATTCCACACGGGCTCGAGTGGAGACACGGCTACAGATCATATGGTGCTGGCCAGTGTGCGAGCAAACGTTATCCTCTCGAAGCAACACATCACAGTCCTGTTTCAAGGACGTCAAAAGAACAGAATTTTCTGTGTACTTACCGACCGCTGTCCAGCGTTCCTCCAACAAATATCCAAAATGATATGGGGTTAGGCCAGTCAGAGATCGCCACGTCTAAGATGTTAGCGCAAACAACCATCACTTGCGTGCACGCAAATTCTGCTTTCGTAGCTGTAGACCACGGCCGTCCATTCTATTTTCCTTGTGATCCCCTGAGGACACCACTCGAGCCGTGCACGCCTATGCTATGGGCTTACTGGTGTGTGTGGCTGTAGTCGCACTGCTAGTAAACGCTTGGTAACAGTTCGCGTTGAGATATCTTGGCTCATAAACTCTCCTAAGTGTGTTGTGATCATAACATGTAGGCTCACACGGCCAACGTCTTAATTAATTAATTAATTAACGTTTCGTTGCCTACTGCGGGCAACATCTTCAGGGGTGAGTCGACCACTGATTTCTAGAAACTGGAGATCCTGCTTATATAGAGCTCATAGAGGGCGCCACCACTTGTCTCGATTACAGGTAATCGATTGTCACATCGTTGGTGAAAACTCGACCGCCATATCTTATCTAATTTCAAACCTACTTTTCTATTGAAATTATTGTGGTGCTTCTGGATCTCTATGGCTTCTCTATACATGGATGTACAATGAGAGGTCTTGGTTAGCACGCTAGCCGATACGCTGTAGATGTACGTCGATGTTGAACAGAAGGATTGGGATAAAATTCTGCCAGTCGTGACATTTGCTTACAATACCGCAAGACAAGACTCCACAGACTTCACGCCGTTTTCCCTGCTCCATGAACGTGAAGCTGAGACGACAATGGCTCCGCTGTACCCTTTCTAACCGGACGACACTCAGGATGACTATGTTAAACAGTTCATCACCAGGGTCGAAGAAGCAACACAGCTGGCTCGCATACGGACACTGGACGCCCAGGAGAAGGACCGTCAGAGGTATAACGACAAGCACCGACCTGTTGTGTACAGCCCAGGAAATTTGTTATGGACTTTTACCCCTGTACTTAAGGTTGGACTGTCAAAAAAGTTATTGAAGCGATACTTTGGCCCGTATCGTATCATACGCCGCCTGTCAGACGTCACATATAAAGTTGAGGATTATGAGCCGTCGTCGAAACGACAAAACCGAAGAGACATTGTTCACGTTCTGCGCATGAAGCCTTGCTATGATCCTGAAGAGCAGGTAGACGACAATGGCTTCTTGTTCAAGGACTGATGAAGCCACGACAGGAATGTTTGCCGTCGACAATCGTGGAGAAGGGAAGGATTCCCTTGAACTGCCATTCAGAGGATCCATGACAAGGTCAAGATACAGGACATTGCAGCTGGCTCCACAGGGAACATAACAGCGGGTCGCTGTTGATCCAGGAGAGGGAGCAATGCCGCGAGAGACCACGAACACCGACTGCCGGCGTGGCTCAGGGAATAGCGTCACTGACTGCGGTGCTGAATGTCGTCGGTTCAATTCCGTCCACCGGCTAAAATTTATTCCTATGTAATTAACAATTCCAGAATGTTCTACATCTTTCTTATGTTCACTTGTGAACCTACTTGTTTCTTATGTTAACTATTCTCCTAATTTCTGGTAAATTCTGTCTGTGTATAAATAGCAGAGCACTCTGTCCGAAAGGCAGATAGTGCTGCGTGTATGTTGAGTTCGTAATAAACCAGCTTTGAGTATAAGTGCTGTGTTCAGTTGTCTTCGAAGTCAAGCCTGCTTCCATTTCAACGCGACAATAGCTCATGATCTCCGTTTGTAAAGATACGTTGCGCTACAGCTGATTTGTAAGTGTGTCACAGTCGATATTTTCTTTTGTGTTCCATCAATCTTGTATTAACACTGCTTTTCGTTGTTCTTATCTAGACCATGCCACAGCTATACCGAATTTTTTACACCCAGGCGCTGCTAGAAGGTGTCGTGCATCTTTCGCCGATCTCAAACATCCACTAATCTTCTTGGTGGGTCTAAAGATTGTTTCCACTTCAAACTTCCCAATACGGTCTGTGATGTTTTGGATAAACGGAAGAAAAAATTTCCCAGCGGACAGTTGTTGTCGCACGTATCTTCGGATTAATACTGTTTAGGTGCACCAAGAAACCATTCAATTCCTCTTCACTGTGATTGCATATCCCGAAAGTATCGTCCACGTACCGGTACCACTTCGATGAGCTTTTTTGGCGTTTGCAGCGCTTTTTGTTCAAAAAATTCCATGAACAGATTAGCAATAGCTGTACTCAGAGGGCTACCCATCTCCAAACCTTCAATTTGTTCGTAAAAGTCAGTGTTGTACGCTGTACGATGTACCACTATTGCTCTTACGATTTGGCGGTCTCGGCGATCGGCTGTGCTGAGTGGACTGTTCTACGGGTGTGAAACTGTTCACGTGACAATGTCAAAGAGCCTTGTTGAACAACTGACTCAGCAACGGGTACTATTATCCTCCAAAAGCACCATCCCACCACTACGAATGGCACACTTTGACCCCTTCAAAACTCGCTTGGTCGGCTGTAGGTAGCACGATTGCGTCTCGTTGCCATAGTGACCGTTTGCTTCACACGCTAATATCACACCCGGCCTTATGGTTGTAAACATTCCCTATTAAAGGGTTACACACAGGTGGCATCTATCATCTGTGTCACTACGTTACCT
This sequence comes from Locusta migratoria, assembly GCA_026315105.1. Classification (NCBI taxonomy): domain Eukaryota; kingdom Metazoa; phylum Arthropoda; class Insecta; order Orthoptera; family Acrididae; genus Locusta; species Locusta migratoria. The sequence goes on from CM048748.1 coordinate 91,987,662, forward strand.
GTTCACTACGGTGTTGAAACGATCTACAGCACAGGTGGCACCGGTCGTAGTCTGGTCAAAATCACTGTCGTCTTTTCAGGTGTACTATCTTTTCTTCCGACAGTTCACTTCCTTAACGTGCTGGGAGGAGAACGATTTTCCATTTTTAAATTCCATTCCCTACGAATGGCTAACCACACTAGTTAAACGGTCAAGATGAACGCAACTAGCCACGCAGTCGTTTAGACGCGTGTAATAAAACGCAGAGCACATGAGGGCGCTGCCATAAAAGGTTGCGTCTGCGCATTGAAAGTGCTCCGAAGACCAATAATTCATAGCGCATTGCATCATGAATCGGACGTAAGACATTTTAGACGACGCTTTAAGTTACAAAAGTAATGCTCATTTTCAATGCATAATTAAGCGGCAGAAAATCAGTTTTACTGTGTAGAAATGACAGCAACAGTCAAGCGTTCGTTTCAGACTTAGTACGACAGTTGAAAGCCCTGGTCATCCGTCAGATAGAGTAATACACCTATAAAATTACAAAAATTATGGTATTGGTTTCTCCCCAATAACGATCTTACTTCTTGCATTCATTGTTGGATGCTCAATATTGCATGCGCGAGTATATGCGCATTTAAATAGGTAGAAGGATACGTTTGGTGTACTGAGTCTCCCATTTGTATACATTTACACTGGCTTTGTTCAGCAAAAGCTACACAAAATTCCCAATCATTATTGAAAGATATTTTAAAACGCGTATTTGTAAACCCTTGGAGACAAATAATTAAGATGGGCATTTGATTTGATTCTCCACAATTAATATCAAAGACTATTTGGTGATGACACGTTGGCACATCTGCGGTGATCTGGGCAAAATTGTGAAGTTTTGCAGGAAAAAAATAGCCTTTTCGACATGTGATTCATAAGACCACGAGAGGAAAGATTTTCAAACATCGATAATCTGCACCCCTTCTACAAGAATGGACAGAAAGTGTGGAAAACCTGCCCCGTCTATAACATACTAAAATAAAAACGAGATATCACGCATTGACGGAGCTTGGTGACGCATTGGTAATACACTGGTTCAAATCAAACTCCGGCCATCCGGATTTAGATTTTCAATGGTTTCCCTAAATCACTCCAAACAAATGCTGGGATGGATCCTCACCCAAACAATCAGACCGTGAGCTGCACTTCTAATGACCACGCTGTTGACGGGAGAGTAAATCCTAATATTCTTTTCTAATCACGGATTGACTATGGCTGAGTCCGAGTCTCTGTCGATGATATCCAAAGAAAAACGAAAGTCCCCCAGCAAGAAGAGGCAAGTCCCTGTAAGGACTAAGCTGCCAAAAGAATTCCTAAGGAGCCAGCCAGAAGGCCGAGAGGTCAAGAGAGAAAAGACAACGATGTTGACGCCAGGATGAAAACCGAAAACAAAGGTGCGCGTGACACGTTGGGGCTTCCAAGTCCGAAGAACTTCCAAACATCAAAGGACACCCAGTTGCAACTAGTATACATCAGTTAATCAGCACTAATGCAGATCATAAGGACTCCATTGCGGTTGACCAAGAGGAGGCAGGCCTTATACTAGTTGGCCGGCAGTTGACGCAATGAGGATTTATCCATACCCAGAACTTCAAATGAAATTATCAAACCTGGAACAGCCGGCTGTGTGACAACCTCATTGAGGCACGTAGTGCGCGTGGGACACAAACACGACAGGAAGGTCACCTTCCAGGAAATAGAGGCCACGGACAGAATCCACCTGGTTTCGATATATCTAACCACCGACTTCGGAACCCTTCTTAGTCTTACACAAAAAGTATTCGACGGAAGGGAACTACAACTTCGAAGAAATTTACTATCAAGTCATCATTGCGAACGGGAGGATAGCACTCGATTGCAACAAGACATGACCAAATTGCAATTTTCACACCTATTTTCCCAAGTGGATGATAAGCTATCGTCAATTAAACGCCGTAATACCAGGCTAGTAATGTGGGAACCTCGCAAGGTAATGGAGGAGAACGGACTGGATTTAGTCTATCTATATGACCCATACTGTAATTCACTATGTGGTGCCTTTACATCACTGAACTGGCAACCGGTGGTCACTGACCCAAAACCCAGGGTATCTCTAATAAGAACAAAAAAGATGTTGAGAGCTACAGTCCTTACCCAGCTCTCTGACGACCAATGCAATGTTGTAGAACTTCAACCGCGAGTGGGACTAATATTGAACATGTTTATATTTCTGCATAGAGACTACATTGAACCGTATCTGAATCAAATTACCACCATTATTACAGAGTTGCGTCGTCGAAGGGTAGTGGTGATCGCTGACCCGAACGCGAAGTTCTCCCTGTAGAACAATCGCAAGCCGGTTCGTTATGGAAACAAGGTGTAAGACACAGTCATGTCTCCTCAGTTAGCTGCAGAACAGCTCAGTAGTATGCCCTAACAGCATCGGGGGTTTCCGGAATAAAATAAATTGTTAACATGTGTTCCGCCTTGCATTATTTCATATAGATTTATCACTTGGATTCGTTTAATGGCACTTATCGCAATCAGCCTCAACCAACAAGTGCTCCATTACAGTTATGGAGGCAAAGTAATGCTATGGGCATTATCTTGGCTGCACAAGGAAAACTTAATATCAGGGCCTCCACAAAAGTTATTCATTCTTGATTAGTGAAGGTTTATCTTTTTCCACACAAATTCAGATTAGTATGAGGAAATGGGTTTGGTCGTTCTGTACGTTTGATAATATCAAAGTATTGTAATTATCATCCACAGTTACTAGCTACAACTTTGAAGTATTTTTTTAAAAATTCTGTATAGTTCTATAATCCTATCGTTACAAAGACGAGATTCAAATTCAGAACGCTAGACTGTCAGATTACAGATAAAAGATAACAGCAATCAGTCACAATTCCTTTTTATTACAGATCTAGAGTTTAGTCTCTTTGTGACCATCTTCAGTGCTAAAATTGCATTAAAGTATTAAACTTGGTTATGTGCAGACATTTTCGCGCTTTGATCGTTCATGATGAAAATTTAATGCAGTGTGAATTCAACTTTCATTATTTTACATTCAGGAAAACATTCAATTGAGATTGTAATGTGTTATCCAAGGAGAATGTTCTGAGCATAAAACTGTATGATTCTGCTTCATGGACAGAGGGAGAATCAGAAATGAAGTGGATCGAAGCTTTCGAGGTTTATTTCTACAGTATAATGTCGAAAATTGGGTAGAATGACAAGATGATGAATGAGGGGTTCTCCATAGAATCGTTTAAGAAAGGAACATACAAATAACAGGAAAAGAAGGAAGGACAAAACGATAGGACTCTAAGACATAAGGGAATAACCTCCGTGGTATCGATGGATCTATAGAGGATAAATAAGTGTGGGTGAGGAAATTAGCTATAATAAATCAAGCAAACAATTGAGTACGTAAGGTGCTGGCGAGTCTGAGAGGAAGAGGTTGACGCAGGAGAGGAAGTCGTTGAGCGACATATCAAACCACTGATATGGTTCCAGAATTAAATTAGCTTTCTTACAGATTAAAGATCTGTCGGGGACAGAGATTCGCAGCCTTGTCTCCACAAAATCCATTCTTCCACTAACCTTTCTAGGTGAACTTCTGTGACGTCTGGAGTGTAGCGAGATGATGTACTGGAATAAGAATAGCTTGTGTTTTTTATGTTTTTTGTTTCTTAAATGCTTTGTATATGTTGTTCCTGGTCAGATGTAAGAGAGGGCCTTAAGGCCCTAATCTGGTCAGGTTAAATAAGCAAATAAATAAATAAAATAAATAAGAACAGCTGTGAGGATGGGACGTGAGCCATGTTGGGGTATGTGTTAGATGAGTCGGTGCAGCATTCACTCACGGTCTCAGTCTTTGTCCGGCACAGATTTTTAATGTGCCAGTAAGTTTTCGTTACCTTTTTTATTTTTTTTACTAGTATTTATTTTGATGTAAGGGACTTAACTTCCTTGGTCATCAGTCCCTAAGTTTACATATTACTTAAACTAAAAGTAACTTATGCTAAGGACAACAAAAATACCCAAGCCCCAGGTGGGACTCGAACCACCGGCGGCGAGCAACCGTGCGCTCCTCAGCGAGGCGCCTTAAGAACGCTCGGCCACTCCACCGCGGCTTTAGTTATCCCACTAATGAACCCATAATAATATTGCTGGGGCCGAGCGGTAGGTTCCCAGCTTTATGTCAGGATGAGTTACACATGGGGGAGCGCCAGAGGACGCTAGTGAAACAGTATTAGACTTTACAAGTTTATTCAACTGAATACAAGATTCCGTGGTGTAGGTGCTAGCTCGCCAGTAGCTAGATCAGCAGGTGACGTCTCGTTCGGCCGCGTTGACACGCCGTTTCGCCGCTTCTTCTAATGGGCGGTTGCTATACGGTTCGGACGGTGGTGCCCATTCCGCGACGTCTAGGGTTCGAAGCAAAGAATGCCAGGTGGAGTATTCTGTCCCTCCTCCTGTTTATCAAGCTGCTTGTGGCACCAGGCTTGGAACCACGGGAGTCGGATGCCGCGGTGACAACTGACCTCTTGATATGGCTAGCGGGGTTGGAAACAGAGTGGCAGCGCGTTGCCAGGATCATTGGTCTTTAGGAAACCAACCAATGAAGACTGAGCTGGCCCCAGACAGCAACCATATTCAGCATTGTGAAGACGGTAGACAGCGGTTCACCATCTCCCCTAATGATGGTCAGTTCGAAGAGTAGTAGTTGACTCTTAGTTGTGACTTGTGGCTGCTAATCTGTTCGGCTTTATCTGAGACATAAGCTGAATACGTAGCTCAGGTCAATGGGCAGACGACTACTTTCCTGAGCATCTTCGATTTCAAAGACCAAGTGACTACACTTCTAAAAGCGGGAGTTTATATACAGAATCGGCTGAAGCTATGCCGTATGGGATGGTTCATAATGACCGAATGTGTCCTACTTGTGAGTGTAGCGTTCACTCAATGAGACCTTTAACCGCTGACATATCCTCGGCTTATTCCCTCTTGTGACAGAGTTACGTGTAGTTATGAAATGTTTACAAGCTCATGAATTTACCCTCTCTCTCTGCTGGTCGTCTGTCGCAGTCAACAGTTTTTGACTGCAGGCTTTCGACTCACCGACGCGACGCAGCGTCTGCTGTCGTCACTAACCACTGGCGTCGCATTTTACGACAGAGCCGATGATCTGTTTCCCCTAGATTGGCTGGCGATTTCTTGAACAATCCAAGATTTTAACAAGTTTCTTTGTAACAATTTTGCGCTGTAACAATATTTACAATAGTTTTTACGTGAACGGGAAAAATTTTACGAAGGCCAGATGAATAACTTTAAAGTGAGTTGTATAGTAGTGGTTTGGTTAATGGTGTTTTATGTCCGGCATGACTTGTGGAATGATACGGTAACTATCTGGTTGTGCTGACCACTCTACTGCAGAAGCCTGTGAACACCGTGCATCTCCATACAGGAAGGCCACGCGAGGTCTGTACGTTGCTTTCCTTCCCGTCTCACACCTACGTCATCAAGGAGCCAAACAAAGCAGCAAGTCTGCGTACGCGCCTCAGGGAGCTATTTGCGCTTAACGGTTACTCGTAAAGAACTTTAGTCTCATCTGACGTAAGGAGAGTGTAAGTGAGAGTAAACATTCCGGATTTCGCATTAGTGGTACGTTCAGAAGGCGGTGCTGCTGTATTTCTATACATGCGTTGTTCTACTTTAATTATGCTAACGAGAGTGAAAAAGAGCGAAAGATGCTAATTTAATTGGTACCGTTGCCAAAACGTAGGGTATAAACGTCAGATAAGCCAATGGTGGGCACTTTCTGTGATTCGACACTCTTTCGAACTACATGTAGCGGGATCAATAGGTATCTCCAGAAGCTTAATCTCTCAGTTTGCTGTTTGTCGAATTTTCAGTTGAACTCAAAGACCATAGCAGCCGCATCAGCCAACCAACATGAACTAGGAGATATTCGTAATTTTTCGACAATAACTTTATTGAAATAGGTAACACACTTAAAATAGCTGTATATTGCGTTATAAGATTGAAGTTTAATGATCCTCTGGGATTCAGAAGCGATTGAAGAAATTAATATGAAAGTGCACAACTTACAAAAGACACCGAAGCAGTTTTCTATCTGGAACAAAACTGTTGTCACTGCACTTGGTCGTGTCCATCTCGACCTCACACAACGTATCCGGAAAATTTGTTCCATTATCTGACATCATTAACATATAAAGAAACCATAAACAGATTCTTTGAACAGAGCAAACAACAACTGTACACTTTTGAATTTGTGTATGGTTCGTTTCGTCATTAGAAAAATTACTGCTTTCAAACCTCTCTGCATAACCAAATGTAAGTATATATTTATTAGAGCAGTGTAACAGTTATAAATGATAGAATGTCGTTAACGTGAAGTTCTGCTTATTCATTGTGTGTAGTAAGTTACCCAGTTACCCAAATTTGACAGTTGTTTGTATCCATAATTGCATTTGTGCGGCATTGCAGCTATTCGAAAATTCGCTAAACTAAAAAAAAAAATAATTTTTAATAGACAGGAATGTGGGGTAAGAGCACTGACACATTAATAATAATTTTTAAAGGCTTACTGGGAAAAACTAAGGGGAGAATATTTTGAAATGTTGTAAAGTAAAGGGACCAAGCTGCTGAGGTCAACGGCTCAAAATCTTACAAACAGCTTAAACTAACTTATGGTAAAAACACAACAATGCCCGAGGGAGGAGTCAAACCACTAGGGGGGAGAGAAGGTGATTTAATATAACCAGAAGCATCTGAAAACAGCGTAGACCAAATAACGTCGAAAGTTACTGCTGTCAGTGACACGTGGCGGCTCCTTCGTTTGACTTTCCCACCGCGATCTTCTTGCGTTTTGATTCCTCGTTCTGTCATCCTCAGTTGGATGTCCCTGACAATACCACTTTGACAGCGACTTCACTGGCCGCGAGGTGGACGAAGTGTTCTCCCTTCCTCTATCGATCAAGTGCACGAGTGGATGGCAGTGGGACCTCCGCTGAGACGCCTAACGTCATGTGGGATCGGGTCAGCGGCGCTTGAAGTGTCTTGTTACCTGGATGCTTTGACGAAGCGATGAAGATCGTGTATTGGAGGAAGCGATTACAATGTAATTGACTTTGTCATTCTGCCATTCTCTATTCACATTACTGGGTGTTGCGCTATTAACGACAAGGGAATTCTACTAGAATACTAACATTGACGTGTTTTACTGTAAGGAATTTGCCGAGAGATCAGTTCCCCGGGGCCGTTGCAACATGCATTACCGGTACGATAAGAGTTCTGAACATTCTATTGCTCCGATTAACTTTGCCGTGCCGTAGGTTCGCTTAAAAATGTGCCCTATTGATGAGTTTTGTCTGCAATATATGTTCTGAATCTACAGGGTGAGTCGATACCGCCACTATTAATAACTCCGAAAGTATGATACGAGCTGAAAAGTTTGAGGGACAAGAGTTCCATGGGACAACGGGGGCAAGAATATGACGTTAGTTTTTTGTTTCTAGGCGCGGTTGCTTCAGAGATATAAAGTTCAAATTTCTTTCTATGAGATGCTATATTCTGGTACTTATTTTCTTATAGAGGCTATCTAGACTAATCCAGTGATGTGTAACAGTAATGTCTTTGACTTTCAACGACGACCAAAAACGTGGCAAGGACGTCCATTTACAGAAGGTATTCGAAGTGATGACCATTGGTATCAATACAGCGCTTCTTATCACGGATTGAGTGGTATTTGGTCTCACGTCATCACTTACCGAAGCACATACTCAGACAATTCTCTCTCGCATATCTTCCGCTGTAGTTTGAGCTTCTTCGTGAACACTGTCTTTTATAAATCCCCATAAGAAAAAATCCAGAAGCGTCAGTTTGGCGAACGATCCGACCACGACACATCTCCTCCGCGTCCAGTCCCACGATTGGGGATTCGTGTCTGCAACTCATTTCTAGCCATCAGCGAAAAATTTATCGGAAACCCATCGTATCGATACCACATTCTCTTCCTTGTTCCTAAAGGTATTTCTTCCAATAAAGGACCTAATGTTTCTTGCAGTATGTGGTGCTCATCCTAACATTAAGATTTCCTTGGGTGAAAGAGGGGCCTATAACTCTCTCCTCGATAATCCCACACCATACAAATTAATAGACATGTCATCCCTCATTTTTCAAAAATGAAAAATTGTGCACCACTGATCTCGCTTTCCCCTTTCACACACTAATTTGGGATTCGCTTGAACCACCAGAATGAGTGTTCCGGCTTCGAACACAAGTTACAATGTGGCCAAGAAAGAGACACTGTAAAGTAAGATGAGAAAACTGCACTGTCATATTCATCCGAAATTACCAAGAATAACTCCTAATTTGCGACAGGAGCTGAAAAGTTTGTGGGACAAATGTTGTAAGAGGCAACAAGGGCTAAGTCAGGTCACTTTAGAGAAATAGGATGCTATTGTTTGGAACTCATCAAGACAAAGCCTTCCAGTGTCTTAGAGACCTGTATCCAGTCGATCCTATATTGCACTGAATCCAACGTCCCCTTCAATTGTTAGCTTCCTGTGGATACCTGCCCACGTAGGTGTGCCTGGGAACGAGGCTGGCGAAGCTGCGTCCAAGGCTGCAACCGTCCTACTTTTTGCGTTCCTTCAAATGATATTCAGAGGGCTATTTGTAACGCATTTAATCACGTGGCATAGTTTGTGGTCCTCCCTTCATGATAATATGCTTAGAACCATAAAACCGATCCCAAGGGCTTGGAATACCTCCTCATTCCCCTCTTGGGGAGCGGTCATCTTGATCCCGTTGCGGATCGGACATTGCCGGTCAGCCACCGCGATTTACTAACTGATCACCGATGAAGGTGAGCCATGTTTTAATGTCCAGCCAAACGTTCAATTATGTCCGTTTTCAACTTAATCTGGGGCACAAGCAAGAGAACATTTTAGCTATCGACGCACGGTCAGCTGCTCTAGTTTTGCATTTTATAAACATGACTAACTTATCAAAGGACATTTAATTCCTCCTCTTGATATACTTTACCTTATGTTTTAGCGATCTCCTGGTATCATTCTCATTGGCAGTTGTCTTGACTCTTCCACGTTTTAGTACATTCATGTTCGGGTTTGGGCGCTAATATCCTGATCAGATGTGCGCTCTAAACCCACAAAAAAATCGGTCTCTGCCTTCTTTTAAATACTGGCCCCCAGGTATTTCTGCGTGACACATGGCACCTACTGGGCTATCAATCGCAGGCCGTGGTGGCCGAGGGGACTGAGGCGCTTCAGTCACGGTCTACACGGCCACTACGGTCGGGGGTTCGAATCCCCCCCCATTTGGGGGGATATTTGTGCCGTCCTAGTTCGTAAGTAGTTCATAATTAGTTTGTAAGTTTAGGGACTGATGACCCTGTAGTTAAGTCCCATAAGCTTTACAAACATTTGAACATTTTTGGCTATCAATCTGTCAGTATATGGCCGTGTCCTTCTATCATCTCTCCACTGGAGAGTGCATGATGGTTTATGTGGTAGATAGTGACCACTTCCCAGTCATGCTGTCACTACTTCAGAGTCAGTATCCTGGACGCTTGCCCCGATCGAATCTTAATGCAGATAAACTTTCAATTTTGCCATAGTGCTTGCTTCTGCTCTACAATAAAATGTGGATGTGGCTGAGTGTGCAAGACCTAGTTCTTTTGGATCCCGCCACCCTCTGCGGAGGACAGTGCCCTGGTGGACGCCAGAGGTCGTTGACGCAATTAAACACCACTTCCGTGCCCTCCAGCATCGTAAGTGGCACCAAATCTTTGGACAAGCTCATTTTTCTTAAGCATTCTCGAGTGTCAAACGACGCATAAAGGCGTGCTGAAAAAGGTTACCTCTGCATCACATACCTCTCTATCCTAGGTGTTGGGGAATATCAGACGTCTCTACGGATAGCAGAGTCATTTAGGAGTGCCTTTCATTTCAGTGAATAAAGGAGTTTGTAAAAATCAAGATACAATTGGTGAACACTTCATTGAGTACTGTGGTCAGACTTATGCATCTGTGAAACACCCACTAATCTTTAGCTTCCTGAAAGAGCGAGATGAACGATGACGATTGTCATTCTCGACTCGCCATATGGAACTGTACAATGCTCCAGTTATTGAATGGGAATTCTTTAGAGTCCTTGCACGCTACCCTCACACAACCACTGGGCCAGATCACTTCCATAATCACATGTTAAAGCACCTGTCGCTGGAGTGCAACTGACACGTTCTCGCCATGTTTAGGCTGGAACAATGGCGTAAACCCGTCACAGTGGCGGGAGAGTGTAATCTTTCGCCTGCTCAGACTAGTAATAAGAACCATGATTTTAATAGCTATCATATCAGCCTAAACAACGTTATTTGCAAACTGCTAGAACATATGCTGGATCGGTGGTTATGTTGGCTTCTTAAGTCTCGCTCCCTACTTTCTCCATTCTCGGGGCAATTTATCTCAAAAGCCGCTCCACCATGGATAATGTAAAGGAGACCGCATGTAAGACGCTTCTGCGACACCGTCTTGAGTATTGCTAAAGAATTTCGGATTTACACCAGATAGCTTTAAAGGGAGACATAGAAGCAATTCAGAGGCGGGCGGCTAGGGTTGTTACCGGTAGTTTCGGTCAATGCTAGAGTGTTTCAGAAATGCTTTGGGAACTCAAATGGGAGTCGCTGAAGTGCAGATGAAGTTCTTTTAGAGAAACAGTGTTTAAGAAATTTAGAGGGCCGGCTTTTGTAGCGGACTGCATAACGATTCTACTGCAGCCAACTTACATGTCACATAAAGACAAAAAAAGTTCAAAGGAATTAGGGCTCGAACAGATGCATACAAGCATTTGTTTTTCCCTCGTTCTAATTGGAGTGGAACAGGAAAGTGGGTTGCTTGTGGAGTATGTATGTAGGTGTAGGTAAACGTGTTATAGAGTGTTTTTCCGACGTCAGCAATACATTGCAGTCTTTTTTATGTAGGGAAAGCTTAAGACCGAAAAGGGAGACATCACATCCTCACGACATGGTACGATTGAGATCTCCAGGGTCAACTCCAAATCAGCTTCCAAAACTTACTATAGCTCCGTTCTTTCAGAGTTCAAGACATTACATCCCATATCCAAGAGAATGGGGTTCGCGAGGTTCTGTAATCAGCTTCCCCCCATTTTAGAGGCCATCAATAGTCTATCAGCAGCCCAGTATACTTGGCTTCCTCATGTTCGTCAGATTAAGGAAAAGTACTGGATATACCTAAACGCCCTTAATTGAGTAGCACCAGCTGGAGTGCAGATCACTCCACCCTCCTGCGGCTCTATAAAGCGCTGATACAGTTCCGTTTTGACTATAGGAATATTATTACGCAGCAACCGCCGATGTGTGGATTATAGACCCAGCACTTTACTGCTGGTTTAGACTAGCATTAGGAGTTTCCGTACAAGTCCGATGAATAGGTTACTTATGAAGGCTGGGGTCCCTTCATTGCACATTCGGCGCTACCAACTGCTTGCAAATCATATTCCAAACGTTCGTAGTTCACGGAAGCATCCAAATTACAAACTCGTTTTCCCAGCCACGGTCGTCCAACTCCCAAAACGACGGCCCAGCTCAGTAGAAACGATCGCAGTTCGCATTCGTTTCCTGCACTCCGACCTCGAATCATGATCTCCACAACCTCTAACGGGTCCATTCACGTACACCTCCCTGGTGTTTACCAAAACGAAAACTCTTTTAGACTTGTCACAATACCTAAAAGATTCGGACCACCCTGAGGTCCTCCGGCGTCAATTTGTATCATTTTCTCGAAACGTCCCACGGATCCGAAATAGTCTATACCACGGCCAAAGTCGACTTCGCATATGCTCACACAAACCATACTGAACAGCGCTCCTTACCAGTTGGCCACAGTGCTTACACAGCAGAGCTGGTAGGCATCTATCGCGTTCTAACGCAAATTCGATCCTGCTCGGATGAATTCTTCTCCGTATGCAATGATTCCCTAGCAGCTTAGAGACCATTCACAAGTGTTACATTCGCCTACCTTTGGTGGTGGCTATCCAGGAGTCTATCTACGCCATTGATATATGTGGACGTTCGGTGACCTTCGTCTGGACAGCAGGACACGTCGGAATTACGGTGAAAGAATTAGTTCAGAGGCTTGCCAAGCCAGTAAACCAACTCTGAACGTTGGCATCCCAGTATATGGTAATCGATCGGCATTACACCGGAAAGTGTTTGAAATATGCAATTCAGAATGACAACACCTGACTGTGCTAAAGGAATTATATGTTATAAAGAACATGTTTGTGTTGGGGGATCTCTTGTCCTTTGCCGGCCCCGTATTGCCCATACCTGACTGACACACAGCCTCCTTCTCCGCCATAACGACCCTCCTCAGTGCCAGTATCGCGTTTGACAGTGGTCCGCAGCTTGTTGGACTGTCCTGACAAAGTGCATTTGGTGCTCGCTGGCAGTGCCTCAAGTGTGATAAGGTTTTAAATTGTATTCGGTTCAAAAACTCTTTTTTTTTTAACCTTCTGGATTCGTCCATTTCCTATTTGTGTTTATCTTGCCTATTACTCTTAGGCAAGAGTTTTTAAAGAGTTACAGAATGACTAGGACATCCTTTTATAGCTGTGGTCAGTCATTCAAGACCACATCCTCCCCCTGTCTTTCAATTTAGTTACTTTAAAAAAAAATTTGACGACTTCCGCTTTTAGTATTAACAAACGTTTACACATTGTTTCAGTATTTTAAGCAATGATTGGTTTTTCTATTCACGTTCTGTAGATGGAAACCGGGACCGATGACCAGTGTAGTTTGGTCCCTTCAGTGACACACCAACCAACCAGCCAGGGACACCAATATAATATGAAGAAGGGTACATTAAATGCTCGAATCCGGTATTAATAATATCATATCAAGTGCAACTTCTTTAAAGTTCGATCCTAAAACAGTTGCAACGATAGATATTTATAGACAAACAGTTTGAAATGTCACAAAGGTGTCAACGCTCTGCACAAATTAGCGAAATTGAGCACCATTCAAAATGTCAGGATGTTCGGTAAGCTTATGGGACTTAACTGCAGGGTCAGCACTCCATAATCTTACAAACTAGCTTATACTAAAGACAACACAAACATTCATGCCCGAGGTAGGATTCGAACCTCCGACGGGGAACTGCCTCTCGCAACGGAGCACAGCACCTCAATGCGCTCGGCCACTCCGACTCGGCTGAGCACCATTGACTTTAAAAAAATGTGCAACTGCTTTGACTCTCATGATTCAATTCTCCCTAAAGTCGGGCCTGTACACGTTACACAGGGTGAAATGTTCATCATTATAAGAGAAACCAAACGTCTAAAAATAGATTTAAGCGTTCATTTATCTCGCAATTTCTTAAAAAACACAACGAAAGAGAAATAGTCGACAAACGTTCTGAAAGTACGAAAGAGTTAGTTACAGAGTATTCATGCAGGAGTAGATTTATACGTAAAAGTAGACTTCCTCGATGGCCATAAACCACGAGTATACAGGTTGATTTCAGAAGTGCCTTACCCTGCACAGTTATTGTAATATTTTCAGCTTGAATTTCTTGCTACATTCTGTTTGTAGTCTGTAGTTACATTTGGTTGAGGAGACCTTAACATAAACAACAATTGCACGTCACGTTTTTATTGTAGGCTGCTTAAAACGAGGTTACGATTCCGCTTGAGACTCGAAAGAGTAATTTTTCTATTCCCATTAAGGTCTTGAAGACTTTCGTACATTTTTGGATATCTGCCAGTTTTATGTAATTTCATAAACGGCTCTTTGGTGTCATACTTTTGTTTTTATTTATGAGGAATACTGAAGTATCTGATTCCATCAGTGATTGAGCCACCAGAATTATAGTCTCAATTATGACATAAGAATCATGGACTGATCATCGTGACATGGGTTGCATCTCAGCTTGTTAATTGATGTTACTGTAGTGTTTCATTTTCTGACCTCTTGTATACCAGTATCCTGCTTACGAGAAAAATTCTTTTCCGTCGTTCTACGAAAGTAAGACCTTCGTGTTGTCACAGAGACATTTAGTCCAACTGGAATCGTAAGAAAGCGGCCGCTTCTTTACGAGGCCACTTGATCGAAATTACCCATTCAAAACAGGCTGTCTTTAGAGTTGCATACCGAGCAAAAGACGTCTCCTTGCAAGCACAGGATTGGAACACGAGAGGTCGGAAGATAACGGAAAATTAAAGATTCTAAATCAGTAACAGCGCTTCTAATTTTTCTTTAAGTTTCGATAACGTCGGTGGGAGTAATCTGGAGTTAGCGAAATCAGCTTTGGATAGAAGAGACTAGCATTGAAACCAAACCTTGAGGAAATATATCTAAATTCTATTAGGGTCAAGGCCCTGTGGTATTGACTCAGTGGCAAACTCAACAGCTGACGGCCATGCAAGCAGTCCACTCTGCAGCAAACAACATTGAGCAATACGTCGAATTAGCTGTGATGGCAGAACGATCGATCACTGCCTTGCGCACAATATAGCTGTCATCACTTGAAGTGGTGCAACTATGTGGATGCCAACTATAGGCTCGGTCCGTAGTTATCTTTTGCATCTAGTCTGATCTGGATCGCAGTTGCTTAGTTACGAGCGACACGATCACAAATGTGTCTACCTTAAAACTCCATAATTTACCGTAAGTTACATGGTGGAGGGTACATCGTACGACTACTAGTCATGTTTCACTCCCAGATACAACGAGGTAAATATGAATGCTTGTATGCCTATGCACGATCCCTTATTTCTCTCGTGCATTTTATGCGAAAAATAAGTGGACGGAGCTATAATCATTCTGCTCTCACATTCACAACCTCCTATCTACCTGAAGGCTAATCCACAATCTCTATGGGCAACCATTCTTCTAGGCCAAACCCCGAAACGCGCTTTAAGAAATTTAAGGTCTTCTACAGGATAAACTGCAGCTACTTACGTAAAACGACTGGACTTGATAACAACTCAAATGTATCTGTACAACCATCTTTATTTAGCATTTCTAGGCGGCATTACTGGCTTCCATGACGAGTTTTGCTCTGAAATGATAATTATTTGCATCTTTCCTCGCTCCAACTGCATTTCTCAAAATTAACCAAATTTTCAAACTTCCGTGACGGTATTGGATTTGGGTGGCGAGCAGAGTACTTGAAATACATCTTTTAAGAGAGAAATGTGTAGAAGAGATTTATAAATATTGTTGGATGTCAAAACGTGTTCTCATTGGGAATTACTGCATGAACAAAGTTTGTGCTGCGTTTTATGAAAGTGCAAATTCTTTCCGCGCATCTCAAAACTTATGATTTCACATCTGCTGACTATATCAACCAGTGATATAATTTTGTACGTCAACTCAGTCGTTTTTGGTAACACTGCACGCGAACTATTTTACGAATAGAGTCATTAGTATTGACGAAATAAATCTTCATGCCTGATGTAGAAGCTTGACAGCAAGATGTATAGTAACAGGGCAATTTTTTTCGTATCATTATTTCAGGTTGATTATCAGCGAGAAAAATTGAGTTACATACCTCATAATTACCCATTGTTAACATAACTTGCTAAAAATTCACTGCGACTGGTATACTTACGAGATATGATCGTCGGCGGATAATGATACAGTTGAAAGGAGGACGGCTTGTTATTAAAGCCGTGATATAGGAAGGAAAGTACATGAAAATGACCCATCATTGAGGGATGGGGGCCGCGGTGGAGTAGCCGAGCGGTCTAAAGCGTCTCGCTGCGGAGCGCGCGGTTGCTCGCCGTGGAGGTTCGATTCCTCTCTGGGGCATGGGTGTGTGTGTTTTTCCTTAGGTTAGTTCACCTAGGTTTAAGTAGTTGGTAAGCTACGGACTGATGACCACGCAGTTTGGTCCGATAGATTTACAAACATTTGAAAATTTTTAGGGACGGGGTGGGCGGGCAATAATTAAGAAAAACTTTTATTGTTGTGCTCCGAACATTTAAATCACCCAATTTCTACTACGAATACGAAAAGTTTGGTTCAAAAACAATTCCATAACTTTCAGTAATTGTATTTAATTAAAGAAACCTGATGGAACCTTGAGTAATTAACAAATCTGAATAGTTTATCAGTAGAAAACATGTTCATAGATATTCATATAAACCACTCCTGACACGTGAATCACATCAACCCGAAACTTGAAGTCGTTCTACACTTCCTGTAGCAACTCAAGCATAACATTTAGTATAACTGCAGTTATTCCTTCTTTAAGCTCCTCACAGTTACCTGGTATAAGTAATCTAAACACCATATCTTTAACGTTACCCAATATTAAAATCACGGGTATAACGACAGGGCTCCTTGGAGGCCAATAATGAATTGCCCCGTTAGAAGATGCCTGGAGTGCCAACCGTTGCTACGAAAAAAAAAAAGACCAACACAGTATTGGCTGGAACGGCAGAAAAAACGTTCATCCTAATCAAGTTGCCTTGATTCCCGCAGATTCTCTTTGTTGACTGACATAGATGTCTGCGAGAAATGTAGCTTCGAAGTGTTCGTCTGTTTCCATTTTCTCAAGAACAAACTCCCTGAACTCGTGAAATTTCATCTTTACAGATTCAGACAGACGTTGAGCTAATTCCAGAAGATAAGGTTTCTTGAAGTAACTTTGCCTTAGGACTCTACAAATGGTCGGTTTTGAAATTCACAGCTCTCAATAGTTTCGCCGTTTGATTTACTTGGACTGCAAGCAAGTGTTTCCCGTATGTGGTAAACAAGGTTTCCATCCATGAGCGACATCCTGAACTTTTTTCTTCGTATAAATAACCTTTCTCTGTGAACTAATTATACCAACATTTGATACACCACCTGTCAAGAGGTTTAGCACCATACTTGATTCGAAGTGAACGTTGGACAACTGTAGTCGATTCACTGTTCCGCACCCGGTGACACAAAAAGCTTTTTGTCGCGCAGTTGCTATCTTTGCATTAACAACAAAATTGGGGCAAAAGCGGTCCTAAAGAACAAATGATGAACAAAATGAAACTTCACAGTTTCCTTAATCGGCTGCAGAAAGAGCTTAGCTCTGCTACTCTTCTTTTAGAATTTTTTATTTTCAAAATAGTGATATTCTTTTTTAATCGCCCAATATACTCTTCACTTATACTTAGAGAGATATATCTACTTAAATATATAACCACCGTAATAAAGTATGATAAATCAGGATTTGTGTGTAACCAAGAGTGGAACGGTAGACAAATAATATGAAACTTGTTCTATGTAGCTGTATAAGATTGTACTATTTGATGAGTAGAATCTAACCGTTTTTCAAATTTTAAAATCGGTCAGTAATTACTCGAGGTATTGAAGAATCAAATTTTAGTTACTCCTGAAATCCGATTGATAGGCAACCAGCAACTCACTGCGGTAAAATTGCTGTGATACAGCGTGTGAACATGTAAATCTAAGCGACTTAAATGCTACTGTTATCAGTCCCTAGGCTTACAAACTACTTAAACTAACTTATGCTAAGGAGACTGCACACTCATATGCCCAAGGGAGGATTTGAATTGCTCACCGTGGAGGTTCGAGTCCTCCCTGGGGCATGGGTGTGTGTGTTTGTCCTTAGGTTAGTTTACCTAGGTTTAAGTAGTTTGTAAGCTACGGACTGATGACCGCGGAGTTTGGTCCGATAGATTTACAAACATTTGAACATTTGAATTTGAGGATTCGAACATCCGACGGCGAGCAAGCGCGCGCTCCTCAGAAAGGCGTTTTAGAGCGCTCGGCCACTTCGCCGCGGCTACAGCGTGTGACAAATATGTACGGCACAAATTGAAGAGCATATTCCTTAGATATAGACATATTCTTTCATGAACATGGGTTGGATAAAGCCGGCCGCGGTGGCCAAGCGGTCTGCGGTGCGCCATTCACGGTCTGCTCGGCCACTACGGCCAAGGGTTCGAATTCCCCTCGGGCATGGATATTTGTGCCGTCCTTAGTATTAGCCAGTTCATAAGTAGTTTGTAAGTTTAAGGACTGATGACCCAGTAGTTACGTTTCATAAGCTCTACAAACATTTGAACTTTTTTTTTTTTTTTTTTTTTTTTTTTTTTTTTTTTTTTTTTTTGCTGGATAAAGCTTTGTTTCCGTATTATACTTATAGAATTCAACACTGTTCACAACAGAAGCGAGATCAGGTAATCGGGTTTCACCTCACCATGTATGGATTGACGTTAATCCTCACGCAACCTGTGAAGGAAGACATCCAAACTGCTTTTCTGCCAATGTTCGTGCCGGCATTTGTTGTGGTTATATGGTAGCCACTTTCTCTCACCCAGGTTCAAAGAACACAAATACAATTTCGTAGAGAATGTTGGGTTAAAAGATGTGCCTTTAGCTTTGGTGCAAGAAATGTACATTAAGAACGATAGAACTAGTCTTCATTTTGTTGTTAATGTGGGTCTGCTTCTCAATAACAGATTCAGTTGGTCATGGACCAACTGCCTGAGATCCATGCTCACCGCACCTTGAGCTACTGGATTTTCATTCGAATTCTTGAGTATTGCATCCCAATATAAGATATTCAGAGTATCTGTGCCCTTAAATGATAGGCTGTGAAAGCATACGCAATAATCCAGGGATACAAGACTGTATACGAGGTTCACGACAGATTGATGCATGTATTAATCCTCACAGAAGACATACTGAAAATTTTCTTTGGTAATGAGTTGCATATTGTCTGCTGGTGAGTTCTATTCTTGTGTGTTTCATTTATTAGTGCGTTGGAGTTAATAAGGTGTATAAGAATTAAATATAGTATTTCTTGACCAATGTCAATATAACAATCAGATTTTCTATGTGGTTCAAGACAGGCTTTTTCAAGTTAATCAAGTTGTGATAGGGTGGGATAGTGATCAGAAAACCAGTCGTATATTATTCCAGCCGGAAGATCTCTACTACTTTCGTCTTAAAATGAGGACCTCTTTAACCTACTCATGATGCAGCTTTTGGTTGGTAGTTCCCGTTGTAATATTCTCTCACAAGCAGACAACTGGACCCTGTCTGTCATAATCTTTCTCCAACCAAAACTTCGTCATGTTTTTTGGCCAAGAATGTTAGACCACTGCTTCTTGACACTTTAAACAGTCTGCCAAGAAACATAACTAAATCTAGCTACTTCACACAACGTGGACTGAAGTTGAAGAGAATCGTCCGAAAGAAGAAGTGTGTTAGGAATTTAGATACTGGCGTACTGAAAGATGTTGAGAGGCGTTTGCGTCCGCTGGGAAGAGAATACTGCACTAAGAAATACTAGCGGAAGCAGTTCATTTGGGGAGGAATGAAGATCTCTGAAAAGGGTGATCAGGGGAGGTGGTCAGACAAACATAAGTACAGGGAATGTAAATGTGAAGAAATGTTGGGTAACAGAATTAATACTTCAGTGGATCGACTTACATTATTCTGTCAGTTACGGAATAGTAAAATTTGATAGAGAAAAGGGACTTGATAGTAAGAAAATGGAGAAAACGACTGAGTAAAAAGAATGGAAATGGAGATCGTATGGTAGAATTTGGTACAGAGCACAATTTAATAATCACAAAAACTAGGTCTAAGAACTCCGGAAGAGGGTGGTACACGTGCAGCGACCAGAAGACACGAGAAGGTATCATATTGATTTTCTAAAGGTAAGACGCAAATTACACACCCGCTTTAAACTCTGGAACTGGGATTTAAGTGCCTGGCAGTAGTTTCATCGTACAATTTTCAAACTATTTATACACTATTCTATTCTCGAATATCGGATGGTAAGGACGAACAGTTACATCTCTCCATTATAGCATAAATTTTTATTATAATGATCATTTTTTCTCTAGGTAGATGAGTCAGTAATATATGTATATATATACACTGCCATACAGAACGAGGAAAAACGAATACTTGTGTGTATCTGAACGAACTCTCATCTCTTTTATCATCTCTTTGAGGTCTTTACTCGAAATGTTGGTTAGCGACAGTAGAATATTTCTACAGTCCGCTACAAATTCCGGCCCTCTTAATTTCTTGAACAATGTATCACTGAAAGAACGTTGCCTTCCATCCAGCGACTGACATTTGAGTTCGAGAAGCATCTCAGTAACACTCGCGGAAGAATCGAACCTACCAGTAAAAAACCAAGACACCCGCCTCTGAATTGCTTCTTTATCTTCCTTTAAACTGATCAGTTTAACTGAGTTGTCAAAGCGTTTTGTATGCAGTCTCCTTTACTGCAAATTATGGGATTTTTCTCCTAGTCATCTACATCACCTTAGATCTTTTTACATTTAGAGCTAGCTGCCATTCGTCACACCACCTTGAGTTTGGTCCGATTCATACTACATACTACTACAGTCATTCAATGACGATTACTTCCTGTGCACCGCCGCATTATCAGCAAACATTCGCATCACGCTCTCCCGTAACAATTAATGCTGTGTGATTTGACGGAACGGTTAGCGCAATCCTCTGTGAGATATGTTACACTTCTGCTGAAGTCGCACTGATCCATTACCTTCGGTTTATGGCAACAACCGGAGCCACTTCCTCTATCGATCCCATCTGGTACGGATCCCACACCGGTGAGCAGTATTCAAGCTGTGGGCGAACAAATGTACTGTAACCTACTTCCTTAGAATTCTCCCTATGAATCTAAGTCTGGCATCTGCTTTACCAACGATTGATTTTATATGGTCGTTCCATTTTAAATCCCTCCTAATGGCTACTCCCAGATAATTTATGGAATTAACTGCTTCCAGTTGCTGACCTGCTATAGTGTAGCTATATGATAAAGGATCATTCTTTCTGTGTATTCGCAGCATATTAGACTTGTCTACATTGAGCTTTAATTGCAATTCCCTGCACCATGCGTCAATTCGATGCTGATCCTCCTGCACTTCATTACAATTTTCCATTGTTACAACCATTCTATATACTACCGCATCATCCGCAAAAAGCCTCACTGAACTTCCGATGTTATCCGCAAGGTCATTTATATATATCGTGAACAGCAACGGACCCACGACACTCCCCTGTGGAACACCTGACATAACTCCTATATCGGAAGACTTCTCTCCATTGAGAATGATCTGCTGCTTTCTGTTATCTAGGAATTCGTCAATCGAATCACACAATTGGTCTGATAGACCATATACTCTTAATTTGTTCATTAAACGTTTGAGGGGAACTGTATCAAACGCCTTGCGGAAGTCGAGAAACACAGCATCTACCTGAGAACCCGTGTCTATGGCCCTCTGAGTCTCGTGGACGAATAGCGCGAGCTGGGTTTCACACGAACGCCTTATTCCTGATGTCATGCTGAT
This sequence comes from Locusta migratoria, assembly GCA_026315105.1. Classification (NCBI taxonomy): domain Eukaryota; kingdom Metazoa; phylum Arthropoda; class Insecta; order Orthoptera; family Acrididae; genus Locusta; species Locusta migratoria. The sequence goes on from CM048748.1 coordinate 92,009,088, forward strand.
TCCTACAGAGCAGATTCCTAGTCTCATTATATTCGAACATAATACATGTTCCAAAATTCTGCAACTGACCTACGTTAGAGATATGGGCCTATAGTTCTGCACATCTGTTCGAGGACCTTTCTTTTTCCAATCTTTCGGAACTCTATGCTCTTCTAGAGACCTACGATACACCACTGCGAGAAGGGGGGCCAGTTCCTTCGCGTACTCTGTGTAAAAACGAACTGGTATCGAGCATCAAATTCTTCGGAGAACAAATGACAGCTGAACCAATACACCAGCGTTCAATACCTTGTGTTTAATATACTGCTATAATTATGTTGGGGGTATTGTCAGTGTAGCTGGGTTGCTGGCGATCGCAGGGTGAGTGCTCAGCTGGCAGCTGGAGGCTCCGGACGCTCCCAGCCGCAGGCCGCGCGCCCCAGCGCCTCGCCGCCTCTGCTCCTCGCTTCCCTTTCGTAACGGGACGGGCCGGCACGGCGCGGCAGTGCTCTGGCTGGCGGCTGTCAGCGGCCTCGCCCGGCCCCGTCCGTCGGCAGCCTCTGCTCCCTGCTCGCTGCTCCCCTTTCGCCAGCCGCAAGGTTGCGGCGCGGCTGCCCGCGGTCCATCCGCCAGCGCGTCCTCCACACACACACACACACACGCACGCACGCACCTAGCCACGCACCAGCAGACGAGCGAGGCCCGAAGCGGGAGCACGGTTGCATCATTACGCTACTCTCACCGCTCTGCCGCATGTCAGAAAATTCGTCAGAGCATACGGTGTCATAACAGGGTATTTCACTACACTCCACAAATCTCCCAAAGTAATTAACTGCGTCGTACTATATTTTTACTCCTAAATTTCAGCACAGTATTTCTAATTTTGATCCTTTATTTTTTATTTTCATTTTTAAGAATATGAATCTATATCTATAAATGTGAATGTCTGATCGGGTTTACGTTTATCACGTCTGAACCACAAGACATAAACAGCTAAAAATTTGTACAGTTACTAATGTCTACCTGGGGAAGGCTATAAGCCCGGTTTTATAGCGATCGGCTATATCCTGGGGCACGGCCCACTGTCTCATGACCATCAGCCAGTGAGTTCAAATGTTCAAATGTTTGTATAGCTTTTGGGCCTTAACTATGGGGTCATCAGTCCCTAAACTTACAAACTACTTATGAACTAACTAATACTAAGGACGGCACAAATATCCATGCCCAAGAGGGGATTCGAACCCCCGACCGTAGTGGCCGTGCAGACCGTGACTGAAGTGCCTCAGTCCCCTCGGCCACCGCGGCCTGCATCAGCCAGTGAGCTACGCTGTCGTAGCCTCCGCCCCCTAAAGTTTGAAGGGTTGTAGCTCCCAGACTACCAGTGATAGGAATGTAGCTTAAATTGATTTGGACGCAGCTGGTTTCAACGAATCCAATGCATGATAGAAAAAACTATTGTTCCATTTAAAAGTTATATCTTTGTGCTGTAACTCTTTGGAAAATGATACGCCGGCCGCGGTGGCCGAGGAGACTGAGGCGCTCCAGTCACGGTCTGCACGGCCACTACGGTCGGGGGTTCGAATCCGCCCTCGGGCATGGATATTTGTGCCGTCTTTAGTATAAGGTAGTTGATAAGTAGTTTGTAAGTTTAGGGACTGATAACCTCGTAGTTAAGTCCCATAAGCTTAACAAACATTTGAACATTTGATACAATAAACTGTGTCCATAGCTCCGCAGAAAGTGTAACATTTCTTGTGTTGCCAAACCGCATTAAAATTTCCCGTCACCTATTATTTTATAAGTTACAGAGGCAAACAGACTTAGTGAAACACCCTGTATATTAATGTGAATGTCTGTTCGGTGTACGTTTATCACGTCCGAACGACAAGACGCAGAGACTTAAATATTTGTACAGTTACTAATATATACCTGACGAATTTTTTACGCACGGTTTTATAGCGATCTTATATCTCTATAGTAATTTGAAAAATATAACGAAAAATGTGGAACAATAATTACTATTTGAAAATTATATTTACTCTTCGAAAATGGTTTTATTGGTTGCATTGTTGCTTGAGGGTTGATAATGATAAAAGGGTGGAGTATATTGAGATGGAAAATTATCGGTGTATATAAAATTCTACGTGTGTGTGCGTTAATATTTTGCTCTGCAGCGAAAACTACAGAACGCAAACGAATGGTCTGTTGTAATTGTTGTCCGACGTCTCCCGTTGTACAGCATAGCAGTTCCATGCCGATAGCTATAAGGGGGTGGAAGATATGGTGGTTCAAAGTCGTCAAATTATTTAAAAAATCGAACTGAAGGCAATCTATGACGTTTGCGACTCTATAGCAAGGAGGTTACATACAGCGAAACCACAGACCATATCTTTGGTCAATGCGTGCTACAATGTCTTCAGCTCTTTCTCTGTAAGGATAAGCATACGAATAAGGAAATATAAGAATAAATAAATAAAGCAGTAAAAAAGAAATTTCTTTTAATACATCTCTTTAAAAAATCGATTTGACGTTTCGCGCATCTGTGATATTACAATCTTTATTGTTGAATTTCGTGATTGCATTCTTCGCAACGAGTGCATTTTTACGTGTGATTTATTTCTTATATATTCTCTGATGAATGTAACATGTTTTTAGAAAAAAAGGAGATTGACAGACAGAGAGTGGATAGGAAAAGTACTAACTCAAGCCTCGAATAAATAAATAAATATCCGGGCAATGCCGGGTTTTCAGCTAGTATCTAATAATTACGAAGCTCACTTAAATTCCACAGTTACATCATGGATTTGAACCCGGGCCAGAAATTCGAGAGCTGACGACTTAACAATTACCGTTTATTCACTAGTAGTGTTGCCAGGGTATTTATTTATTGATTGAAGCATTGAGCTAGTACTTCTCATACCCCTTAAAAACAAACAGGTTTCATATTGAAACAATTTACCTGGAATAAATGAATGTGTTTTAAATGGAGTTGGTATTAAAAAAGTATAAAATACAATCTTATGCTTATTAGGGAGAATTTTCATGCATTTCATTGTCTTTGACGTCATAGCACCTGAACTACAGGGTGTTACAAAAAAGGTACGGCCAAACTTTCAGGAAACCTTCCTCACACACAAAAAGAGAAAATATGTTATGTGGACATGTGTCTGGAAACGCTTAATTTCCATGTTAGAGCTCATTTTATTACTTCTCTTCAAATCACATTAATCATGAAATGGAAACACACAGCAGCAGAACGTACCAGCGTGACTTCAAACACTTTGTTACAGGAAATGTTCAAAATGTCATCTGTTAGCGAGGATACATGCATCCACCACACGTCGCATGGAATGCCTGATGCGCTGATGCAGCCCTGGAGAATGGCGTGTTGTATCACAGCCGTCCACAATACGAGCACGAAGAGTCTCTACATTTGGTACCGGGGTTGCGTAGATAAGAGCTTTCAAATGCCCCGATAAATGAAAGTCAAGAGGGTTGAGGTCAGGAAAGCGTGGAGGCCATGGAATTGGTCCGCCTCTACCAATCCATCGGTCACCGAATCTGTTGTTGAGAAGCGTTACGAACAAGTCGACTGATATGTGCAGGAGCTCCATCGTGCATGAACCACATGTTGTGTTGTACTTGTAAAGGCACATGTTCTAGCAGCACAGGTAGAGAATCCCGTATGAAATCATGATAATGTGCTCCAGTGAGCGTAGGTGGAAGAACATGAGGCCCAATCAAGACATCACCAACAATTCCTGCCCAAACGTTCACAGAAATTCTGTGTTCATGACGTGATTGCACAATTGCGTGCGGATTCTCGTCATTCCACACATGTCGATTGTGAAAATTTGCAATTGGATCACGTTGGAATGAAGCCTCATCCGTAAATACTAAAATGAGCTCTAACATGGAAGTTAAACGTTTCCGGACACATATCCAGATAACATATTTTCTTTCTTTGTGTGTGAGGAATGTTTCCTGAAAGTTCGGCCGTACCTTTTTGAAACACCCCATATATTACTATTGAATTTGAACACGAGGCCCGAAATTCGAGAGCTGACAACTTAACAATTACCGTATAACACGAGTCTCATCCAAAGTAAGCAAGTTTCCCTTTTCTTTCAAACTAAGACGACATGGTTACGTTAAAATCTTAATAAGTAACAGGTACAAGATCGTTGACTCTTTAGTACAGACACCAAAGAAATGACACTAGTCATATCTTGGGATAAGTTTCTGTATTTCAGTATCGTAGCAGCTTAGCGCCTGTTAGTGGGACCAGTCTTCAGCTCTTCGTCGGGATCAAAACGCTGGCAGGAGGACGTGTCATTCATAATAAGACGTCGACTGCTTACTACAGATATTTTGCTACTCAGTAATACTCATTTCTATACGGCTCGGCGCACAGCAATTGCTTTGCAGAGATTGAGCTGGGAGCTGTTTGTTCATCCAGCATACAGTCCTGATCTTGTACCCAGCGACTTCCTCCGGCCAGCGTCTGGACAAGCTGAAGACAACTTTCTCACGTTGCTTCCACTCGCAGGTGGCAGACTTCTACGACACAGGAATACTAAAGTTAATACCACGATACGGCAAGTGTCTCAATTTGTTTGGATACCATTTCGAATAGATGGAACATTGCTGTACTGTAGTCTAACGAGTTTTGTAACGTAACTATGTTGTTCAAATAATGTAAGCTTTCACGACCGGCATTAGCATCATTTAAGATTTCTGTGCTCATAGGACCTGATCAATTTGTAAAACTTTCCCGTACCGTTTCATCTTCGGCTGTGGAAGACGTCCTAGCAGGCAAAGTAGCGAACTACAGTTAGGATAATATTTTATAAATCGACCACAGCCTAAGAGCCCGGAAATTTAAATGAAGTTAATTATGTTGTCTTTGTTTATTTAAAAAAATACTGAAACATACTATCTGGAAGCGTCTCGCACACTGACCTACCAAAATATGTAGGTTCTCAATATCGGTAGGGTCTTCTCTAATCTTGGGGACTGCAATGATTCTCCGTAAAAGTGAACCTACAAGTGAATGGTATTCCTCTGAACGCAACTGACACCTAATCGTTTGCAGAGACTGAGGCAATTCTGGATTGTTAGCGGGAGCAGAATCCATGAGACGGAGCCTGTGTTCTACGACCTCACAGATGTGCTCGATGGTGTTCTAACCGGCTCTTTGGGGTAATCATCTCAGTCCTTGTACCACCCCTGCTTCTTCTTGGAACCGTTCGCGGCAGGCGTGAGACAGCTGAGAAGGGGTATTAACATCTTGAAACACTATTTTTCCCATTGGATCTTGGTAGATAGAAACGGGTGGAGTTGGTTTCTGAGTAGTTACACGTACCGCGTACCATTCAACGTCTTGGACCACCCCTTGACAGGCGCAATGCATCGATTTATGTGCTGTGCGCCACTCACGGAGCAATTGAAACAGTGATTTGCTCAACAAACCGCAATCCTCCATTGTTTCAGTCTACACCTCTGATGTTTGGCGACAGCTTGTCTGAGAGTAGAGACCGAAATGCTATTTGTTATAATTATTATGAACGAAGTTAAAAGCCTAGTCGGGAATATCGTATAATATTGGCGAAAATATTGTATCTTCCGTGGAAGCGGAATACCTTTCCTGGTTTCCCATTACTGGAAGAACGTCACAGTTATAATATGCCCTAGCCATCAACAATCATAAAAAATCACATGTTTATTGGTACTTAACAAATAGTAAATCAGTCACATATCGCATCATTTATTCAAATGATGAGCGGTTTCAAATTTAGATGAGATCTTTGTGGCTGTTACTGTACTCCACGCAGCATACGCGCAGTTGTCCTCCTCGGTAACCGCTATAACTCCTACAAAACAATGATTTCACCCATCCTGACCAAGGCAAATGTGACATTGGTGTCTAAGTTCCAAAAGTTCCTTCAAACTTTGCGTCAGTTTACCTCTCCGTAAATGGATCCTTACCATATCGATACATGCAAAATGTAATTAATAATTTACGTCTTTATTATAATAATTAAAGGCTATTCGTTTCATTTAACATGACTATGCGCAATGTCACCGGGTCACAATTATTCGCTATTTGATTGAAAAACGTTCTCGAAAATTCGAGTGTATGTTTTGGCTACAGAGATCGCACAACTATGTCCCACATAATATTTATGTGATGCAACTAAGAAATTTCGTGTACAAAATCTGCGTCTGAAACTCATCCGACGTTGTAGTTGGTTGTAGGGGTAACAGGGCTCACTATTTCTGTAGGAAACCTCCAACTACTTCTTGAGCATACTTCACGTCGGGTTGTTATGCTTTGCCGGACTTTAGAAGTTCCGACACCATAAGTCATATTTGAATGATACAATTTCGTAAACATTAAATCTCACATTGCGATACTCGTTGAAGAAACAGAGATTCCGCAGATTTATTGCCTCTTGAAGAACAATATCTACCACCTCTACGGAATCTGTAAAAAAAGATAGGCATTTAACAGAGTCAAGAATAAGGTCCATAAATACACAAGTGTCCAAAACTTAATATGAACTTTGCGTAGCATGATGTGTCAGTAATAAATAACGTAGCATGACGAAATTGGACCAAAAAATATATAAACCGGAGGAACAGGAATGATAGTTTTATTGAAATAAATTTTTAAACTAGTATCACCGTATTATGCGATTACCTCTACAAATTAAAAAAAGCGACGACATTGTTCTTAACAGGGTTTGTGATCAAACGACAGCCATACAAGCTCTTCAGTGTCTTCACATACAGGACACTGGAGCAGCAAGGATTTACTGTGCTAAGACATTCCTCTCCTCCACCTCCAACTGTTGACAACTGCTGGATGGCCATCGTCTCCCCTAACCCATCTAACACATTCAGGGTGAAGTCGGGCCAAAGGACAGACCGATCGCCGAAACTCCTCCCATTCAAAGAGCTGTTCCACCCCTTCGATGCAGTCGCGGGTGGTCATCCTTAATAATGACGTGCCACAAAACATTTCCGTTGTAAAGTGTGCCGTATTGAATGATCGGGAGGTCAATGGGCAAAAACAACATTGTCATCCATTACCATAACATCTTTACCACCATAGATACAATAAGAACACTACAGAGACTAAAATTTGTTCAAGTGTTTGTAGATTAGTGAGACTTAACTACTCTGGTCATCAGTACCTAGGCTTACAAACTAATAAACTAACTTATGCTAGGGACATCCATGCCCGAGGGAGGACTCGAACTCTGATGGCGAACAACGGCGCGCTCCGCAGCTAAGCGCATTGAAACCCTCGGCCACTTCGCCGCGGCCTACAGAGACTGAATCTGTTCCTATCCCAGAAGAGCATTAAACCATCTCATACCACGTCGGTTGCCATCCTACGCCCTTGAAAACGGGTGTTTAAAAATTAAAACGTAATATTTTCTATATGGAATGTCTGTGATCTCATGGAGATCGTTGTATTGCTGTAATATTCGCGCGCACTCTGTCAGAGATACTGAGTTGTGAGCAGTAGGTATTGTAGAAAAGCTATAAGTGGTAAGCAGTGAGTGAATGTGGATTATTTTAGGAGAAAAGAAATGGAAATTTTTATTTGCTACCACGTGATCAACTGGATAATGATAAAAAGTGGAAGGTTTTCACGAGAATGGGTTATTTTCACAATAAATTTGACCAAAAACGTAATTTGATTTTTAAAGAGGATGGTGAGCCAATATTTTGTCTTTCTTTGTTGTCGCTTACGTGTAGTTTAGTCGATCTGGTTTCAAACAGAGATTCAATACTGGATATGTGTAGTCATTAATTTTTTGTAAGATTTACCTTTATTGGTGTAAAGAAAGTGGGAGTTTTCTTTACCAATTTTTCGTTCAGTGATATTGTTGTAATAAAAGTTACTCCTGATATTTATGCCGTAAAGACGATAAACGAATTTATCTCATGTACTAAAATGTTACACCGATCATTTAACGACATGAATCTAAATTTAAAAAAATAATAACAAAGGGGAGACTTTGAATCAAATTAACGTTTTATCTTCAATTACATTTCGAATCACGATCGCAGTGTCACAAATTCAGAATCCAAGGGTAGGCCTGAAATCTTATAAATGAGTGTTAAAAAAAAAGGAAAAAAAAGGGGGGGTCGCTAGTCACATTCTTTTCATTCAAACTAGCACTAAGTCAGTTAAGATTTGTTTCGCGATCAGTTAAATATTTCATTCAGAGCAAAATTAGTCAGATACGTTTCATTTAATTTCATTGTTGTCATCTTGGAGAATCGGATTTTCTGTTGGTAATCCTTTTCGTACCAGCACGATATATCGCGTTTGATAGTTCCGATCTTCATGAGGTTAAATCCAGTGTAGAATTGGTCCAGATTTATGGCTGTGTATGGTGGCCAGGAGTTGTATCATTGGTTTGCTCTGCTAGAGGCGTTCCGTCTGATGTATGCGCCGGCGAATAGCTGCAACCCAAGTACTTAATAGATGTGGCTCTTCCGACTGCTATGCACGTAGATTTAGGCTCCTGTGACATGATGAAATTATTAACTGACAAGAGCCAAAACGTACGCGCACTGGAGTCGGAACAGACTAGAGTTGCAGCTATTGGCCAGCGCATACATCAAACGTAGGGCCTTCAGCAACGCAGACCAATGATAGGACGCCTAGCCATCACACACAGACATAAATACTGGACCCGTTCCACACTGGATTGACCGAAGAAAGGCGTTGATACTGCTGCCGGACTACATCATTGGGGCGTGAAAATAACAATAAAGATGGAAAAAAGAAAACACTGGATTCAACCTCAGGAAGCATCTGAAGAAGAACGCGAGTAACACGATCGAAATAGCTTGTTAGGTCAGTTTGGATTCCCGGCAGAAAACCCGATTCTCCAATCTGACAACACCCCGCGGTGAAAATCTTAGCATCTGCAATGTAATCATTGTTTGCTCATATTACATTGCCAAATAAAATGAAAAGATTTTAATAATTCAACATTCATTCATTTTCATATTGTAGATAGACTTCTATAATAACACATTACTAATTGAAACACAAAAGAAACTGAAGTATTATTTAAGAATTACTTACTTTTAAAAACGAGCGTTCATCTTGACACCATGAGAAATGGCATCGCCGATGTGCGTGTGCATTGCGTCGATAGACGGACCAAGAAATCATCGCACAAATTCTGTCGATCTTGAGATCGCGTGCCTTGACGTCCAGTTGAAAGTGATTACAATTGCACCAGTTGCTTCAACTGAGCCCCTTCGTCTTTGTCGGAGAATTTAGTGAAAGGAATACTAATCTTCTGGGCTATACTCGTTACAATTTCTCCTTCGTCCTGTTTTCCGATTATTCTTACCTGCTTATCCAAGTATTTTCTACATAAGTTCTATTTCTTCAATAGGAAGCCATGTTTCCTGTCCGTGATTATCGATGGTGCCTGAATATCAAAAGGACCTGTGGATTAATTACATCAATTATCACAGACACTGCCGATCGTATTTAAATGAGCCACACCTATAATAAACGTCTTTCCTTCCGCGGGACTTTTAACGTGGAAAGTACGAGCACATGCGGTATTAGGCAATGTGTGGCATGTGGAAGTTTCAGTCTGTTGGAATGCGTGCTCAGATAGTCTAATGGTTTACGTGACCGCTTGCAAAAAGTGGGAAATCCGGCACAAATTTTCCTATGACAGCATTAACTTGTAGAGCTAATGCTGATTTTTCTAAACTGTGAATACATTTCTTGCATTGTTATTTCGTCATTCCTTCAGGTGTTCCGTGTAGCAGAATGCTATAGTCACACTCAACTCATGTCATCTGACTTATAGATTTCTCTATGGGACAGGAAGGCCTTTGTAATTATGCTTCCGCACTTTTATTCACTTCCACCGAGTAGTTAGTATGTTGTGTTATTTTATCAATCTCTCCCATTGGTTTTGCAGAGCATGGTATTTCGCGTTCGATGTGAGAGTTTTCGCAAATTGCCGTTATAAACTTCCAGTACTTGTAGAAGGGACTGACTATAAAATAAATGGTGTTTTCAAAAGAATATACCTACTTCGATTGCATATATTTATCATACTTTAAGAAATACGTAAATGAAACTTTACACACATATTTAGGGACCTCTCAAGTTCAGATTCCAGATGTAAAAATGTTCAATATGTTCTCCATCAGCGACACCAGCAATATCACATACATACTCATATACTCAGGGAAGCATGTCCGTCACAGACACTATGGTGGTACAGATCCGATTCTTCAACTCTTCTTGATGAGTGGGAGTGATGGTACATAAACGTTGTCTTTAAAGAAACCTCACAGGAAGGAGAAGGAGAGTGTCAAATTCGGTGACCGTGGAGACCAGCTGAGACATACTCAGTCGCCTGCTCCTTAACGACCAAGTCAACGATTCTGTAGAGTTTCATTCAGATATTAACGCACTTGGCAACTCCAGTGAGAGGGTTGTTGAAAAATGAAGATGTCTTCCTGTAACCTCGGAAACAATCAGTTTTGTAACATATTGCTGACCATTAACCGTGTTTCCATCAAAGAAGAATGGGCCTAAACAGATGATCTGGATATCGTACAAAGCACATTGACTTTGGGCGAATCTCGTACATGGTCAGTGACTGCATGTGGGTTCTGTAGACTCCAAACTATAACACTGTGTTCGTCTACCTGACCACTAACATGGTAAGTTCAAAAAAATGTTCAAAGGCTTGTATAGTCTATGGGACTTAACTACGGGGTCATCAGTCCCTAAACTTACAAACTACTTATGAACTAACTAAAACTAAGGACGGCACAATATCCATGCCTGAGGGGGGATTCGAACTCCCGACAGTAGTGGCCGTGCAGACAGTGACTGAAGCGCCTCAGTCCCCGCGGCCACCGCGGCCGGCAACATGGTAAGCCACTTCATCACTCAACACGATGCATTGTGCGAATGTGGTCACCAGTATAAAGATTCTGGTTATAAAATGGCACAACAGAACGCAGAGCTGCAATTTGTACGGTTTCATAACCAACCAAATTTTAAGAACTACTTCGGAAAACAGTTCGTATTTGTGTAACATTTTCTTCAGGAACACGATAGCGGCCAGGACTCTTCACATACACATCCAGTATCTCTAAACTGTCGATACCATACGCGAATGTTCCACCCATTCGGAGGATCAATTGGGCACCTCAACCTGAAATGTCTTTGCACTGTAGTCAGGAATGGCACTTCGCAAGACACGAGAACAGAAATGATTTCAGCTGCGAAGTAGCCATTTTAAACACATGCCAGTTACCAATGAAAACAGAATACAACTGACACCTAGCGGCTATTAATATAAACTAGGCTATGTATTCGTTCCTCCAATAGCCGAGTCGAGGAGCATAGATCGAAAGTTTGGACAAAATAATACTTTGTCACACATAAATTCTTCTCGAAACACCTTGTATTTCGGTAAGAATCCCATGTCCAAAATAGTCATCTAGTGACAATGTGTGATATTTAATGACGGCATATGAAAATTTGTGCCTTACAAGAACTCAACCAGGATTTCCTGCACTTCGCGAGTAGTTGTGTTACCATTACGCTGTACACGGACTTTTTCGGGCCGATCCAAACTTGCATATGATAGACATTGCCTACTGCTGTGAGTGTTCGTACTTCTAAGATGTAATTTCCGCGCAGGTAGAGACGTTTACTATATTTGTCGCATGCCTTGCTGTGATTTGTATAAGAACGGTGTGCAGTGTGACATTTAGTTATCAAATCGATAAACACCGACACTGCACATATTTTTTTAAATGGGAAGTAAACAGGAGGATAGGTGGAAGGTTATTCGTACGCCAGTGACACCGTTGACCATTATATTTTACATCAACATTCTCAAAAGAAATTCTAAAGGAGTAAAACATCCTACACATATAAGAGTATTTTTTCTATCGCAGCTACAGTTTTAAAAGTGTTTTCAAGGTGGAGCAAGCGGTTTCACGTATAGTGCACATTTGAGAGATGACGTGACTAAAACACAGTGAGAGAGGTACTTGATCGTTATTACACCATTAGGCTTTACTTGTCGATAACGCATCTGCACAAAAGATATAAGCCTATGTTGCAATATGCTCGGCGAAAGGCATACCAGTATCATCATGCTCAGCGAAAAGAATACCGATCTCATCCTTTGGAAGTGTAATTAGGGCGAGTTTTGACATCGATCTGCATGAATGCGGAAGTGATTTTGGATGTAGAAATGTGGCTGAGTAAATTGTGCATATTGTTTTCTAGTACTTTAATTCAATCAATAAATCTCTTTTAGGCGTTCCACCCTCTATTTTAGGGCATCATCAGTGAATTCTATATACAAAAATTATATTTTTGCTTACTGATGTAGTCTTTCCATACACACAACACAAAGACGTCGCATTGAAATTTTTGTAAATCTGTGGGACGTAACTGATGGGTTATTAGACCCTAGGTTATAAACTATGTAAACTACGGAAGGACTCGAACATCCGACGGCGAACGGCCGCACGTACCGCAGCACGGCTCCTCAGTACGCACGGATATTCCTCCGCTGCTCCTTCTCTAATGACGACGAAGTCGAATGGATGATCATCTGTAAGCTTTCGTTCTTCCTTCTCAGATAACATATCAGTTGTATAACATATGGAACGCAGAAATATCTCTCTTTTCCGCACGATCAACTGTTATTGTAACATTGTTTTCTGTTCCCACTTATAAGTATATCATCAGTTGACGGTGCGCGGCAACACATCATATGATACTGATGGCAGACAATCGCCTTGGCGGCTGTGTAGCCACAAATCAAATCGTAGCCGGAGACACATTGACAGCCGAGTGGATGGCAGCGGCTACTGCTCGTGGCAGAGGCGGTGGTTATCCCGGACAGGAGGACGAGGAACTGCGATGCGCGGCCTCGGTGAGAGATGGGCAGCCGCTGGCAGGGGGCGTTGTCGCAACGCGCGGCCCGTGGCTACACTGGGAGAGCGGCGGATCGCGTGACGCAACGCACCATCGCCAGTGGGCGGCACGCACGGCGCCCCTATATAAACTGGGCCGGCACCCCGGCAAGCAACACTCGACACTCGCCCTCCGAGCAGACACCACCATGAGCAAGGTGAGTCCTCACTACCTGCTACCTGTCTCTCTCTCACACACTGCTCTCTTTCAACGCAGACTCAGCTTCCTCAGACATAGCACAGAAGGGGGGTTCCATGGTGACTTTCATTATGTCAGTCCCATCTCCCTTCTCTTTTTGGCCATTATGGCAATGCAGCAGCTTCCTAAGGGAAAGCGGAAGTTTCGGTTTCGTTTTGAAATCTATAATACTGGGAACAGTACCCGTACTATCTAACTTTAGTTCTACTCGTTTTTATTGTCTTCCACAAAAACATACGATAATAGTTTTTATATAATCACAAGTACCTACTTCCATCAGATTTTTTTCCTACTTCTAGAGTTTTTCTTCACTTCCTTCAGTGACTCATCTACGTCCATATCCAATATAGAAATAGGAAGAAGGTATGTCTCAAACTCTTAAGGACGATCAGTTGCTTGTCTACATTTGTCCAGCAGAAAGACATGGATATTACATTTTCAGTGTAATTATTAAAACGTAGGAAATCTTGTGGAGGGAATACTTCACAGATTCTTTCGACCGGGAATTACATTGCAAATTTTATCAGTTACCTCCGTAAATGCACAAGGGCACGTTCAGTTGATACAGTAAATGGTTCTGAAATCGTCTCAAAAACAGGAGCAACTTGACAGTAGCCTGAAAACGATTTGAAAGAAGCTCTGCATTTATTCAGTAAATGAAATGAATTTCTTTAATTACTTTATAGTGACAATGAGCTTAGGGAAATTGATGCTAGCAGTTACAAAAATACTGCACTAAAAGACGGGAGAAAGAAGGAAGCAAAGAAGCTTCTGGTTTAACGTCCCGTCTATTGCGTGGTCATTAAAGACGGAGCTCACGCTCGTATTTTAGGCTAACTATGTGGCAGGAAATCGGCCGTGTCCTTTGAAAGGAACCATCCCGGCATTTCCCTGGAGTGATTTAGGAAAATCACGGAAAACCTAAATCTAGATGAGCGGAAATGGATTTGAACCACCATCGTTTCGAATGCGAGTCCAGTGTCTTACCACTGCGATATCTCGCTTGGTAATATTTGTGCTACCGCCGCGATTCGTACCCGTGATCCATGACGTGGCGCTAAAACGGGAGAAACAGAGCCACATCTCACTGCAACATGAAATGTTGGTCGTAGCGAGTACTTCCGAGAAGTGACGAATAGACCCGAGGCCTGTCCGTGGCCCTCGCAGCTGGCCGGCGTGCCATTTGGTCTGCCGTGGCAGGCGCTGATGTAGAGAGCACTATGCATCTCCCTCAGCTCTCCATATCAGATTTCCAACTACAGGCCTCCAAAGGCCCAACAGGTATCCATAGACCGTCTTCTCATAGTCCGCTAAAAGGCGTCAACGACAGCGGTACACAGTGGGGACGTGGTCACCGACCAGCGCTCCCGCTCGTTTTGTCGCTTTTCGTGATCGAAGCCGCTGGTGTTCAGTTAAGTAGCTCTTCGACTAATACCACAAGGCTTGCCACAAGGCTTGCCAACAGCACTTGACAGACTCTACATTGCAGGCTTTAGATTGCTTAATTTCGGTGCTAAGTATAACTGCTACACAATAATCAAGTATCTCATTATTGACCTTATTCGGCTACATATTGGAAGTTCCGTTTCTCTGTTATAAAAAATATTAATAAAAAATAATAGTACTCCGAATCGCACCCATAACCTGGAGGTCAGTAACTGTGAGTATCGCTTTCCAAGTAGCGGTTCACTTCGACTTTACATTTTGCTGTATTTAAATCTAGTGGGTACTTTCTTAACACAATATGTCACTTTACCTATCCCCAGTACCTCAATAGGTTCTGTTATCATTGATGGAAAGCAATTTTACATTCCAAACCCGTCAGCAGTGAGGTGATTAGAAAATGTTCAAATGTTCGTACAGCTTATGGGACATAACTACGGGGTCATCAGTCCCTAAACTTACAAACTACTTATGAACTACTTACGAACTAGGACGGCACAAATATCTATGCCCGAGGGGGGATTCGAACCCCCGACCGTAGTGGCCGTGCAGACCGTGACTGAAGCGCCTCAGTCCCCTCGGCCACCGCGGCCGGCCGAGTTGATTAGAGGAACAATATCAACTCACAAGGGTAACCATGCAGGAAAGATTTCGCTGTCGGAGGAATAATCCTGGCATATACACTGTACTACTTTATAACTGGAAATTTGTAGTAGTTATGTATATGCAGTACATTACTGTTCTTTCTTCACTGTTTAAATTACGTAATAGCACTAGAAAATAGCCATAGCGAAGAAATTACATGTGTAAATTAAAACAATTTTCATGGAAATATCATTCTTGTCATCATTGATTATATTAGTGTGAACCCCTTACGCTTTGCTCACAATTTGCATTTTCGCTAATATTGCAAACGGAAAACTGTCCCCCTCCAGTCAATCTGCTTCTAACAGAACTCCACATCAGGCACATTTAATCGTCCTTCTAATTTCTTATTATACTATCTTATCAACATTTTATACTGGCATAGAGAGAAAGATAAACCCGAGGCACGATTCACTGCGGCGTGATCACGTGATCCTGTTTCTTCACTTTTCAAAGTCAGCTCCAGCGACATTTATTAATAAAATATTTGCTTGCTACTAAATTCAGTAATTTATTGTTACGTATTTCCATTTTGCAGAGTTTCCTTTTCCTCGCGGCGGCCATAGTCGGCGTGCTGGCGGAGCCGCCTGTCGGTCGCCAGTACTTGCCACCAGGAGGCAACGGCGGCATCTCGAGCCAGTACGGCGCTCCAAACGGTGGTGCCAACGGGTTTGGCCGAACCAACGGCTTGTCCACCAGATATGGAGCTCCCAATGGCAACGGATTCGGTGGACGTAACGGAATCTCCACGCAGTACGGAGCTCCCAATGGAAATGGATTTGGAAGCACCAACGGAGGACTCTCCTCCGTGTACGGGGCACCTAATGGAGGCATTGGTGGTGGAAATGGCTTTGGTGGTGGAAACGGCTTTGGCAGGTCTAACGGTGCTCCATCTACCCAGTACGGAGTCCCCAATGGAGGAGCCCTCAACGGTGGTTTCGGGAACGGTGGTCGCAACGGACTTTCCACTCAGTACGGAGCTCCCAATGGAAATGGATTTGGAAGGAGGAATGGGGCGTCAAACGGATTTGGAGGAAGAAACGGTCTTTCGAGACAGTATGGAGCTCCCAACGGAGAGGCAAACGGTTTCAACGGGGCGAGAACACCATCTTCCCTGTACGGCGCCCCCAATGGGAACGGTTTCGGTAGGATGAACGGTCTGTCGACTCAGTACGGCGCCCCGAACGGAGGAGCGGCGAACGGCTTCAATGGAGGAAACGGCGGTCTGTCTACGCAGTACGGAGCCCCCAATGGAGGCGCAGGAGGCAACAGCTTCGGCGCCCCTTCCCCAGTGTACGGAGTCCCTGGCGCGCCTGGTTACGGACGAGGAGGAGCCTCGCAGGACGATCTCTCTGTGAGTTCCGCTCTGGGATACAGCACTTGACATAACTGTAGTTAAATATACCAAAATAAATACAGTCCACCTTCGAGAGCATTTTAGACGTTTATGATTTTTCCCGGTTTCTATGAAATTACACCTAAATAAGTAGCTTAACATTACTTTCCATTTTCCCGCTGAAACTTCAGTGAAAATATCCTGCACATATATATCCAGTTATATCAATCCATTGCAAGACAGATACGTAACAAGTCATAGGTTGGTATTCATCAAATGCACCTCCTTCTTAGTTTGTACACCTTACTAATACGTGTTGCAGGAATTGTAGAGAATCAACGTAAATATCTGTACTTACAGTGTTACGTCGATCATTCTGACAGTGCTGTATTCAATATCTTCTTTGAGATATAACTAGTTTTAATGGAACCTAACGCGTTTATCGGTGAAAACCAGCATAGTAGGATACATATACACACAAAATAGCGGCATGTACCAAACTTTTCTTTCAGAATATGAATAGTTTATAATTTTGGCTGACCAAATTTTTGAAAACATTTATTTGGCAAATACAGCTTGAGAAGGCACCTCTGACTTAATCGAACAGGAACGTGGTCTTCTGATTCGAAAGAAATGCCAGTTTTCTTGAAGAACGTACGGGATATTCACGAATTAATAACATATCATGTCAGCGTTTTAATTACCGTATCTCCATACCACAATGTGCAAGCTGTATTTATCCCTAAAATAAGAGTTGTTTTAATACACAAAACCGGAAAATCTGATTCAGTATATATATCCTAAAACATTTTAATGGCGATTTCCTTTCTACATTCCAGTTATATTTGTTGGAAATAAGGTTGCTTTCAAGGGCAATGAAAATTGCGCCAGTTACTCCAAATTAAATATCGACAAAGTAAATCTTAAGACTCAGATTCACGAATTCGGAAAACATGCCATTTAGGGGTTAGCGCTACGGTTAATAGTACCGTATAAATACTTGTTAATAAGGTTAATGGATGATTTATGTATTACAATAAAAAATCCGTTTGCATCAACGGTAAATATTAATATCTATTTATCACTCCTCGTCACAGATTATGTTTTACAGACTTCCTCTACTTTTGCTTGTCTACCATAATTCGCCTCAAGACATATTGTCACATAGAATCTAAAATCGTAAACCAGGTTCGGAAGCACAGTCGTGAACTAAGCACAACACTTTATACGTAACGCCCGTTTAATACTTCTCACGATTTACAAGTTAAAGCAGAACTCAACTCCGTGACACAGAACAGGATAATCTATAACTTTACAGAATTAAATTCATGATAACATGCTGGAACACGATATAACTAGTAAACGATGAATTACAAATAATTGCCGTCGGTCGGGTTTGAATCCAGGATCTGCGACACGACAACGTGAGATAGTATCCACATTTTCACTTTTCTTGTTTTATTATTTTCTTTCTATTATGCCAGTAAATCTGAACGGTGGATCTTTTGTGTTCGTTCTCGGTTGTTCGTTGAGTTCTGAGCGCAGTTTTGTTTTTCTTTCTGAAAGGGCCTAGCGTGTTTAGCTACCATGCTGGCACCACTAGTGAACACGGCTACGACGCGGTGTGTGCGGAAATATTATCGACAACATCATTCCTTACATTTTAAACAAATATACACACTGTGGTTGAATCCTACGTGTATCTGAATGGTTGTTTAAGAATTTAAAGGCAGAAAAGAGAGCCCCAGCATATTTACCAAAATGGGAACTTTTAAATAGAACTATAAAAATGGCAGATTTCAGTAAAGCGTATTTAAGGTACTCGAATACGATACAATAGCTGGTGATAGGTCTTCTGTTTTTTCTAGGTACTAAAATATATAATTACAGTAATCTGATAGGAAACAGGAGTATGCCATAAATTTGGGGACTTCAGATTTTATAGAAGTTTGCAGTTTGATCATAAGTAGTCATATAGAACGTTTTAATGTGCATTGTTTTTGTTTCAATGACACTTACGTGTCAATAGAATTCCTTCATTTCACTTCCTTCCTCTTGAATTAATTTTCAGAAAAAATCATGATGGAAATTCAAACGAACGAGAATTATTAGTATTTTGGTTTTACAATGTAAGTACATTTTTCCAGCACCTATATTAGATTACTTTAAGTTACGAATTATTTTTCTCCACTGTCCTCCCATAAGTTCTCAGGCATGTTGTTCTTCCTCATTGCTGACTGAACTTCCTGCATCCATGTGGTAGGTGGTCGTCTCTTTTTTCTTCCTCCGTTCGGTGTCCAATCGAGTATGCATTTTGGAAGCCTTTCTTGTCCCATTCTTCTAGCGTGTCCGTACCATTTTAGATGTTTTGTTTGATTAATTCTATAATTGAATTTTTACATTTCATTTTTTTTTCTCTAATTACCTCATTCCATATTCTTTCTGTTCTTCGATATTCTTGATGAACGTCTCCAGAAATCCTTTTCTGTAGCTAATAATTTTGATTTCAGTTGCCATTTTGTTGTCCACACTTCTGAACGATACGTAATAATGCTCCGAACTATTGTTTTATATATCCTTATTTTGTTATCTATAGTTATGTGTATGTCCCAGAGAATTCAATTGAATAACGAAATTGTCGTCTTTCCTGCATTTATTCTTGATCTAATTTCTTTTTCCTGTTTCCCATCATTTGTAATTTTCACTCTTAAATATTTATATTCCTCTGTAGTTGTTATTGTTCCCATCCCTTCTTCTAATTCTTCTAATATTAAGACTTCATTTATTCCACCAATTATCATGTATTTTGTTTTATTCATGTTGACATTTAGACCTGCTTTTTATATTCCTGAATCAGCTTCCTTGTCATATATTCTATGTCCTCTTAGTCTTGGGCTATAATCAGTTGGTCATCTGCAAATTGAAATGAATATATTGTTCTGTCATTTCTTGGTATTCCCATAGTTTGACATTTTTCTTCCAATTCTGTAAGGTTACCTCTGCATATATTTTATACAATGTAGGTGACATGCTACATCCTTGATGTAATCCTTTTGTGACTTGGAATCCAGAAGACAGAAATTTACGAACGAAAAGTTTGAGTCACTATTTGGAAAACTTTCCTGTCACTTTTTTCCGAACGAATATTTCACTTCACTGTTTAGTGGGGATGTCTTGAAACTCTCTTGGATTTGAAGACACAAGCTCTGTGGGACATGTTTGTAACTACTGAGATATACCGCCTTCACAGTTACCGCCAGTAACACTGCCAATTTCACAGATACTGTAGTTTATTGCGGATTGTGGGTGCATTCCCGCACGACGCACGTTTTGCGTGCTACCGTGTGCCACACGAGCAGTCCTGTTCATTGATGTGCCTGTTGCAGGAGCCGGCCAACTACGACTTCAACTACCAGGTGGAGGATGCGCAGTCGGGCGCCGCGTTCGGCCACGAGGAGTCGCGCCAGGATGAGATTGCGCAGGGCCAGTACCACGTGCTGCTGCCCGACGGCCGCCGGCAGGTGGTCGACTACGAGGCCGACCAGGGCGGCTACCGCCCCACCATCAACTACGAGGACACGGGGCTCGCCAGCGGCGGCTACGCCAACGGTGGATACGCAAACGGCAATGGCAACGGCAATGGAGGCTACCCCAGCGCCAACGGCAACGGCGGGTACCCTGGATCGAATGGTCGCTATGCCAACGGAAACGGAAATGGTGGATATCCCAGGGCGAATGGTGGATATCCCAGTGGCAATGGAAATGGGCCTTATTAAGCTGCGATGAAACAGGAATCCATTATGGCATTGCATTTTCAATGTTCTTCTTTTTTTATTGTAAATATCTCTTGTAGAGCCTTGTGAATGTACAACTATCGTGTAAATACGCTTACTCCAAATAAAAGGAACTAATTATTGTATGTATAAAATATGTTTCTTTCTGAGTATACACTGAGTACTGTGCGGTGTTATTTGAAGAACTGATAAGACGCATGCAAACGTAGGCTTCCGCGGCTGTTGTCACTATCAATAAAATTCTTCCTGGTATGACGACCAATAAAGGAAAACCAACGTCCCCCTTCCTCTCCATCAACCGCTGCTATAAAAACCCCAATCTATCGTATATTCAGCAGTCAGGCACAGATGAAGGCCGCCTGCAACAGTGGCCGAAACGTCGGTAGAGTTTATAAAATGACGACGCGGTCTCATACCCGGAAGAATTTTATTGATAGTGGTAAGATATATTTCCCAAATCCTTTCCTAGGGCTCACGTTGTTGACTGTGTATAGTACCGAAATAAATCCTTCAGTTACTACTTTCACCATTGGTCTAGAAGCCATTACAACATAATGCGGCACATTTTGCACTACACTAGAGCCACATTAAGTATACTTCACCTTGTTTTTCTTGGTCATTCAGAGATCTCGCCTGCCTTTAAATCATGATGAATGTATCAAGACGTTAGATTTATAGCTGTATTGTTAAAATAATGTGACCATTTCTATGCACAAAGATATTTATGAAAACAGAATAACTGGTAATGAACAATGACTGACTTTTGGACACGCTTCATAATGCTTTAAGACTGACTGTGTTCGCGCCAATTCGCGCGTATTAATACACATTACGTTTTCGAGAACATTCTAGAACACGGAAGTAGTTAAATATATTTTTATGAAATGTGTAAATGTGGTACAAGACAATATTACATGAAATTGTTAAATATCAAATCATTACAATTATATTAAAAGCATTTTCATGACAAAGCAAAATCAACAATGTGAACATAAGTAATTTACGATTACAGCAGTACAAAGGTTTGTTTATGATTTTTATATGTCCGAATTTACAATGAAAACATTAACATCAAGTTAAGCAGATTATGGCATAATGCTTAATACTATTCAATATGTGTCTTAAACAGTTAGTGACTAAATTTGTGTTAAAATTACGTAGTTACGTAATATGGGTGTTACGATCTTTATAAACAAACATTTTACTAAAATTATCATAAAATATCTTGCACAGTCTTTTATCGTATTATGTTTTATGAATAATTTTCTAATTATACATGAAAGGAAAGGTTTAGTTAGAATGGGTATCGTACACTACAATTGTCCAAACAAACGGGATTTTATATCGTATATATATATTACAATAGGAAACATTATTTTCGTTCTCTCTTCAGTATTGAAGTCTGTGCCTAACTTCCACACGCATAATTATTGCTACCGATACTCTCACATGCAGCTGATGTAAAAATCCCATTTTGCATCACTAATTATTGTAACGTTTCAACATTAAAATTCAGATTCTACAGCAATTACATTCAAAGCCCAGAGAAGCTCTCATATGTGGCCTTCATGTGCTTAACAACGATATTTGCATAAAGTTACTGGCAAAATAGACAATTACGTATTCGATAAAAGAGTGGATCGCCCCTCCTAAACGGAAGCTACACGCCTCATCCACCTGCATCAGAGCTGTCCTTCCTCCAATACAATTCCAGATATTTTGATAATTATATCCATTATGTCACAACAATAAGCACTCTACCTTTGAATGTACCTTCCAAATTATGTCCTATTACAAAACAAAGTTCATGAGATATGACGTCGTAGACAGTACGTTTTTACTGCCCACTACGTCTGAGATTTCAATTCTTAGTACCAACTATAGTTAACTGGTATCTTACGCCTGTGGAGTGCGATCTTAATACGCATAAAAATACACCTTCTCTGAGGTTCTTGAGCCAAGATAGCAAACTATTATTTTATTAATCTCTCATGACCGGTTTCGATGATATATAACATTATCTTCAGAACGTTGCATGTCTTTACAAATAATAATAGTAAATTAAAAAAATCATATTTTTTACCAAGTTCTCAAATTAATGCAATGCAACATTTTGAAGATGATGATATATATCTTCGTAACCAGTCACGACAAATAAATAAATTAATATTTTCGATCTTGGTTCAATAACCTCAGAGAAGCTGTATTTTTCTTTGGTAATAATTCTATTCGTGGCATATTTTGCAGACAGATGCGCAAAATGCCACTGAAAGTACCTTCTAAATTATATCACATTACGAAACATAGTACAACACAGGATAAGTATGGGAAGCACAAAAAGTGACACATCAGCAAGTTGTAATTTATTACATCTATACTATTCACAACACATTTTGCAAACAGTTTCCTAATATTCCAGTCAAGGTACCTCGATTGGGGGATCAGTTGACATATCTAGGTTCTGAAGTATTTTCCTAAGCAGAGTGAACTAAAATGGTTCGACGTCTTTCTTTAGGTTCTACGGAATGGGAACAACATCATTAAGGCAACTGGGATAGTGGTAATAACTGAAAGTCGGTGCAATTGTGGTTGGAGTTAACTTATATTTACTCTCCCAAACGAATTACACAAGCAGTTGGGTGCAGATAGCGTAGAGAACAGGTTGTACAATGCAACATTAACGTTATTTACCAGAATCTATGGAGAGCAATACTAAGGTTGGAAGTGGGAAAGATAAAGAGGGAGGTGGCTGCAGCCATTGGAGTGTCACAAAGTGTGGACCTAATTTCAGACAACAGAAACAGTTAAAGAAAGCAAGACCAAGGTTGTCCATGAGTAACATCACCAAGAGATGACCGTTATCTCCATTTAACAGCCTGTCGAGATAGGAGGTTGAATTCAGCTGCTACACACCCTCCAGGCAGCAACTGCACGCAGAATATCAACACAAACAGTTCGAAATCGTCTTCGGGAATGTGGTCTCTACGCTTGGAGGCATATGGTGTGTGTCCCATTAAAACTAGGACTCCAATTATCCCGCAAAACCTGGGCGGAGGAACACCAGGATTGAAGTCGTAACGAATGGCGCCGGGTTCTGCTCACAGATGAGTAAAGGATTTTGTCTTCAGCGTAACAATAGTTGTTGCCTTATTTGCAGAACAATCTTGCTTATGTGCAGGAAACATCATCATATCATGGTGGTGGACGAATGGTGTGGGCAGGAGTCAGTATTGTCGTTCAGATTGGCGCTTAGACTGCTCAGAAGTATAGAGACAAGATACTTCAACCTTTTGCTATGTCCGAAGCTGGAACCATAGGATGTGGGTTCCTTATGGTGGACGATAACTCTCTTACCCACAGAGCTGCCCTGGTGTAAAATATGCTTCAAGCTGAGGGGACTGGACGAATTGAGTGACCACCTTGTTCACAGAATTAAACCACTCGATTGAGCATGTTTGGGAGGCATTTATCAGATGCATTGCAGCCACACCAGCAACTCCCCTAACGGCTGCAGAGCTAGATCATGCAATAGAAGAATGGCCAAAAATTCCTAAAAAAGTGATCGATAACCTCATACTGTCCATGGCACGCAGGTGTGCAACTGTACTGCCCATTCAAGGTGGTCACCCGGCGTATTTGAGGTCATGGTAGCCCCATAGTGCATTAGTCTAAATAAATTACATGTAAATCTCAAGTAAAGATTTGAGACAGCAACATATCTTGCTGTATAACACATCTGTTACAATTCTAACAAATATCTGAGTAAAATACGTCACCATAAGAATATTGTGTATGATATCTCACCTTACCCAATGTAGAGTTCTATAGCGCTTCATTTTAGTCTTTTTATTTGTATTGTAGTTATGGATAGGAACTGTGCCTGCTGTGTACAGATGCGAGCTCAGTTGGTGACACTTCGCTCACAACTTCAGGCGATGTTCCATTGCACAGGTCGAGGCTAAGTTCCAAAGACGTTGGTGTTGTGGAGCGGTCGCGAGGAGCCAGCTGTGGTCCAAGACATCTAACGTTTCCACCGATCGGCCTACGGCTGCAGCCAGCCCTGTTACTGCAATTAATGGGGCACACTACCCACCTGTAGTTGCGTGGGAGTCCTCCTCGGGGCTTTGCGTAGGAGTTCTCCTCACGGCGTGACTGGCTGCAAAAGCCTTTCTGTGGGACAGGTTGAGAGGTTTCGCCGGTTTATCTTCCAGGCATTTTCGAGGCACTGTGCCATACGATGTTCCTGAGTCAGAAGAAATCAGTTGACCTTAGGTCAAGTCTCAGCACTTAAGATACAGGTAATCGCAGATGGTGGGATTCCAACGTTAGGTGAGTCATGGGATCCCTTAGGGTCGTGGCTGGTTCGGAGGGAAAAAATCAGGTGTGTACTCAGTGTGCATTAAAGATCAGGAACGGATCCTTCTGTATGCCACGAAGAGCACAATGTGACTCCAATAGCAGGAGGTGGTTCATGTCGCTACTAACGATATATATCGCTTTGGATTGGAAGATATTCTCTCCAATTTTGAACGTCTGTCTGAAGTGGTAAGGACTGTAAATCTTGCTTTCAGATCAAGACAGAGCTCAGCATCTGCTCATCTCCAACATAGTTGACAGGGCCGAGTGCGGACCACTGGTATAAAGCCGAATCAAGGGTCTGAATCAGAGGTTCAGAGGTTCTGCTACCGTTTAGGCTGCAGAGTTCTAGACTAGCGCCATCGGATTGTCAAATAGTTCAGGCGTCAACAACGCACTGGAAGCGTCTGTATGGCGTGCACCGAGCATTTTTTTTTTTTTTTTCATTAGAGAGCCTCGGGAGCAAACAAAATAGTTTGTCACAAAGAGTGCAAGACACACGATGGAAAAACGCAAATCTAAGAACCGTTGGCGTAACAGTTATAAATTGTCGTAGCTATGCGGGGTAAGTACTAGAGCTCCAAGCGCCAATAGAAATTAATCTAGCACAAACCATTATAGATACCGAAATGTAACTGGAGGTGGAGATATGTTTAGCTGATATTTTTACATAGGGACAATGTTGTTCGAAAAGAATAAATTGAATAAAATACGTGGAGTCCTTTTTATTGCTGTCATAAGCGAATTTATCATATAACGAAACTGAAGTTAATTCTTCGTATGAGCCAGTGTGGATAGAGGTTATATCTGACAAAAGAAACAAATTAATATTTGGTTCTTTATACCGCCCCCTGATCAGACGATTCGATTGCATAAATGTTCAGTGATGGCTTGATCAAATTTCGAAATGTACACGAGTCATGCAAATGTATTTGGTGCTGACTTTATGTTACCCTTGCCATTATTGGCAAAAATACATGTTCAAAACCGGGGACAAGTATAAAAGAAGCCCGAAATGGAACTCAGCACGTACTCTGAAAACTGTCTGGAACAATTACTTCATGAACCCACTAGAACAGTAAATGATTGTGAAAACGTAGTTGACCTCCTAGCAAAAACAACCCGGAGCTAATAAAGAAGCTTCAAAACAGGTATAGGGATTAGTGGACCCACGACAGTCTTAGTGACAATGAATATCAAAATTTCTAAATCCACCAAAATTAAACGAAAAATATGTCTATTCAGAAAAGCAGATAATTATTCGCTCAACTTTTTCCTGCGTAACAACGTAAACAGGTCAGGGCAGAGATGGGGAAGCAATGAAAAAAGCATTCCAAAGTGAAACAGACAGAAAATTCCCAAGACAGGCAATCTTGTACAGGAACACGCTTACATCAGTGCGAGAACCTTATAATAATTCTCTGAATAAAACTCTTTCTCGTAGGATTGTAGAAAATCCAGAAACCTTCTGGTAGTGTGTAAAGCTTTCTATCGGCATAACACAATCTAGACTTTCACTATGCGATATGAACTTTGATGCTACTGATGACGGTGCTACAAAGGCAGAATTGCTAGCTACAACTTTCCGAAATTTCTTTACCACCAAGAACGAAGCAAATATTCTATAATTCACATCATCTTGTGTAATATACAAGTGGATAAGCTTTGAGTATTAAAGCTACTTAAGTCACTTAACAAAACCAAGTCTTCGCTTCTAGATTGTTTACAAGTTAGGTTTCTCTCAGAGTATGCGGATGCCCGAGCTCCATACTTAACTATTATATACAATATCCGTAGCAAAAGAGTGAAAAGTTGCACAGGTTATTCCCGTATCCAAGAAAGGCAACAGCAGTGATCGGCAGAATTGACGTCGGTTTGATGCAGGATTTTAGAACATATTATTTACTCAAATATTATGAACTACCTCGAAGTGAATGAACTATTGATGGTAGTCAACACGGATTCAGAAAGTATAATTCTTGTGAAATGTGTGAAATGCAGCTGTCTCTTTGCTACGGACAAGCGATATCAAATCGATACAGCGATTTTAGATTTCCCGAAGGCTTTTCACATTGTATCTTACAAGCGGTTTCTAAACAAATTACATGCTTTCCTGCCAGAAAGGACAAAGTACTTAGTAATTGACAGAAATCATCGAGTGATATATGATGTTCCTCAGGGATGTTATAGAGTCCATACTGTTCCTTTCTAAACGGTTAAGATGACAATCTGAGGAGCAATCTTGGAATGGTCAAGGGTACTGTTGTCATTTATCGGTTAGTAAAGTCACCATAAGAGCAGAAGTAACTGCAAAACGATTTGTATAAGATTTCTACATGGTGCAAAACATGGCAATTTACCGAAATTAATGAAACGTGTGAAGTCTTCAATTAGAGGACAAAAAGAAATCCGTTAAAATTCAACTACACAATAAATTAATAAAATTTACAGGCCATAAATCCAACTAAATTGTTTAAATTGGAAAGAACACACAGAAAATATCGTAGGGGAGGTAAAACAAAGGATGCGTTTCATTCGCGGAAAACGTAGAGGATTTCAACAGTTCGACTAAAGAAACGCCTACATTATACTTGTCTGTCATAGTTTGGAGCATTGTTGTGCATTTGTGGTACCCACCAAGTTGGACTGACTTCGTATGTAGAGAAAGTTCACAGAAAGGCAGCTCGTTTTGTGTTATCAGTATAAAGGGGTGAGAGTGCTACGGAAATGAGCACTAGTTAGGTTGGAAATCATTAAAAGAAATAATTTATTCGCGTCAGCGAGATGTATTTGCGAAATTTCTTTCATCTACTTTCTCTTAGCACTTAACTACATGCGGAGACATGATCAAATTAATAAGAGGCGGAAACTGGAAGATATAGGGCTTCCTTTTCCCAAGCGATATTATGGAATGGATCGGTAGGGACATATTACGAAAGCAGTTTGATAAACCCTCCGCCAAGCACTTAATGGTAATTTGGAGATTATATATGTAGATATAATGGAGTAGTGAAGACGTAATATACAAAATGTAAATGGGAAGAAAATTCTTCCTGATGAAGGGATTTTTGTTGGCATTAAGTTTTAGGATTTTTTATTTTTTATGTTATTTTTATACGACATTTTTGTGGAATGCAGCCTTGTACAGGAGTGAATCGTGGATGATAAGACGTTCAGGCAGAAAAATTATGGAAGGTTTTGAAACTTCGATAGACTGAGAAAGTAATAAGGAGGTACTGAACAGGCGAGGGAAGAAACGTCTAGCATGTCCAAACGAAGCCATCGATTGGCAAGGCACATTCTTATTAACGAAGGAATCGCCAGTTTAGTATTGGGGTGACGTGTAAGTGGTAAATATCGCAGTGGGAGACCGAGAGAAGGTTCAAAGGAATCTAAGGCGACGTGGTCATTCAGGAGTAGGATACGGTAACATAGAGAACGGCATCAAACCAGTCTTTGAACTATGGAACTCAACAACACAACAGGCAAAAATTGCGAAGAAATTTACATTATAAGATAAAAATAATTGCATCTGATAATGGCGTAAAAGTATCGCCGAAATGTATCGATATTTTAGGGAAATATCAATATTTCATCAGTGTTTCTCGTAGGAATCAAGCGCAAGGCTACCGTTGTGAGACTCGTCATGGTCGCGGAACAACAGGCGGACAGGAAGGAGTGCTGACGCAGCACTGGCCGGCCGCGGTGGCCGAGGGGACTGAGGCGCTCCAGTCACGGTCTGCACGGCCACTACGGTCGGGGGTTCGAATCCCCCCTCCCCTGGGACATGGATATTTGTACCGTCCTTGGTATTAGCTAGTTCATAAGTAGTGTGTAAGCTTAGGGACTGATGACCCCGTAGTTAAGTCCCATAAGCTGTACAAACATTTGAACATTTTGAACGCAGCACTGAAGAAAGAGCGGCGCCTCGATGTAGAATGTATGCAACCCATCGGACGGCCCAAGTCGATTGGATACTCCCTGCGACCGCCATTACTTAACAGGCGTCGGAAATCGGGGCAAAGTAGCGAACGTCGGCGAGAAAGTGTGTGGGGAAATCCGGCACCACGAGACCCGGCGCCGTCGGCAAACGGGATGAGCTGATTAACGGCATTCTGAAGCCGGTATCGCCACCTCAGCGGCGGCCGCCACTTCCAGGCCACTGGTTGTAGGTCTCCCATAGCGAGCAAAGACTCGCTGCATTTCAAATAACACACACACACACACACACACACACACACATGCCCGATGATGGACTCGAACTTCCGACGGTGAACGGCCTCGCATCGCAGCAAGGCGTCTTGTTGCGCACGGCTATTCTGCCGCAATTCTCTGTAGTAAGGTGCCCTTCTTGGTCTGACGGTCAAGTGTCCAATTTTTTTTTAAGTTACGATAAAACTGTAGGTATGTGTTGAAGTCTGTAAGTAAAGTGTTCTTCGCCATCCTCCATACGAAATTTTATGTAGGCAGTGACCTTCCTCTTGTTCTGAAGGTCAATGGCGCATAAATTAATTAATATCAGGATATAACTGTAAATTTGTATGAATTGCAAAGAAATACACAAGGGGACACTCTTCTTAGTATTTAAGAAATCGGTACCTCAGTTTTCGCGTTAACATACTGATTTTTATTTTTATTTTTTTTATTTTCAGATGCTCCTTTTTGTTTTCCGTATTTTTTTCTTAACGACTCGTTCTGTTGTTTAGTACGTTTATTTATCGTCGCTGGATCTTATATAAAATTTATTGTACAGCTACGCAAGTTGATTGTATTGGAAAAGAACACATTTCTGTAAATTAATTTACTTTACAGAAACAGGTATTTGTAAACATCAGTAGTACATTTCATATTTGAAGAGGAATTGCGTCTACAAGTACCACCTGGTGAACGTTGCTTTTTTCTAGACGTGTTACAAAACGACGGTTTGTCTTTTGTCTGCTACAGTAAGGTCTTTGCCCGTTAAGTTTCGTTTGTGCCATGGATTTACTGAATGTATTATACTTTTATGTAACATCCAAAAAGAACAACTGTCCATAATTTGGTTCTTTAACCAAAGTGGCTTGCAGGTCTTGTCTTTATCCTCCTGCTTCGTGTATTACGATTTTATATGGTAAGAACTGTTTTCCGACTAACAATTAATTTATGGTAAACAATTTTCTCCCAATGGTTCTTATGTCTTTTATTATGACAATTTTCACATTTTCTGACGAAGTGTCTCGCCCAATGTCATTTCTAGACAAATCACGAAGTGGCCGGGAGTTGGGGGCAGTCTCGGCTGACTGGACAAGCGCATTGAGGCGCTATGCTCCGATGCGCGAGGCCGTTCCCTGAATCACCCCCCCCCCCCTTCCCGGCAAGGATGTTTGTGTTGTCTTTAGTATAAGGCAGTTCATAAATAGTTTGTAAGTTTAGGCATTGACTACCCCGCAGTTAAGTCCCATAAGCTTGACAAACATTTGAACATTTTAGTTGGGGGCAGGAGGGGACTTTCACCCTTAGAAATGTATTAAAGATTTTGGTAAACTTTTGCAAGATTATGTTTTAAGTAAATTCCTTTAAAATTTACTAAGTTATAAGATTCATTTCATTTGTTTGTCGCCTTTCGTCCCCTTAAACAATTATCTTACTATATTGATTGTGTCCATAATTACAAATTTCCTAATTTTCTTACTCATCCGCCACCCTATCCGTCCCCTGCAACCTGCTGATTGAATCGCTCTCTCAAAATATTGTTAAATTTTTTTGGGTATGTATTGTCTTGGAGTGTATCAAATTAATGTTTAATTGTCTATAAATTTCGCATTCATCTCATGCAATTTTCTCTTATAAATCTGTATATGACTCACTGTTATAGTTGAAATTGGTTACTACTAAGTAAAAAATAAAATAAATACAATTTGTGCCGCACAGGAGATCCTAGCGGTCTGGAGCGCCAAGTTACGGATCGCGCGGCTTCCTGCGTCGGAGGTTGGAATCCTACCTCGGGCATGGATATTTGTGTTGTCTTTAGTATAAGTTAGTTAACAAGTAGTTTGTAAGTTCAAGGACTGGTGACCCGCAGTTAAGTCCCATAAGTTTAACGATCATTTGAACATTTGAAATACGTTCTGTGATCTTGATATTCACGGATTTCTCAAGAATCCACTAACTATTTCTATTTTATATAAAACACGCTTACTTGAGTCTCCTTGTTACTTGTGACAAGAACACACACAATTTTTAAATGCGCAATACAGATGACGAGCCACTTTGGTGATGCAAATTTTAATCGTTTGACAATGTTCTTTTTCTTATATTTCATTTTCACAAGTAACTCTTTATTTTACGTTAGTCCCAAAGTGTAAAAAGGAGAAAATTGTTATAATAAAAAAAAATGTTTCTGACGATGATGACATACTTCATCGAAACCCTTTAAAAAACCAACAAATAAACTAGCGATCTTGGCTGAAGTAAGTGTGTTTCACATAAATTTTGATCGCTCTCCATAGGCATAATATGCCACTTAACTATTTCTATTTTAAGCATCTTGCTTTTTTAGTGTTAATAATTAAAAAATAAAATGTTTAAATGTTTGTATAGCTTATGGGACTTAACTACGGGCTCATCAGTCCCTAAACTTACAAACTACTTATGAACTAGCTAATACTAAGTACGGCACATATATCCATGCCCGAGGGGGGATTCGAACCCCCGACCGTATGTTAATAATTCCACGTTTACAATACGATATGCGTTATCCTCCTACCGTGCAAGTCTTTCTGAGCTGCCATCTATAAATACTGCAACCTTCACCTGCAGTCGGACGATCTTACCCCCTTAAGTGATACTGGTATCCAGTGGTTTCCGTTGACATTTTGACTAATGGGTGCAGTAAGACTCTGACAAAGGACTGCAGCTCGGCTGTTGGCGCGGCTCTCAAGTCGGCCGCTCCGGTAATGGCGAGAGTAATTGCGGGTTCTATTGAGAGAATAGTCAGCACTATTCCCAGTCCCAGGCGGCTCTTGTCCAGCCGTCAGTTCACCTATACTTACAGGCATTCACAGTTCTTAACGCGAATTTATTTTCAACTTGGTATTAACTTCATTGAGACCGCCTTATCTAATATTTATGCAAGCGGAAATATGCGAGGGAGACCATGTAAAAGTGGAAAATAGTATCCAATATTTACAGTCACATTTAATTAGTTTCACATTGCTTACCAATGTACGCATTTTACTAATATTCTTATCTATTATCCAGCATCTAGCCTTTATCCTGAGTCATTATTTAATAACGAAGTTCTTGTCGGATGTACAAGACGTATCACTACAATTATTACCATACGCGTTTTTCGTGCAGCTGCGCACGGATATACCGTAAGTTGCGTGACGGAGGGTACATCGTGCAACTACTAGTAGCCTGCTGTTCTGTTCCACTCCCAGAGAAAGCTTGTGTACCTCTGTAACTGCTGTAATTTATCGTATGTTATATTTCTCGTCTTTACGCGAAACGTAAGTTGGCGACTGTGGAATCCTATCACAGTCAACTCCCAATTTTAGGCCTCTATTATTCGTCAATAGTATTACTCGAAAAGGACGTTGATTTCTTTCCAGTGACTCCTACATGAGTTCCCAAAGCATGTCTGTAACACTCGCTGAGTGTCCTTTAAATGAATCTGATAGGGATCTCAAGTGCATCCTAAACAACATTTTTTGTCCTTGTGCATCCAGTTACCTTTTTCGAATCCTCGTTTCTCCATTTCATCTTGAACACTACGAGGGTTATTCCAAAAGTATTTGAAAGCGCCGCCAAGGACAAAACGTTTCTGCGCGCCGACTACGCCGCTAGTGTTGTTGTTACTGTTGCTATGTGATTTTGATTATGTTAGTTCACAATGTTTAAGACAATCAATCAGCCCACCGATTGTGAAGTAATGGCATTGATGCAAGAAATATTTCAGCGGTAGAAATCCATTGGAAGATTACTGAAGTGTACGGCCTTAACTAATGAGTGACAGTAAAGTGCGCAAGTGGTGCGAGCCTTTAATGAAGGACAGAGAAATGTACACGATGCACCACGTTCCGGTCGACCATCCGTGAGTTGGTTCATAAGACTGACAACAGAATTCGTAACGATCGACGATTCACTATTTCAGGTTTAGAAGTCAATTTCCCGAATGATGTCATGAAAGAAGATGTTAAAGACTGGTTATCTTAGCAGGTGGCCAATTTCTACGACACAGGCAAACAAAAGCTTGTTGAAAGATATGTCAAATGTCTAAATAACTATGGAGTTTGTGTAGAAATATAGAGAAAGACGTAAGGATGTCAATAAAACCATTGCGTTGCAAATAAGTTTGATTTTGGAAGTTTTTCTACTAACCGGACCTTACTTTTACAATATCCCTCGTATTTTCCCCACTTTTTACGTGGCCTCTCTCGCATATTTCTTTGTGGTGCAATCCAACTTCATGCTTTTAACGGTATTCTTCCCTGTAAAATACATCGCGAATGTCTGTACTATTTCAATTGTTTTCATTAACTGCAACTATAATGGTGTTGTAGGAGACATTCTTCCTCTAATTAGTTCATATCTTACGTGATTAATTTACTTTACACTGCAGTATCTTCACCAGTATGACATATCTGCAAAAAATCATTTCTGTTCTCTATTTTTATCTATGACCAACACTTCGGACTGATAGGTCATGACTGATTCTTTTATAGCATTAAATGTATTTTCCTTTGATTAGATACATTGATATTCCACAGCGTTATACGTAGTATCTTAATGTACTTCTGTTATGTCATCTATTTCACCTTCACCAAATATGACTCCTACGTTTTCGTATTCACTCACATTTTTATTATTATTATTATTATTATTATTTATTTTCCCTACCTTCAGTTCTGTATCTTGTCCTTTACCTCCTTCTGCAATGACAACAACTCACCACCATTTATTCCTCTTCTAAACCTACATAAAAACTGAAACCCGAAATTTATTTTCGTTTCTACTCATAACAGCAACAATCATGCAATTAACTCGATATGTTTTTTATCACTGTTCTGAGCTGCAGATCTTTATTATTACGTAAGTTTCAAATGGATCCTTCAAAGTGCAAATGTTCCATCGCTACAGATCAATGGTGGTCCATATCATCATGTACTAGTTTCGCAGTTCTTACACGCAGAAAATTACTGAAAATTATGAGTGTATTAAAAATGAGTTCTGCGTTCGTTGGGAACTTCTGTGTAAGTGACTTGACACTAAGTTCCGTAGAAAAACCCTGATAAACAAGTTGTCTGTTAGGAATATAGATCGTGATCACTAACATGTACGTATAATAGAAATTTGTGAAGATGAGCCGGCCGCGGTGGCCAAGGGGACTGAGGCGCTTCAGTCACGGTCTGCACGGTCACTACGGTCGGGGGTTCGAATCCCCCCTCGGGCATGGATATTTGTGCCGACCTTAGTTGTAGGTAGTTCATAAGTAGTTTGTAAGTTTAGGGACTGATGACCACGTAGTTAAGTCCCTTAAGCTTAACAAACATTTGAACTTTAATTTCTGAAAATGATTAAAGTGTGATGTTCTATATTGGCGGTTACGTATTTCTAAGATTCGTTAGAGGTTGCGATACATGTAAGGCACTTATTGTTGGCGTTGCTGAATCCACTGAAGTCAAGATAAACTTATATTTACTCCATCTTTGCAGAGACATTAAAGTAATTCCTTTCATTACTAAACAGATAATTCCTGACTGTTTCACAATGTGTTCTACCAATCGACCCATCGTTTAGTCAACATATGTCAGAAATTTCTTTTCTGTCCTGTACTGTTCAGTATGTGCTCATTTTCTTCAACCTTCTGTAAATAATTTGTGTTAATAGTTGGCAACGATGCCTTATTCTACTGATTGTTGTTGTTATGGTCTTCAGTCTGGAGACTGGTTTGATGCAGCTCTCCACCCTACTCTATCCTGAGCAAGCTTTTTCATCTCCGCATAAGAACGGCAACCCACATCCACTTGAATCTGCTTACTATACGCGTCTCTCGGTCTCCCTCTGCGATTTTTACCCCACACACTTCCCTCCAATGCTAAATTTACGATTCCCCGATGTCTAAGAATGTGTCCTACCAAGCGATCCCTTCTTTTAGTCAGGATATGCCAAAAATTCCTTTTCTCACCAATTCTATTCAGTACCTCTTCATTAGTTATGCGATCTACCCACCTAATCTTCAGCATTCTTCTGTAGCACCACATTTCAAAAGCCTCTATTCTCTTCCTGTCCACACTGCTTATCGTCCATGTTTCACTCCCGTACAAGGCAACACTCCACACAAATGCCTTCAGAAAAGACTTCCTTACCCTTAAATTAATATTCGAAGTTAGCAAATTTCTCTTTTTCAAAAATGCTTTTCTTCCCATTGCCATTCTGCATTTTATATCCTCTGTACTGCGACCATCGCATGTTATTTTACTACCCAAGTAACAAAACTCATCTACCACCTTCATTGTTTCGTTACCTAATCTAATTCCTTCAGCATCGCCCGACTTTCTAAGACCGCATTCCATTATTTTTGTTTTGCTCTTGTTAATGTTCATTTTATACGCTCTCTTCAACACCCTGTCCATTCCATTCAACTGCTCTTCCAGGTCCTTCGCTGTCTCTGACAGAATTACAATGTCATCAGCAAAACGCAATGTTTTTATTTCTTCCCCCTGAACTTTAATCCCTATTCCAAATTTTTCCTTACTTTCCTTCACCGCCTGCTCGATGTACAAATTGAATAACATTGGAGAAAGGCTACAACCCTGTCTTACTCCCTTCCCAACTGATGCTTCCCTTTCATGCCCTTCGAGTCTAATAACTGCGGTCTGGCTTTTGTACAAGTTGTAAATAACTCTCCTTTCCCTGTATTTTACCCCTGCTGACTTCAGAATTTGAAAGAGTGTATTCCAGTCAACATTGTCAAATGCTTTCTCCAAATCTACAAAAGCTAAAAATGTAGGTTTGCCTTTTCTTAATCTATCTTCTAAGATAAGACGTAAAGTGAGTATTGCCTCCCGAGTTCCTATGTTCCTCCTGAATCCAAACTGATCTTCCCCGAGGTCAGCTTCTACCAGCTTTTCCATTCTCCTGTAGATAATTCGTGTTAAAATTTTGCAACCATGACTTATCAAACTGATGGTTCTGTAATTTTCACACCTGTCTGCGCCTGATTTCTTTGGAATGGGGATTATTACATTTTTCTTAAAGTCTGAGGGCATTTCGCCTGTCTCGAACATCCTACACACCAGTTCAAATAGTCTTGTCATGGCTGGCTCTCCCAGAGACTTTAGTAGCTCTGAGGGTATGTCATATACTCCTGGGGCCTTGTTCCGACCTAGGTCTTTCAAGGCTCTGTCAAATTCATCTCTCAATATAGTATCTCCTATTTCATCTTGATCGACTTCCTCTTCCCTTCCTACAACATCGTCTCGAAGTTCATTTCCTTTGTAGAGCTGCTCTATGTACTCCTTCCACCTTTCAGCTTTCCCTTCTTTGCTGAGAACTGGTTTCCCATCTGAGTTCTTGATATTCGTAGAGGTGCCTTTCTTGTCCCCAAATGTCTCTTTTATTTTCCTGTAGGCAGTATCTACTTTTCCCCTTCTTATGCATTCTTCTACAGATTTACATTTGGCTTCTAGCCACTCCTGCTTAGCCATTTTGCACTTCCTGTCAATCTCATTTTTTAGTCGTCTGTACTCCATTTTGCCTGTTTCATTTACTGCATTTTTATATTTTCTCCTTTCATCAATTAACTGTAGTATTTCCTGTGATATCCATGGATTTTTTGTAGGTCTTGCCTTTCTACCTATTTTGTCCTCCGCTGCCTTCACAATTTCGTCTCTCAATGCTACCCATTCCTCTTCTACTGTTTTATTTCCCCCTGTTTCTGTCAATTGTTGCCTAAATCTCCCTCTGAAATTCTCCAGAACTTCACTTTCCTTCAATCTATCTAAGTCCCATCTCCTTATTTTCCTACCTTTCTGCAGTTTTTTCAGCTTCAGCCTACAGTTCATGACTAACAAGTTATGGTCAGAGTCTATATCTGCCCCTGGGTATGTCCTGCAGTTTATAACCTGGTTCCGGTACCTATGTCTTACCATTATAAAATCTATCTGATACCTTCCGGTGTCTCCTGGTCTCTTCCACGTATACAACCTTCTTTTGTGATTCTTAAACCACGTGTTAGTTACGATTAAATCATGTTCCGTGCAAAATTCTACCAGGCGATTTCCTCTTTCATTCCTTCTTCCCAATCCATATTCACCTACTATTTTTCCTTCTCTTCCTTTTCCTACTACTGAATTCCAGTCTCCCATGACAATTAAGTTTTCCTCTCCCTTAACTGTCTGAATAATTTCCTTTAGCTCCTCATATATTTCTTCGATTTCCTCATCATCGGCAGAGCTAGTTGGCATATAAACCTGTACTACTGTTGTCGGTGTTGGCTGCGTATCTATCTTGACAATGATAATGCGATCACTGTGCTGCTCATAGTAGTTTACCCGCATTCCTATTTTCTTATTCATTATCAGTCCTACTCCTGTGATGCCCCCAACTGATTTTGTATTTATAATCCTGTACTCACCTGACCAGAAATCCTGTTCATCCTGCCACCGAACTTCACTAATCCCCACTATATCTAACTTCAACCTATCCATTTCCCTTTTTAAATTTTCTAATTTTCCTACTCGATTAAGGGATCTAACATTCCACGCTCCGACCCGTAGAATGCCACTATTGTCTTTCCTGATGATCACATCCTCCTGAGTAGTCCCCGCCCGGAGATCCGAATGGGGGACTATTTTACCTCCGGAATATTTTACCCGAGAGGATGCCATCATCATATGTTCATACAGTAGAGCTGCATGTCCTCGGGAAAAGTAACGGCTGTAGTTTCCCCTTGCTTTCAGCCGTCCGCAGTAGCTGTGTGGCAAAGCCACACTAGCTGATATTACAAGGCCAGCTCAGTCAATCATCCAGACTGTTGCCCCTGTAACTACTGAAAAGGCTGCTGCCCCTCTTCAGGAACCACACGTTTGTCTGGCCTCTCCACAGATACCCCTCCGCTGTGGTTGCACCTACGGTACGGCTATCTGCATCGTTGAGGCACGCAAGCCACCCCACCTCGGCAATGTCTGTGGTTCATGGGGGTGGATTCTACTGATTATTCTGTTATATTCACAGCTGTTTGTAGTTGCTTTATTTGGAATTGGAAATATTACATTCTCCTTGAAGTCTTACGGTATTTACCTGTCGCATACATATTTCGCACCATTCAATTACAATTTCTTTCATCAAGGTAGCTAAGCATCCGAGCTGATGTCTTTTATTAATCCAGTCACAAACCGAAACACGTTTCTTATTCTTTTTATATTTAGTCTTATGTAGCTACTTCACCCACAACTTTTACAACTACCAAAACTTTCATTCTACTCCGACTAAGGCACTCACAAACCAACGAAAGTGGAGCGTATAGTTTTGCGCCGTGTCTACAGACACACACGAAACCAGTTCATTTCATGCAACGAGTGTCGCAACGTAGTGTCATCGTGTAGACAAGCCTTTATGGTTGTTGTCTGATGATGGTTATGTAAATGACCGAAATTGGTTACCGGGAAATATAGGAACTTGTTACATGAAATAAGTAAGATCGCTGTTAATCCATAAAGTTCTCAAAACTGAAGAATATTTTTAAGTAACCGGCTTTGGGGTAAGTTGCCTCCATAATGCTGAAAGTGGGTACAGTTGTGATTCACCTTTCTCTGTTCCTGTGAAGGCGTTAGGTAATTGGCGCGAAATGGAGAATGTGTACCTGTTTAGAGGCCTGGATCGAAATTTCGAGCCGTAAAGCGCGCCGCCAGCTGTTAATGGCGCGCGCCTCTCTCCGTGACGTCACGGCGGGCAGCCGCCGCGACCCTTCGCGCGGGCCACAGCCCGGCTCACGGGCCGGGCGCTAAGTCTTCACACCTCGCGGCCACAGTGCTAACTGACTTCTCTCACTCGCTCATCCGCAGAGTGCAGGTGGCCCGCGTTGCGTCCGTTCCAAAATAGTTTCTGTCAGTTCGAATGTTGTTGATACATTTCTCAACAACCATGGTCATTTAAGATCCTCAGAGGCAATTTCGGGGCAGAGGAAGAATAAGCTTTTAATACCGCTCATTTTTTCGCGGTATTTTTTTTTTCTGTTCCATAGGACCCAATTGAGGAGTGACACTCCATCGTCATGGAACAAGTCAATACATTAATTGTTACACAAGAGTAGTCATTTGCACACGACAATCTTAAGACAAAGTAAAAAGAATCTATACAGAAAAAAATAGCTTAATTGTTTAACTTTTCTAGGAATTCCTCGACAGAATAAAAGGAGTGAGCCATGAGGTAACTCTTCAATTTATATTT
This sequence comes from Locusta migratoria, assembly GCA_026315105.1. NCBI lineage: Eukaryota > Metazoa > Arthropoda > Insecta > Orthoptera > Acrididae > Locusta > Locusta migratoria. The sequence continues at coordinate 92,048,287 of CM048748.1, forward strand.
GAAAGCGTGTGAATTAGTGCTATGATTCTTTGGTTCTTGTGGCAGCTTATTGAAAATGGATACCGCAGAATACTGTACACGTTTCTGTACAAGTGTCAAGGTGGTGTGATGCAAATGTAGATTCGACTTCTGTCTAGTATTCACCGAGTGAAAGCTACTAACTCGCGGGAATAAGCTGATATCATTAACAACAAACGACATTAAAGAAAAAAACGTATTGTCACGCCAGTGTCAAAATTCCCAGACTACTGAAAAGGGGTCGACGTGACGTTCGTGAACTTACACTAGATTTTGCTCGAACCGCCCGATTTTGAGCCAGAAATATCCTTTTTACATCAGGCGAGTAACCCCAAAAAACAATGCCGTGAAAGTGAGTGAAAGTAAGGTGTAGAATAATCACTTATTTCAGATATTGTTTGGTGACTTTCAAGTAATATCCCGTTACATTTTTCTGCAGTTCTTTCGCAGTTGAACTAGCACTGAAGTATCTTTGCAACGTACCACCGCCGCTGCGGAGCGGCCGAGCGCATTGTGGCGCTATGCTACGATGCGAAAGGCCGTTCCTCGTCGGGGGTTCGAATCCCCCCCCCCCCCCCCCACCGGGCACGAATGTTTGTGCAGCCTTTATATAAGTAGTTTTTAAGATTAGGAAATGATGACTCCGCAGTTAAGTCCCTTAAGTTTCACAAACGTTTGAACATTTTGAACATAAAGTCTGCCCGATGCTGGCAGCAAGGTGCTACACACACTATGCAGGTCCCTGCGACGGATGTCTGCTGTTTCTGGAGGCAGTGCCCACCACTGAACATACTAACAATGTAGTAGATCTGCGTTTGTCGAAAGACGCGGAATGAGTCTGCTGTTTTGGGGTCCATAACGCCAGCCACTACTGTGCATACGGCAGTTTACACAATGTGCTACCACCTGTTATGAGCGGCCCAATCTCATTCATGAAAAATTACACAACGTCAACTGATAGTTGTGGTATTGTTGTGGTCTTCAATGAAAAGACTGCTTTGATGGAGCTCTCCACACTGTTCTATAAAGCGTCTTCATTTCAGTATGAGAAGGGCAACCCACCTTTATTTTAACCTGGATGGATGGATGGTTAAAGTTTGAAAGTGACTAAACTATTTGAACCTTCTTACAGTATACGTGTCTTGATCTGCAATTTTATCCGCCCCTCCTACACACTCTATCCAATGTTAAATAAATATAATCTCATTAATACTTATATGTAATGTACGACCAGTTTAGACGTACAATGCCGTTATTCTCGAGTGCTCCACAATAAGGAAAACAAATGAAACTACAAAGTTAAGACAAAAATATAAAATAACTGTTGGCCAAAATGATACCTACAGAATCATATTTTGTTGCGTTCTTCTCACCATTTCCAAAATTGTAGTGCATAATTTTTATATTTTTGTCTTAACGTTGTAGTTTTATAAGTTTTCCTTATTGTGGAGCACTTGAGAATGACGGCATTGTACGTCTAACTGGTTGTGCATTACATATGAAATATTAAAAGAAAAAAAAATTCAGCAAGCAACTGAGGCTTGGAATACCTTAGTATTCTTTATCACACCAATATTAAATGGACATTTCTTAGATGTCTCAGTATGTCTCCCACAGATCAACCTCTTCTTATAGTCTAAATATGTCAGATCTTACTCTTCTCCCCAATTCTGTTCCGTACCGCTTCAAAATAGGTACCAAATCTTTCCACCTAATTTTCAGAATTCTTCTGCATCATTGAATTTCAAAACTTCTACTCCCTAGTAGTCTAAACTATCGTTCACTTTTCAATCCACACAAATGTCTTCAGAAAGGACTCTCTCACATTTAAATTAGTATTAGACGTTAACAGGTAACTCTTCTTCATTCCCCAGTCTAATACCCTCAGCTACGCCTGATATAATTCGGCTACATTAATACCCTTGGTTTCCTATTCTTAATGTTAATATTATACCTTGCTTTGAGGCACTGTCCACACAATTCATTTGTTCTTCCAAGTCATTTGCTATCTCTGATAGAATTACAATATTATTAAAGGTTTTAGTTCTTCTCCGTAAACATTAATTCCGTTCCCAGATTTTTCCTTGTTTCCCTTCGAAGTTTGTTCAATATGCAGATTGAATAATATTGGGGAAAGGCTGTAGCCCTCTCTTTCTCCTTTCCTGACCACTGCGTTCTTTTCGTGCTCCATAATTCTCGTAACTGCTGTATGGTTTTTGTACAAGCTCAATACAACTTTTAATTCCCTCTTTTATACCTCTGGTAGCTTCAGAATTGCGTATTCCGGTCTCCAAATCTACAAAAGCTATAAACGTAGGTTTGTGTTTCCTTAGCCTACGTTTGAAAATAAGTCGTAAGTTAAGTACTGCCTCTCGTGTCGCAAAATTTCGCTTAAATGTAGAGCGATCTTCCTCGAGGTCGTATTCTATCAGTTTTATTCATTCATCTCTAAATTATTTGTGTTCGTATTTTGCAATCATGATTACTAGACTGATACTTCGGTAATTTGCACACTTCTATACATTTGCTGCCTTTGGAAATAGAATTCACATTTTTCTTGAATTGTGAGGGTATTTCGCCTGTCTCATACATATTGCAAAGCAGGTGAAATAATTTCATCGTGGATTGCTTTTAGTATGCACCAAGTCGTGTGGTACGATGGAGTCTTTGTTATAGCGTTGACATGTACCCACATTAATGCAGTATAAATATTAGAAATGTGAAAGGAATAGCCAATCGAGAGTTGAATGCCTTTCAATGTCCCATGCGATAGTCAGCGCCCACAGTTATTCATAAGTGAGCCGACTTCTTGCGACCTGGACATGCTGTATTTTGCTGTGTTTTCGAACTGGATATGGTTTGTTAGAGTTTTATATTAAGTACCATGTCCCAGCTGAAATTACAATGTTCCATTTCATTCATGTAAATTACCCAACAAATTCCTTCGGTTGTGAACACTATTGTCTCCCTCAACGATAGATTGAATTCAATGACTTTCGCTCTGGATATGAAAAGACGAAAAATTAAATCCTTCTTCATCTTAAATTTTATATATCGCCTTTAATCATCTCTATCCGACTGGAAACTATCTCATTTAATGTGGATTTCGTCATTGCCTCCTGCAGAAGATTTAGCTCCTCAGACATTCTAAGGTGTCACGTACACCATTTTCAGCAGGAAAGATCCTACATAATTTCAAGAAAAATTTCTGAAATAAAAGAATCAGTCCTATAACCTTTAATTCCACCAATCACTTGCATGACCACACTACAACCCGATGGCTAATCAAACAGATGAAGCTGGTTATCATGTTAGTTTTCTTATCCACTTTCCTTTGTGATTTTACCAGCCTTATGTTATTCTATTAGCGCTTACATCACCGAAACAATACAACAGAATCACGTATCTTTTAGTGAACTGAAAATAATTGCATACTGTGACAACTTATACACATTATAAGCCCAAAATCGTTTCTAACTATTGTACTTCTTCATATTAAAGTATTTCCCACAACAGTTTAAGTGAAAACATGCTTATCCACCTACATAGTGACATAAAGTCGTTGATGAGGTATGCGCTCATATCAGTATTAATTGGTAAACAGTGCTATTAGGACGCTGTGTAACATTATAGGGCCAAAGATAGTGATGTGCTCATGCGCTTATTGACGCGTTTCGATTGAATCATCTTCAGAATCTGTAAAGTTACAAACATCAGTAAGCCTGGTGTCACAAAAGCTAGAGAACTGTATGGACAAAAGAGATACCAAAGTACATTACAAACACAAATATCTTAAGTACATACCGTGAAGGGGGGGTTAACATAATAAAATTTTATGGCGTCAAGGCCCTGCTGAACATTACTAAAGCCAAATCACCCAGCATCGTCAAAGTAAACGGCAAACGTCACCAGGTGGCTCTAGTGTATTTGACAAAGGTAAGAAAAATAGAAACTATATAAAACCAAATAGAAAGAATTAAAATCTAGTAATCCTACAAAAATTTAACTTTAATATGGAGAGGACGAGACTATACAATACAAATGTATGCAGTACAATACAATAAATACTGATATGGGCGCATACCTCATCAACGACTTTATGTCACGTCTGGAAATAGTTTCTTTGTCCTTGAGGAATCGAAACTGGTCGAATAACTGCAGATTTTAATTCTTTCTATTTGGTTTTATATAGTTTCTATTTTTCTTATCTTTGGCATTTACACTAGACCCACCTGGAGAGCCACCTGGTGACGTTTGCCGTTTACTTTGACGATGCTGGGTGATTTGGCTTTAGTAATGTTCAGCAGGGCCTTGACGCCATACAATTTTATTATGTTATCCCCCCCTCCACGGTATGTACTTAAGATATTTGTGTTTGTAATGTACTTTGGTATCTTTTTTGTCCTTACAGATCTCTATCTTTTTGTGACACCAGGCTTACTGATGATTGTAACTTCACAGATTCTGTAGATGATTTAATCTAAACGCGTCAATAAACGTTGACCACATCACTATCTGTGGCCCTATAATTTTACACAGCGTCCTAATAGCACTGTTTATCAATTACTGATAGACAGAGTAAGTTGTAATTTGCGGCTGTTTGCTGATGATGCTGTGGTGTATGGGAGGGTGTCGTCTGTAACTGATTGTAATAGCATACAGGATGACTTCGACAAAATTTCTAGTTGGTGCGAAGAATGGCAGCTAGCTCTCAATGTAGAAAAATGTAAGGTGATGCGCATAAGTTGAAAAAGCAATCCCATAATATTCGAATACAGCATTAGTAGTGAGCTTCTTGATGCTGTCGCGTCGTTCAAATATCTAGGCGTAACATTGCAGAGCGATATGAAATGGAACGAGCATGTAAGGACAGTTGTGAGTAAGGCGGACAGCCGACTTCGGTTTATTGGGTTAATTTTGGGAAGATGTACTTCACCTGTAAAGGAGACCGCGTATAAAACGCTTGTACGACCACGTCTTGAGTATTGCTCAAGTGTTTGGGACCCGAAGCAGATCAGTTTAAAGGAAGACATAGAGGCGGTTCAGAGGCGAGCAGCTAGATTTGTTGGTGGTAGGTTCGACCAATGCGCGAGTGTCAAGGAAATGCTACGGCAACTCAGTTGGGGATCGCTGGAAGAAAGACGACGTTCTTTTCGTGAATTTCTGTTAAGTAAATTTAGAGGGCCGGAATTTGAAGCTGAGTGTAGTACGATCTTGCTGCCGCCTACTTACATTTCGCGTAAAGATCACAAAGACAAGATAAGAGAAATTAGGGCTCGTACGGAGGCATATAGGCATTCTTTTTTTTTCCTCGTTCAAGTTGGGAGTGGAATATGAAAGGAAATGCCTAGTAGTGGTACAGTGTACCCTCCGCCACGCACCCTACGGTGAATTGCGAAGTATGTATGTAGATGTAGAAGACCGAAACTTGTTTCATAACTGAATTAAACGTTTAAACTACGGCTGATGAAGTGTTCTTAGAAATTACTGACCAGCCGCAGTTCCACTCTCCATCTAAAACCACAGTTAGTGAAACGGGAAATAACAGAAATTTATTTAACGCCGCCCGTTGTGGAGAAATTCTGCTACGAGCGGCGAAGCTGTCCCTGCGGTGTACGTCGTGTGCCCCGGTAACCCCGCCGTCTGGAGATCTCGAGGATACGAAAGGAGACATCTCAATGCGCAACCGGCATGGTGCCGGACCTGATGTAGGTGATGTACTGGGACGTCTGAAGGAAGCGATCGGCGCGGTGAAAGACGGGCACGCGGGGCCATCCCTGGGTAGATCCCGGGAGGGGAGGGAGGGGCGTTGTCGCAACGCAGGCGGTGAGCGGCCGTGACGCAACGCGCGCACGCGCCGCGTATATAAGGGCGGCCTGCCCTCCACAACACACACTCACCACCGACCACGAGCAGCCGACGCCATGGAACAGGTACGCCAACGAAACACCACACTTACTAAATTATTTTACGAAACTCTTAACAGCAACTTTAACTGCTACATTGCTTTCTCCAAAATTCGATTTTTGTATACTGACCTAAGGGTTCAAAAACTTTCTAAAATTTTTGTTATGTTTGTTTCTGTACGGGTCAGTTTTGGATTTTAGTTAGGAAACCACATTCTTGAGGTAGCATCAACAGTAGAAAGACTTGCTTGATGCAGCATCGAACTCTTAATTCCAAAAATGTTTGTAAATCTATCGGACCAAACTGCGCGGTCATCAGTCAGTAGCTTACAAACTATGTAACCTAGGTAAACTAACCTAAGGACAACACACACACCTATGCCCCAGGAAGGTCTCGAAACTCCATGGCGAGCAACCGCGCGCTCCGCAGCGAGACGCTTTAGACAGCTCGGCTACTCCAGCGCAGCTCTTAATTCCAGATTGGCACTTACTTCCTACGCAATTATCCACTGGATGTGATCAAATATTCGCCATGCCCTATAGCTTTTAGCCCCTAAAGTTCCGTCATAATGCAGGTTATTTTCTGCTATCGGAACAGCACTATCACCCGGTTCTTCACTAAATTCTGTGGAACAGTCGTTATCAAAGTGCACCTAATTTTCAGTATAGATTTTTAACTGGAGATTCTTTCAGCTGCCCGTAGGTGTTGTAATGATACAACATGGACATATAAAACTTTGTGTCAGGGTTGGAATTCGAACCCAGGACCTCTTGCTTTCTAGACAGTTGCGCTAAACCACTACGCTATCCCAGATACACGGTCTTAACTCTTTCGGACCCTCTGGCTGGAACAGTCCTATTATCCGGTTCTTCGCCGATTCTGTGGAAAAGTCGTTATCACAGTGCACCTAATTTTCAGTATAGATTTTTAACTAGAGATTCTTTCAGCTGCCTGTAGGTATTGTCATGATACAACATAGGCATATGAAACTTTGTGCCGGGGTTGGAATTCGAACCCAGGACCTCCTGCTTTCTAGGCAGTTGCGCTAAACCTCTACGCTACCCCAGTCACACGGTCTTAACTCTTTCGGATCATCTGGCTGGAACAGTCCTATTATCCGGTTCTTCACCGATTCTGTGGAAAAGTCGTTATCACAGTGCACCTAATTTTCAGTATAGATTTTTAACTGTAGATTCTTTCAGCTGCCTTTAGGTGTTGTAATGATACAACATGGGCATATGAAACTTTGTGTCAGGGTTGGAAATCGAACCCAGGACCTCCTGCTTTCTAGACAGTTGCGCTAAACCTCTACGCTACCCTAGAGACACGGTCTTAACTCTTTCGGACCCTCTGGCTACAAATGTGTACATACCTTCTACGGTGTCTAAGATGGTTCAGAAGCGTTTTGTCATCTATGCAAAGAACATGTATACAACACCTGAGTGTTCAATCATTTCATCATGCACAATTACTGCCACTTGCGGAAGATGACTACAGAAATATTAAGAAGCGGGTGTTGCACTGCGCCGCAGTTTGCGAACCTCAGAGAACACGGAAATTGTGGGTTACTTGTATTCCAGTGTATAACTGAAAGTAGTAGTTGCTATTTTCTGATGTAGTCATTGAACGATCATTTTATTTAGTACAACAGTTGGTACTACAAAATTAATTAATATAGTTCTTAAAAAAGGCCTCGTTTTTCAGTATACGCAGTGTTGTAGAATGAAAATGGGCGAATATAATTGCATAAATCTTGCTTCTAAAATAATTGAAAATTTAACCTAAGAGTATTACGCGATTAAAAATAATTTTCTTGACAGAGAAAAAAATCAGGTCTGAATGAGTTAACGCAACTGAAACGACTTCGCAAGCACTTACCCTGCCTGAAACCAATCCTCATATCTCGGCCTACTTGGAGCATTGTACTCTTTTCCCAACAGGATTCCCGCCAGGATTACGGTCCTCATGTGCATACGCACTGAAAGAAGCATCACATCTTAGGATATTACTTCGCATATCACGGTATCAAGAATTTGGCATCGCAGTACTGTCTATTTGAGATGCAGTCAAGTATCGCTGTAAGCCAATACAAAGAATTTTAATTCCGAACCCACCACGTAGGAATGAAGGAAGGAAGTTTAGGGTTTAACGTTCCGTCGACAGCGTCGTCATTACAGACGGAGCTTAAGTTCGGATTTTTGTGGAAGGATGTGGGAGGAAATCGGCCTTGCTCTTTTGAAAGGAACCTTCCCGGCACTTACCTGAGTGATTTAGAAAAATCACGGAAAAACTAAATCTGGATAGTCGGAGGTGGATTTGAACCACCATCCTTCCGAATGCAAGTCCAGTGTTTTACCATTGCGCCACCTCGCTCGGTCACCACCTGGGTGTGGAGTCGGTCAGTAAAGACAGTGGGAAATTTCATTTTAGATGTACAACCAAAACTGAATCTTCCCTCGCTGTGGTGGAAACGCGGAATGACTAAAGCTATGAAGAAGTTGGTGGAACCACATGTCAACTTTGTAACAGTTAGAATCTCGATCTGAACGTTTTAACCCTACTCCGCCCTCCTGCTCCTCCCCTAGCTCTGGCACAATATTTTTAGTTTTGGCGACGTTTTATATCCAGGAAAACAACGAAAGTAAAAGTTGATTCCTCCATAACTAGCGTTTGGAGATTTTCTCGACGCCATATAGTTTGCAGTTGGGACCATATCTATTAAAGCTTAGTGACGCTGGCGTCCAAATTCGCTTTTGTAAACACTTTCTTTCAGCGTTTCGATACCAGCAGTACGTTCGTTTGAATCACAATCCTTCCGTTAAAAAGGTTTTTCCATAAGTAAAGTCTGTTGACGCTGATGTCCATTCCTACGAAATTTCCAGCTTCGAAGAACAGTAATGTAACCCGAAAAGATTCCGTACTCATCACAGCTTCACCTAGATTGCCTATAATACCTTTATGTAGTGACAGTTTCTCCATTTCAATATAGTATGTACTCTCTATCAGTTTCGTAATGCAAGATCATAATTCAGCTCTCGTTTTCAATAAAAAGTGATTATTCATTCCAGTGTCCTCTATGCAGAAGCAGCATGGCATTAAAATTTTCTCTAGCTCGGTGCACTGGTTCGATAAATTATTATGAATCGAGTCCTAAATCAATAATGAGAGTTTAAGAGACTGATATGGCTTTCATTTGGATCAACAAAGGCACATAACTGTACAAAGGTCTTTGTTACATCCAGATTTCATCACAGATGGAGAGCTTTACTGTGGCTGATTGTTAAACGACGATTAACGGTGAAACCTTCAGCTGTATGTTTAAAATTTTTATTCATTTGCTACGGGTTTTGGTGACATACAAGACCGTCATTAGGCACTCAATTTCTGGTAAAATTTTTATCTATTCGCTCCTACCGCTACAATGGATATAACTGAAAGGTGTAGTTAAATAAGGACTTGGAAACTTACAGATCATGGCTTCTCCGTTATTGGTGATGAAGATACACAGTTATCATGCGACCCTGATCAATAAATGTGTTTCAACAGTAATAACATATAACTATGACTCATGCTATTTTTTGCATTACATTATAATGCTGAACAGAATTACCAATTATACCCCAAAATAAAGTAATTGATAAATCGTCGGTTTCTTTTCACAGAGTCTGGTGCTTCTAACCCTCGCCGTTATGGGCGTGTTGGCTGAGCCGCCAGTAAATCGTCAGTACCTGCCTCCAGGAGGAAACGGCGGCCTCTCCACCCAGTACGGGGCCCCGAATGGTGGTGCCAACGGGATTTCTGGGGCAAATGGTCTGTCAACGAGCTACGGAGCTCCCAACGGAAACGGTCTTGGTAGAACGAACGGTCTGTCCACTCAGTATGGGGCACCCAACGGCAACGGCTTCGGCAGGAGCAATGGCGCTCCCTCCTCCTCGTATGGTGCACCTGGAAGGGGTGCTCAAAACGGAGGCTTCGGCGGCGGCAATGGAAGGGCAAACGGGCGTCCTTCATCACAGTACGGAGCTCCCAATGGTGGCGCTTCCAACGGGGGATTCGGTGGAACCAACGGCCTCTCCACACAGTACGGAGCTCCAAACGGAAACGGAGCTGCCAGGAGGAATGGAGCCTCAAACGGATTCGGGAGGTCCAACGGACTGTCAACACAATACGGCGCTCCTAACGGAGGAGGGAATGGGTTGAATGGCGCGAGGACGCCGTCATCAACGTACGGTGCCCCAAATGGAAACGGCTTTGGCGGGATGAACGGGCTGTCTACTCAGTACGGTGCCCCAAACGGTGTGGGTAATGGCTTTGCTGGAGGTAATGGTGGCCTGTCCACGCAGTATGGAGCCCCCAATGGAGGAGCCAATGGGGCAGGGTACAATGGTCTTGCTAATGGAAACGGCAATGGTTATGGCAACGGAGGTGCATCTGAAGACGGCCTTTCGGTAAGTACTACTCATCACTGTTAATTGTGTATTCATATTTTCCGCTCTTGAACTTCCTCCTGTTACGAAAGTTACCTCTCGAAACAATTTTGAGAATCAAGCAAAAATAGCATCAGAAACGTGTGCTTAATGATTTCCTACTACCAAAGGTTGTAATTTTTAATTAATAGTTGTACAATTGCATCATTTCAGTTGTAGACTAATATAATTTTTTTATTTGTTTATTTATTTTAGAAAATAATGGTACACTAAGCCATACTGTCTTTTGCTTCTGTGTATAACTGACAGGTGTGCATTAATAAACACTTTATAATTGAAACTTCCTGGCAGATTAAAATTGTGTGCCAGAACTAGGACTCCCACCTGCGACCTTTGCCTTTCGTGAGCAAGTGCTTTGCCGACTGAGCTATCCCGGCACGCTTCACGGTCCATCCTCACCACTTTACTTCTGTCAGTACCTCTTCCATACTTTCCAAGGCAAAGGTTCCAGGTGGAGTCCGAGTCCTGGCATATAATTTTAATGTGCCAGGAAGTCTCACATCAGCTCATACCCCGCTGCAAGTGAAAGTTTCATTCTGAAAACATCCCTTAGGCTGTGGCTAAGCCACGTCTCCACCATATGTTTTCTTCCAGGACTGGTAGTTCTGCAAGGTTTGCAAGACAACTTCTGTGATGTTTGGAAAGTAGGAGGCGAGGTACTGACAAAAGTGAAGTTGTGAGGACGGACTGTGAAGCGTACCGATATCAGTCGGTAGAGCGCTTGTCCGCGAAAGGCAAAGGTCCTAAGTTCGAGTCCCGGTTTCGGCATACAATTTTAATCTGTCAAGGAAGTTTCATATCAGCGCACACTATGCTACACAGTGAAAGTTTCATTCTATTTTATAATTCATATTAATGGAATGTATGACATTAACTTCGAATGGGAAAAGTTGTAAATGTGTACCCAGCTGGGTTTCAAACCCTGGGCTCCTGCTTTCTTGGCTGTTTCTCTGACCCCCTACACCACTGGGGACACAGCGATAATCACACCTTCACGGAATTACTCAAGCACGCTTCCCGTCAGATACAAATTCGCAACTTTACACTGCACACAAGAACTCAAACTCGTAGTCACTTTGTGCTAATTCCCGTAAGAGTAAGAGCCTAGTAGTGCCTCCACAATGAAGAAAGGATCATTGCCCATCATCGGCAAATTTTATAAGTTATATATATATGTGGTGTCTGTTCTTTCGGACATTTACACACATATATATGCCTGAGTGTTTGAATGTCCATACCAGTTTCGCTGGCTCTTCATTGTATTACTGTATGACTGGACTGCCTTGTGTGCTTGCAGGAACCAGCCAACTACGAGTTCAGCTACACGGTAGAGGACGCTGAAACCGGCACCGAGTTCGGGCACCGTGAGTCCCGGCAGGGCGACAGGGCGGAGGGTCAGTACCACGTGCTGCTGCCTGACGGCCGCCGACAGGTGGTCGACTACGAGGCCGACCAGGCCGGCTACCGCCCCACCATCAACTACGAGGACACGGGCCGCGGCAACGGCGGCTACGCCAACGGAGGCTACGCCAACGGCAACGGCAGCGGAAACGGTGGCTATGCCAACGGCAACGGAGGCTACGCGAATGGCAACGGAGGATACCCCAGCGGCAACGGAGGATACCCGGCAGGAAACGGTGGCTACTCCAACGGCAACGGCAACGGCGGCTACCCAAGTGGCGCCCCGTCCAACGGTAACGGAAGACAATCTGCTGGAAATGGACCCTACTGAACGTCGGTGGATATCGAAACTCTTCTTGGCTCACCACTCTGTTGTTCAATGCGTTTGTATTTTCTGTAAATATATTATTTAACGAATGTACAGCGCTCGTGTAAATACGCTTAATCGAAATAAAGGTATAGACAATTATTCAAATATTTTATTTCTACAAAGTTACATCCTTTTTTTTATTAAAACAGATAAATAGTAACACGATTAAAATAGTATTGCATCACATTTTTGTCCACTTCTTGTCTGGCTACAGAAAAAAATTGACACAAAATGGTGGCAAGAAAAACACCTTTTTTTAAATCAAGTATTCTCTGGTAATTTACTTACTCCATACTCTCGCAGTGCATATTGCTTCCAATACTCTCTTTGCCCATCAAATCTTATCCTATGTCAGTGACCATCTCTTCCTTCCCCACTATCGATCCATTTGTTCTTCCCCTCCCACCCTCCAAATGTTGAAATGTTCCTCCCATCACCTCGTCCTTTTTCTCTTCATTCCGCCTCTTCAGTTCATATAATCCACCCCCTCTCTATGAAAACTCGTATATATATATCCGTAAACATTCGTGGTGATCAGTGAGACTCTGCCGAAGTTCATTGAAACGTACCCTTTTCAAAGCGCCATACACTAACAATTTATAAAAACCCACTGCATGAAAACATTTAAACATCAGTATTCTAATAATTAGTAAAACAGTGTCAAATTCAGCTGTAATGTACGCTCTTGTTTTTGAGCAGCTGTACAACATTTGTTCAAAACATCAATAAAACTGTAGGTATGTCTCAAAGTTTATAAGTACCCTCCGCCATCGACCATATGATATTTTTTACAGGCAGAGATCTTCATCTTATTGCGATCATCAGGTGTAAAAAATTTCTTTTAAAGTCGGACTTAAACTGTAACTAAAGCAACCTGTGCCATCCACCATACCAAATATTATGTAGTAGTGACCTTCTTCTTCTTTTGAATATCAAGTGTGTAAAGCACCAAGCTTTGTATAAATTGTAAACTAACACACGCACATAAATGGACACTCTTCTTCATATATGAGAATGATGAAATTAAAACTCTCTAAGTTTAGTGTTCATGTATTATATGCAACGAAGGAATACAAACGTGCCCTTTCATTCCATAAATGCAGCTCCCAAAAAGTTGTGTATGAGAGGTTACCTTCCAGTAGGCGTCGAATTTTTGAAATATTTCTTTTTTTTCTGTTTTCCATCTGTTTCATTGTGTCTTTGTGCTTCAACTATTATTTTTTTCTGACTAAGCCACCCCTATATTAAAGAAAAATGAAATAAAAAAAAATCTAACGGCTCATGCTATTTCTGAGATATTGCTACTCATTTTTGTTAGTTCCCTGAACTATTGATAACAATAATATACGTTCAAAAATGTAACTCTTCGAAAGTACAGTAGTCCGATTTGAAGTTTCTACACTCATAAAAATCGCAGGCGTACGCTATTAGTTCTTTCTGAAATATCGTTTCGTCATTCTGGAATATAATGCAGCTATGAGAGGCCTACCTCACTCAATGTTGAAGGAATGGTCTAGTAGAGACACCACAAAATTGTTCTTTGAAATGTTGAAATGTCTGTAAATCTATGGGACTCAACAGTTATTAGTCCCTAGCTTACAAAAAACTTAACCTAAGGTAAACTAAACTAAGGACAACACAAATACCCATGCCCGAGGGTGGAATCGAACCCCCGACGGCGGACGGCCGCGCGCAAAGTGTTCTTTCTACTTAATGTATCGTGATTCGAATTAATTCCTTTACTAAGAAATACGAAAACACAGGTTGCCTAAAATCGCTTAACGAAAATCGTAAATACTGATTTCAGCAGATCCAGGCTGCCGTCATCAGGTCTTGAAGCGATCTTAAGCAATCTGTGGTATTTTGGATAGTATTTAAGAAAAATGAAATATGTCATATCCATAGTCTCAGAGAATGTGAAAAATATATCAGTTCTTTTACTTCGACAAAAGTTACGGAAGCAATCACTTAAAGTAGAAATATTGTTCCTCAGCATCTTCCAAATGCGTGCCATTTTAAGAGAGTTTTACACCGATATATTCCTTGAGTCAATGATCAATTATTGACGCTGGATCTCTTTATCAATGCACAGTATTACTGTTCGTTTTTGGAGCATCACCTGCTGACCAGCTTTGCAAAAGAAACTGCAACACTTCCTGTGCAACCCACGCATTATTTTGCACGACAGACCGCAAGCTGTGGCAGCTCTGTTCGGTCGATGGGACTGTAAAGTACTCTACCATCCACCACATTCCCAAGACTTATGTCCTTGTGACTTTGATTTGAGTCCCAAGATGGAGGAACCACTTTATGGCATTCGCTTCAGAACTATTCCAGAGATTCGACAGGCAGTAGACAGCTCCATTTGCACCATCAACATAACAGGCTCTTCTAACGGTATACTACGCCTTCCACATCCCAGGCAACGGATTCTACACAACGCTGGTGACTATTAACGACTGATACAAAAGCGTTACATGTTTGCGCCTGTTACTGTCTTTCAAAGGAGTTGCCACTATTTAAGTTCCAACCCTCTTACACAAATGGTGCCACAGCTTAATGGTAACTGTAAAGATATAATTAATAATAGTGGTTCTGGTAAAGATAAATTAAGCTACAGTGTACAACGTTTCAGAGACCAGTATATTATTTAATTTTCCTATATTATTTAACGCGGAATTCATTATTCATTCAGTTTATTGTGAACAAATCGAAATTTGCTAACTTATCGAGGTAGCAACTTACTTTGCTTGTTTGAAATTAAATACTGGCTGCAGTCTTTATTACAGAATGAACTTCTTGTCAGACTGTTTGAAATATTGGCTTTGGCCTCAATAGTAGTCTGCGATGAATGTTCAAATTCAAATGTTTGTGTAGCTTTTGGGACTTAACTACGAGGTCATCAGTCCCTAAACTTATAAACTACTTAAAAACTAGCTAATACTAAGGACGACACAAATATCCATGTCCGAGGGGGGGATTCGAACCCCCGACCGTAGTGACCGTACAGACCGTGACTGGAGCGCCTCAGTCCGCGTGGAAGAGAGACAGACAGAGAGAAAGAGAGAGAGGGGGGATCAAACTTCGTAACGGATGACTTAAGTGATGAAAGGGTAACGTTGGATGAAGTAACGGCTGATTAAGGCTATTAAATGAAATGTGCGTATGTCTGAAAGACCTCATCTGTCAAGTCCGATCACCTTCTATGAGTCTGTTTATCTGGAACCACTGCGTGACTGACTCATTAATAGCGTTGGTAGCAAGGAGACAAACACACGCGCACATACACTTTTCCGAGCTAAAGTAAACCAAGTAGGGGGTCGAACACAGCGTCCCGTGATAAGAGAGACAGCAACTCTAAGCACAAACAACCAATTTAATACTGTGGCATTGTTTCTCGTGTTGTACCATCACATTAACTCGCAGACTATTCTAGACCAGGAACCACTTTGATATCTTAGAAGGACAACAAGGTTGAAGAAAAATGTATTTTGCCAAGCTAAAAACAAACTTTCATCAAAATTCTGAAAGTATTCGTCGAACTCAAACGTAATTTGTATTGGCAGGAGTAATATGACGGCGACATTCAGTAGAAAATTATTAATGGAACAATTTGATTTTAGAGATCTAATCTTATATTTTGGTTCTGTAATTCTAGAACTAATACTGTTGCTCAAAGCTGCACCCTGCCATCACTTAGTTTCAATAGGTTGGTTGATTTGCTTTTATGCAGGTAACCCTTGTTCACCTCATTAATTCGCGAAGAAAACTGTAAGAAGGCGATTTTCGAAATTTTATTACACCATTTTTGCTTTATAAAACAAATCAGAGTAAGAGGATGGATTGAATCTTGTTCTTGCCAAATTTCTGTCATTTCGGAATTCAAGGAAAGCCGGAGGTGGTCAAATGAATAGAAAAAAAAGATTTTTTTGCCATCAACAATTAATTGGAACATTTCTCTCCAATGCAAACTTTGAATTATTATTCTACTCGTACTAGAACTCGAGTTATTACCATTTCACTGAAGCTGGAGTGAATACCGAGCGGTGCGGTTGAATGCATCTAACGTCCTCTCGTGACTCCTGGTGCAAATATAATGGCAAAAAGGACTATGATCACAAGCATTGTTTGCCAGCAGCCTTGATAGACATAATAAAACCAATTTTTCATGACTTAGCACAGCCAGAATTGTTACAAAAATGTCTACATGGAAAAACGCAGAATCCTAATGAGAGGCTAAACAATTTAATTTGGACAGTGATTCCTAAAAGAGTGTTTGTATGCATAAAAACACTATACTTCGGCATTTAAGATGCAATAGCAACCTACAACCAAGGAAATAGTACGAAGTGTGAAGTATTGAAGGCATTACGATTTCAAGCTGGAGTGAACACTGTACGAGCACTAAGAAATATTGACAGAGATAGGGTAAGAGGAACAGAAAGAAGAGAAAGGAATACGAAATATGATGCAACAACAGGCCAGAAGAGAAGATCAAAACGGAAGCTTTTGGAGGATAAAGAAGAAGACCCTGATAATCAATCCTATAATGCAGGAATGTATTTAAAAAACTTTGAAGCCATTTCCCGTGAATTTTCCGAATGTAAGGAACATTTTCTCAAAGTCCACTCAAACTAGGCAGATGAAATTTTTATACATCACTCCTAGTGGTCAAACTTAAATTGTAACACACCCATTTAGCAATATGTTCCGTAGTTTCATTTTAATTTAAATTAAATTAAGCATTTTTTGGTAAAAACGTTGGGTCATTAATAAAAAACAATAATTTAAAGGAAACTAGAAAGGATACACTAATATCCTTCCATCATAACTGCAATACTAAACCACCCTATACAGGGTGATTCACGAGGAATCTGCAATACTGTGGGAGGTGATAGTATGGGTAATTCTGAACAAAAAACGTTATATGAACATATACCCGATTTCCAATGGTTACCGAGAAAAATGTATTTTCAATGAAAACAGAGAAAAATTATATGGAAAAGTATGTGTCATGTTTGTTTACAACTGAGAAGTGTATTCATTCATTTCAAACAATGTAAACACATGTAGGTTACTTAATTCGTTATTAAAAATGTTGTACATTGATGACATGATTCATGAAATTAAACTGTACCACGATAGCGTCTCTTGCGCTACAGTGTAGCTGACGCCGAAGTTCACCAATGGAAACACAGATGGCAACAATGTTCTTCACGCGCAGTGTTCCGTGGTATTCAGTGCCGCGTAGTTCGCGTGAAGAGAAGTTAAATGTGTCCTGTGTCTGTGTGAGCATGTTGAAGAAACGGTTGAAAATGCCGCACACATTTACGCGTGAAGGTATGCAGACATGTTTTTTGTGTACGGTTTGTGTCATGGAAATGCACTTCAGGCTGTGAATGAATATCCTGAATCACCCTATATATTGAAAACATTTCAAATTATTCGGTTTGGTAGATTGTTCATAAATGTTCCTCAAACTTTGTGATTTTAACATGGGCAGCATAGGTACCTCTGACTCCCCTTAATAAACGTTAAAATAGTACCGATGTTATCTATGTCATTACCAGTTGTCAAGTTACCATGGACACATAATAGGTCACGTAACAAGGAATTAACAATTTAAAATGAACAAAAGTTTGGAATTTCACTTGTTTCGTGGGCCATATAGTCCACGGGCCGCAGGTTGGAAGCCACGGGTTTGCAGGGGCGACCGCGCGGTTTGCAGGCAGCGTAACAGCTGAGCCGCAGCCGAGCGCCGGCTGAAGGTCGACGTCCTACGTCACGACGCATGGGGACCGGTCACTGCACCGCGCAACAGCAGCAAGAGCAAGGCCACGACACTGCAGCCGCAGGCACCGCCTGCCGAGTAACTGGCAACCGCAAGACCAGCCCGTCTTCTCGTACAAGCCTGTAGGTAATGTCCTCATGTTGATCGACGGGCGATCTCAAATTTATTTAGGAGAAATTATACACTTCCTAGCTAAAATCGATATATTTAGAGGGCTACGCGGATAAGAAAACTGATATCAAAACCAACTGCAGGACAATCTGAATAAGATACCACTATGGAGTAATAATTGGCAATTGACTCTACAACATTAGAAGTGTGAAGTCGTCCACATGAGTACGAAAAGAAATCCGTTAAACTTCGTTTACAGGATAAATCAATGAAAAGTGAAGGCCGTAAACTCCACAAAATACCTAGGAATTACTATTGCTTCAGATTTAAGCTGGAAGGAACACGTAGATAATTTCGTGGGAAAGGCGAACCAAAGATTGTGTTTTATTAGTAGAACCCTTAGAAGAGGTGATATCGGGCGTTCCACAGGGTAGTGTCATCGGTCCTCTGCTGTTCCTTATTTACATAAACGATTTAGGGGAAAATCTAAGTAGCTCCCTTAGGTTGTTTGCAGATGACGCCGTCAATGACTGTCTAGTGAAATCATCGGAAGATCAAAACCAACTGCAGAACGACCGGAATAAGATATCAGTATAGTGTAGAAATTGGCAATTGATTATAAATAATGAGAAGTGTGAAGTTGTCCACATGAGTACGAAAAAAAAAATCCCTTAAACTTTGTTTACAAGATAAATCAATCAAAAGTGAAGGTCGTTTAGGAATTACTATTACTTCAGAATTAAACTGGAAAGAAGACGTAGATAATGTCGTGGAAAAGGCGAACCAGAAACTGGTTATTAGTAGAACCCTTAGAAGATGCACCAGAACTTCAAAAGAAACTGCATACACTACGCTTGTCCGTTCATTTTTGGAGTACTCATGCCCAGTGTGGGATCCTTATCAGTTGGGATTGACGGAGGACATCTAAAGAGTCCAGAGAAGGGCAGCTCGTTTCGTATTGTCACGATACAGGGGATACAGCGTTACGGAAATGATACAGGATCTGGGATGGGAATCATTACAACAACGGCGCTTTTCTCTGCAGCGTGGGCTACTTACGAAACTCCAATCGCCAACATTCTCGTCCGAATGCGAAAATATATTGTTGACTCCCACTTACATAGGTAGAAATGACCATCAGAATAAAATACGAGAAATATGATCTCGAACGGAGAGATCCAGGTATTCTTTCTTCCCGCGCGCTATTCGAGAATGAAATGGGAGATAAATAGTATAAGGGTGGTTCGATGAATCCTCTGCCAGGCACTAAAATCTGATTTTCAGAGTATGCCATGTAGATGTAGATGTAAATCCACATCCGCACCACATCCGCAATGCCCATATCCGCAACCGTATCCGCATCCGCGCTACTTTATCCGCACCCGCAAGATCGTTATCCGCATCCGCAGATATTGAAGTTTTGAATGGATAGCAGTAACAGATAGCAGTACTGAAAACCATGGTATGTAATGATATAATTATTATTTGAGCGTCATTTCTGCGACAACTACGTTTGATTTCTCGAATTACGGTAACTCTTTTATACCAACTCCAAAACAGGCTATTCCAAACAGGAAAACATTGGCGCTCCGGACATACACAGTAGCGCTTCGGAACCCATGTGGTCGGAACATCTTAAATTTCAGTGTTTGAAACTGATCTGCAATTGGGACATTTTACTGTGTTTACATTAAAAAAACAATTTCTTTACAAAAGGGTGCAATATGTACCTTCCTACATACGTTACTTTCACTGTACACCGTATCTGATTATGAAACTTGCTATAAAATGCTATTGTCAATCTTTATCACCTCTATCACCATTTATCCCATGAATGTTTGTTTGTATGTTTGTTCGTATTTTATGCGCAGCTGTACCGTTCGTTCCGTTGCGATGAAACTTTGCCAACATTTTGCTAGCACTTTCGTGACGGTTATTGACACAATTAAATAAGTGTAAGATACATAGTTTAGGAGATATGACATAATAAACAATGAAATGCGCGGTTAACTGCTGCTTCACGCAACAATGTTGCACATCTGCGAAACCAATGGACCGATTTTAACCAAATTTGCTCGCACGTATTCCTTCATTGAGGTAACAATCAATGTCGGGGGAAGAACCGCAACACATAGTTCAGGAGTTATGATGTTTTAAACAGTTATATGGAAAAAAAATAGGCCGGCCGCGGTGGCCGAGGGGACTGGGCGCTCCAGTCAAGGTCTGCACGGCCACTACGGTCGGGGGTTCGAATCCCCCATCGGGCATGGATATTTCTGCCGTCCTTAGCATAAGGTAGCAGATAAGTAGTTTGTAAGTTTAGGGACTGATGACCCCGTAGTTAAGTCCCATAAGCTTATCAAACATTTGATCATTTTGGTTAAAAAATGCGGCATCATGCGACACGTGAATAAGGCTTTATTCGCCCCCCCCCCCCCCCCAATCTTCATGAAATTTTGCACAGGAAATTTGGCATGGCGCCTCTTTTGGGCAATGGGCCGATTTGCCATCCCGAAAGCGCTTGACAGATCGCAGATAAGACACGGTCGCGTGAACGGTTTAGGCGCAGATCCCTTGAGTACAGCTACGTCCGCTGTGGCCAGGAGATGAGGATAACAGACTTCCACTCTACCTGGGCCCTGAAAGGATTCCAAGAATGTTCACAGGCTTGAAGGTTTCAGCTATCATTTCGACACAGGTACTGGTCAGATACCTCGCTCTTTATGCACATATAAAACGCGAATATCTTCATCCGCGTAGACCTCTAGCTATATCAGTTATTTATACAAGATGATCGGTTTCGCCAGCAAAGTTGCCATCATCTAATGCCCATTTTTGCGCATTTATCAAAAATAGGTTATACTCAGTTTTTATGTCAGTATCCTGTTCAGACTCTAGCCGACTTTTGGAAAATGAGTGAAAAGGGGATCAGATAATGGTAAACTTCGCTTACCGAATCAAGTCATCCTGAACAAATAACTGACACAGCAGTCCTGGCTTGCATTTATCTTAACTCTTTAATTCAGCGCAATGTTCCTAGTGAATGAAAAATGCGCAAGTGACTCCCGTTTATAAGAACTGACCCATATAAGTACAGGCCAATATCGTTTACATCAGTTTACTGTAGAATTTTGTAACATATTCTCAGCTCCAATATAGTAAATTTTCCTTCAGACGGATAAGCTTCTTTCTATGAATCAGCACGGGTTTAGGGTACATCGTTCGTGTGAAACTCAACTTGCCCTTTTTTCACATGACATCTTGCGAGCCATGGATGAAGGGCTAAAGGCACAATTTGTTTTCTCGATTTCAAAAAGGCATTTGACGCGGAGCCACACTGCAGACTGCTAACGAAAATACGAGCACATGGAATAAGTTCACAGATTTGTGACTGACTGGAAGACTTACGAAGTAATAGAACGCAGTACGTTGTTGTCAACGGCGAGTATTCATCAGAGACGAGTGTATCGTCTGGCGTGCCCCAGGGGAGAGTGATAGGACCACAGTTTTCTTCTATCTATAAAAATGATATAATACACAGTAGTAACTTGTAATTTGCGGCTGTTTGCTGATGATGCTGTGGGGTATGGGAGGGTTTTGTCTTTAAGTGACTGTAATAGCATACAAGAAGACTTAAACAAAATTTCTAGTTGATGTGAAGAATGGCAGCCAGGCACGAGTGTGACGGTAATACCTCCGAGGGAAAGTGTCAGAGGAAGTGTTAGTGAGACAGATAAATTATATAACACTCCAATCACTTTTATCAAACTCTCTTTTATATCAGCGATCCCGCCGTAAGCTCAATGTTATTTGCAGAGTATTTATGAGAATGTAAATGTAGATGATAACTGTTACATTATTTAGCTAAAGGGCTCGTCAAAATGGCCTATGGTACATTAATTTAGTTACTAACACAATCGAATCCAGTTAAAACTATAGCATCAACATTTGCAGAAAACTTACGCCAAAACCAACATAAAATCATCACCAGAGGCACGGACATGGAAGTCATATGAAGAAAAACTAGAAAAAAACACCTTCTTATCCTTCAAGAAAACTACCATGTCCAAGAAGCAATAACAGAAAAGAAACATCTCATAAATGAGCAACCAAAACTAGGGGGCCACACTTCTAAAGATTGAGCACCTATCCACAACAACAAACGTGAATATATAACTATCCCCCCCCCCAACACACACACTATTAAAGCAATATCCCCCTCATAATACCTCAAAGCACTGCCCACACCCCTTCCCTCCCCTCACTAGATCCCAAACGCACTAGCATTTACATATCTACCGGACTTCTCAGACATCCTGTTCCATAAATTTAAAAATTACAGTATACACACATACAAACATGGATTTAAAATAAATAAATGAATAAATAAGTACGTCTGAAACGTTACTAACAATCACAAACCAAGCAAAAACAATTGAAGAGATAGGTACAACAGTGTGACTCTATGGTGAAGTGATAAACGAAAAGGCATTCCACTAAAATCGGATGGTGTGTAAATTTACGCAAATTCAAAAAAGTGAAATTACAAAAAACGAAACGAAAAAATATAAAAAAATAGGCGAAATCTGCCGTGGAAATAAAAGGACGCACATCACAGACCGATCAACTGCAGCCAACAAGGCGGAAAAACAGCAGTTGGATATAAGGAACATACAGTAACACCGTGAGTAGACTATAAATCAATTTAAAAACACACAACGTGCACAAACGTAAAAATAATATAAAAATAAAATTAAACTTTTTTAAATGTATATATGCGAAACGAATTTTACAAACTGATGTATCATTTATAGAACTACAAATAAAAGTAAAATGCGTCTGGCGTAAATAATTGCTTAATTGTGGTCCGGTTAAACAAGGAAAACCTATGAATACGCCAATCTGTTGTTCCTAAAGTTATTTGAAGGCTGTTTATTTAAGGTTAATTGATCAGTTTAGTTCCCAGAATTAGCTGCCCAAATGTACGTTTTGGTTTCAGAAGTGGTTCACCAAGCAAAAATTTTATATTTTCTTTTCTTCATGATGTACCTTAGAGATTAAATAAAAAACTGTGAAGGCTAGGCATATTCTTTGATTTTACTGAAGCATTTGATTGTGTTGATCAGAAGGTATTGTTGCAGAACTTGTCACGTTGTAGAGTAATAGGAGTAGCTCTCAATTGGTTCACCTCTTGCATTGATAAGAGACAATAGTAGATGATCCTCAGCAGTGTTCAAAGTGGAGGTGATATGCACTCACAATGCTTCAAATTTATGTGGGGGGCCAAAGGTTCTGTTCTCGGGGCCACTGGTGTTTCTCATTTATATAAATGATATGCCTTCAAGCATAAAGGTAATTGAAAGATATTTATTTTTGTTGATGACAGGAGCTTGGTAGTGAAGGATGTTGTGAATATAGTTGCTGTATCAGATAATGAGTTGAAGGAATAAACTCATAGTTCGAAGAAAATAAATTACGGCTAAAAGACAGTATGAATCAATTCTTACAGTTTTTAACATGCAATTCAAGAAAAACTGATATTTCAGTTACACAGTGTTGGCACACGTTAAATGAGAATGAACGCTTCAAATGTTGCTGTATTGTTTACCATTCGAACGCTTTCTGAGATAAGTGGTAGTTCAGCACGGAAGGTAGTCCACTTTATTTATTTTTAGCGTAAACCCGCGGCTCCGCTCGTGTGTTGGTTGATTATGATGTATAAGCTATCTTTCAGTAGTGTGCTATGAGACTGGTTTTGAAGGATGAAATGAAATACAATACCTTCTTTAGAAACAAACATTTTAATGAACATTACCAGGAAAGTAAGTAGTGTAGATCAAATTACACGTAAAAATGCACTCGTTTCGAAGAATCCAATCACGAAATTCAACAATAATGATTGCAATAATAGCACAGATCGATCACTTGTAATGCGCGAAACGTCAAATCGATTTTTTTAAAGAGATGTAATAAAAGAAATTTCTTTTTTACTGCTTTATTTATTATATTTCCTTATTCGGATGCTTATCCTTACAGAGAAAGAGCTGAAGACATTGGAGCACGCATAGACCAAAGATATCGTCTGTGGCATCACGTTTCGCTGTATGTAACCTCCTTGCTATAGTGTCGCAAACGTCAAAGCTGGCCTTCAGTCCGAATTTTTTTATAATTTGACGAATTTCAACCACCATATCTTCCACCCCCTCATAACTATGGGCATGGAGCTGCTATGGTGTACAACGGGAGACTTCGGACAATAAATTACACCCAGACCATTCGTTTGCGTTGTGAAGTTTCCTGTAGTTTAACACACACACACACACGTAGAATTTTATATACACCGATAACTTTCCATCTCAAGCGTAAACCGAATAGACATTCACATTAGCTATCCGATCGCCATAAAACCATGCCTAAAGCCTTCCCCGGGTAGACATTAGTAACTGTACAATTTTTTAGCTTTTAATGTCTTGTGGTTGAGACGTGATAAACGTACACCGAACAGACATTCACATTTATAGATTTATGCATTTATTTTACCTGGCAAGATTAGGGCCTTCAGGCTCTCTCTTACACCTAACCGGGCTTACTGAAGGTGAACGTTACTGATTATCTTTCCCTTATGATCTATGGTGCTATGTTTCACATGGGATATTTATTGCGCAGAAACTGGCAGTTGTCGCAACGGGATATACTCGCTTACTTCTTGTCGACCCCTGTTTGTAGCCTGGGAATTATGACATTGGTTTCAGTACGTATTTTCTTTAATGTCGTATGTTATTAATAATATTTTTTCTTTTCCAAGAGTCCGCAGTTTTCACTCAGTTAATAGCAGACAGTAATGGAATTGGATTTGCATCGTATCTCATTCACCCTCTCGCGTAGAGGTGGGCAGCATTCTGTTGCATCCATTTTTAATAAGCTGTCAAAAGATTTCAAAATACTTACTAGCAATCCTCAGACTTTCAAGGATAGACTGAAAAGTTATCTCAAGACTCGCTCTATTCTGTCGTGGAATTTCTGCAAGAAATAATAATAATAAAAAAAGTACGTTGTATATTCCTATTACTTATGGTTAGATCTGCCATGTGGATATGATTACTGTATCTTTATCTATCACTACTCTTTTGTTACAATTTCATGTGCTGACTCGTTCCATGAACGTAGAGACTTGCTCCTTAATTTGGAGCTGCTTAATGTAATAAATATGGGGCCGAGGGGCCGAGGGTATTTAAAGGGCCCGCTACCGGGCTAGAACCCAGTTCCCTTCGAGCAGCCGTAGCGTGCGGATCTCCGTACCGGCGCGTTTCCAGGAGCTCAGTCCGTCAGTTCACCTGACGATGGCGACATGTTTGATCGCCGAAATATTGTGCCCGTTGGTCACTATAGACCGGCAGTACACCCGTGGATATTTTGATCATGAATAAAACAAATAAATAAATAACACCTACTTGGTTTATACTTTGATATCAATCTGAGCCTTATGCCTGCAAATACTCCATGTTAATGGATACAGACTAATGATTGTCTGACAGCTACTTGACTCCGTTATCTGTTGGTGGGTGTCACTGAAACCAGTAGACGCGGCGTATTCGCCGTGCGCCTTGCTGCAGTACGCGCGGCCGGTCGCGGTCGGGGGTTCGAGACCCCCTCGGACATGCGTGTTTATGTTGTCCTTAGGTTAGTTTACCTTCGTTTAAGCAGTTTGTAAGCTACGGACTAATAACCTAGCAGAGTCCGATAGATTTACAAACATTTGAACAGTTTTGAAACCAGTATCATCAGTGCATCCACTATATTCCAGGTGGCATCTGCCGTCATCTCATCAAATCCGACGTCATCATTAAAGGAGTACTGATTGTTTTCTTTTTTTTGCAGCAGTCTATATTTATAGCGAAAAAATAAAAGAAAGTAAGTTGTCGCTTAAATGCCCGTTTCGTTTTAGGAATTGTAAGGGCTTCAGACATTCCTGATGCTTGAGAGTTGAAGCTAGACCGACAAGATCCGAAGACATCTAAGAAAGCCAACGAGAATGTAAAACGGTATACCGTACTCAAAGTTCTGAGTAAATCAGAAATGTAGAGATGGATGGTTGATGTGGTATATGTAACGTAAAGGAACCAAAAGCGAACAGGAAAAATGGAAGACTGAACGTAGTGACAGACAAGGATGCAGCCTCTCGCCATCTATCTTCGAATATTTGCATCAAATAAGAAATGATGCGAATTAGGGAAAGGTTTACGAATGGGATAAAAATTCAGGTTGAAAGGCAATCGATAACAAACTTCGTTGATGTCATTGCTATCCACATGGCAAATCATGATTTACTGGATATTTTCAATTGAATACTTAAATAAAATAAACAAGACGTAGATAACGAGCGGTAGCAGAAATTAAATTACTTTAAATTCTACGAGAGTTCAGAACCACAAGGCGGAGGAAATTAAGGGTTGTCCCTAGCTTTAACCCTAGAACGGTCGGGCGAAAAACGTTTCAAGAACGGTCGGGCTGGGTCTGAGAGACCCAATATATAAAACACTTTTAACAAGTGACGAAGTGTATATTTTAATAAAATGACTATTTTTTTATTTTATTCAGATAGTACTAAATGATATAGTGGCAATATTTTACCTGGCTGAATTGTACAATAATTATAATGAAATAAAACTGAAAAACATACCACTTTGTAGTACCAAATGTTATTAAACAGAATATACAAGAAAATTTCATTGAAATATGAAAATAAATGAGAATAAGTACAATAACTAAGAAGAAAAAATGTTGAATTACCACTACATAAATGGAAATTGTGAACATATGAATACTTTGTGAGGTATAGGCCTCTAAAATCGTCGCTTTTCAAAACATTCACCGCAAACTATTTCTGCATGCGCCAAGCATAACCACACCTTGCAAACTTTGCGAAAGTATTTTGTTTTGCTGTCTTTGCATTCGTAGCATCTTCCCCTTCTCCCTGGTTGTGGATCTTCAAGTATGCCTTGTTCTTGGGTGCTGGAGAGGTTAGAAGCAAGCCTGCAAATTTGGCGCGGAAGGTTTGCCTGAGTTGCGCGCATTTTCAAATATGGTGTTACGAGAGACTTCCCTAGCGTTCTCAGGTACTCTCTTCTAACTGTACCATTTCCGTTGGCTTTGTGGGAAACAAGTTTTTCTCCATTTAGTTGCTCCATTCCTTCATTTGTAAAAGCTTATAGGTGACGTACCTGAGTCAGAATGATGAGCTGTACTTGAATCAACAACAGTAGGTGCATGAATGCTGCCAGAAGGCTGAACATCTTCCTCTTCATCGCCACTAACTTACTATTGCTTGCATGGTCACTGTTTATTTCAAAGTCTGGGTCCGCATCAGAATCATTTACTTCACTGTCATTGTCATATAAAAATTCACTGTACGAGATACTTTCTCGTGCCATTTTATACTATAAACTACTGACTGATAGCTTGGTGTTAGGAGATCAAAAATAGTCCGCAAAGTAACTGGTAACTCAACGATACAACAAAATATAAACGGGATCGCACTGGCAGAAATTAGTTACGTAGACGATCGGGCTGGGTCTGACAGACCCGCGCGCTTTTTGAAAGACTGCCAAACAATGACTAAACAATGAAAGACCTCGTTCAAGCTGTCAACGCTTTCTCTCGTGCGTTCCAGGAAGCTAGCGGATCGCTCGAGTCAAATCAGCAATTATAAGAATATAAAATCAGTGAAACAAAAACTAATGAGTCTCACACAACCGGCCCGACCGTTCTAGGGTTAAAGTAAATTGATGAATGAAGGACACAGAAATCATATTATCACGGACAAGTGAATTCTGCTATTATCAAACGTAGGCCTTCATTCAAAGATTACGTTTGTGAGAAAATACTACACCTAATGCGTATGGAAGAATGCGGACTGTGGGAATACTGAAATAATAAAAATAATTATAATAATCGAGATGTTTCCGGAGTTACAAGAACAGACAGGCCAGAAGTGGTTTTCTTGGCGAATGGGTGGAAGAATCAACACATTGGAATCGTTGAAAAGAAGAAGAGGCGAATGATCGGACGTTTTGAGACATATATACGGTGGAAATAAAACTGTGGACAAACACCAATCCTCCTCTCCCCAAACCAGACCCCCCCCCCAAAAAAAAAAAAAAAAAAACACCTATCAATTAGTTTTGCACTAGGATAGAAGCGTTGTCGTTAGTGTGTAAGATGACTGCGTTGGCCATTAGGATGCAGGCATTCGTGCATTCCACATGTTCTACATTAACATCGGGCCGGGTCTTGCGAAGCCTGAGATTCTCGCGCCCCTCCGCAACGCTCCAGTTGCGAGCGACGTGACGTATGTCGAGGTCGGAAGGCTGGCCGTGGCGAGGGAGCGGCCAGTGGGCTGATACACGGGCCGATGCGCTGGGAGGCGGGGGCGGGGCGACGCAGCGTGGCCGCGGTGACGCAACGAACTACTGTGCCGTCCAACCAGACGCTGGCGATCGCCGCCTATATAAGGGGGCGGCCACAACCCTGAAGTCGCCACAGCTCCCACCGCCTCTCCACACAACGCACCATGGCCACGGTGAGTGCTCTTCTTCTGCTTACCACGAAAGTGTTATCCACGTAGGAAAAGTCTGCTTGGACTCAATTCTTCAAGAACCTCACCTTATTACTTGAAGGGAGATTCCACAGGAAGTATCTTTGTAAAGAAAGGATAGCAGAAATTTTGCATACTCTTGACGACGATTTCATTTCTTATTGGAGAGGGACAGTGTCAACCGTATCATTTATCATTTTGCTTGTACAGGGAAAAGACGGATAACTTAAATTGGAATATTGTAGCCTTAAATCAGTAAACTTATGTAAAAAAATGCTTCATCAGCTTAAATAGCCATATTCAGGTCGTCATTTAAGTAATGTAAGACCAAATTGTGGGAATGGATTTGAGACCCAACATTCACCGTCCAAGTAAAAGCATCTGCCAACAAAGCGTACAGTCGAACTGCAAGTGCAGGTAGTTAAAACGTGGCTTCTTCAACCCATTCCCACTTGAAGATGTAGCTTTAACCTACTAATCCCGTTATGGTCCCAAATGTGGACTATTATACTTCAATGGCAGAGTGATTTTCACATTTGCTGTTGCCATGCACACAAATGTTCGCTAAATCTAGTTGTTTGAACGTGGATCTAAATCGACGCTCCCTGATCTCGAGATCATGGAGTTACCATTGACAAATTTCGTTCAGCATGTCCTAATACAGCTAAGGTAATTCCGATAGCTTTTATACCGAATAAAATTCCGTCGAAGCCGTCATCAGTATGGAGCGTGAACTGCGGATGATCAGGATATGCTAAATTAAATGCAACCAACAGCCGAAAATGTGATTTAAATAAACACTTACTGTCTGGCATTGAAGTTATCTTCAGATCCCTAAAACAAATGGAATTCTAATAGCCTGTTAGACGGTATTAGGAGATAACTCAATTGGTGTTGTTAATTCCTTTTTACACAATCCTTCTCTCTGTCATGGCAACAGTTGCAGGTATTGGTTCAGCGGTCATCTAGAGCATAAATTTATCTTATTAATTTATCTGGTTTCGACCAATTGTGGTTTTAAACCATCATCTTCGCTGAAAATTTTTTGGTCAATACTATTCAAATATTTGTTTTCTTTCAGGTTTTATAGTGCTCCTTTCGATGTGATGTCTTTAAACTATAAAGTGAAAATTGTAAAAAGACCTAACTCAATCCATACACCACGTGGAAATATTCACAACATTGTTAAAAAATACTCTTGAAAATCTGTCAGATTTTGAATCCTTCTTAGCTATCAGGCGATACCATTGGGCCATTCGCTTTTTCTACGGATGGAGAATTGTAAAACACTGTACCTGAATGTAAAGATATAGATATTTTATGATTTTATTAAGTAATGCAATCCTGATGATTCAATGGTTCCCTGAAGAAACGAGTGTAGCTTCCTTATTCGGTCCTCCTTCATTGGATTACTGGCTTATTTCTTTCAAAACACTTCCATTTAAACATTGTGAATAAATGAAACATAGTTTTCCAAACGCGTATACTAGCTTCACCCTTAGCTTATAGGCTAATGTCAGATAATAAGCAGTTGCAAAACCTTAAAATTAAAAGATTCGCAGATTACATATAATGTACTAAGATGAAATTATTTTGACAAGTTTTGATTTAAATTAGTGTGTTATACAGTGGAACTTATTTCTTTGCAGTATCTCCTGTTTCTAACAATCGCCGTGGTCAGCGTATTGGCCGAACCGCCAGTCAACCGACTGTACCTACCTCCAACAGGAAACGGCGGCATCTCCGCGCAATATGGCGCCCCTGGCCGAGGCGTCAATGGTTTCACCAATGGAAATGGGCTCACCACAATGTATGGCGCACCCAACGGCAACGGATTCGGCAGTGCAAACGGAATTTCATCCCAGTATGGTGCCCCAAGTGCTAATGGCATTGGGGGTCAAAATGGCCGCCTGTCATCCCTGTATGGAGCACCAAATGGAGGTGCTGTTAATGGTAGGACCAATGGACTTTCGTCTCGGAATGGATTCGGCAGAGGGAATGGAGCTCCGTCCAGTAGGTATGGTGCACCAAATGGAGGTATACTGAATGGAGGATCAGGCAGGGCGAATGGTCTGTCCACAGAATATGGTGCTCCTAATGGAGTGTCAAACGGTTTTGGAGGAAGGAATGGCCTGTCGACGACGTACGGTGCACCTAACGGAGCGGCAAATGGTAACAATGGCGGGAGGATACCATCGTCGGTGTACGGAGCACCCAATGGGAACGGTGTTGGAGGTCTGAATGGACTTTCTACCCAGTACGGTGCCCCGATTGGTGGTCTGGTGGGAGCCAATGGTGGACTGTCAGCGCAGTATGGTGCGCCAAATGGTGGAGGCAATGGATTCGGGGCCAATGGAGCACTCGGAGCTGCCGGTTACGGCAACGGAGGCGCCTCTCAAGATGGTCTTTCAGTATGTGTGTTTGTTTTGTAGCGTACAGGTAGTGTTCAAATAATTTAGTGAAGTCTGTAATTGCTAGAAATATTTCTCCGAGAGAGTAAAGGATGACGACAGCAAGGCTTATTAATATAACCAGGTTCCTTAAGACAAATTGGTTCATTAAAATAATCAACCAAAATCCAGAGTACCCAAGCAGACCGCATGTAGAAGCGGAACAAAGGAACAGTAAAAAGAAGAAGATGGCATAACATATCCTTGTCTCACAGTCTATTCTCGAAAAGTATGATATACTAGCAGTCACTTTCCACAATACTGAATATCGATAAATTTATTAATTCATCGTATTGTACGACGTGAATTGCAGAGTATTTAAAGAAGATTATGGAAACACCATTTAAGAAAGACTCATATAATTCTATGATACTTTAAGGCTGTAGAGGATGATACAGGTCATAACGTAACACATTTACGTCAGTAAATTAACATGTATCAATTTATAATGATTTTGGCTTCTGACATACCTTTTGGTTCGTTACAAGAACATAAATTAATAGAGTACCTTCGACATCATAATTATGAATGTAATAAAGATTATTTAGATATGTAAAGGGGCAATAAGCTATTATTCGTGGTAGATTTAAGTGGAGGTAGGTGTTTCAGATGACTGCGGGTTCACTTCTTTTAGTATGGCAACGTTCACATAGATATGTGGCAAGTAACCATACAAAAGTCATTTTTGTTCCGGTATCTGTTGAAAAGTAGATTAGGTTTAACAAAAATTGCTTGCAGCCTGTCTCGAACCCAGCGCGACGGCGTAGCGCGATGCCGTAACTTGGTATGGCGACAGTAGTGCCTTCATTATTATTCATGATGGTATCATTTGAAGGATTTTAAAGTTGATGCGTCTTTAATTTATAGTTATAAGATATTTTATCAAATATGACGTGTTTTAATGAATCTTCAGTGCCTAAAATAAAAATGAAGGGCGGATGTTGCCTTCGTTGGGAATTTGCAGTTTCATAAGGTGAGGTGCACAGTAGCTCCATTGTCTTGCTTCGGCACAATTCATACGAAACCGACAGAGCTCGCATAGCCAGGAGCTGGTGTCTGTACCAGCTCCAACTACAATGTTAACGCGGCGTTTCCCCTCGCTTCCCCCTCCCCCTGCCATGGGAGCGCCTATATTCTAACTCCAGGGGGTTCAGAATAGAATTTGAACCTGAGCCAGACATGCGCATTGCAACGCTGAGGCCACTGTTGCTTATATTAAGCGGCCGCGTTACGGCTTGTAAATGTGCTGTCTCCGCAACGTAAAACGTTTCTCGTGCGATAAAAATACTTCAATGTGCAGATAGGATGGTCTGATAGAAGAACGAAACGAAGAATGATAGTTTAAAAACACTTTTTATATTATGTATTTATTTACTTCTCACTATGAGCTTTTTTCCGGGGGCTCACTGAACTAGTGACCACAGAGGACACACCGCCACTGGTAGATTTTAATAAGCGTGTCTTGCATTATCTTAAAATTATGCATGATTTGCAACGTCCGAATAATTGCATCAGCCCACCCTCTCTGAATGAAAACTACTTTTAATACAGTGGCAATATCAGTGTAGCTTTCGTTGTTTGTAATCCCTACTATTTCAGTGTTAATACGAAGAATGATAGTATATGTGTATTTTAGTAAACATCCGTTTCTTTTTTTTAGGAACCAGCTAGCTACGAGTTCAGTTATTCGGTTGAAGACGCTGAGAGCGGAGCTGAGTTTGGCCATGAGGAGTCTCGCGAAGGAGACAGCGCTCAAGGGCAATACTACGTCCTGCTGCCCGACGGCCGCAGACAAGTGGTCGACTATGAAGCCAACGAGGGCGGCTACAAGCCGACCATCAACTACGAGGAGACTGGCCTAGGTAACGGCGGCTATGCCAACGGCGGTTCAGCCAATGGTGGGAATGGCGGATACCCCAGCAGCAACGGAGGCTATCCCAGTGGAAACGGTGCTTCCTCCAATGGTAATGGTGGCTACGCCAATGGCAATGGTGGCTACTCCAATGGCAATGGTGGCTACTCCAATGGAAATGGTGGGTACTCCAATGGAAATGGTGGCTACTCCAATGGAAATGGTGGGTACTCCAACGGAAATGGTGGCTACTCCAACGGAAATGGTGGCTACTCCAATAGAAATGGTGGCTTTCCTAGCAGAAATGGTAATGGCGTACAGTCCTCTGTAAATGGTCCTTACTGAGCAGCAATGAAAATGGAATACACTGTGGCACCGTATGTTCAAGGCACCAGTATTTCTGTACATATATTATGTATAAATTTGTATTTATGTATTTGTAGTTCAGTACAATAAAAGTAAATGTTATTATTGCAATACTTGATTGTTCATTTAGAAACTGAACCTTCCTTCTAGAGTTATTCATTGTAACCAAATTTCGTTCTGACACTTCTAACTGATCTAAATAAGACTTTTATAAGCAATCCACCCAACGCAAGTAATTTATATGGAAGGAATCTTTCCCTACTCCCTCATATGTAATTTGAGTATCTCGAGATGGGCGCCTGGTGTATTGCAATACTTACGTGTGATTGCCTAACTAGGGATGTCGTCTGCATTAGCACGTCAGAGCTACAGAGCAGCGAATTGCATTACGAAGAATTGCACAACTCTGAATAATACTCAGTTCCCTGATATTAATTATAAAAATATATAAAATTTTTATATGTCCAAATTATTGTAAAATGTTGGAGAAATATTTTGATGGTAGTATTTTATTATAATTCACCAATTATCACCACTGAATGAAATTTCTTTATGTGAAAGTATAAAATCGTTTTAGACTAGAATTATACTAGAATCGTTTCAGACTAGAATTAAGATACTAGGTTAATACTACAACACTTCCGTTACTAGGCGATAGGATGAAACTGTACTAAATTTCAGTCACATTGAATAATCTGAAAAGGTACAGGAATTCAGAGCAGGGACAGTTCAGTTCGTACTCCACTCGTAATTGCCATTTAAGAATTATACATTTATTTTGAAAATTTCATTTAAGATTCATTACAATGCATGCTATAAGTTGAAAAAAACTGTGACACTTTGCCGCCCATAGACACTTGAAAATCCGCGTGGTAAGTGTTGGGTATCATCTGCACTTTCGAGGCAAGCATAATTGACTCAAACTGATAACTGGAACAGTAAAGCTAATTATTTGGTAGTTCATGCGGAAAACGTACATGAACTGTTTGGGTACTGTTTATATTAGAACAATAGTTTACTTTATAATTTAATATCTGATGAGCGTATGATTGTTTAAAGAATATACAAATTTGGTGGGAAGAACTAAGAGCAGTATGTTCTACATCGCTTTTGGCTGCTCATAATAATAATTTTCAGGCTCTAGAAAATGCTGCGGTCTATAATATTACGCACAATAACAAACAATTCATTACAAGGTACAAAACTTTAGCGACCGACTAGAATAATACCAACCCGCTTTGTTTCTGTTGAAGTGAACAGTGAGACTAGAATAGATTAGATAAATAGATAGAACAGATAAAATAGGACAATTTAGTCTTAAAATGGAAAATAAGGCTGTAGTTTGACAAATTGACGTAAATAGAAATTATACCCAAAGAATATGATAGTGGGTGCTTCGCAGACGACAACACACATTAGAACCATACCTGACTTACAAGCTGTGAGTTACTGGATTAGGGTGTAAGAATATTTTTGACTGAAATGTATCTAATAAAGTTTAAGTGGGACCAGTTTGATAATTCTCAACTCATTAGGATTTTCTTTTCTTTATTTACTGATGACTAGTATCAATTTTAGATTGTTTCTAATCCAACAAAATGATTATAAACGCAGAAAATGCTCCGACTCGGTAAGATTTAAACCAATATTTAGTAAAGAAATTAAAATGAGTCATGGCGCAAAAGTCTCTCTACAGTTATTTGAAATAAAACCAATGTAATAGCAAGATATATTTTCAACACGTTAGGTTCTTGCCACCAAAAGGTGATAAATTCGCCTTGACTCGTAGGTATACTGTACAATGACAAACAAAAGAAACACAATTATGAAATACTGACTTGTTGAAAGTATGATCTGTCGTAATTATTTTCCTGATTGTCAAGATGTTAAAGAAATAAACAAAGATTTTTCTTGTTAAAAACATTCTATAGAAGTGGTGATAATGCAGTGCTTAATGACTGAGAAAATCACATCGATCACTACCACCGTCTAGACAAATAGCGTGGCACAAACGAGGAAGATTTGAAGAAGTTAGGTATATCGAGGATTGATCGACTTTCGCCTTCCGAGACTAGTGACAAGTGAGGAAAATGAATTGTCAGTACGGTTTGCTGTGATCCAAATTGGGTGAAAATCTACCATACTAATACAGGCATTTCCGTTGGGTACGGTCGCTTTTTCATGTTGGTTTATTACATAGAACATATTATCCTCCCTTTTAGTTTAAGCACATATTTCCTGTTAGGAAGCTTTTATAAAACCATTACTGTAATAAGAGGATCAGTCACATCCGGTTCAATTTTCGCTTAACATCTTTTGAACGATCAAGGCATCTCCATGAACTTGAAGTGCTCGATGGTGAAGTCTCCGGTTACTTAAAAGCATAAAGGTATTTATCTTGCCCTTTACAGGAATCGTAACAAAAACCACTGGCTGTAAACGTATTTGAATTTATCGTGTTTGATCCACAGCAGAACAAGATATTAAATTGCATTCTCTGATACTGGTTAAGCATCTCCCCCCCCCCTCTCTTGAAGAGTTTGAACTACAAGATACTCGTCCAGAGGGGCGTGTTAGGACACGCAGGTTGGATATAACAGAAGTTTACAATCTTGAGAAAAACACCCGTGAAATACGTATATCGTAGGACAGTCAAACGCTATCGACACTTTTGTATGGGCTCCCCGAAGTAAAATAACAAATAAACCATTGAGAAGATCACATTTTAATTTCAACATCAGGGTGCAACATACGGTAATTGCGCTCTAGTTAGCGGTCCAGACTACAAACGTTGCCTGTATCCACGATGTCGGCACGGATAGCTCTCAAAAATTGTTTGCAGCACTTCCGAACGGTGCACCTTGGAATGCCTAGCTGCATGACACAGCTCGTAGCTTGCTTGAAGACGGCACACGGCGTCCAGCATTCTGAAGTGCGGCTACAGCAACTTGTCAAGCAGTTTGTAAGAGCGGTCAACCACCGGTCTCTCCTCGAACCATTAGCAATTCGCCAGTTAAGTATAACTTCCGAATTACGTAACTAAACCACGGTGTTGAAAGAGGGCATCTCAGTAATCCTTAAATGATCCAATAGTGAACATCTCATGTAAATCAACTTCCCATCGCCATAACATCCATCACCCACCACAATGCCATGTATTATGTACAGCGTGTGGAATCTGCCCCAGAAACTTTGAAGGGTTGTAGCTCCCATACTAACAGTGATAGGAATGTAGTTTAAATTGATTTGGACGCAGCTGGTTTCAACGAATCCAATGCACGATAGAAAAACACTATTGTTCCACTGAAAAAATTATATGTTTGTGCTGTAACTCTTTGGAAAATGATACAATAAACTATGTTCATAGCTCTGTAGAAAGTGTAACATTTCTTGTGTTGAACTACCACATTAAAATTTCCCGTCACCTATTATTTTATAAGTTACAGAGGCAAACACACTTAGCGAAACACCATATATATATCACACTTAGTGAAACACCCTATATATGTATAGGGGCGGAGGCTACGACAGCGTAGCTAACTCGCTGGTGGTCATGAGACAGTGGGCCGTGCCCCAGGGGAGAGCCACTCGTCCAGTTAGCTACGCTATCGCAGCCTCCGCCCCCGGAACTTTGAAGGGTTGTAGCTCCCAAACTAACAGTGAAAGGAATGTAGTTTAAATTGATTTGGACGCAAATTGTTTAAACGAATCCAATATACGATAAAAAAACTATTGTTATATTTAAAAATTTATATCTTTGTGGTGTAACTCTTTGGAAAATGATACAATAAACTATGTTCATAGCTCCGCAGAGGGTGCAATATTTCTTGTGTTGACCTACCGCATTACAGTTTCCCGTCACCTACTATTTCATAGAGGGAAACACACTTAGTGAAACGTGTGATAAATTTGGGTCGCCACTATATATTCCTGAACTAACTGAACAGTGGCGTACCAGAGCAAGGCCAAGAAATAATAATAACAATA
Source organism: Locusta migratoria (assembly GCA_026315105.1). Taxonomy (NCBI): domain Eukaryota; kingdom Metazoa; phylum Arthropoda; class Insecta; order Orthoptera; family Acrididae; genus Locusta; species Locusta migratoria. The sequence goes on from CM048748.1 coordinate 92,085,621, forward strand.
AAATTCTATCATGAATCAATTTATGAAAAGATAATCAGATCATTCCCAGCATTGCCAATAGAAAGAAACTATTTTCCCTCCAAAATGGGCTTACAGAAATAAGGTAATACAAAATTGGTAAAAATGACATATATTGGCAAATATGTACAAACTGACCAAATACAATTGTGTCGCACTCTGATTGCAAAAAATTTAATAAAGAGTTCTCCAAATACATCTAATATGAAATATACACTCGTACAAATAAAATTGAAAATTAATTCAAATGACTGGCTATATCGTTTAGGAGTCTATATCATTGAAAGTCAATATATAAATAGACCTCGTTATCTCATCCCACTCCGAGTGAAAAGAAAGAAGGTAGCTACAGCAAATGATCCCATCAGAAAACGAAGAGCTGAAATCTAACCAGGACCGGAGCAGCGCAAGCAAAGTTAACACCAGACACTGGATGACGGTCGTGAAACAGCGGCGTCGATGTCAGAAGTCTGGTGCAGCAGCTGAGGATTCTATCTGCGAAGACACTATAATAACAAAGCAACAATAAATCGCCGCGATCTGGTCGCACCCAGCGAATCAACACTCTGAAAACAAAGATACACGCAAACCGCAACTGCGGTGTCCAACTTGACAACGATACGATGCGCGCAAGAGCGGAGGCTAACGTTCTCGGCGGCGGAGCCTCACCAAGTCCTCACCCAACAACTCAAACAACTCATCTCCACAGCTCAGATCCATCCGAGCACGCGGTCACGCCTTACTCGTCAAAGAGCGAATCTCATCGACCCGCTAATGGTCTTCCCAATCAGAATACACGGCCGGGAGTTGCATAAAACAAAAGTGAGAAAAAGTAGCAACGACAGCCAATCCCGTAGTTTACCGCCAACGGCTATTTAATCTCTTCCCAACACACACAGCTTTCTCACGTACGCCCGTGCAATACTGGGAAATTCTTTGCGAACTATCAGTAGTCGGCAACTTGGCGCCTATTTTTACTACTACTGGCGAAACTGCCCTGCAGTGCCGGACAGATTCCAGTTCGCAGAGACGCGAACTTGAAGCGTCCTGCCATTTGTTAAATCGTAAACTATGCTACCTGCTACTGACAGTTTAGGGACGGAAAGAAAGCAAGGCGTATTTTCCTCTCCTGCTCGTACAGCCAAAGAAACACCGTGGCGCCAGACAAGCGCCGGTCGCCCTAAACAGATAACGCATTGTGCGAGTTCGCCCCGGAAACCGCAGATAACCGGCGGCCAGTCGTGTCGCCGTGCGAAACCACCCCAATGCAGTATAGGGACCCCTCGCGTGGCCAGATTTCTCCGAAACCCTGAAAGGAGCTGGCAACACACCGGATTCCTGTGACCTAGCCGACTACCCAAGAGCCCTGGCCCACACTGCTCTACAACGCCTACTCGACAGTAAGGAAAGAATTTGAAACCAGAAACACTACATCAAAAAGAATAACTAAATAAACCAATACACCTGAATCCTAATGAAATTCTCCCAACCCATAGCAGAATATAGAAGTAAAGAAACATGTAAAAATGAATTAATTTCACGCAACGAAAATCAAAATTAAGCAATTACAATAATCAAGTGACAAATGAAGCGACAAATAAGAAAATTTATAGACAAGAATAACCACAACCTTTCACCTTGTTGTGTGGGGTTGCACGAAACGGGCCTAAATTTATATTTACCAGAGATCTACTTCCTTCAGGTGCAATTTACTTGTGGATCATCAAAAACCTTGACAAGGTGATGTTGAAGAACACCGTTCGATGCTTTGCCGTTTAGTTTCCGAGTCGTACCAGAGACAACAGGTTTTATCATGATTGACAAGACGGTTCAATAAATTATGTGTCGCATCCTCCGTTTTGACAAAATCATGTGAAGCCTCTAAACGTGCATACTTCTGACTGACAATCTAGTGATGTGGCACTAGACGATAACACGTTTCCCTCTTTCCCAACTTCTGCACTTCGTGCAACAGGTGTAACACGAAACAAACACAGCTCTACTGAACTACGTGAGGGCAGGTTGTCAACAGCGGCCGCTACGCAGGTGCAGCTTTGTGATTCGCTTGTGGTATTCGATCGACTGGTCTGACGTCATTACCAAACTTTATACTCAGAGATTGTATAACAACTATATACTTGAATTTCTAAGGTAATTTATGCTTATTAATTAACTTATTTCCGTATGTAGAAGCGAAATACCTATACTTTCTCTCGCTGTGTGCATGTAACGTCTTGTGTCACTGAGTAATATCTATTCACGATACTTTTACATTTTGATTCTACTGCATTTCAGTCAGTGGCGCAGCCAGGATTTCGCTCCCGGGAGGGTCACATTTTTAAAAAATAAAGCCTATTGAATTTATTACGTAAGACTTATTATTGCATGTTTCTATAATTTAACAAATTATACCTCGATAACAATTCCACAAAAAAAAATGAGTACCTTCGCATTAATTTGAAATTGGAAGAGGAGCAACGTGGTGGTAATGGTGTGTATATAACCAGCTCGTAAAATATGAAGCAGCTTGTGTTAACTTTAGACTCTGTGTGAAGCTCGGTGGGGCCACTGACCTACTAAGGAGCGAGTCGCGCATATGAACAATCGGCTCGTAACTTCAGCATAGCAATAACAATAGAGGCAGCATCAAAGCTGGACGCGGCGGCATTAAAACCGCTCACAGTGACAGCAGAACACGTTCTCAGTGGCGGCATTATGGAGGAGCCCCATTGTCACGTTGACTTCTGCTTGGCAAATTATAGTTACGTTGAGATTTATAACATGTGTACTATTTCAAAGTTTCGATACCCACTTGTTTAAAAAAATGAAAACAATGAAAATTAATAAAACTAAAAAGTCGTTGTGAGGTGCGCCTATGGTTTCAGTGTTGCTATGCTTTTGAGCAGCGTGACGTAGTATTTTCATACAAAAAGTTTTAAATATATTACTTAATTTTTTTGACATTTGCACCATATATGTTTTGTGTTTCCATAGGTATCTGTTTCAGTCGTATTCTAGTTTTGGTACTCGGCTTAAATAAAGGTATCTAGATTGTAATTATTTGTGCAAGATTTTACCACGCCTTAGGAGGCAATTTTAAAAGAAGGGGTTCCGTGGGCCCCAGATTCGTAAACTGTACAATGATTACCATTTCAAAACCTTCCTAACAGGTGATGAAATGTCAGCATGGACACTTTCGTTTTTGGCACAAAACTTTCTAGATATCTTCAGGAGAACCTTCTGTACTGCTACAGTTGGCGTAGGTGCAACATGTCGTTAAGTTACATTTCCTGCGTTACTACTCTGTTTGCCTGGCAACTGCGGTGCTGTAGTGGTTCAGTAAGGGGAACACTTTCGTCATGGAATATCAGACATGGAAATGAGTTTCCAGATAGTATGGAGAGCAATAGTTTTATCAGATTACTCCTGGACATTAAACACCAGGGGAAAAATAAAACTTCGTGGCAACGCAATTCCTCCGAAGAATAATGCAAAGGATAATACAAGCATAAAAGATGAGGGTAATGCCGTCAAGTGATTGTATCTTCCGTACTACAGCTGATCTGGCATTTTCATCAACATCATCGTTCCGCGCACATGCGTTGCAAAATAAATAGAATTTTGATGCCCACTGTTTTGTTTATTCAGACATTCGGGATTTCGTCACCGTTATGTCCATGCTAGTCCTAAGGATGTGTTGTAAAGCGCAAACGAGTGAACACTTCGCTTGGGTTTCATTATATGTGACTGGAAATTTGTATTCTTTCAAGTCCACTAAATAACAGTGTTATTAGCAGTAAGTACTGCGTTCGTCGCATTGTAGTGCTTCAGTCACTTCTCGATAACGTGTAACATGAAAGTACGTTTCCTTCATTTTAAGCATCATCTTCGCGTTGCATTTTCTCGTAATTTGATTGACGCATTAGAATGCAACCACCACGATATTATTTTGTTGTTTTTCATGATATTGGTTCCTTAGGAAATCATACCCTTAGAAATATACGTTCCAGTAAAAAAATAATAAATTTTTCCTTTTTGAAAACTACCACAGTTTCTGTTTTCGTGAGACCATTTCTTACTTTCCTACATATTGTGAAAGTAGTTTTTCAATATATACTATTGCTCCAGAGTTATTTGTATGAAGCGTTTAAGTTCACCATCCTACATAGAGATAACAGTAGTACATTATAAACAGCAGTGTAGTTTATTGAATACATACACACATTTATGGTAAAATTAAATATCTTTCAAAAAAAGAAATTTTGTTATATTAATAATGAAAATCCATTAGTAATAAAAGAAGAGACCGCTGAAAGTACGGTATACCACAAAAGAGAGAAACAAGTTGAGACACTGGGCAAGACCTATTCGCCTTTTGTTGTGCTACATTGTTGAAGTGACAGGGTATTTAAACTAGGATATATATATTCCACACCAACGGGAATAAATTTTTCATAGATGACTCTCCGAAAGATCTCAGTAACTCTTGGGGAATATCACGTATTAAGGAGAGTATATGTCGACTTATCTCTGTCAAGTTATTTGCGTATATCGTAAGTGAAAACTCATTATCGTACACTTCATCTTTCATTTCTATAAAGTTCTCTTCAAGTTCTTTTCCCCCAGTAAGCTCTTCTATTTAATGCTTTCCCTTTCAGCTTTTCGTTCCTTGCTTAAACTAGCTCCAGGTCTACGTCGTATGCGGTAACGACCACCACTTGCGTGCAGGCAGAATCGGCCTTCTTCGCTAAAGACCGCGGCCCACCATTCTATCTTCGAAGAGATCCTCTGACAGATCCGAGCCATAAAAATCGACGCTAAACGTGTGCTCTACATCTACATACATACTCCGCAATCCACCGCGGCGGAGGGTACAACGTACCGCTACTAGGAATTTCCTTTCCTATTCCACTCCCAAATAGGAGAAACATTTTTAAGTGCCTGACAGATGGTTCATCGAACCACCATTATACTATTTATCTCCCATTCCATTCTCGAATAGCACGCGGGAAGAAATAACACCTGAATCTCTCCGTTCGAGCTTTTATTTCCCGTATTTTATTTTGATGGTCATTTCTACCTATGTAAGTGGGAGTCAATAATATATTTTCGCATTCGGAGGAGAATGTTGGCGATTGGAGTTTCGTAAGTAGCCCACGCGGCAGCGATAAGCGCCGTTGTTGTAATGATTCCCATCCCAGATCCTATATCATTTCCGTAACGCCGTCTCCCCAGTATCGTGACAATACGAAACGAGCTGCCCTTCTCAGGACTCTTTCGATGTTCTCCGTCAAACCCTCCTGATAAGGATCCCACACTGGGCAGCAATACTCCAAAAATGGACGGAAAAGCGTAAAGTATGCAGTTTCTTTTGTCGTTTGTTGCATTTTTAAGGGTCCTGCCAATAAAACGCATTCACTTGTTCGCATTTCCCACGACATTATCTACGTCTTCTTTCCAGTTTATTTCTGAAGTAATAGTAATTCCTATACGACCTTCACTTTTGATTGATTTACCTTGTAAACAAAGTTTAACGGATGTCTTTTCGTACTCATGTGAACGACTTCACACTTCTCATTATTTAGAGTGAATTGCCAATTTCTACACCATACTGATAGTTTATTCCGATCGTTCTGCAGTTGGTTTTGATCTTCCGATGATTTCACTAGACGGTAATTGACGGCGTCATCTGCAAACAACCTAAGGGAGCTACTTAGATTTTTTCCTAAATAGTTTATGTAAATAAGGAACAGCAGAGGACCAATAACACTAGCCTATGTAACGCCCGATATCACCTCTGTTTTAGTCGATTTAGTTCGATTACTACGAACTGTGTCCTCTCTAAGAGGAAATCCCCTATCCAATCGCAAATTTGGGGCGATATACCATAACCACGCAATTTAATTAATAGCCGTTTGTGAGGTACGGTGTCAAAAGCCTTCTGTAAGTCGAGAAATACGGAATCGATTTGGGAACCCTAGTCGATAGCACCCATCACATCGTGTGAATAAAGAGCTAGTTGTATTTTGCATGAACGATGTATTCTAAATTCGTGTTGACTTTGTGTCAATAGATCATTCAGTTCGCGATAATTCATAATATTTGAATACAGGTTATGTTCTAAAACCCTGCTGCAAATTGACGTCAATGAAATAGGCCTGTAGTTTATTGGGTTACTCCTACTGCCTTCCTTGAATATAGGTGTGACCTGCGCGACTTTCCAATCTTTTGGTACAGATCCTTGGTTGTGTATTGCTGTTAAGTAAGGAGCTATCGCTTCAGCATAATCAGATAGTAATCTAATGGGTCCACTCCCATGAACCACAGATATTGCCGAGGTGGGGTGGCTTGCGTGCCTCAACGATACAGATAGCCGTACCGTAGGTGCAACCACAGCGGAGGGGTATCTGTGGAGAGGCCAGACAAACGTGTGGTTCCTAAAGAGGGGCAGCAGCCTTTTCAGTAGTTACAGGAGCAACAGTCTGGATGATTGACTGAGCTGACCTTGTAACATCAGCTAATGTGGCTTTGCCACACAGCTACTGCGAACGGCTGAAAGCAAGGGGAAACTACAGCCGTTACCTTTCCCGAGGACATGCAGCTCTACTGTATGAACATATGATGATGGCATCCTCTCGGGTAAAATATTCCGGAGGTAAAATAGTCCCCCATTCGGATCTCCGGGCGGGGACTACTCAGGAGGATGTGATCATCAGGAAAGACAATACTGGCATTCTACGGGTCGGAGCGTGGAATGTTAGATCCCTTAATCGAGTAGGAAAATTAGAAAATTTAAAAAGGGAAATGGATAGGTTGAATTTAGATATAGTGGGGATTAGTGAAGTTCGGTGGCAGGATGAACAGGATTTCTGGTCAGGTGAGTACAGGATTATAAATACAAAATCAATTGGGGGTATCACAGGAGTAGGATTGATAATGAATAAGAAAATAGGAATGCGGGTAAACTACTATGACCAGCACAGTGATCGCATTATCATTGTCAAGATAGATACGAAGCCAACACCGACAACAGTAGTACAGGTTTATATGCCAACTAGCTCTGCCGATGATGAGGAAATCGAAGAAATATATGAGGAGCTAAAGGAAATTATTCAGACAATTAAGGGAGAGAAAAATTTAATTGTTATGGGAGACTGGAATTCGGTAGTAGGACAAGGAAGGGAAGGGAAGATAATAGGTGAATATGGACTGGGAGAAAGGAATGAAAGAGGAAGCCGCCTGGTAGAATTTTGCACAGAACATAATTTAGTTATAACAAACACCTGGTTCAAGAATCACAAAAGAAGATGGTATACGTGGAAGAGACCAGGAGACACCAGAAGATACCAGATAGATTTTATAATGGTAAGACATAGATTTCGGAATCAGGTTCTACAGTGTAAGACATACCCAGGGGCAGATATAGACTCTGACCATAACTTGTTGGTTATGAACTGTAGGCTGAAACTAAAGAAACTACAAAAGGGTAGGAAAATAAGGAGATGGGACCTGGATAAATTGAAGGAACCTGAGGTTCTTAAAAATTTCAGAGGGAGCTTTAGGCAACAATTGACAGAAACGGGGGGAAATGAAACAGTAGAGGAGGAACGGGTAAAATTGAGAGATGAAATTGTGAAGGTAGCAGAGGACAAAATAGGTAGGAAGGAAAGACTTACAAAAAAATCCTTGGATATCACAGGAGATACTAAATTTAATCGATGAAAGGAGAAAATATAAAAATGCAGTAAATGAAACAGGCAAAATGGAGTACAGACGACTAAGAAATGAGATTGTCAGGAAGTGCAAAATGGCTAAGCAGGAGTGGCTAGAAGGCAAATGCAAGGATGTATAAGAATGTATAAATAGGGGAAAAATAGATACAGCCTACAGGAAAATAAAAGAAACATTTGGAGATAAGAAAAACAGCTCTATGAATATCAAGGACACTGATGGAAAACCAGTTCTCAGCAAAGAAGGGAAAGCTGAAAGATGGAAAGAATATTTAGAGGGGCTCTACAAAGGAAATGAACTTCGAGACAATATTGTAGGAAGGGAAGAGGATGTAGATGAAGATGAAATAGGAGATACTGTACTGAGAGAAGAATTTGACAGAGCCCTGATAGACCTAAGTCGAAACAAGGCCCGTGGAGTAGATGATATTCCCTCAGAGCTACTGAAGTCTCTGGGAGAACCAGCCATGACAAAATTGTTTCACCTGGTGTGTAAGATGTATGAGACAGGTGAAGTACCCTCAGACTTTAAGAAAAATGTTATAATCCCCATCCCTAAGAAAGCAGGTGTGAAAACTACAGAACCATCAGTTTAATAAGTCATGGCTGCAAAATATTAACGCGAATTATATACAGAAGGATGGAAAAACTGGTAGAAGCCGACCTCGGGGAAGATCAGTTTGGGTTCAGGAGAAATGTAGGAACACAGGAGGCAATACTCACTTTACGGCTTATCCTAGAAGATAGATTAAGAAAAGGCAAACCTACATATCTAGCTTTTGTAGTTTTGGAGAAGGCTTTTGACAATGTTGATTGGAATAAACTCTTTCAAGTTCTGAAGCAAGCAGGAGTAAAATATAGGGAACGTAAGGTTATTTGCAACTTGTACAAAAACCAGACAGCGGTTGTCAGAGTTGAAGGGCATGAAAGGGATGCAGTGGTTGGAAAGGGAGTAAGACAGGGTTGTAGCCTTTCTCCAATGTTGTTCAATTTGTACATTGAGCAAGCTATAAAGGAAAGTAATGAGAAATTTGGAGAAGGAATTAATGTTCAGGGTGAAGAATTAAAAACATTGCGTTTTGCCGACGACATAGTAATTCTGTCAGATACAGCGAAGGACCTGGAAGATCAGTTGAACGGAATGGACAGTGTGGTGAAAGATGCTTATAAGATGAAGATTAACAAGAGCAAAACCAGGGTAATGGAGAGGAGTCTAAGAAAATGAGGTGATGCTGAAGGAATTAGATTAGGTAACGAAGCAATAAAGGAGGTAGATGAGTTTTGTTACTTGGGCAGTGAAATAACAAATGATGGTCGCAGTACAGAGGATATAAAATGGAGAATGGCAGAAAAGCGTTCTTGAAAAAGAGAAAATTGTTAACTTCGAATATTGATTTAAGCCTAAGGAAGTCCTTTCTGAAGGTATTTGTATGTAGTGTTGCCTTGTATGGAAGTGAAACATGGACGATAAACAGTGCGGACAGGAAGAGGTTTGAGGCTTTTGAAATGTGGTGCTACAGAAGAATGCTGAAGATTAGGTGGGTGGATCGCGTAACTAATGAGGAGGTACTGAACAGAATTGGGGAGAAAAGAAATTTCTGGCATACCTTATCTAAAAGAAAGGATAGATTGGTAGGACACATTCTTAGACATCAAGGAATTATGAATTTGGTGTTGGAGGGAAGTGTGTGGGGTAAAAACCGCAGAGGAAGACCAAGAGATGGATACAGTAAGCAGATTCAGACAGATGTAGGTTGCCATTCTTATGTGGAGATGAGGCTTGCTCAGGATAGGGTATTGTGGAGAGCTGCATCAAACCAGTCTCCGGACTGAAGACCACAACAACAACAACAACAATCTAATGGGTATATAGTCCGGACCAGAAGACTTGTTAAGTGATTTTGGTTGTTGCACTACTCCTGATGATATCTACTTCTACGTTACTTATTACGGCCTCTGTTCGTAATTCGAAATCTGGAATATTGGTTTCGTCTTCTTTGGTGAATGACTTTCTAAAAGCTATGTTTATTAACTCTGCTTTAGTAGCGCTGCCATCCGCAGCATCGCCATTACTATCACGTAATGAGGGTATTTTTGTGTTTTGCCCTTAGTATATTTAACATATGACCAAAATCTCTTTGGGTTTTCAGTCAAATTTCGAGAAAGAGTTTCGTTGTGATAAGTATTGTAGGCACCTCGCATTGAGATCCTCGCAAAAGTTCGAGATTCTGTGTAGGATTTTGTGTTCGTTTAAATTTAACATGCCTTCCTTTGCTTTCGCATCAGTGTCCTGACCTGTTTCATGTTACAAGGGGGATCACGTCCTTCTTTTGTTAATTTATTTGGAATAAAACTGTGAATTGCAGTTGAATTTGAGCCACATCTGGTCTACACGTACGTTTAGTGTTACAAACGAGTGGAAGCTGTCTTTCTAGAAGTAATGTATTTTATTTCTATCTGCTTTCCTGAACAAATATACTTTTCGTTTATTTTTGGTAACTTGGGTACTTTCGATATTCAATCTCGCTACGACAGCTTTGTGTTTACTAATACCTGTATCCGTTTTGATGCTCGTTGTGAGCTCAGTATTATTTGTTGCTAAGAGATCAAGAGTGTTTTCGCATCCATTTACAATTCTAGTTGGCTCATGAACTAATTGTTCGAAGTAATTCTCAGAGAATGCGTTCAGTACAATTTCGCACGATGTTTTATTCGTACCTCCTGAATTGTAAGTATAATTTCGCGAACAGATTGAGGGTAAATTAAAATCACCGCCTACTCTTATGGTGTGAGTCGTGTGCGTTTTTGTAATTAGACTCAGGTTTTCTTTGATCTTTTCTGTTATTGTATCAAATTCAAATTTTTGAATGGTACTTAACTACGAGGTCATCAGTCCCTAAACTTAAAACTACTTTTGAACTAGCTAACACTAAGGACGGCACAAATATTCATTCCCCAAGGGGGATTCGAACCCCCGACCGTAGTGGCCGTGCAGACCGTCACTGGCACGCCGCAGTCCCCTCGGCCACCGCGGCCGGCGCTATTGTATCGTCAGAGTCGGGAGGCCGTTAAAAGGAACCTATTATTAACTTCTTACGATTTTCAGGTACAGCCTCTACCCATAATAGCTCACAGGAACTATCAATTTCAACTTCGATACATGAAATACTACTTTTGACGGCGACAAACACGCCTCCACCTATTTTGTTTAACCTATCCTTTCTGAACACAGATCTTTTGCAAATACTTTTGCTCAAATTATTTCCGGCTTGAGCCAACTTTCACTGCCTATAATGATGTGTGTTTCGGTGTTTTCTATTAACGCTTGGAGTTCTGGTACTTTCCCGACACAGCTACAATTTACAACTGTTATACCGATAGTTCCTAGATCTACAGTTCTCCTGTGATCCACCTGCACCCTTTGAGATTGCCCATTTTGTTTTCCCCCCGAAGCCCCTTATCCTAAAAAACGCCCCAGTCCACGCCACACAGCCCCCGCTACCCTTGTAGCCGCTTCCTGCGTATAGTGGACTCCTGACCTATTCAGCGGAACCCGGAAACCCACCACCCGTTGGCGTAATTTAAGGAATCTGCAGCCTACACGGTCGCAGAACCGTCTGAGCCTCTGATTCAGACCCTCCACTCGGCTTATAACCCTACCCGTCCTACACCACCGGTTAGCATACGATAATTAGAAAAATGACCCGTGTGCCTAATTATCTAAATTGGGTGGAAAAGCTATCGGTAATGAAGCCAATGATGTAGCGGAGGCTATAACCGGAACGTTGCTGTACCTCTTTGGTAGACAACAATGATCGATAGGAATAAAGAAACTGGAAAGTAAAATTTGTAATAAAATGATTAACGTTTAAATAAAAAAAATGCGGAACAAACGGAACAAATGAGTTGCTTTGGAAAAAGTGAATAACTTATCGATTTACGGTCGCCAGGGGTTCAATGTAAGACAGTGAAATGTAAGCAATAGCCACGCAAATGCAACATGCAGCAGCTCATGCAAAACTCTCACCGTAATACTTATTATTTACGGCTTAACCTTATCTCTTTTCATTCTCCACTCCGAGGAGTGGAGCGGGCTGTTTGAGATCCGGCCCATAAAGAGTCGCGGTTCTCTTCAGCCAATATCAGACAAGCTGATAGTGGGGCAAAGGGGGATCCCAATTGGGAATAAGTGGGAGGGGCTTACCAGCTCCGGCATACGCCTTACAACCAAGGAAAACCTCCCGAAAACCTTGGTCGGAGCCGGGGGATTGGGACCAATTTAATTTATCTCCGGGACTTGCCCCGGACAAAAATGGATTATCGAGAGAACACGAATGCACTCACGACAATCAAGGATCGGACGCCCGAGTTACTCACGTAATCTCGTAGAGATCAGCTCGACCAACAGTGGACAAGCATCTCCCTACAGGAACCGCACCCGTGGGAACGGTATCCTGTGCGTCGATTCAAATAGTTAATTTTTTATATAAGTACTAGAAATTATTCAACAGCGAGTATGCCATGAGCATTAGCAGTAATCAAGTTGTAACTGAACTATTAACTGTACTAATGGTAAGCTCAAAAATTAATTAATGACTTGCCATGAAAACACTGAATATTTAATAAAGAACCATTTAACCTTCTGATTAACTTTTGCCTTTCTTTAACTAGGAATTATTAGCATTTCCAACACATGCAAATAATGACTATTTTCACTCATCAGTACTTGCAAGTAAAAACTTTACCTCAAAATAATATGCAATGGAAAACAGTTAATCTTTTGCACATTTATTGAAATATCTCTTGAAATTGAAAGTTAGTCTAGCAGTTTCATTCCACTTAGCAACCTACTGATCAGCAACATTGGCATAAGCTACATTTAGCAATACTTTTCTGAACGGATTGTTATTAATCACTGGCACTTTGTCTTTAATGGCTTTGAATTTTAGTTTTCTATAGCTTCGTGAATATTCTCGGAAAAACAATGGATGAGGAAAGAATCTGTCTGGACAATGACTATGGGTAATGATTTTTAAACACAGGCTCACAAATAACAGTGTTCTCTATTGAACAGTTATCACTAATACGCTGTACATGCTAAGACAAACTGGACAGATCTTACTGATTTTGGTGTGCGACGTGGTGCTGCTGATTAGAGACTGTTGGCACTTAATAATTGGCAAACACAGGCTCTTCTTGGCGACGAATGTTAATTACAATTTTGGGCCCACAACATTCCTCTTAATGCATTTATTAATTATTTGAGCTGTGCCCGTACGTATAAATAATGTTGCCTGTTCGCCGTCTCCTCCACTAGTGCCAATCCAACACGCATCCTCCTTCACGTACTTTTGCCGTACACCATTGAGCGCACCGTCTCATGATTCCGTCTGTCCTCTCCCAAGTCACAACCACGACTCCCACTCGCTGTGCGCCTCTGCACTACCAGCGATAAAACTCCCTTCTCAAAGATGATTCTATACAATAGCAAAGCCCTTGCTAACCCAGCGTGTCTACTACATACACAATATTATTTTTTGACATATATGTAAATTTGCAGGGCAATGCAAATATATTACCGAAACAAAATATACAAATACATAATAAATTACAAAATATACAAATAATGAGGAAAATACATAAAGCATCGTTTTATATTACACCCTGTACGCACACATGATTGGTAAATGGCGTTGGTCACTGTGTTGTTGTGTCACAGGCTCTGTACCAGAGGTCCACACTCGGTCCTGTCAACTATGCTGCAGATGGTGAGCTCTGCTTTCATCTTGCAAGTAAGACTGGCAGTCTTTACCACTTCAGATAGCTGCTCCAAACCTGAGAGGATCTCTTCAGATCCGAAGCGACACACATCATTGGTACCGATGTGAGCCACCACCTGCAGTAGGCTGCACCCCGTACCCTTCGTGGCATCCGGAAGGACTCGTTCTTCATCTGGAATTTCTCCATCCGGTATGCACTAGGCTTCAAATTCCGGACCTCTAAATTTCCTCAACAGAATTTCTCGAAAAGAACGTCGTCTTTCCTGCAGCGATCCCCAATTGAGTTCCCGGAGCATTTCCGTGACACTCGCACGTTGGTCGAACCTACCGTAATGCGACTGCTGACTAAAAGGTTGACAACAGTTCGTGTTGGCACTTGGGCTCACAAACCCTGTCATACAGTATGTGCAGTGACAGCTACCCGATTTTCCACTGCTGGCCTTTCAATAGAACGATGTTGTGCTACGAGGACGTCCAACACCTTGTGTGTACGTGTGTGAAAATGTGCACCTGACCACTGGAACCAGCGTCGTTGCATGACTGACCCAGCACGTCCAACTTCTGCGGCAAGTTTCCGAAACAACCGACCCTCTCTCCACAAGTTTTCCCTTTCAAACTCGCTCAGTTGGCTGTAGGAAGCACGAGCACCTCTCTTTAGATCTATGGCTGTGTGGCCATCTTTCGCAGCGTCTGTTAAAATTAACTATAAGAGGTTTTCCGTCTGTTACTGGCTGCAATTAAGCATTTTTTTTAAAGAGAAACACGTTTCGCTTTTATGTGTAAACCATCCTCTTTTGTCCTTTACATTATACATAGGTTTAACAATTCCTTTCGTGTATACAGGATGTTACAAAAAGGTACGGCCAAACTTTCAGGAAACAAAGAAAGAAAATATGTTATGTGGACATATGTCCGGAATCGCTTTATTTCCATGTTAGAGCTCATTTTATTACTTCTCTTCAAATCACATTAATCATGGAATGGAAACACACAGCAACAGAACGCATCAGAGTGACTTCAAACACTTTGTTACAGGAAATGTTCCAAATGTCCTCCGTTAGCGAGGATACATGCATCCACCCTCCGTCGCATGGAATCCGTGATGCGCTGATGCAGCCCAGGAGAATGGCGTATTGTATCACAGTCGTCAACAAGACGAGAACGAAGAGTCTCTACATTTGGTACCGGGGTTGCGTAGACGACGAGAGCTTTCAAATCCCCCCCCCCCCAGCCGGCCGCGGTGGCCGAGGAGACTGAGGCGCTCCAGTCACGGTCTGCACGGCCACTACGGTCGGGGGTTCGAATCCCCCCACGGGCATGGATATTTGTGCCGTCCTTAGTTGTAAGTAGTTTGTAAGTTTAGGGACTGATGACCCCGTAGTTAAGTTCCATAGACTCTACAAACATTTGAACATTTCAAATCCCCCATAAATAAAAGTCGAGAGGGTTGAGGTCAGGAGCGCGTGGGGGCCATTGGTCCGCCTCTACCAATCCATCGGTCACCGAATCTGATGTTGTGAAGCGTACGAACAGGTCGACTGAAATGTGCAGGAGCTCCATCGTGCATGAACCACATGTTGTGTCGCACTTGTAAGGGCACATGTTCTAGCAATACAGGAAGAGTATCCCGTATGGAAATCTGTATCGACACAAACGTACCGTGCCACGGCTATTGCCCCGTGCTAACCCATACATCAAATGGGCATCTGCCAACTCCGTATTTGAAAACATTGCACTGACTGCAAAGCCACATTCGTTATGAACACTAACCAGTTGATGCTACATACTAATGTGCTTGATGCTAGTACTGTAGAGCAATGTGTCGCATGTCAACACAAGCATTGAAGTCAACATTATCTTCCTTCAATTGGACCAACTGGCGGTGAATCGAGGAAGTACAGTACATACTAACGAAACAATTGGATATTTTGACAATTGTCTGCACGAATTATTTCAATTTACATTTAAAGAGAAATACTAAAATGAACTCTAATATGGAAATTAAGAGTTTCCGGACATATGCCTACGTAACTTATTTTCTTTCTTTGTATGTGAGGAATGTTTCCTGAAAGTTTGGCTGTACCTTTTTGTAACACCATGTACAGATTAAAAACAGTTTTTCAAATAATTGTGCGTGTTACTTGTTTCAAATTGATGTAGAATCTACTCACGGTATTATTGCCTCTTCCTTACATGTCACTGCTGCTTTTCCTACTTGTTTGATTGTACACAAGAGATTTCGTCTATTTTTGTATAGATGTTTTGCTCCGTTCACAAAACAGTCCTAAACAGACACAATATCCTATACTGAGTTAGGAGTATGGATCACATGCCTTATAAATAAACCAAGCGCAAATATATACCCATTAAATACTGACAGTAATTCCGAACATGACATGACACACTTCACAAAATAAAAAGAACAAAACAAGCATTTAAATTTCTTACATGTCACCATAAAGATTCAAAAAACAAAACATACATTTGGTACATATGGAAAACCATCACCAACAGACATAGTTATGCACCAGATGTCCAATCACCTAGATGTACACAATCATGCAGTACTTTGATACATGCTACACAGACTAAACATCATAGATAACTACCAGAAAGAAATGAATAGGATATTACAAATAGCCCTATACAATGTATCCAGAGAAAGGCTAATAACAAAGCTGATCAATAAAATTGAAAAACAATGAAAAACACCAATAGTACCACCATAAAGGCAAATAACACCCAAAGAAACACACAAGACAAAAATTTATAAAAACAACGCAAATGCTGAAAATAACAGATGTGTACAATGACATACAACCGCAAATACGCATACATAACATCCAAATTAAGAGAATAGGTACCAAAATAGCTCAACAAACCAACAATAAATTCCAAAATCAATAGAAAACTCAGATATCTGCAGGAAATCAGGACTATACCAAATTACATGCAATAAATATGATGGAAGGTACATTGGTCAGGTTAAAAGAACATCTGACAACATGTACGAGCCTGGAAATATAAAAGGAGTCACTCAATATTTTCAGAGAACTTACGCCAAAACTAACATAAAATTATCACCGGAGATACAGACATAGAAGTCATAAGAAGAAACAACAAGTAACACCTTCTCTCCCGTGCAGAAAACTACCATATCCAAGACCCAATAAAAGATAGAAGCGTCTCATTAATGAACAATCTAGCAAACCACACTTTTTTATGATTATTGGGCACCTAACACAGCAATAAAGTCAATAAGTAACTATCCCCCAACACTCCCCGTCACAAACACTCACCCGATCTAACCACCACACAAACCTCTCTCCTACCCCGTCACATCCCAAACGAACTTGCATTTACAGATCTGACAAATTTCTCAGACACACACACACACACACACACACACACACACACACACACATATATATATATATATATATATATATATATATATATATATATACAATGTTGGTAACACAAACAACAAAAAACCAGTTGAAGAAAAAAGAACAGTAGTGCGAGTCTGTAGTGAAGAGATTAACTCCGAAAGGCTATCTATCTGTCTATCTCTTTGGCCCTTCTCCTGCACATGCAGGGTCGGCACTGTGTTAAACGCGGATTTGGCAGGGGTTAATATTTACAGGGTGGCCAGATGTCCTTCCTGCCGCCACCCCATCCCCCCCCCCCCCAGGAGCAAAAGTGTACCCCAAATGTCTGCGTATAGTGTGAGATGTTTGTGAAAGTGTAAAGTGTTACGAAATGTTTGCGAATCGTGTAACTGAGGCGGGACTTGAGGACCAGCCCGGTTATTACCTAGGGGATGTGGATATCCGCCTAAAAGCCAAATCCAGGCTGGCCGGCACTCCGATCCCTTTAGCTAATCCGCCGGTCGGATTCGAAGCGGGGCCGGTACGCCTCCCCGTCCCGTAAAGCGGTACGTTAGACCACACCGCTAACCGCACGGGGATTAACTCCGAAAGGCTGATGTGAAAAATTTACGATGATTCGTAACCGTGAGCATATTATAAATCAATTTAAATACATGTAACGTGCACAGAGAGTCAAATTTCTCCCTGAAGAATTCGAAATACTTAATAGCAATCTTCGGACGCTCAAGGCTAGACTGATGAGTTATCTCAATACTCACTCTTTCTATTCTGTCGAGGAATTCCTGAAAATTTTTATAAAAGTGAGCTACTATAAGTTTAACGTTGTTGGTTCCTATTACTTACGGTTAGTCCTACCATGAGAAAAGGATTGCTATAGCTTCATCTATTCCTATTTCGTTACAATTTGATGTGCTGACTCGTTCCATGGCCATGATGACTTTCTCTTTAATTTGAACCTGCTTAATATGAACAAAAAATAAATAATTGACACCTGTTTGGTTTATGCTATGATATCAATCTGATCCTTAAGGCTGTAAACATTCCAAGTTAAAGGATACAGGAGAGTGGTGGTCTGAAAGCTGTGCCACTACGCTATATCCCAGGTGGCAACAACTGCCGTCATCTCCTCATCTTTCCAGGACTACAGATTTTGCTTTGTTTTGTGGCAATGTGTATTTATAGCGAAAAAAGGAAAGGAAAAATTCGTATTTTATAACCCAATTGTCAGTTTGTATTTCGGGAATGTGAGAGCTCCAGATAATGTAAAACGGTGTACTTTACTCCAAATGCTGAGGAAATCAGAACAGTTGAAAGAGATAGGTTGTGTACTTCGTTTATAGTAAAAGAACGAAAGCGGAGAAGAAAAATGGAAGTCCCTGCACACAGTGACAGACAAGGATGTAGCACCAGAACCCTAGAGTTCAGATTTGTGTGTTGTGGCCTTCAGTCCGGAGACTGGTTTGATGCATCTCTCCATCTTACTCTATCCTGAGCAAGTCTCTTCCTCTCCTCATAACAATGGCAACCTACATCCATTAGACTCTGCTTACTGTATTCAACTCTTGGTCTCTCTCTGCGATTTTTACCCCACACACTTCCCTCCAAAGATAAATTCACAATTCATTGATGTCTAAGAATGTGTTTTACCAATCGATCACTTCTTTTAGTCAAGGTGTGCCAGAAATTCCTTTTCTCCCCAATTCTGTCCAGTAGCTCCTCATTAGTTACGCGATCCACCTACCTAAACATAAGCATTCTTCTGTAACACCACATTTCAAAAGCCTTTATCCTCTCTCTGTCCGCACTGTTTATCGTCCATGTTTCACTCCCATAGAAGGCAACACTCCACACAAATGCCTTCAGAAAGGAGATCGTTACGCCTAAATTAATATACGATGTTAACAAATTCCCTTTTTCAAAACCGTTTTCTTCAAATGTTCAAATGTTTGTCAAGCTTAAGGGACTTAACTACGGGGCCATCAGTCCCTAAACTTACAAACTACATATGAACTACCTACAACTAAGGACGGCACAAATATCCATGCCCGAGGGGGGATTCGAACCCCCGACCGTAGTGGCCGTGCAGACCGTGACTGAAGAGCCTCAGTCCCCTCGGCCACCGCGGCCGGCCCGTTTTCTTCCCATTGCCATTCCCCATTTTATATCCTCTGCGCTGCGACCATCGCCTGTTATTTTGTTGCCCAAGTAGCAATACTCATCTACCACCCTTATTGTTTCGTTACCTAACCTAATTCCTTCAGCATAGCCTGATTTTATTAGACTGCACTCCATTACCCTTGTTTTACTCTTTTTAATGTTCATCTTATACTCACCTTTCAACACACTGTCCGTTCCGTTTAACTGTTCTTCCAGGTTCTTTCCTGTTCCTGACTGAATTACAATGCCATCGGCAAAACGCAATGCTTTTATTTGTTCACCCTGAATTTTATTCCCTTCTCCAAATTTCTCCTTGCATTCCTTTATGGCTTGCTCAATGTGCAAATTGAATAACATTGGAGAAAGGACCACAACCCTGTCTTACTACCTTCTCAATCACTGAATCCCTTTCCTGCCCTTCAGCTGTAACAACCGCCGTCTGTTTTTTGTACAAGTTGTAAATAACTTTCCGTTCCCTATATTTTACTCCTACTTGCCTCAGAATTTGAAACAGTGTATTCCAATCAACATTGTCAAAAGCTTTCTCCAAATCTACAAAAGCTAAAAATATTGTATTGCCGTTCTTAATCTATCTTCTAAGATCAGCCGTAAAGTGAGGATTGCCTCCCGTGTTCCTACGTTTCTCCTGAATCCAGACTGATCTTCCCTTAGGTGGGCTTCTACCACTTTTTCCATTCTTCTGTAAATAATTCATGTTAAAATTTTGCAACCTTGAGTTATTAAACTGATGGTTCTGTAATTTTTACACCTGCCTACACCTAATTTTTTATGAATGGGGATTAATACATTATTCTTAAAGTCTCAGGGTATTTCCCCTGTCCCATACATCTTACTAACCAGGTGCAATAGTTTTGTCATTGCTCGCTCTCCAAGATACTTCAGTAGCTCCGAGGGAATGTCATCTACTCCAGGGGCCTTGTTTCGACTTAGGTCTCTGTCAAACCCATCTCTCAGTATAGTATCTAATATTTCATCTTCATCTACTTCTTCTACCCTTCCTACTATATTGTCTAGAATTTCATTTTCCTTATAGAGCCCCTCTATATATTCTTTCCACCTTTCAGCTTTCCCCTGTTTGCTGAGAACTGGTTTCCCATCTGAGTTCTTGATACTCATAAAGCTGTTTTTCTTGTCTCCAAATGTCTCACTAATTTTCCTGTAGGCGGTATCTCTTCTCCTCTTTTTACACGTTCTTCTACAGACCTGCATTTGCCTTCTAGCCACCCGTGCTTAGCTATTTTACACTTCCTCTCAATCTCATTTCTTAGTCCCCTGTACTACATTTTCCTGTTTCATTTTCTGCATTTTTACATTTTCTCCTCACATCGATTAAGTTTAGAATATCCTGTGATATCCAAGGATTTTTTTGTATGTCCTACCTTCCTACCTATTTTGTCCTTTGCTGTCTTCACTGTTTCAACTCTCAATCTACCCATTCCTCTTCTACAGTATTATTTCCCACTGTTTCCTTCAATTGTTGCCTAAAGCTGCCTCTGAAATTTTTAATAACTTCACGTTCCATCAATTTATCCAGATCACAGATCATTATTTGCCACCTCTCTGGAAATTTCTATTCATATTAATCGTCAAATAAGAAAGATGCGAAAAAGGAAAATGTTTCAAAAATAATAATTGCTAGCTATAAGAGCTGAATGACGATAGAAGCATGCTAGTTCGTGTGTAAAATGATTGCGTTGCTCATCTGACAGCACGCATCCATGCATTCCACGCTTAGATGGGACCAGTCTTGCGAAGGCTGAGATCCGCGCGCCCCTCCGCAACGCTCCAGTTGCGAGCGACGTGACGTATGTCGAGGTCGGAAGGCTGGCCGTGGCGAGGGAACGGCCAGTGGTCTGATACACGGGCCGATGCTCTGGGAGGCGGGGGCGGGGCGACGCAGCGTGGCCGCGGTGACGCAACGAACTACTGTGCCGTCCAGCCAGACGTTGGCGCTCGCCGCCTATATAAGGGGGCGGCCGCAACCCTGGAGTCGCCACAGCTCCCACCGCCTCTCCACACAACTCACCATGGCCACGGTGAGTAGCTCTACACCAGCACTTGCTCTTCTTCTGCTTACCACTAAAGTGTTACCCACGGAGGAAATGTCTGCTTGGACTCATTTCTTCAGAAACCTCACCTTATTACTTGAACTTCGGTTCCACGGGAGGTTTCTTTGTAAAGTAAGGGAAGCCGAAACTAATCTTACTACTGACGATGATTTCAATTCGTATTGGAGAGTTACTATCACCTGTATTCTATTACACATATAGGCGAAATACGGATTTCTCTAATTTAATTATTATAAAACTAAAATCGCAAACAGATATAAAAAATTGTGTATTCGAAAGTACCAGAGATTTTGTAGCTTAAATACCCATATTCAGGCTGGAATTTAACTGATGTGAAGTCAAAATTTGGGGGTGGGCCGGCCGCGGTGGCCGAGGGGACTGAGGCGCTTCAGTCACGATCTGCACGGCCACTACGGTCGGGGGTTCGAATCACCCCTCGGGCATGCGTATTTGTGCCGTCCTTAGCTAGTTCATAAGTAGTTTGTAAGTTTAGGGACTGATGACCCCGAAGTTAAGTCCCATAAGCTATACAAACATTTGAACATTTTGTTGGGGGTAGATATAAGACCCGACATTTACTGTCCAAATAATTTCAAATTGCAAGTAGTTTAAACGTTGCTTCTTCTACCCACTCCCACCTGAAGATGTAGCTTTAATGTATTAAGCCTGTTATGGTTCCAAATATGAGCCATACACTTCTTTGGCAGAGTGCATTTTCACACTTGCGGTTGCCATACACACAAATGTTATTCAGTATATCTGCTTCTTTGGACGTGGCTCTAAATCGGTGCTTCCTGGTCACGAGACAAATGTGTTTCCATTGAGACACATCGCTCAGCGTGTCCTATTACAGCTATGGTAATTCCAGTAGCTTTTATACAGAATATGATTCAGTCGAAGCCGTCATCAACATGGGGCATGAACTGTAACTGTTCAAGATATGGCAAATTAACTGCGACTAACAGCCGAAAATGTTTTTGAATTAGTAATTCCCCAAATTCTTTCGGCTTCGCATTGAATCTATCGTTAGGCGCCTAAACCGAAATGAGATCCCATAGCCTGTTAGACAGCATTAGGAGGTAACTCAGTTGGTATCGTGGATTCCTTTTTACACAATCCTTTTTATCTGTCGTTGGTAACAGTTTCAGGTATTGGGTAAGAATATGTATTTTGGTTTGGAGGACATCGACAGCATTAATTTATTTTATGAAATACCTGACACAATTCTGTCCAAAAACATGTACACCAGTTTTGGTTTTAAACCGACATCATTGCTGAAAATTTTTTGGACAATATATTTCTAATCTCTTTTAACTATATGGTCCTCCTTTTGATGTGAAAGTTTTGGCCGCGGCGCAGTGTCCGATCGTATTGAGGTGTTGCGATGCGCGAGGCCGGTCCGCGTCGGGGGTTCGAATCCCTCCTCGGGCCAGGATGTTTGTGCCGTTTTTTGTGTACGGTAGTTCATATGTAGTTTGCGGTATATGCGGGAGTGCCTCTGTAGCTTCATAAATTTTGCATTGTTAGTGCTGTGGTATGATCGATTGTTGACGGTGACTGTTAGACATGAATTAGTGGTTGTTTTCGCGAGTATCACAGTGCCTGGGAGACACATTTTTCCAGTAACGCAAGTTCTGTAGCGTGTCTATGAGATACGTATTTCCAGTTTCTATACTTTTATTACTGGTGAGTACAACTACACGCAGCTAACCAGTGTTAGTACAGTGAACATCTGCGTTCTCTACTTCTGCTTTAAAAAACAGCTAAAGTATCACCAGGTACAAATTAGTCAAGAAACTATCTATAAGTCTAATGACACCCCGTCTACAGAACAGGCTAGCTACTTGTCTCCAATTGGAATGGGGATTTGAGGATAGTAATTCAAAATATCCTTGGAAAAAACTCACACAATAAGAAAAAAAAGAGAAGGTGAAGTGTGACAAACCAGAATGAAAACGGAAATGCAGTCTTGTGAAAGCTTCAAACCATAAAGCGGAAATTGTAAAACTAACTCAGTCCACAAGACATGTGAAACTATCCGCTAACTTTGCCATAAATTTTCAGCCTTTGTATCTTGCTTAGCTACCAGGCAATAGCATTATAACATTCGCTTTTTCTTCGGATGGACTGTAAAAAACTGTACATGACAGTGATGATATAGATAATTTTATTATTTAATTAAATAATTCCGTCCTGGTTATTCAACGGTTCCCTGAAGAAACGAGTGTGGCTTTCTTATTCCATCGACCTGCATTGGAGTTAATGGCTTATTTATTTCAAAACACTTCCATTCAGTCATTGTAAATAAATCAAACATGGTTTTCCAAACGCGTATGCTAGCTTCACCCTTTGCTTATTGGCTAATGTCAGATAATAATAAATTGCAAGTCTCTGATAAAAAAACAATCGCAGATTACATATAATGTACTAAAATGAAATTAATTTGAAAAGTTTTGATTTAAATTAGTGTGATACAGTGGAACTTGTTTCTTTGCAGTATCTCCTGTTTCTAACAATCACCGTGGTCAGCGTATTGGCCGAACCGCCAGTCAACCGACAGTACCTACCTCCATCAGGAAATGGCGGCATCTCCCCACAATATGGCGCCCCTGGCCGAGGCGTCAATGGTTTCAGCAATGGAAATGGGCTCTCCACAACGTATGGCGCACCAAACGGCAACGGATTCGGTGGTGCAAACGGAATTTCATCCCAGTATGGTGCCCCAAGTGCTAATGGCATTGGGGGTCAAAATGGCGGCCTGTCATCCCTGTATGGAGCACCAAATGGAGGTGCTGTGAATGGTAGAACCAATGGAGTTTCATCTCGGAATGGATTTGGCAGAGTGAATGGAGCTCCGTCCAACAGGTATGGTGCACCAAATGGGGGTAAACTAAATGGAGGATCAGGCAGGTCGAATGGTCTGTCCACAG
Organism: Locusta migratoria; assembly: GCA_026315105.1. Taxonomy (NCBI): domain Eukaryota; kingdom Metazoa; phylum Arthropoda; class Insecta; order Orthoptera; family Acrididae; genus Locusta; species Locusta migratoria. The sequence continues at coordinate 92,109,718 of CM048748.1, forward strand.
AATACGGTGCTCCTAATGGAGTGTCGAACGGTTTTGGAGGAAGGAATGGCCTGTCGACGACGTACGGTGCACCTAACGGAGCGGCAAATGGTAACAATGGTGGGAGGATACCATCGTCAGTGTACGGAGCACCCAATGGGAACGGCGTTGGAGGTCTGAATGGACTTTCTACCCAGTACGGTGCTCCGAATGGAGGTCTGGTGGGTGCCAATGGTGGCCTTTCAGCGCAGTATGGTGCGCCAAATGGTGGAGGCAATGGATTCGGGGCCAATGGAGCACTCGGAGCTGCTGGTTATGGCAACGGCGGTGCTTCCCAAGATGATCTTTCAGTAAGTGTGTTTGTTTTGTAGCGTACAGGTAGTGTCAACTAATTTAGTGAACTCTGTAATTGCTAGAGAAATTTCTCCGAGAGAGTAAAGGATGACGACAGCAAAAGTTATTAATATAACCAGACTCCTTAAAACAACTAAATTCATTAAAAAAATCAATCCAGAGTAACCAAGCAGACCCCACGTAGAAGCGGAATAAAATGACAATAAAAAGAAAAAGAATGTATATCATATCATTGTCACACACTTTATTTTCGAAATGTATGATACACTATCGGTCACTGTCCACAATATTGACATAATTATTACAGACGTTCATCGTGTTGTAGGACGCGAATTGCAGAGTATTTAAAGAAGATTATGGGCACCACATTTAAGAAAGAATCATATAATTCTAAGATATTTTTAGGCTGTAGAGGACGATACAGGTCATAACGTTCCACATTTACGTCAGTAAATCATTATGTAGAAATTTATAATGATTTTACCCTCTTTCATTCATTTTGGTTCTTTAAAAGAACATAAAATAATAGAGTACCTTTGATATCATAATAAGGGATGTAATAAAGGTTATTTGGATATGGAAAGGGGCAATAAGTTATTATTCGTAGTAGTTTTCATTGGCGGTTTGTGTTTCAGATGACTGGCGGTTCACTTCCTTGAGTGACGGATCTTGGTCTTGATTGTGCCGACGCCCCCATAGATATGTGGCAAGAAACCATACAAAACTCATTGTTGTTCCGGTATCTGTTAAAAAGAAGATTAGGTTTAACAAAAGGTGCTTGCAGTCGGTCTAGAACCCACGACGTTCGACAGCGTAGCGCGATGCCATAACCAAACAGCTATTCTTAGTAGGGGGACAGTAGTGACTTCATTATTGTTCATGATGGAATCATTCGAATGATTTTACAGTTGATGCATCTTTAATTTATAGTTATAAGATATTTTACCAAATATGACGTGTTTTTCATGAATCTTCAATGTCCAAATACAAATATGAAGGGCGGCTGTTGCCTTCGTGGGAAATTTGCGCCTGCGTAGGGTGAGGTCCACAGTAGCTCATTGTCTTGCTTCGGCACCATTCGTACTTAACCGACAGAGCTGTTGTCTCTAACAGCTCTAACTACAACGTTAAACGCGGCGTTTTCCCCCGCCCCTCCCTGCCATGGGACGCCCGTATGCTGACTCCATGGGGTTCAGAAGAGAATATGAACCTGAGCCGCACATCAACATTGAAACGCTGTGGCCACTGTTGCTTATTTTAGGCGGCCGCGTTTCGGCTTGTATATGTGCTGTCTCCGCAACGTAAAAGGTTCCTCATGCGATAAAAATACTTCAATGGGCAGATAGAATGTTCTGATAGAAGAACGAAACGAAGAATGATAGCTTAAAAACACTTTTTATATTATGTATTTATTTATTTCTCACTGCTAGCTTTTTTCCGGGGGCTCACTTAACCAGTGACCAAAGAGGACACACAGCCACTGGTAGTTTTTAATAAGCGTATCTTGTATTATCTTAAAATTATGCATGATTTGCAACGTCCGAATAATTGCATCAGCCCACCCTCTCTCAATCAAAACCACTTTTAATACAGTGGCAATATCAGTGTAGCTTTCGTTGTTTCTAATCCCTACTATTTCAGTGTTAATACGTATATGTGTATTTTAGTAGACATTCGTTTCTTTTTTAGGAACCAGCTAGCTACGAGTTCAGTTATTCGGTTGAAGACGCTGAGAGCGGAGCTGAGTTTGGCCACGAGGAGTCTCGCGAAGGAGACAGCGCTCAAGGGCAATACCACGTCCTGCTGCCCGACGGCCGAAGGCAGGTGGTCGACTATGAAGCCAACGAGGGCGGCTACAAGCCGACCATCAACTACGAGGAGACTGGCCTAGGTAACGGCGGCTATGCCAACGGCGGTTCAGCCAATGGTGGGAATGGCGGATACCCCAGCAGCAACGGAGGCTATCCCAATGGAAACGGTGCTTCCTCCAATGGTAATGGTGGCTACGCCAATGGCAATGGTAGCTACTCCAATGGCAATGGTGGCTACTCCAATGGAAATGGTGGGTACTCCAATGGAAATGGTGGCTACTCCAATGGAAATGGTGGCTACTCCAATGGAAATGGTGGGTACTCCAACGGAAATGGTGGCTACTCCAATGGAAATGGTGGCTATCCTAGCAGAAATGGTAATGGCGTACAGTCCTCTGGAAATGGTCCTTACTGAGCAACAATGAAAATGGAATACACTGTGGCACCGTATGTTCAAGGCATCAGCATTTCTGTACATATATTATGTATAAATTTGTATTTATGTATATGTAGTTCAGTACAATAAATGTAAATGTTATTATTGCAATACTTGACTGTTCATTTAGAAACTTAACCTTCCTTTTAGAGTTATTCATTGTAACCAAATTTCGTTCTGACACTTCTAACTGATCTAAATAAGACTTTTAAAAGCAATCCACCCTATGCAAGTAATTTGTAGGGAATGAATCTTTCCCTACTCCCTCATATGTAATTTGAGTATCTCGGGATGGGCGCCTGGTGTATTGCAATACTTAGGTACGATTGTCCAACTGGGGATGTCGTCTGCATTAGCACGTCAGAGCTACAGAGCAGCCTGTTTTACGAAGAATTGCACAACTCTGAATAATACTCAGTTCCCTGATATTAATTCTAAAAATATATAAAAATTTTATTTATGTCTACATTATTGTAAAATGTTGGAGAAATGTTTTGATGGTTGTATTTTATTATAATTCACCAATTATCACCACTAAATGAATTTTTTTTCTGTGACAGTATAAAATCGTTTTAGAGTAGAATTAAGATACTAGGTTAATACTACGACACTTCAGTTACTAGGCGACAGGATGAAACTGTACTAAATTTCAGTCACATTGGTTAAACTGAAAAGGTACAGCAATTTAGAGTAGGGACAGTCCAGAGTTCGTACTTCACTCGTAATTGCCATTTAAGAATTATACATTTATTTTGAAAATTTCATTTAAGATTCATTACAATGCATGCTATAAGGTGAAAAAACTGTGACACTTTGCCGCCCATAGAAACTTGAAAATCCGCCTGGTAAGTGTTCGGTATCATCTACACTTTCGAGGCGAGCATAATTGACTGAAACTGATATGTTCTACATAGCTTTCTGGCTGCTCATAATATCATTTTCAGGTTCTAGAAAAGGCTGCGGTCTATAATATTACGCACAATAACAAACAATTCATTACAAGGAACAAAACTTTACCGACCGACTAGAATAATACCAACCCGCTTTGTTTCTTTTGAAATGAACAGTGAGACTTGAATAGATTAGCTAAATAGATAGAACAGATAAAATAGTACATTTTAGTCTTAAGATGGAAAATAAGTCTGTAGTTTGACAAATTGACGTAAATAGAAATTATACCTACAGAATATGATAATGGGTGCTTCGCAGACGACAACACACATTAGAACCATACCTGACTTACAAGCTGTGAGTTACTGGATTAGGGTGTAAGAATATTTTTGACTGAACTGTATGTAATAAAGTTTGATGATTCTCAACTCATTAGGATTTTCTTTTCTTTATTTACTGATGACTAGTATCAATTTTAGAGTGTTTCTAATCCAACAAAATGATTAGAAACGCAGAAAATGCTCCGACTCGGTAAGATTTAAACCAATATTTAGTAAAAAAAATGAAAATGAGTCATGGCGCAAAAGTCTCTCTACAGTTATTTGAAATAAAACAAATGTAACAGCAAGACATATTTTCAACTCGTTATGTCCTTGCTACCAAAAGGTGATAAATTCACCTTGACTCGTAGGTATACTATGCAATGACAAACAAAAGAAACACAATTATGAAATAGTGACTTGTTGAAAGTATGATCTGTCGTAATTATTTCCTGATTGTCAAGATATTAAAGAAAGAAACAAAGATTTTTCTTGTTAAAAACATTCTATAGAAGTGGTGATAATGCAGTGCTTAATGACTGGGAAAATCACATCGATCACTACCACCGTCTACACAAATAGTGTGCCACAAACGAGGAAGATTTGAAGAAGTTGGATATATCGAGGATTGATCGACTTTCGCCTTCCGAGACTAGTGACAAGTGAGGAAAATGAATTGCCAGTACGGTTTTCTGTGATCCAAATTGGGTGAAAATCTACCATACTAACGCAGGCATTTCCGTTGGCTGCGGTCGTTTTTTCATGTTCGTTTATTACATAGACCATATTATCCTCCCATTTAGTGTAAGCACATATTTCCTGTTAGGAAGCTTTTATAAAACCATTGCTGTAATAAGAGTATCAGTCACATCCGGTTCAATTTTGCCAACGCTTAACATCTTTTAAACGATCAAGGCATCTCCATGAACTTGATGTGCTCGCTGGTGAAGTCTGCAGTTACTTAAAATCATAAAGGTATTTATCTTGCCCTTTGTAGGAATAGTGACTAATTCCACTGGCTGTAAATGTATTTGAAGTTATCGTGTTTGATCCGCAGTAGAACAAGACATTAAATCACAATCTCTGATACTGGTTAAGCATCTCACCCCCCCCCCCCCTCCCTTGAAGAGTTTCAACTACAAGATACTCGTCCACAGAGGCGTGTTAGGACACGACGGTTGGATTAGATTAGATTAGTTATTTGTTCCGTAGATCCATATTGTGCCGGCCGCGGTGGCCGAGGTGACTGAGGCGCTCCAGTCACGGTCAGCACGGCCACTACGGTCGGGGGTTCAACTCCCCCCTTGGGCATGGATATTTGTGCCGTCCTAGTTCGTAAGTAGTTCATAAGTAGTTTGTAAGTTTAGGGACTGATGACCCCGTAGTTAAGTCCCATAAGCTTAACAAACATTTGAACATTTTTTCCATATTGAGGGGATCCTCATGGATGTGGAACATGTCAAGAAACAAAATTTACAAGTTGAATAACAGATAATACTAATAATATAAATACAAATACATACACTTGTAATATAAATAGAGATACATAATTTTTTTTGCTGATAATATAATAATACTAATATAGTATGAGTGCGTGCATCATTTGGTACAATTTAGAAATTCACTATTGGAGTAGAAGGAGTTGGCCACTAGAAAGTCTTTTTGGTTCCTCTTAAACTGATCTTTATTTGTAGCTAAATTTTTTATACTTGATGGTAAATTATTGAAAATGTGTGTTCCTGAGTAGTGGACCCCTGTTTGAACTAAAGTAAGTGCTTTTAAATCCTTGTGTAGATCATTTTTATTTCTAGTATTGTATGTATGAACTGAGCTGTTTGTTGGGAAAAGGGATATATTATTTATGACAAATTTCATTAAGGAATAAATATACTGAGAGGCAGTAGTTAATATACCCAGTTCTTTGAAGAGGCTTCTACAAGACGTCCGTGAATTTACTACACAAATAATACGTATTACATGTTTTTGGACTCGGAAGACTTTTGACTGAGTTGAAGAGTTAGCCCAAAATATTATACCATATGACATTAAGGAATGAAAGTAAGCAAAGTATGCAAGCTTTGTTATTTTTATGTCTCCTATGTCTGATAACACTCGTATTGAAATTACAGATTTGTTGAGTCGTTTCTGCAGTTCTGTGGTGTGCTCCTCCCAACTAAATTGATTATCAATCTGTAATCCCAGGAATTTAATACTGTCAACCTCTTCTATCTGCCCTTCTACATACTTAATGCATATGCTGTTAGGAAATCTCTTACATGTTCTGAAATGCATGTAGTGCGTCTTTTCAAAGTTTAATGACAATGATTTGGCTTTAAACCATTTATTAATGTTCATGAAAATTTCATTAGCAGACCTTTCTATCACTATACTTGACGTACTCTTTATTGCAATACTTGTATCATCTGCAAACAAAACGAACTCTGCTTCTGGTAGTGTAACTGATGAGAGATCATTAATGTACACAAGAAAAAGCAATGGCCCTAAGATGGATCCTTGTGGGACACCACATGTAATTTCTTCCCAATCCGATGATGACTGTTGGCCTAATTCACTAGTCACTTGCACTGACACCCTTTGTTTCCTGTTAGTGAGGTATGACTTGAACCATTTTGCAGCATTTCCCGTGACCCCATAGAATTCTAATTTACTTAAAAGGATGTTATGGTTCACACAATCAAATGCCTTTGACAAATCACAGAAAATATCTGCTGCTTGCAATTTATTATCTAATGAATTAAGTACATTCTCACTGTAAGTGTAAATAGCCTTTTCGATATCGGAACCTTTCAGAAATCGAAACTGTGTTCTAGACAGTATGACATTTGTGGTTAAGTGGTTGAGAAGCTGCTTGTACATTACCTTTTCTATAATTTTTGAGAATGTTGGCAAAAATGAAATGGGTCTGTAGTTTGATGGTATCTCTTTATCCCACTTCTTGAAGAGAGGTTTAATATCTGCATATTTTAGCCAATCAGGAAATGTTCCCTTTATAATAGACTGTTTACACAAATAACTTAAGATTGTGCTAAGTTCACAAGAACACGCTTTAATTAACTTTGTTGGTATTTCATCGTAACCACTGGAATTCTTTGTTTTTAAAGATTTTATTATGGAAGATATTTCTTGTGGTGAAGTGACTGACATATTCATGTGTGTGAATACTGACCCAGACAATCCCATACTATCAGTAACGGATATAAAGTACTTAAATAGATTTGCCACACTATGCCCATCAGTTACTAATGTCTCAGCTACTCTTAATCCTACCTGCTCTTGTTCCTTTCTGGTTCTATCAGTCTCCTCTTTCACTATATCCCATATTGTTTTTATTTGGTTTCCTGATGTTGCTATCTTCTTTTCATAGTGCATTTGTTTAGATACCTGAATAACTTTTTTTAAATATTTTACATTATTCCTTATATTTAGTTAAATCATCATCATTGCAACTACTCTTGGCTGATAGATACGTTTTCCTTTTTGTCTTACATGAAATCTTTATTCCTTGTGTAATCCAAGGTTTTATTATAGACTTCTGTTTAATTCGCGTTACTTTTAGAGGAAAACAGTTTTCAAACATGATACTAACATTATTAATGAATACATTATATTTTTCATTCATGGCATTAGCACTATATATATCTTTCCAGTTCATGTCTTTGAGGAGTTTTCTAAAATTTTCAATTTTTGGTGGGTTGGCTAGTCTCCTGTATGTACATTTTGCAGTCTTCATAATCTGTTTAGAATATATACCTGAAACAAGGAGCTGCATATCATGATCTGACAGGCCATTTATTATTGGTTTTATGATATGATTTTGTTCCTTTGATTCGTCTATAAAAATATTATCAATTGCTGCCCTAGAGGTTTTAGTTATCCTAGTTGGAAAGTTTACGGTGTGTGTTAGGTTGAAAGACAAAGTTACTGACTGCAATGAATTTTTACTGGAGGACTGCATAAGAAAATCTGTATTAAAGTCACCAGCAACCAGGATTTCTTTATTTCTTCCTGTTAAATAACCCAATAGAGCTTCTAGATGATTTAGGAATAGATTATAATTTCCTGCAGGTGCTCGATAAATAGTTACTATTATATAGCATCTGTTATGGAATTCTACTTCTGTTGCACAAGCTTCTAAATGCTGCTCTAGACAGAATTTATTTATATCAACATTCTTGAATTTATAGCAGCTTTTAATGAATGTGGCAACTCCTCCTCCCTCCATATCTACTCTACAGAAGTGTGAAGCTAAATTAAATCCTGGAATGTTTAACATATCTATACCAGTGGCCACATGATGTTCAGAGAGGCAAATTATGACAATTGGGCTAGAGGAATCTATTTCATCAATACAAATGAGTAGTTCATCAAGTTTATTTCTGAGTCCTGGAATATTTTGATGTAATAAAGATAACTGATATTGCATACTAATGGCTTGAGTAAGATTTACTGGAAGTTGCTGAGTACTTTCTGTTAAACATTGTTTGCTAAAATCTATCTCCTGTTTATCTGCTTTTCCAAACTGAGGGTGTCTTACAAGCTGTCTCAAAACTGGTTTTCTTTCCCCCCTCCATATCCTAAAAAAGGCATCCCTCTGACACCTGTAACCACTGGTATTTTACCATTTGTGACAGTGCCCCCCAGTAAATTACTTGCAATGAACCCAGACAATTTTCCCTTCCCTTTCCTGTTGAGGTGAAGGCCATGCCTAGTGTAGTCCCATCTACAGATATCATCCACAGGAATCAAACCAATATGGGACCCCATATCTGACATGAGTAGCCGTTCCAACTCCAAGTGTAGTCTCCTGACCGAAGAGTTCAAATGAGGCCGATCATGGCGACTCAAGACAGATACAAATCCCACACTAGTATGCTTCGTTGCCGATGATATCTTCACCAGGTCACACTCTACAGAATATTCACAATTTCTGTCAATGCTGTTTCCCGGACCACCCACTATAACCACGGTATCCTCCATTGTGAAATCCTTACATAAAGAACCTATATCCTCTGTTACCTGACCCAGGCCCGCATTTGGTTTGAAAACTTTTGTGACCTGGTACCCTGGTCCTAGCTCTCAAATGTTCAAATGTTTGCAGAACTTATGGGACTTAACTACGGGGTCATCAGTCCCTAAGCTTACAAACTACTTATGAACTACCTAAGACTAAGGACGGCACAAATATCCATGCCCGAGGGGGGATTCGAACCCCCAACCGTAGTGGCCGCGCAGACCGTGACTGGAGCGCCTCAGTCCCCTCGGCCACCGCGGCCGGCGGTCCTAGCTCTTCCTGCAGTAGTTGGCCAACACCTCTACCATGTGAACTACCTAACAACAAGACTTTCTTTCTTTTCTCAGTTTTCCCTACCTTTTTCAAGTCATTTTTGAAAGTCTTTTGTGTCCTTTCTACAGCTTCAGCTACATGAGGCTCATCCGATCCTGACTCAGGCAACAGGTCAAATCTATTTTTCACATTAAGGACAAAGCTGTCTGAAACTATCCTAAGTCTGTTCCCCCTCTTACCTGTTGCCACTTCCCACCGCTGTTCACCCTTCTCCCTCCTTAACCTGCTCAGAGTCTCCCTTGCCTTATCTAATTCAGCTTGAAGAGCTACAATTTTCCCCTCCTGTTCCATTATTTTCCTATCTCTATTGCAGATCCTACAAAACCACTGGTGAGCCTCATTTATATCCCCATTTCCCACGCCACAATGAAAGAAACCACTACAACCATCACACCACACCCCGGAACTAACGATCCTACGGTATGTCACGCACTTCTCACCCATGGTAAAAATAGAAATCGTAAAATCTTGATTAAGTACTGACTAAAAACGTAAAAGTTACACCAAGAGACACTAAAATCTGTTCACGCAAATATAATTAACTGAAAGGGCACTGGATATAAAGAAACTTGGTCCCAAAAACAAAAATTAGGTCTAAAAAAAACACGCTCACGAAAACAAAATTTAGGCCTATAAACACGGATTACTATATTCACTTTTGATAAATCACGAAATTTACGTCTGACAGACTTTATAAATCCTAACTATTGTACGCCGCGAGTGAAAAATAGAACAATAGGTAATTAGAAATAAGTTTTAGTCACTGTTTACACCGATTCGCGCGAGTTAAATTAGGCCTACAAATACGTGATATAGGCGCGACAGGTAAAGTAAACTTTTTACACCGTTTTTCCTTATTTAACACTACACTAACACTTCCACTAATGTAACAATTTACTGGAGCAAATATTCGAAACGTTCGCGTGGGCGCAGTGTTACCAACTCACGATATAACACAAGTTTACAATCTTGAGAAAAACACCCGTGAAATACGTATATCGTAGGACAATCAAACGCTATCGATTCTTTTGTATGGGCTCCCCGAAGAAAAATAACAAATAAACCATTCAGAGGATCACATTTTAATTGCAACATCAGGGTGCAACATACGGCAGTTGCGCTCTAGTTAACGGTCCAGGCTACAAACGTTGCCTGCATCCACGATGTCAGCACGGATAGCTCTCAAAAATTGTTTGCAGCACTTCCGAACGGTGCACCTTGGAATGCCTAGCTGCATGGCACAGCTCGAGCCCTGCTTGAAGACGGCACATGGCGTCCAGCATTCTGAAGTGCGGCTACAGCAACTTGTCAAGCAGTTTGTACACGCGGTAGACCACTGGTCTCTCCGGGAACCAGTAGCAATTCGCCAGTTAAGTATAACTTCCGAATTCTGTAACTGAACCACGGTGTGGAAAGAGGGCATCTCAGTAATCCTTAAATGCTCCAATAGTGAACATTTCATGTAAATCAACTTCCCACCGCCATAACATCCATCACCCACACACAGCCATGTATTATGTACAGCATGTGGTATCTGCCCCTGAAACTTTGAAGGGTTGTAGCTCCCAAACTAATAGTGATAGGAATGTAGTTTAAATTGATTTGGACACAGCTGGTTTCAACGAATCCAATGCACGATAGAAAAACACTATTGTTCCACTGAAAAAATTATATCTTTGTGCTGTAACTCTTTGGAAAATGATACAATAAACTATGTTCATAGCTCCGCAGAAAGTGTAACATTTCTTGTGTTGACCTACCGCATTACAATTTCCCATCACCTATTATTTCATAAGTTACAGGGGCAAACACACATAGTGAAACACCCTATATATATATATATATATATATATATATATATATATATATATATATATGTGTGTGTGTGTGTGTGTGTGTGTGTGTGTGTGTGTGAAATTAATGGCCAAGTACGCTTGATCGTAATATCTCTAATTAAATAAATATGCAAATGATATGAGATAGAATAAACTATATATTTATAGATGTGATAAATTTGGGTCGTCACTATGTTTTAGGAAACATAGAAAAAATATTCCTGACCTAACTGAACAGTGCCGTACCAGAGCAAGGCCGAGAAATAATAATAACAAAAAATTCTATCATGAGTCAATTTATGAAAAGATTACCAGATCATTCCCTGTACTGCCAATAGAAAGAAACTATTTTCCCTCCAAAATGGGCTTACAGAAATAAGGTTATACAAAATTGGTAAAAATGACATATATTGGCAAATATGTACAAACTGACCAAATACAATTGTATCTGACTAGATGTCGCACTCTGATTGCAAAAAATGTAATAAATAGAGTTCTCCAAATACATCTTAACATGAAATATACACTTGTACAAATAAAATTGAAAATTAATTCAAATGACTGGCTATATCGTTTAGGAGTCTATATCATTGAAAGTCAATATATAAATAGACCTCGTTATCTCATCCCACTCCGAGTGAAAAGAAAGAAGGTAGCTACAGCAAATGATCCCATCAGAAAACGAAGAGCTGAAATCTAACCAGGACCGGAGCAGCGCAAGCAAAGTTAACACCAGACACTGGATGACGGTCGTGAAACAGCGGCGTCGATGTCAGAAGTCTGGTGCAGCAGCTGAGGATTCTATCTGCGAAGACACTATAATAACAAAGCAACAATAAATCGCCGCGATCTGGTCGCACCCAGCGAATCAACACTCTGAAAACAAAGATACACGCAAACCGCAACTGCGGTGTCCAACTTGACAACGATACGATGCGCGCAAGAGCGGAGGCTAACGTTCTCGGCGGCGGAGCCTCACCAAGTCCTCACCCAACAACTCAAACAACTCATCTCCACAGCTCAGATCCATCCGAGCACGCGGTCACGCCTTACTCGTCAAAGAGCGAATCTCATCGACCCGCTAATGGTCTTCCCAATCAGAATACACGGCCGGGAGTTGCATAAAACAAAAGTGAGAAAAAGTAGCAACGACAGCCAATCCCGTAGTTTACCGCCAACGGCTATTTAATCTCTTCCCAACACACACAGCTTTCTCACGTACGCCCGTGCAATACTGGGAAATTCTTTGCGAACTATCAGTAGTCGGCAACTTGGCGCCTATTTTTACTACTACTGGCGAAACTGCCCTGCAGTGCCGGACAGATTCCAGTTCGCAGAGACGCGAACTTGAAGCGTCCTGCCATTTGTTAAATCGTAAACTATGCTACCTGCTACTGACAGTTTAGGGACGGAAAGAAAGCAAGGCGTATTTTCCTCTCCTGCTCGTACAGCCAAAGAAACACCGTGGCGCCAGACAAGCGCCGGTCGCCCTAAACAGATAACGCATTGTGCGAGTTCGCCCCGGAAACCGCAGATAACCGGCGGCCAGTCGTGTCGCCGTGCGAAACCACCCCAATGCAGTATAGGGACCCCTCGCGTGGCCAGATTTCTCCGAAACCCTGAAAGGAGCTGGCAACACACCGGATTCCTGTGACCTAGCCGACTACCCAAGAGCCCTGGCCCACACTGCTCTACAACGCCTACTCGACAGTAAGGAAAGAATTTGAAACCAGAAACACTACATCAAAAAGAATAACTAAATAAACCAATACACCTGAATCCTAATGAAATTCTCCCAACCCATAGCAGAATATAGAAGTAAAGAAACATGTAAAAATGAATTAATTTCACGCAACGAAAATCAAAATTAAGCAATTACAATAATCAAGTGACAAATGAAGCGACAAATAAGAAAATTTATAGACAAGAATAACCACAACCTTTCACCTTGTTGTGTGGGGTTGCACGAAACGGGCCTAAATTTATATTTACCAGAGATCTACTTCCTTCAGGTGCAATTTACTTGTGGATCATCAAAAACCTTGACAAGGTGATGTTGAAGAACACCGTTCGATGCTTTGCCGTTTAGTTTCCGAGTCGTACCAGAGACAACAGGTTTTATCATGATTGACAAGACGGTTCAATAAATTATGTGTCGCATCCTCCGTTTTGACAAAATCATGTGAAGCCTCTAAACGTGCATACTTCTGACTGACAATCTAGTGATGTGGCACTAGACGATAACACGTTTCCCTCTTTCCCAACTTCTGCACTTCGTGCAACAGGTGTAACACGAAACAAACACAGCTCTACTGAACTACGTGAGGGCAGGTTGTCAACAGCGGCCGCTACGCAGGTGCAGCTTTGTGATTCGCTTGTGGTATTCGATCGACTGGTCTGACGTCATTACCAAACTTTATACTCAGAGATTGTATAACAAATATATACTTGAATTTCTAAGGTAATTTATGCTTATTAATTAACTTATTTCCGTATGTAGAAGCGAAATACCTATACTTTCTCTCGCTGTGTGCATGTAACGTCTTGTGTCACTGAGTAATATCTATTCACGATACTTTTACATTTTGATTCTACTGCATTTCAGTCAGTGGCGCAGCCAGGATTTCGCTCCCGGGAGGGTCACATTTTTAAAAAATAAAGCCTATTGAATTTATTACGTAAGACTTATTATTGCATGTTTCTATAATTTAACAAATTATACCTCGATAACAATTCCACAAAAAAAAATGAGTACCTTCGCATTAATTTGAAATTGGAAGAGGAGCAACGTGGTGGTAATGGTGTGTATATAACCAGCTCGTAAAATATGAAGCAGCTTGTGTTAACTTTAGACTCTGTGTGAAGCTCGGTGGGGCCACTGACCTACTAAGGAGCGAGTCGCGCATATGAACAATCGGCTCGTAACTTCAGCATAGCAATAACAATAGAGGCAGCATCAAAGCTGGACGCGGCGGCATTAAAACCGCTCACAGTGACAGCAGAGCACGTTCTCAGTGGCGGCATTATGGAGGAGCCCCATTGTCACGTTGACTTCTGCTTGGCAAATTATAGTTACGTTGAGATTTATAACATGTGTACTATTTCAAAGTTTCGGTACCCACTTGTTTAAAAAAATTAAAACAATGAAAATTAATAAAACTAAAAAGTCGTTGTGTGGTGCGCCTATGGTTTCAGTGTTGCTATGCTTTTGAGCAGCGTGACGTAGTATTTTCATACAAAAAGTTTTATATGTATTACTTAATTTTATTTTTTGACATTTGCACCATATATGTTTTGTGTTTCCATAGGTATCTGTTTCAGTCGTATTCTAGTTTTGGTACTCGGTCTAAATAAAGGTATCTAGATTGTAATTATTTGTGCAAGATTTTACCACGCCTTAGGAGGCAAATTTAAAAGAAGGGGTTCCGTGGGCCCCAGATTCGTAAACTGTACAATGATTACCATTTCAAAACCTTCCTAACAGGTGATGAAATGTCAGCATGGACACTTTCGTTTTTGGCACAAAACTTTCTAGATATCTTCAGGAGAACCTTCTGTACTGCTACAGTTGGCGTAGGTGCAACATGTCGTTAAGTTACATTTCCTGCGTTACTACTCTGTTTGCCTGGCAACTTCGGTGCTGTAGTGGTTCAGTAAGGGGAACACTTTCGTCATGGAATATCGGACATGGAAATGAGTTTCCAGATAGTATGGAGAGCAATAGTTTTATCAGATTACTCCTGGACATTAATCACCAGGGGAAAAATAAAACTTCGTGGCAACGCAATTCCTCCGAAGAATAATGCAAAGGATAATACAAGCATAAAAGATGAGGGTAATGCCGTCAAGTGATTGTATCTTCCGTACTACAGCTGATCTGGCATTTTCATCAACATCATCGTTCCGCGCACATGCGTTGCAAAATAAATAGAATTTTGATGCCCACTGTTTTGTTTATTCAGACATTCGGGATTTCGTCACCGTTATGTCCATGCTAGTCCTAAGGATGTGTTGTAAAGCGCAAACGAGTGAACACTTCGCTTGGGTTTCATTATATGTGACTGGAAATTTGTATTCTTTCAAGTCCACTAAATAACAGTGTTATTAGCAGTAAGTACTGCGTTCGTCGCATTGTAGTGCTTCAGTCACTTCTCGATAACGTGTAACATGAAAGTACGTTTCCTTCATTTTAAGCATCATCTTCGCGTTGCATTTTCTCGTAATTTGATTGACGCATTAGAATGCAACCACCACGATATTATTTTGTTGTTTTTCATGATATTGGTTGCTTAGGAAATCATACCCTTAGAAATATACGTTCCAGTAAAAAAAATAATAAATGTTTCCTTTTTGAAAACTACCACAGTTTCTGTTTTCGTGAGACCATTTCTTACTTTCCTAGATATTGTGAGAGTTATTTGTATGAAGCGTTTAAGTTCACCATCTTACATAGAGATAACAGTAGTACATTATAAATAGCAGTGTAGTTTATTGAATACATACACACATTTATGGTAAAATTAAATATATTTCAAAAAAGAAATTTTGTTATATTAATAATGAAAATCCATTAGTAATAAAAGAAGAGACCGCTGAAAGTACGGTATACCACAAAAGAGAGAAACAAGTTGAGACACTGGGCAAGACCCATTCGCCTTTTGTTGTGCTATATTGTTGAAGTGACAGGGTATTTAAACTAGGATATATATATTCCACACCAACGGGAATAAATTTTTCATAGATGACTCTCCGAAAGATCTCAGTAACTCTTGGGGAATATCACGTATTAAGGAGAGTATGTGTCGAATTATCTCTGTCAAGTTATTTGCGTATATCGTAAGTCAAAACTCATTATCGTACACTTCATCTTTCATTTCTATAAAGTTCTCTTCAAGTTCTTTTCCCCCAGTAAGCTCTTCTATTTAATACTTTCCCTTTCAGCTTTTCGTTCCTTGCTTAAACTAGCTCCAGGTCAACGTCGTATGCGGTAACGACCACCACTTGCGAGCAGGCAGAATCGGCCTTCTTCGCTAAAGACCGCGGCCCACCATTTTATCTTCGAAGAGATCCTCTGACAGATCCGAGCCATAAACGTCAACGCTAAACGTGTGCTCTACATCTACATACATACTCCGCAATCCACCGTACGGTGCGCGGCAGTGGGTACAACGTACCGCTACTAGGAATTTCCTTTCCTATTCCACTCCCAAATAGGAGAAACATTTTTAAGTGCCTGACAGATGGTTCATCGAACCACCATTATACTATTTATCTCCCATTCCATTCTCGAATAGCACGCGGGAAGAATGAACACCTGAATCTCTCCGTTCGAGCTTTTATTTCCCGTATTTTATTCTGATGGTCATTTCTACCTATGTAAGTGGGAGTCAACAATATATTTTCGCATTCGGAGGAGAATGTTGGCGATTGGAGTTTCGTAAGTAGCCCACGCGGCAGCGATAAGCGCCGTTGTTGTAATGATTCCCATCCCAGATCCTATATCATTTCCTTAACGGCGTCTCCCCAGTATCGTGACAATACGAAACGAGCTGCCCTTCTCAGGACTCTTTCGATGTCCTCAGTCAAACCCTCCTGATAAGGATCCCACACTGGGCAGCAATACTCCAAAAATGGACGGAAAAGCGTAAAGTATGCAGTTTCTTTTGTCTTTTGTTGCATTTTTAAGGGTCCTGCCAATAAAACGCATTCACTGGTTCGCATTTCCCACGACATTATCTACGTGTTCTTTCCAGTTTATTTCTGAAGTAATAGTAATTCCTATACGACCTTCACTTTTGATTGATTTACCTTGTAAACAAAGTTTAACGGATGTCTTTTCGTACTCATGTGAACGACTTCACACTTCTCATTATTTAGAGTGAATTGCCAATTTCTACACCATACTGATAGTTTATTCCGATCGTTCTACAGTTGGTTTTGATCTTCCGATGACTTCACTAGACGGTAATTGACGGCGTCATCTGCAAACAACCTAAGGGAGCTACTTAGATTTTTCCCTAAATAGTTTATGTAAATAAGGAACAGCAGAGGACCAATAACACTAGCCTATGTAACGCCCGATATCACCTCTGTTTTAGTCGATTTAGTTCGATTACTACGAACTGTGTCCTCTCTAAGAGGAAAATATACCATAACCACGCAATTTAATTAATAGCCGTTTGTGAGGTACGGTGTCAAAATCCTTCTGTAAGTCGAGAAATACGGAATCGATTTGGGAACCCTAGTCGATAGCACCCATCACATCGTGTGAATAAAGAGCTAGTTGTATTTCGCATGAACGATGTATTCTGAATTCGTGTTGACTTTGTGTCAATAGATCATTCAGTTCGCGATAATTCATAATATTTGAATACAGGATATTTTCTAAAACCCTGCTGCAAATTGACGTCAATGAAATAGGCCTGTAGTTTATTGAGTTAATGCTTCTGCCTTCCTTGAATATAGGTGTGACCTGTGCGACTTTCCAATCTTTTGGTACAGATCCTTGGTTGTGTATTGCTGTTAAGTAAGGAGCTATCGCTTCAGCATAATCAGATAGTAATCTAATGGGTCCACTCCCATGAACCACAGATATTGCCGAGGTGCGTGCCTCAACGATACAGATAGCCGTACCGTAGGTGCAACCACAGCGGAGGGGTATCTTTGGAGAGGCCAGATAAACGTGTGGTTCCTGAAGAGGGGCAGCAGCCTTTTCAGTAGTTACAGGAGCAACAGTCTGGTTGATTGACTGAGCTGACCTTGTAACATCAGCTAATGTGGCTTTGCCACACAACTACTGCGAACGGCTGAAAGGAAGGGGAAACTACAGCCGTTACCTTTCCCGAGGACATGCAGCTCTACTGTATGAACATATGATGATGGCATCCTCTCGAGTAAAATATTCCGGAGGTAAAATAGTCCCCCATTCGGATCTCCGGGCGGGGACTACTCAGGAGGATGTGATCATCAGGAAAGACAATACTGGCATTCTACGGGTCGGAGCGTGGAATGTTAGATCCCTTAATCGAGTAGGAAAATTAGAAAATTTAAAAAGGGAAATGGATAGGTTGAAGTTATATATAGTGGGGATTAGTGAAGTTCGGTGGCAGGATGAACAGGATTTCTGGTCAGGTGAGTACAGGATAATAAATACAAAATCAATTGGGGGTATCACAGGAGTAGGATTGATAATGAATAAGAAAATAGGAATGCGGGTAAACTACTATGACCAGCACAGTGATCGCATTATCATTGTCAAGATAGATACGAAGCCAACACCGACAACCTGGTGTGTAAGATGTATGAGACAGGTGAAGTACCCTCAGACTTTAAGAAAAATGTTATAATCCCCATCCCTAAGAAAGGAGGTGCAGACAGGTGTGAAAACAACAAAACCATCAGTTTAATAAGTCACGGCTGCAAAATATTAACGCGAATTATATACAGAAAGATGGAAAAACTGGTAGAAGCCGACCTCGGGGAAGATCAGTTTGGGTTCAGGAGAAATGTAGGAACACAGGAGGCAATACTCACTTTACGGCTTATCCTAGAAGATAGATTAAGAAAAGGCAAACCTACATATCTAGCTTTTCTAGATTTGGAGAAGGCTTTTGACAATGTTGATTGGAATAAACTCTTTCAAGTTCTGAAGCAAGCAGGAGTAAAATATAGGGAACGTAAGGTTATTTACAACTTGTACAAAAACCAGACAGCGGTTGTCAGAGTTGAAGGGCATGAAAGGGATGCAGTGGTTGGAAAGGGAGTAAGACAGGGTTGTAGCCTTTCTCCAATGTTGTTCAATTTGTACATTGAGCAAGCTATAAAGGAAAGTAATGAGAAATTTGGAGAAGGAATTAATGTTCAGGGTGAAGAATTAAAAACATTGCGTTTTGCCGACGACATAGTAATTCTGTCAGATACAGCGAAGGACCTGGAAGAGCAGTTGAACGGAATGGACAGTGTGGTGAAAGATGCTTATAAGATGAAGATTAACAAGAGCAAAACTAGGGTAATAGAGAGGAGTCTAAGAAAATGAGGTGATGCTGAAGGAATTAGATTAGGTAACGAAGCAATAAAGGAGGTAGATGAGTTTTGTTACATGGGCAGTGAAATAACAAATGATGGTCGCAGTACAGAGGATATAAAATGCAGAATGGCAGAAAAGCGTTCTTGAAAAAGAGAAAATTGTTAACTTCGAATATTGATTTAAGCCTAAGGAAGTCCTTTCTGAAGGTATTTGTTTGTAGTGTTGCCTTGTATGGAAGTGAAACATGGACGATAAACAGTGCGGACAGGAAGAGGTTTGAGGCTTTTGAAATGTGGTGCTACAGAACAATGCTGAAGATTAGGTGGGTGGATCGCGTAACTAATGAGGAGGTACTGAACAGAATTGGGGAGAAAAGAAATTTCTGGCATACCTTATCTAAAAGAAGGGATAGATTGGTAGGACACATTCTTAGACATCAAGGTATTATGAATTTGGTGTTGGAGGGAAGTGTGTGGGGTAAAAATCGCAGAGGAAGACCAAGAGATGGATACAGTAAGCAGATTCAGACAGATGTAGGTTGCCGTTCTTATGTGGAGATGAAGAGGCTTGCTCAGGATAGGGTATTGTGGAGAGCTGCATCAAACCAGTCTCCGGACTAAAGACCACAACAACAACAACAACAACAATCTAATGGGTATATAGTCCGGACCAGAAGACTTGTTAAGTGATTTTGGTTGTTGCACTACTCCTGATGATATCTACTTCTACGTTACTTATTACGGTCTCTGTTCGTAATTCGAAATCTGGAATATTGGTTTCGTCTTCTTTGGTGAATGACTTTCTAAAAGCTATGTTTATTAGCTCTGCTTTAGTAGCGCTGTCATCCGCAGCATCGCCAATACTATCACGTAATGAGGGTATTCTTGTGTTTTGCCCTTAGTATATTTAACATATGACCAAAATCTCTTTGGGTTTTCAATCAAATTTCGAGAAAGAGTTTCGTTGTGATAAGTATTGTAGGCACCTCGCATTGAGATCCTCGCTAAAGTTCGAGATTCTGTGTAGGATCGCCAATCCTGGGGATTTTGTGTTCGTTTAAATTTAACATGCCTTCCTTTGCTTTCGCATCAGTGTCCTGACCTGTTTCATGTTACAAGGGGGATCACGTCCTTCTTTTGTTAATTTATTTGGAATAAAACTGTGAATTGCAGTTGAATTTGAGCCACATCTGGTCTACACGTACGTTTAGTGTTACAAACGAGTGGAAGCTGTCTTTCAAGAAGTAATGTATTTTATTTCTATCTGCTTTTCTGAACAAATATACTTTTCGTTTATTTTTGGTAACTTGGGTACTTTCGATATTCAATCTCGCTACGACAGCTTTGTGTTTACTAATACCTGTATCCGTTTTGATGCTCGTTGTGAGCTCAGTATTATTTGTTGCTAAGAGATCAAGAGTGTTTTCGCATCCATTTACAATTCTAGTTGGCTCATGAACTAATTGTTCGAAGTAATTCTCAGAGAATGCGTTCAGTACAATTTCGCACGATGTTTTATTCGTACCTCCTGAATTGTAAGTATTATTTCGCGAACAGATTGAGGGTAAATTAAAATCACCGCCTACTCTTATCGTGTGAGTCGTGTACGTTTTTGTAATTAGGTTTTCTTTGATCTTTTCTGTTATTGTATCAAATTCAAATGTTTGAATGGTACTTAACTACGGGGTCATCAGTTCCTAAACTTAAAACTACTTTTGAACTAGCTAACACTAAGGACGGCACAAATATCCATTCCCCAAGGGGGATTCGAACCCCCGACCATAGTGGCCGTGCAGACCGTCACTGGCACGCCGCAGTCCACTCGGCCACCGCGGCCGGCGCTATTGTATCGTCAGAGTCGGGAGGCCGTTAAAAGGAACCTATTATTAACTTCTTACGATTTTCAGGTACAGCCTCTACCCATAATAGCTCACAGGAACTATCAATTTCCTGCGTATAGTGGACTCCTGACCTATTCAGCGGAACCCGGAAACCCACCACCCGTTGGCGTAATTTAAGGAATCTGCAGCCTACACGGTCGCAGAACCGTCTGAGCCTCTGATTCAGACCCTCCACTCGGCTTATAACCCTACCCGTCCTACACCACCGGTTAGCATACGATAATTAGAAAAATGACCCGTGTGCCTAATTATCTAAATTGGGTGGAAAAGCTATCGGTAATGAAGCCAATGATGTAGCGTAGGCTATAACCGGAACGTTGCTGTACCTCTTTGGTAGACAACAATGATCGATAGGAATAAAGAAACTGGAAAGTAAAATTTGTAATAAAATGATTAATGTTTAAATAAAAAAAATGCGGAACAAACGGAACAAATGGGTTGCTTTGGAAAAAGTGAATAACTTATCGATTTACGGTCGCCAGGGGTTCAATGTAAGACAGTGAAATGTAAGCAATAGCCACGCATATGCAACATGCAGCAGATCATGCAAAACTCTCACCGTAATACTTACTATTTACAGCTTCAAATAGTTAATTTTTTACATAAGTACTAGAAATTATTCAACAGCGAGTATGCCATGAGCATTAGCAGTAATCAAGTTGTAACTGAACTATTAACTGTACTAATGGTAAGCTCAAAAATTAATTAATGACTTGTCATGAAAACACTGAATATTTAATAAAGAACCATTTAACCTTCTGATTAACTTTTGCCTTTCTTTAACTAGGAATTATTAGCATTTCCAACACATGCAAATAATGACTATTTTCACTCATCAGTACTTGCAAGTAAAAACTTTACCTCAAAATAATATGCAATGGAAAACAGTTAATCTTTTGCACATTTATTGAAATATCTCTTGAAATTGAAAGTTAGTCTAGCAGTTTCATTCCATTTAGCAACCTACTGATCAGCAACATTGGCATAAGCTACATTTAGCAATACTTTTCTGAACGGATTGTTATTAATCACTGGCACTTTGTCTTTAATGGCTTTGATTTTTAGTTTTCTATAGCTTCGTGAATATTCTCGGAAAAACAATGGATGAGGGAAGAATCTGTCTGGACAATGACTATGGGTAATGATTTTTAAACACAGGCTCACAAATAACAGTGTTCTCTATTGAACAGTTATCACTAATACGCTGTACATGCTAAGACAAACTGGACAGATCTTACTGATTTTGGTGTGCGACGTGGTGCTGCTGATTAGAGACTGTTGGCACTTAATAACTGGCAAACACAGGCTCTTCTTGGCGACGAATGTTAATTACAATTTTGGGCCCACAGCATTCCTCTTAATGCATTTATTAATTATTTGAGCTGTACCCGTACGTATAAATAATGTTGCCTGTTCGCCGTCTCCTCCACTAGTGCCAATTGAACACGCATCCTCCTTCACGTACTTTTGCCGTACACCATTGAGCGCACCGTCTCATGATTCCGTCTGTCCTCTCCCAAGTCACAACCACGACTCCCACTCGCTGTGCGCCTCTGCGCTACCAGCGATAAAACTCCCTTCTCAAAGATGATTCTATACAATAGCAAAGCCCTTGCTAACCCAGCGTGTCTACTACATACACAATATTATTTTTTGACATATATGTAAATTTGCAGGGCAATGCAAATATGTTACCGAAACAAAATATACAAATACGTAATAAATTACAAAATATACAAATAATGAGGAAAATACATAAAGCATCGTTTTATATCACACCCTGTACGCACACATGATTGGTAAATGGCGTTGGTCACTGTGTTGTTGTATCACAGGCTCTGTACCAGAGGTCCACACTCGGTCCTGTCAACTATGCTGCAGATGGTGAGCTCTGCTTTCATCTTGCAAGTAAGACTGGCAGTCTTTACCACTTCAGATAGCTGCTCCAAACCTGAGAGGATCTCTTCAGATCCGAAGTGACACACATCATTGGTACCGATGTGAGCCACCACTTGCATTAGGCTGCACCCCGTACCCTTCGTGGCATCCGGAAGGACTCGTTCTTCATCTGGAATTTCTCCATCCGGTATGCACTAGGCTTCAAATTCCGGACCTCTAAATTTCCGCAACAGAATTTCTCGAAAAGAACGTCGTCTTTCCTGCAGCGATCCCCAATTGAGTTCCCGGAGCATTTCCGTGACACTCGCACGTTGGTCGAACCTACCGTAATGCGACTGCTGACTAAAAGGTTGACAACAGTTCGTGTTGGCACTTGGGCTCACAAACCCTCTCATACAGTATGTGCAGTGACAGCTACCCAATTTTCCACTGCTGGCCTTTCAATAGAACGATGTTGTGCTACGAGGACGTCCAACACCTTGTGTGTACGTGTGTGAAAATGTGCATCTGACCACTGGAACCAGCGTCGTTGCATGACTGACCCAGCATGTCCAACTTCTGCGGCAAGTTTCCGAAACAACCGACCCTCTCTCCACAAGTTTTCCCTTTCAAACTCGCTCATTTGGCTGTAGGAAGCACGAGCACCTCTCCGTAACTTGTAGACAACTTTAGATCTATGGCTGTGTGGCCATCTTTCGCAGCGTCTGTTAAAATTAACTATAAGAGGTTTTCCGTCTGTTACTGGCTGCAATTAAGCATTTTTCTTTAAAGAGAAACACGTTTCGCTTTTATGTGTAAACCATCCTCTTTTGTCCTTTACATTATACATAGGTTTAACAATTCCTTTCGTGTATACAGGATGTTACAAAAAGGTACGGCCAAACTTTCAGGAAACAAAGAAAGAAAATATATTATGTGGACATATGTCCGGCATCGTTTTATTTCCATGTTAGAGCTCATTTTATTACTTCTCTTCAAATCACATTAATCATGGAATGGAAACACACAGCAACAGAACGCATCAGAGTGACTTCAAACACTTTGTTACAGGAAATGTTCCAAATGTCCTCCGTTAGCGAGGATACATGCATCCACCCTCCGTCGCATGGAATCCGTGATGCGCTGATGCAGCCCAGGAGAATGGCGTATTGTATCACAGTCGTCAACAAGACGAGAACGAAGAGTCTCTACATTTGGTACCGGGGTTGCGTAGACGACGAGAGCTTTCAAATCCCCCCCCCCCCCCAGCCGGCCGCGGTGGCCGAGGAGACTGAGGCGCTCCAGTCACGGTCTGCACGGCCACTGCGGTCGTGGGTTCGAATCCCCCCACGGGCATGGATATTTGTGCCGTCCTTAGTTGTAAGTAGTTTGTAAGTTTAGGGACTGATGACCCCGTAGTTAAGTCCCATATTCTCTACAAACATTTGAACATTTCAAATCCCCCATAAATAAAAGTCAAGGGGGTTGAGGTCAGGAGAGCGTGGGGGCCATTGGTCCGCCTCTACCACTTCTTCGGTCACCGAATCTGTTGTTGTGAAGCGTACGAACTGGTCGACTTAGATGTGCAGGAGCTCCATTGTGCATGAACCACATGTTGTGTCGCACTTGTAAGGGCACATGTTCTAGCAACACAGGAAGAGTATCCCGTATGGAAATCTGTATCGATACAAACGTACCGTGCCACGGCTATTGCCCCGTGCTAACCCATACATCAAATGGGCATCTGCAAACTCCGTATTTGAAAACATTGCACTGACTGCAAAGCCACATTCATTATGAACACTAATCAGTTGATGCTACATACTAATGTGCTTGATGCTAGTACTGTAGAGCAATGTGTCGCATGTCAACACAAGCATTGAAGTCAACATTATCTTCCTTCAATTGGACCAACTGGCGGTGAATCGAGGAAGTACAGTACATACTAACAAAACAATTGGATATTTTGACAATTGTCTGCACGAATTATTTCAATTTACATTTAAAGAGAAATACTAAAATGAACTCTAATATGGCAATTAAGAGTTTCCGGACATATGCCTACGTAACTTATTTTCTTTCTTTGTATGTGAGGAATGTTTCCTGAAAGTTTGGCTGTACCTTTTTGTAACACCATGTACAGATTAAAAACAGTTTTTCAAATAATTGTGTGTGTTACTTGTTTCAAATTGATGTAGAATCTACTCACGGTATTATTGCCTCTTCCTTACATGTCACTGCTGCTTTTCCTTCTTGTTTGATTGTACACAAGAGATTTCGTCTATTTTTCTATAGATGTTTTGCACCGTTCACAAAACAGTCCTAAACAGACACAATATCCTATACTGAGTTAGGAGTATGGATCACATGCCTTATAAATAAACCAAGCGCAAATATATACCCATTAAATACTGACAGTAATTCCGAACATGACATGACACACTTCACAAAATAAAAAAAAACAAAAAAAAAACAAGCATTTAAATTTCTTACATGTCACCATAAAGATTCAAAAAACAAAACATACATTTGGTACATATGGAAAACCATCACCAACAGATAGAGTTATGCACCAGATGTCCAATCACCTAGATGTACACAATCATGCAGTACTTTGATACATGCTACACAGACTAAACATCATAGATAACTACCAGAAAGAAATGAATAGGATATTACAAGTAGCCCTATACAATGTATCCAGAGAAAGGCTAATAACAAAGCTGATCAATAAAATCGAAAAAACAATGAAAACACCAATAGTACCACCATAAAGGCAAAATAACACCCAAAGAAACACACAAGACAAAAATTTATAAGAACAACGCAAATGCTGAAAATAACAGATGTGTACAATGACATACAACCGCAAATACGCATACATAACATCCAAATTAAGAGAATAGGTACCAAAATAGCTCAACAAACCAACAATAAATTCCAAAATCAATAGAAAACTCAAATATCTGCAGGAAATCAGGACTATACCAAATTACATGCAATACATATGATGGAAGGTACATTGGTCAGGTTAAAAGAACATTTGACAACATGTACGAGCCTGGAAATATAAAAGGAGTCACTCAATATTTTCAGAGAACTTACGCCAAAACCATCATAAAATTATCACCAGAGATACAGACATAGAAGTCATAAGAAGAAACAACAAGTAACACCTTCTCTCCCGTGCAGAAAACTACCATATCCAAGACCCAATAAAAGATAGAAGCGTCTCATTAATGAACGATCTAGCAAACCACACTTTTTTATGATTATTGGGCACCTAACACAGCAATAAAGTCAATAAGTAACTATCCCCCAACACTCCCCGTCACAAACACTCAACCGATCTAACCACCACACAAACCTCTCTCCTACCCCGTCACATCCCAAACGAACTTGCATTTACAGATCTGACATATTTCTCAGACACACACACACACACACACACACACACACACACACACACATATATATATATACAATGTTGGTAACACAAACAACAAAAAACCAGTTGAAGAAAAAAGAACAGTAGTGCAAGTCTGTAGTGAAGAGATTAACTCCGAAAGGCTATCTATCTATCTCTTTGGCCCTTCTCCTGCACATGCAGGGTCGGCACTGTGTTAAACGCGGATTTGGCATGTGTTAATATTTACAGGGTGGCCAGATGTCCTTCCTGCCGCCACCCCATTCCCCCCCCCCCCCCCCCCCAGGAGCAAAAGTGTACCCCAAATGTCTGCGCATAGTGTGAGATGTTTGTGAAAGTGTAAAGTGTTACGAAATGTTTGCGAATCGTGTAACTGAGGCGGGGCCGGTACGGCTCCCCGTCCCGTAAAGCGGTGCGTTAGACCACACCGCTAACCGCACGGGGATTAACTCCGAAAGGCTGATGTGAAAAATTTACGATGATTCGAAAAAGTGAAGTGACAGCAAATGAAACGAAAAATACATAGAAAAACAGGCGATATCTGCCGTTTAAAATCAAGAAACGCATATCACAGACCCATCAGCCCCAGCCCACAAGATGTAAAAACATCAGTTGGAAGTAAGGAAGAGGCAGAAAAACCGTGAGCATATTATAAATCAATTTAAATACATGTAACGTGCACAGAGAGTCAAATTTCTCCCAGAAGAATTCGAAATACTTAATAGCAATCTTCGGACGCTCAAGGCTAGACTGATGAGTTATCTCAATACTCACTCTTTCTATTCCGTCGAGGAATTCCTGAAAAATTTTATAAAAGTGAGCTACTATAAGTTTAACGTTGTTGGTTCCTATTACGTACGGTTAGTCCTACCATGAGAAAAGGATTGCTATAGCTTCATCTATTCCTATTTCGTTACAATTTGATGTGCTGACTCGTTCCATGGCCATGATGACTTTCTCTTTAATTTGAACCTGTTTAATATGAACAAAAAATAAATAATTGACACCTGTTTGGTTTATGCTATGATATCAATCTGATCCTTAAGGCTGTAAACATTCCAAGTTAAAGGATACAGGAGAGTGGTGGTCTGAAAGCTGTGCCACTACGCTATATCCCAGGTGGCAACAACTGCCGTCATCTCCTCATCTTTCCAGGAATACAGATTTTGCTTTGTTTTGTGGCAATGTGTATTTATAGCGAAAAAAGGAAAGGAAAAATTCGTATTTTATAACTCAATTGTCATTTTGTATATTGGGAATGTGAGAGCTCCAGATAATGTAAAACGGTGTACTTTACTCCAAATGCTGAGGAAATCAGAACAGTTGAAAGAGATAGGTTGTGTACTTCGTTTATAGTAAAAGAACGAAAGCGGAGAAGAAAAATGGAAGTCCCTGCACACAGTGACAGACAAGGATGTAGCACCAGAACCCTAGAGTTCAGATTTGTGTGTTGTGGATTTCAGTCCGGAGACTGGTTTGATGCATCTCTCCATCTTACTCTATCCTGAGCAAGTCTCTTCCTCTCCTCATAACAATGGAACCTACATCCATTAGACTCTGCTTACTGTATTCAACTCTTGGTCTCTCTCTGCGATTTTTACCCCACACACTTCCCTCCAAAGATAAATTCACAATTCATTGATGTCTAAGAATGTGTTTTACCAATCGATCACTTCTTTTAGTCAAGGTATGCCAGAAAATCCTTTTCTCCCCAATTCTGTCCAGTAGCTCCTCATTAGTTACGCGATCCACCTACCTAAACATAAGCATTCTTCTGTAACACCACATTTCAAAAGCCTTTATCCTCTCTCTGTCCGCACTGTTTATCGTCCATGTTTCACTCCCATAGAAGGCAACACTCCACACAAATGCCTTCAGAAAGGAGATCGTTACGCCTAAATTAATATACGATGTTAACAAATTCTCTTTTTCAAAACCGTTTTCTTCAAATGTTCAAATGTTTGTCAAACGTAAGGGACTTAACTACTGGGCCATCAGTCCCTAAACTTACAAACTACATATGAACTACCTACAACTAAGGACGGCACAAATATCCATGCCCGAGGGGGGATTCGAACCCCCGACCGTAGTGGCCGTGCAGACCGTGACTGAAGCGCCTCAGTCCCCTCGGCCACCGCGGCCGGCCCGTTTTCTTCCCATTGCCATTTCCCATTTTATATCCTCTGCGCTGCGACCATCGCCTGTTATTTTGTTGGCCAAGTAGCAATACTCATCTACCACCCTTATTGTTTCGTTACCTAACCTAATTCCTTCAGCATAGCCTGATTTTATTAGACTGCACTCCATTACCCGTGTTTTACTCTTTTTAATGTTCATCTTATACTCACCTTTCAACACACTGTCCGTTCCGTTTAACTGTTCTTCCAGGTTCTTTCCTGTTCCTGACTGAATTACAATGCCATCGGCAAAACGCAATGCTTTTATTTGTTCACCCTGAATTTTATTCCCTTCTTCAAATTTCTCCTTGCATTCCTTTATGGCTTGCTCAATGTGCAAATTGAATAACATTGGAGAAAGGACCACAACCCTGTCTTACTACCTTCTCAATCACTGAATCCCTTTCCTGCCCTTCAGCTGTAACAACCGCCGTCTGTTTTTTGTACAAGTTGTAAATAACTTTCCGTTCCCTATATTTTACTCCTACTTGCCTCAGAATTTGAAACAGTGTATTCCAATCAACATTGTCAAAAGCTTTCTCCAAATCTACAAAAGCTAAAAATATTGTATTGCCGTCCTTAATCTATCTTCTAAGATCAGCCGTAAAGTGAGGATTGCCTCCCGTGTTCCTACGTTTCTCCTGAATCCAGACTGATCTTCCCTTAGGTGGGCTTCTACCACTTTTTCCATTCTTCTGTAAATAATTCATGTTAAAATTTTGCAACCTTGAGTTATTAAACTGATGGTTCTGTAATTTTCACACCTGTCTGCACCTAATTTTTTATGAATGGGGATTAATACATTATTCTTAAAGTCTCAGGGTATTTCCCCTGTCCCATACATCTTACTAACCAGGTGCAATAGTTTTGTCATTGCTCGCTCTCCAAGATACTTCAGTAGCTCCGAGGGAATGTCATCTACTCCAGGGGCCTTGTTTCGACTTAGGTCTCTGTCAAACCCATCTCTCAGTAATCTAATATTTCATCTTCATCTACTTCTTCTACCCTTCCTACTATATTGTCTAGAATTTCATTTTCTTTATAGAGCCCCTCTATATATTCTTTCCACCTTTCAGCTTTCCCCTGTTTGCTGAGAACTGGTTTCCCATCTGAGTTCTTGATACTCACTAATAAAGCTGTTTTTCTTGTCTCTAAATGTCTCACTAATTTTCCTGTAGGCGGTATCTCTTCTCCTCTTTTTACACGTTCTTCTACAGACCTGCATTTGCCTTCTAGCCACCCGTGCTTAGCTATTTTACACTTCCTCTCAATCTCATTTCTTAGTCCCCTGTACTCCATTTTCCTGTTTCATTTTCTGCATTTTTATATTTTCTCCTCACATCGATTAAGTTTAGAATATCCTGTGATATCCAAGGATTTTTTTGTATGTCCTACCTTCCTACCTATTTTGTCCTTTGCTGTCTTCACTGTTTCATCTCTCAATCTACCCATTCCTCTTCTACAGTATTATTTCCCACTGTTTCCTTCAATTGTTGCCTAAAGCTGCCACTGAAATTTTTAATAACTTCACGTTCCATCAATTTATCCAGATGACAGATCATTATTTACCACCTCTCTGGAAATTTCTATTCATATTAATCGTCAAATAAGAAAGATGCGAAAAAGGAAAATGTTTCATAAATAATAATTGCTAGCTATAAGAGCTGAATGACGATAGAAGCATGCTAGTTCGTGTGTAAAATGATTGCGTTGCTCATCTGACAGCACGCATCCATGCATTCCACGCTTAGATGGGACCAGTCTTGCGAAGGCTGAGATCCTCGCGCCCCTCCGCAACGCTCCAGTTGCGAGCGACGTGACGTATGTCGATGTCGGAAGGCCGGCCGTGGCGAGGGAGCGGCCAGTGGTCTGATACACGGGCCGATGCGCTGGAAGGCGGGGGCGGGGCGACGCAGCGTGGCAGCGGTGACGCAACGAACTACTGTGCCGTCCAGCCAGACGTTGGCGCTCGCCGCCTATATAAGGGGGCGGCCGCAACCCTGGAGTCGCCACAGCTCCCACCGCCTCTCCACACAACTCACCATGGCCACGGTGAGTAGCTCTACAACAGCACTTGCTCTTCTTCTGCTTACCACTTAAGTGTTACCCACGGAGGAAATGTCTGCTTGGACTCATTTCTTCAGAAACCTCACCTTATTACTTGAACTTCGGCTCCACGGGAGGTTTCTTTGTAAAGTAAGGGAAGCCGAAACTAATCTTACTACTGACGATGATTTCAATTCGTATTGGAGAGTTACTATCACCTGTATTCTATTACACATATAGGCGAAATACGGATTTCTCTAATTTAATTATTATAAAACTAAAATCGCAAACAGATGTAAAAAATTGTGTATTCGAAAGTACCAGAGATTTTGTAGCTTAAATACCCATATTCAGGCTGGAATTTAACTGATTCAAAATTTGGGGGTGGGCCGGCCGCGGTGGCCGAGGGGACTGAGGCGCTTCAGTCACGATCTGCACGGCCACTACGGTCGGAGGTTCGAATCACCCCTCGGGCATGCGTATTTGTGCCGTCCTTAGCTAGTTCATAAGTAGTTTGTAAGTTTAGGGACTGATGACCCCGAAGTTAAGTCCCATAAGCTATACAAACATTTGAACATTTTGTTGGGGGTAGATATAAGACCCGACATTTACTGTCCAAATAATTTCAAACTGCAAGTAGTTTAAACGTTGCTTCTTCTACCCACTCCCACCTGAAGATGTAGCTTTAAGGTATTAAGCCTGTTATGGTTCCAAATATGAGCCATACACTTCTTTGGCAGAGTGCATTTTCACACTTGCGGTTGCCATACACACAAATGTTATTCAGTATATCTGCTTCTTTGGACGTGGCTCTAAATCGGTGCTTCCTGGTCACGAGACAAATGTATTTCCATTGAGACACATCGCTCAGCGTGTCCTATTACAGCTATGGTAATTCCAGTAGCTTTTATACAGAATATGATTCAGTCGAAGCCGTCATCAACATGGGGCATGAACTGTAACTGTTCAAGATATGGCAAATTAACTGCGACTAACAGCCGAAAATGTTTTTGAATTAGTAATTCCCCAAATTCTTTCGGCTTCGCATTGAATCTATCGTTAGGCGCCTAAACCGAAATGAGATCCCATAGCCTGTTAGACAGCATTAGGAGGTAACTCAGTTGGTATCGTGGATTCCTTTTTACACAATCCTTTTTATCTGTCGTTGGTAACAGTTTCAGGTATTGGGTAAGAATATGTATTTTGGTTTGGAGGACATCGACAGCATTAATTTATTTTATGAAATACCTGACACAATTCTGTCCAAAAACATGTACACCAGTTTTGGTTTTAAACCGACATCATTGCTGAAAATTTTTTGGACAATATATTTCTAATCTCTTT
This sequence comes from Locusta migratoria, assembly GCA_026315105.1. NCBI lineage: Eukaryota > Metazoa > Arthropoda > Insecta > Orthoptera > Acrididae > Locusta > Locusta migratoria. The sequence continues at coordinate 92,141,507 of CM048748.1, forward strand.
TAACTATATGGTCCTCCTTTTGATGTGAAAGTTTTGGCCGCGGCGGAGTGTCCGATCGTATTGAGGTGTTGCGATGCGCGACGCCGGTCCGCGTCGGGGGTTCGAATCCTTCCTCGGGCCAGGATGTTTGTGCCGTTTTTTGTGTACGGTAGTTCATATGTAGTTTGCGGTATATGCGGGAGTGCCTCTGTAGCTTCATAAATTTTGCATTGTTAGTGCTGTGGTATGATCGATTGTTGACGGTGACTGTTAGACATGAATTAGTGGTTGTTTTCGCGAGTATCACAGTGCCTGGGAGACACATTTTTCCAGTAACGCAAGTTCTGTAGCGTGTCTATGAGATACGTATTTCCAGTTTCTATACTTTTATTACTGGAGAGTACAACTACACGCAGCTAACCAGTGTTAGTACAGTGAACATCTGCGTTCTCTACTTCTGCTTTAAAAAACAGCTAAAGTATCACCAGGTACAAATTAGTCAAGAAACTGTCTATAAGTCTAATGACACCCCGTCTACAGAACAGGCTAGCTACTTGTCTCCAATTGGAATGGCGATTTGAGGATAGTAATTCAAAATATCCTTGGAAAAAACTCACACAATAAGAAAAAAAGAGAAGGTGAAGTGTGACAAACCAGAATGAAAACGGAAATGCAGTCTTGTGAAAGCTTCAAACCATAAAGCGGAAATTGTAAAACTAACTCATTCCACAAGACATGTGAAACTATCCGCTAACTTTGCCATAAATTTTCAGCCTTTGTATCTTGCTTAGCTACCAGGCAATAGCATTATAACATTCGCTTTTTCTTCGGATGGACTGTAAAAAACTGTACATGACAGTGATGATATAGATAATTTTATTATTTAATTAAATAATTCCGTCCTGGTTATTCAACGGATCCCTGAAGAAACGAGTGTGGCTTTCTTATTCCATCGACCTGCATTGGAGTTAATGGCTTATTTATTTCAAAACACTTCCATTCAGTCATTGTAAATAAATCAAACATGGTTTTCCAAATGCGTATGCTAGCTTCACCCTTTGCTTATTGGCTAATGTCAGATAATAATAAATTGCAAGTCTCTGATAAAAAAACAATCGCAGATTACATATAATGTACTAAAATGAAATTAATTTGAAAAGTTTTGATTTAAATTAGTGTGATACAGTGGAACTTGTTTCTTTGCAGTATCTCCTGTTTCTAACAATCGCCGTGGTCAGCGTATTGGCCGAACCGCCAGTCAACCGACAGTACCTACCTCCAACAGGAAATGGCGGCATCTCCCCACAATATGGCGCCCCTGGTCGAGGCGTCAATGGTTTCAGCAATGGAAATGGGCTCTCCACAACGTATGGCGCACCAAACGGCAACGGATTCGGTGGTGCAAACGGAATTTCATCCCAGTATGGTGCCCCAAGTGCTAATGGCATTGGGGGTCAAAATGGCGGCCTGTCATCCCTGTATGGAGCACCAAATGGAGGTGCTGTCAATGGTAGAACCAATGGAGTTTCATCTCGGAATGGATTTGGCAGAGTGAATGGAGCTCCGTCCAACAGGTATGGTGCACCAAATGGGGGTAAACTAAATGGAGGATCAGGCAGGTCGAATGGTCTGTCCACAGAATACGGTGCTCCTAATGGAGTGTCGAACGGTTTTGGAGGAAGGAATGGCCTGTCGACGACGTACGGTGCACCTAACGGAGCAGCAAATGGTAACAATGGTGGGAGGATACCATCGTCAGTGTACGGAGCACCCAATGGGAACGGCGTTGGAGGTCTGAATGGACTTTCTACCCAGTACGGTGCCCCGAATGGAGGTCTGGTGGGTGCCAATGGTGGCCTTTCAGCGCAGTATGGTGCGCCAATTGGTGGAGGCAATGGATTCGGGGCCAATGGAGCACTCGGAGCTGCTGGTTATGGCAACGGCGGTGCTTTCCAAGATGATCTTTCAGTAAGTGTGTTTGTTTTGTAGCGTACAGGTAGTGTCAACTAATTTAGTGAACTCTGTAATTGCTAGAGAAATTTCTCAGAGAGAGTAAAGGATGACGACAGCAAAAGTTATTAATATAACCAGACTCCTTAAAACAACTAAATTCATTGAAATAATCAATCCAGAGTAACCAAGCAGACCCCACGTAGAAGCGGAATAAAATGACAATAAAAAGAAAAAGAATGTATATCATATCATTGTCACACACTTTATTTTCGAAATGTATGATACACTATCGGTCACTGTCCACAATATTGACATAATTATTACAGACGTTCATCGTGTTGTAGGACGCGAATTGCAGAGTATTTAAAGAAGATTATGGGCACCACATTTAAGAAAGAATCATATAATTCTAAGATATTTTTAGGCTGTAGAGGACGATACAGGTCATAACGTTCCACATTTACGTCAGTAAATCATTATGTAGAAATTTATAATGATTTTACCCTCTTTCATTCATTTTGGTTCTTTAAAAGAACATAAAATAATAGAGTACCTTCGATATCATAATAAGGGATGTAATAAAGGTTATTTGGATATGGAAAGGGGCAATAAGTTATTATTCGTAGTAGTTTTCATTGGCGGTTTGTGTTTCAGATGACTGGCGGTTCACTTCCTTGAGTGACGGATCTTGGTCTTGATTGTGCCGACGCCCTCATAGATATGTGGCAAGAAACCATACAAAACTCATTGTTGTTCCGGTATCTGTTAAAAAGAAGATTAGGTTTAACAAAAGGTGCTTGCAGTCGGTCTAGAACCTACGACGTTCGACAACGTAGCGCGATGCCATAACCAAACAGCTATTCTTAGTAGGGGGACAGTAGTGACTTCATTATTGTTCATGATGGAATCATTCGAATGATTTTACAGTTGATGCACCTTTAATTTATAGTTATAAGATATTTTACCAAATATGACGTGTTTTTCATGAATCTTCAATGCCCAAATACAAATATGAAGGGCGGCTGTTGCCTTCGTGGGAAATTTGCGCCTGCGTAGGGTAAGGTCCACAGTAGCTCATTGTCTTGCTTCGGCACCATTCGTACTTAACCGACAGAGCTGTTGTCTCTAACAGCTCTAACTACAACGTTAAACGCGGCGTTTTCCCCCGCCCCTCCCTGCCATGGGACGCCCGTATGCTGACTCCATGGGGTTCAGAAGAGAATATGAACCTGAGCCGCACATCAACATTGAAACGCTGTGGCCACTGTTGCTTATTTTAGGCGGCCGCGTTTCAGCTTGTATATGTGCTGTCTCCGCAACGTAAAAGGTTCCTCATGCGATAAAAATACTTCAATGTGCAGATAGAATGTTCTGATAGAAGAACAAAACGAAGAATGATAGTTTAAAAACACTTTTTATATTATGTATTTATTTATTTCTCACTGCTAGCTTTTTTCCGGGGGCTCACTTAACCAGTGACCCAAGAGGACACACAGCCACTGGTAGTTTTTAATAAGCGTATCTTGAATTATCTTAAAATTATGCATGATTTGCAACGTCCGAATAATTGCATCAGCCCACCCTCTCTCAATCAAAACCACTTTTAATACAGTGGCAATATCAGTGTAGCTTTCGTTGTTTGTAATCCCTGCTATTTCAGTGTTAATACGTATATGTGTATTTTAGTAGACATTCGTTTCTTTTTTAGGAACCAGCTAGCTACGAGTTCAGTTATTCGGTTGAAGACGCTGAGAGCGGAGCTGAGTTTGGCCACGAGGAGTCTCGCGAAGGAGACAGCGCTCAAGGGCAATACCACGTCCTGCTGCCCGACGGCCGCAGGCAGGTGGTCGACTATGAAGCCAACGAGGGCGGCTACAAGCCGACCATCAACTACGAGGATACTGGCCTAGGTAACGGCGGCTATGCCAACGGCGGTTCAGCCAATGGTGGGAATGGCGGATACCCCAGCAGCAACGGAGGCTATCCCAGTGGAAACGGTGCTTCCTCCAATGGTAATGGTGGCTACGCCAATGGCAATGGTGGCTACTCCAATGGCAATGGTGGCTACTCCAATGGAAATGGTGGGTACTCCAATGGAAATGGTGGCTACTCCAATGGAAATGGTGGCTACTCCAATGGAAATGGTGGGTACTCCAACGGAAATGGTGGCTACTCCAACGGAAATGGTGGCTACTCCAATGGAAATGGGGGCTATCCTAGCAGAAATGGTAATGGCGTACAGTCCTCTGGAAATGGTCCTTACTGAGCAACAATGAAAATGGAATACACTGTGGCACCGTATGTTCAAGGCATCAGCATTTCTGTACATATATTATGTATAAATTTGTATTTATGTATATGTAGTTCAGTCAATAAATGTAAATGTTATTATTGCAATACTTGACTGTTCATTTAGAAACTTAACCTTCCTTCTAGAGTTATTCATTGTAACCAAATTTCGTTCTGACACTTCTAACTGATCTAAATAAGACTTTTAAAAGCAATCCACCCTATGCAAGTAATATGTAGGGAATGAATCTTTCCCTACTCCCTCATATGTAATTTGAGTATCTCGGGATGGGCGCCTGGTGTATTGCAATACTTAGGTACGATTGTCCAACTGGGGTTGTCGTCTGCATTAGCACGTCAGAGCTACAGAGCAGCCTGTTTTACGAAGAATTGCACAACTCTGAATAATACTCAGTTCCCTGATATTAATTCTAAAAATATATAAAATTTTTATTTATGTCTATATTATTGTAAAATGTTGGAGAAATGTTTTGATGGTTGTATTTTATTATAATTCACCAATTATCACCACTAAATGAAATTTTTTTCTGTGACAGTATAAAATCGTTTTAGAGTAGAATTAAGATACTAGGTTAATACTACGACACTTCAGTTACTAGGCGACAGGATGAAACTGTACTAAATTTCAGTCACATTGGTTAAACTGAAAAGGTACAGCAATTTAGAGTAGGGACAGTCCAGAGTTCGTACTTCACTCGTAATTGCCATTTAAGAGTTATACATTTATTTTGAAAATTTCATTTAGGATTCATTACAATGCATACTATAAGGTGAAAAAACTGTGACACTTTGCCGCCCATAGAAACTTGAAAATCCGCGTGGTAAGTGTTCGGTATCATCTACACTTTCGAGGCGAGCATAATTGACTGAAACTGATATGTTCTACATAGCTTTCTGGCTGCTCATAATATCATTTTCAGGTTCTAGAAAAGGCTGCGGTCTATAATATTACGCACAATAACAAACAATTCATTACAAGGAACAAAACTTTACCGACCGACTAGAATAATACCAACCCGCTTTGTTTCTGTTGAAATGAACAGTGAGACTTGAATAGATTAGCTAAATAGATAGAACAGATAAAATAGTACATTTTAGTCTTAAGATGGAAAATAAGTCTGTAGTTTGACAAATTGACGTAAATAGAAATTATACCTACAGAATATGATAATGGGTGCTTCGCAGACGACAACACACATTAGAACCATACCTGACTTACAAGCTGTGAGTTACTGGATTAGGGTGTAAGAATATTTTTGAAGGAAATGTATGTAATAAAGTTTGATGATTCTCAACTCATTAGGATTTTCTTTTCTTTATTTACTGATGACTAGTATCAATTTTAGAGTGTTTCTAATCCAACAAAATGATTAGAAACGCAGAAAATGCTCCGACTCGGTAAGATTTAAACCAATATTTAGTAAAAAAAATGAAAATGAGTCATGGCGCAAAAGTCTCTCTACAGTTATTTGAAATAAAAAAAATGTAACAGCAAGACATATTTTCAACTCGTTATGTCCATGCTACCAAAAGGTGATAAATTCACCTTGACTCGTAGGTATACTATGCAATGACAAACAAAAGAAACACAATTATGAAATAGTGACTTGTTGAAAGTATGATCTGTCGTAATTATTTCCTGATTGTCAAGATATTAAAGAAAGAAACAAAGATTTTTCTTGTTAAAAACATTCTATAGAAGTGGTGATAATGCAGTGCTTAATGACTGGGAAAATCACATCGATCACTACCACCGTCTACACAAATAGTGTGCCACAAACGAGGAAGATTTGAAGAAGTTGGATATATCGAGGATTGATCGAATTTCGCCTTCCGAGACTAGTGACAAGTGAGGAAAATGAATTGCCAGTACGGTTTTCTGTGATCCAAATTGGGTGAAAATCTACCATACTAACGCAGGCATTTCCGTTGGCTTCGGTCGTTTTTTCATGTTCGTTTATTACATAGACCATATTATCCTCCCATTTAGTGTAAGCACATATTTCCTGTTAGGAAGCTTTTATAAAACCATTGCTGTAATAAGAGTATCAGTCACATCCGGTTCAATTTTGCCAACGCTTAACATCTTTTAAACGATCAAGGCATCTCCATGAACTTGAAGTGCTCGCTGGTGAAGTCTGCAGTTACTTAAAATCATAAAAGTATTTATCTAGCCCTTTGTAGGAATAGTGACTAATTCCACTGGCTGTAAATGTATTTGAAGTTATCGTGTTTGATCCGCAGTAGAACAAGACATTAAATCACAATCTCTGATACTGGTTAAGCATCTCACCCCCCCCCCCCCCTCCCTTGAAGAGTTTCAACTACAAGATACTCGTCCACAGAGGCGTGTTAGGACACGACGGTTGGATTAGATTAGATTAGTTATTTGTTCCGTAGATCCATATTGTGCCGGCCGCGGTGGCCGAGGTGACTGAGGCGCTCCAGTCACGGTCAGCACGGCCACTACGGTCGGGGGTTCAACTCCCCCCTTGGGCATGGATATTTGTGCCGTCCTAGTTAGTAAGTAGTTCATAAGTAGTTTGTAAGTTTAGGGACTGATGACCCCGTAGTTAAGTCCCATAAGCTTAACAAACATTTGAACATTTTTTCCATATTGAGGGGATCCTCATGGATGTGGAACATGTCAAGAAACAAAATTTACAAGTTGAATAACAGATAATACTAATAATATAAATACAAATACATACACTTGTAATATAAATAGAGATACATAATTTTTTTTGCTGATAATATAATAATACTAATATAGTATGAGTGCGTGCATCATTTGGTACAATTTAGAAATTCACTATTGGAGTAGAAGGAGTTGGCCACTAGAAAGTCTTTTAGGTTCCTCTTAAACTGATCTTTATTTGTAGCTAAATTTTTTATACTTGATGGTACATTATTGAAAATGTGTGTTCCTGAGTAGTGGACCCCTGTTTGAACTAAAGTAAGTGCTTTTAAATCCTTGTGTAGATCATTTTTATTTCTAGTATTTTATGTATGAACTGAGCTGTTTGTTGGGAAAAGGGATATATTATTTATGACAAATTTCATTAAGGAATAAATATACTGAGAGGCAGTAGTTAATATACCCAGTTCTTTGAAGAGGCTTCTACAAGACGTCCGTGAATTTACTCCACAAATAATACGTATTACATGTTTTTGGACCTGGAAGACTTTTGACTGAGTTGAAGAGTTACCCCAAAATATTATACCATATGACATTAAGGAATGAAAGTAAGCAAAGTATGCAAGCTTTGTTATTTTTATGTCTCCTATGTCTGATAACACTCGTATTGAAAATACAGATTTGTTGAGTCGTTTCTGCAGTTCTGCGGTGTGCTCCTCCCAACTAAATTTATTATCAATCTGTAATCCCAGGAATTTAATACTGTCAACCTCTTCTATCTACCCTTCTTGATACTTATTGCATATGCTGTTAGGAAATCTCTTACATGTTCTGAAATGCATGTAGTGCGTCTTTTCAAAGTTTAATGACAATGATTTGGCTTTAAACCATTTATTAATGTTCATGAAAATTTCATTAGCAGACCTTTCTATACTTGACGTACTCTTTATTGCAATACTTGTATCATCTGCAAACAAAACGAACTCTGCTTCTGGTAGTGTAACTGATGAGAGATCATTAATGTACACAAGAAAAAGCAATGGCCCTAAGATGGATCCTTGTGGGACACCACATGTAATTTCTTCCCAATCCGATGATGACTGTTGGCCTAATTCACTAGTCACTTGCACTGACACCCTTTGTTTCCTGTTAGTGAGGTATGACTTGAACCATTTTGCAGCATTTCCCGTGACCCCATAGAATTCTAATTTACTTAAAAGGATGTTATGGTTCACACAATCAAATGCCTTTGACAAATCACAGAAAATATCTGCTGCTTGCAATTTATTATCTAATGAATTAAGTACATTCTCACTGTAAGTGTAAATAGCCTTCTCGATATCGGAACCTTTCAGAAATCCAAACTGTGTTCTAGACAGTATGACATTTGTAGTTAAGTGGTTGAGAAGCAGCTTGTACATTACCTTTTCTATAATTTTTGAGAATGTTGGCAAAAATGAAATGGGTCTGTAGTTTGATGGTATCTCTTTATCCCACTTCTTGAAGAGAGGTTTAATATCTGCATATTTTAGCCAATCAGGAAATGTTCCCTTTATAATAGACTGTTTACACAAATAACTTAAGATTGTGCTAAGTTCACAAGAACACGCTTTAATTAACTTTGTTGGTATTTCATCGTAACCACTGGAATTCTTTGTTTTTAAAGATTTTATTATGGAAGATATTTCTTGTGGTGAAGTGACTGACATATTCATGTGTGTGAATACTGACCCAGACAATCCCATACTATCAGTAACGGATATAAAGTACTTAAATAGATTTGCCACACTATGCCCATCAGTTACTAATGTCTCAGCTACTCTTAATCCTATCTGCTCTTGTTCCTTACTGGTTCTACCAGTCTCCTCTTTCACTATATCCCATATTGTTTTTATTTGGTTTCCTGATGTTGCTATCTTCTTTTCATAGTGCATTTGTTTAGATACCTGAATAACTTTTTTTAATATTTTACATTATTCCTTATATTTAGTTAAATCATCATCATTGCAACTACTCTTGGCTGATAGATACATTTTCCTTTTTGTCTTACATGAAATCTTTATTCCTTGTGTAATCCAAGGTTTTATTATAGACTTCTGTTTAATTCGCATTACTTTTAGAGGAAAACAGTTTTCAAACATGATACTAACATTATTAATGAATACATTATATTTTTCATTCATGGCATTAGCACTATATATATCTTTCCAGTTCATGTCTTTGAGGAGTTTTCTAAAATTTTCAATTTTTGGTGGGTTGACTAGTCTCCTGTATGTACATTTTGCAGTTTTCATAATCTGTTTACAATATATACCTGAAACAAGGAGCTGCATATCATGATCTGACAGGCCATTTATTATTGGTTTTATGATATGATTTTGTTCCTTTGATTCGTCTATAAAAATATTATCAATTGCTGTCCTAGAGGTTTTAGTTATCCTAGTTGGAAAGTTTACGGTGTGTGTTAGGTTGAAAGACAAAGTTACTGACTGCAATGAATTTTTACTGGAGGACTGCATAAGAAAATCTGTATTAAAGTCACCAGCAACCAGGATTTCTTTATTTCTTCCTGTTAAATAACCCAATAGAGCTTCTAGATGATTTAGGAATAGATTATAATTTCCTGCAGGTGCTCGATAAATAGTTACTATTATATAGCATCTGTTATGGAATTCTACTTCTGTTGCACAAGCTTGTAAATGCTGCTCTGGACAGAATTTATTTATATCAATATTCTTGAATTTATAGCAGCTTTTAATGAATGTGGCAACTCCTCCTCCCTCCATATCTACTCTACAGAAGTGTGAAGCTAAATTAAATCCTGGAATGTTTAACATATCTATACCAGTGGCCACATGATGTTCAGAGAGGCAAATTATGACAATTGGGCTAGAGGAATCTATTTCATCAATACAAATGAGTAGTTCATCAAGTTTATTTCTGAGTCCTGGAATATTTTGATGTAATAAAGATAACTGATATTGCATACTAATGGCTTGAGTAAGATTTACTGGAAGTTGCTGAGTACTTTCTGTTAAACATTGTTTGCTAAAATCTATCTTCTGTTTATCTGCTTTTCCAAACTGAGGGTGTCTTACAAGCTGTCTCAAAACTGGTTTTCTTTCCCCCCTCCATATCCTAAAAAAGGCATCCCTCTGACACCTGTAACCACTGGTATTTCACCATTTGTGACAGTGCCCCCCAGTAAATTACTTGCAATGAACCCAGACAATTTTCCCTTCCCTTTCCTGTTGAGGTGAAGGCCATGCCTAGTGTAGTCCCATCTACAGATATCATCCACAGGAATCAAACCAATATTGGACCCCATATCTGACATGAGTAGCCGTTCCAACTCCAAGTGTAGTCTCCTGACCGAAGAGTTCAAATGAGGCCGATCATGGCGACTCAAGACAGATACAAATCCCACACTAGTATGCTTCGTTGCCGATGATATCTTCACCAGGTCACACTCTACAGAATATTCACAATTTCTGTCAATGCTGTTTCCCGGACCACCCACTATAACCACGGTATCCTCCATTGTGAAATCCTTACATAAAGAACCTATATCCTCTGTTACCTGACCCAGGCCCGCATTTGGTTTGAAAACTTTTGTGACCTGGTACCCTGGTCCTAGCTCTTCCTGCAGTAGTTGGCCAACACCTCTACCATGTGAACTACCTAACAACAAGACTTTCTTTCTTTTCTCAGTTTTCCCTACCTTTTTCAAGTCATTTTTGAAAGTCTTTTGTGTCCTTTCTACAGCTTCAGCTACATGAGGCTCATCCGATCCTGACTCAGGCAACAGGTCAAATCTATTTTTCACATTAAGGACAAAGCTGTCTGAAACTGTCCTAAGTCTGTTCCCCCTCTTACCTGTTGCCACTTCCCACCGCTGTTCACCCTTCTCCCTCCTTAACCTGCTCAGAGTCTCCCTTGCCTTATCTAATTCAGCTTGAAGAGCTACAATATTCCCCTCCTGTTCCATTATTTTCCTATCTCTATTGCAGATCCTACAAAACCACTGGTGAGCCTCATTTATATCCCCATTTCCCACGCCACAATGAAACAAACCACTACAACCATCACACCACACCCCGGAACTAACGATCCTACGGTATGTCACGCAGTTCTCACCCATGCTAAAAATAGAAATCGTAAAAACTTGATTAAGTACTGACTAAAAACGTAAAAGTTACACCAAGAGACACTAAAATCTGTTCACGCAAATATAATTAACTGAAAGGGCACTGAATATAAAGAAACTCGGTCCCGAAAACAAAAATTAGGCCTAAAAAAAAAAAAAAAAAAAAAAAAAAACGCTCACGAAAACAAAATTTAGGCCTATAAACACGGATTACTATATTAACTTTTGATAAATCACGAAATTTACGTCTGACAGACTTTATAAATCCTAAATATTGTACGCCGCGAGTGAAAAATAGAACAATAGGTAATTAGAAATAAGTTTTAGTCACTGTTTACACCGATTCGCGCGAGTTAAATTAGGCCTACAAATACGTGATATAGGCGCGACAGGTAAAGTAAACTTTTTACACCGTTTTTCCTTATTTAACACTACACTAACACTTCCACTAATGTAACAATTTACTGGAGCAAATATTCGAAACGTTCGCGTGGGCGCAGTGTTACCAACTCACGATATAACACAAGTTTACAATCTTGAGAAAAACACCCGTGAAATACGTATATCGTAGGACAATCAAACGCTATCGATTCTTTTGTATGGGCTCCCCGAAGAAAAATAACAAATAAACCATTCAGAGGATCACATTTTAATTGCAACATCAGGGTGCAACATACGGCAGTTGCGCTCTAGTTAGCGGTCCAGCCTACAAACGTTGCCTGCATCCACGATGTCAGCACGGATAGCTCTCAAAAATTGTTTGCAGCACTTCCGAACGGTACACCTTGGCATGCCTAGCTGCATGGCACAGCTCGAGCCCTGCTTGAAGACGGCACATGGCGTCCAGCATTCTGAAGTGCGGCTACAGCAACTTGTCAAGCAGTTTGTACACGCGGTAGACCACTGGTCTCTCCGGGAACCAGTAGCAATTCGCCAGTTAAGTATAACTTCCGAATTCTGTAACTGAACCACGGTGTGGAAAGAGGGCATCTCAGTAATCCTTAAATGCTCCAATAGTGAACATTTCATGTAAATCAACTTCCCACCGCCATAACATCCATCACCCACACACAGCCATGTATTATGTACAGCATGTGGTATCTGCCCCTGAAACTTTGAAGGGTTGTAGCTCCCAAACTAATAGTGATAGGAATGTAGTTTAAATTGATTTGGACACAGCTGGTTTCAACGAATCCAATGCACGATAGAAAAACACTATTGTTCCACTGAAAAAATTATATATTTGTGCTGTAACTCTTTGGAAAATGATACAATAAACTATGTTCATAGCTCCGCAGAAAGTGTAACATTTCTTGTGTTGACCTACCGCATTACAATTTCCCATCACCTATTATTTCATAAGTTACAGGGGCAAACACACATAGTGAAACACCCTATATATATATATATATATATATATATATATATATATATATATATATATATATATGTGTGTGTGTGTGTGTGTGTGTGTGAAATTAATGGCCAAGTACGCTTGATCGTAATATCTCTAATTAAATAAATATGCAAATGATATGAGATAGAATAAACTATATATTTATAGATGTGATAAATTTGGGTCGTCACTATGTTTTAGGAAACATAGAAAATATATTCCTGACCTAACTGAACAGTGGCGTACCAGAGCAAGGCCGAGAAATAATAATAACAAAAAATTCTATCATGAGTCAATTTATGAAAAGATTACCAGATCATTCCCTGTACTGCCAATAGAAAGAAACTATTTTCCCTCCAAAATGGGCTTACAGAAATAAGGTTATACAAAATTGGTAAAAATGACATATATTGGCAAATATGTACAAACTGACCAAATACAATTGTATCTGACTAGATGTCGCACTCTGATTGCAAAAAATGTAATAAATAGAGTTCTCCAAATACATCTAAACATGAAATATACACTTGTACAAATAAAATTGAAAATTAATTCAAATGACTGGCTATATCATTTAGGAGTCTATATCATTGAAAGTCAATATAGAAATAGACCTCGTTATCTCATCCCACTCCGAGTGAAAAGAAAGAAGGTAGCTACAGCAAATGATCCCATCAGAAAACGAAGAGCTGAAATCTAACCAGGACCGGAGCAGCGCAAGCAAAGTTAATACCAGACACTGGATGACGGTCGTGAAACAGCGGCGTCGATGTCAGAAGTCTGGTGCAGCAGCTGAGGATTCTATCTGCGAAGACACTATAATAACAAAGCAACAATAAATCGCCGCGATCTGGTTGCACCCAGCGAATCAACACTCTGAAAACAAAGATACACGCAAACCGCAACTGCGGTGTCCAACTTGACAACGATACGATGCGCGCAAGAGCGGAGGCTAACGTTCTCGGCGGCGGAGCCTCACCAAGTCCTCACCCAACAACTCAAACAACTCATCTACACAGCTCAGATCCATCCGAGCACGCGGTCACGCCTTACTCGTCAAAGCGCCAATCTCATCGACCCACTAATGGTCTTTCCAATCAGAATACACGGCCGGGAGTCGCATAAAACAAAAGTGAGAAAAAGTAGCAACGACAGCCAATCCCGTAGTTTGCCGCCAACGGCTATTTAATCTCTTCCCAACACACACAGCTTTCTCACGTACGCCCGTGCAATACTGGGAAATTCTTTGCGAACTATCAGTAGTCGGCAACTTGGCGCCTGTTTTTACTACTACTGGCGAAACTGTCCTGCTGTGCCAGACAGATTTCAGTTCGCAGAGACGTGAACTTGAAGCGTCCTGCCATTTGTTAAATCGTAAACTATGATACCTGCTACTGACAGTTTAGGGACGGAAAGAAAGCAGGGCGTATTTTCCTCTCCTGCTCGTACAGCCAAAGAAACACCGTGGCGCCAGACAAGCGCCGGTCGCCCTAAACAGTGCGAGTTCGCCCCGGAAACCGCAGATAACCGGCGGCCAGTCGTGTCGCCGTGCGAAACCACCCCAATGCAGTATAGGGACCCCTCGCGTGGCCAGATTTCTCCGAAACCCTGAAAGGAGCTGGCAACACACCGGATTCCTGTGACCTAGCCGACTACCCAAGAGCCCTGGCCCACACTGCTCTACAACGCCTACTCGACAGTAAGGAAAGAATTTGAAACCAGAAACACTACATCAAAAAGAATAACTAAATAAACCAATACACCTGAATCCTAATCAAATTCTCCCAACTCATAGCAGAATATAGAAGTAAAGAAACATGTAAAAATGAATTAATTTCACGCAACGAAAACCAAAATTAAGCAATTACAATAATCAAGTGACAACTGTAGGGTTGCACGAAACGGGCCTCAATTTCAATGTACCAGAGATCTACTTCCTTCAGGTGCAATTTACTTGTGGATCATCAAAAACCTTGACAAGGTGATGTTGAAGAACACCGTTCGATGCTTTGCCGTTTAGTTTCCGAGTCGTACCAGAGACAACAGGTTTTATCAAGATTGACAAGACGGTTCAATAAATTATGTGTCGCATCCTCCGTTTTGACAAAATCATGTGAAGCCTCTAAACGTGCATACTTCTGACTGACAATCTAGTGATGTTGCACTAGACGATAACACGTTTCCCTCTTTCCCAACTTCTGCACTTCGTGCAACAGGTCTAACACGAAACAGACATAGCTCAACTAAACTACGTGAGGGCAGGTTGTCAACAGCGGCCGCTACGCAGGTGCAGCTTTGTGATTCGCTTGTGGTATCCGATCGACTGGTCTGACGTCATTACCAAACTTTATACTCAGAGATTGTATAACAACTATATACTTGAATTTCTAATGTAATTTATGCTTATTAATTAACTTATTTCCGTATGTAGAAGCGAATTACCTATACTTTCTCTCGCTGTGTGCATGTAACGTCTTGTGTCACTGAGTAATATCTATTTCAAAATACTTTTACAACATTTTGATTCTACTGCGTTTCAGTCAGTGGCGCAGCCAGGATTTCGCTCCCGGGAGGGTCACATTAAAAAAAAAAGCCTATGGAATTTATTACCTAAGACTTATTATTGCATGTTTTTATAATTTAACAAATTATACCTCGATAACAATTCCACAAGAAATTAAATGAGTACCTTCGCATTAATTTGAAATTGGAAGACGAGCAACGTGGAGGTAATGGAGTGTATATAACCAGCTCGTAAAATATTAAGCACCTTGTATTAACTTGAGACTCTGTGTGTAAAAATGTAACTGAAGTAACAGTATTGTTGTTCAGAAGATTCCACTCGGTGGGGCCACTGACCTACTAAGGAGCGAGTCGCGCATATGAACAATCGGCTCGTAACTTCAGCATAGCAATAACAATAGCGGCAGCATCAAAGCTGGTCGCGGCAGCATTAAAACCGCTCAGTGACAGCAGTACACGTTCTCTATGGCGGCATTACGGAGGAGCCCCATTGTCACGTTCACTTCTGTTTGGCAAATTATAGTTACGTTGAGATTTATTACATCTGTACTATTTCAAAATTCCGGCGCCCACTTGTTTAAAAAATGAAAACAATGAAAATTAATAAAATTAAAAAGTCTTTGTGAGGTGCCCGTGGCTGCGCCTATGGTTTCAGTGTTGCTATGCTTTTGTGCAGCGTGACGTAGTATTTTCATTTAAAAGGTTTTAAATATTTAAATATATTACTTTTTTGACATTTGCACCATATATATTTTGTGTTTACATGGGTATCTGTTTCAGTCGTATTCTAATTATGGTTCTCGGCCTAAATAAAGGCATCTAGATAGTTATTATTTGTGCAAGATTTTACCACATCTTAGGGGGCAAATTTAAAAGAAGGGTTTCCGTCTGCACCAGATTCGTAAACTGTACAATGATTACCATTTCAAAACCTTCCTAACAGGTGATGAAATGTCAGCATGAGACACTTTCGTTTGTGTCACCAAACTTTCTAGATATCTTGTGGAGAACCTTCTGTACTGCTACAGTTGGCGTAGGTGCAACATGTCGTTAAGTTACATTTCCTGCGTTACTACTCTTTTTGTCTGGCAACTGCGGTGCTGTAGCGAAATCGCACATGGAAATAAGATTCCAGATAGTATGGAGTGCAATAGTTTTATCAGATTACTCGTGGACATTAATCACGGAATCACCAGGGGAAAAATGAAACTTCGAGGCAACGCGGTTCCTCGGAAGAATAATGTAAAGGATAATACAAGCATAAAAGATGAGGGTAATGCCGTAAAGTGATTATATCTTCCGTGCTACAGCTGATCTGGCATTTTCATCGTTAACATCATCGTTACGCGCACATGCGTTGAAAAATAAAATAGAATTTTGATGCCCACTGTTTTGTTTATTCAGACATTCGGTATTTCGTTACCGTTATGTCCATGCTAGTACTAAGGATGTGTTGTAATGCGCAAACGAGTAAACACTTCGCTTGGGTTTCATTATATGTGACTGGAAATTTGTATTCTTTCAAGTCCAATAAATAACAGTGTTATTAGCAGTAAGTACTGCGTTCGTCGCATTGTAGAGCTTCAGTCACTTCTCGATTAGGTGCAACATGAAAGTACGTTTCCTTCATTTTAAGCATCATCTTTGCACTGCATTTTCTCGGAATTTGATTGATGCATTGGAATGCAACCACCACGCTATTATTTTGTTGTTTTTCATGATATTGGTTGTTTAGAAATCATATCCTTAGAAATATACGTTTCAGTAACAAGTAATAAATGTTTTCTTTTTGAAAAGTACCATAGTTTCTGTTTTCGTGAGACCATTTCTTACATTCCTACATATTGTGAAAGTAGTTTTTCAATATATACTATTGCTCCAGAGTTATTTGTATGAAGCGTTTAAGTGCACCATCCTATATACAGATAACAGTAGTACATTATAAACAGCAGTGTAGTTTATTGAATACATATACAGATTTATGGTGAAATAAAATATCTTTCGAAAAAAGACATGCTGTTATATTAATAATGAAAATCCATTATTAATAAAAGAAGAGACCGCTGAAAGTACGGTATACCACAAAAGAGAGAAATAAGTTGAGCCACTGGACAAGACCTACTCGCCTTTTATAGTGATACATTGTTGAAGTGACAGGGTATTTAAACTAGGATATATACAGGGTGTTTCACTAAGTGTGTTTGCCTCTGTAACTTATAAAATAATATGTGACGGGTAATTTTAATGCGGTTGGTCAACACAAGAAAAGTTACACTTTCTGCGGAGCTATGAACATAGTTTATTTTATCATTTTCCACAGAGTTAATGCACAAAGATATAATTTTTTTAATGGAACAATAGTTTTTTCTATCGTGTATTGGAATCGTTGAAACCAGCTGCGTCCAAATCAATTTAAACTACATTCCTATCACTGTTAGTTTGGGAGCTACAACCCTTCAAAGTTTCAGGGGCAGATACCACACGCTGTACATAATACATGGCTGTGTGTGGGTGATGGATGTTATGTCGGTGGGAAGTTGATTTGCATGAGATGTTCAAATATGTGTCCATGTTCCTCAATGCATAATGCAATGCGCTGTCGAAAGGATCTGCGGACGAGATGTAACATCGCCGGTGTGACGCAGCGAAAAACGTCCAAGATGCGCCGTTTTTGATCATCGGGGGATGTGGGCTCAGTGACATAAACACGATCCTTTAGATATCCCCACAATATATATATATATATATATATATATATATATATATATATATATATATATATATATATATATATATATATATATATATACTGGTGTTAAATCGGGCGACCTTGCGGGCCTTGAATGAGGACCATGGCGCTCAAACCATCTTCCCGCAAACCTGTTGTTTTAGTTCTTCCACAACAGCACGCGCAGAATGAGCTGGGTGACCATCGTGCTGCATCCACATATAGACTCTCGTGTTTAGACACACTTGTTGAAGGAGACCACCCAAACTGTCGGCTACAAAAGCGCGATATAACTCACCTGTCAGTTTACCTGGGAAGTAGTGTGGACCGATGATTTCATCCCCAAAGATTCCACACCACACGTTAATAGACCACCTACGATGACGGTCGACAGGTCGTACCCACCGAGGATTGTCTGCGGCCCAGTAGTGCACTTCATCTTTCATTTCTATAAAGTTCTCTTGAAGTTCTTATCCCCTTTTTCTTTCCTTTCAGCTTTTCGTTCCTTGCTTAAACTAGCTCCAGCTTTACGTCCTATGCGGTAACGACCACCTCTTGCGTGCAGGCAGAATCGGCCTTCTTCGCTAAAGAGCGCGAACCACCATTCCATCTTCGAAGAGATCCTATGACAGATCCGAGCCATAAACATAGATGCTAAACGTGTGCTCTACTTCTACATACATACACCGCAATCCATCGTAAGGTGCGCGGCGGAGGGTACCCCGTGCTGCTACTCTGCATTTCCTTTCCCATTTCACTCCCAAATAGAACGAGGAGAAGACGAATGCCTGTATGACTCCGTACGAGCCCTAATTTATTTTATCTTCTTTGTGATCACTACGCGAAATGTAAGTAGGCGACAGGAAGATCGTACTACACTCATCTACATCTACATGGGAGACTCTGCAAATCACATTTAAGTGCCTGACAGATGGTTCATCGAACCACCATTATACTATTTATCTCGCATTCCATTCTCGAATAGCGCGCGGGAAGAAAGAACACCAGAATCTATCCGTTCGAGCTTTGATTTCCCGTATTTTATTCTGATTATCATTACTACCTATGTAAGTGAGAGTCAACAATATACTATCGCATTCGGCGGAGGAGAATGTTGGCGATTTGACTTTCGTAAATATCCCACGCCGCAGCGATAAGCGCCGTTGTTTTAATGACTCCCATCCCAGATCCTGTATCATTTCCGTAACGCCGTCTCCCCTCTATCATGACAATACGAAACGAGCTTCCCTTCTCTGGACTCTTTCGATGTCCTCCTTCAAACCCACCTGATAAGGATCCCACAATGGGATGCAATATTCCAAAAATGGACGGCCAAGCGTAGTGTATGCAGTTTCTTTTGTAGTTCTTTTGCATTTTTAAGGGTCCTGCCAATAAAACGCATTTATGGTTCGTCTTTCCCACGACATTATCTACGTCTTCTTTCCAGTTTAATTCTGAAGTAATAGTAATTCCTATACGACCTTCACTTTTGACTGATTTATCTTGTAAACAAAGATTAACGGATTTCTTTTCTTACTCATGTGGATGACTTCACACTTCTCATTATTTAGAGTGAACTGCCAATTTCTACACCATACTGATATCTTATTCCGATCGTTCTGCAGTTGCTTTTGATCTTCCGATGATTTCACTAGACGGTAATTGACGGCGTCATCTGCAAACAATCTAAGGGAGCTACTTAGATTTTCCCCTAAATCGTTTATGTAAATAAGGAACAGCAGAGGACCAATAACACTACCCTGTGGAACGCCCGATATCACCTCTGTTTTAGTCGATGCCTTACCATCGATTACTACGAACTGTGTCCTCTCTGAGAGGAAGTCCCCTATCCAATCGCAAATTTTGGGCATTATACCATAACCATGCAATTTGATTAAAAGCCGTTTGTGAGGTACGGTGTCAAAAGCCTTCTGTAAGTCAAGAAATACGGAACCAATTTGCGAACCCTTCTAGATAGCACCCATCACTTCGTGTGAATAAAGAGCTAGTTGTGTTTCGCATGAATGATATTTTCTAAATTAGTGTTGACCTTGAGTCAATAGATCATTCTGTTCGCGATAATTCATAATATTTGAATACAGGATATGTTCCAAAACCCTGCTGCAAATTGACGTCAATGAAATAGGTCTGTAGTTTAGTGGGTTACTCCTACTGCCTTTCTTGAATATAGGTGTGACCTTTACGACTTTCCAATCTTTTGGTATAGATCCTTGAGAGAGCGGTTGTATATTGCTGTTAAGTAAGGAGCTATCGCTTCAGCATAATCTAATGGGTATCTAGTCCGGACCAAAAGACTTGTTCTTGTTAAGTGATTTTAGTTGCTGCACTACTCCGATGATATCTACTTCTACGTTACTCATTACGGCCTCTGTTCGTAATTCGAAATGTGGAATATTGGTTTCGTCTTCTTTGGTGAATGACTTTCTAAAAGCTATGTTTATTAACTCTGCTGTAGTAGCGCTGTTATTTTCAGCATCGCCATTACTATCACGGGCTTAGTATATTTAACATATGACCAAAATCTTTTTGGGTTTTCAGTCAAATTTCTAGAAAGAGTTTCGTTGTGATAAGTATTGTAGGCATCTCGCATTGAGATCCTCGCTCTATTTCGAGATTCTGTGTAGGATCGCCAATCCTGGGGATTTTGTGTTCGTTTAAACTTAGCATATCTTCCTTTGCTTTTGCATCAGTGTCCTGACCTGTTTTATGTTCCAAGGGTGATCACCTCCTTCTTTTATTAATTTATTTGGTATAAAAGTGTCAATTGCAGTTGAATTTGAGCCACATCTGGTCTACACGTACGTTTAGTGTTAAAAACGAGTGGAAGCTGTCTTTCAAGAAGTAATGTATTTTATTTCTATCTGCATTCCTGAATAAATATACTTTTCGTTTATTTTTGGTAACTTGGGGACTTTCGATATTCAATCTCGCTACGACAGCTTTGTGTTCACTAATACCTGTATCCGTTTTGATGCTCGTTGTGAACTCAGTATTATTTGTTGCTAAGAGTTCAAGAATGTTTTCACATCCATTTACAATTCTAGTTTGCTCGTGAACTAATTGTTCGAAGTAATTCTCAGAGAATGCGTTGAGTACAATTTCGCACGATGTTTTATTCGTACCTCCTAATTTGTAAGTATAATTTCGCCAACAGATTGAGGGTAAATTAAAATCACCGCCTACTTTTATCGCGTTAGTCGGGTACGTTTTTGTAATTAGACTCAGATTTTCTTTGAACTTTTCTACAATTGTATCAAATTCAAATGTTTATATGGTACTTAACTACGGGGTCATCAGTCCCTAAACTTAGAAACTACATATGAACTAGCTAACACTAATGACGACACAAATATCCATGCCCGAAGGGGGATTCGAACCCCCGACCGTAGTGGCCGTGCAGAGCTTGACTAGCACGCCGCAGTACCCTCGACCACCGCGGCCGGCGCTATTGTATCGTCAGATTCGGGAGGCCGGTAAAATGAACCAAATATTAACTTCTTACGATTTTCAGGTACAGCCTCTACCCATAATAGCTCACAGGAACTATCAATTTCAACTTAGCTACATGAAATACTACTTTTGTCGTCGACAAACACGCCTCCACCTATTTTGTTTAATCTATCCTTTCTGAACACAGTTAGATCTTTTGCAAATACTTCTGCTCAACTTATTTCCGGCTTGAGCCAACTTTCACTGCCTATAATGATGTGTGTTTCGGTGCTTTGTATTAACTCTTGGAGTTCTGGTACTTTCCCGACACAGTTACGACAATTTGCAACTGTTATACCGATAGTTCCCAGATCTACAATTCTCCTGTGATACACCTGCACCCTTTGAGATTGGCCATTTTGTTTTTCATCGAAGCCCCTTATCCTAACAAACGGCGCAGTCCACGCCACAGAGCTCCCGCTACCCGTATAGCCGCTTACTGCGTGTAATGGAATCCTGACCTATTCAGCGGAACAAGGAAACCCACCACACGTTGGCGTAAATCTAGGACTCTGCAGCCTACACCGTCGCAGAACCGTCTGTACCTCTGATTCAGACCCTCCACTCGGTTCTATACCACAGGTCCACAGTCGGTCCTGTCAACTATGCAGTAGATGGTGAGTTCTGATTTCATCTTGCAAGCAAGACTGGCATTATTTATCACTTCAGATAGCTGCTCAAAACCTGAGAGGATCTCTTCAGATTCGAAGCGACACACATCATTGGTACCGACGTGAGCCACCACCTCCAGTTGGCTGCACCCCGTACCCTTCGTGGCATACGGAAGGACTCGTTCCTCATCTGGAATTACTGCATCCGGTATGCACTAGGCTTCAAATTCCGGCCCTCTAAATTTCCTCAACAGAATTTCTCGAAAAGAACGTCGTCTTTCCTGCAGTGATCCCCAATTTAGTTCCAGGAGCATTTCCGCGAGACTCACACATTGATCGAACCTAGCGTAATGCGACTGCTGACTAAAAGGTTGACAACAGTTCGTGTTGACACTTGGGCTCACAAATACTCTCATACAGTATGTGCAGTGACAGCTACCCTTTTTTTCACTGCTGGCTTTTCAATAGAACTATGTTGTAGTAAGTCTGTGCTACGAGGACGTCCAGCACCTTGTGTTCGTGTGTGAGAATGTGCACGTGACCACTGGAACCAGCGTCGTTGCATGACTGACCCAGCACGCAGGAGGTCACAAGTTTTCCCTTTCAAACTCACTCAGTTGGCTGTAGGAAGCACGAGCACCTCTCCATAACTTACAGACAACTTTAGATCTATGATTGTGTGGCCATCTTTCGCAACGTCTGTTAAAATTAACTATAAGAGGTTACCCGTCTTTTACTGACTGCAGTTAAGCATTTCTTTAAAAGACAAACACGTTTCGCTTTTATGTGTAAACCATCCTCTTTTGTCCTCTAAATTATACATAGGTTTAACAATTCTTTTCGTGTATACAGGATGTTACAAAAAGGTACGGCCAAACTTTCAGGAAACAAAGAAAGAAAATATGTTATGTGGACATGTGCCCGGAAACGCTTAATCTCCATGTTAGAGTTCATTTTATTACTTCTCTACCTTTTTGTAACACCATGTATAGATTAAAAACAGTTTTTAAAATGTTTTTGCGTGTTATTTGTTTCAAATTGATGTAGTATCTACTCACGGTATTATTGCCGGTGTTTTGCTCCGTTCACAAAACACTTCTAAACAGAGACAATATCCTATACTGGATTATGAGTGTGAATGACAGGCCTTATAGATAAATCAAGCGGTAATATATACTTGTTAAACACTGAAAATAATTCCGTACATAACAAGGCACACTTCACAAAAGAAAAAGAACAAAGCAGGCAGTTTAATTTCTTACATGTCACCATAAAGATTCAGAACACACAACATACATTTGATACATATAGAAAACCACCACCAACAGACACAGTTATGCACCAGATATCCAATCACCTAGATGTACAGAATCATGCAGTACTTTGATACATGCTACACAGACTAAACATAATAGATAACTACCAGAAAGAAATAAATAGGATATTACAAATAGCCCTAAACAATGTATCCAGAGAATGGCCAATAACAAAGATGATCAATAAAATCGAAAAACTATTAAAAACACCAATAGTACCACCATAAAGGCAAAATAACACCCAAAGAAATACACAAAACAAAAAATTATAAGAACAACGCAAATTCTGAAATATAACTAATGTGTACAGACAACCACAAATACGCACACATAACAACCAACTTAATAGAAAAGGTACCAAAATATCTCACCAAATCAGTTATTCCCTTTAAAAAATAAATTCCAAAATCAATAGTAAACTCAGATCTCTGCATAAAATTAGGATTATACCAAATTACATTCAGTACATATGATGGAAGTTACATTGGTCAAATTAAAAGAACATTTGATAACAGATATAAAGAACAGATACGAGCCTGGAAGTATGAAATGAGTCATTCAATATTTGCAGAATACTTACGCGAAAACCAACATAAAATTATCACCAGAGACACGGGCATGGAAGTCATAAGAAGAAACAACAACAAGGAACACCTCTCCCTTCCAGAAAACTACCATATCCAAGACACAATAAAAGAAAGAAGCGTTTCATTAATGAACAAAATAATCTAGCAAACCACACATTTTCAGATTATTGGGCACCTAACACAGCAATAAAGTGAATAAGTAACTATCCCCCAACTCTCCCCCTCTCGTACCCCGTACCCCGCCACATCCCAAACATATCTGACAAATTTCTCAGACACACACACAAATAATTAAATAAATATATAAAAATACAATGTTAGTAAAACACACAAACAGTTTAAGAAATAACAACAGTAATGCGAGTCTCTGGTGAATAACCCCGAAAGGCTAACTATCTCTTTGGCCCTTCTCCGGCATATGCAAAATCTGCACGGTGTTAAACGCGGATTTGACAGGTGTTAATATTTACAGGATGGCCGGATGCCCTTCCTGTCGCCATCCCATGCACCCTCAGGAGTAAATGTGTACCCCAAATGACTGCGTATTGTGTGAATTGTTTGTGAAAGTGTAAAGTGTTGCGAAATGTTTGCGAATCGTGTAACTGAGGCGTGACTTGGGTACCAGCCCGGTTAGGTGGATGTGTAAAACCGCCTAAAAACCACATCCAGGCTGGCCGGCACTTCGACCACTTCAGTTAATTCGCTGGGCGAATTCGAACCGGGGCCGGTACGCCCCCTGTCCCTGAAAGCGGTGCGTTACACCACACAGATAACCGAACGGGTATTAACCACGAAAGCCTCATGTGAAAAATTTACGAAAATTCGAAAAAGTGAAGTGACAGCAAATGAAACGAGAAAACAGAAAAACAGTCGATATCTGGCGTGTAAAATCAAGAAATGCACATCACAGTCCCATCAGCCCCAGCCCACAAGATGTAAAAACATCAATTGGATGTAAGGAAGAGGCAGAAAAACCGTGAGCAGATTATGAATCAATTTAAAAACATGTAACGTGCACAAAAAGTCAAATAAACACTTTTAATCTATGTATGAGCAACGAATTGTACAAAATTCGATATCATTTAGAGAACTACATAAAATGATTTATAAATAAAAGGTAATGTGTCTAGTGCAAAGTAACTGCTTGATTGCAGTCAAGTAAAGACGGAAAATCTGTGTATATGCTATATCTTTTTTTGCTAAAATTATTGAAAAGGCTGCAGGCTGCTTATTTAAGGTTAACTGATCATTTAAGTTCCCATAATTTGCTGTCATATGTATGTTTTAGTTTCAAATGTGGTTTACCAAGCAAACATATATTTTCCTTTCTCTCCGAGGAACTTAATGGATGAAATGAAAAACTGCGAATGCTAGGCGTATTCTATGATTAAAATAAAGCATTTGATTGTGCTAATCAGAAGTTTTAGTTGCTGACGTGATGGATGAACGGAGTAGTTCGTAATTGGTTGACCTCTCACATTGATAAGAGACATCAGGAGGTGATGCTCTTCATTGTTGAAAATAGAGGTGACATACACTCACAATGGATCAAATTTAAGTAAAGGGGCTACTGATTTTTCCAATTTATACCAATTAAATGCCGTCTAGCATAAAAGGTAGTTAGAAGATATTTCGCCGCCGCGGTGGCCAATCGGTCTGCGGCGCGCCAGTCACGGTCTGCACGGCCATTATTGTCGGGGGTTCGAATCCCGCCTCAGGCATGGATATTTGTGCCGTCCTTAGTATTAGCAAGTTCATAAGTAGTTTGTAAGCTTAGGGACTCATAAACCCGTAGTTAATTTCCATAAACTCTGCAAATATATGAACATTTTTTTGAGAACATATTTCTGTTTATTGATGACAGTGATAGTGAAGGAAGATGTTAAAATTGATGCTGTCTCAAATGAAGCAGTTAAAGAAATAAGGTCATGGTTTTGTGAAAATAAATTACGGCTAAAGAACAGTAAGACTCAGTTTTTACAGTTTCTAACATACAATTGAACAAAACTTACATTTCAGTTACACATGATAAATGAGACTGAATGTTCAAACGTTGCTACATTGTTTACCATTCGAACGTTTTATGGAATAAATGGTAGTTCAACACGAAAGGTAGTCCTCTTTGCTCATATTCATTCGGTTATGACGTATCGTCATAATTTTTTGGATAATTCCTGTGCTTGAAAAATGATATTTATTGCGGAGAAACTGGCGGTAAGAGCAATATATAGGATAAGCTCACTTTGTTGTTGTCGACCCCTGTTTGTAGCCTGGGAATGCTGACATTGGTTTCAGTACGAATTTTCTTTAATGACTTTTGTTGTTAATAATACTTTTTTTTCAAGAGTTCCCAGCTTTCACTCAGTTAATATTAGACAGAAATGGAACCTGCATTTAGATCGTAACTCCTCGACCCTTGGCCGGAGAGGTGGTTACAATTCTGCCAGAAGAATTCGAAATACATAATTGCAATCCTCGGACTCTCAAAGCTAGACTGATGAGTTATCTCAACATTCGCTCTATCTACTCTGTCGAGGAATTACTGAAAAACTTTATAAAATTTAGCTACGTTAAATTACTTATGGTTACGCCTGCCATGTGTA
Organism: Locusta migratoria; assembly: GCA_026315105.1. Classification (NCBI taxonomy): domain Eukaryota; kingdom Metazoa; phylum Arthropoda; class Insecta; order Orthoptera; family Acrididae; genus Locusta; species Locusta migratoria. The sequence continues at coordinate 92,167,808 of CM048748.1, forward strand.
AAGGATTTCTATACCTTTATCTATTAGTATTTCGTTACACTTTGATGTGCTGACTCTTTCCATGACCATGATGACTTGCTCCTTAATTTGGACGTTCTTAATATGAACAAAAAACAAATAATTGATACCTTTTTCGTTCATACTATGATATCAATCCGAGCCATACGTCTGTAAACATTCCAAGTTAAAGGATACAGGAGAGTGGTGGTATAAAAGCCGTGTCACTACGCCATTTGTTGGAGGACGTCATTGAAACCAAATTAGCACATCTGCTATATCCCAGGTGGCAACAACTGCCACCATGACCTCACCCTTCTAGGAAAACAGATTTTTTTTTTGTTTTGTTTTGTGGCAATGTGTATTTATTGCGAAAAAAGGAAAAAAAATCGTATTTTGTAACCTAATTGTCAATTTCTGTTTCGGCAACGTGAGGGCTACAGATAACGTAAAACGGTGTACTTTACACCAAATGCTGAGGAAATCAGAGCAGTAGAAAAGGATAGGTTATGTACTTCGTTTATAGTAAAGTAACCGAAAGCGGAGAAGAAAAATGGAAGTCCCTGCGCACAGTGACAGACAAGGACGTAGCATCTGAACCCAAGTGTTCAGATTTGTGTGTTGTGGTCTTCAGTCCGGAAACTAGTTTGATGTATCTCTCCATCTTATTCTATCCTGAGCAAGCCTCTTCCTCTCCTCATAACAATGGCAACCTACATCCGTTAGACTCTGCTACTGTATTCATCTCTTGGACTCTATCTGCGATTTTTACCCCACACACTTCCCTCCAAAGATAAATTCACAATTCTTTGATGTCCAAGAATGTGTCTTGCCAATCGATCCCTTCTTGTAGTCAAGGTGTGCCAGAAATTCCTTTTCCCCCAAATTCTGTCCAGTACCTCCTCATTAGTTACCCGATCCATCCACCTAATCTTCAGCATTCTCCTATAACACCATATTTGAAAACCTCTATCCTCTCCCTGTCCGCACTGTTTATCGTCCATGTTTCACTCCCATAAAACGCAACACTCCACGTAAATGCATTCAGAAAGAATTTCGTTACGCGTAAATTAATTACGATATTAACAAAGTCTCTTTTTCAAAATCGTTTTTCTTACTATTGTCATTCTGCATTTTACACCCTCTGTACTGCGACAATCGTGTTATTTTGTTGCTCAGGTAACAATACTCATCTACCACCTTTATTGTTGCGTTACATAATCTAATTCCTTCAGAATAGCCTGAGTTTAATAGACTGCACTACATTACCCTTGTTTTGCGCTTTTTAACGTTCATCTTATACGCACATTTCAACACACAATCCATTTCGTTCAACTGCTCTTCCAGGTTCTTTTCTGTCTCTGACGGAATTACAATGTCATCGGCAAAACACAATGCTTTTATTTCTTCACCCTGAATTTTAATTTCTCCTTGCATTCCTTTATGGCTTGGTCTATGTGCAAATTGAAAACATTGGAGAAAGCCAACAACCCTGTCTTATTACCTTCCCAATCACCGCATCCCTTTCCTGCACTTCAACTGTAACAACCGCCGTCTTTTTATACAGGTCGTAAATAACATTTCGTTCGCTATGTATTACTCCTACTTGCTTCAGAACTTGATACAGTGTATTCCAATTAAAATTGTCAAAAGCATTCTCCAAATCTGCAAAAGCTAAAAATGTAGGTATGCCTTCCTTAATCTATCTTCTAAGATAAACCGTAAGGTGAGGATTGCCTCCCGTGTAACTACTTTCTCGTGAATCCAATCTGATCTTCCCAGAGGTCGACTTGTAGGAGCTTTTCCATCCTTCTGTAAATAAGTCGTGTTAAAATCTTGCAACAATGCCTTATTAAACTGATGGTCCTACAATTTTCACATCTGCCTCCACCTGTTCTCTTTTTCTTAAAGTCTGGGGGTATTTCCCCTGTCTCATACATCTTACACCACGGGTTAAATAATTTTGTCATGGCTGGTTCTCCAAGAGACTTCAGCAGCTCTAAGGGAATGTCATCTACTCCAGGGGCCTTGTTTCGACTTAGGTCTTTCAGTGCTCTGTCAAATTCATCTCTCAGTAAAGTATCTCCTATTTCTTCTTCATCTACTTCTTCTACCCTTCCTACATTATTGACTAGAAGTTCATTACCTTTATAGAGCCCCTCTATATATTCTTTCCAACTTTCAACTTTCCCTTCTTTGCTGAGAAATGGTTTTCTATCTGTGATATTCTTAGAGCTGTTTTCTTTTGTCTCCAAATGTCTCACTTATTTTCCTGTAGGCGGTATCTTTTTTTACCCTATTTATACATTATTCTACAGACTTGCGTTTGCCTTCTAGCCATTCCTGCTTAGCCATTTTGCACTTCCCACAAATCTCATTTCTTAGTCGTCTGTACTCAGTTTTGCCTGTTTCACTTACTGCATTTTTATATTTTCTCGTTCCATCGATTAAATTTAGTATTTCCTGTGATATACAAGGATTTATTGTACGTCATGCCTTCCTACCTATTTTGTCCTCTGCTGTCTTCACTATTTCATCTTTCAAGGCTACCCATTCCTCTTCTATTGTTTTATTTTCCACCGTTCCCTCAATTGTTGCCTAAAGCTGCCTCTGATATTCTTAATAACTTCACCTTCCTTCAATTTATCCAGGTCACAGTTCCTTATTTGCCTACCTTTCTGCAGTTTCTATTCAGATTACGCGTCAAAAAAGAAAGATGCGAAAAAGGAAAATGTTTTGAGAAATAATAATTGTCTGCTATCTGCGCTGAATGAGGATGGAAGCGTTCTAGTTCGTGTGTAAAATGATTGCGTTGCGCATCTTGCAGCACGCATCCATGCATTCCACGCTTAGATGGGGCCAGTCTTGCGAAGGCTGAGATCCTCGCGCCCCTCCACAACGCTCCAGTTGCGAGCGACGTGACGTATGTCTATGTCGGAAGGCCGGCCGTGGCGAAGGAGCGGCCAGTGGTCTGATACACGGGCCGTTGCGCGAGGGGGCGGGGGCGGGGCGACGCAGCGTGGCAGCGGTGACGCAACGAACTACTGTGCCGTTCAGCCAGACGTTAGCGCTCGCCGCCTATATAAGGGGGCGGCCACAACCCTGAAGTCGCCACAGATCCCACCACCTCTCCACACAACACACCATGGCCACGGTGAGTCGCCCTACACCAACACTTGCTGATCTTCCTCTGCTTACCAGTAAACTGTTATCCACGGAGGAAAAGTCTGCTTGGACTCACTTCTTCAAGAACCTCACCTTAATACGTGAAGGGAGGTTCCACACGAGGTTTCTTTGTAAAGAAAGGAAAGCAAAATTTTGCGTACTCTTGTCGACGGTTGGTTCAGCGGACATCGAAAGCATTAATTGGAGAGAGACAGTGTCATCCGCATCCTTTTACACGTACAGGGAAAAGACGGATAACTTAAATTTGATTATTGTAGCCTTAAATCAGTAAACATATGTAAAAGAAATGCTTCATCTGAAAGTACCAAATACCTCGTAGCTTAAATAGCCATATTCAGGTTCCATTTAAGTAATGTAAGACCAAATTTTGGGGATGGATTTGAGATGAAACATTCACTGTCCAAGTAAGAGCTGCTGCCAACAAAGTGTACTGTCGAACTGCAAGTACAGGTAGTTTAAATGTGGCTTCTTCTAACCACTCCAACGTGAAGATTTAGCTTTAACCTACTAATCCAGTTATGGTTCCAAATGTGAACTCTTATACTTCAATGGCATAGTGCATTCTCACATCAGCTGTCGCCATGCACGCAAATGTTTGCTAAATCTAGATGTTTGAACGTGGATCTAAATCGGCGCTCCCTGATCTCGAGACTATGGTGATACAATTGAGACATATCGCTCAACATATCCTAATACAGCTAAGGTAATTCCGGTAGCTTTTATACAGAATAAGATTCCATCGAAGCCGTCATCGATACGGAGCGTGAACTACGGTTGTTCAAGATATGCTAGATTAAATGCAACCAAAAGCCGAAAATGTGATTTAAATAATTAATTCTCCAAACATTTCCGGCCTGGCACTGAAACTTTTGCCAAGTCCCTAAAACAAATGGAGATGCAATAGCCTGTATGACGGTATTAGGAGATAACTCAATTGGTGTCGTTGATTCCTTTGTACACAATCCTTCTCTCTGTCACTTCAACAGTTGCAGGAATTGGTTCAGCGGACATCGAAAGCATTAATTTATCTTATTAATTTTTCTGGTTGCGATCAGTTTTGTTTAAACCGTCATCATTTCTGAAATACTTTTGGACAATACTATTCAAATATTTCATGTCTTTCAGGTATTATAGTGCTCCTTTCGATGTGAAAGCTTTAAACCATAAAGTGAGAGTTGTAAAAAGACCTAACTCAATCCACAACACAAGTGAAACTATTCACTAACTTTGCACGAAATTTTCAGCTTATGATTCTTACTTAGCTACCAGGCAATACAATTAGGTCATTCGCCTTTTGTTCTGATGGAGGAATGTAAAAAAGAGTAACTGTCAACGAAGATATATATATATATATATATATATATATATATATATATATATATATATATATATATATATATATATAATTCCGTCCTGATTATTCAACGGTTCCAGGAAGAAACGAGTATAGCTTTCTTATTCCATCCTCCAGCATTGGATTTACTGGCTTATTTCTTTCAAAACACTTCCATTCAAACATTGTAAATAAATCAAACATGTTTTCCAAAAGCGTAAACTAGATTCACCCTTTGCTTTTTGGATAATGTAGATAATAATCAATGCAAATCTCTTATAATAAAAACATTCGCAGATTACATATAAACTAAAGTGAAATTAATTTGAAAACTTTTGATTTTAATTAGTGTGATGTACAGTGGAACTTGTTTCTTTGCAGTATCTCCTGTTTCTAACAATCGCCGTGGTCAGCGTATTGGCCGAACCGCCAGTCAACCGACAGTACCTACCTCCAACAGGAAACGGCGGCATTTCCGCGCAATATGGCGCCCCTGGCCGAGGCGTCAATGGTTTCAGCAATGGAAATGGCCTCTCCACAATGTATGGTGCACCCAACGGAAATGGTTTCGGCAGTGCAAAAGGAATTTCATCCCAGTATGGTGTCCCAAGTGCTAATGGCATTGGGGGTCAAAATGGCGGCCTGTCATCCCTGTATGGAGCACCAAATGGAGGTGCTGTTAATGGTAGAACCAATGGACTTTCGTCTCGGAATGGATTTGGCAGAGGGAATGGAGCTCCGTCCAACAGGTATGGTGCACCAAATGGAGGTTTACTGAATGGAGGATCAGGTAGGTCGAATGGTCTTTCCACAGAATATGGTGCTCCTAATGGAGTGTCAAACGGTTTTGGAGGAAGGAATGGACTGTCGACGACGTACGGTGCACCTAACGGAGCGGCAAATGGTAACAATGGCGGGATGATACCATCGTCGGTGTACGGAGCACCCAATGGGAACGGTGTTGGAGGTCTGAATGGACTTTCTACCCAGTACGGTGCCCCGAATGGAGGTCTGGTGGGAGCCAATGGTGGCCTGTCAGCGCAGTATGGTGCGCCAAATGGTGGAGGCAACGGATTCGGGGCCAATGGAGCACTCGGAGCTGCCGGTTACGGCAACGGAGGCGCCTCTCAAGATGGTCTTTCAGTAAGTGTGTTTGTTTTGTAGCGTACAGGTAGTGTTCAAATAATTTAGTGAACTCTGTAATTGCTAGAGATATTTCTCCAAGAGAGTAAAGGAGACGACATCAAGTCTTATTAATATAACCAGGTTACTTAAGACAAATTGGTTCATTAAAATAATCAACCAAAATCCAATGTACCCAAGCAGACATCATGAAGAAGTGGAACGAAGGGACAATAAAAATAAGAAGATGACATAACATATCCTGTCACAGTCTATTCTCGAAAACGATTATATACTAGCAGTCACTGTCCACAATATTGAGAAAATTATTACAGACAGTCGTCGTGTTGTATGACATGAACTGCAGAGTATTTAAAGAAGATTATGGAAACCCCATTTAAGAAAGACTCATATAATTCTAAGATATTTTTAGGCTGTAGAGGATGATACATGTCATAACATTACAAATTTACGTCAGTAAATTAATATGTATCAATTTATAATGATTTTGGCTTCTGACATTCCTTTTGGTTCTTTAGAAGAACATAAATTAATAGAGTACATTCAACATCATAATTAGATATGGAAAGGGGCAATAAGTTATTATTCGTGGTAGTTTTCAGTGGCGGTAGGTGTTTCAGATGACTGCGGGTTCACTTCTTTGAGTAACCATACAAACGTCATTGTTGTTCCGGTATCTGTTGAAAAGTAGATCAGGTTTACCGATAATTGCGCGATGCCGTAATCACGAAGCCATTCTTGGTATGGGGACAGTAGTGGCTTAATTATTATTCATGATGGGATCATTTGAAGCATTTTACATGTGATGCGTCTTTAATTTTTAGTTATAAGATATTTTACCAAATAAGACGTGTTTTAATCAATCATCAATGCCTAAAAACAAATATGAAGGGCGGATGTTGCCTTCGTGGGGAATTTGCACCTGTGTAAGGTGAGGTGCACAGTAGCTCATTATATTGCTTCAGTAACATGCATACGTAACCGACCGATCTCGAACAGCCAGGAGCTGGTGTCCCTACCAGCGCCAACTACAATGGCAAACGCGGCGTTTCCCCTTGCCCATCTCTGCCATGGGGGCGCCCAGATGCTGACTCCAGGGGGTTCAGAAGAGAATTTGAACCTGAGCAGCACATGCGCATTGCAACGCTGTGGCCACTGTTGCTTATATTAGGCGGCTTGTAAATGTGCTGTCTCCGCAACATAAAACGTTTCTCATGTGATAAAAATACTTCCATGTGCAGATAGAATGGTCTGATAGAAGAACAAAACGAAGAACGATAGTTTAGAAACACTTTTTATATTATGTATTTATTTATTTCTCACTGCTAGCTTTTTTCCGGGGGCTCACTGAACCAGTGACCAAAGAGGACACACAGCCACTGGTAGTTTTTAATAAGCGTATCTTGAATTATCTTAAAATTATGCATGATTTGCAACGTCCGAATAATTGCATCAGCCCGCCCTCTCTCAATCAAAACCACTTTTAATACAGTGGCAATATCAGTGTAGCTTTCGTTGTTTGTAATCCGTACTATTTCAGTGTTAATACGTATATGTGTATTTTAGTAGACATCCGTTTCTTTTTTTTAGGAACCAGCTAGCTACGAGTTCAGTTATTCGGTTGAAGACGCTGAGAGCGGAGCTGAGTTTGGCCACGAGGAGTCTCGCGAAGGAGACAGCGCTCAAGGGCAATACCACGTCCTGCTGCCCGACGGCCGCAGACAAGTGGTCGTCTATGAAGCCAACGAGGGCGGCTACAAGCCGACCATCAACTACGAGGAGACTGGCCTAGGAAACGGCGGCTATGCCAACGGCGGCTCAGCCAATGGTGGGAATGGCGGATACCCCAGCAGCAACGGAGGTTATCCCAGTGGAAACGGTGCTTCCTCCAATGGCAATGGTGGCTACGCCAATGGCAATGGTGGCTACGCCAATGGCAATGGTGGCTACTCCAATGGAAATGGTGGCTATCCTAGCAGAAATGGTAATGGCCTACACTCATCTGGAAATGGTCCTTACTGAGCAACAATGGAAATGGAATACCCTGTGGCACCATATGTTCAAGGCATCAGTATTTCTGTACATATATAATGTATAAATTTGTATTTATGTATATGTAGTTCAGTAAAATAAATGTAAATGTTATTATTGCAATACTTGACTGTTCATTTAGAAACTGAACCTTCCTTCTAGAGTTATTCATTGTAATCAAATTTCGTTCTGACACTTCTAACTGATCTAAATAAGATTTTTATAAGCAATCCACCCAACGAAAGTAATTTGTAGGGAAGGAATCTTTCCCTACTCTCTCGTATTTAATTTGAGTATCTCGGGATGCGCGCCTGGTGTATTGCTATACTTACGTACTATTGCACAACTGCGGATGTCGTCCGCATCAACACGTCAGTGCTACAGAGCAGCCTGTTTTATGAAGAATTGCACAACTCTGAACAATACTCAGTTCACTGATATTAATTCCAAAAATATATAAAAATTTTATGTCTACATTATTGGAAATGTTGGAGAAATGTTTTTATAGTTGTATTTTATTATAATTCACCAATTATCACCACTAAATGAAATTTTTTTCTGTGAAAGTATAAAATCGTTTTAGACTATGTTGCTCTTAGAATTAAGATACTAGGTTAATACCACAGCACTTCCGTTACTAGGCGATATGATGAAACTGTACTAAATTTCAGACATATTGGATAAACTGAAAAGGTACAGGAATTTAGAGTAGGATCAGTTCCGAGTTCGTACTCCACTCGTAATTGCCATTTAAGAATTATACATTAATTTTGAAAATTTCATTTATGCATGCTATAAGGTGAAAAAATTGTGACTCTTTGCTGCCCGTAGACATTGCAAATCCACGTGGTAAGTGTTGGGTATCATCTGCACTTTCGAGGCGAGCATAATTGATTGAAACTGATAACTCGAACAGTAAAACTAATTATTTGGTAGTTCATGCGGAAAACGTACCTGAACTGTTTGGGCACTGTTTATATTAGAATAATGGTTTAGTTGATATTTTAATGTCTGAAGAGCGTATGATTATTTAAAGAATATACAAATTTACTGTAAAAACTACGAGCGGTAAGTTCTACATCCCTTTCTGGCTGCTCATATTATTAATTTTCAGGCTCTAGAAAAGGCTGCGGTCTATAATATTACGCACAATAACAAACAATTCATTACAAGGTACAAAATTTTACCGACCGACTAGAATAATACCATCCCGCTTTGTTTCTGTCAGACTTTGAACAGTCAGACTAGAATCGATTAGATAAAATAGATAGAACAAATAAAATAGAACATTTTAGTCTTAAAATGGAAAATAAGTCTGTAGTTTGACAAATTGAAGTAAATAGAAATTATACCCAAAGAATATGATAATGGGTGCTTCGCAGACGACAACACACATTAGACCTACAAGCTGTGAGTGTAAGAATATTTTTGACTAAAATGTATGTAATAAAGTTTAAGTCGGACCAGTTTGATTGTTATCAACTCATTAGGGTTTTCTTTTCTTTATTTACTGATGACTAGTATCAATTTTCGATTGTTTCTAATCCAACGAAATGATTAGAAAGGCAGAAAACGCTCCGACTCGATAAGAATTAAACCAATATTTCGTAAAGAAATGAAAATGAGTCATGGCGCAAAAGTCTCAGTACAGTTATTTGAAATAAAGCAAATGTAATAGCAAGACATATTTTCAACTCGTTAGGTTCTTGCCACCAAAAGGTGATAAATTTGCCTTGACTCGTAGGTATACTGTGACAAACAAAAGAAAAACAATTATGAAATAGTGACTTGTTGAAGGTATGATCTGTCGTACTTATTTTCCTGATTATCAAGATGTTAAAGAAATATACAAAGATTTTTCTTGTTAAAAACATTCTATAGAAGTGGTAATAATGCAGTGCTTAATCACTGGGAAAATCACATCGACCACTACCATCGTCTAGACAAATAGTGTGCCACAAACGAGGAAGATTTGAAAAAGATGGATATATCGAGACTAGTGACAGGTGAGGTAAATGAATTGCCAGTACGGTTTGCCGTGATCCAAATTGGGTGAGCATCTACCATACTAACGCAGCTGAGGTGGATTTATCACGATGGTTAGTGCAAAGTGTGTCGCACATACAGAAATTTAAAGTTTACTTTACTAGTTTACGACATATTGTGTGTATTCCCTGAAGCAGGTATTTACGACACGGGTTACATGAAGATTATCCAGATCTACGGCTTCAATTTTGTTAATTAATGCTCCACCAACATAATCATTATCCTAACCAATGTATATTCTGACGAGAGCAATTTTAAGTCAAACGGACAAGTTAACAGACATTACTACGTTTACTGGTATACTGACAACCTCAACAATTTGTTCGAACAACAAATACATGAGTGGTGTGAGTACTTGGATGCCAGTATCATCTTTGGCTTCCTTAGATAGTGCTTTTAAAGAACAGAGACAGAAGATTAAAATTTGTTTTAGAGGAACAGAGACAGAAGATTAAATTTGGGATATTCTCCACAATTCTGTGATAACAAGAGCTATGCGCGGTGAAACCTTTCAGCAATATTTCTTCCAACACGATATTGTTCTACAACATTATACTACTGCCATCCACGATCATTTAAACGTCAAAAGTTATTAGATTGTGACTTGCATCCACGTTCATTAGATATCAAGTCCATAGATTTCATTCTATGGAGTATCTTCAAGGATGATTTATTCTCAAAATTCTCGACTACGCTGAACTAAAAGGCATTTGGACATTGATGCAACATTACGCCACGGAATTTGTATCAGTGTTCCAAAAAAGTCTTAAAATATGTATTAATAAAGACAGAAAAAAAATTGATAGTAAAACATAATTGTAATTATTGTTTGTATTGTCATTACACAAAACTTAATATTTTGCTTACATCAATCCCCAGTGTCCTTCGACAGATTGTGCAGCACCGTATGTCTGGAAACTCTTGCAGGTCAGCCGTAAAGAAGAATGCGCACAGAAAGAAATATTCTTAATATGTGTCAAAGAAACATAAGCGCAGACGAGTAGCCATACAATTTTATGGTATTTGAAACTTATTCTTAAATGGACTTGAAGTACAAAATGAAATCCCTATTACTTTACGTGAATTCTAAATATATGCGGGGTGAAGAAAAATTCCATTTGGATCAATGTTAACATATCGACTCTACTACTTGCTTGAGCCGAAATGTTAGCATCGATTGCTTACAACCACGAGCATGTATTCGTTACAAAGAAACCATTTCGTATTGAAATACAAATGATACATCAATTTCTTTATGTAGGATGAAACTATTATCTTACTGGAGGAAATAAAAGTTATGTATAATTAGCAATACGCTCCTGATTCGTATTGTCAGGAGACTAAATGTAAAGTAACATTATGTTGTGTGGTATCGGCCTGATGCATCGAGCGTGTTTGTAATATTAAAAGGTACCACGCGTTCATCCGAAGCATTATGAAACAATACCCGCAATGTCACATGCACAATAACATTATCCTACGAACATTTAATGCTCTCTTTCGCGTATGTTTGCCACACTCACCCACTGTCACACACCTCAATGAATTGAACACGTAAACCTCTCTCATGAATCACATCGTACATTGATGAAAACTGGATGAAAATTCGTTGAGTATTTTTTCTGTTTATCGAGTACAGACAGTCAGATACATCAGAAAATAGGGCAAAAATACGTATTACAAATATGAGAATGAGAGATTATCAAACACATAGAAAGATCGAACAAAAAATTCTAACCTCGATCAACGGTTTGACAGTCCAGTGTTTTGTTCGTCAGGCTTTTTCGTTGGCTGCGGTCGTTTCTTCATATCCGTTTATTACATAGAGTATATTATCCTATTTAGTTTAAGCAGATATTTCCTGTTCGGAAGCTTTTATAAAACCACTACTGTAATAAGAGGATCAGTCGCATCCGGTTCAATTTTCCCATCGCTTAACATCTTTTGAACGATCAAGGCATCTCCATGAACTTGAAGTGCTCGCTGGTGAAGTCTCCAGTTACTTAAAATCATAAATGTATTTATCTTGCCCTTTATAGGAATCGTGACTAAAACTACTGGCTGTACACGTATTTGAAGTTATCATGTTTGATCCGCAGCAGAACAAGACATTAAATAGCATTCTCTTATGCTGGTTACGCATCTTCCCCCCCTTGAAGAGTTTGAACTACAAGATACTCGTCCATAGAGGCGTGTTAGAACACGCAGTTTGGATATAACAGAAGTTTACAATCTTGAGAATAACACCTGTGAACTACGTAATTTGTAGGACAATCGAACGCTATCGACACTTCTGTATGGACACCCCGAAGAAAAATAACAAATACACCATTAAAAGGATCATATTTTAATTTCAACATCAGGGTACAACATACGGCAGTTGCGCACTAGTTAGCGGTCCAGGCAACAAACGTTGCCTGCATCCACGATGTCAGCACGGATAGCTCTCAACAATTGTTTGCAGCACTTCCGAACGGTGCACCTTGGAATGTCTAGCTGCCGTGACACAGCTCGTGCCCTGCTTGAAGACGGCACATGGCGTCCTGCATTCTGAAGTGTGGCTACAGCAACTTGTCAAGCAGTTTGTACGCGCGGTAGACCAGCGGTCTCACCGGGAACCATCAGCAATTCGCCAGTTAAGTATTACTTCCAAATTACGTAACTAAACCACGGTGTGCAAAGAGGTCATCTCAGTAATCCTTTAATGCTCCAATAGCGACTAAAGCCACAGTATCGCTGTTGAGTTGTGCAGCAGTTCTACGACTGAAGCTCTGCTCAGCTCATCCAGGTGTGGCCGGTCGGCGGCTGTAATGCTCACTCCTGCGCATATTTCAGCTCCACGTCACGATGCCAGTTCTTTCTCTTTGTCTGTATCTTAGAAATTAAGGAAACTGTGATTGCACCTAGTGGTTTGCCTAAAATACCATCTCCACAGGCCGGCCGCGGTGGCCGAGGAGACTAAGGCGCTTCAGTCACGGCCTGCACGGCCACAACGGTCCGTCTGCCACATCGGCTCCGGGCCGTGTTTACAAGTGCTTCCTCGCTGCGGCCGGCGGCGTTCTTCGCGTCCGCTGTTCTTCTATTTGCTGTATCTACGTACTTGTAAGTAATGGCTGATTGTGAAGATCGCGAAAATAATGTGCAATTTGAATTTGACAAGTCGGTTCCGCGGCCGTCAGGTTTCGAAATCCATGGTTGGTTGAAAAACGATCTGAAAATTAATGAAAGTGACGTTCTCGGTATACAACTAGACGCTTTTCTGAACTCTCTCTTTGTCAAACTTAGTACTCCAGAACTGTGTGACACAATTGTAAATGTAGAAGGTGGTGTCCGGAAATTTAAACACTTTGATGGAACAGTGAGTAATGTGGCAGTGTCTAACGCCGGTTACGGACTTAGGACAGTTAGAGTGTTTAATTTACCGTTCGAAATGAAAGATAAGACAATTGAAAACTGTTTGTCACCGTATGGAACTGTGTTGTCTGTTACTAGGGAAAAATGGTCATCTGCATATATCTATCAAGTGGAAAACGGAATTCGTAGTGTCCGTATGATAGTACGAAAGCACATTCCGTCCTTCCTTGTAGTGAAAGGCCACAGGGCTTTTATTACATATAACGGACAACCGTCGACGTGTTCGCACTGTAATGCCACGGGACACTACAGACAGAACTGCCCACGCCGCAGGCGCCCCGCGCAACTACCGGCGGGGGAGGCGGCAGACGCCGTGACGTACGCCTCGGTCGCGTTAGGAGGGCCCACCTCACCGACGTGTCGCGCTGCCGCGGATGAAACTGTCATGCATGTAGACGCCGCGCCCGCAGCCCCTGAAAATGAAACGGTCAGTGACGTCACAGCCGACGTTCAGAATGTAGCCGACGGTTCCGTGGTAGTTGCGGAAAAGGTAGCTAATCAGATACCACCCGAAGACGCGACGGAATCAGAACCCACCCCAGTTGAAGTTCCACTGGCGGAAGGTGCGGCGACTATGTGGACATCCCAGGTGACAGACGCCCATCTCGAGGTCCATCCTGACGAGTCGGCGACTACTGTGACAGGTTCCGCAACCGTTGAAGATGTGCGTCCTACCGACGTCTCCTCAAATGTAGTCCCGGAGAGTTAGACGACGGGACTCGAACCAGCGCAATATGTTAAGCCTGCCGTGTCGACTTCGGTAGATGTGACGTTGTCCACGTTGACAAGATCAGAAGCCGTGCAAGATAGCGTCCCCCCTGAAGTGTCAGCGGTTGGAGTTTCTGCCACCACCGCCGCAGATCGTCCACGCGAACGGGCAGACAGCGTGGGTGGCCGCAAGTCACGTCGCGACAGGGCAGCAGAAAGGCGCGCGCGCAGAGAGAAGGGCCGCAGCACCAGCTCCTCGGGATACCCGGAGCGGCGGGACTCCTACCAGAGGGGGTGTAGTCGGTCCCCCGAATCTCGACAATATCAGAGCTCGGCGTCGAAGTCGCTGCAGAAATCTGCGTCACTGGCTTCGTCACGGTCGGATCTAGATTCTCGGCAGGAAGCACAAGCGGGCCGTGGTTATCAGCAGCCCATGACGAGTGGTCAGGAATACAGGATGGAGGAGGTGGTCCGGCAGATAAAGGAAAAGCTCAGTGCACCCGACACCGACTATCGTATGGCAATGGACTTGTCACGGTACTCGAACCCGGCGCAAGCCGCGGTCAAAAGAAAGGCCGAAGACGACCCGCAGCCGCGCACGCGCGTTTCTCTGCAGGGGGCCGCGGCAGGCCACGACACTGGACAGCAAGTGTCGAAGTCGTGGGCGGAGGAGATGGAAGAGGGCGAGACCTAGTCTCGCGCCGTCGTTGAATTCCCTGACTAAATGGTGGCGCACCCACCATCACTTGTTGCCACTATCAACATCAATAGATTTGTGTCAATTGTAAAGTTTGAATGCTTATTACAATTTTTGAATTTTTTGAAGGCAGACGTTTTTCTTCAGGAAGTGGTGACCGAACTTGTTCACAATATACCCGGTTACCAGGTGGTTTTAAATTTCGATCCGGAGAGTCACAGTAGAACTGCTATTTTGATACGTGATGGTCACGAATTCAGTGATGTTGCTACTATCCCAAATGGACACGGAGTAGCGTGTACCATAAATAACATTCGTTTTGTAAATGTTTATGCTCCCTCGGGATCTGACTGCAAACCGCAACGTCGAGTCTTTTACAGTTCGGACATTTGTCACCTTTTTAGAGGCCCATATTTGCCTGTCATAATGGGCGGTGATTTTAATTGTGTACTCGATGACCGCGACCAGGAACCGAACCCATACAAGTGCATAGAGTTAGCAACGCTCGTGACTGAAATGAATCTAATAGACACGTGGCGCCACTTACACCCCCACGATCCGGGGTTTACTTTTTACTACCCGACAGGTAGGAGTCGCCTCGATAGGATTTATATTTCTGGAGAAAAGAAAGACTGTGTACTAGAATCTGCGGTACACCCAGTGGTGTTTTCCGACCATGCCGCATATGTCTGCCGGTTTCATTCACTGATGGCTCAGAAGCCACGTACGAAATGTAGGTGGAAGTTCAATGTACGTCACCTTACGAACACTGGTTTCGACGTTGTGATTAATAGGGCATGGAGTAGTATTTTAACATATCGCCATTTCTACTCTTCTGCGTTATCGTGGTGGACAGAATATGCAAAGCCAGCGCTACGAAAAAGTGTTATCGAATTTAGTCAATCTGTTTGCCACTGGGAACGTACCACATTGCAATTTTACGAGACACGTCTCAACGACGCAATCAATATGCAAACAGACAATCCGTCTTTCCGGATGGCGAACATCAGGCAAATTAAAACCAGACTCTTGGCCTTGAAGAAGGCGTCGTTGCGTGGTAGTGTGGTGCGCAGCCAGGCGGCCGGTCAGCTGGCAGACGAGCAGGCCTCGCTGTTCCACCTGCTGCGCGAGCGCCGCCGCGCGGCCAGGCGTGACGTCACAGAGCTGCAGGCGGCCGGCGGCGCGCGGCTGAGGGACAGGGCGAGCATTCTGGCAGAGGCGCACAGGCACTTTGCGGACTTGTTTAGCGCAAAAGCAACGGACAACGCCGCCATTACAGATCTGTTGCGAGGTGTCCCGCACGTTTTAACAGTCACGGACCGCCGCCACCTCATGGAACCGTTCACCGTAGAGGAAGTAAAACAGGTCTTACAACTATGTGCAAAAAACAAATCGCCCGGTGCTGACGGCCTCCCGCCAGAATTTTATCTCCACTTTTGGCACTTGTTCGGTTCAGTTTTAGTTGAATGTTTTAATGAACTTTTAAATGGAGTGGCAATACCGGCGAGTTTTCCGGAAGGAATAATCACCTTGGCTCCGAAAACCCGAGTCAACAATAGAATTGACAGTCTCCGTCCGATCACGCTTTTAAACGGTGATTATAAACTTTTTACAAAGTGTGTTGCGTCCCGTTTAAAGCCTGTTATGTCTAAGATCCTCAGTGACTGTCAGTTTTGTGCAGTGCCGCAAAGGAATATCTACGACGCGGTCACTACATACCGTGACGTCATCGCATACACCACGATGCAGAAAATTCCCTTTGGAATACTTTCCGTCGACTTTGCCACGGAGTTTGATCGCGTTAGTCACCATTACCTAAGAAAAGTGCTTTCTAAACTTGGATTTGGGAATAAATTCACGGCCATGCTATTCAATATTTTTAACAGCTCGACATCGCGTGTGACGATCAATGGTTTTTTGTCCGCACCTGTTGCCGTCGATTGCCCCGTCAAGCAGGGGTGTCCTCTTGCTATGTCCCTGTTTGCAATCTCACTGGACCCCTTGTTGCGACGCCTGCACAGTGCATGCGTCGGACTCAGTGTAGGAGGGAAGAAACAGGTTTGCCGCGCGTATGCGGATGACGTCGGCCTTCTTGTGTCTACGGAAGCTGACTTGGACACCATACGCAAGGCCCTGACATTATATGAAAATGCATCGGGTGCATGTATCAACAATCGTAAAACTGTGTTTCTTCCTATTTATGGCGCAGCGAACAGATTCCGACGTCCCTGGTTTACCGTGAAACAAGTGCATAAGATCCTAGGTATTCGTTTCTCGGCAAATCTTCTGAAGACAGCGGCACTCAACTGGCGCCTGACACTGCATGCAATACGCGCTATGGCGCACCTCACTGCCACCCGCACCCTGGCACTGACGCAGCGGGTTTCGATCGTCAACGTGTGTCTGCTCAGCAAGGCCTGGTTCCTCGCACAGGTCTTCCACGTGCCCAAAGAGCTAGGACGAGCCATCATACAAGCAGCCTATTGGTTTCTGTGGAGGGGTGAAATTTTCAAAGTAAGTCATGCTACCTGCACATTGCCCCGAGAGGAAGGAGGCCTCGGCCTGACGCACTTCGCTGTCAAAGCGGCGGCGCTACTGATCCACCGCACGTGCGCCGTTATAGAAAAGGACCCGCTCGGCCCCACGGCCGTTCTGTTCGATGTTCTCCGGCCCGCGTCTGAAATAGCGCCGCTCAACCGCACTGCCATTCCTTACCGGCTCCGACATGTGAGGGAGTACTTTGTTCAGAAAAGTTACCTGGACGACGAAGACCTCCACCCGAGGACGCGGACTGTAAAAATCGTCTACCACGGACTGCGAGGACAGCCAGCTGCCAATAAAATGGAGCTGCGTTTCCCAGGGTCTAGGTGGAAGAATGTGTGGGCGAATGTCCACGCCCCCTTCCTTGCAGCGGACGTGGTTAGTTGCTGGTATAAAGTCGTGAATCGAGTCGTACCCACCAACGAAACACTGCACCGGATTTGCCTGCGCGCTTCCAGCCTTTCCGTAGACTGCTCACAGAAGGACACGTTGGAACACCGTTTCCTGTGCCCCACGCATTCGCCCATCTGGAACGTTGCAACCGGGATGCTGGCGTTCATTAATCGCACTGTCGTGGACACCTTCTCGGTGGACGTAGCCCTCATCCCTGACTTCAAGCCATACCCTGCCACCAAGTGTGCCGCAACAACCTGGATCGTCGCGCATACTATCTACGCCGTTCTACAATTACAGTTGACACAGGTCTATCAGTATATGGTCTACCTTCAGGAGGAACATAACAACCTACGCCGTACAAAGGACTATTCTACTCTTTTTGCTCGGTTTTTGATCGTGGCAATTGAACATGCATACCATAATCTTTTGTGAGGGGAATTCAATGACAGCCCAAACCCTCATCGGACTACGACTTTTGGCTATGGACATGGTCTCTGGTTATGATGTAATTCGAAGGAACACTATCGTGTGACTATTAAACGGAAAGAAACTGATCTAGTAAAATTATATATTTGTGGCATGTCACACTTTATGTGCGTGTGCGTCTATGCAGAACTCAGCTTTGTTTTCTCCTTACCTTTCGGTTTTGTTGACACGTTTTAAGAGTGTATAGTGCTTCGCAGGTCTGCCCACCGACCT
The DNA here is from genome assembly GCA_026315105.1 of Locusta migratoria. Lineage (NCBI taxonomy): Eukaryota > Metazoa > Arthropoda > Insecta > Orthoptera > Acrididae > Locusta > Locusta migratoria. The sequence continues at coordinate 92,185,999 of CM048748.1, forward strand.
TCAGTGTTGAGGATGGTTTTTTTATTTCCAAGAAGAGAATTATCTCTTCTTCATGTCTATGATTTAATTCTCCTTTACCATTTGGACTTTTAGTTGAGACTTTTTACCATCGAACTTGAAGTGCATCACTGAAGAATACAAAGCACTGTACAGCGGAACTGTTTATTTGCTTCTTACAACGGAGTGTTTTACGTTCTCCTACAAAGAAAAAAAAACGAAAAAAAAGAAAAAAAAAGTTCGTAAGTAGTTCATAAGTAGTTTGTAAGTTTAGGGACTGATAACCCCGTAGTTAAGTCCCATAGACTATACAAACATTTGAACATTTTGAACATCTCCACAGATTCTCTCCGATTTTAGAGAATGATAGAGTAGTGCAATGTACTATTTCAATCATAAATTTTAATATCTGACAACAAATCCGTAGTGAAGGTCCAGCATTTCACTGGTATTTCAATATTTAGTAACTAAATTATCTTTAAGCTTTATGATTATGTTATCTGCGGCAGTTAACACCTGTTGATGAAAAGAGCAAACAGCGGGTTACCTTTGTTTTCACAGTACAGGAAACAATATATAATGCATATAGTCCTTTTATATTAATTTTCATGTGCTGTGCACTACAGATATCTTACTGACCTTCGAAATAGTCCCCTCCCGAACTATGCTCCACTCAGTTCTGAGACACGCGGCCTGGACACTATGCAAGCATTCTTTCTTTGGGATAGTGTTCCCAAGCCTCGCCCCGTTACGTTGAAAGACAGGATTATCTTCGAAACTCTTCAAAGCGACTTTAAGTGGAGGGAATAGAAAGATGTCTGGAGGATTGAGATTCGGCGAGTATGGTGGATTTTCAAGTTGCACTAACCCCTTTTTTGCCAGAAACTAAAAGTATTGTTGTGAACAAAAAACAAGGAACCTTGTGTGGGTTTCGACGAAACGGGTCTAAATTTCAATGTATCAGAGTTCTACTTCCCTCAGGTGCAATTGTGGATTATCAAAAACTTTGACAAGGTGATGTCGAAGACCACCGTTCAATGCTTTGCCGTTTAGTTTTCGAGTCATACCAGAGACAACAGGTTTCAACATGAGTGACAAGACGGTTCAATAAATTGTGTGTCGCATACGCCGTTTCGACAAAATCATGTGAAGCCTCTAAACGTGCGTACTTCTGATCGACAGTCCAGTGATGTGGCACTAGAAAATAACACGTTTTCCTCTTCCCTAACTTCTGCACTTTTTCCAACAGGTCTAACACGAAACAGACACAGCCCAACAAAACTACGTGAGGGCAGGTTGACAACACCGGCCGCTACGCAGGTGCAGCGTCGTGATTCGCTTGTGTTATCCGATCGACTGGTCTGACTTCATTCACCGAACTTTATACTCAGAGATTGTACAACAGCTATATACTTGAATATCTAATGTAATTTATGCGTATAAATTAACGAATTTCCGTATGTAGAAGCGAATTACCTCTCTAGTTACATTTCAGGCGGTAAATGGTTAGATAAATATGTGCCAGTAAAGACGATTAAGGGTGGAAAAGATCCACCGTGATATAATAATAATGTTAGAAAGCTGCTGAGAAAGCAAAGACTGCTGCACTCTCGATTAAGAAAAGAACACGCAAATGATGACAGGCAAAATTTAGCAGAGATTCGTGCGTCTATAAAAATATCGATGCTCTAAGCATACAATAATTACCACAGCCATACCTTACCAAAAGATCTTTCCGAGAACCCGAAAAAAATTCTGGTCTTATGTAAAATCGATAAGCGGGTTAAAGCCCACTGTCCAGTCACTCGTTGATCATTCCGGGGCAGTAATAGAAGGAAGCAAACGGAAAGCTGAAGTCCTAAATTTAACTTTTAGAAATCTTTCACACAGGAGGACCGCACAAATGTACCATGAACGTACTAATTCCGAAAAGAAGGACATAGTAATAGCTATTTCCGGTGTAAAGAAGCAGCTGAGAGAGCTAAATACGAAAAATTCTGCTGGTCCAGATGGAATACCAGTTCGGTTTTACAAAGAGTATTATGCAGCATTGGCCCCATACTTAGCTTGCATTTATGACGAAGCTTTAATTTAGTTCAAAGTTCCTAGTGAATGTAAAAAGCGCAGGTGACTCCAGTTTATAAGAAAGGAAAGAGAACTGACCCACACAATTACAGGCCAATATCGTTGACATCAGTTTCATGTGGAATTTTGGAGCATACTCTCAGTTCGAATATAGTAAATTTCCTTGAAACGGAAAAGCTTCTTTCTATGAATCAGTACGGGTTTAGGAAATATCGTTCATGTGAAACTCAGCTTGACCTTTTCTCACATGACATCTTGCGAGCCATGGATGAAGGGGAACAGGCGGATTGTGTTTTCCTCGACTTCAAAAAGGCGTTCGACGTAGTGCCACACTGCAGACTGCTAACGAAGATACGAGGTTATAGAATAGGTTCACAGATTTGTGACTGGCTGGAAGACTTCCTAAGTAATAGAACGCAGTACGTTGTTCTCGACGGCGAGTGTTCATAAGAGACGAGTGTATCGTCAGGCGTGCCCCAGAGGAGTGTGATAGGACCCCTATTATTTTCTATCTATGTAAATGATCTGATGGACGGAGTAACTTGTAATTTGCGGCTGTTTGCTGATGATGCTGTGGTGTACGGGAGGGTTTCGTCTTTAACTGACTGTAATAACATACAGGATGACTTAGACAAAACTTCTAGTTGGTGCGAAGAATGGCAGCTAGCTCTCAATGTAGAAAAATGTAAAGTGATGCGCATTATTAGGAAAAACAATCCCATAATATTGGAATACAGAATTAGTAGTGAGCTTCTTGATGCTGTCTCGTCGTTCAAATATCTAGGCGTAACATTGCAGAGCGATATGAAATGGAACGTACATGTAAGGACAGTTGTGAGTAAGGCGGACAGCCGACTTCTGTTTATTGGGAGAATTCTGGGAAGATGTACTTCACCTGTAAAGGAGACCGCGTATAAAACGCTTGTACGACCACGTCTTGAGTATTGCTCAAGTATTTGGGACCCGCAGCAGATCGGTTTGAAGGAAGACATAGAGGCGGTTCAGAGGCGAGCAGCTAGATTTGTTACCGGTAGGTTCGACCAATGCGCGAGTGTCACGGAAATGCGCCGGCAACTCAATTGGGGATCGCTGGAGGAAAGACGCCGTTCTTTTCGTGAATTTCTGTTGAGGAAATTTAGAGGGCCGGAATTTGAAGCTGAGTGTGGTACGATCTTCCTGTCGCCTACTTACATTTCGCGTAGTGATCACAAAGACAAGATAAGAGAAATTAGGGTTCGTACGGAGGCATATAGGCATTCCTTTCTTCCTCGTTCTATTTGGGAGTGGAATAGGAAAGGAAATGACTAGTAGAGGTACAGTGTACCCTCCGCCACGCACCTGGCGGTGGACTGCGGAATATGTTTGTAGATGTAGACATGTAGACTTACTCGTGATGTGTATATGTGTAACGTATGGTGTTACTGAGTAATATATATTTCATCATACTTTTACATCATTTTGATTCTACTATGTTTCAGTCAGTGGCGCAGCCAGGATTTGGGTCTCGGGAGTGCCTCATTTTTTTTAAAAATAAAGTATATTGAATTTATTAATCTACGACTTATTATTACATTTTTTATAATTTAACAAATTATACTACGATAACAATTCCACAAGAAATAAAATGAGTACGTTCACATTAATTTGAAAGTGGAAGAGGAGCAACGTGGTGGTAATGGAGTGTATATAATCAGCTCGTAAAATAATTAAGCAGCTTATATTAACTTCAGACCCTATGTGTGAACATTGAACTGAAGTAACAGTACTGCTGTTCGTAAGATTCCACTCGGTGCCGCCACTGACATACTAAGCAGCGGGTCGCGCATATGAACAATCGGCTCGCAACTTCAGCATAGCAGTAACAATAGCGGCAACATCAAAGCTGGCCGCAGCGGCTTTAAATCCGTCCACAGTAACAGCAGCACACGTTCTCAGTGGTGGCATTAAGTTGGAGCCCCATTGTCACGTACACTTCTGCTTGGCAAATTATAGTTACATTGAGATTTATTACATGAGTACTACTTCACCTGTGCCCACCTGAATAAAGAAGAATAGACCGCAAAAGAGAGAAACAAGTTGTGACACTGAGCAAGACTTACTCGCCTTTTGTTGTGCTACATTATTGAAGTCACAGAGTATTTAAACTAGGATATATATATTTCACACCAACGGGAATAAATTTTTCGTAGATGGCTCTCTGAAAGATCTCAGTAACTCTTAGGGAATATTACGTATTAAATAGAGCATATGTCGACACATCTCTGTCACGTTATTCGCGTATATCGTAAGTCCAAACTCATTATCAAACACTTTCATTTCTATAATATTCTCTTCAAGTTCTTATCCCCCATTAAGCCCTTGTATATACTGCTTTCCCTTTCAGATTTTCGTTCCTTGCTTAAACTAGCTCCAGGTCTACGTCATATGAGGTAACGACCATCACTTGCATGCAGGCAGAATCGGCCTTCTTCGCTAAAGGCCGCGGCCCACCATCCCATTTTCGAAGAGATCCTCTGACAGATCCCACCCATGAACATCGATGCTAAACGTGTGCTCTACATCTACATACATACTCCGCAATCCACTGTAAGGTGTGCAGCGGAGGGTACACCGTACCGCTAATAGGCATTTCCTTTCCTATTTCACTCCCAAATAGAACGAGGAAAAAAGAATGCCCTTATGCCTCCGTACGAGCCCTAATTTCTGATATCTTGACTTTGTGATCACTACGCGAAATGTAAGTAGGCGGCAGGAGGATCGTACTACACACAGCTTCAAATTCCGGCCCTCTAAATTTCCTCAACAGAATTTCTCGAAAAGAACGTCGTCTTTCCTCCAGCGATTCCCAACTGAGTTCCTGGAGCATTTCCGTCACACTCGCACATTGGTCGAACCTACCGTAATGCGACTTCTGACTAATAGGTTGACAACAGTTCGTTTTGACACTTGGGCTCACAAACCCTCTCATACAGTATGTGCTGTGACAGCTACCCGATTTTCCACTGCTGGTCTTTCATTAGAACGACGATGTTGTAGTACGTCTTTGCTACGAGGACGTCTAGCACCTTGTGTATGTGATAAGAATGTGCACCTGACCACTGGAACCAGCGTCGTTCCATGACTGATCCAGCACGTCCAACTTCTGCGGCAAGTTTTCGAAACAACCGTCCCTCTTTCCACAAGTTTTCCCTTTCAAACTCGCTCAGTTGGCTGTAGGAAGCACGAGCACGTCTCCGTAACTTGTAGACAACTTTAGACCTATGTTTGGTTGTGTGGCCATCTTTCGCAGCATCTGTTAAAATTAACTATAAGAGGTTTACCGTCTTTTGCTGACTGCAACTAAGCAATTTATTTAAAACGAAACACGTTTTATATGTAAATCATCCTCTTTTGTCCTCTAAATTATCCATAGGTTTAACAATTTGTTTCGTGTATACAGATTAAAATCAGTTTTTAAAAATGTTTGTGCGTGTTATGTGTTTCAAATTGATGTAGAATCTCCTCACGGTATTATTGCCTTTTCCTTACATGACACTGCTGTTTTTCCTCCTTGTTTGATTGTACACAAGAGATTGCGCCTATTTTATATAAATGTTTTTCTTCCTTCACAAAACAGTCCTAAACAGACACAGTATCCTATACTAGGTTAGGAGTATGAATGACATGCCTTATAGATAAACCAAGCGCTAATATATATCAGTTAAGCACTGACAATAATTCCGTACATCACAAGATAAACTTCACAAAAGAAAAAGAAAAAAAAGCAATTAAATTTCTTACATGTCACCATAAAGATTCAGAAAACACAACATACATTTGATACATATAGAAAACCACCACCAACAGACACAGTTGTGCACCAGATATCCAATCACCTAGATGTACAGAAACATGCAGCACTTTGATACATGCTACACAGACTAAATATCATAAATACATACCAGAAAGAAGTGAATAGGATATTACAAATAGCCGTCAACAATGTATCTAAAGAAATTCTAGTAACAAAGCTGATCAATAAAATCGAAAAACAATGAAAAACATCAATAGTACCATCATAAAGGCTAAATAACACGCAAAGAAACACAAAAGACAAACAAATATAAGAACAATGCAAATGCTGAAAATAACAGATGTGTTCAATGACATACAATCACAAATACGCACACATAACATTCAAATTAAAAGGTACCAAAATAGCTCACCAAACCAACAATCCACTTTAAAAATAAATTTCAAAATCAATAGAAAACTCAGAACTCTGCAGAAATTGAGGATTATACCAAATTACTGCAATAAATATGATGGAAGGCACATTGTTCAAATTAATAGAACATTTGACAACAGATATAAAGAACATGTACGAGCCTGGAAGTATAAAAGGAGTCACTCAACATTTGCAGAAAACTTACGCCAAAACCAACATAAAATTATCACCAGAGACACGGACATGGAAGTCATAAGAAGAAACAACAACAAGGAACACCTCTCACTTCCAGAAAACTACCATATCAAAGACAAAATAACAGAAAGAATCGTCTCATTAATCAACAAACTAATCTACAAAACCACACTTCTTCTGATTATTGGGCACCTAACACAGCAATAAAGTGAATAAGTTACTATTCCCCAACTCTCCCCGTCACAAACACTCAAACGATTTAACCACCACCCAAACTCCTCTCCTGCCACGCCACATCCCAAACAAACTTGCATTAACATATCTGACAAATTTCGCAGACACACACACAAATAAATAAATAAATATATAAAAATACTTAGTAACACTCACAAACAACACAAAAACAGTTGAAGATATAACAACAATAGTGCAAGTCTGTGGTGAAGAGATTAACTCCGAAAGGCTACCTATCTCTTTGGCCTTCTCCCGCACATGCAGGGTCGGCACTGTTTTAAACGCGGATTTGCCATGGAGGAAATGTGTACCCCAAATGACTGCGTATAGTGTAAGATGTTTGTGAAAGTGTAAAGTGTTACGACATGTTTGCGAATCGTGTAACTCAGGAGGGACTTGGGGACCAGCCGGGTTATCACCTAGGGGGATGTGGACAACCGCCTAAAAACCACATCCAGGTTGGCCGGAACTCCGACTTCTTTAGTTAATCCACCGGACGGAATTGAACCGGGGCCGGAACGCCTCCCGTCACGGAAAGCGGTGCGTTAGACCACACGGCTAACCGAGCGGGTACTAACTCCGAAAGGCTGATGTGAAAAATTTACGAAAATTCGAAAAAGTGAAGTGACAGCAAATGAAACGAAAAAACATAGAAAAACAGGCGAGATCTGACGTGTAAAGTCAAAAAACGCACATGACTGACCCATCAGCGCCAGCCCACAAGTTGTAAAAACATCAGTTGGATGTAAGAAAGAGGCAGAAATACCGCGAGCAGATTGTAAATCAACTTAAAGACATGTAACGTGCACAAAAAGTCAAATAAACAGTTTTTAATCTATGTATGCGCAACGAATTGTACAAAAGTAAGTGTCATTCAGAGAACTACGGAAAAAGCTTTATAAATAAAAAGTGATTGCAGTCAAGTAAAGACGGAAAATCTATGTATATGCTATATCTTTTTTTTTTTTTTTTTTTTTTTTTTTTTTTTTTTTTTTTTTTTTGCTAAAGTTATGGAAAAGGCTACTTAGTTAAGGTTAATTGATCATTTATGATCCCAAATTAGCTGTCAAATGTATATTTTAGTTTGAAATGTGGTTTACCAAGCAAACATATATTTTCCTTTCTCTCCGAGGCACTTAATGGATTAAATGAAAAACTTCGAATGTTAGGCGTATTCTATGATTAAACTAAAGCAATTGATTGTGTTGATCAGAAGGTACTGTTGCTGAAGTTAGGACGTTATGGAGTAACGGGAGTAGTTCATAATTGGATGACCTCTCACATTGATAAGAGACAACAGGAGGCTCTTCAGTGTTTAAAATAGAGGTGATATACACTTACAATGGGTCAAATTTAAGTAAAGAGCCCCAGGGACCTGTTATAGGGCTACTGATTTTTCTAATTTATACAAATTAAATGCCTTCTAGCATAAAAGGTAATTAGAAGATATTTCTGTTTGTTGATGACACTATGTTGGTAGTGAAGGAAGTTGTTGTCAAAATTAATGCTGTATCAAATGAAGCTGTTAATGAAATGAGCTAATGGTTTGTTGAAAATAAATTACGGCTAAAGGACAGTAAGACTCAGTTTTTACAGTTTTTAACATACAATTAACAAAACTCATATTTCAGTTGCACATGATAATTGAGGCTGAAGTTTCAAATGTTGATACATTGTTTATCATTCGAACGTTTTCTGAAATTAGTGATAGTTCAACAAAAATGGTAGTCCACTTTGCTCATTTTCATTCATTTATAACATATCGTCATAATTTTTTAGATAATTGCTGTGCTTGAAAAATGATATTTATTGCGCAGAAACTGGCGGTAAGAGTAATATATAGGATAAGCTCACTTTGTTGTTTTCGACCCCTATTTGTAGGCTGGGAATGCTGACATTGATTTCAGTACGTATTTTCTTTAATGGCGTTTGTTGTTAATAATATTTGTTTTTTTCCAAGAGTTCGCAGCTTTCGCTGAGTTAATATTAGACAGAAATGGAACCTGCATTTGGATCCTAACTCCTTGACCCTTGTGCGAAGAGGTGGTTACCATTCTGCCAGAAGAATCCGAAATACATAATAGCAATCCTCGGACTCTCAAAGCTAGACTGATGAGTTATCTCAATACTCATTCTTTCTATTCTGTCGAGGAATTCCTGAATTTTTTTTATAAAAGTGAGCTACTATAAGTTTAACGTTGTTGGTTCCTATTACTTACGGCTAGTCCTGCCATGAGAAAAGGATTGCTATAGCTTCATCTATTCCTATTTCGTTACAATTTGATATGCTGACTCGTTCCATGACCATGATGACTTTCTCCTTAATTTGAACCTGCTTAATATGAACAAAAAATAAACAATTGACACCTGTTTGGTTCATGCTATGATATCAATCAGATCCTTACGGCTGTAAACATTCCAAGTTAAAGGATACAGGAGAGTGGTGGTCTGAAAGCTGTGCCACTACGCTATATCCCAGGTGGCAACAACTGCCGTCATCTCCTCATCATTCCAGGAATACAGATTTTGTTTTGTTTTGATTTGTGACAATGAGTATTATAGCAAATAATAATAATAATAATAATAAAATAAAAAATAAAATAAAAAATAAAAATAAAAAATTCGTATTTTATAACCTAATAGGGTATTTGACTGTTTTCTGGAAATCGTTTTAAATTGTTAATTATGTCATATTATGGTCCGAACATGCTTTTTTACCTCGTGGATTTCAGTACTTAAAAAAATGAAATTCAAATAATCTGAAAGCCCGATAAAACGCTATATTTGAGTCACGTGATGCCTGTTACTTCATACAACACGCTGCTGCTGCTGCTCTCTCAAGATAAACAAATACCTGTATATTGTTTGGGCCGAGGCCTCGTGTTTATGCGTTAACGTTTGCATAATGACCTACAAATATTGCTTAGTTCCGCACTGTACAAATACATCTGTCAAGACTCCAGAAAAATTGTTCTTGCAAGTACCAAAAAATGAGAAAATACGCAAAAAGTGGTTGACACTGACGCGAAGAGATGCAAATGAAATAGCGGCTACTTCATGTGTGTATTTCTGTGAGGATCATTTTGATGTAAGTAAACAATATTATTCCATTGGTAAACTAAACTGTTTAGTATCATTCTCTTCTACTGCAAAGGTGTAAAGTAGTATTATGTGTACGTTAATGACCTGATGTTTACATTTGCGAAGTAAAACTTCATAATGTTACACGCCTACGATTTATGTGTAATTAAAGCCGTTTCCTAATATATTTGGTGAAAGAACAACATGAATATTGTTGCAACCCACTATAAAAGTGTAGCACTGATTATTTATCTCCAGTAATTACAATTTTAACACCAATAGATCTTAGTCAAATAACCGTTTTATTCATCGACAACGCCCTTCTGGTTACTTTATAACAACTTACCCTATCGTAATATACGTATATGGGAGACGTCTTTAATGAGCCGATTTATTTAGCTTTCAAACTTTCATAATATGCAAGTGTAAATAAGATCAAAAGTGTTAGTTGCCCAAATATGTGTTTATTGAAGCAAAAATCGTTGTAATCTTATGTTGTGAAGTTTATTTCGCAAAAATAATTAAATATCCAGAATACAAGAAATGCTGAATAGCGAGAATCATGAGACGTCGCCATTAGCCAATAGCGTGACAGCGCAAATATATTGTCGTGAAACCTTTGATTTACGAGGGCAGTTACTTTTACTGACCGGACAAGGGTACATAGATGAATCATAGAGCAGGAACAGCATTATTTATTTACTTCATGGTCTGTACTAATCTGGTCATTCTATGTGGTCTGAACATCTGGACAAAGATTTTCTATCGTGTTGTTGATGTTGCCAACATAATCACTCAAGGCCGCTTGGATAGAAAATAAAATTTCACCTTTTATTGCATAATATGGTGACTTCAGATTAAGCCTGCTGACATCAACAAATAAGGTACTTTTTTCCAATGGCATAAAATATCTCTCGAAATAATTAGCGTTAAATGTAGGTATGCGTTACTTACAATGCAGTTTTAGCGTTTCTTATTTCTGGCACATAAAAATTTGGATTGTTTTAAAAGAAAGAAGACACCAAAATTGCATCAACTTTAGGGAGGTTTCCGCTGTCAGCCTTCACATAACCATCTTCCATTGTGGCATAAAAACTGTAAACGCACTTAGATCACGAAAAAACTGAACTTAAAGCTGCGAAATGGAGGAAACGCGTACAATAATACAGCTCCGACTTCCAGTTGCCGCGCTGTAGGTGTTCTATGACGTCACCAGTACTTCAGAAAATAACGGAACGTTTTCGATCACGTGATCTAATCGTGAAATTTGATCATTTTTAAGCTTTAATTACGTAACAATAACAGATGTTTTGTAAGAATTATGAGCGAAAATGCTGTCTGAATGTCATAATCATTCAGAATAACAACAATTCGAACAATATTTTTAACACAGGAAATTGCCCTATTGTCAGTTCGTGTTTCGGCAATGTGAGGGCTCCAAATGTTTAGGAAATCAGAACAGTAGAAAAGAGTAGGTTATGTATTTTGTTTATAGTAAAGGAACCGAAAGCGGAGAAGAAAAATGGAAGTCCCTGCACACATTGACAGACAAGGATGTAGCATCTGAACCCCAGTGTTCTGATTTGTGTCTTGTGATCAGTCCGGAGACTAGTTTGATGTATCTCTCCATCTTATTCTATCCGGAGCAAGACTCTTCTCCTCCTTATAACAATGGCAACCTACATCCGTTAGACTCTGCTTACTGTTTTCATCTCTTGGTCCCTCTCTGCGATTTTTACCCCACACACTTCCCTCCAAAGCTAAATTCACAATTCATTGATCTCTAAGAATGTGTCTTACCAATCGATCCCTTCTTTCAGTCAAGGTGTGCGAGAAATTCCTTTTCTCCCCAATTTTATCCGGTCCCTCCTCATTAGTTACGCGATTCACCTACCTAATATTCAGCATTCTTCTGTAACACCACATTTCAAAATCCTCTATCCTCTCCCTGTCCGCACTGTTTATCGTCTATGTTTCACTCCCGTAGAAGGCAACACTCCACACAAATGCCTTCAGAAAGGACGTCGTTACGCGTAAATTAATATACGATGCTAACAAATTCTCTTTCTCAAAACCGATTTTCTTGTCATTGCCATTCTGCATTTTATATCCTCTGTACTGCGACCATCGTGTGTTATTTTGTTTCCCAAGTAACAATACTCACCTACCATCATTATTATTTCGTTGCCTAATCTAATTGCTTCAGCATAGTCTGATTTTATTAGACTGCACTCCATTACCCTAGTTTTGCTCTTGTTAATGTTCATCTTATACGCACCTTTCAACACGCAGTCCATTACGTTCAACTGCTCTTCGAGGTTCTTTCCCTTGTCTGACAGAATTACAATGTCATCGGCAATGCTTTTATTTCTTCACCCTGAATTTTAATCCCTTCTCTAAATTTTTCCTTGCTTTCCTTTATGGTTTGCTCAATGTGCAAATTGAATAACATTGGAGAAAGGCTACAACCCTGTCTTACTACATTCCCAATCACTGCATCCCTTTCCTGCCCTTCAACTGCAACAACCGCCGTCTGTTTTTTTGTACAAGTTGTAAATAACTTTTCGTTCCCTATATTTTACTCCTACTTGCTTCAGAATTTGAAAGAGTGTGTTCCCATAAAAACTGTCACAAGTTCTCTCCATATCTAGAAAAGCTAAAAATGTAGGTATGCCTTCCCTTGAGGATTGCCTCCCGTGTTCCTAGATTTCTCCTTAATCCAAACTGATCTTCCCCTTTGTCGGCTTCTAACAACTTTTCCATCCTTCTGTAAATAATCCGTGTTAAAATTTTGCAACCATGACTTATTAAACTGATGGTAATTTTCACATCTGTCTGCGCCTGCTCTTTTTTCTTAAAGTCTGAGGGTATTTCCCCTGTCTCATACATTTTATACAACAGGTTAAATAATTTTGTCATGGCTGGTTCTCCAATAGGCTTCAGCAGCTCTGAGGTAATATCATGTAATCCAGGGTCCTTGTTTCCACTTAGGTTTTTCAGTGCTCTGTCAAATTCATCTGTCAGTAAAGTATCTCGTATTTCATCTTCATCTACTTCTTCTATCATACCTATAATGTTGTCTAGAAGTTCATTTCCTTTATAGAGCCCCTTCTTTGTTGAGAACTGTTTTTCTATCTGTGCTCTTGTTACTCTTAGAGCTGTTCTTCTCGTATCCAAATGTCTTACTTATTTTCCTGTAGGCGGTATCTATTTTTCCCCCATTTATACATTATTCTACAGACTTGCATTTGCCTTCTAGCCACACCTCCTTAGCCATTTTGCACTTCCCATAAATATCATTTCTTAGTCGTCTGTACTCCATTTTGCTTTGCCTGTTTTATTTACTGCATTCTTTTTTTTTCTCTTTCCATCGATTAAATTTAGTATTTCCTGTGATATCCAAGGATTTTTTGTACGTCTTGCCTTCCTACCTCTTTTGTCCTCTGCTGTCTTCACTATTTCACCTCTCAAGGCTACCCATTCCTCTTCTACTGTTTTATTTTCCACCGTTTCCCTCAATTGTTGCCTAATGCTGCCTCTGAAATTCTTAAGAATCTCACGTTCCTTCAATTTATCCAGGTCACAGTTCGTTATTTGCCTACCTTTCTGCAGTTTCTTTTCATATTATGAGTCAAATAAGAAAGATGCGAAAAAGAAAAAAATCGCACTGACGTGTTTTACGGCTCACTTTATATTTGTAGTTATATAAGTTTTCGCATACATTTTGGACCATAATAGTAATCTAAATAACAAAAAAATTAATTAATAAGAGTGTCTGAAACACTTTTAGGGAAAAAAACCTTAGGTAGTGGCGGGTTGCGAACCACTGACCTTCAGCGTCACTGTCTAACGCATTGCCCACTACGCTAGGGCTAAGAACTAGAAGTTACGTTCTATAATCTCATACTATTGATGGCTGTTGTTAACTAATGCTAATATGGCATTTTTGACATTAGATTATCATTTATCGTACGAAGAGCGACTTGTTGTTGTAAATTATTCAGTGCGTCATTGCTTTGAAATGACAACGTGTAAGTTACAATAAGGAAATCATCAAATATGCAACGCAAAATGGCGAATGCCAGAGAGAGTTCTGGGTGAGGAATGTCACGTGATATCTGCGAACGGCTGCTTTTCGTTAAATAAATGGAGGGTGTCAAAACTCCGTTATTTTTTGCAAATATCTCTCAAACGATACGAGATATGAAAAATACGTAAGGGAACAAAGTTGTAGAGAATTTTCTCCTCTACACATTCGTTTATTCAATTTTCGCGTCATATGAAAGGTTTATTTGCAATTAAAATTACATTACAAAAGGCTTTTTTTTGGTATCACTAACGTATTTCTTGTTCGAAATATTTCAAAAAGTGAGGTTCTCTGGTAGCCAACAATTATGTCTGTAAAATTTGGTGCCAATCGGTTGAACGGTTCGTCTTAAAAGTGGGAACACGTTACAGACAGACAGACATCCTCAAATCGCCGTTATTTTTGCAAATATCTCTGCAATGATTCAAGATATGAAAAAACATAATAGAGCGAAGTTGTAGAGAATTTTTCCCTCTACCAATTAGGTTCTTCAATTTTCGTGTTAGATGAAGGGTTAGTTTGCAATTACAATTATATTACAAACGGCTTTTTTTTTTTACTACTACCGTATTTTTTTGTCCGAAACATTTGAAAAAAGGAGTTTCTGGTCTCTGGCGACCAACAGTTATGTCTGTAAAATTTGGTTCTAATCGGTTGAACGATTAGTCTTAAAAACAGGGAACACCTTACGGACAGACAGACGGACAGACAGACATCCCAAAATCGCTGTTATTTTTGCAAATATCTCTGAAACGATATGAGATACGAAAAAAAACATATGAGAGAAAAGTTGTAGAGAATTTTCTCCTCTACAAATTCGGTTATTCAATTTTCGTGTCACATGAATGGTTAAGCCGTTATGTTCATTTAAATTTCGAGCTGTCAAAATACGATCGTAAAGGCCCACTTTTAGTGTTACTACCGTAACCTAAAGTGGGCCTAAAAGTTTAAGAAATAATAATTGCCTGCTATCAGCGCTGAATGAGGATAGAAGCGTTCTAGTTCGTGTGTAAAATGATTGCGTTGCGCATCTTGCAGCACACATCCCTGCATTCCACGCTTAGATGGGGCCAGTCTTGCGAAGGCTGAGATCCTCGCGCCCCTCTGCAACGCTCCAGTTGCGAGCGACGTGACGTATGTCTATGTCGGAAGGCCGGCCGTGGCGAGGGAGCGGCCAGTGGTCTGATACACGGGCCGATGCGCTGGGAGGCGGGGGCGGGGCGACGCAGCGTGGCAGCGGTGACGCAACGAACTACTGTGCCGTCCAGCCAAACGTTGGCGCTCGCCGCCTATATAAGGGGGCGGCCGCAACCCTGAAGTCGCCACAGCTCCCACCGCCTCTCCACACAACACATCATGGCCACGGTGAGTCGCCCTACACCATCACTTGCTCTTCTTCTGCTTACCACTAGAGTGTTGCCCACGGAGGAAAGTCTGCTTGGACTCATTTCTTCAGAAACCTCACCTTATTACTTGAACTTCGGTTCCACGGGAGGTTTCTTTGTAAAGTAAGGGAAGCCGAAACTTAGCTTACTATTCACGATGATTTCAATTCGTATTGGAGAGAGTTACTGTCATCCATTTGCTTTTTCACATATAGGCCAAATACGCATATATAATTTGAATATTATAAAACAAAAACCGCAAACAGGGGTAAACGAAATCCTCTATTTGAAAGTAACAGAGATTTCGTAGCTTAAATACCCATATTCAGGCTGGCATTTAAGTGATGGGAAACCAAAATATTGGAGGTGGATATCAGACCCAACATTCACTGTCCAAATAATAGTAGCCGCCAACAAAGTGTACCGTCAACCTGCAAGTAGTTTAAACGTTGCTTCTGCTACCCACTCCCACCTGAAGATAGCTTTAATGTATTAAGGCTGTTATGGTTCCAAATATGTGCCATACACTTCTTTGGCAGAGTGCATTTTCACACCTGCGGTTGCCATACACACAAATGTTCTTCGGAAAATCTGTTTCTTTGGACGCGGATCTAAATCGGTGCTCCCTGATCATGAGACAATTGTGTTTCCATTGAGACATATCGCTCAGCATGTCCTATTACAGTTAAGGTAATTCCAGTAGCTTTTATACGGAATACGATTCCATCGAAGCAGTCATCAATATGGAGAATGAACTGTAACTGTTCAAGATATGGCAAATTAAATTCGACTAACAGCCCAAAATGTTTTCGAATAATTAATTTTCCAAAACATTCGGCCTCGCATTGAAGCTATCGCCAGGCGCCTAAACTGATATGAGAGCCCATAGCCTGTTAGAAAGTATTAGGAGGTAACTCAGTTGGTAACGTGGATTACTTTTTACACAGTCCTTTTTATCTGTCTGTGACAGTTGCAGGTATTGGGTAAGAATATATATTTTGGTGTGGAGGCCATCGAGAGCATTAATTTATTTTATGTAATACATGACACATATCAGTCCAAAAACATGCACACCAGTTTTGATTTAAATCGACATCGTTGCTGAAAATTTTTTGGACAATATATTTGAAATCTCTTTTAAGTATATAGTCCTCCTTTCGATGTGAAAGCTTTGCCCGGACCTGAGTGGTCGAGGCCGTTCCCCGTCGGGGGTTCGAATCCCACCTCGGGCATGGATGTTTCTGCCGTCTTTAGTGTAAGGTAGTTCATAGATAGTTTGTAAGTTTAGTGACTGATGACCCCGCAGTTAAGACCCAAAAGCTTTAGAGACATTTGAACATTTTATTTTGATTTTTTGTATCTTTGTTTTTTGTGAAACACTAACCCATAAAGTAGAAATTGTAGAAAGACCTAACTCAATCCACAAAGCACGTGAAACTATCCACTAACTTTACCATAAATTTTCAGCTTTTGCATCTTACTTACCTATCAGACAATACCTTTAGATCTTTCGCCTTTTGTTCGAATGGAGGACTGTAAAAAACTGTACCTGACAGTGATGATATAGATATTTCATTATTTAATTAAATAATTCCGTCTGATTCTTCAACGTTTCCCTGAAGAAACGAGTGTAGCTTTCTTATTCCATCCTCCTGCATTGAGGTACTGGCTTATTTCTTTCAAAACACACCCATTCAAACAGTGTGAATGAATCAAACATGGTTTTCAAAACACGTATGCTTGAATCACCCTTTGGTTATTGGCTAATGTCAGATAATAATCAATTACAAATCTCTTATAATAAAAACATTCGCAGATTACATATAATGTACTAAAATGAAATTAATTTGAAAAGATTTGATTTAAATTAGTGTGATACAGTGGAACTTGTTTCTTTGCAGTATCTCCTGTTTCTAACAATCGCCGTGGTCAGCGTATTGGCCGAACCGCCAGTCAACCGACAGTACCTACCTCCATCAGGAAATGGCGGCATCTCCGCGCAATATGGCGCCCCTGGCCGAGGCGTCAATGGTTTCAGCAATGGAAATGGGCTCTCCACAACGTATGGCGCACCCAACGGCAACGGATTCGGCAGTGCAAACGGAATTTCATCCCAGTATGGTGCCCCAAGTGCTAATGGCATTGGGGGTCAAAATGGCGGCCTGTCATCCCTGTATGGAGCACCAAATGGAGGTGCTGTTAATGGTAGAACCAATGGACTTTCGTCTCGGAATGGATTTGGCAGAGTGAATGGAGCTCCGTCCAGCAGGTATGGTGCACCAAATGGAGGTATACTGAATGGAGGATCAGGCAGGTCGAATGGTCTGTCCACAGAATATGGTGCTCCTAATGGAGTGTCAAACGGTTTTGGAGGAAGGAATGGCCTGTCGACGACGTACGGTGCACCTAATGGAGCGGCAAATGGCAACAATGGCGGAAGGACACCATTATCGGTGTACGGAGCACCCAATGGGAACGGCGTTGGAGGTCTGAATGGACTTTCTACCCAGTACGGTGCCCCGAATGGAGGTCTGGTGGGAGCCAATGGTGGCCTGTCAGCGCAGTATGGTGCGCCAAATGGTGGAGGCAATGGATTCGGGGCCAATGGAGCATTTGGAGCTGCCGGTTTCGGCAACGGAGGCGCTTCCCAAGATGGTCTTTCAGTAAGTGTGTTTGTTTTGTAGCGTACAGTTGGTCTTCAAATAATTTAGTGAAACCTGTAATTGCTAGATGTTTTAGCCGCTGCTAGTTTAAATACCCAAGGCGTTACTGACTCCACGCATTTGAACGGTGCTTCCTGGATTCAGTTAGGTGCGATTTCACTGGCCTAATCCGTTCTAGATGTGAATCTCAGGTTTTTTTCCATGTGGAAGTAGGTGATTGTCGAGCTGATCCCAAAATTTCGACTCAGATACACTATTTGCAAACATTTCCTAGAAGTTAGTTTAGTTTCAAATATGATCACCAGACGGCTTGATGGAGGGGATATATAATAAACTTTCACATGGTTACACAACACGCATAAATTTGTGGTATCCATATTCCTCCGAGGCAGTTAAGGATGACCAATTCTTATTAAAATAACCAGGTTCCTTAAAACAACCAGGATCATTAAAATAACCAACCAAAATCCGTAGAAACCAAGCAGAGGCTGCGTAGTAGCGGAACGAATGGACAATAAAATGAATAAGATGGCATAAAACATCCTTCTCTCAAAATTTGTTCTCGAAATGTGTGATACATGGTAAGGTGGTACAATTTCGATCAATTCTGATACATTTTATCGAACTGAAAATATATTAAGAATAGAAGTAATTTTAACTATGGCACTTGTTCTTGAATATTTAATGAATATGTTCAAATGTTCAAATGTTTGTTAAGCTTATGGGACTTAACTACGGGGTTATCAGTCCCTAAACTTACAAACTACTTATCAACTACCTTATACTAAAGACGGCACAAATATACATGCCCGAGGGGGGATTCGAACCCCGGACCGTAGTGGCCTAATGAATATGTAACATAAATATTAGTTAATTACAAATGTTGGTATAAACACGAAAAAGGTTACAGAATTGAGATAAATTGATCGAAAATGTACCACGCTAGGTGCTATTGTGATAACTTCCTGGTACAATTTAGATTACAGGCATCTTCCACATAAAAAGCAGTTTTTCCGTCAGGCATACTTCGTGGTACCGAACACTGCATTTTTGCCAGCGAATCCTACCACACGTAACTAGAAATTGTATGTGAGCGCATTAGACTAAGTAGCTTCACTTACCTCTTAACAGGAAAGAAATTATATCCTCTTAGCACAAAGTGTTTTTTTTTTTTTTTTTTTTTTTTTTTTTTTTTTTTTTTGAAAAGACAGGAGGAGCTGTAGAAACCTGATACACTACAACGCCACGCAACGAGACCCTATGAGACAGACAAATATCTCGAAAACTTAAGTTTTTTGGAAATGTACCTATATAGAATTTGTACCACTTTACCCTACAAGCGCTCACTGTGCACAATATTGACAAAATTATCACAGACGTTTGTCGTGTTGTATGACGTTAGTTGCAACTATTTAAAGAAGATTATGTAAACTCCACTTAAGAGAGAATCATATAATTCTGAGACGTTTTAAGCTGTAGAGAATGATGGAGATCATAACATTACACACTTCATCAGTAAATTAATAGGTATAAATTTATAATTATTTTGCTTTCTGTCATTCCTTTTGAATCTTTACAAGAATAAAAATGAGCAGATTTCCTTGACATCGTAATTAAGGATTTAATACATTTGATCACGGAAAAGGGCAATAAATTATTATTCATGGTAGTTTTAAATAAGCTTGTCTTCCATTATCTTGTGTGAAACTTTAGATTGATTTGCAACGTCTGAGTCATTGCATCAGCACACACTCTGTGATTTTGAACCAATTTCATTACAGTGATTATTTCAGAGTACCTTTCATTAAGTTTTTTGTAATCTTTATTTTTTAGTGTTAATACACTTATGCGTATTTTAATGGACATCCGTTTCTTTGCCAGGAACCAGCTAGCTATGAGTTCAGTTATTCGGTTGAAGACGCTGAAAGCGGAGCTGAGTTTGGCCACGAGGAGTCTCGCGAAGGAGACAGCGCTCAAGGGCAATACCACGTCCTGCTGCCCGACGGCCGCAGACAAGTGGTCGACTATGAAGCCGACGAGGGCGGCTACAAGCCGACCATCAACTACGAGGAGACTGGCCTAGGTAACGGCGGCTATGCCAACGGCGGCTCAGTCAATGGTGGGAACGGCGGATACCCCAGCAGCAACGGAGGTTATCCCAGTGGAAACGGTGCTTTCTCCAATGGCAATGGTGGCTACACCAATGGTAATGGTGGCTACGCCAATGGCAATGGTAATGGTGGCTACGCCAACGGCAATGGTAATGGTGGCTACGCCAACGGCAATGGTGGCTACGCCAATGGAAATGGTGGCTACTCCAATGGTAATGGTGGCTACTCCAACGGCAATGGCGGCTACTCCAATGGTAATAGTGGCTACTCTAGCGGTAATGGTGGCTACTCCAATGGTAATGGTGGCTATCCTAGCAGAAATGGAAATGGCGCACAGTCCTCTGGAAATGGTCCCTATTGAGCATAACAGAAAATGGAATACCGTGTGGCACCGTATGTTCAAGGCATCAGTATTTCTGTAAATATATTATGTAGAAATGTGTATTTATGTGTATATAGTTCAGCACAATAAAACTAAATGTTATTATTGCACTACTTGACTGTTCATTTGGAAACTGAACCTTACTTCTGCAGCTATTAATTGTAATCAAATTTCGTTGTGACACTTCTAACTGATGCAACTAAGATTTTTATAAGCAAACCACCCAACCCAAGTAATTTGTAGGGAAGGATGCTTTCTCTACTCTTTCATATGTAATTTGACTATCATGGGATGTGCACCTTCTGTATTGCAACTGGGGATTACGTCCACATGAGCACGTCAGAGCTACAGAGCAGCCTCATTAACGAAGACTTGCGTAACTGTGAATTACATTCATTCCCCGAATATTAATGCTAAAAATATATAACATTCTGATTGACACCCAAATTTATGTAAAATGCTTGGAGAAATGTTTTTATGATTGTATGTTGTAGAATTTGCCAATTACCAACAGTAAAAGAAAATTTGTTCTGTGAGAGTATAAAATCGTTGAGGACTAAGTTGCTCTTAAAATTAAGATACAAGGTTAATACTTCAGCACGTTAGTTACTAAGCGGGAACATAAAACTTTGTCAAAATTCAGGCATATTGAATAAATAGAAAAGGTACAGGAATTCAGTAGAGGAAGACTTCAGCATTCGTACTCCACTAGTGGTTGCCATTTAAAAATGCGAGTCTGTATGTTTTCAACGTACAGAGATATCATTCCCTTTGTTTCACTTATAAAAGGATGCCGTAGTACCACTACGCAACAAATAAGCGCGTCGTCTTTTTCCGGCTGCGCCGAACGTATATAAGGAAGCTGCGCGCGTAGACAGGGGCAGTTCACATCAGGTCCAGCTCGCGTACGGTCCGTGTGACAGTGGAAAACACAATTATTAAATTAGTGACTTCTTGAAAGTATGATGTGTCGGGCGTATTTTCATGATTGTCAAGTTGTTAACGAAAGAAACATAGATTTTTCTTGTTAAAATATTCTATAAAAGTGGTGCTAATGCAGTGATTAATGACAGGAGAAATAGCACAGCTCATTTCCATCGTCTAGACAAATAGTGAACGACAAACGAGGAAGATTTAAATAAGATGAGTATATGATGGATGAACCAAACTTTCGCCGTCCATGACCAGTGACACGTCAGGAAAATGAATTTCAAGTATGGTTTGCTGTTTCCCAGAGTGCGTGAAAATCTACCAGACAATCGCAGCTGAAGTAGATTTATAAGAATATCAGTGCAAAGTGTGTTACACAACCAGAAATTTAACGTTTAATTTCCTCGTTTGCGATATATTGTCTTTCCTAAATCAGGTATTTACGACATGGGTTACTTGAAGATTATCCAGATCTACGGCTTCAGTTCTAACAACTGATGCACAACAAACATGAACATTTTCCGAACCACTGTATTTTCTGACGCGAGTAATTTTAGGTTAAGGTTACAATTCAACAGACATACCCTTTCCGCTCTTAGAAAACTTAGTGTTGTTAGTCTTCTAGTAATGAATGGTAGGGTGGTGCAATGAACTATTTCAGTCAGCAATTTTAACATCTGACTACAAATCCGTAGTGAATGTGTAGCATCTCTACAAACACACTCACACACACACACACACACACACACACACACACAAACATATATATATATATATATATATATATATATATATATATATATATATATGTGTGTGTGTGTGTGTGTGTGTGTGTGTGTGTGTGTGTGTGTGTGTGTGTGTGTGTGTGTCTGTCTGTGTGTTCAAATGTTCAAATGTTTGTTAAGCTTATGGGACTTAACTACGGGGTCATCAGTCCCTAAACTTACAAACTACTTATGAACTACTTACGAACTAGGACGGCACAAATATCCATGCCCGAGGGGGGATTCGAACCCCCGACCGTAGTGGCCGTGCTGACCGTGACTGGAGCGCCTCAGTCACCTCGGCCACCGCGGCTGGCTGTCTGTGTGTCTCTGCGTGTTTTCACAATAATGTAAACAATATTTATTGTATATATACTCCCTTAGGGTTTAAGGTGTGGAAGTATCATTTTTTTCCAACTATTTGTGATTAAATAAAATACGACGCAGCCTAAATAAAGCGCCAAACTAAAAAGGAACAAAAAACCAAATATGGTCAGAAGAATTATGGTTATAGAAATTGATAGTAGGCCTACACGCAGAATATATTTCTAGTTTGTGTTTCTACTACTACGCCATATAAATAAATTATAAAGTATCGCCCTCATGAATTCGGCATAAATTTTGCGACCATTTGTAAACTAAGTAATATGCGTGGTGGGAATTCGATATTTTACGAGCTTAAAAACTAAGAAATGGGCAGGAGTATAAATTTATTTCGACTTAGTTTTTACTAATAATAGCTTATAGTGATGTTGGTTCAGATGATTTGTTTGTCGCCTCAAATAACCTTAATGTTTAGTAGAACGCGGTTGCTCATTTTGGAGTCCCTCTGAACTTCACTCATGGGGCTCATGCCCGCTTCTCCCCCTTGTACCATTATATTTGTCATTGGCAGATCGTATCACAAAGCTACAGCAATGGCTTCAGCATGAGAACGACGCAGAAGGTGTGGAGGACAGCAGGTTATCGGGAGCGGCAGATTCGCGTGTAGTGTGGTGGCCACCCGACAGATGGCTCGTGAGTACAGACTTCATGTCGTTACTCAGATGATAAAACAGTGGAACGTTAAATGTTGGTACATCTGTTGGACCAAACGAATATGGTCATCAGTACCTAGACTTCCAAACTACTTAAACTAACTTACACAAATGACAAAACAGGCACCCTAGCCCGAGTGATGCCTCTAATCTGCGGTGGGAATGGTCGGCCAATCTGTAACATGACGCTTCAGACCGCGCGGCCATTTCGTGCTGCAAAGTGGAATGATTTATGTGTACAAAGTTAATTTGATGATACATGTATGTTTCATTATTGAAGGTGATCAAAATTTCTAGTAGTACTGTTCTTTAAACGTGGTAACATTTCCCTTACGAAATATTAAAAGAAGGAGAAATATATACACAGAAAATAATCACAGAGCACAGAAAGAAATATGTTGTATTAGCTATTAAAACAATAAAAAAAACAATGCCTTTAATCACACCCAGATGTGACCTAGTGTCATATCTACAATATATCCCCACTAAAATATATCCGCGTGTATCGTTGAACGTCCAAAACTACTTCACGAACTGTCATGGTTTCCAATATGTTATTGTAGTATTACGTAGGGAGAAACGAGACTTTATTCTATGAGAATGAGAGTGTGATTTAAAATTTCAGTCATAATTGTCATATCTGTTTGAGCACGAATCTGCATCCTGTTTTCACAGGTAAATATAGCGTACCTTAGGGCACATAGCCTTCATTTAAATATACTCGGAAAAAAGAGAGAAAGTAAGAAAGAGCTCTATTTAAAACTTGTTACCTAATCTCGTAGGGTTGTTCCTTCGCGTCTTTGATGATCCTTATCTTCAAGATAAAACTACTACATATACAGGGTGTTACAAAAAGGTACGGCCAAACTTTCGGGAAACATTTCTCACACACAAAGAAAGAAAATATGTTTTGTGGACATGTGTCCGGGACGCTCCATTTCCATGTTAGAGCTCATTTTATTACTTCTCTTCAAATCATGGAATGGAAACACACAGCAACAAAACTAACCAGCGTGACCTCAAACACTTTGTTACAGTAAATTTTCAAAATGTCCACTATTAGCGAGGCTACATGCATCCACCCTCTGTCGCATGGAATCCCTTATGCGCTGATGCAGCCCTGGAGAATGGCGTATTGTATCACAGCCGTCCACAATACGAGCACGAAGAGTCTCTACATTTGGTACAGGGGTTTCGCAGACAAAAGCTTTCAAATGCCGTCATAAATGAAAAGAGGGTTGAGATCAGGAGAGCGTGGAGGCCATGGAATTGGTCCGCCTCTACCAATCCAACGGTCAGCGAATCTGTTGTTGAGAAGCGTACGAACACGTCGACTGAATTGTGCAAGACCTCCATCGTGCATGAACCACATGTTGTGCCGCACTTGTAAAGGCACATGTTCTAGCAGCACAGGTAGAGTATCCCGTATGAAATCATGATAACGTCCTCCAGTGAGCGTAGGTGGAAGAACATGCGGCCCAATCAAGACATCACCATCAATTCCTACCCAAACGTTCACAACTGGGCCAACTGGCAGTGAATCGTGGGAGTACAGTACATACTAACGAAACAATTGGATACTTTGATAACTGTCCGTACGAATTATTTCAATTTACATTTAAAGAGAAATACTAAAATGAGCTCTAACATGGAAATTAAGCGTTTAGGACACATGTCCACATAACATATTTTCTTTCTCTCTGTGTGTGAAGAACGTTTCCTGAACGTTTGGCCTTACCTTTTTGTAACACTCTGTATGTTGTGCCAATGTTAACGCTTTATTACATCACAATCAGGTACACGATAGAAAAATTTGCGATTTAAAGTTTTATCCTTAACCGTCGTCCGTCTGTATATCTGAAGATGGAGGCGCCACCAGTACAGACATCGATACCATCTGTGACACTTTCCGTCAATCAGAAGGTGACCAATAGGTAGCAGTACATCGGCTATTGAAGGCCAGCATAGCACCAGTACCGATAGTCAGTTACTCTTAACGCAGACGATGTAGGTAGTCGTTGGAAGCTTAAAAAAGAAAGACTCTGAAGACTAAGCACAGATCAAACAACAGTATGCTCTTAGGGAACTGGTAAAAAGTACTATGAGGGAGAGTAGTGATCGTTGTGAACAAAAGACGAAAGAAGATACAATAATTGAATGACTTAATGAATTTTATGACGCAGGAACTAAGGACAATGCTGGCCAGGGAAGTTGTCGGAAAAAATATTCCTGATCAAAAATTTATGTTGCATCAATACTGATTCGGAAGTGAGGGAAAATGTAAAATCAATATCTATTGAACATATGTGATAAAAATATCGGAACAAGTGGGAATTTACAAGTACATGACTTCCCTGTAACTCACTACGTAAGTGCCTGTAAAAGGGTTCAGCGAACAATTTTCAGATTATTCCCCCCCCCCCCCACCGCATTCTAAAGCTAATAGGAAAACTGAAGAGCTAAATTTTTTCGATAAAACTTTGATTTATTTTATTACGAAGAATAGTTATCTTTAATTTGGAGCCGCGGTGGAGTAGCCAAGCGGTCTAAGGCGCCACGCTCCGGAGCGCGCGATTGCTCTCCGTCGGAGGTTCGAGTCCTCCCTGGTGTGTGTGTGTGTGTGTGTGTGTGTGTGTGTGTGTGTGTGTGTGTGTGTGTGTGGTTTCCTTAGGTTACTTTATCTGACCACGCAGATTGTTCCGATAGATTTACAAACATTTGAACATAGAGTAAAGAAAATATTAGCGCATTTGGAGGAGAAATTTTGTAACTGACATTGCGTTATTACGTTACAAAGTAAAAGCCTTTGCTTTAATTATTGTAGCCACATCTGGCGTATCATACTCTTTACCCTGTCTTCCCTACGAGTATAAGAACCGGTAGAGATAAAGACTTGCTGGATCAGGTAAGACTACATCTGCTAAAGGCGAAAATGCTTGTGCAGTAGTAAATTTCATAACATTAGTGGAAACATGTCAGAGATGGGCAATGACGTCAACCAGATATTCCGATGATGTTTGTGGTATTTCGGATCTCTAATAATTTTGATCGCCCACCACAAAGAGGCTATTTGGAAATGTTGTGCTTTTAATTATATATACATGTGGCGTCTGTTCCGAAAGAACAGACGTCACTTCTGATCCTGCAGTTGTTATTATTTAATATTCATAGAATATATGACATCAACTGCGATTGGGCAAAGCTGAAAATGTGTACCCAGCCGGGATTCGAACCCGGGTCTCCTGCTTTCTAGGCAGTTGTCTGTCACAATAACGAACATGACGCATTACATGAAATACCGCAAAAACCAGCCCTTTGGTAACGCGACATTCGTGTTTCAGCTGTAGCAATATGAGTAGCAATGAAATAGCACGAATCACCGTTCTGTTTGAGATTAAACTATGAGATTTGCTCTTATGGGGAGGTGATTGTGGTTTATCGTTATTTAAAGCTCAGAAAACTGCAAAAGTAAAGGAAATGGAATATTTGTATAACTGTCGAATTTGCAATGTATTACCGTAACACTAGGTATGATTTTGGTTGTAACGAATTGGGCATCCCGCCAGGAGTGAAACAAAGTTCATATATTAGATTGCAATCTCGTTAAAGTGCCCGAGAGGGTAGGATAGAGCTCTAGAGGCCAGGTAAGTGTGAGACGAGGCAGCCGTAGGAGGAAAGTGTGTGAATTTACGACGTACTTGGGAGTGCTCTGGGAGGAAATTTCAAGACAGGTGCGGCACGATAAGCGCATCATTCTCCGATCTACGAGGCTAACGTCACGCGCAGGTTGTTACTCAACGCGTCTCTCGGAGAAGCACTTCATACTTGTCAGAAGCATAGATTAGTGTATTCATTTCAGTGCATCTCCTAGCGTACTTTCTTAGATAGCAGAAACTACCCATGTATATTTTACTCTGCGTGAAGAGTGTGCTCGCAATTTGTTCTCTGGAAAATTAATTCAGTGTACTGTTCCAATCATTCTCAGACGTGCGAGTATACCGCTTACCTCACTACACCTAACAAATGATACTACAAATATGTGAATTTCTGTATTCCTTTATTCAAATTTTCTGTCGAACTATCGCGCTATCACATTTGTATTTTACTTATGAGTTACCTGATATTTGGTTTTTATCGAATGTTATCAAGGCAGCGCAGAAGAAAAATAAAAATCTTACAGTGTCACACTGAATCATAAAGTGATGTGGCAGATCTGCATAGGTTTCATATTGAATGATACATAGTTACCATTGAAACCAACATTCGCATACCTTGTTATTACGTGCTTCAGTATAGGTCGCAGTCATCATCCCATTCGTCATTAACATCAAAACTGACCTGGGTTCATTTTGAGCTGCATTAATAATCCTAGTGTTCACATGAAATTATCCCTGCAGCTCGCAAGTGACACGCGAGAGGGTCCTGTCTCCGTCAACCATTGTTGGGCAAAAATTGTTTGAAAGCTAAATTTTAATTTCTTATCACTTTTTAAGAGTGTAACAGACCATTCATACCATTATGTAATTTTAATCATCGATATTAACAACATACCACCTGCCCCTTTTCTCCTGCAAGGAATAGAGCAGCATATCACTAGATCTATATGAAAGAACATCTGAGTTTGACGCGCGATAACGTACACTGAGCATAATCAAATCATGAATACCATGTACCAAATGTAACTTATCACATATTCGCTGATAGGTAGCAAATCTGATTTTCATTACGTCCAAAAGTACCCACGATATAATCCCCACAACAACAACCTCAGATTATCGCTGGAATACTTCTTCTTGAAAAGTAGCCTCTATATTACAAATATCTTCCATTGAAACTCTACAATGTTTCATTAGCGAAACTTTGAAAGTTGCCAATTGACCCTTTGTATCATGCGTTTGCTGTATGCAACATTCAATAAGAAACCAATGCATATCTCTCGCAGCACTGTACTGAAGTGTGATTCTATGTAACATACTGACATTTTTATAGAAATGAATAGAATTTTTCCATGGGGGTGTCAAAGTAAAATAATAATATTAATAATTACAGTAATCATTAGCAGCTGAACAATATATCAAATTGACACTTATTCATTTATTTGCTGGTTATTCACATATAGGTCTGAAACGATAAAATGTTAAGCGGACTGTATTTTTTATATATTCATTACAAATATTACACCAAAATGTCGCAGTTGTATATAGTATTGGTGAATTTATCGTTGCTGTTTGCTCCGAAACTCACAACCTTGGAAGTCTCTTTGTCTGGGTGTAACAGGAGTGCACCAGGTCAACAGCTTTAACCCTTAAAAGTAGTGATTCGTGCAGGCTTCCGAATATTGGAAAATGTGCATCTGAATAATTGCACGCATGAACACGCATATACGTCAGATGAGTCACAACTAAATTACTTTTCTGGAGGCCTCAATGTTAACTTGCTCCAAAAATCTCGCAAAGTGGAACAAAATGAATTCAATTATGAACTCGCCTTTGTGTCAAAATAAATTCTGCCACAGTTGTCCCCTTTGTAATTCGCATCGCTACCGCCGAGACTATCCAATATCGGAAAAGCATCCCAAAATTGAACGTAATGGGGAAAATTCTGCCTCTACCTCACGCGTAATTGATAATTATGTGACAAGGATTTGATTTTATATTTTTGATTATTATTATCTGTAATATATTTGAAATATGTATTAATTTGATCTTAATATAACCTACGCCTGAGGTACATACCGGAATGTCCCTATTACACTCTATTGTGGAGTGCTGTTCCGACATTGGAGAGTCTCAGTTATGTTGATATGAAGTACAAACCGTAATTGAATTTTGTGCTGAGGAGGGAGACGTACCTACCTATTCCGTGTATTCGCGTTTTATATTTTGTTCTAATTTCATACTTTATTATTTCTGTACAGTCAATTTACGAAAAGTTTTGTATCGATTAATTTATATGTGTATATATTTTTACGTTTATGCTTTTTGGACATATATCGTTGACTGCGAAAAACTATAATCCACTTTTGTAAATTTTGTGCAAGCATCATTTGCTTTGTAACACTTCTTTTGTCGAATGTTATGTAAATTTACAGTATTGTAGAGCTTCCGACGTAGGATGACGTTATAAAAAAGGTTTGTTCTTATGATGCTGCTAATTATTTTCTCATTAGTGCAACAGCTGTTTCGGTCCTTTCGGTCTTAAGCCATTTTCAAGCAATCTGTAAACGTACATATATTGCAAATTTAGAAATTAGATACTTTTACATAAAATTGAGAGATAAATATCACAAACGTTTTGATGCTACTTGCAGTATTTACCTGTCATAAGCTTACTGATATATCTGTTACACAAATTGTACGGTTGTATTTATTGCGTGTAGCTATGACAAACTTTTTATTATATATTTATTATATATTTAGAATGTCCGTATGTACTGTTATATGATAGTTTCCTTTCAAAGCTGCATGTTTACAAAAAGATGGTGCTTTTCGTAAATTCTGCATTATCTTTGATCATTCAATAGTGTGCTTCTGGTTTCCTGAGATGTTCCTTTCAAAGCTTTATTCCTTTGCCTGTATCATCTGTGGTTGAAGTTCTATTCGTAATTACCTGATATCTTTTTATATGAAAAGCTGTTTCTCTGGATTACCCGTTATCCAGTTTTATAAGATCGATAATATTTTATAAATAAATACGGGTCTTAAAATCTGTGTGATCATTTAGAATTTCGTTAGGGAATGCTGCCGTGTGAATATATTTTCTAATTCTACCAGGATATTCATGTTTGTGCCTTCGGGAATTTTATGTAATATTTTCAGTGCTTTTTCAATGTCTATGGTGATGTGATTTTCGTTCCTTAGGTGTTGGTAGAAAGTGGATTGGTTGTTATCTGTTATTCTGGTGTGTTCCCTGAATCTAATCACTAAGTTTCGTAAAGTTATGTAAAAATCTAAATCCAAAATATGCAGTATATATTCGTTCACAGATAGCTCAAAAATTCTTAATGCCGAAACAGCTGTTGCAACAATAATAAAATAATTAGCAGAATCAGAAGAACAAACCTCATTTATGAGGTCGTTGGACGGTGTATATTTTTCTGCGAGCCCTCTAATGAAGAAAATTCTCCAACGTAGGGTTTTTGTAAATTATGTGGATGTGTATATGATGGGACCCTGCGAAGTAATTTGGGAATTTTAATAATATTTTATCTATTATTGGGTGCTGAAAGTTAATGAATATTTCGTAGCAAGATTCGGCTGTGTAGTTTAAAGATTGTGTAGGATTTTTTCAGTTTTCATCTTCATAGGGTACAAAACTTGCAGTCACTGTTGAATTATTACACTGGTTCCTTGTTCGTTATTAAACAAAGATTTGCATGGCAGGTTTACAAACTTTATTCCTTACTTTGTTAAGTATTATCGCATTTTGTTTTAGTTAGAAGACTGAATATAACAGATACAGGTACCAAATTCTTATGTATTACTAAAATTTTCCATGAAAGTAAGTTTGCACGAAGTAGGCTTATCACAGTAGTGAAGGAAGTTGGTAACATACCAGCAGTTGATATATTTGTGAACATTATTCGTAGCTGCTTTTCATGTAAATCAGCAGCTTCATTAGTTTCACAAAATTAGTACAGAATAGTGATCTATCTTATTCCTAATCTACAATATTTTGAAGAGATCTGAGTGTTAACTTTGACGTCCTAGCTTACTGGCTTCACATTTTTAATGTAGCGCTGACATAATTATACAGAGCCTTAATAGTTTCCTATAACATCCAAGTTGACATTATTCCAATTAATTATGCTCAATTACCACCATGAAGTATATAATACTGAGATTTCTGTCTGATTTCTTAAAAAGTTACTGGATGTCTAAGTAGTGCTACATTTAGAGTTTGTACCTTACTGTATATTCAATTTGTTTTACAGAAAATGTTTTTAACCTTTCACATACGTCACTTAAAAATTATATTATTTCATTATCATATTCAAGTTACAAGTGAATAGTTAACTCTTGTTCACACTGACTGGCGACCATACATGTAACACATTGAAGTATTTTTCTCTTGAACATTCTACAACTAAATCCCTACTATTTCACTACTATCGTTTCTCGTGTACTATAACCCGCTCGGTTAGCCGTGTGGTCTTACGCATCACTTTCCGAGACGGGGAGGCGTACCGGGCCCGGTTCGAATCCACCCAGTAGATTAACGAAGGGGGTCGGAGTGCCGGCCAGCCTGGATGTGGTTTTTAGGCGGTTTTCCACATCCCCCTAGGTAAATACCGCGCTGGTTCCCAAGTACCGCCTCAGTTACACGACTTTCAAACATTTAGTAACACTTTACACTTTCAAACATATATACAGATATTTGGGGGGGGGGGGGGGTTCACTGAATTCTGGGACCAGTGAATTCTGGGCCCAAGCAGAAATGTGCGAATTCTGGGCCCAGTTTCCTGGAAACTGCCTGCGCGAGGGCAGAGCCTCCCTGCCCCCCTGGGAGTCCCAGTCCACCTGAAACGCTCCTTGTCAGTCACGGCCCCGAAGGTCTCGTCCAACGCAGTGGCTGACCGCTTAGACAGTCACTGCCAGTACGACTTTCTGATTACAAAAATGTAATTTAAAAATCGTATTTATTCTTCTCTAAAAAACTTTATATTAAAATAAATATAAAATAATATACTCCTCATACCTCTGGATGGTATATGTAATATAAAGAACATACTATATGATGGCGTACGAAAAAATGGTAGGATTATGCACATAATTGAAGATCATTGGATATAACTCACATAAAGTGCGTAGGTGACATAAGCTGTACATGGCTTCTTCTCCCGCTCCTACCATTACATGCGCATATCCCCTGTACGTGATTTCAAAACAGAATAACAACTGGAAAGCCGTCAGAAAAACTAAAACATACATTTTGGAAGCAAAGAGTTAAAACTGCTTTCAGAACGACACAATTTTAAAGTGCGATTGGGTGATAATATACCACAAAATAAGCAAAATATGCAAATTACGGGGTTTATGAATGTCCTGTCGCTGAGAAGCCCTCCACTGGCCAGACTCGAAGGTCCTTCATACGTGGCGATTTGAAGAAAATACTTATGGTAGCAATAAAATTGGATTAGGTTTGCATTTTGACAAGGAGAAATTTAGCACATATAATATTGAAGATCAAATGGAAATGGTGCACAAAAGCGACTCTACGTTGGAGATACAAATTGCAAAAGGAAATGGGCAAAATTAATTTTCTCCTAATGCCTACTTTAAGATTTATGATGTTATCCCGTTCTGTCAGAGCCGCGTTAACACCGCCCTTCAAATGGCCACCAACGGAAACTAAATGTCCTGATGCCGGAAGAACAACGTTGAATGTTGACATAATGTTCAACGATAGTCCCTCTTTTAAACGCGTATTGCACTGCCTCTAATTTTTTCCTGTTTTCCCTTGTTTTACAATGCATTTTCTGTCATGGTATGGAAAATCATGTCATTCATTGTAGTCGTAAAAACGCACTCTTATTATGTAATTTACTTTATTTTTCACACACTCTCATTTTAATGTATGTCTTAATACGCGAGTTGATATTGCTGATTCTATATATTTTACATTTGGCAATACTAATAACGTTATGCAGGATTATAATTACAAAATAGAAAGGGTTTTCCTGTTTCAAAGTCATATGTAAGGGCCATGCACATTTAGCGCTATGACTGAGATGGGAAGCAATACGCAGATTATTTCACCTATACGTGCACACTCCTGGTTCATGTGCATTACCTGTAGGTCTAACATTCGCAGGTTGATGGGTGTGGAACAGATTTTATTTTACGTTAATTAAAATGTTCTTTGTCAAACAGACGTGATTTTAAAATTCCGTGTTTGTAATTTGGTTTCCAGGTTTTCCATTGTAGCTTCTGAATATCCAATCATAAGTAAAAGTTGTAAAACAGAAATTACATAACCACTTCCCACTGTATCACTTTTGGTTCTTGTTTGATCATCTCCATACCTGTTTCATCAGTACAGCACGTAAAGCTACGTCTGCATGGGCCATAAAAATTGTTATTGCCGACAACACTAGCCCACAATGTTTCCTGGCAACATTGGAACCACTGGAATTGCAGCCACATGTACTATAACAATGCCGGTCACTGTTGCTTTGTAATGTTTGTAGGAAAGTATTTCAGGGCCGAATGTGTTTACATGAACCAAGCTACCGGCGCAAAATAATGAAGTCGGCTCGTTTACCTGCCGACCGGCACCCATCCCAGCGTGAGGAAGGGTGGGGGGAGGGGGGGAGGAGGATTAGTGGCCCGACCTTTTCCGGGCCCAGAATTCACTGGGCCCAGAATTCGCGACACCATTTGGGGGCATGGGGTGGCGGCAGGAAGGGCATCCGGCCACCTCGAAAATATTAACACGGCAATTGGAAATTGAATAGTGGCAACACTGCTGTGAGGACACTATGCTATGGAATCTACAAGTGTCACTCATAGCACACGTTGTTGACATACGTATCTTACCTCCGGCCAAATGGTCTCGCGTATCACGTCCCAACGTGCGCAGAATCGTGTGAAACAGTCACTTGTGAGCGAGCAGTGAATATGTTTTCGAAACAGGAACAACGAAGAGCGTGAATGCACATTATTACTGTTCGATTTTGGAACAACACCTGCGACCAACTTTGCGAAAGAAGCAGTATCACTTTCTGCGTTACCCTCCCATAGTTTTGCACGACAATGTACCGGCGCATACAGGGGAACTACTGCACCATCCATCATAATCCACGGACATAAGTCATTGATACTTTTATTTCATTCCGAAAATGAAGGAACCACTTCGTGCCATTCTCTTCAGAACTGTTCTAAAGATTCGAGAGGCAGTAGACCGCTCCATTCGTATCACCAGCAGAAAAGGCTCTGCTAACGGTATACTACGCCTTCCACATCACTGGCAACGGGTTCTGCCCAATGTTGGTGACTACTTTGAAATAACAGGTGCAAAAGTGCGACGCATTTATATCGGTTGTGAATAAAGAGTTGCTACTATTTAAGTTCCATTCCTCGTATAAAAGCTCAGTCTAGACAGTAAAGGTCAATGCTGTTAAATGAAATGGAGATAAGGATTTATGGTCAGATGAATGTAGGGTGATATCGACAGGAATGGAGTAGGGCGTAAAAAGTTGAGGATTTGATGCGAACAGGATGTATGGGCAGTGAGAGCACTACAGTGAACAATTTAGTGGAATGATTATTGTCACCAAATTCGACAGCATACCAACACAGGCATGATATTTCACGAATTGAATGCTTCATCACAAGCAGAATTTGAGGAGGTACGTGAACTATATCAATAGGTATGAAACGCAATTTTGTACCTAAAGGGAGGAAAATATATGATAATTGTGGGTATGCGGTTACTAGATGAAGGTATAGAAGGAAGGGTTGTGGCTGAAATTGGGCTTGGCAGTAAGAATGAAAGAAGAGGTAGACTGATCAACAACTGTAATAAATTTCAGATGATAATATTAAATACCCTATACAAGCATCACAAGAGGATAAGATGTACTTGGGAAATGTATAGAGTCAAGGGAAGTTTCCACAGTGTAACTTCATGGGCAGGCAGATATTGTATTGTAGAACACACCACAATTGTTGGAAAGACGAAATATACACACTGAAGAGAAATGCGAAGGAAACATCGACAAAGACATCATAAATTAGCTAATCGACTGAAGAATTAACTATAGTTATCTCGCACCCCAGCGCCCAATATCATTAAAATGGCTGTGGGTTCCAGTGTAAGAGGAGCTCTGAGAGACTTGTAATGAAATGAGACAGTAACCATACACTTCGTAAAACCATTCGGGGAAGTGGCAGGTAAACCAATGTTTATGTTAGGGAGTTCATTCTATGAGACAGGCGTTGTACCATCCGACATTCGGAAAATACCATCCACACAAATCCGAAGACAGCAAGGGTAGATAACAGGGGGAACTATTGATAAAAATTATTTTAACAGTTCATGCATCCAAAATAAATCTGCCTTTCGGAGACGGTAAGACCACCAGACAGGTATTTCTGAAATTGCGCCTGGTTAATGGAAACAAGACTGAAGAAGAATGAAAATGATACATTAATAGGATCTGTGGATTTTAAAAAAGAGTTCGATAATTTAAAATGGTGCAAGATGTTCGAAATGCTAAGATAAATAGGAGTAAGCTACAAAGAAAGACGAGTAATATATAATACGTTCGCAAACCAAGAGAGGGTGGTAAGACCGGAAGAGCAAGAACGAAGTGCTCGCTTGAAAATGGGTGTTAGAAAGGGATGCAGTGATTTTCCTATACTATTCAATATGTACGATACATCGAAGATCAAGTGGTCCTAAACTAGGGGAGGAATAATTAAGTTACAACCAAGAACAAGGAAGGGCAGAGGCGAGTGGGAAGAATTAGTCGTTGCAGTCGCAGTTCTACAAGAACGTTTCTATTGTCCAATTACTCAATAAAACATATGAAACGAAATAATAGAACTCCTAAAACAAGACTCAGTAAGGATATGAAGCAGTAACTTAGATGTATAAGTATTTAGAAACTTTATTTCCCACCAATAAATAGTATAAAACAATTTATAGATAATGCTTCTTTAAAGAAGAAATTATACAGGGAAGGAGAGTGTTGCCAGTGAGACGAGAGTCTTAGATAACGAGTAAGGCTGCTAAATCCTTCAGCAACCTCTTGTGAACTGTAAGACTGCCCCTCACAAATAACTTCAGGACACGCTCGACTGAACAATAAAACGAATGGCCTTCAATTGTCATATATTAAACAATATTCATATATTAAACTAGCGCAAACGGATCCCCAAGGAGATTATAAAACAAAAATAATAAGATAACAACCTACAAGCGCAAAACATATATTAACGCCGCTCAGTGGTAAGACAGAAGGAGGCTAAAATATTAATCACAATTTCACACCACACCACGCTCTCAACAAGAAAATTAAATAATTCAAAGTTATTGCCATATCACGCGATAAATACCGATGTTAATATATTAATAAGTTTCCCTAAGGAAAAAAAGCTTAAAACTCAAAGGTAACTGAATATGGTACTGTAGTTTATTGATAATGGCCTATAAATAGGACCTCAGTAGCATTTTTCGTTCATTATCATTACCTTTGATAGTATCAAATCGTTACAGCTACAACGACCACTCTCTATTTATCCTGGGCTAGCTTTACATTCCAATGGAGAACAGAATTAATATTGTCAATTTACTACGAATATATTGTCAGAGATTTCGGTTGAAAGGAAGTGTTATAAACGTTGTTCACGTTATTATCGTGTGCCAGTATAATCTGTGACTGTTAATGACAGGATATTCTCATCTGTGACATTTTGATAGCAGGAATTTATTTAATCTAGTGTTAGATCATGAGTATTAAATTAAATCGAAGATAGCCACCATATACCGTGCAGTATCTCTTGTGCTACAGAACTGTTTTATCCAACCCCAAGAGAAAACTTTATTTGACGATCTGTCAAGTAACAGAGTTTTAAAAGTAGCACTAAGTGAACTTTTAGGATTAAAACTTTCATGTAGCTATTTGACTAAGACATGGTATTAATCTCAGGTTGTCTTGAATTAAAATAAAATCGACACAAGATTTGCGCAATCACCACTCGGTTATCATTTCTATATTACACTAGCTTATATGCCCGTGATTCGCAACTGTTGTTAAAGAGGAAACTGTGTCTATCATGGTTTTCTAGGGTTCCGGACCCAGGTCAGGTTAAACAGAATCCTTGTTGGATCGCTCTGTCAATAAACTCAGTTCTTCTAGCCAAGATGTCAAATTTAATTAGAAGTCATTGTGGAACATAATGAATATTCATAACGTTTTTCATACAAAAAGTGAAATTAATTTAAGTCTGTACACCAGAACGATGTAAATTCATTTTTAGTTTGTGTTCATAAAGGTACGACTGAGGTGTGTAATTTACTGTCTGTCATAAACGTTTGAAAACGCTTCTATCGTTGTGATGAGAAATAGTAATAATAATAACAGCACCATTTATTGGTTCTATGGCGTAGTACTAAACTGTTTATCTTTCACAGTAAGTGTATGCTGAAGTATTAGAATGTTGCAGTGGGTACAATGTAGTTATTCTGTTTGCAGTGCTCCATATTATCGAAAAGTCAACGAATACTGAAATTCTGGTAATTCAATCAACAGAGCAATTCATGTCTGCTTAAATAAGGCTTCATGATGGTGTCAATGTGCGATAAGGTAAGTCTGGGTAACCGTTGAAGGAATGGCGTCAGCTGATCGTCTTATAGAACTTTCCATTAAATATAGTAGTATTTCCAGTGAATTGTCTTAACTGTGTTAGCACCATCGGCCACTCTTTCAGCTAATACATGTCCTCACGTCCTGCAGTGATTACTTCGTAAAGCACGAAGTTAAAATCGATCTTTTGTAATAGGACTATATTTTCAGAAGTCTGATTATAAATATCTTGTCTCTTCAAAATAAGACGTCTTTATCTTAATGTAGTCCACACCAAAAGTAAGTAATTACAAATTTTAAATGCAATATTATACCCAACAGTTATGAAAGCAGGGAGGTTTCTGATGAGTTTGTCGCTCGCGTATTATATTATCACTAGTGACAGACACAGAGCAGAAATATCTCTGAAGTGAACATTCAGATCCACAGAACAGATTTTCTGCCCTCAACATTAAAATGGAAATAACACCTGATATTGGGAAAAATCTACTAATCGATGATTTCATCTTGGTCCTTTTTTGTTCGGTTAAGATGGATGACTGTGTGTAAATGGCCCTTTTAGCTACGTTTCGTCAATTTTCTTGTTGCTTCTGTGACAAATTTATTTACATAATATTTCATGTTACGTGGTTGCTCTGCGAAAAGGAGGTGGGGCTTCTTTGCAGCTAATGCGATACAAACCAATCCTAAGAGAAAATAAATGTTTGGAAAGAGTGGATTTGTCTCACTATCACTTGGTAATTCCAGCTTAATGTTGAGAAGCTGCACAGAACCGATGCTCACTCCATAGATATTTCTACTTTATGTATAATTTAGTGGTTATACCCGTTGAGAAAAGCACTTTTTTTCTTTCCATGGCATTGCAAGGCTTGTGGGATACAGCTAGTAAAAAAGTTATGTTTTCGTGACGTACCTGAGCTAAATTTTACTTGCAGTGACAGCGGTTTTAAAATGTTAACGTTGGCAACGAAATATTCGCTTTAGGGGGATCATTAATTTACTGATCGGAACAACAGTAATTATTTATTTCATTATCGACACTAATAATTATTCTCAACATTGTACGTGACTGATTTTTCAAAAAGGATTCAACATCAATACACTACACCGCTGCCGTAAGGAAAATGGTAGCCCTTGTTTCAGTGTATTACACTTTAGTTATGATAATAAACATCGCAGCATCGCCATCTGTTAGTTATTTGGTATACTATGTCATTAACAGCGCCTCTGTCGGTTCCTTGCTATACTACTCTGCAATTCAAGCCTGCATACACCAGAAATTACAAATTACGATATCTTTTCTTTCGTTGATCCAATTTTGATAAAGCTAAGCCTATGTTACTCTCTAAACTATTATCAATTTACCTGTGCAAACCCATGAAAGCTCGTGTAGAACTTTTGGAGATTACTCCCATCAAATAGACATACACGATTGCTTTTAAGGAAATGATTAAATTATGATATCTTTATTTTCTGTAATGAGATTTTAATTATTGAAGCCTTTATGGAACCGCACGATGTTCTAAAGTTACGTGTGAAAACCCCAAGAAAATTCGTCAAGTAGTTTTGGAGAAATATGTGTTCTAAAGAGACAGACAGACATGGCGGTCGTAGAGAAAAAAATTCAAATTACGATTTTTTTTCGTGATCCGACTTTTATGAAACGAAGTATATATACTTTTCAGTTACGTTCAAGTTACCTGTAAAAACCCCATGAAAATTCGTGAAGTAATTTTGGAGATAAGAGGTTTTTAATTGTTGAAAAATAGACATGACGGTTACTGAAAACACTTAAAATTACGATATCTTTTTTTACCGTGATCCGATTTTGATAAAATTATACCTATATCTTGACCTAAACTTTTCTCCTGTTTCCTGTGAAAACCACATGAAGATTCGTCCAGTAGTTTTGAAGATTGAAGAGAACAGCACTAGGCCTACATTTACAGATTTATTATTAGTATAGATTCTAGGACTGTTTCAGGCTTTATTAAGCATAAGAATTAGTGATAAGTAATTCTCTGAGACTCCTAGTGTTTAGGAATTATATAACTATTTTTAGTTTTTTTACCAGGATGAGACATGGCGTGAATTAGGCTGCACTAATTTGTTATTAACACTTTGTAATTAAATTAATTGAACTGCAATCTGATGTAATTCATGAACATAGTGCTTTTAACATTTCTCAGGCTCTCCGCTGAAACAGCTCAGTGATATAACATCCGAAGAACTTATAAAGGTACAGAAATAATTCTAAATAAAATCGTCTCCCGAAATTACCGTACGTCAAGTCACGTCGATAAATAACATCATCAAGATTAGGAGTAATCCTTGCCATTTTCGTATAACGGAACCATACCCTCTAACTTTGAACATAGTCTCCATTTATTTAGCGCAAAGGGGAGTAGCTCCAAAAAGAGAACAATGCAGAAGCTTTAATATTCATTTATAGTAAGGACAGTCTGGAAAATATAATAAGGTTCCAAATAAAAAAAAAAAAAACTCCATCTTATTAAAAGTAAAAGAACCTACGAGAAGCTGCAACTGCAGTCGGAGAGAGTTTCCAAATAAAGCGCTAACAGTTTAGCACACGAATAAAAAATAAAAGTTTTTAGTTGCTACAAAGATACGCGGCAAGGTTGCGCTAAAGTCAAGACATTGGAAGATCACGGAGCGGTACTACAATGCGTCAACGGATAGCCAAGCGAACACTACAGTTCACCTTTACAGCTGTTGTCTTTAACCTTCTATGACTTCACTGTGAGCTATTATTTATTACTGTTATCAGGTTATTGGCTTTTACCCCAAATGGAAAAATTTTTAATATTCCAAATAAAAAGCTCACTATTATTCTAAAACTATTACTTTAGTGATAATATCTTTTATTAAGTTTAGCAACAGTTAAGACATTCTGAAAGCATTAACCAAAGAAACCTTCATCTTATCAATATATCGAACTATTGACCGAATACGATCTCTGATATTTACGTAGCTCTATTGACTAAAGGACAATTAAATATTCTTTGCCGGATAATATTACAATTATACTTATCTTTGAGAAAACGTAACAAATCAGGGAACTCAAAATTAAATTTTTGAATTATTTTTTTTTTGCCTTGACATTTTAGTTAATGTCTACAGCAGTTATTTAATCCCAGAATAGCCTGCTTGGTAAAATAAGTACCTTTCAACCAGAGTGTTACTACGTTCGCTTCAACTTACTACTCTGTTTCGTATGGAAGTCACTATTACATTTGTGGGGTGATACTCTATTAACAGCAACAAAATACAGACCCTTAGTTTTCGTGCTTCATCTAGTGATCAAATTAAAGGTAAAATTTTACTTACAGCAGCGGTGCGTAATGTACTGATGTTGACAACGACCGTTGAATATTTGGAAGCCCACCCACATGGAATTCTGGTGTCTGTGAAATAAATAAATAACGCTATTCAAATTGTACGAAAAGAGGTTTTTGTATGTTGCCTCGTTGAATCAATAAATTAATTATCCTTGCAAACAGAACACTGCATTGTCAACATTAGCATACTACGCCACCACTGCCATAGGTAAATGTAACAAAAACTGAGCTCCTGCAAATGTATGACATATACTAAATAGCCTCATAAATGTCTGTACCACGTAGTACGGCTCTGCTTCTAATTAAAAATGTTACA
Organism: Locusta migratoria; assembly: GCA_026315105.1. Taxonomy (NCBI): domain Eukaryota; kingdom Metazoa; phylum Arthropoda; class Insecta; order Orthoptera; family Acrididae; genus Locusta; species Locusta migratoria. The sequence goes on from CM048748.1 coordinate 92,227,143, forward strand.
ACCCCCCCCCCCCCCCCCATAGTGGTTCTGTATTAAAACCGAAAACCGCCGAAGTTTTACTTACCGGCTAGGCGGTACGGGGAGATAATGTTGGCAACTAATGCTGAAAGCGGGTAAGTGAGTTGACCAATCCCAAGGCAAATGCAGGCAGCTAATTAGATTCTATCCGATAAAAATATATAGAGTTGATGATAAAAAATATTGGTTTATTTTCCCCTGCAATGGTAGTTCCATGAGGAGGTACACTAACAGACCGATGGTTAATATTCATTACTTTCTCTGTGCGTAAATGAAGTATGTATGTCTCTGTCTCAGTACTTAAGGGCTCTTAAAATTTTTATAGGAGCGGTAAAATCCCTTTTAAACACTTCTATTGAAATTTGGGTTAATGTAATGCAAATAAAACCATAAATCACACGCATTCAGGCCGTGACTGTAAGAAAACGCGTAGAAAGCTGTAGAATTATTATTATTAATCACTTTTTTTTCTTTGCTGAAGCTCGGCACAGAAACACGTTTAACGTACTAGTATATCAAAATTTTAAAGAGATGGCGAAAGTAATTGACCGTCTTCAGCCTGCAGCTTAAGATTACTGTAATCAAGACTCGTTTCTAAAGTGACTGATGTATTCCGAATAACGACATAATATCTGCTTTATAAATGTAAATTAACAATCAAACAACGCTCACTGTTTGCATTGAAAAACCAGTAAACTTATAGGTAATCATTAAAAACAAGCGACTAAAACTACAACTTCCTTTTTAAAATAGGAACCAACATAAAGCCTGAAATTCCATATTTTATACTAACAATTGAAGATCGCAACTTTAATCTCGTGTTAAACAGTTAAAAATTTTTACCGTTAGTTTCTTACACGCCACAATGTTGCTCGGAGACTCATGCAAAGGAAAAATCATTTCTTAATAGATATAAATCCAAATCTAACATCATGTGCCGTATTTATACGTGTATATTATGAAATTTTGGACGGTGAATGAAACCACGCATGGTTAGATTTTACTTTCCGTCCTGGCGGCCTCGCATGATAATGTTGGCAATAATGTGTCGCCGGCATTAGCCAATCGCGTAATAACGCAATGGTTTTATCATGAAATCACAGAATAGGGAACATACAGAACGGAAAGCTGGAGGCGGCGCCTTTGATCTGTGTGTTACCAAGCGTTGCGCTCGACGCCATATTGAAAAGCAGTAAACGCGGAACTATAGCCACTTAGTACTTTGGCTGGAAATGGACTTTTTACGAACTGCAGCTAACCTCACCGACTTTTAAGAAAAGAAACGGCTTTTCATTATGCTCTCCTCTATTTTGCTCCCTGTTCTTGCACCTAATTGTAATCCAACAAAAAAGTAGGCCTAAATTTTAATACAACTACGAAAACATACGATGGAATCAATGATAGTTTTATTTGGTGCTTATCTGCAGAAAAATCCCAAGTAACGCGAAGTTATGTTTGGGAAATTAGTTATAAACAAAAAAGTGACTTTACAACTGCCAGGTTTTATTTGACACGAATAAATTTGCACAAAATATTGAGTGAGACTTAACAGTAAAACGTGATTACACAGAAGTAATGACGTCTGGGCATATATAAAACTGTTAAATTACACATAAATGAAGGACAGGTAGCGGAAGCATAAAACTACATAACACACTTACTCTGTACTTGTCATATTGTGGCACACAGTGTTTCAATTATAGCAAAGGAAAAAAGTGTTCATCATTTTCCTCTTATCTTCCTTGTCAAAATGCATTCACTAGATCATTACACACCATTTGTACCTCGCAGATGGGTCACTTTTGTAACTTTATAAAAAAAAAATTCAATTTTGGTTTTATATTTCAAGTCTGTGTTTGTGAACTTCAAGAAATAGAAAATTCTCAATCTGACAAAAGTTTTAATAAATACTGGAGAATATATTTTTAAGTAAATCAGCTCTTTTTGAATTCACAGTCCGTTTCTTAGCATTGGAAATAAATATTGCCTTTAAAACATACCTATATGTTATATTTTACTTATGGCAGTGATGTAGTTGTGTTTCAATGTTGGAAAAGTTGTATTTGCTTTAGGAGGATAATAAATTTACTGATCGGAGAAGGGCATATAGAAAAATCTGTCAACCATAGAACAGGAACAGCATAAAATAATTATTCCCCTTAATCTATTTGTTTGAGTGTCCGAAGAGCATTCGTTGCCAACATTAGCACACTACGCCTCCATTGCCGTAAGTAAAATTTTACCTGCCTAAGCAGCGTAGAACAAGGGGAGGAGGCAGGATGAGTGTCGTCGATTTTACTGGTTTAGTTTTACTTACGGCAGTGGAGGAGTTATGGTTTAATGTTGGCAACAAAATATTCGTTTTACGAGGACAATTACTTTACCGACCAGAGAAAGGTAGATACAAGAAACAGCCAGCCATAGAGCTAGAACAGCAAGACTATTCCCCTTATTCCATTTGTTTGAATATCGTAACAAGGGGAGGTCGGCAATCGAAACCAGCCGATTTCGCCCAAGTTACATGTGTAGAAGGAGGTGGGTCTCCTCATAACGTGCCTGAAATATTTCGCCTTAGTGGGGTATAGGAAAGGAGAAAATACTCTCGAAAGTTTTTCCGATAGCACTGTACATGTATTCAGCGCTCTGTTCGTGAATAAACGGCGTAGCGTAATGGGCAAAAAAATAAATAAATAAATAAATAAAATAAATAAATAAATAAATAAATAAATAAATAAATAAATAATAAATAAAAATAACATAAAATAAAATGTACAGTACTATTGGAAACATTTTCTAGAACATTTTTTCCTTTCCTAAGGCCCACTTAGACGAAATATTTCAGGCACGTCCTTCTACACACGCAGTTTGGGTGAAATCGGCGGGTCCCGATTGCCGACCTCCCCTTGTAAGAGGAACAACGGTCGTTAACATTAGCACGCTACGCCTCCATTGCCGTTAGTAAAATTTTACCGTTTGCATCAAATTATGTGAAGGTGAGCAGGTAGATGAAGCTTAAAAATTCCTGAAATGTCTTGCATGTGGGCAACCGGAAAAGGGTACGCACACGCAAAATGTTGAAGTCCCGCTACTTACGCACTGTTCTTTGTCTTTCATTTTATATTATTCCCTGCGACGTTAAACTTATAATTACAAAATATAAATGTACTTCAACATTTCGATGCTGTTGAACTGCTACAGCAACAGCGAGTTATCGTCAAGTAAAGAAGCGAGGCTACTTTTAATAATTATGCACACATTGCTCTCATTCGAAACTGGTAACATTTAACTTTTGCCACACACATAGCGCCGTTCACTAACCGTTCAACATCTTTTGGGAAGGTGAAGCTTATATCCTTATTTGTATGAGAATTATTGCGGCAATTGGGTGCCGAACACCATCGGCCGCCTTTACTTTCATTGCTGCTCGTAATGAAAACGGAACAGCTCCACCTACTGACACACAGTTCTTTCTTTTCTTTTCACCAAATACTTGTTTACTTTTATGCGATTCAGGCAGCTAAAATACAGAATTAACAAACAAAGATGGCGCATTAGCACCCCACAGAGTAGGGAGTGACAACGCGTTTACTGCTTTTCAAGATGGCCGATTCCGCGCATGCGCACTAAATTTTGGACGACAGACTGCAGCGGGAGTTTCCTTTCTGTATACTCCTTATTCTGTGATGAAATCTAAAGGGCGCCACATACGAGCGACGGATCGCAGCTCATGGACGACCGATCGCTTCGTATATCGCACTAGTGTGGACGAATCGCAGCGATCGATCGCCGATCGCTGATCGCATGGCAATCCCAGGCAATCTGGCAGATCGCATGCGATTGTCGATGCAATATGGCTGCCTGGATGCTTAGCAGTGATGTGTGCCAATATGCCTGTGACTCCTTTCTTTAGTTATCAGCCTCGTTTGTGATTAGTTTTGCATTCCCACGTTCAATAATAACTTTACGTTACAATGAATAATTATTCGGGGATCACGATCTACTCTGAGCAATGGAGGCCGGTGTTTTCACTTATACAAAGAAGTAATATAAAGTGCACCCTAGAATTTCTGCAATGATCAGCGTTTTAAGGCTTGTGCTCATGGCACTGGAATTGGTAAAACGTTCATTGTAATAACCAATAAACACTTGAGTTCCATCTGATGATTTTGAATTATATATTAAACAATTGCATGTTTTATTGAAAATTTTTAACTTCGACACAGAATGATAAATATGTACCATAATATTAATATGTATTTAATTGTTCAGGGCAAATCAACAAAGCTGTAGTGAAGAACCTAATCGTTTCATACGAACTAGCTCTCTTTTTCTCAATTTATAGTCATGGAGTCAGCAGTGCGGCTATTTACAAAATTTCTGTAGATGCATCGAGACTGATAAAAGAATTATGTAGCGTACTTACTTGAAGTTAAACTATAAGACGAACCAATAAAGAGGAATTGAGGACTAATAAACGAGAAATAAAACATCTTTTTACACTATAAAGGTATATACAACCCCCTTCGCGGCACTAAAAGTGTAATGTAACCAAAACTTCCTAGGAAAACGAATTCAAAACAGGTTTAATAAATTACAGTCGCATGCGACGAATTGCAGCGATACGTCGCTCGCGTGTGGGGGCCTTTAGTTTCACGAGGGCAGTTGCTTTTAACGAGCGGATAAGGGTACATATAAGAGCATGACAACCATAGAGCAGGAACAGCATTATTTATTTACTTCATTGACTGTACGAAACATTAATCATATCATTCTATGTGGATTTCTAAGAATATTATTATCTTGGCCAAGATTTTCTGTCGTGTTGCCAAAATAATCACGCGAGGCTACCTGAATAGTAGGTAAAATCCAACCCCAAACATTAAAGACACCTTAAAAACTCGAATTTTAAGATAAGGTTGATTTTATTTAAGTACGCATCAGTTCAATAACGATGCATAAAAATCTAATCCTTGCTAAAATGTTGGTTAATAAATTTTGTGAGCTAATAAGCCTATTCAGTACCACACGTACAGCACGTTAGCACACTATAGGTAATAATTAAAAACATGCGACTAGAACTACAACTTCCGTTTTTTTTTAAATTTATTTATTTATTTTTAATAGGAATCAACATAAGCTCTGAAATGCCAGGTTTTATACTAACAAGGGGAGATCGCAACTTTAATCTCGCGTTAAACAGTTAAGAAAAATTACCGTTAGTTTCTTGCACGTCACAATGTTGCTGGGAGACTCATGCAAAGGTAAAGTAATTTCTTATTAGATATAAATAGTTAAATACGTCCAAATCTAACATCATTTGCCGTATTTATACTTGCCTATTATGAAAGTTTGGACGGTAAATGGAACCACGCATGGTTAGATTTTACTTAGCGTCCCGGCAGTCTTGCGTGATAATCTTTGCAATAATGTGACGTCGGCATTGGCCAATCGTGTGATCACGCAAAGGTTTTGCCATGAAATATTAGTTTCACGAGGGCAATAGCTTTGTAACGAGTGGATAAGAGTAAATACAAGAGCGTGACCACAGGATTACGGGATAACAGGATTATTTATTTACATCATTGTCTGTACGACACATTAATCAAGTCATTCTATGTGGATTTCTAATATCATACTGACCAAGATTTTCTGTCCTGTTGTTGATGTTGCCAACATAATAACGCAAGACTACCGGAATGGTAGGTAAAATTTCACCCCACGCATTAAAGATATCTTCAAAACTCGAATTTTAAGATAAGGTTGATTTTAGTAAAGTACCCAGCAGTGCGATAACGATGTATAAAAAATAACCCTTTCCAAAATATTAGCTTAATACATTTTACGAGATAATATGCCTTTTCATTATTAGATGTACCTTAGCGTCACAACACCTATGAAAATTTGGCACTAGAATAGAAGAAATCAAAATTTATTAATTAAAGCTACTTAGATTAAAAAACCAATATTTAGACATAAAAACGTCAGTTCTCAGATAATGGGAAATCAGTTACGTTACTTATTGCGAAAGCAGTACAATTGGTGCAGGGAATATAAAACTGCCAAGGCAAATGAATAAAAGTTTCACATTTTTCCTATAGTTTCCTATAGCACTTATACAATACACATCGACGTGAAAAATAAAGAGACCTATACTATTACAAAATAGACACTGTTTCATGATTTAGAAACAGGTTTCGATAGCTCACACTGTAAGGTTTCATTTGTTCCGAAAGCGTCAGACGTTCAGTTTTCCTGTCTGTAGTTGACAGGTTCTTGTACCTTACCCGTTCAGTGAAAATAGTTGCCGTCTTAAGGCAAAGATTTCATGAAAAAAAATGCGTTCGTATTGGATATTGATATGAAAATGTGAATTTCTACGTAAAAAACATAAAATGTCAAACAATGAAATGCATTCGTATATTCGGCGGAAAATACAACGAATCTCACTGAAAACCACATACAATCACCAGACAGGCTATTGTGAACGTGATTCGATTCCCAGCATTAAGCGTCCGTTGCCAACATTATCTCTCAAGACCGCCGAGCCGTGAAATAAAATTGAACCCCATGAACCACTACGACTGAATTGAAAAGTATCTTCGTCGTATCACACTTTACTTAACTTCCAATAAGACACCACAAATCGTAATCTAATAATTCACATAAACTCGTTCATTTTACTGGTGATGAGAATTTCCATCCACTGCAACAATATATTGGCGAATAATCGAAATTAACATTTCACTCCATTATTTAAATGGCACGCTGAGTAATTACTGCAATAAAGTACCTTTTCTACCTACTGGCACCTCAATTTAATGAAACATGAAAACTACTTGAACTAACAGACACGCTGAGATAATCTACAGTTTAATTGAAACACTTTTTATCTGTGGGGCGTCGATTAAGGGACAAGTAATCTTGCTCAAAACGCGTATGTAGTAACTAAGTCGTCGACTCACCGGCTCTCGCTCTCTTCTTCGCTCCAACTATGGCGGACTGATTTCTCATATAAAACCATACGTGAACCAATCATAACAGAACATATGACAGACGTCGTTTGTTCATCTTGTGGCTATCTCGCCCAACGATGAAGTTTGGCGCGCTCTCTGGAGCTGTCGCCCAACGATGTGAAGTCCATCTTTCCGATCAGTTAATGATAAGTGCCTCGCAGTGGTACAGGTTCCCTACAACATACGTTTTAACAAAGACATTACTTATAGCTATTAATGGTAGTCAACATATTCTTTTGTATGACATTTATTGCGTTTACAGCGGTTTGAAACGATGAAAATACAGCGGCAACATTAAAACACTTGAAAGGTGGATTTGATACGTCACAGGGATGTAAAATTTATATACTGGAGATAATATAAATTAACGCTGCGTAGTAAATAATGTCAAGAAAAGGTACCTCCATAGCAACGAGAATATTTACAGAAATGCAGCCAACTAACAGTATAAAACACCTACCTACTACAATGCAACAAGATAAGTGTATTCGATACGTATAATCAAGTTACTAGCTTAACAGATAGTTACAAACAAGGGTCGCAACTGCCGAAGGCTTAAGTAACACGCTCCAGTCGACAATACGTTAACATAAAGTCGATAGTTGTGTGCTACAATGTGTAACACATCGATCACCAATGAAATAAGCCGTTCGAAAAACCTGTAGCAACACCCGTTTGCAGACTACATGACTGTCAATATAGTACAAAAGTCGGGATTAGCGACGAAAAATGCAGACACTGTCCAAATATTTAGGGGTAAAATGATATCTAACCTTGAAATAGTTATTTTGTTTAATCCGTAACTCCTACTGGAGAAGACGAAATCGTAACTAGAATTCATGGCAGAATTACGTGATAGTTTCTATACAAAGTGTAAAGTTATATTATGTATGTCGCGCAGGATAGTCCAGTACGACTCTACATGTATGGTTATTTTCTGTTAAAAATGTTTATGTAACAATGATTCAATGTGTCCACCTCCCCTAAGAAAAAGTTTATTAAATAAGGTTTCAGATAGCGAAGCGGGGAATCACACGCATAATAGATATATGAATTTGTATGAATGTATGTTTGTATAAATCGTGTAAATGTCTCATTAAATAATCTGAAGTATATTGGAAGGGTGGGGTACTAAAATGAGAAATTCGAATGATGTTCTAACCTGTAGCAAATAATATCCAGTAGAATTATACATCATTGTCATGATGAACTTCTAGAGTATCAAGTTACAGATCACTGTGAAAACTGAGAAACATTACTTGAATAGCTATCGTGCGAATTCTGCGGTATAATGGCCTCTTATGTCCCCTGTTGAAAATTCCGCTGTTACATCTGGACACGATTTAACATGAGGTGGGAACACCAAGTTACTTGCAGGTATGTGTACTGATATTTATAATCTCGAAAGAAAAAAGTAGTGAAGATCATTTCATTCATTTTAAAATATTCACTTACAGTGTAGTATCTGAGCACCAAAATAATGCTTAAGGGTCTTTGAATGTGTGTTTTCTTATTTATAATGTCTTTGAAGATTTCAGAGGTTATCTGTGCTTGCTCTTAATGAGCGGCCAGTCGATAATAGGTCACATTCGCATTGGTTGAAGAGAAAGTGGGCTATCTGAAAAATAAAAGTGCTTTTATATGTCTTGAAGAGACGTGTATTTAACTAATTACCTCACCGATTATTACTGAATGATGGTCTGTAAATATGGTTGTAGATGAAGAACGAATGCATACTTACAAATGAATGGATGAGTATCCGAGATTGTCACTTACTCCCCGTCTCTATTTATGCAGTATTAGGTTTCCTTATCACCCCTAAACCACCTGCTATGTCGGTATGGAGCTTAACAATACATGTGAGATTGGTTGTGTGTGAAGATAATTGGAAAAGTGAGATGAGGTAAATCTCGAAACGTCAAACTTCACCGCTGAAGCTTCATCGGTGAAGCCCAGTGAGTCCGGAGCACGATGGGATTAGGCGAGAATCCGGGAATTTTAGTTACCTGCGGCCTGGTGACACGTGCGAGTGCTGACGCTGTCTCCTGTAGCGCAGGAAGGCAGTCATAAAACGGTGAGCCGGTCGTGTTTACTCGGCTAGTGAAGGCGTGGAAGCGCGGTGCCGACTCTGCTTTTTGCAACAGGAGCCGAGGACACATCGTTACGACTCGCTGAAAGCAACACGTGCGGCAGATACGTAGCAATTTGAACACGCGACTGACGCGCCATATATTATGAAAATAAATAAATAAAAATAAAAAAAACCTCGCAAGGGCGTATTTTGAGGCTCACAATTTTCAAATATTTTGTACACACGTAAGAAAAATATAATTTATACAATACTAATATTTTATATATACGTGGTGCGACATTATAATAATCAACGGATGGGAAAAAAATTGCTTACCTTTTTAGTCAAGTTTAGTGTGTCTCCTTCAAAGTAATTCCCTTCTGATTGCACTCACTTTTTCCAGCGCTTCTGCCATTGATGGTAATATTTCTGGAACTCTTCTCCTGTAATATCGTCGAAGACCCTCGTCACAGCTTTTTGGACATCTTGTGTTGTTTGAAAATGGTGTCCCTTGACTCCCGAAACTAAAAAAAAGTCGCACGGAGCGATATCTGGCGAATAAGGTGACTGTGGTAGCACAAATTTGTTTTGAGGTTAAACAAAATTGAAATGTTTGTTAAGCGTATGGGTCATCAGTTCCTAGACTTACAAACTACTTATAATCTAATTTATACAAAAGCCAACAAAAACATTCATGCCCAAAGGAGGATTCGCATCCCTGATGGAGAACGAGGTTAAAAATTGCTGTACTGACAGAGCAGTATGGGATGGCCCATTATTGTGATGCAGAATCCAATTATCAGCAATATTGGCACGGACACGAAGAAATTTTTTACGAAGTCTTTCTAAAATTTCTTTGTCGTAACATTGGTTAACTGTTTTCCCAGAGGCACCCACTCTTTATGAACAATTCCCTTGGAATCAAAGAAGCACACAAGCATGCATTTCACTTTTGACTTTGACATACGAGCTTTTCTTTGGTCTGAGTGATCCTTTTGAGCAACATTGCGAACTTCGGCGTTTTGTCTCTGGTTCGTACTGAAAATAACAACTTCCATCCACCAGATAACACGGCTCAACAATTCTGGATTGATTTCCGTTTGCTCTAACAGATCGGCTGCCACATTTATCCTTCTCACTGTTGTGGTGTGAGATTTTTGGGGACCACTTTTGCTCAAATCTTTCTCATACCATGATCTTTAGTTATTATTTGAGGAACCATTTCTCGATTGATGTTCAGTTCTTCTGCAATATTTTTTACGGATACTCTTCGATCAAATTGTACGAGTTCACGCACCCTGGCCAAGTTGACACCCGTCCGTGAGGTTGGTAGTCGTCCACTGCGGTCTTTTTTTTTTCAACATTCGTTCTGCCTTCACTAAACATTTCATTCCAAAGAAAAACTTGAGCTCTTGACACAACCTCCTCTCCAAAAGCCTTCTGAAGTTGTCGCGTTTTCATCCAATTTAACAGAAAAAGAAATGGCATACTGTTGCGCAATATTATGCGGTTCCATTTCTGAGACGAGACACAAACACGTGTTAACTTATTACAGCACAACTCACGACTGAGCAGTTGCATCTTTGAGCCGCTTGGACTAGAAACAGCTTATAGAGCAAGGTCAAAGATCTTGTGCCTATGCAAGCCTGCAGGGTTACCACCGCTTGCAAAGAAAATCAGTCTTATTACTTTATTGTCATACCTCGTATGTTTATAACTTTCTGTCTGAAATATTTGTAAAAGTGATCCATGGAGCAAGCGAATGTGATTTTCATTTTTGTAATTTATTTAGTCACATTTTTCTTGAACCTTTTGCATAAGTATTAATTGTAGTTTATTTACTCAGTCTGGTATGCAAAAGATTTTATACTGGCACGTTTATATAGCACTAATTATTTAAACTTTTGGGTCTAATTTTAAAGATTACTCTCATCCACCCCATAGTTTTATATTAATAAAGATTTTTATTTCGTTATAAAACTGTACCTTCCTGAAATATATTCATACCTAAATGATAACAATCTCTAACCGCAATTGGAACCTCCAGTAAATGACTTACAGCGGTCAAATATGAAGGCAAACCATTATGAAGAATTCTATCTTTTTACCAACTTTCAGAGTCAATATGTTGAAACACTTCCCAACAAAAGTTATTCGATACTGAATTCTGAAAAACTTTTTATTGGAAAATTTTCCTGTCTGATACAGACAGATAGGGCACAGTGCTGTCTTCTAGATGCGTCCGATTACGGCTCAGAAGGAGGTCTTGGTTACTGCTGGCCACCAAATACGTCTACAAAATTTTGCACAGATGAGTTAACGGCACGACCTAAAACGTGGAAACACGTTACAAACACACACAGTGTCAAATCGACATAATTTGTACAAATATGTCTGAAACGATGCGCGGTACGGAAAAAACAAAAGAAGTCTCCCTATATCCATCTCAGATGGAGAGTTGTGAAGAATTGTCTCCTGTACAAGTTTGTTTACTTAATATTCGTCTCAGATGAACTGTAAAAAAGCCAGACAGTTGTTGTCAGAGTTGAAGGGCATGAAAGGGATGCAGTGGTTGGGAAGGGAGTTAGACAGGGTTGTAGCCTTTCTCCAATGTTATTCAATTTCTACATTGAGAAAGCTATAAAGGAGAGCAAGGAGAAATTTCGAGGATGAATTAAACTTCAGGATGAAGAATTAAAAACATTGCGTTTTGTCGACGACATAGTAATTCTGTCAGAGACAGCAAAGGACCGGGAAGAGCAGTTGAACGGAATGGACAGTGTGCTGAAAGGTAAATATAAGATAAACATTAACAAGAGAAAAATTTGGCTAATGAAGTGTAGTCTAAGAAAATCTGGTCATGCTGAAGGAATTAGATTAGGTAACGAAACAATAAAGGAGGTAGATCAGTTTTATTACTTCGGAAGTAAAATAACAAATGATCGTCGCAGTACAGAGGATATAAAAAGCTGAATAGCAGTGGGTAGAAGAGCGTTCTTGAAAAAGAGAAATTTGTTAACATCGAATATTGATTTAAGCCTAAGGAAGTCCTTCCTGAAGGCATTTGTGTGGAGTGTTGCCTTGTATGGGAGTGAAACATGGAGGATAAACAGTGCGGACAGGAAGAGGATAGAGGCTTTTGAAATGTGGTGCTACAGAAGATTGCTGAAGATTAGGTGGGTGGATCGCGTAACTAATGAGGAGGTTCTGAACAGAATTGGGGACAAAAGGAATTTTTGGCATACTTTGACTAAAAGAAGGGATAGATTGGTAGGTCACATTCTTAGGCAGCAAGGAATTGTGAATTTAGCGTTGGAGGGAAGTATGTGGGGTAAAAACCGCAGAGGAAGACCAAGAGATGGATACAGTAAGCAGATTCAAACAAATGTAGGTTGCCGTTCTTATGTGGAGTTAAAGAGGCTTGCTCAGGATAGGGTGTTGTGGAGAGCTGCATCAAACCAGTCTCCGGACTGAAGACCACATTAACACAACAATGAAATAATATCATCATCAGCTCAGAACGGTTTGCGTTAGGACGTTGAAACTACACGGTTGGCCATAAGGTAAGTGGGAATTATTATGCACATGTGCCTTGTTGTTGTCGGCCATTTGCACGTGAAAATGACGCGGTCCACAGTGCCTGAGCGTATAGCACTTGTGACCGCCTACCATACGAGTAGTAGCAGCCCAATGCCGCTCGGTGGAAGTTTCCGATGAAGTTCAAGCTGAAGACGACCTGATCAAGTATACTAGCAATTAAGAATATGATTCGCAGTTTGGATAGAACTGGTGACACTCTGAATCACCATGTCTGATCACGGCACGTAGTGGCCACAGTTGGAACTGAACGGCTGGAGTTCTGACGAATGAAAATCATGCATCCCATAATCTGCACATTAAAGCTACCAAATTTGGTACTAGTTCTGGAGTAGTTTCCGTGTTGTAATGTGTTACAGGCGGAAAATTTAATTTTAATCACCAGATACATTTATCGAAAGGGAAAGAGAGGGAGATAAGGAAGAAAGGAGAGAAACCCAGACGAAACAACTCCCGACTAGAGCCTCTTATTCGGAAATAAAATCTCAGAAAGGACTCCAGTTATAAACACTTGTGTGTGACCTATCTGTCACCAGGTGGCAGTAGGAAATGGTTAAAAATCGATATGTCTAGTGCTCAATCGGATATATTTTGTGATGTGATACAATTCAATGCTTTATTTACATTTCAGTAATGAAAAAAAAAAGGATTTTACATTATATTATCGATTCTTATAATATAGAACGTGACACCAAGGTACATTGGATGGATAAATATGTGCATACCATTTACATCATGCCACAATGTTGCATCTTTTAAACATTTTATTATGCCTGGACAATTAAGGTATGACTATGAGAAGTATGTTATTTTACATTTGTAATCTAGATTTATAATAGTATTCAATTATTGTACATTTACTCGTGTATAGCATGTTTAGTTGCCTTTCATAACATCTATTGTAGATATCAGGAAGTCACTGTAGCTGTTGTTTAAATATTACAGATTCGAAAATGGCTCTTTAATCAGTTGAAACTAGTTATCAAGCAATTGTATAAATAAGCGATCTGGGCAAATAAAGGAATCTCTCTCGAAGTGCAGCTTTACATTGCAGTTTTATTTTTATGTTACAAATTGACCAATAATTCCCTGCTCTTTTTGTCGAAGCTCATGTTCGCACATCAGCAAATGTGCTGCGACTAGTCAGATGTATGAGTGTATGAGACTCCGAATCACCATGTCTGATCACGGCACGTAGTGGCCACAGTTAGAAATGGACGATGGCGTTGTGACGAATGGAAATCATGCATCCCATACTCTGCACATTAAAGCTACCAAATTTGGTACTAGTACTGGATTAGTTTCCTTGTTGTAAGATGTTACATACGGAAAATTTAATTGTAACCACCCGATACATTTATCTATATGGCGGTTTATCAGCTTTTAGTGGAAAGTTAAGAAAGAGAAAGAGAGGGAGATAAGGAAGAAAAGTGAGAAACCAAGACGAAACAACTCCCGACTTGGGCCTCTTATTCTCCTAGGTGGGCCCTCGTCAGCGCCCTGATGAGAGGATCGTCTGGCTGGTGTCGTCTGCAGCCACGCTTCCTTCCCACGCCCCCGCCCCTCGCCGCCCTTCTCCTCCAGGCTGACGACAGCCGGCGAGTCTCCGGCTTTCACCACGCCAGCCCCCGTCCGCCGCAATGATTTAACGCCGTCGCGGGATCCTTAATGAGGTGCTGGGATTCTGCGGCGCATAGTCTTCTTCCCGCTCCACTGCCCCTAACAAGCTTCGCAAGTAGCGGACGCTCCATCAATTTGCAAAACCAATGCGCGCTCAACCGGATCGTTAATCGGACACTCTCCGTGCCTACTGCGATCTGTAATTAACAAAGTGTGGAACTGCTGGGTTGCGTGCACTCCTTGCTTGACATCAGGTACACCTAACCGGTTTGTGTTACGTAATGATACACGCAGAGCATACGTTCCTGGGCTATCACGAAACTGAAATAAACCCTTCTTCAGGACATTCATGTTGACTGGAAGAATACACTGGTTGTCAAGGAAGATGTCAGAGATAGGTATTTAACTGATGCAAAAAGGTATTGGCTAACATTACATTAGTTACTCATTTGTAGAATATTTTATGCTCGCTCTTCATAAAGATCATTTCAGTACAAAAAATAAAATAAAATAAATTAAAAATAAAAGAAAAAATAAATAAAAAAAATAAAAATTGATCCTACAATCAGCAATAAGTTAGCGTGAAACTCAGCACGTTTCAACTCGCTCTCGCCATTCCTATTAAAATTAGGTAGCCGACATCGTTCGAATGGATGAGTTCTTTAATTTCTAACAATGCAGTTCTGCACTGTCATTCCGCATATCTGCCCTTATAAAATTACATCCCTATTTCCTTTGGACACACCACAACGTCAGAACTGCTTGAGAGATTTTGCATTTTTTTAACTCTTCAGGAAAAAGGGAAAATTGAGAAAAACCAAACAGCGCATTTTCAGTGTATCATTATGGTACTCTTGCATGCAAATCTATTTTTTGTTCTGCACTTCATGAAATTTTGAACACTTGTCCTTCAAGGAAGGTTACGGGGTAATAAATGTTTTATTCGTTGCAAAACTAAGAGTACTTCACTTATCGATTTCAACAAAATCCACAGTTTTCCTCCGATCTTCATACAGTTTCGTACACTTCACTTTTAATACAAAAGGAAGCTTACAGTTTACCTAACATTTAGTATTGTATGTAGCAGAGGATACTTCACCTAACTTAATTCGACAATATATACGCTTCTGTTCCTATCTTGGTGAAATCATTGTGAACGTTGGCCAATGTACGTATGTTTTCATGGAGAAGGTTCTTTAAAATTTCAATATGCGTCTTTGTGCATAATTTAAAACAATATTTCATTTTTTATTTACGTGCCAGAAAACAACACTTTCAATGTTCTACATCGAAAAGCATTACAATAAACACAATTTTTTAAAATTATTCTCTTTTATCTTTCACTTCGAACTAAATATTCATGGCTAAGACACGATCTTTTTCTTTTCTTTTTTTTTTTTTTTTTTTTTTTTTTTTTTTTCGTTTTACTGCTGCCATAAAAATTTGATGCGATGAAACAGAGACACAATTAACTTACTGCATATATTTAAAAGATAATTCTTTGGTCTTCAGTCCGGAGACTGGTTTGATTCATCTCTCCACCCTACTCTATCCTGAGCAAGCTTTCGCATCTTCCCATAAGAACGGCAACCTACATCTATTTGTACCTGCTGACTCCAATCATCTCTTGGTCTCACTTGAGATTGTCGTCACACACTTAGAATGTGTCCTACCAATCGGCCTTTATTATTGTCGAGTTATGCCACAAATTACTCTTCTCTCCAATTCTATTCAGTTTCTCATTAGTTACTCCATCTACCCACCAAATTTTCAGCAATCGTCTGTAGCACCAAATTTCAAACGCTTTTATCGTCTTCCTGCATGAACTATTAATCGGCCATTTTCACTGCCGTGGAAGGCAATACTCCACACAAATGCCTTCAGAAAATACCCACTTACACATCTGTACTTTATATTCTCGGTACTGTAACCATCGTATGTTATTTTACTGCCCAAGTAACAGAACTCATCTACCACCTTTATCATCCCGTTACTTAATCTATTTTCTTCAGCATCGTTTGATTTTCTTATACCACATTCCATTAGCATTGCTTTACTCTCGTTAATATCCATATCCATTCCATTCAATTGCTCTTCCAGGTCCTTAGCTGTCCCTGACATAATTGCAATGACACCGGCAAACAGTAAATCTTTGATTTCTGCTCCCTGAATTTTAATCCCTTCTCTAATCTTTTCCTTCACAGTCTGCTCTGTGAACAGATAAAATAACATTGGGGAAAGGCAAAACCCTGTCTTACTAACTTCCCAACCCATGTTTCCCTTTCATACCCTTCGACTCTAATAACTGTTATCTGGTTTTTCTAATAGTTGCAAAGAACCTTCCGTTTCCTATATTTTGCCCATGCTGGCTTCAGTATTTGAGAGTGTATTCCACTCAAGTTGTAGAAGGCTTTCCCGAACTCTTTAAATGCAAGAATGTAGGTTTGCCTTTCCTTGGAAAGTCATTATATTTATTATAGATGATTTATCTTTTGTTGGTATGAGAAGAAGAAAATAATTCTCTATTTCTTTAGCTAGTTCTCTGAAGAACTCACTAACTTATTATTTGGGGATGTGAAGGTGTATGACACATCATAGGCTAAGTCCTCACTTTCTGGGTGATGCTTAGGTTAAGTCTGGAAACAATATTTATCTATACATCAGAGACATATAATTACAGTGCAGAAATTATACTTTAACATGAATGACAATTGAACGGCATATCTCGAACTCACCATCTGCATTTATGTAATGATACGGTATTAGAATCTGCCTTTCCCTTCAATGTCTTAAAAAAATTCGAAATTTTATCAATATTTAAACATCCTCAAATGCTTCAGTATCGCTCAGGGAATTGCAGTTAATTGTCCAACAGTGGGGGATTCTATCGAAACGTGGAAGAAAAAATTGAATTACTTGAACTCCGTCGTATTTTCACAGTGTAATCTTTGTAAGTATAATACAAGTTATCTAAAGCCATGAAACCTCATGATCTATGAGACTGATACTAACCACATGAGGTATACGAGAGTCAGTCGAGAAAGTTTGTTCAATTTATATAAATGTGAAAGAAAATGTCGTATAATAATTAGGCTTTTTAGATTTTGTGTTTAGTTTCTTAGTATGCAGAATGTTCCAGAATTTCGTAATTTTTAAGTGAATCTGAAACGATTAGATAATTAAGAAATAAGCGTTTGTGTAATTAAAGTATTTGTCGAAGCGAGGAGGTGGCTACAACGTCTAACGTTGATATGATTTCTAAAAATATTGTCGCGTTGAAATGGAAGCAGGCTAGACATCGAAGACAGGGTGTCAAATGAACACAGCACTTATGCTGAAGGCAGGTTTATTGCGAACTGAAACTTACACGCAGCACTAACTACCTCTGGGGCAGAGTGCTCTGCTATTTATACACAGGTAGAATGTACCAGAAATTAGAAGAATAGTTAACATAAGAAACAAGTAGAAATTACAAGTGAACATAAGAAAGATGTAGAGCATACTGGAAATGATGATTACAAAGAAAGAAACTTTTGCCAGTGGACGAGATAGAACCGGCAACCTTCAGCACAGAAATCGGTGTTCTACATCTACATCTACATGGGATACTCTGCAAATCACATTTAAGTGCCTGGCAGAGGGTTCATCGAACCACCATTATACTATTTATCTCCCATTCCATCCTCGAACAGGGCGCGGGAAGAATGAACACCTGAGTCTCTCCGTTCGGGCTCTGATTTCTCGTATTTTATTCTGATGATCATTTCTACCTATGTAAGTGGGAGTCAACAATATATTTTCACATTCGGAGGAGAATGTTGGAGATTGTAGTTTCGTAAGCAGCCCACGCCGCATCGATAAGCGCCGTTGTTGTAATGATTTCCATCCCAGATCCTGTATCATTTCCGTAATGCTGTCTCCTGCGTATCGCGACAATACGAAACGAGCTGCCCTTCTTTGGATTCTTTCGATGTCCTCCGTCAAACCCACCTGATAAGGATCCCACACTGGGCAGCAATATTCCATAAAATGACGGACAAGCGTAGTGTACGCAGTTTCTTTAGTAGTTTTGTTGCATCTTTTAAGGGTTCTGCCAATAAAACGCAGTCTCTGGTTCGCCTTTCCAATGATACTTTCTTAAAGGAACCCTTCGCGTATTTGCATAGAGTGATTAGGAAAATTACGTGAAACCTAAATCTGTTTGATCAGAGTGTTCATCAGAGACGAGTGTATCGTCAGGCGTGCCCCAGGGGAGTGTGATAGGACCGCTATTATTTTCTATCTATATAAATCATCTGATGGACAGAGTAAGTTGTAATCTGCGGCTGTTTGCTGATGATGCTGTGGTGTATGGGAGGGTGTCGTCTGTAACTGACTGTAATAACATACAGGTTGACTTAGACAAAATTTCTAGTTGGTGCGAAGAATGGCAGCTAGCTCTCAATGTAGAAAAATGTAAGGTGATGCGCATGAGTAGAAAAAAACAATCCCATAATGTTCGAATACAGCATTAGTAGTGAGCTTCTTGATGCTGTCGCGTCGTTCAAATATCTAGGCGTAACATTGCAGAGCGATATGAAATGGAACGAGCATGTAAGGACAGTTGTGAGTAAGGCGGACAGCCGACTTCGGTTTATTGGGAGAATTTTGGGAAGATGTACTTCACCTGTAAAGGAGACCGCGTATAAAACGCTTGTACGACCACGTCTTGAGAATTGCTCAAGTATTTGGGACCCGCAGCAGATCGGTTTGAAGGAAGACATAGAGGCGGTTCAGAGGCGAGAGCTAGATTTGTTACCGGTAGGTTCGACCAATGCGCGAGTGTCACGGAAATGCTCCGGCAACTCAATTGGGGATCGCTGGAAGAAAGACGACGTTCTTTTCGTGAATTTCTGTTAAGTAAATTTAGAGGGCCGGAATTTGAAGCTGAGTGTAGTACGATCTTGCTGCCTCCTACTTACATTTCGCGTAAAGATCACAAAGACAAGATAAGAGAAATTAGGGCTCGTACGGAGGCATATAGGCATTCTTTCTTTCCTCGTTCAATTTGGGAGTGGAATAGGAAAGGAAATGCCTAGTAGTGGTACAATGTACCCTCCGCCACGCACCTTACGGTGAATTGCGGAGTATGTATGTAGATGTAGTTGTAGATGTATGGCCGAGATGGATTTGAACCACCATCCTAGCGAATACCAGTCCAGTGTATTACCACTGCGCCTCCCCGCTTTTTCTCGGGTTCTTCTATAGCTGTACAGTTTATCAGCCGCGAGATAAATAATTACACGTCAGTGCAGCTGCTACATCTTTCATAAGAGGCTGCCGTAACACCAGTAAACTCGGCAGGTTCGCACTTGAGTGCCTCGGATACCTGCCACGGCCGCGGGCGTTAACGAGCTGCTGGGCGTCGTTTGGCCTGCCGCTTCATTTCGCCAGCGGGCAGCGAAAGTGCGGGTCCGTCGTGACCACCGGGAGCTGCCGGCCACTGGGTCACCGGCTGACACCTGCCGCGAGGCGTCCACGCAACGCGCCGCTGCGCCCAGCGCCGGACCATCTCGGAGAAATCTAGGCCTTTAGAGGCGCTCGGACGCGCCCACAGCGCAGAAACAATGTCGTAATGTGAGATACTTATGACGATTCCCGGTTACGCGGTTGGAGGGAGCTTCTCAGTTAGTGCGTAATAGCCTGCATGGGCTGGCAAACCACTACATCGAAAAGTGTGCATGGTAGCCTACACCCAAGGCGTATCTCAGGCTGCGCATATTCGCCTGGGAAGACTTTGCAGACGTAGCCATTTCCCAACGCCAACTATGACAACACAACAGCAACATATCTAACGTGCTCTACTTCTTGCAAGTGGAGCTAGAAGTGACAGACAGCATTGTCGGAAGTATACTTTCTCATCGGATTGACTGGAGCTGGGTATACTAGTGGCCCTGGCCACAGCGTTGGTTTTCCTCCATATGCCAATTGCGGAAAGCCTCGCCTCTGGATGGAGGAATCGTGAGGACTCGTTTGGTCTCTTACTATGAAGTGGGAGTTCTGCAGTATTCTCTCTCTCTCTACTTATTTGTAATTTATAGGTTTATGGGCTAGAGCTGGGATACTCGTGGCAGTGGTCTCAGCATAGGTTCTTCTTCATATGCCAATTATGGAAAGCTCGCCTCTGGACGGAAGGATCCTCAGGACTCGTTTGGACTCATACTATGAAATGGCAGTTCTGCAGTCTTCGTCTCTAAATTCTTTTTGGTGAACTTCAATACTTCTCTGCGATTCCTAGGTGTGTGGGCACTAACTATCCGTGTGCCGTTCCAGGATGCTAACCTGTTGTTGTGAGAGAGAACCTTCTTCTTCTATTCATTCTGCACTCCGAGGAGTGGAGCGGGCTGTTTGAAATCCGGCCCATAAAGAGTCACAGTTCTATTCAGCCAATTATCAGACAGGCTGATAGTCAAAGGGGGATCCCAATTGAGAATAAGTGGGAGGGGCTTACCAGTTCCGCCCGGCATATGCCTTACAACCAAGGAAAGCCTCCCGAAAACCTTAGTCGGAACCCGCAAACCTTGATCGGAACCGGGAGATTGGGACCAATTTAATTTAGTTATGGGACATTTCCCCAGATTAAAAATGGATTATCGGGAGAGCACGAGTGCACTCACGACAATGAAGGATTAGGCATTAGGAGCTTAATTTACCCTTAAAAGGAAGTATGTACTTGCGAGACATGCATCAATTTTTATTTTGTTAGATTGGCAATACTGCTTGCGCTAGCCGCGGTGGAGAGGACAAGCGCATTGAAGCGCCATGCTACGATGCGCGAGGCCGGTCCCCCTTGGGGTTTCGAATCCCCCCTCGGGCATGGATGTTTGTGCCGTTTTTAGTGTAACTTAGTTCATAAGTAGTATGTAAGTTTAGGGGCCGATGACCCCGTAGTTGAGTCCCATTAACTCTACAAACATTTGAACATTTTTGTTTGCGCTATATGCCGGAGTGTCTCTGTAACTTCATACATTTTGCGTTGTTAGTGCTGTGGTGTGATCGGTTGTTGACGGTGACTGTTAGACGTGAAGTACTTATTGTTTTCTCGAGTATCACAGTGCCAGTGAGAGACATATTTCCAGTAACGCAAGTTCTCTTGTGTGTTTTTGAGACACGTATTTCCAATACTTTTATTACAGGTGAATACAACTACATGCAGTGTTAGTACAGTGAACAGTTGCGTTCGCTACTTCTGCTTTAAGAAATAGCTGAAGTAATAGCAGGTACAGATTCGTCAAGGAACTGTCTATAAGTCTAATGACACCTCATCTACAGAATAGGCTACTTATATCCAATTTGAATTGGTATTTGAGGATAGTAATTCAAAATTTCCTTTGAACAGACTCACAGAATAAGAAAGAAGAATAAGAGAAGGCGAAGAGTGACAAACCAGAAAGAAAAAGGAAATGTAGTCTTTGTTCTTACCACAAAAACAGTAACACTGCATATAAATGTGTGAACTGTGAGAGACTAGTATGCCTGGAATGTTACAGAAAAGTTGTGTGTTCAGTGCTTAATCGATTAATTAGCGAAAGGGTTTCTTTGTGACCTTTCGTCACAAAATTTAAGTATTTTTTATAGTTCTTTGGTATGAGTTTTCATGAAGTAATTGATATTGGATTTATTACTTGATATTGGTGTTCTGTGAGTTATTGTTCAATTTTTTATTTGATTTATGTACCAATTTGCGAGAAAAGCAACATATGATTGGTTCTTTTCATAACCGTGTCCACCAGACACTTATTTCCTATTAAGTAATAAAATCATTCTTCCTCATAGGAGTTTATTTATTGTTTATCGAAGTCGTATCGTCAGTATATTGTTCCCTGACGACGTTTACGCCTCACAGAACTTACAAGAGTAAACTGTGAAAATACATTTCTGTTGTGCAAACTTGGGTGTTCTTGAGTCACAACCAATACGTCTCCACAATTTGATTTCGCTTCATCGACGCGGATAGTTTCTCTTCATACGCTTGATCAGGTTATGACTTCCATTATTCCGGGCTAGACAATCTATTGAACCCTCTGATGGCAGAGGATCAGAGTGTATTTTGGTAAAGTTCCTGGTCTTCTGCGTTTGCGTCGATGTCCTGGGATATCTTACAGACTAGATTTTAGTCTACGTGACGTGTGGCATGTGCCGGCGCTATGATTATCCCTCCATCAGGTCCACATACCAAACTTGACGACTCCTTTCTTGTATGTGAGAGGAGAAAACTGTAGGTAAGCATACAACACAAATGTTACTCCACAATAAACACACCCAGTTCTGTCAACTACATTCAGCAAATACTCTTAAGACTTCCTACCAAACACCGTGAGAAGAGGAGCAACTGTGCCAGGGGTAAGGCAACTGATGCCTTCACTCGAGGTCTCCCTGTCAACAATGCCACACCACTCTATTTTTCTGGATGCTATCGTGTAGAGACAATGATGGTCTTCAACAATAAAATCTTCAGATCACATATTTTTGAAGAAAAAAATGTTGTTTCTTTGGGATGACAGTGCCGTTATGATAATTTTATATATAAAAAACAATCAAGAGCACAAGATTGGTTATCGATTACCAATTACTTTGAACCCATTGTCGGGTCATCTTCAGGGTGTTTCTCCAAGATGGTGTGGAGCTATCAGTCCTCAGGTACTAGCACTGAAAATGACCCAAAATCGGGTTGAAACAAGTTGGCAATCAATAAACAATCTTGCGCTATAGATTATTAAAGGAGAAGTTTGAAGTGTCGTCATTGCATCTGGATGCAATACTATGACCGTCTCTTCAGTGAACTTCGAATTCTTTCGAAAACCCCTGGACTATTTCTGAACTATTACAAGCATGTACAACTCTCCGCTCCAGTTCTTCAACTGTGTTAAGTGGTGTGCTGTACACTTCACTTTTGAGGTGACCCAAGACACAAAAATCCAAAGGATTAGGATCAGGTGATCTTGGAGGCCAAGGCACAGGTCTGCCTCAACCTGTCCAAATTGGCCGTATCTGAGCGTTAGATGCCGTCTCACAATAGCAACAAAATATGCCTGAGCTGCATCGAACTAACTAGGACGATGTTTACTATAAAGACAGTGAAATGTGAACTAAGTGCGATGTCAAGGATAAATTTCAAATAAATGTGTACTGACTAGGACAATGTTTACAATAATATCAATGGCGGCTTGAGCGAAGCCAACGAGAATGACAGGCCGCGGCGCGCACATGTCACGTAAGCAAGGTAGTCCTGAGCCAGTTCCATCGCTAGCTGATTGACCGGCCGCTGGGGCACAGCCCACTGTCTCATAGGGACCAGCTACTCAGCTAGCGATCGCGCTGGCTCAGGACTACCTTGCTTACGTGACATGACGTGCGCGCCGAGGCCTGTCTTCCTCGTTAACCTCGCGGATTGGAAGCACACAACCGTCATTATCTCGCAAACGGTTCGTTTGCGGATCCGTGTTTACTGGAACATTTTTGCTTCTTTTATCGTGTAAGTTTGCGCCATCCTTTTACAGATACAATGTATATAAAACGTTCAAATGTTTTTAAAGCTATGAGACGAAACTGATGTGATCATCAGTCCTTAGAGGTACAAGCTACTGATACTAACATTCGCTAAGGACGACATAGACGACATACACGCACTATCAATTCCCGAGGGAGGACTCGAACCTTCGACGGAGTCAGCCAGGCACCCTGCACCCTGCAGCAAGGCGTCTTAATGTGTACGGTCATTCCCGCGCTACAGTGGTGGTCCTGCAACAGGCAAGCAACAAAATATGCCAGAGCGAAAATAATAGCTACAATGTTCTTACCATGACCCATACTGTCTATCTTCTTTAATACTTTAGGCTTGAATTTTAAGTATAATTTATTTTGTGTGTAAATACGTGTTTCAAATATTAATTTCTGTAATTACGTAAACTAGTACTGCCTATGGTGGAAATTCGAGCAATGGCATCTGTCTAGCACTATGTTTTTCACTCCGGCTCGTTATCCTCTAGTCATACGCTAAGACAGTTTCTATATAATATAGGATATAGGAAGTCGAAGCTAGTCAAAATGAAAGAATTAAAAACTAGGAAATTTCTTGAATTCTCTGGCAGCAGCAGCAGATGATCACATAGCAATTCTTTTAGGATAATACGCGAAATAGCGACGCCAAAAAACAACGTTATTCCATTATCTCGAAATTTTTATTTCCACAGCAGGCCACACGGCAGACCTCGTAGTTTCACCCACAGTATGGTTAGATGTCGTGTTACACCTGCACATTTCCTGGAATATAATCGTCTAATACCGCTTTTACATACAAAATTTCCTATTTCATATAAACACTTTAAGGGTTCTTTATACACATCATAACTCTTCGCTCCCTATATTTTACCCCTGTTATCTTCAGAATTTTAAAGGGTTTATTCCATTCGACAGTGTCAAAAACTTTCTCCAAATCTATAAATGCTAAAAACGTAGGTTTGCCATTCCATAGCCTATCTTCTAAGACACGTCGTAATGTGAGTATTGCCTCCAATGTACCTACACAATACAAATATATAAGTATAGATATTTGCCAAAACACCATGTGGCTTTAGTCTCTTAGGAGAGACACCCAGAATAGCACGTGGGGGTAACATGGGGAAAAGGATTGTGTGGGGGGGGGGCCGCGGTAGCCGAGGGGACTGAGGCGCTCCAGTCACGGTCTGCACGGCCACTACGGTCGGGGGTTCGAATCCCCCGTCGGGCATGGATATTTGTGCCGTCCTTAGTGTTAGCTAGTTCGTAAGTAGTTTGTAAGTTTAGGGACTGATGACCCCGTAGTTAAGTCCCATAAGTTATACAAACATTTTTTGAAGGATTGGGGGAGTCGATGGAAATTTTGAGAAATTGAGTCCTGGTTGGTGAAAAGTAGGGAAACTTGTAATAGCGTTATATGTACAGCAGATTCAAGTGGATGTGGGTTGCCGTTCTTATGAGGAGATGAAAAGGCTTGCTCATGATAGAGTAGGATGGAGAGCTGCATCAAACCAGTCTCTGGACTGAAGACCATAACAACAACATATGTACAGCTTGACTATGAATAACTGACTGTGGAGTAAAAGCAATTATTTATGTAGAAAATGACTGTGATTCTTTCAGTAGACGTAGCTCCATTTCATTCCGTTCTATCTATAGCCTAGATTATAAGTCAGAGGTCTCGGATTAGCGCACGCTGTTGTCCTCACGAGACGGATTTCTCTTCAACCCTACGAAGAGACGTGAAACAGGTAGCGACGGCCTTGGTGTCAGCACTGAAGGTTACCGACTGTCGAGGATGCGATTGACAGCAGACTTGGCTGCCCGCGGAAACCCGGCAGCGCTTCTGTCGCAAGGATGCTCCGCAAGAAGTCCCGACAGGCCGATCGCGGCCTTCGTTTCGGGAGCCGTAAAAACAGTCGAAGGACGACCGGCGCTCACCTCGGCCGCGTTTCCGCATCTCCTGAGGGGAGCTGTCGATAGAACACGTCTCGTTCGCTACGCTCCAAGCCGCTACCGCCGCGCCGCCGGCATAGGGGCATGCCTCGTCAACTCTTTGCACGAGCAGCGAGGAAAGCAACCGCATGTGGGCCGCATACGGTGTCCTTGGCACGAAATTCCATTCTCTATGGCTGACGCTACGAGTTGCAAACACAGATTTTTTCACATCGTTCACGACGGAAAACAACATGCAAATTTTTCACTTGCTTCCAGTTCACGAGTAACTGTGGTCCCACGTAACATCCTGTTTCTCAAATGTGTATTATCTGTATGAAGAAAGATCGAAAACACATTTAATTTCCTCTAAATCTGCACCTACATCTTACTGAGCGTGGCGGACAATAATTTTTGTATCAATGTAGCTTCCTTTTGTCATTTTTACTGTTCTACTCACGTATTGTTCATAGTTCAGATCATACAATGAAGGCTTTCACGACCGTATGTCATAATTGTGATGAATCTTCCTGGTTTTATGACTGTGACACATGAAAAGTTTCTCATCCCGACGTTTCGTCCAGAGCTGCCCTGTTTATCTTCAGAGGTCCAAACGTTAATATTTTATAAAGCTATGGAACCAAACTACAGTGGTCATCACTTCATAGTACTACAAAATATTTAAGCTGTCTAGCGCTAAGGACAACACACACACATACACACACACACACACACACATACACACACACACGTAATACTCGACGGAGAACTCGAAACTCCGACGGGGAGCAGACGCGCAGTCCGCAGCAAGGTGCCTTAGGATACGGCCATAGTGAACGGCTCCCCGCTAGCTGCTCGGCCGCTTAACTCGTAGCGGTCAGACCATCCGCGCTGCAACGGCGCGATGGCAGCTGGTGGTGGCCACAGTGCGCAGCCAACAGCGCGCCGGCTGATGCCAATACATGACCAAAATTACTTTTCGATTTTCTTGTTGAAAAAAAAAATACTGTATGTATATGAAACAAAGCTACATCGCACTCCGGTGTCAGTTTTTCGATAAACATTCTCCTCCTGCTGTAAAAAAATAAAAACCACCACTCCCGGTTTTGTGCGTTTTCCTTGACGTAGGATACTTCTCACTCGATTCTGAGGAAACTAATTGTCATACCTCACTGAGTTTTGCACCTCTTGCAGGCTAACATAAAATCTTCATAACAGAGTGTCTGTTTTTCCGGTATTCGCCATAGTTATTACGATACTTAATTTCCAGTGAACCTATCGCATAACATTTGAAGCATTTGCAGTTAAAAATATAGTCGCTGACTACTTTTCGTTTGGTTAACTTTAGGTTATACATTACTGCGTACGAAATGTAGCCAACATTGTGAAACTGTTTTTAAACCTGAATAGAAAGCGATACATCGCTCCAGTATATCGAACTGCGTGTTGAAATTTGAGGGCGTAATAAAGCACATGCCCGAGCCAACAGAAAATGACTTTAAAAAATAGCAAAGTTTATCTGCGAGAGATGCCAGTTCTCTAACTCGTTTCAAAATATTGGTGGCATACAAGTTCGGATAAAAAAAAAGACAGTAAATCTCGTGATATGTCTTAAAGTTACAAATATTGGATTGCTAGCTGTCACTGACGGATAATTGCACGTTCATAATGGTGTCTGTAGGGTTCTAAGGAAAAGAGAATGCTAGTGTTTGTGTTGAATGCCCCCTTCCGACATGCAATAGAAATGGGAAGACTAAAATTACCAGAAGAATTTTTGACAGGATCCAATAGCAAGCGTCTAAATGTTATCCAAGGCGCTGCAGCATTTTTCCTCTGAATCAATATTTAATTAGACTTTCTCGACAAAAACAACAGCGGGGGGTCATTAAAGATGTTTTCAACGGCACTGTTAAGTTGGAATATGCAGTTCGTATGTGCAGCTTAAGTGCATCTTCTTTCAAGTTGAGTTTAATGCAAGTAAATCAATGGTGCTATAATGTAACTGCTGTTATAACTTGGCACCACGGATGAAGATGACGAAAAAAAAATGTTCTGATCGCAAATTGCATAAAATGCCAAAACTGGACTTACTAGTTGCTGGCATGGGGTAGTAACTGTTAGATCACGACAGGAAAAAAGTTGCAACTGCTGTCCTATAACCTCAATATACATACAAAGTAACTATATAAGGCTTTTTATAGTCCATGGTGTGGCTGATACAGCAACCAGTCAAATTTTAATTTCAAGTAAAAACAATGTTGGTTGCAAAGTGGTTTTATTAATTACCAATGACGCGTTTCGCCCTATCAGCAGGGTATCATCACATTATCTGCATGACAAACGTAACGCAAATTGCTACAACAGCCCCCGTTTCACTACTTTAAATGTTGTAGTAATTCTTGCCATGCAGGTAAGATGATGACCTGCTGTGAGGGCAGAACGCGTCATTGGTAATAAATAACACCACTTTGTAACCAAGACTGTTTTTACTTGAAATTACCCTGTAACTGACAGTGTACCGTCTGTCACAGTGTATGTATTTTGAGATTATAGTAGGACATCAGTTACAATTATTTCACTTTCAAGGTTCCTAATCACATACCGACATTTTGGCAGCAAAGTAATTAAGAATGAAGTAGCCTCGTGTTAGTGGCTCACAAAAAAGCGAATTTCACGTGAAACCTTTAGCAAAGAAGTAACCATTTCATATTATGAGCTAAATAACCTATCTACACGTAAATTACCTTGAAAGTCTAGTTGTTTGCTATATTAAAGTACTGGTATTCTTGCATCAATATGAACAACAAGATGCAATTAAAGATATTGCAAAACCGGTTATGCGAGTCTACAAAAGTTCAATAAAATTCAGCTACAGTGAATTAACGGCCTTTCATTCAACACTTTTGTGATAAACGCGTCTTTATCAGCTCCCATTAAACTCGACGCGCAGCGCACAGCGTTGAAACCTCGGAACCCGCGAGCTGAGAGCGGCACAAGAAACATAAATTCTTTGTTGCACGCGCCTGTGAAAGCGATGTGGGCGAGCTGAGGCGGCCGCGCGGATACACTATGGCCACCCCAATGGGATCAACCACTGGGTTTTCCAACCGCCTCCCTGCCGGCGAGAAGCAGGAAGCGTGGAGCGGCTCACTATGGCCGTACCCTTACCCGTACCCTTAGAGTGCACGGCCACTCCCACGCTATCTGAAGATGTCCAGCGCAGCTATGGGCGAAAAGTCACGAGCAGAATCGATTCATGAATCGCGGTCTTATAACGCAGGAGATTCATCACCAATCAAAGGTATATATACCAATGTTACTAAACTGCTAGGTATCTCCAAATGTTTTTAATCCTATGGGACCAAACGACGTTGGTCATCAGTCCCTAGTATTACAAACTACTCATACCAAGTCAAACTAACCTACGGACAACAAAAATCCATGCTCCAGACCGCTCGCCTACTCCCACGCGGTTAGGTATCTTCCGTCCCTAGACTTTTACTGCTTAAAGTTACTTAAATGGACAACACCCCCCCCCCCCCCAGCGAAACACAAATCACCACGCAGCAGCCCGCATAGTTCCCAACAAGAAGGCTTCTGGCTTAGACTTCGCGTAGCCTCGTATCTCTCCAATTTTTTCTTCATAGTAAACTAGTTTCATATTCGTAGGAAGGAGCAAGTATTAGCTGACTCTTCTACATATATAAACTGTCGGAACTTCGACAGTAGCCCATGACGTGATGCGTCTGGTACTGGAGTAGTCACGGTCACCATGTGTAACTGAAGTAACCACCATTTTGTAAATTCCTTTAATTCAATAAATTAGCTAGAGAATGTTAAATATAAAGTGATCACTTTAACGTTGAAGCTCATTATTGTCTATAATTAGGGCTAATTCAACTGCTAGGATATGATCAAAGATACACATTTCAAAACTATTTATTAACGACGATTCCATTTCAGATGAACGTGACTTTATACAACTGGGTTAAACTGTTCGCCACTAAGTGAAAACTACTAGGAGCATCCAGAAAGTGGGTTTTCCTATTATTTTGATAACAAAGTGTACACGGTTACACGAAAAACTTTAATGGGAATAGATACAGCAAAGTTTATGCTATTTTTCGGCGCGGTCGCCAAATGAATAGAGACACTTGTGGGATCAACTCACGTGTTCCTGTGTCGTAGATGATTGCTGCCTAAACGAGTGTATAAGTCGTCTTCAGCTATTACCGTGAATCAATTCGGAAACTGAAGTGCGCCATTCAGAAAAAGAGGCGTGGAATGCTTTCTGCAGATATTGTGCTGCTCCATTACAATAATCGACTCCAAACGAGTCGGTGCACAATAACTGTTTTGCCAAAGTTAGTTTGGGAGCTGTTTGTTCATGCATAGTATGTCCTGATCTTGCTTCCAGTGTTTTACAACATTTCCTAAACCTCAAAAAATTCCTTTCCAAAATTTAGATGGTGGACGAAACATACGTTTTACATTGTTTTTACGTAAAATGCGGTCAATCGTGTTGGAATTGCTGCCAACGTATGGCATAAAGGCCACTGACATAGGTGTCGACTTTGTGCTATCATCACTAGCTCGTTGCACATGTGGTCGATAGCGCAACGCTCTTTTAATTGCCATTAACTGAAGTCATTCTGTCGAAAAATTACTTTCAGATAGGACAGCTCAGTCGGCCTACTTTACGGGTCAGAAATGACGTGAGCCCACTGCACTGAGGTTCGAGGAACCCCTTCACGTTAAGCTGGATGGTGACAACTATCAGCTTGCAGATACAACTCAGTATAAGTTGGCTTCCTATAAACAGCATGTCCCAACGTACCATCCACCTTTCTCCTGACCAACACATCAAGGAAGGGAAGGTTAACATTCCTTTCCACTTGTGAAACGGATGTTGCGGTGGATTTAATGTAGATGTTCCAAAAAATAATTCAAGTTCTCACTACCAAGAGGCAAAACACAAAAGTGTCGTCTACATATGAGGAGAATAAAAAAGGAAACAATCAGAACAAGCAGTTTTCAACGCTGCTGACTGCAGTGCACGTTCTTCAAAGTCCTCCATGAAGAGGGCATAGACAATGGGGGCGCTACAGCCGTAACGTGCAACTTCTGTAAGTTTTAAGACGGACGGAAGACGAGTGTGGTTATCCAAGTGATAAAAAAGGCGTTCTCAAGGTGACCGCTGGCCCGAAGCGGGAGACCCGGTTCAGATACTTTCACTTATCGACATTATATAATTTCAATGTCCCACTCCAACTAATCCTTCCATCACCTCGTTAATAAATAATTTCAAAAAAATGTTCAAATGTTTGTTAAGCTTATGGGACTTAACTACGGGGTTATCAGTCCCTAAACTTACAAACTACTTATCAACTACCTTATACTAAAGACGGCACAAATATCCATGCCCGAGGGGGGATTCGAACCCCCGACCGTAGTGGCCGTGCAGACCGCGACTGGAGCGCCTCAGTCTCCTCGGCCACCGCGGCCGGCAATAAATAATTTATAATACATATTATACACAATGCAAAACATGGACAGAAACTCTTAAGTCCCAAGTTCACAGTCTATTATTACTTCTCGACCTCAGATCAGCTTCAAACTTCGTGCAGTATTTCACAGATTCGCTTCAGCTTGTGTCAGACAAACTTTTGAAAGAAGGTCAACGATGATAGTTACTGAACGGCAATAAAGCTGTCCTCTCGCATTTGTTACGTTTTATAACAGCTTTGTTTCACAACGTTTAATATATGGCGTTATGTACCATTGATGTTGCATTTTTTATTTTACGCGAGGAGTTTTT
This sequence comes from Locusta migratoria, assembly GCA_026315105.1. Taxonomy (NCBI): domain Eukaryota; kingdom Metazoa; phylum Arthropoda; class Insecta; order Orthoptera; family Acrididae; genus Locusta; species Locusta migratoria. The sequence goes on from CM048748.1 coordinate 92,258,752, forward strand.
ACATTCTTCGTCCCTAAGCTTTCGTCAGGGATGAGCCCTTGGTAGCTCCCTTGAGGGAGTTGGCACCACTGCTGTAAAGTAGGGATACGAGGCAGTGGGCTCTAACGTAACGTTCAATCACATTCAGGTGGCGTTCGATCGGAATCTGATTTGGCGTATTAGGGACGCAGCATATTAACTGCAACTTGACACCATTGTAACCTCAATTTAGGCCAAAGGAAAGTGAAACAGCTGGGAAAAAAAAGCGTCGTGTATTTCGCCTTATTTTAAAGATTACCGTCTAAGGGACAATGAAATAACTAAAAAATTGGCACCAAGTTCGTAGTGATGCTTTTAACCTTTCAGAAATTACAAGAATGCCTCGTTAGCTATAAACAACTCTTTTAACAAATAAGAAACAAAACATTTTAAAGCTTTTACTACCCCTTACACATCACCAAGAATAACGAGACTGCCTGGGTTTGTTCCTTCAATAAATGAGCCACACAATTACTTTAAAGTAAGCTGTCGCCCTCTCAAACTATCAAAACTACAGGTGTGTCTGGATTTATTAAAACCAAATGAAGCACACAATTTTTTTAAAGTGACGAGTCAGCATTTGAAAACATCAGAATTACAGAACTGCCTTTTTTTACAAAGGAATTATATTGACAAATCAGACACACAATTTCTTTAAAGAACGCAGCTACCCTTTCAAAGAATGAAACTTACTGGACTGTTTGGATTATTAAACAATTCATTTAACAAATTTGAGACAGAATTATTTTAAATACGAAGTCACCCTTTGAAACCAACAAAAAAAAAAATATATTTTACTGCCTGAGGCACACAAATATTTTCAAGTTTTCAGTCATCCTTTCAAACCATCACAGCTACCGGACTGCCTGGGTTTACAACAATTCCGTTAACAAACGATACACATAATTATTTTAAGTTATGCAGTCACCCTTTGAAACCATGTCCAAATGTATGTAATCCTATGGGACTCAGCGATTTAGGTTATCAGTCCTTAGACTTACAGATTCACTTAAACTAATGATGACAAATGCGCTAATGTTTGGTCCTTCCCTGCCTGTCTTTCAGGATAGGATGTGCTCTGGATGCATGGAATGCGTGGACAACTAAAACAGCTATACGGATTAACAATACAAGTTTTATTTACTATTATATACAAAGTTATTCAACTTTTAAACATATGTAAGTCTCTTCTCGCGGCGACATCTTCTTCCTCTATGATAGCTGCGCTGAGTCCTAGTGACTGCCTAGTTCGTAGCCGAGTTCAGGTGGGCTCGTCCAGACGCATGTCGGCCAAGATATAGCCGCTTGTAGAGGGCGCGCTTCCCGGTTACTCACTCCAGGAGGCGCGGTGCCGGCATGTAATTGGCTGCCGGTCATCCGATGCCTTCTCCAAGATCGTTCTCTTGTGCCTGGCATGTGGCGCTGACTTTAAGCCACAACACCCAAGCCCAATGGAGGACTCGAACTTCCGACAGGGAACGGCTATATGCACCGTAGCAAGGCATCTTGGTGCATTGAAATTAGAGAACTAACTGGATTTCAGTAAACAATTCATTTAACAAATGACATACACGGTTTTAAAATTCGCAGTCCCCTTTTGAAAGCGCCAAGTATTAGAAGCCTACGCATCTCTTAAAATAACCCCTTACTAAAATGACAGCCAGTTTGAGCTGGAACCCCAATGACACCTCCGAAGATGTCATGCCATAAATAATAAAACTGCCATACCAACTTAGTTCTATGGGCAAAATGATACGAAAGAGTAAAACAGACATTCATACTGCTTAAATCATCAGACACTTGATGATGGCTGGCTGCCTAATGAATGAAAAGCCCAGGGTCGCAACCGAAACATATATAAACAAAGTGAGATGTGCATAAGCTAGAGTCCCTAACTTCACACGAAAGGCAGTCAGATGCGACGCAACATTCACGTTAATCACCATTTAAAAAAAACGCCAGTAGAGTTAAAAGTAGTATTGAAATAGTGGAAGGCCCTTGATTGTGGTCCACCAAGAAAGAATAATATACACAATTCTCTTGGGTTATTTGAGAGGCTGGCACATTGACAGAGACTTACACAACTAATCAGTAATCACCTCCCCTCCCCCCAAAAAACAGACTATAAAACAGAATGTCTATGATGTCAGGTTACCTTTTATCTTCAAACCAGTGATGCAGTATGGATACATATGCTGCTGTAATGTTTTTGATACAGATTCCAGACTTGTATCTTATGGCACTTCACGGCAAACTTTTTACGTTATAAAAGAAGCTGATGTCGCACATCAACACTGTACATGCACCATACCATTCTGGAACACAAGGAACATAATAGAACAAATTCAGACATTGAGGAAAACTGAAGATTATTTTGAAAAATTGTACACTACAATCTTCTGGATTTAGATAATTCCCCGACACTATCCAGCAAGCCCGATTGAACATTCTGGCCAATTTTGGTTGCTTCAATTCTGACGCGTAATGTGACACGTAATCAGAAACAAATTGAAGCTATGCCGTTCCTTGACAACCGTTGTTGTTGTTGTTGTTGTCGTGGTCTTCAGTCTGCAGACTGATTTTATACAGCTCTCCAAGGTACCCTGTCCTGTGGAAGACTCTTCATCTGAGAATAAGTTCGGCAACCTCCATCCTTTTGAATGTACTTACTCTATTTGTTCCTTGGTCTCCCTCTGCGATTTTTACCCCACACACTTCTCTCTAATGCTACATTGACGATTCCTCGATGTCATACAATGTGTCCCACCAATCTATCCCTTCTCTTAGTCAGGATATGCCAGAAACTCCTTTTTTCCCCAATTCGATTAATCACTTCCTCATTAGTTACGTGATATATCCATATAATTTTCATCATTTGTCTGTAGCACCACATTTCAAAAGCTTCTATCACTCCCATACAATGCTACACTCCAGACAAATGCTTTCAGAAAGGACTTCTTAACATTTAAACTAATACTGGATGTCAAAAAATTTCGCTTCTTCAGAAACGCTCTTCTTCCCATAGCCATTCTGCATTTTATATCTTCTTTACTTCGGCCATCAGAATTTATCCTGCTACTCAAATAACAAAACTCATAGACTTATTGTCTCATTATCTAATCTAATTCCTTCAGCAACGCCTGACTGTCTGGCGCTACATTCCATTAATGTTGTTTAACTCTTGTTAATGTTCATTTATACCCTCTTAAGACACTGTCCATTCCATTTAATTACTCTTCCATATCCTTTGCGGTTTCTGACAGAATTACTGTCATCGGCATACCGCAAAGTTTTTATTTCTTCTCCCTCAACTTTAATTTCCTCTCCAAATGTGTCCTTGCATTCCTTCACAGCTTGCTCAATGTACAGATTGAACAACAGTGGGGAAAGACAACAGTGGGGAAAGGCTACAACCCTGTCTTACTCCCTTCCCAACCTCTGCGTCCCTTTCTTGCCCTTTGACTGCAATAACCGCTGTCTGGTTTTGGTATAGGTAGAATATAACTCTTCTCTGTCTATATTTTACCCATGGTACCTTCAGAATTTGAAAGAGTATATTCCAGTCGACATTGACAAAAGCTTTCTCCAAATATACAAATGCCAAAAACGTAGGTTTGCCTTTCCTTAGCCGATCTTCTAAGATAAGCCGTATTGTGAGTATTGCCTCCCGTGTTCCTACATTTCTCCTGAAATCAAACTGATCTTCCCCAAGGTTGGATTCCACAAGTTTTTCCATCCGTCTGAAAATGATTATTTGACATCCATATCTTCGAAACTAACACGCGCAGCTCCGTAGTGAACATTTCTCCATGGAGGCAGTAGGTTAGAAGGTTTCCATACCGTATAACCTCCAATGGGACTGCTAGTGAGTGTTACGGTGTTATGTAGGTATTGGTGGTCCAGCCTGGTTTCACGAAGCTTTCTGCACTAATCTAATCTGTGCAAGCGTACTCATCTCCGAATAACAAAGGTAACCAACGTACATATGAACCTGCTTGCCGGCCGCGGTGGCCGAGGGGACTGAGGCGCTCCAGTCACGGTCTGCACGGCCACTACGGTCGGGGGTTGGAATCCCCCCTCGGGCATGGATATTTGTGCCGTCCTTAGTCTTAGCTAGTTCATAAGTAGTTTGTAAGCTTAGGGACTGATGACCCCGTAGTTAAGTCCCATAAGTCCTACAAACATTTGAACATTTTTTTGAATCTGCTTACTGAACACGTCTCGTAATCTCACTCGGCGATTCCTGGCTCTCCCCCGTCACTAACACACACACAACCAATTCATACACCTCCCTCCAATACTATTACTTGATGTTTCAAAATGCGTCTTATCAATCGATCCCTGTTTTTAGTCAAATTATGCATCAAATTTATCTTCTCCTAAATCCTGCTCAGTACTTCCTCCTTAATTATACGATCCACTAAAATGTTCTGATGTTTGTAATTCTATGCGTCCAAACTACGTTGGTCATCTGTCCCTAGACTTACAAACTACTTACACTAACAAGGACACCACACGAGTATCGGATTTTAGAATTTTTTAATATTTATGGTATGTGTAGTTCAGAACACAAATCACAATTAGCAAAATTTATTCGACGAAATTCTCAGATATTTCCGAGAAAATATGGTTTTGCAGATTTTTTTTATTTGTATTCGTTGTTCCAAAACTTACACTCTTTTGATATTTAATGGCAATTTTTACGAAAAGTGCCCATATTCTTGTTTATTCGTAATTTTCTATATGGCACGCACGTTTACCATACTGGAATGACTGTGGATCACTCATTGTAGGTGCTTTTTGTACGGTAGGGTATACACACTGATTGATGCCACTGTAAGAGTTTCGCGATCTGAAAGACCTCGAATAGCATCGTACATAAAACCGTAACATGCACCAATGGCAAAAAGTGCTATTTACGAATGCATCTATCATCGAATATTTGTTCGCCGACTTCCTAGAGATTGCATTGCCGATTCTGTGACAAAAACGGTGGAGAATGTGAACTGTTGTTCATCGTTTGAAGATACGAAGGCTGTTCAATAAAGACTGGTCATAAATTTTTTGTACAGTCACAATGACGCTTGTCCAGTGTTATGTGCTCGAGCTGATCCCTACGAGTTCACAAGAGTAACTCGGGAATGCAATTATTTGTTGTCGGGAGTGCACTGATAATATATTTTTAGATTGGGACAACGTCCCGGAAATATATTAAATTGGTTCCCATCCCCCGGTTCTGGGGTTCTGGAAGTTTCCCTTTGTTGTAAGGCGTACGCCGGAACTGGTACGCCTCTCATTCACAATTGGGATCCCCCATTGCCCCACTATCAGCTTGTCCGATAATTGCCTGAATATAACCGCGAATCTTTATGGGTCGGATCTGAAACATCTTGCTCCGCTCCTCGGAGTGGAGAATGGAAAGAAGAGGTTTGCTCAATATCGCCTACCGCTTCCATGGAGCTAACACGTGAAGAACAATAAGGGGCTTTGAAATTCTGCTTTCGTCTCAAGGTATCTTCAGCTGATGATTATAAAATGTTACAGGAGGCATATGGAGAGTCTTTTCCTCCCTATAGCCAAGCTCTAAGGGGACTTAAAATGTTTAAAGAGGGGAGGCAATCAGTTTGAAAGGAAGGTGGGCCCGGAGCTCCAGATATTGCTCTTACGGAAGAAAACGTCAAAATTGCTGCTTTCATTGTGATAGAGGATCGATGAAATACCCTAAGATCACTTTCTTAAATATTGAACATTTCATTGGGTGCCAGATTTCCTTGAAAAAGGCTGGATGCTACTCCAGGATAATGCGAGGCCGCATATTAACAATGATGTTGCTGAATATTTCGCAAAAATCTACGTGAAGTGCACTTCTCACCCTCCACATTGTACTGACATAGCCCTATGTGACCTTTTTTTCTGATTTTTAACTTGAAGAAACGCCTTCGTGGGAGGCAGTGATGAAGGCTGCGGAGGCGATTTTGTAGGACCTCTCAAAAAATTGTTTTCGTCATTTATTTGAAGATTCGCATAAACGCTGGGACAAGGGCATCACATTCATGGAAGACTATTTTGAGAAGTACCAACAAAATTATGAGGATGAGTAAATGATGTTGCAAATTAAATATGATCATTCTTTACTGAACAGCGGCTGATAAAGTCTTTTAAATAGTGAAAATTAGTGAAACATAAAAAAAGAATATCAGGGTATACCGGTCAACAATGCAGTTAAATATAAAAATACACTTATGGGTCATGACTTCATTACGCAGGAGGGCAATGATGCCGAAAATGTTGAGAGAGAAATGTAGAGAACTGAAGAGTATGATTAACCAAGTCAGTCACCTGAATTAAATCCTATTCAACTCTTATGAGATGAAAAGGACAAAAACCTCGGGAGATTTAATGTTGAAGACCAATAAAATAATTTATAAACGTGTTTCTTAAGTGGCAGGTTCCATCTACAAACACACAAAAAAATCGTATCTCCAGAATGTGAAACGTTGCTCTAAATATTATTATATTGTATTTAACTGATCTTCATGACAGAGAAAATATTTATTCAAATACTCTAGTTCTTTTTACGGTGTTTTTGTACACTGAAATAAACTTCTAAGAGTGATAGACTGGTAATCTATGTTAACTACGGCTTAACTTAGTCGTCAACACTTCACTCAGTAAGCATTTGTGTTCGGTAATGAGGCATCCACTTAGCTATATTCGGGGCTAACTCATTTTTAATCACATCCGCCACGTTCAGACGGGCAAAATGTAAGAATTAATTTAAGCAATTAAGCAGCATCAATCATAGCGGCGTAGCGAGCAGACACGTAACTTGTAACACTCCTTTTTTTACCCAGCAGGCAGGCTGCCTCCAAGCGGCAGATGTATCAGCAGCGTTTAGTAACCTGTTGCTGTTCACCTTTCGTAAACTGCCGTAGACCCTCGGCTGTCTGACAAGGCGTTTACTGTGTACCATCTTCCAGCACAAATAAAGGCCAACCATTTTACATGGAAGACAGAATACGAGCGTAAGAAATATGGAACCTTTTCTTCACTGAAGACGTTTTTCTTAAGTGGCAGGTTCCTCTAGCAGAGTATTCCAAAGTAGTGTCTTTTAATCACCACCATTTACCACATAGTACGTAAAGGTTCCTCATAGCAAAATATTAGTTTATGATCAATAAACATTATATATTTATTTACAAGCATTGGACAATTAAGGACCGCGTTACAAATTCTATTTTACATCCTGTTTTTCCTTCTTTCTCTTTTCTAAGGCTGTTATTCCTGACGCCAGTTTCGCCAGATGTTCAGCTGCTAATTTTCTGTTGGTCTTAGTTTTTGGAGCCACCTGAAAAACATCAAATTCAGCTATTGCCTTTCTGTACTTATACTTATTCATTGAATCGATATCTATAGTTTACGTTCTGTGGGGTCTTTCTTATATCGTTCTAACCAAGAGTTTGGTGTTTTCCTCATTTGAATTACACAATTTTAATTTTCTCAATCTGCTATTATCCATTCTTATAAGATGACCAAAGAACATCAGATTTCTCTTTCTCAATTCTGTTCTGACCAGCTTAATAAATTCGTAGGGGTTCGCATTGCTCATCTTTATCCGTGTTCTCCCAATTTTTTGTTTTGCCACCAACGTTTCTCAGAATTACTCTTTCCTTGTTCTCCCGCTCACCTACTAGTTATTTTGTCTTGTGAGAGAGTGTTTCTGTTGCATATTGTACTTCTGTTCTTGTTCTGTGTTCTTGTTTAATAACTTTGCATTTCGAGATCCACAAAAACTACAGCTGATTTAAGAACCCGTTGGGAAGCCATTTTCTACTAATGTTGTCAACGTTAAGACCTGGTCACAGCAGCTCCGATGAACAAGGGTGCTCTAGGAAACATCGGAGCTGCTATGACCAGGTCTTAACATTGACAACATTAGTAGAAATTGGGTTCCAACGGGGTCTTAAATCAGCTGCAGTTTTTATGGACCTCACAACAGCTTATGACACTGTGTGGAAGGAAGGATTAATGTTGAAGCTTATCCAAATCATCCCATGCCAAAAGCTTGCATTCCTAGTGAATAACATGCTCTCGGACAGGCGCTTTAAGGTATTCCTGAACGGACAATCTAGTAGATGGAGGACGCTAAATAAGGGCCTACCCCAGGGCTTTGTTTTGGCCCCATCCTATTTAAAATATATATATGACATGCCAGACACGAACTCCACGAAAGTCCTGTATGCAGATGAACTAGCATTAGTATTCCAGAGTAAAGACCTCACGCATTGCGAGCAGGTACTGACGAGTGACCTGATTAAATTAAGTGATAACTTTCATAAATGGAGACTTCAACCAAACCTGAATAAAACTGAGGTTACTGCATTCCACCTGAATAGTAAAGAAGCCCAAAGGTAGCTACATGTGACTTTTGATGGAATTGAAGTGCCACGTAACTGCAATCCGGTATACCTAGGTATCACTCTAGATCGGTCCTTGACATTCAAAGCTTAAGGCTTTGAAAGAAACTTGCCTCAAGAGTGAACTTGCTTCGCAAGATTGCTGGCAGAAATTGGGGTGCGGATGCCAATATCCTAAACTCTGCTACGCTCGCTCTTGTGTATTCTGCTGGGGAATACTGCGCGCCAGTATGGAAAAACAGCTCTCAAACAAAAAAGATTGATGTCCAATTTATGAAGCCATGAGGATTATCACTGGCACTGTCAGATCTAAGCCCATTCAGTGGTTACCTATTCTGGCTAACATTGCTCCGCAAGATTTAAAACGGAAAGCAGCTAACATAAAATTAATCAACAACATCAAGGATCACAAGAACTCTCCCTCGTATGATGCTCTACAGGATTCTCCAGCATGTCGTCTCAAATCACGAAAACCTCCCTGATGTGACACAGAAAGCACCAGTTCCTTCGATGTGACCTCCAAGTGGCTAGAACGCTGGAACGAACATCCACCGCACAACGCCCACCTCGCGCAAGATCTATCAAAGAAGGTTGAAGAATTTCATCTACCACGCTAAACCTGCTCGAGGCTAAACCGCATCAGGACTGGTCAAGGGAGGTGTGCGTTTCTTCCATCTTCTGACTGTGCTTGCGGGCGGAGGAGCAAACCATAAAACACATCGTCAAACAGTATCCGCTGCGAGCATTCTGTGGGGACTTGGAGAGTTTACATCAAGTGACAGAAAGTGTTCTGGACTGGATGTCAAATTTCGACATTTCCATTTACATATATACACTGTTGTATACTTGTAAAACCATACGATAAATAAATAAATAAAATTTCGAGATACACATTTTTTGTTCTGTGTTTCTGTGTTAATATTTGGGGCCTCCTAAGTTCAGCTATCCGAAGTTTGACTGCTTCTTTTTCTGTTCCAAATAATTAAAGTTTTCGACCCTCCCGATGCGTCCAATTCTTATCTTTTGTTCCTTAATTTCTTTCAATTTCTTAGACATGAATTTAGATTATTTCCTTGTGATATCTGTAAACCAAATGTAGCTGCAAGCTTTACCAAGATCTGTATTTGTTTAACTGCATCTCATTTTCGTGGGAAAGAGAGCAATATCACCTGCAAAAGCTAGTGCGTGTATAGTTACTCATGTAAGTTACCTCCCAACAGAAAGAATCATCAGTTTTTTTTTTTGTGTATTTTCTTCTAGTGTCTTCCTCAGTATCTTTTACAGAGTGATGTTGAATAAGATTTCACACAATCCGTTAACCCGTTCAAAATGTTCAAATGTTTGTATAGCTTATAGGACATAACTACGGGGTCATCAGTCCCTAAGTTTACAAACTACTTATGAAATAGCTTATACTAAGGACGCCACAAATAACCATGCCCGAGGGTGGATTCGAAACCCCGACCGTAGTGGCCGTGCAGCCTGTGACTGGCGTGCCGCAGTGCGCTCGGCCACCGCGGTCGGCCCGTTATCCTGTCTCAGATCGTTATGGATTGTAAAAGGTTCAGGAATCTTGCCTCGTAATTTCACTTTGGACTTGGTATCTGTCAATCTTTGCTTAACAATCTCTCTGTTTTTCCTATGAGTTCCAAATTCCTCCAGACTCCTAGTTAGGCTATCTCTGTATATTGAGTCATATGGTTTTCTGATATCAATAAACGTCGTAACATGTGGTTAGCCAGCATGTGTTCTGCTTAAGTTTTTCAAACGAATAATTTGTTTTGATCAGCTCTTCCCTTTTCTAAATCCACCTTCATAATCCCCTGGTTCCAGCCTTTTTAATAGTATTTTTGAAAGGACCTCGTATGGAGCAATTAAAGGAGTATTTTACGTATAATTGTTCACCTTAGATCTAAAAATTCAAATAAAATCAATTATCTGCATCAGTCACTCTATTTATTACTCCTACAACTCGTTTAGAGAGTTTACACTTTCATCTTCGGGTGGAACAATGGCTTTTGCTTACATTTATACTTCCAGGATCCAGCTGCTTCTTATTCGGGTTTCATTTTGAATTTATTCCAGTATGTATAACTCTGTAGATTTTCACAAACTGATATTTCAGTAGAACTACACACACTGCGCATGCTTATGAGGAAGGCCCGACAAACAGCATAGTTGTATAGGGTGCCAGGAAGAGCAATAAATGATACGCTTAGGTGCAGAAATGCAGCGAGGGAGACAGTCGTGTCAGCAATTTTCAGAGCCCGGGGTGTGTAGGAAGATATGGGTCACTTCCTCTTGTCCCTCAATGTTGAATGGCAAGTGGGAATATTGGTTTGTCACTCAAACGGTTTCGCATAATGTCGAGAAAAAATGCTGTCACAGAATTTTTGGTGCGGGCGCGCCCCTTTGACCACAAGCACCTTTTCTAGTCAGGTGTGTCTAGAGCGACTTAAATGGCAAAGTAAAATTACTTCTAGGAAATCTGCGTGACTGAGATTCATTTAAGTAGGAGTATGTCACCCTAGAAGGCAATATGCAAAATTATTGACCAATTCATAAACGACGAGGAACATATCTACGGGATCGTCGATAAAATTTGGTCAAGCGCACACATGATTCAGTCGCTTAGACAGGAAGCTGAAAGGATTTCTTTCAATTACAAGGATCTAATGATGTTCTGCAGTTTCAGTAATTTTTCGATATCACTAATCAAGTCTCTCAGCAGCAGTGCAATGGCTCCATGATCGCTATAACTACTATTTTAGTGAATAATATTTGAAGAAGATAATTCAATGTGAAAGTTTCTCGCTTCTCCTTCTCCATTACAAAATTTCCGTCTGCTGTGTGTTTGAACTTGTTCTAGCCGAATGCCTTTGTACAACGTTATGTTAATCTGACTGCGTATTTTAATTGTATTCTATGTGAATGTAAAGGTATTGCAAAACCTATCTGACGGCGATAATGAGATACAAACTGCTAATTGTTTCTGTATGAAAATGTAATAAAGTTAATTGTCTGAAAATTACTGATAATAAAAATCACCGTGTTAATAATTCTGGTCCTACAAACTTGTTTCTGACTGAACTAACAATATTTAACGGAATGTAACGAACACAATATTTATCAATGCAATTTAACTCAATGCAAACACTTGTTAACCTGAACACTGTATGAATAGCCCTACCCTGACATCTGTACATCATACTGACCTGTAAGCTTGACAAAAACTAATTCTTTCTTACCTTCACTTACTGCATACCAAACTGCTTCCTGCTGTACTAACTACTGGAAAACTACAGAAAACATCTATGGCACTTTTAATAAAAATGTGAGGAGGGATAAATTGGTAATCTGTTTAAGAAACTCGAACTAATTATAAAAAATGATATATCTGATTTATTTTCTAACTGATGTAACTTCATAAAAAATTACTAACAATGACATGTTTATGATTTTAATATCTTTCAGAGAAAAATATAACTCAGATATTTAATCTGCCTATAAAATTATTTTTAAACAAAGATAAACATTGCCTTACTGTTAATAAATTTAACTCGACTTACACAAATAATGTTACAACAATACCATATTTCAAGAACACTACCCTTGAAATTCCTACTTCATAAAAAACGCAATTTCAAAACTAGACTATTACAATAGATACTTTTCCTAACACAGAAAGGGGTCTCTAGCATGACTCGTGAGACCACAAGCTAACAGCAAGATCTTTCCCGACCGTTACTGTTAACATCAGTTCAGCCTAACAATGCGAAGTTGTGCCATAGAAACATACCAAGTATTTCATGAAAAACTTTACCTTATAAAATCTTCAAAAGATCATTTCTCCAACGTCGTTTATTACTTTTCGTCTCCATATCTTAAACAAACAGTTTGGCTCAGCATTCAAGTCTTAAAATCTCATCTCCTCGGCTATCCCGCCGGAACGACAACTACACACAACCACGGTCCCCACGCTTCTGCAATCTCATCCGCGCACCTAGCAAAGTCTACACCTCAATAATCGCAACCTTACTTCCCGGCAACAATACTATCACCGTCTCCAATATCGGCAGTACTGCCATCGAAAAATAAGCCTGCAAGCAAATATAAATGACCCATGCCTGACTAGCTTGACACTGGTCTCAAATTCGCGGTACATTTGAATATGAAAGGTACCTGCTATGGGAAGGTATACATTTCATATTCAGATGTACCGCGAATTTGAGGCCAGTGTCAAGCTAGTCAGGCATGGGTCATTTATCTTTGGTTGCAGGCTTATTTTTCAATGGCAGTACTATCTATATTGGAGACGGTGATAGTAATGTTGCCGGGAAGTAAGCCTGCCTGACTAGCTTGACACTGGTCTCAAATTCGCAGTACATTTGAATATGAAATGTATACCTTCTCATAGCAGGTATCTTACAAACGTTTTTGTTGGTGTGTCGCAATTTGATTCAGTTATCGTACCTATGTATCTCCATACATATTTAAAAACACGCACCACACTGCAAAGTTTGCACTGCGTGTCGTAATGTGTTCCTCAGCACTATTGAAGATTTTGCCCATTCGGTTGGGAAAAACTGAGTTAAGACTTTCATTTAAATTCCCCAAATATTTACGTAACAGTTTCGTGCCGCTTTACCGTCCTTTAGCAGCACGTCTTGGCATGCGTCGTGTGCACTTTGCGACGTCTGTTTCAGTGTGGATGAAGAAGCATCAGGTATGTAGTACTTTCACGGAACATATCAGGAAATATAGCTGAACATGTAGTATGTGCGTTCACCCAGGAAAGTGGCAAAAGTGTTCGTAGGAAATTCCAGTGCTGTAAGGAGCAAAAAGGGATTTCTTCACTATGTTGCTGTGCATTAGCGTAGGAATCCGATGGGTGTAGCTGGAATGCGAAATAAGTTGAGCAACGGATGCATTCGTGTTGCGTCTTCCCCGCGCAGGTATCCGCGGAGCTGGGCTTTCACCGACGTCACGACCCGCGCCATGTCTTCGCCGAGAGCATCCAGGCCGTCCCCGCAGATGCAGGAGGACCGCATCGGGCACGGCTTTCGAGATCCGTATCGGCGATTGCTTATGTTGTCCGCCAACTGACGGCTCCTCCGTGACGTCCGACAGAACTGCAACCGTGGGGACATTCACGAACCCCGAGAAACTGCGCAAGTTTTCGACTGCGATAGGAGAGCGAAACAAGAGCATTCACTTACCCAGCAAGGCTGATGTGTCACGCGTTTGAATTGTGCAATCGGACATAAACATCTCACTGTTCCCTTTTCAGGAGTACTAGATGTATGCGCTATCAAATGTACTGAACTGGAGTTGTCGAGTGATAACAAAGAAAGGAACTTATTCCGAAACTACTTCCATGTATCAAAGAAAACTAAAATAACATTCATGTACAATAGTTTGAATATTTTCAATACCACTAAAAATAATCTCATGATGAGACAAGTGTTCGAGTATCGTAAGCCATACATATCACCTATTACAAATTCTTCTTCTACGTTAGTGTCCAGTCCTGACGTTGGTTTGAAACAGAGTATATTTCTCTCTTCTGTCTGCCTTCTTATTCATTTATACGTATGTCTTACATCCAACATCATAACGGATCTGTTACATGTACGTCATCCTTGTTCGTTCTCAGTAGTTCCTTTGTTCAATACTCCTTCTGCTATTGTTCCAATTGTGTTGTGTTAGGATGTGTACTACAAGCTTGTCTCTTTTTTTTTTTTTTTCGGATGTGCCTAAACACAGATCTGGTATCCTGCACTCCTCTGAACACCTTTTCATTCGTTACTCTCTTTCTTTAGCTAAACTTCGTCATCCGACTGTAGCATCAAAACACAAGGGTTTGAAGCCGTCTTCTCTTTTATTTCTCCACATTCTACGTTTCAAATCTGTATTGCGCCACAATTTTCCTTATTTACAGAATGATGTTATTGCTAGTGAGTGAGGTATTACTCAAATTCGCCTGCTGTATGCTGCTCACAATTTCTTTCCGGCTTGTATCATACCTCGTGATATTGCTTCCCATACACGTAAATTCCTCTATCAGTTCCACTTTCTCTCTTCCAATTCTTGAAGGTTCCTATTCTACTTCAGTACTGTTTATCATCTTACAGCTTACCATAACTTTTGACATTTTCTGATCCATTTCATTCTGTACTCATTAAATAATCCCTCCCATTGTTCTGAGGACTTTCTCTCAATCTTCTTTTGATTTCATGAACACATCAGTGTAACACAACAAATCCTTTAATTTCTATTCTCAACTCAGTAGTTTCGAAAACTTGGGCGTCGGGATGTAAGCGTTGAATGGAAGGAGAGAAAGAGGACGTACCTAGGTCCCACCTTTTCTATTTTTTGCTTCTTGTTCCTCATGACAGTTCCTAATTTTGTAATTAAAATTGGCGACCTCAATTTTAGAATAAATACATATAAACTGAGATACAGTTTTCTTTCAGAGAATATCCTTTTTTCTATTTCCTTTGGATTTAGAAACGGCAGCACATTTATGAACATATAAAGAACAATCTCTACATGTAAAAATTTTCTGCTGCTTGATCTACGATTCAAAAACTCAAAAAGTTTTACACCGATTTAGCTCAAGGTTTGACACAAAGTAACAATTTTTCCACATAAAATTTATAGAAATTAATATATGAAGTATATTAAAATAAGTACTTAGAAGCGTGCGAGTATTCCAGTAGAACGTTGTGTCAAAATCTCATAGATTCCGTCAAGAGCATTAGGAGATATGTTGTAAGGAACGTCTACATTTACAAATGTAAATGACCGTTCGTTAATAATGTAAGGTATCCGAAAATTCTTTACAGATTGCATTGGAATTTTGACGCATTGTTCAAATGTTTGTAAAACTAAGGTATTTAACTACATTGATCATCAGTCCCTAGTCTTACAATCTACTTTAACTCAAGTATCTTATGCTAAGGACAACACAAACACCCATATCCGAGGGAGGACTGGAACCCCCGACGGCGAGCAACCATGTACTGCAGACCACGGCGCCTCGCAATGCTCGTTAATTCCACCACAATGTTGCCTTCGATTTCGCACATGCCTTTATGTTTTTCATTGTTTATATTCATACATTCATTGCTTTCAATCATATCCTGAAGAACATTGCAACCGATAAAATCGTTTCAGATATATGGTAAAGGAAAGAATGCAAAGAGAAAATACTGTCTCCACAGAATAATTACTGTTCCGTATTTTGTGTTTTATGAGCTTAATGTTTGACACAGTACACAACCCGCTTAAAATATGGTTTTTATTCGTTTTTTGGGCCAGTGATATACCCGACATACCCGCGACCAAGAGAAAACCTTTAATTTATGCAACCGGCAACCATGATTATAATTAACGATAGAAATGACATTGCTGACAGAGCTCCATCAATACCGTTTTTCTGATTCCGATAAAAGTTTGATAGTTTGACCTTCAAAACGAGAGAAATCTCACTCTCTACATAATAATTCCTAAGGTATATGACGGAGGATACTTTACAACAGACTTCCTATCTAGAGTTTTAATCAGATCTTGGCTGAATTTAAGTCCTTGTCTGCAAAGACTTTTATGGTACATAGTGCAGGATAGCTTACTCCAGTCTTCGGTGCAGTTTGACCGATCGCCGAAAAATTTGTCAGAATTTTCATATTCAGTGGAGAATGGAGACTGGCAAAGAAAGGAGGAAGGTAATCACAGAGGGTTGACTGGATGTATGGAGAACGGCAGGAAGCAGAGACAGATAGGGGGGAAGAAAAATGAGAGGTGGAGAGACAAATAAATATCGAGAAACAGAAAGAGCAGAGCGGTAAAGGCCGTGCTGTCTCGGGCGTCACTTTGCGGATCGCACGGTCCGTCGCGTCGGAGGTTCGAATAGATTAGATTAGTACTTGTTCCATAGATCATGAATACGACACTTCGTAATGATGTGGGTCGCGTCAGGTTAATGAAAGGTGCCTTTACAAATTATTACTTTGTGCTAAATATTACATGACACAATTTATTTTTATTTCATTTTTTTATTATTATTTTAATTTTTTCAGATTTACTAATTTATATCTAAAAATTCAATTATAAAGTAGAAGGAGTCGTCAATCAGTAATACTTTTAATTTATTTTTAAATGCTAGTTGGCTGTCAGGCTTTTGATGCTGTTTGGTAGGTGGCAAAACGACTTTTATGGCAGCATAATTCACCCCTTTCTGTGCCAAAGCTACATTTAGCCTTGAATAGTGAAAATAATTCTTTCTCCTAGTGTTGTAGTTATATACACTGCTGTTGCTTTTGAATTCGGTGGTACTGGTAATAACAAGTTTCATAAGTGAATATATATATTGTGAAGGTACTGTGAAGATCCCTAGCTCTTCAAATAAGTGTCTACAGGATGATCTTGAATGGACTCCAGCAATTATTCTGATTACACAGTTTTGTGCAATGAATACATTTTTACTCGATGATGAATTACCCCAGAAAATGAAGCCATACGAAAGCAGAGAATGAAAATAGTAAGCTAATTTACTGACATGTATATCACTAAAACTTGCAATTACCCTAATAGCACAAGTAGCTGAACTCAAACGTTTCAGCAGATCTTCAATGTGTTTTTTCCGTTTAACCCCTCATCAATGCATACACCTAAAATGTTTTAATATGCTACCTTTGCTTAAGATTTCTGATCAAAGTCTACATTTATTAATGATGTCATTACATTTACAGTATGTACTGTGTTTTATTAAATTTTAATGATAGTCCATTTGCTGAGAACCACTTAATGATTTTCTGAAAAACATCGTTTACAATTTCTTCAGTTAGATCTTGTCTGTCAGGTGTGATAACTATACTTGTATCATCAGCAAAAATCACCAGCTCTGCATCTTCATGAATATAGATAGGCAAGTGTTTCTCTTTGGCCCTTTCCCGCACATGCAGGGTCGGCACCAGCCCGGTATTCACCTAGGAGGATATGGAGAACCCCCTAAAAACCACATCCAGGCTGGCCGGCACTCCGACCCGTTTCGTTAATCCACCGGGCGGATTCGAACCGGGGGCCAGTACGCCTCCCCGTCTCGGAAAGTGGTGCGTTAGACCACACGGCCAACCGAGCGGGTAGAATGGCAAGTCTTTAATATATAATAAGAACAGCAGTGGGCCCAAGACCGAACCTTGTGGCACCCCATATTTTATTATTCTCAGTTTGAGGAATCAGCTGTGTTTTGCATATTATGTGAATTGCACTCTTCCTGTTAGATATGATTTAAACCATTTGTACACTGTCACATACCACAATACATTATCTAGAAGAATTCTAGGAGTCTTCCCTCAATCATGGGTGTGTCAGTTGTGTGTAGCAAAGTCACTTTAGGTGAGTTTCAGTAGTTTGTAAGTCTACGGACCGATGACCAGAGTAGTTTGATCCGTTATAATTACAAAGTTTTTAACATTTTTAAAGGGAGGCAGAGTATAGATGCAGGGAGAAGGGAGCGCAGGAGAGGATTAGAGTGTGAGATAGGAGATGTACAAGGGAGTGTGGATAAGGTGAAGAACCGAAATGGGGGAAGAGGAGCCGGAGATTGACAAAGGGCCTGGGGAAGAGGAGAGAGACAAATGGAGGAGGTAGGAAGAGAGAGCGAGAAAGGGAGGGGGATGATGAGGCAGACAAAGGGAGGGGCGAGGAGGAGAGGGGTAAAGAAAGGGGAGGAGAAGGAGGTTATTATGTATAGCCAATTCCCATATATATTAGTAATTACGTAGCATTTCCAGTTTCTCTGATTTAATAAAATTGAAAATCTGAAGTTATTCAGTAGATGTGAAATTTAAACAATATTAATTATTTACTGTAACTGCTCTTCCCAGGAATCAACCAAGGGATCATTTAATCATATCAAAATTAATATTCTTAAGGAATGTATATAATTAGGCCATGTAGGTAAGTAATTTTTAACACATTGATGGAAACTTGTCATGATATACCATCATTAAAGGAACGGAACTTGATTTGCAGGCAGTCGAAAGTTAAATCCTCCAAATTCTCCAATGTAACGAGAAACTTTAATATGATGGATGACCTGCAGGCCAGTGTTCAGACAACTTGAAGCTGGTTTCTGAAATTATATTTTATCTCGTTGGGGGAACACCTCTACTAAGTGACTCCAAGACAACGCTCCTTTCATTACTTGAGCCACCGTTCTGAAAATCATACACATCACCATTTTCGACTAGTTTCACTGTATAGTAACAACTTCTTATAGCGTTCTAAATCATACACAGATGATCCACTCATCTGTCAGCAGATTTTCAGATGAAAACGATTTTGAATACAGAAAATTTCCTTTAGACGGATAAGCTTCTTTCCATGAATCAGCACGGGTTTAGGAAACACCGATCGTGTGAAACTCAGATTGCCCTTTTCTCACATGACATATTGTGAGCCATGGATGAAGCGCAATACGCAGATTGTGTTTTTCTCGATTTCAAAAAGGCATTTGACGCGGTGCCACACTGCAGACTGCCAACGAAGATACGAGCGTATGGAATAGGTTTACAGATATGTCACTGCCTGGAAGACTTCCTAAGTAAGAGAACGCGGAACATTGATCTCGACGGCGAGTGTTCATCAGAGACGAGTTTGTCGTCAGGCGTGCCCCAGGGGAATGTGATAAGACCACAAATATTATCTACGTATATAAATGATATGATGGACAGAGTAACTTGTAATGTGCGGCTGTTTGCTGATCATGCTGTGGTGTACGGAAGGGTGCCGTCATTAATTGACTGTAATAGCATACAGGATGACTTAGACAAAATATCTAGTTGGTGTGAAGAATGGCATATGGCAGCTAGCTCTAAATGTAGAAAAATATAAGGTGATGCACATGAGTAGCAAAAACCATCCCTTAATGTCCGAATACAGCATTAGTAGTGCTGTTCTTGATAGAGTCGCGTCGTTCAAATATCTAGGCGTAATACTGCACAGCGATATGAAATGGAACGAACATGAAAGGACAGTTGTGGGTAAATCGGACAGCCGACTTAGATTTATTGGGAGAACAAAGAACGTAGTATGACGAGCAACCACAGATAAAATATTTGTACATAATTAAGAAACTTTCACACAGTTAAAAATTAGGTGTTAAAATTGTAATAGTCTGAATGAAAGTCCTTGGTCCACTTGAGCTGTTATTTTATTGGAGTCGTGAAGACCCGCTCTAACAGCTAGATTCGTTACTGGTAAGTTCGACCAATGCGCGAGTCTCACGGAAATGCTCCAGGAACTCAAATGGGGATCGCTGGAGGAAAGACGACGCTCTTTTCGAGAAATTCTGTTGAGGAAGCTTAGAGGGCCGGAATTTGAAACTGAGTGTAGAACAATCTTGCGTCTGCCTACTTACATTTCGCGTAATGATCACAAAGACAAGATAAGAGAAATTAGGGATCGTACGGGGGGATATAGGGATCCCTTTTCTCCTCGTTCTATTTGGGAATGGAATAGGAAAGGAAATGACTAGTAGTGGTACAATGTACCCTCCGCCATTCACCTTACGGTGGATTACGGAGTATGTAGGTAGATATAGATGTAATTGAGAACATGTTGGCCGCCGAGGTAGTGTCAATTTGAAAGACTTACACCAGGTCACTTTGCCACTTGAACTTATTATAATATTCGATTTTGCACGTTTTCTTGTTTCTACAACATAATTAACATCAGGTACTTTTTCCAGATTTACATAAGGCAATTGCGTGATATTTAAATGTTTAGTGTCCTTCATTTCATTATCATTCTGTTGATATATATATATATATATATATATATATATATATATATATATATATATATATATATATATATATATATATATATATATATATTAGTTGGTCTCGCAAAAATTCAGAAATGGCTTCAGCGTTGTTTTCTTCGCTGTAGTACATGGGTGGTGTAGAGAAAAAAATCCAAGGGAAAGACTGTAAAACCGAAAAAAATCTATATTGATACTTATGTAAAGGTATAAGGGTGGGGGGCCAATCGCCACTTCGTATTAGATCAGTATCTTATGCGCTACCGTACCGTTCACATGACGACGATGAAATTTTGTACACCTGACTTGCAAAGCAAGAAACCAGTACTGTACATAAAATATTTTATATGAGGCATGGCGTAGGATGGTTTACTCCGACATCAATCTACAATTGTGTTCAGATCTTGTTGAAATTTTTCACGCTGCATCTCCAAACTAAGAGAAATATCACTCTATACATAATGTTCCGTACCGTGCATGGCGGAGGGTAATTTCCTCCTGAATTCCCCACCTCTTCACTGATCGCCATAACATTTGACAGGTACATGTTGTACAGGGGAGGGAGGAGATAGATTGAAAGAGGGGACACGAGGAAATTGGCAGAGAGAGGGGACGAAATGATATTGGCAAAGAGTGGGGGTAGATATCGATAGAGACAGTGGGGATGGAAGGCTGGATAGAAGGGTAGGAGTGGGAGGAAAGGTGGTAGAGGAGGGGAAGCAGGCAGGGGTTGATAGGACGGGTAGGCAGACAGGAGGGAAGATGAGATAGAAAAAAGAATACTGGAATAAATAAATACCTGTGCAACACCAGTTTTCAGCCAGTTAATACAGAGAGGACAAGGAGGAAGGTAAGGAAACAGACAAAGGGAAGGTAATGGACTGAAATATTACGGGATGGGCTGTAACTGTACTGGAATAAATAAATACCTGTGCAACACCAGTTTCAGCCAGTTAATACAGAGAGGACAAGGAGGAAGGTAAGGAAACAGACAAAGGGAAGGTAATGGACTGAAATATTACGGGATGGGCTGTAACTGTACTGGAATAAATAAATACCTGTGCAACACCAGTTTCAGCCAGTTAATACAGAGAGGACAAGGAGGAAGGTAAGGAAACAGACAAAGGGAAGGTAATGGACTGAAATATTACGGGATGGGCTGTAACTGTACTGGAATAAATAAATACCTGTGCAACACCAGTTTTCAGCCAGTTAATACAGAGAGGACAAGGAGGAAGGTAAGGAAACAGACAAAGGGAAGGTAATGGACTGAAATATTACGGGATGGGCTGTAACTGTACTGGAATAAATAAATACCTGTGCAACACCAGTTTTCAGCCAGTTAATACAGAGAGGACAAGGAGGAAGGTAAGGAAACAGACAAAGGGAAGGTAATGGACTGAAATATTACGGGATGGGCTGTAACTGTACTGGAATAAATAAATACCTGTGCAACACCAGTTTCAGCCAGTTAATACAGAGAGGACAAGGAGGAAGGTAAGGAAACAGACAAAGGGAAGGTAATGGACTGAAATATTACGGGATGGGCTGTAACTGTACTGGAATAAATAAATACCTGTGCAACACCAGTTTCAGCCAGTTAATACAGAGAGGACAAGGAGGAAGGTAAGGAAACAGACAAAGGGAAGGTAATGGACTGAAATATTACGGGATGGGCTGTAACTGTACTGGAATAAATAAATACCTGTGCAACACCAGTTTCAGCCAGTTAATACAGAGAGGACAAGGAGGAAGGTAAGGAAACAGACAAAGGGAAGGTAATGGACTGAAATATTACGGGATGGGCTGTAACTGTACTGGAATAAATAAATACCTGTGCAACACCAGTTTCAGCCAGTTAATACAGAGAGGACAAGGAGGAAGGTAAGGAAACAGACAAAGGGAAGGTAATGGACTGAAATATTACGGGATGGGCTGTAACTGTACTGGAATAAATAAATACCTGTGCAACACCAGTTTTCAGCCAGTTAATACAGAGAGGACAAGGAGGAAGGTAAGGAAACAGACAAAGGGAAGGTAATGGACTGAAATATTACGGGATGGGCTGTAACTGTACTGGAATAAATAAATACCTGTGCAACACCAGTTTCAGCCAGTTAATACAGAGAGGACAAGGAGGAAGGTAAGGAAACAGACAAAGGGCAGGTAATGGACTGAAATATTACGGGATGGGCTGTAACTGTACTGGAATAAATAAATACCTGTGCAACACCAGTTTTCAGCCAGTTAATACAGAGAGGACAAGGAGGAAGGTAAGGAAACAGACAAAGGGAAGGTAATGGACTGAAATATTACGGGATGGGCTGTAACTGTACTGGAATAAATAAATACCTGTGCAACACCAGTTTCAGCCAGTTAATACAGAGAGGACAAGGAGGAAGGTAAGGAAACAGACAAAGGGAAGGTAATGGACTGAAATATTACGGGATGGGCTGTAACTGTACTGGAATAAATAAATACATGTGCAACACCAGTTTTCAGCCAGTTAATACAGAGAGGACAAGGAGGAAGGTAAGGAAACAGACATAGGGAAGGTAATGGACTGAAATATTACGGGATGGGCTGTAACTGTACTGGAATAAATAAATACCTGTGCAACACCAGTTTCAGCCAGTTAATACAGAGAGGACAAGGAGGAAGGTAAGGAAACAGACAAAGGGCAGGTAATGGACTGAAATATTACGGGATGGGCTGTAACTGTACTGGAATAAATAAATACCTGTGCAACACCAGTTTTCAGCCAGTTAATACAGAGAGGACAAGGAGGAAGGTAAGGAAACAGACAAAGGGAAGGTAATGGACTGAAATATTACGGGATGGGCTGTAACTGTACTGGAATAAATAAATACCTGTGCAACACCAGTTTCAGCCAGTTAATACAGAGAGGACAAGGAGGAAGGTAAGGAAACAGACAAAGGGAAGGTAATGGACTGAAATATTACGGGATGGGCTGTAACTGTACTGGAATAAATAAATACCTGTGCAACACCAGTTTTCAGCCAGTTAATACAGAGAGGACAAGGAGGAAGGTAAGGAAACAGACAAAGGGAAGGTAATGGACTGAAATATTACGGGATGGGCTGTAACTGTGCTGGAATAAATAAATACCTGTGCAACACCAGTTTCAGCCAGTTAATACAGAGAGGACAAGGAGGAAGGTAAGGAAACAGACAAAGGGAAGGTAATGGACTGAAATATTACGGGATGGGCTGTAACTGTACTGGAATAAATAAATACCTGTGCAACACCAGTTTTCAGCCAGTTAATACAGAGAGGACCAGGAGGAAGTTAAGGAAACAGACAAAGGGAAGGTAATGGACTGAAATATTACGGGATGGGCTGTAACTGTACTGGAATAAATAAATACCTGTGCAACACCAGTTTTCAGCCAGTTAATACAGAGAGGACAAGGAGGAAGGTAAGGAAACTGACAAAGGGAAGGTAATGGACTGAAATATTACGGGATGGGCTGTAACTGTACTGGAATAAATAAATACCTGTGCAACACCAGTTTTCAGCCAGTTAATACAGAGAGGACCAGGAGGAAGTTAAGGAAACAGACAAAGGGAAGGTAATGGACTGAAATATTACGGGATGGGCTGTAACTGTACTGGAATAAATAAATACCTGTGCAACACCAGTTTTCAGCCAGTTAATACAGAGAGGACAAGGAGGAAGGTAAGGACACAGACAAAGGGAAGGTAATGGACTGAAATATTACGGGATGGGCTGTAACTGTACTGGAATAAATAAATACCTGTGCAACACCAGTTTTCAGCCAGTTAATACAGAGAGGACCAGGAGGAAGTTAAGGAAACAGACAAAGGGAAGGTAATGGACTGAAATATTACGGGATGGGCTGTAACTGTACTGGAATAAATAAATACCTGTGCAACACCAGTTTCAGCCAGTTAATACAGAGAGGACAAGGAGGAAGGTAAGGAAACAGACAAAGGGAAGGTAATGGACTGAAATATTACGGGATGGGCTGTAACTGTACTGGAATAAATAAATACCTGTGCAACACCAGTTTTCAGCCAGTTAATACAGAGAGGACAAGGAGGAAGGTAAGGAAACAGACAAAGGGAAGGTAATGGACTGAAATATTACGGGATGGGCTGTAACTGTACTGGAATAAATAAATACCTGTGCAACACCAGTTTTCAGCCAGTTAATACAGAGAGGACCAGGAGGAAGGTAAGGAAACAGACAAAGGGAAGGTAATGGACTGAAATATTACGGGATGGGCTGTAACTGTACTGGAATAAATAAATACCTGTGCAACACCAGTTTCAGCCAGTTAATACAGAGAGGACAAGGAGGAAGGTAAGGAAACAGACAAAGGGAAGGTAATGGACTGAAATATTACGGGATGGGCTGTAACTGTACTGGAATAAATAAATACCTGTGCAACACCAGTTTCAGCCAGTTAATACAGAGAGGACAAGGAGGAAGGTAAGGAAACAGACAAAGGGAAGGTAATGGTCTGAAATACTACGGGATGGGCTGTGACTGTACATCCAATTTCCGTACATAACTGCAAATTTCGAAGCAATGCCGTGGTCGGAAGAGTATATATAAAGTAATGACCATCACTGATCCGTTCCCCAATGAGGGTGCTCGCGATACTGAAACTTTTACAGGAATCGAAAAGCGTGAGAGTGAATGATATGAGCATGGATCTACTTCAGTTATGAGTGCATAGGCTGAATATTTGGGTATGGCAGCAGGAGTGCAGGGCTAGTCCGTGCAGGTGACGTAGTGTGCGAAACCCAGCAAAGTTCCATACACACCCATAAGACTCATTGCTGCTGGATTTCGGAACGGAAATATTAACGCGAAGAAGTGTGGCCTGTGAGCAGTGAACGAAAAGGCGGAGAATCAAACTTAAAACATTATTTGATATGAAGCTGAAATTTGGGAAGATAACTACCTGAAATGAAAATTCCTTTTCAATATTACGCATTGAGTTACCGCATTTGACACATATCTTCGTCTATAGATCACAAGACAAAGATTGATTAATTTTAAGCAAAAAATTAGAGAAAAAAAGCAATGACAGTTAAAAGGTCTGTGAAAAGGAAAATACTACTGCTCTTAGTAATTTAAGGTTAAGTCTCATACGTTATGTCGACTACCGCCTGCAAAAGTTGTTCAAAAAATGTTCAAATGTTTGTTAAGCTTATGGGACTTAACTACGGGGTCATCAGTCCCTAAACTTACAAATTACTTATGAACTACCTTATACTAAAGACGGCACAAATATCCATTCCCGAGGGGGGATTCGAACCCCCGACCGTGTGGCCGTGCAGACCGTGACTGAAGCGCCTCAGTCTCCTCGGCCGCGGCCGGCTGGAAAAGTTGGTTAGACGTTTAAGCAATGTAAATGAGTGGAATTCCTGGGCCTGTTGTAAAGCAACATTTGACCTTTACTGATAATTGGATTGAAAGTGTATATTTCCCTATCATGCTGAATCTGCGTACCTTTCACTGTCGAAGCTGTTGCTCTGCAGTAGGGAGCTGCTGCCTCCGTAAACATACATCTTCAGGTACGCTGAAGTGTTGGTGGTACCAAGTCTGTCGTCTCCTGCCTCTATTGGTCGATTATTTGTGCCATAAAACAATTGTGCTTACATTTAGTGTCCCCTACTTTTAATGTATTATTTGATGTAGCACACAAAGAAGAGAAAGCTAACGAGTGGGCTGTTTTAAGCTCCTCTTGTCGCTGTATGCCTTTTGTCACGGCAAACAAGTTAGGAATGCGACTCCGCGAAATCAGTTTCCTGATTCCTTCCGCAAGATACGCTGAGTTACGCTATGCGACGCTCGCACTGCCAGAGCACCTACGCCGCCTGTTTAATGAAACTGTATTTGTAGCGCACGACGGCAGTAGTGAATGTGGCTCCCATTGCTGCGCTTACGATGCCTCGCAGGTCGTGACGACCGCAGCTATTGTGCAGAGCCCGCCATGGGCACAACGCACGGCGCTCGCCGCTAGCGGTTCGTGATGTCCAGCTGGTCAACAGAGCCGGTCAGCGACTGACACCTGACCCGTGCAGCGTGCCTCAGACCTGTGCGGAAAATGGAGCACAGTTTCTATTATTACCGTAAGACGCGAAGACGCCCGGCACGTCATTGGACACACAGAGGTTACAACTCTCAAAATGCAAAGGGAGGGGAATGGTGCTTTACTAGCGGTCTTAGAGACTAGGGCAGAAATTATCATTCTTTTCGCGCGCCTTCACATTTCCTTAACACTGAATAATTTTCATTTATTCCTTTGTATAAGAATGTACTAGCTGAAAACCCGGCGTTGCCCGGATATTTATTTATTTATTCCTGCCATTTTTCAGCTATATATTCATTTGTGTAAGGGCCATACGACTGTGAAATCTCTTGTGAATACAATTAGTAGTAAAGAAGTAATAGATTAAAACTTGGTGCGTGATGGGGCGGTTTTCCATGCACCTTACTATTTATGCGCTCATATCTCTTGAACTGCGTGTCGTACTGTAACACAATTTAGAAGGTACATTAAACTATATGCCTGTATACTGTTTGTGAAATTTACTGCGGCTACAATTTGTGGTGTAGAAATTATAAATTTTAACGTCATACCGAATGCCGTAGTTTTAGTCCATAATCAACGGAACCTTACTGTTTATGTGCTCATATCTCATGAACTACGTGTCGGAATGTGATACAATTTAGAAGCTACATTCAACTGTATATGTGTATACTGTCTGTAAAATTTTCTGTCTCTACAATTTGTAGTGGTTAAACAGGAATGGCTAGAGGAAAAATGCAAAACCGTATAAGAATATGTAACTAGGGGAAAGTTAAATAGATGTGATTAGAGAGTAGTAAAGTAGAACTTCTAATGAATGTATCTGAAGGTGCACTGATTTAACTATTTGCAAGTGACGGTTTAATTTTCGTTCCATGCAAATCACATTCGTAAAAATCAATTGATATTCAGTACAATACAAACGGCAAAAGTATTTCATACTATCACTCATCCTAGGAGAAAGACAATGATGTAAGTAAACAAAGCGTTCGGAAACAGCTCGGTTGTAAATGTTGTAAGTCATTACAAACCATACTGCAAAGTATTGAATATAGTAATATGAACCTCAGTGTAAACCCATTGTGAGAATAGAATAGTCACATAAAATAACAAGAAGAAGGATAATATGGGTTGTAGTGATGGAAGTAGGCAGTAATAAGTGTACATAATACACGGATAACCAATGTGTTTGGTTGGCTGAAATTTGCAAGAAGCATTTTTAACAGTTAGTAGAAAGGTGGGGTTATCCACCAGAAAATCCATGAAATCAAAACTTTTTCTCGCTGCGAAATCAACCAGCTGATTAAACAGGGTGCCTCTAACTACTGATATTTTAATTTACTTGTGTCACCAGTCATTGAAATATTTTATGAATTGCTGAAATGTATCAAACTTAACAGATGAACACATACTATCAAATGTTCGTCCAATTTCCCTTTTCCCTGCATTCTCAAGAATTGATTGCACTTTAAAGCATGGTAAAAAGTAGGCATCGTTTTACAGAACGAGACAGTATGTAACTCTGGTGTAGAGAAGTCTACCATAAAATCAGTTTACCCAAAGAGTGAGTAGCATTCGTGAAATGTTGAAAACTGGCGACAATTTTTTTTAACAACAGTCATCAATGTCAATATAACAACTAGATAGAGTATAATGGGGATAATTTTATATGTGGTACCTTAATCTGTAGATTACTGACTGTATTGATTAGTTTTTTCTCTATGTGTTAAACTGTATTTCCAGAAATACACCAGAAACTTCATGACTAGACGTGGACTGCATGGTCGCATCCGTGCGACGAAGTGAACTACGCCTGTCAGTATAGACTACTTGTTTTGCTTCCAGGTATAAGAGCTAGTCTACAGAGATCCCGTCGACAAAGAAGAATTTACAAGAATCACAGGAAGAGAATCAAGGATGCCAGAAATTTGTAGCATTTTTTTTTCTTTTTTTTGGGGGGGGGGGGAGGCTTTCATTTAAATTTAATGGGGTGCTTAGAATCTGTGTTCAGACTGGGAACGAACTGGAGTTTTCTGTTTACAAAGAAGATTTTATATCCACTATGTCACCTTGACACGGTGGTTATCGCAGCTGTACTAACTACCCTACATCAGCAGTGAGGAATTCAATTAGCGTCATATGCCATGGCAGTAACTTCGGCTATGACTACTATTGGATTTTCTCATACAGAGATTTGAATTTAGGCTCTAATTACCAGCAAACCAATAAATATTTCGCGTAATAAGTAACAGCAATATTTTTCTTGTTTTATTCTCCATTAGGCTATATGGAGCACTTTGTTTTCAAATTTCAAAGTGCATCTATAGTAAGGGTTTGTACTCGTCTGATGTTAATGAAATATTATGAGATTATAGGTACATATATTGGTAGTAGCTACCCCAAGTTACAGATTTTTTCAATCTCCTTGAAAAAAGTTCTTGTTCTTTCGTCCAGGCCAGGTTAAACGTATGTCGGAAAGCTTGAGTTTGCTTTGATGGTATCTCTCGTTATTCCAAGAAGCTACAGCCAACTTCGCGATAATACAGATTTTATACAGAGTAATATGGAAGACTGATTTTGTGTTACTTGGACCGTGATATTAGCAGTGGACGTGGTAGTGAAATTACGTGCTACGTTGCCGCTATCAAGTATAAGATTCGCCTCTCGGAAGGAACGCAGCGTTTTTAGTCATCAGAAAGCGGTAGCTTTGCTATCTATTTCACAGCCGTACACACACTAATCACAAGGTCCAATACGGTCGCAAACACCCTTAAATATTACTCTTCGTAAAAGAAAAATTCTGGGTGACCCAAAAATTCTTTAATTTTAGATATCCATTACAAACGTATCTACCTATAACCTATTAAAATTTTATTAATATGGGACAAATACATGTCAAGCTGTTTACATGAACAGGGAACAGTTTCTGGTGAACAGGCCAAAATCGCACAATCTATACTACAATATAAAAAATGTATTTATTTAAAACTAGATAGCTCCGTGTATCGCAACGGAGAATAAAACAATAAACAACACGAAAAAATTCAAAAATTTCTGCGATAAGCCTGTTGGTTCGCTGGTCATTAAAACATAAACTTGAATCTCAATTATAAATAATCTTATAGTAGTTCTACAAGATCCGGAGAATACGTTGATTAAATATTTCTTTCTTGAAACAAACTTTAATAAAATATACGTTAAATATCCATTACAAAAGGGAAAACCTATTGTAGTGCGCCTTCTTCGCGGGTTAGCTGCGTTGTCATTCTATCAAAACCCAAATCCTCGTGGTATCTCCACAATGAAACAGTATATTTTTCCAGCGATAGGAGAGCCAAGTTGCTGAAACTAATTTGCCCTCGTGTTGCCTGTAAATATGATGTAATTATTTTTCAAGGATGAAAATGTGAAATTCAGTTCACATTATTTATAAACCTCAATGAACAAAACATCAAGGCGATATGATTTAATATAAATCGAAGTAGTTTTGAACAAAACTTGTTAGAACATTCTTGAAGTGAATGTAACACAATATATCAAAAGATGTAACATATGGTACTCTAAGTTCACAAACTATATTTATTAGAAAATTTTTATCGTTATTTCGAAAATGTTTGGATCCAGTAATGCCTGAAATTTCATTAGTCTCTGTGAATCAATTCTCAATTAAGTTTGAGTTATTAATTTGGCCAGGACTTCGCAGAAAATCCTTAAAACTCAGAACGGGTTTCAGCTTTATGATCTTCTTTCTAGGCCTTTCTTCGTTGTCTTCATCAGCGACGCTCGTAGTTTCTGCAATACTTCATCAAATGTGTGTCTAATATTTTGAAGTGTGGTAAAAATTTGCTTTCTAGTATAGGAATATAGGAAAGAATCTATAAATTTCGAGAGAGAATATAGCATGCTCGCAGAAACAGACAACACGCGAAAAAGGTTAGTTAAAAGCAAGGAATTCTAACATACTAAGTTTACGCAAAAGCTGAAGGCCACTCTCCTGTATTCTAACTTGAGAAAAACAAGACACAAAAATGATTACCAGATTGAAAATACGAATACTAAATTTACACTAAATTACTCCAGTTCTGAAAAATAAGAAACACTTCGCCTCGCATAGCAAAAGAATTACTTAAGAAAAACTCTCAGTATTAACCCAGGAATGCCTGATTACAAATAAAGTACATTTCTAACAGCATTCCATCCCCTCAGCATGATTCGACGAAGTACTCACATCGGCGGTCGCAGCAAGGGTCTGGTCAAAGGTCACGCGCAGAGCGTTCCCTGGCAGTAGTGGATGTTAAGGTGCTTTCAAGGTCTACAGTCTACCAACTCTCGCTACCTGAGAGAGATAATACCCTCTACTACTGTTCCAGAGAGGTCTCTTTTGTTACCTCTTTGGTCCATGATTACGTTGGTACCACACTAAGGACAAGCAACCTCGCCATCTTATAAGGGTGTCTCTATGTAGCAGACGTCAGTGCAAACGACATACGAAACCATGCGTCTTTAATTATAGTAAACGAGGCCTAACGCGCGAAGCGGCGCCTGTAAGCCATTGCGTGGCATTCAGTCTATGTTAAAACCAACCTTCCACATTCATACGAACACACAAGTTCAATCACACGGGTGGAAACTTATATAAACATGGAACATTGATCATTAATAAGAGAGTATAATAATTGATGTACAGATAAACAAAATTAATGGTGGAGAAGAAGTTTAGAGTAATGAAAGTAGTACAGTTCAAAAATCAAAATGGAACACGAGCACACATTCAGTGGACGTGTTTCACTGTGCTCAATTGATTCAACACCGGAAGCGACCATAGGCTAGTTCGTGCGACATTCTAATTCATTATCGGATTTGAACAATCAAAAATCATAAGAAAACACTTCTACAAAAGCGGATGATGCAGTAAAACAGGATGTATTATTTCAGAAAATGTTATCTCAGAAACCAGGCCCATCAGAAGATCTCAAATCCCTTGAAGAAAACAAACTCAACAAGCATCGAAACTGCAGTAAATAGACTTCAAATCCAGAAATCTAGGTAGAACAGCAGACATTTACTCAGTACCATACAAATAATCGTAGAAAGGGAGAAAACGGGCAGTCAAACTGTAGAATATACAACTGTTAATAAGACTATCCGGAAAGAAATTTTAAAAAATTAAAGAAAATTTAACAGTAACCTTATAATAAAGACGATAGAGAACAGAGACAATCCTGTCTACAGGAGTCCACAAATTGTAAAGCTCCAAAACTAGAAAGGACAGATAGGCACAGTTAGATACGATATTGTAAAAATTATTACAGACTTTTACCAAAAGCTTTCTACCACATCCATTGGTATACCTCCTGGATATAAACAGATAATTGTGGACGATACATACGAAGAAACGCTAGAAGTAATCATTGCTACAGTTCAAAGCCCCTGGTGAGGATATGATAACAAATGAAATTCTGAAACTAGGTGGAAGCAACCTAATGAGGAGTCTAATCAAAAAATGCATCAACACTGGGAGAATACCAGAAACATGCACAAATGCAGAAATGGTACATCTTTTCAAAAAGGGCGATAAGGAAAATATGGAGAAGTAGCACACAATTAGTTTATCACATCTATACAAATTCTTAACTAAAATCATAACAAACCGCGTAGTAAGGGAACTCGATTCATTCCAATCTGTGGAACAAGCAGGATTCCGAAAAGGTTTTTCGACTGTAGATCGTATCCAGGCTATTCGCCTTCTTCGTGAAAAACAAAGCTGAATATAACAACAGGATTCATCTCGCCTTTATCGTAAAGCTTTCTACTCCATGGAGATCTGCCCAATCATGACGCCCTTAGAAAAAATCCTGGATAAATGAAAGTTACATAAGGCTCATGAAATACATTTACGAACATGTAACTATAACAGAGTGGATGAAGAACATATCACCAGTAATATGCCAGTCTCAAAGGGAGTTTGTCAAGGGAATGCCGTATATCCGGAACTATTCACCCTTGCATTGGAGGATATATTCAAGACACTAGTTTGGAATAACAAAGGAAGAAAAATCAATTACCAATTACAGCCTTCGATCTGGATACTATGTCTCTGACGAAGGAAAGTACACTCAAACTAACGTGCACTCAACGAGCCATGGAGCAGCGGATGCTATGAATCAGCCGCTGGGACAAGATACGATCAGAGGTCATTGGAAAAAGGACCAGGGAAAGAGACGTTCTAGAAAGAATTGCACGACTGAAGTGGCAAAGTGAAGGGCAGGCCGCGGTGACCGAGGGGACTAAGACGCTTCAGTCACGGTCTGCACGGCCACTACGATCGGGGGTTCGAATCCCCCCTCGGGCATGAATATTTGTGCCGTCCTAGTTCGTAAGTAGTTCATAAGTAGTTTGTAAGTTTAGGGACTGATGACCCCGTAGTTAAGTCCCATAGACTATACAAACATTTTGAACATTTTCAAAGTGAAGGACATATATCTCGACATGATCACAGTAGGTGGACACACATAATTGTGTACTGGAGACCATGGGACCACAAAATAAGAATTAGAAGACTCCAAAACACATTACTGGTACCAGGTGGCTCAAAATCGAAGATAATGGAAACAATTGGAAGAGGCCTATATCATGCAGTATATTGAGATGGATAAAGACATCTGCTCATACTTATCGTACTTATTTAAATTAAAACACCTTTTACACGTTTGAGTATGTCTGTTGTGCACACGACATAAATGGGTATGTGTCAGAGTAGGACTTTCCTGTTTACCTATCACTAAATTATCCTCGTATTTTATTTGCGAGAATGGTCTTATCACTATCTGTTTAATTACACACTTCTCATCCATTTTCAGGAATTACTATTAACAATTGTCCAGGTACACTGTATTTCTTGTGGTCTTCAATCCGCAGACTGGTTCCATGCAGCTCTCCATGTGCAATCCTCTTCATCTGAGAATTCCCATTTACGCCAACCTAGATCGATTTCAATCAGTTACTGTATTCGTCCCTCGGTGCCCCTCTATGACTTTTACCCAAACACAACTTTCTAATGCTAAGTTGATGATTCTTCGAGGTTTCTGAATATGTCCCACCAACCTATCCCTTTTGTTAGGATATGCCACAAACTATTTTTCTCCCCATTTCTGTTGAGCACCTCCTAATTAGTTACGTGATCTACCCATCTAATCTTCATCATTCGTCTGTAGCACCACATTTCTATCACCTTTTTGTCTCAACTTCTTATAGTTCACTTTTCACTTTCATACACTGCTATACTCGAGAAAAATGCTTTCGGAAATGGCTTCCTAACGTTCAAACTAATTTTGGGTGTCAACAAATTCCAAACTAATTTTGGGTGTCAACAAATTCCACATCTTCAGAAACGATTTTGCCGGCCTCAGTGGCCGAGCGGTCTGCGGCACACCAGTCACAGTCTGCACGGCAGATACAGTCGGGAGCTCTAATCTCCCCTCGGGCATGGATGTTTGTATCGTCTTTATAAATAATAATCTAGTTCATAGGTAGTTGGTAAGTTTAGGGACTGATGACCCCGTAGTTAAGTCTCATAAGCTAAACGAACATTTCAACATTTGAATTTGAAACGCTTTTATTCCCATAGACATTCTAAATTTTAGTGGTACACAGTACACTAAGAAATAAATTACACTAATACCACCGTTGAGAATCATAAGAAACACTCTAACAATTACATTTGTTGCTTTAAACTGAACGTGCTTTGCGGAGTTCCCCGAGGTCGAGTTGTGTCCGTTCGGCACATTTCGGAGACACTTTTGTATATCTACGTGAGATTCATTAGCCTTAGCGTACTGTCTCCCGTATAACCCGCCTCAGCCCTCTTTCCCCACACCCTAACGAAAATTGATGCAGTAATCGTCAGAAGCTCCGTTCTCCCCACTATTCGATGGTAAACAACGGGACATACGCCACCCTATGCGCTAATACGTCAGGAGGTAATTGACTGGTATTGCAAATATTGTTAAAATTACTTATTAATTTCTGGTTTACTTTAGATATAGGTATGATAGCCTGCAATATACGCCAGTGAATTCAGTCACATGTCACTGTTTTGTACGCGCTTCCATATCAGACGCCCTTTACGAATACTCCTCAGATGCCGTGGCGGAGCGCATTGAGACGCTATGCTGCGTTCACCATCGGGAGTTCGAATCCCCCCTCGGGCAGGGATGTTTGTGCTGTCTTTAGTATAAGGTAGTTCATAAGTAGTTTGTATGTTTAGGGACAGATGACCCCGCAGTTAAGTCCCATAAACTTCACAAACAACAGAAGGACAACGGAAAGACCTGCAAATGAGAGAGGAAGGTTTGAGCTAGCGACATCTGACAAAAAATTAAGAGGCATCACTTTCTGAAAGACCATGGTAGATTTTCTATTTATGGAGGTAGGTTCATAGAACTGATGTAGATACTAGAATTTGGGGTTGTATAAGAATTTTTATTCCTAATTCTATACAAAATAAATACAAAGACAAAAAAATAAATTTGTTACTGGAAATTGATCATAAGGTTCAGATGCAAAATTTCAGAATACATCAGAAAGCCAGTGTGTACATTACTTATACACTGTTATAGCGGACATCTGTCAATGTTTCTAACATTTTAATCTAAAACTGCAACAGCGGAAACATTATCGTCGGCCTATGCGGATTTAATGATATTTAGAAACAGCAGAAACAGTATGAAAATGTATCACTCATTTGTCGCTGCTCATTTTTGTGGTTAGATCATAGCGCGTATACTATCAAACCGTATCTCATCATTGACAAGAAATTTTACCTGAAACCCAGTGCGGAGTTAGACCAAGAAGAGGAACACCAAACATGATCATCACAGCACAGAAAATATTAGAAATATCTCTTGAGTATCACAAACCACTTTCATAGACATGGTAAAGACACTTGACTCTGTTGACCGCGATACTCTGACGAAACTCCTTGCCCTTCACGGCTGACCTAAGAAGTTCGGAACGTTCCTCAGACTGCTTTGCTCTATGACGACATGACAGTCTCATTGATAACAAATGGAACCACTGGAGACCCAATTGAAGTTTTAACAGCATGAAACAGCGCTGTGTGATAGCGCCAACAAATTTGCCAATATACATTTCAACTCTATTAGAGCTAGTTGAAGATACGATGCCTCCAGGAATACAAATCACATACAGCATGGATGGCAAGCTGCTTAGCCGCGGTGGAGCGGCCGAACTATCTAGACACCTTGCCGCGAAGCGTGCGGTTGTTTGCCGTCGAGCATATATATATATATATATATATATATATATATATATATATATATATATATATATATATATATATGTGTGTGTGTGTGTGTGTGTTGCCCTTAGGTTAGTTTAATTACTTTAAGTAGTTTGTAAACTATGCAAGCTATGGACTAGTAACGACTGGCCGCGGTGACCGTGCCGTCTGCTGCGCGCCAGTCACAGTCTGCACGGCCACTACGGTCGGGGGTTCTAATCCCACTAGGGCATGGATATTTGTGCCGTCCTTAGTATTAGGTAGTTCATAAGTAGTTTGTAAGTTTAGAGACTGATGACCCCGTAGTTAAGTCCCATAAGCTCTACAAATATTTGTTTTTTACTAATAACAAATGAAGTTAAGTCCTATAGATTCACAAACATTTGAACTTTTTTTTTTTTATTTTACTTCAAGTTGTTTAACCTACGCAGGCTCAAGGCTTATACCAAGACGTTCTGGCGGAGTTGATGAAGACTGCTGGAAAGTAGAGCTTTCAATTTACAGCATTGTTTCCAGGGTGGATCGGTATCGTCTGGTTTGCAGCCGAGTGGAGGGCTCTGTGACAGTCATGGTTCGACCTGCGTTATCGGGCGGGAAATTGTAGGGATCCTCTTGACATATCAGTGGTACACTACACAAATGTAGCAGCTAATCGAGGTAGCAGAAAAAGGTTCAAAGGTTTGTAATTCTATCGGAACAAACTGCGTGGTCATCAGTCCGTAGCTTACAAACTACTTAAACCTAGGTAAACTAACCTAAGGACAACACACACACCAATGCCCCAGGGAGGACTCGAACCTCCACGGCGAGCAAACCGCGCGCTCCGCAGCGAGACGCTTTAGACCGCTCGGCTACTCCACCGCGGCTACCGAGGTAGCAAAGTATTTGTGGAGTGCAAGGGCGATTTTTTTTTTTTTTTTTTTTTTTTTTTTTGTAGTTTGAGGCTAGACGATAATTGTGATGAACACTCGTCTGTCGATATACAGACAGTGAAATCAGGCCTCATTCATAAGGACTCTTCAAGTGTCAAAATATAAACAGCAGATTTTCAAACTATTCGAATTTACTGCATTACAGGAATGTTGTCGCGCTCGAAAAATCCTCGGGACTGATAGTTGACTGAATCCCCGTGTTCGAAGCTCCAAAATATTTAGCGAAGAATGGGATATATATTGTCGCGTTGCAATGGAAGCAGGCTTGACTTCGAAGGCAACTAAACACAGCACTTATACTGAAAGCACGCTTATTACGAACTCAACATACATGCAGCACTGACTGCCTCTCAGACAGAATTTACCAGAAATTAGAAGAACAGTTAACATAAGAAACAAGTAGAATTTACAAGTGAACATAAGAAAGATATAGAACCTTCTGGAATTGTAAATTACAAAGAAATAAATTTTTGCCGGTGGGCGGGATTGAACCGGCAACCTGCTGCTCCGCAGTTCGTTACGCTGTCCCCTGCACCACGCCGACAGTTGGTGTTCCTGGTCTGTCGCGGCATTGCTCCCACTCCTGGGGAAACAGCGACCCGCTGTTATGATCCCTGTGGAGCCAGCTGCAATGTCCTGGATCTTGACCGTGTCATGGGTCCTCTGTATGACAGTTCAAGAGAATCCTTCCCTTCTCCGCGATTATCGACGACAGACGTTCCTGTCGTGGCTTCATCAGGAACATTACCGTCCTTAAAGTCCTTGAACAAGAAGCCATTGTCGTCTACCTGCTCTTCAGGATCGTAGTAAGGCTTCATGCGCAGGACGTGAACAATGTCTCTTCGTTTTCGACGTTTCGACGACGGCTCATAATCCTCAATTTCGTATGTGACGTCTGTCAGGCGGCGTATGACACGATACGGACCAAAGTACCGCTTCAATAACTTTTCTGACAGTCCGACCTTCGGTACAGTGGTAAAAATCCATACTAGATCTCCTGGGCTGTACACAACAGGTCGGAGCTTGTCGTTATACCGCTGACGGTCCTTCTCCTGGGCGTCCAGTGTCCGTATGCGAGCCAGCTGTCTTGCTTCTTCGACCTTGGTGATGAGCTGTTTAACATAGTCATCCTAAGTGTCGTCCGGTTGGAACGGGAACAGTGTATCTATTGTCGTCTCAGCTTCAAGGCCATGGAGTAGGAAAAACGGAGTGAAGCCTGTGGTGTCTTGTCTTGCGGTATTGTAAGCAAATCTCACGACTGGCAGAATTGTATCCCAATGCTTCTGCTCAACATCGACGTACATCGACAGCATGTCGGCTAAAGTTTTGTTAAAACGTTCCGTAAGACCATTTGTCTGAGGATGGTATGCAGTTGTCATTCTGTGGACAATGTTGAACCTCCGGTACTAGTTTTGACTGGAATACTTTTCCACGATCAGATATCATGACACGTGGTGCTCCATGCTTCAAAATAATGTCTTCTACAAGGAATTTTGCGATCTCTGGAGCTTCTGCAGTCGGCACAGGTTTGGTGACAGCGTAGCGTGTGAGGTAGTCAGTGCAGACTATTATCCAACGGTTACCGGTTGTCGACTTCGGGAACCTCCCTAAAAGATCGATCCCAACTCGATGGAACGGAGCTGCTGCCGGCGGAATCGGTACGAGATGTCCTGGAGGTAATTGCGGCACATGCTTCCGTCGCTGGCACTCTTTACGGTGCTTGACAGATCGGTAGACCTTTCCAGTAATACCTGCGTCTGATTCTGTCTAGGGTCTTCACGAATCCCAGATGACCGGATATTGGAGCATCATGAAAATATTTGAGAATAGCTGGCTGGAGATGAGCTGGAACAACAAGTAGCCATTTGGGGCCCAGTGGATCGTAGTTGCTCTTGTACAATGTTCCGTTTATAAGTTGGAACTCTCCATTGGCCGGTGCTCCTTTCTCCAAGGCCTCTATCATTTTTAATAGTGTTGGATCTTCTCTCTGTTCAGCTGTAACGTCATCTAATTCAGTGAGAGCCGAAATTTCATTAATGCTGTTGTGTTCCACTAATGGATTCCTCGAAAGGCAGTCGGCATCCTTGTGTTTGCGCCCGTTCTTGAATACCACTGTGACATCATATTCTTGGAGTCTTAGTGCCCATCTTGCTAGTCGACCTGATGGATCCTTCAAGCTAGTCAGCCAACACAAAGAATGGTGATCTGTCACGACGGTGTATGGTTTGCCGAATAAATACGGCCGGAACTTGTTGATAGCCCAGATAACCGTGAGACATTCTTTTTCAGTTGTAGAGCAGTTTATCTCGGACTTTGAGAGTACTCTTGACGCATAGTCTATCACTTTTTCGGCACCTTCCTGAACTTGTACAAGCACTGCACCAATCCCATAGCCACTGGCGTCTGTGTGAAGTTCCGTTTCTGCATCCTCGTCGTACAAGGCTAGCACTGGTGCGGAAGTTAGAGCCTACTTAAGTGCCCGGAAAGCTCTTTCGTCTCACCCCATTAAAATTTGGCGTCTCCCTGCAGACGTTCTTGTAATGGACGTGCATTGTTACAAAATCCTTTTATGAAACGTCGGTAGTATGAGCACAGCCCGAGAAAACTTCTCACATCACGAATGTGCTGAGGAGTTGGAAATTCTGTGACTGCCCTTACTTTATCTGGATCAGGACGAACACCATCTCCGTTGACTAGGTGCCCCAGGATTTTTATCTCTTTGGCGACGAAGAGGCACTTCTTTGGATTGAGGCGGAGACCTGCAGCCTGAACACACTTCAACACAGTTGACAGGCGACTCAGATGTTCTTCAAATGTTTTCGAAAAAACGACAATGTCATCTAAATAGCAGAGACACGTCGTCCACTTAAGGTGTCGAAGCAAGTTGTCCATTATGCGTTCGAATGTGGCTGGAGCATTACATAATCCAAATGACATTACTTTAAATTCATAAAGGCCGTCAGGTGTAATAAAAGCCGTCTTCTCCCTGTCAGCTTCGTCAACCTCGATTTGCCAGTAACCTGTCTGCATGTCCATAGTTGAGAAGTGTGTAGCTCCTTTCAAGCAGTCTAAGGTGTCGTCAATACGCGGCAGTGGGTAGACATCTTTCTTTGTGATTCTGTTCAGCCGCCGACAGTCGACACAGAATCGCCACGTGCCATCCTTCTTCTTTACGAGGACCACCAGAGACGACCAAGGACTCTCCGAAGGTTGAATAATGTCATCTCGCAACATCTTCTCCACTTCCTGCCGACTTATCCGTCTTTCAGCTGGCGACACTCTATACGAACGCTGGCTAATTGGCGGATGATCCCCAGTATTGATACGGTGCTTTATCATGGGCCGTTTCGTCTGACTTTTCCCCTGCTGAGGTGTGAATGCACCCGAAAATTGGCGTAGTATACCTAACACCCGCTGGCGTTGTTCCTTGGTCAGTCCAGGCCCTATTGGCCGTTCCACTTTTGTTTCCTCCAGCGTGTTGTCTGTACTAACAGCAGGGCATGGGTCTTCATTGATGACATTGAGCTTACCGTCCTGGATTGGTTCAGCTGTCCCGATACACATTCCCTTGGTGATAAGTTGTGACTGCTCGTGACAATTTGTGATCCAAATCTCTCCTTGACCACCGGTAATGCTTATGATAGCCGCTGGAATGTAAATTTCTTTTGTGAGCCCCATAAACTTTTTACTATCAAAAGAATTTCACAGTTTAACCAGTCGTCTGTGTTTGTGACTGCAACTCTTCTCATTGTCAACGGCGGTATCGTCACATTGTCAACGACGAATAGCTTCCCAGAAAATTCTGTATTACGTGTATCCGGCGGAACAACTTCTTCAATTTGCAGCTCAGATCTTCCACAGTCAATGATAGCTTGGGATGCCTGAAGGAAGTCCCATCCGAGGATGTTTCTGTTAACACGGCAAATTCAAACGGCTGCGTCCTGTTGTTGATGGTTATTCGTGCGACACAACTTCCTGCTGGATGGACGTACTTTCCATTCGCGACCTTCAGCACAGTTGCTCCCGTATCACAGAACATTGTCTTCTTTAGTGTGCGGCGGTAATCATTCGATAATACCGAAAAAGAGGCTCCTGAATCAACAAGTGCCCGGACAGGTTGGCCGTCGATTATGACGTCGATGAGATTTCCCGTCATCTTGGCGACTGTCGTCCATGGAGGATTTTCATCTGCGGCGGCCTCACATCCGTAAATGGTCGCCTCGCTTAGTTTTCCTGGGCGCGGCGGCTAGGGGAGCGACTGGTACCTCTGTACAGCGACGGTGAACGGCTGCGGCGCGTCGGGGAGCGACCTCGTCTAGGGTACGGCGATGGGCTTCTTCCCATAGGTCGACTGAACTCATCAGCAGGTGACTGCCTTGGATAGAACTGCTCCGACGGCTGACGTCTTGCGGCAAAATAATCATCGAATACTCGCCTCCTCTCTCTGCAGTAGCGTACGACATGTCCAGGGCGTCCACAGTGGAAACACAGTGGTGTGTTGTCTTCTGTCCTCCAGACGTCTGTTCTTCTGCGGGGCGTCATAGTTACCGGGGCAGTTGGCTGTGGTCGAGTCGGTCGGTTCATGGGCTGCCGTTTGGCGGCTGCAGCGTAAGTCATAGCAGGGCGACGCCATTCTTCACGTCGGGTGCGATTGACGGGGCAGACAGGAGCTAGTGTTTGAAATACCTCGTCCTCAGCGGCGTCGGCTACCTCGCGACTTACAGAGCTCACATCCATGGCCATAATCTGATGCTCGCTCGGTCTAATAGTCCCGGCTGCCATGCACTGTTGTAATTCTTCTCTCACGATTTGTCGTATGAGAGAAGCCAAGTCCTGCTGGTCTTCCACAATGGCCTTAGGGACTACATTTGGGAGTCTGTCATACTTCTTACGTCCAACCCTCCTTTGTTGCATCTCTTCAATACGCTGACACCACTTGATGAACTCTTCTGTCGTAGCAACGTCTTTTATCAGAAGAGCTTGGTACATTTCTTCTGCAATTCCCTTCATCAGGTGCGTGATTTTGTCCGCCTGTCATGTTCGGATTCACTATGTTACACAGAGCCAAAACATTCTGTATGTACGATTGTGTTGGCTCACCAAGTCGTTGGGCCCGGTTCTTCAGTTGTTCTTCCGCCGAGCGGATATGACGCTGGCGGTCTCCAAACGTCTTCTTCAGTTCCTCCTGGAACTTCTCCCACAGTCATTCAACTTGTCTTCGTTGTTCTCGAACATTGCTGGGCTGTTCCATCCAGATAAAAGTAAACGTTGGCCAAGCATATCGTGTGATCCCACCTGTTGTACTTGGCGACTCGCTCGAACCCTTTTTGCCATTTGTTTGGGACCTGTCCAGCGTCTCCAGAGAACACCGACGGGTGCCTGATGTGTAGCTGGCTTACTGCTGGTTTCGTTTCCATAGTTCGTCTGATGATACGGACTCTTGGAAGGACGTACTCGGTGTATCCCTTGTATTCCGGTTCCATTCCGTGTAAGCGACGGCTTTTACGTTGCCTAATCGGAGCTACGGTGATGCAGCTTTTGCACAGTGTACCCGGCGCCTCCACCAAACAATATCGCGTTGCAATGGAAGCAGGTTTGACTTCGAAGGCAACTAAACACAGCACTTATACTGAAAGCACGTTTATTACGAACTCAACATACACGCTACACTGACTGCCTCTCAGGCAGAGTGCTCTGCTATTTATACACAGACAGAATTTACCAGAAATTAGAAGAACAGTTAACATAAGAAACAAGTAGAATTTACAAGTGAACATAAGAAAGATGTAGAACCTTCTGGAATTGTAAATTACGAAGAAATAAATTTTTGCCGGTGGGCGGGATTGAACCGGGGACCTTCTGCTCCGCAGTCCGTGACGCTATCCCCTGCGCCACGCCGGCAGTTGGTGTTTCTGGTCTGTCGCGGCAATATCATAAAGACAGATCAAGTTCAATAGGAGGGGATGTGTTCATTGCAGTCTACAAAGATATTTCTTCTGCTGAACTCAAAGTAGAGAGCGACTGCGAGGTTATGTGGACGAGTGTAACAGGTATAGGCGAAATCAAGTCAGCTACCATGTACCCGGTTACTGACTACCCGGTTCCACCATCACAGTAGTAGAGTAATTCAAAGAAAGTTTACGATCAGTAGCGCAAAGGTACCCAGACCATGCATTCATTGTCAGTTGGGGCAACTTCAACCTACCAAGTATAGACTGGAACGCTTCTCTACAAGG
The DNA here is from genome assembly GCA_026315105.1 of Locusta migratoria. Taxonomy (NCBI): domain Eukaryota; kingdom Metazoa; phylum Arthropoda; class Insecta; order Orthoptera; family Acrididae; genus Locusta; species Locusta migratoria. The sequence continues at coordinate 92,301,574 of CM048748.1, forward strand.
ATACAGACAAGCAGTCTTGTTAACTATTGCTAAGAAAGTTTTCCGAACGCCGCATTGAGCAGCTAAATTTCTGTTTATGCGCACTTGAAATAATTTGGACATGACAGTTACAAACAGACCAACCTTTGTGAATAATGTCAAAGTAGAGGTAGGGGTTAGTGATAATGATGTCATAGTGACAATGGCCACTGATGTTAATAAATCGGTCAAGAAGCCTAGGAGAGTGTCTGTGCTAGAAAGAGGAGATAAGCAATTATTTGATGAATGAATTGACATCGTTTGATTACGGTACGGTGGACGCAGAGGAATCATGGCCAAAATTTAAATGCCTTTTCAATAAATCGCTGAAAACTATGTGCTTACAAAGTGGATTAAGGATGGGAAAGACACACCGTGGTTTAATAATAATATTCGAAATACACTGAGAGAGCAAAGGCTATTTCACTCTCGGTTCAAAAAGAGGTATACCAAATCAAATCAGACGAAACTAAGCGGAGATTCGCGCGTCTGTAAAGAGGGCAATGCGCGAAACATACATTAACTACCACCGTCTTACCTTGCCGAGAACCAGAAATTTTTTTCGTAACATGGTAAGTGGATCAATTGCCACTATGCAGGCTCTCGTTGATAATTTTGGGGTGATAATACAGAAATGAAGGCCGATGTTTAAGATTAAATATTTAAGAAATCATTCACGCAGGAGGACCATGCTTACATGACTTCATTTGATGATCGTACCAACTCCTAAATGTAGTACATAATAGTAGGCATAGCTGGTGTAGAGAAGCAGCTGAGAAAGTTGAAAATAAACTAGTCACCAGGTCCAGATAGGGTACCAATCCGGTTTTTCGAAGAGTACTCAGAAGCATTGGCTCCTTGCTTAGCTCGAAAAAGGTACAGGTAACTCCCGTGTATAAGATAGGCAAAAGAACGCACTCACTAAACTACAGAACCATATCATTAACATCAGTTTGCTCCAGAATTGTTGAACATACACTCAGTACTTATATAGTAAATTTCCTTGAGACGGAAAAGCTTGTGCCCATACAGTTTCTGGCATTAGGAAGCATCTATCAGCGAGCCTTTTGCTCTCATGCCACCTTTCAAGCTATGGATGAAGAGCAACAGGCAGACTGAGTATTTCTCGATTTTCGAAAGGCTAGGGTATCATCAAGAGTGCAGCTGGGAAGAGTGATAGGACCGCTATTAATTATATATTTAAATTATCTGGCGGACAGAGTGAGTTGCAATATGTGGCTGTTTGCTGATAATGCTGCGGTGTATAGGAAGGTGTCGTCATTAAATGGCTGTAGTAGGAGGCAGGAAGACTTGGAACAAATTTCTAGCTGCTGTGAGGAATGGCAACTAGCGCTAAATGTACAAAAATGTAAGGTGATGTATATGAGCAGGAGAAACAATCCCATAATGTGTGAATACATCATTAGTGGCGTGCTACTTGAAACAGTCGTATCAATTAAATACTTGGGCGTAACGCTGCACATAGTTATGAAATGGAACGACGATGTAAGTACAGTCATGGGTAAGGCGAATTGTCGACTACGGTTTATTGGGATAATTTTTGGAAGGTATGATTCGTCTCTGAAGGGGCCCGCTTATAAAACGCTTTTACCACTTCGTCTTGAGTATTGCTCAAGTGCTGGATTCCACACCACATAGGACATAGAGGCAGTTCAAAGGCTGGTGGCTACGTTTGTACCTGGTAGATTGTATCAATGCGCGAGTGTTACTGAAATGTAAGATCAGTACAGCGAATGGGGAAATAAACACTGTGGGTCGTCCGACCTGGAGAAACACCATCCATAATGGTGCAGCACACTTCGAAGACCAGAGACGTCGTATTGCTGCGGAAAGGCGCATGAGAGCAAAAATGGAGACGGTCTAAAAAGAAATGAAAGTCTGTCTGCAGTTGCTTCAACATTCGTCTGTACCACTGTGGCAGTGCACGAAATGTGCGGATAGAACTGATTAGCCATTTGAAGTCTCATGAATAGGACAAGGAAGACTATTATACTCGCTCGCGAGTGATTACCAATGGTAATTTGTGTTTCAGTTTGAGCTGATTATGAATCCTGGGATGGATACTTTGGAAGGTCACACACGATTCATGTCCTTGTATTTCTCGAAGTAATGACTACGCTCCATATTAGATATAGTAATTCACTCTGACCGAGTATTAAGTCGCCTTACGCCACAACTTGTCACGTCCATACGTAATGCACCTACAATAGCTGACAACAGAAGTTCGGTGATAAGTCGGGTAACATTAACGTTGATGACCTAAAAACTACAGTTATCTTACTGTCCTACTAAATGAGCACCTCCCTACCATAGTAGTAACGAATTTTACGATACGTATCCTGCAAACTTTTTCCGAAGTCTTCCTTTGGGATGGTTTTCAAAAGCCTCGTTAAGATTCGTTGGATGTCAGGAATATCGTCTACTCTTTTTCCTTTCAAAGTGGGTTTGAGTCGAGGGAATACAAAGAAATTTGATGATTTGTGATCCGGCGTGTTTGATGGATGTCCCCGTTGGAGTACAACCCTAGCCCATACACAGCCAATCTCGTCAAACAGTTCTAGGCAAAAAGAGGTTTCGTGCAAACTGAACATCTACCTTACTTGCCTGTTTCCAATCCTATAGACTTCTTCCCGTTCCCTCGACACAAATCCTATATGAAAGGAAAAAGATCTGATGATATTCCTGACATACAACGAAACATGACGAGTTTTTTTCAACACCATCTCAAAGGAAGACTTCATGGCAAAATTTCCAGGACATATATCGCAGACCTCAGCGGTGCATAGTTATTGGAGGTGACTGTTTGGAAGGACAGTAAGGTAAGTGTAGTTAATAGTAAAACTACGTTAGTATTGCAGAAGTGTTAAGCGAATTTTAGTGTCATAGGTTATATACCAGGTATCTCTACCTTGAGTAGTAAATGACTTTAAAAAACAGTACCTCATTTTGAAGGCATAGTAAAATGCCTCAATGTCCCTTCCACAATGTGCTGAATAGTTCTAGCAAGGCACTGTAGTTACTGTGTCGCCGGCCGCAGTGGCCGAGCGGTCTGCAGCGCGCCAGTCACAGTTTGCACGGACGCTACGGTCGGGGATTCAAATCCCCCCTCGTGCATGGATGTTTGTGTCGTCTTTAGTATAAGGTAGTTCATAACTAGTTTATAAGTTTAGGGACTGATGACCCCGCAGTTAAGTCCCTTAAGCTTAACAAACATTTGAACATTTTTAGTTACTTTGTCGTTATTAGGTTACAACTACAGTGTTCAATGACGTGTTATACAATTCTGATGTCGCATTAAAGAGATTTAGAGTGAAGAAAGGAAAAGTACATCTACGAAACCTAAATTCAATTCAACATATCTACATCCATACTCCGCAAGGCACCCAACGATATAAGGCGGAATTTACTTTGAGTACCACTCTCGGTTCTCCCTCCTATTCCAGTCACAATTTATTCGAGGAGAAAAAGATGCCTCTGTGTGGGCTCTAATACCATGGATTTTATTTTCATGATCTAGATCTAGATATACATAGGAATGATTAATATACTGCTAGACTCTTCGGTAAAGATATATTCTCGAAACTTCGACAAAATCTCGTACCGAGAGGTTCTCCTGCAGATTCTGCCAATATATATCGATCATCTCCGTAACGCTTTCACGATTACCAAATGATCCTGTAACGAGGCGCGCTGCTTTTCGTTGGATCTTCTCTATTCCTCTATCAACCCCACCTAGTACGGACCCCACACCGGTGAGCACTATTCAAGCAGTTGGCGAACAAGTGTACTTTAACTTACTTCCTTTGGTTTCGGACTGCATTTCCTTGGGATTCTTCCAATGAATCTAAGTCTGGCATCTGCTTTACCGACGATTGATTTTATATGGTCGTTCCATTTTAAATCGCTCCTAATGGATACTCCCAGATAATTTATAGAATTAACTCCGCCGGCCGCGGTGGCCGAGGGGACTGAGGCGCTCCAGTCACGGTCCGCACGGCCACTACGGTCGGGGGTTCGAATACCCCCACGGGCATGGATATGTGTGCCGTCCTTAGTATTAGTTAGTTACTAAGTAGTTTGTAAGTTTAGGGACTGATGACCCCGTAGTTAAGTCCCAGAAACTATACAAACATTTGAACATATTTTTGAATTAACTCCTTCCATTTGCTGGCCTGCTATAGTGTAGCTAAATGATACAGGATTTTTCTTTCTGTGTATTCGCAGCATATAACACTTGTATACATTGAGATGCAATTACCATTCCCTGCGATGCAGATCCTCCTGAATTTCAATACAATTTTATATTGTTACAACTGTATATACTACTGCATCATCCGCAAAAAGCCTCAGTGAACTTCCAATGTTATCCGCGACGTCATTTATATATATTTTGAACAGCAACGACCCACGACACTCCCCTGTGGCACACCTGGCATCATTCTTACATCGGAAGACTTCTTTCCATTGAGAATGACATGCTGGATTCTGTTATCTAGGAACTCCTCAATCCAATCACAGAGTTGGTCTCATAAACCACATGCTCTTACTTTTTTTAATAAACGACTGTGGGGAACTGTATCAAACGCCTTGCGGAAGTCAAGAAATACAGCATCTACCTGCGAACCCGTGTCTATGGCTCTCTGAGTCTCGTGGACGAATAGCGCGAGCTGGGTTTAACACTATCACCTTTTTCGAAATCCATGCTGATTCCTACTGAGCAGATTCCTAGTCTCCAGAAATGTCATTATACTCGAATATAATACATGTTCCAAAATTCTACAACTGACCGACGTTAGAGATATAGGCCTAATAGTTCTGCACATTTCTTCGAGGTCCCCTCTTGGAAACGAGGATGACCTTTGGAAACGAGGATGACCTGCGCCATTTTCCAATCTTTTAGAACGCTACGCTCTTCTAGAAACCTACAGTACACCACTGCAAGAAGGAGGACGTACTATGTGTAAAAACGAACTGGTATCCCATCAGGTCCTTCGGCCTTTGCTTTTTTGAGCGATTTTAATTGTTTTACTGTGTCTCTGTCAATTATTTCGATATCTACCATTTTGTAATCTGTGTGGCAATCTAGAGAAGGAACTACAGTGTTATCTTCCTCTATGAATTAGCGTTGGAAAATGACATATAGTAATTCAGTCTTTAGAGTGCCATCCTCTGTTTCAATGCCATTTTCGTCACAGTGTGTTTGGCCATTTTGTTTTGATCCACCTACCGCTTTGACATAAGACCAAAATTTTTTGGGATTTTCTGCCAAGTCAGCAAAATAGAACTTTACTTTCTAATTCTTGAACGCCTCTCGCATAGCCCTCCTCACGCTACATTTCGCTTCGTGTAATTTTTGTTTGTCTACAAGGCTTTGGCTATGATTTTATTTGCAGTGAAGTTCTTTTTGCTTCCGTAGCAGTTTTCTAATTCGTTTTTTGTACCACGGAGGCTCCTTCCCATCTCTTACGATCTGGCTTGTTACATACTCATCTAATGCATATTGTACGACGGCTTTGAACTTGACCACTGTTCCCTAACACTATCTGTACTTGAGATACAACTTCTGTGTTGAGCCGTCAAATACTCTGAAATCCGCTTTTTGTCACTTTTTCCGAACAGAAAAATCTCCCTATGTTTTTTAATATTTCGATTAACGGCTGAAATTATCGATGCTGGAACCGCTTCATGATCGCTGATACCCAGATCTGCATTAACTGTTTCGAATAGTTCGGGTCTGTTTGTCACCAGAAGGTCTAATATGTTGTCGCCACAAGCCGGTTCTCTGTTTAACTGCTCATGGTAGTTTTCAGATAATGAACTCAAAACAATTTCACTGGATTCTTTGTCCCTGTCACTCGTCATAAATGTTTGGGTCTACCAGCCTATATCCGGTAAATTAAAATCTCCTACCAAAACTATCCGAGAAATCTACTCGAAATATTTTCCAAATTTTCCTTCAGGTGTTCTGCCACAACAGCTGCTGAGCAAGGAGGCCTATAGAAATAGCCTATTATCATGTTCGAGCCTGCTTTAACCGTGACCTTCACGCAAGTTATTTCATATTTCGTATCTCCGTCAATTTCCTTCGATACTAGTGCACTTTTTATCGCTATAAACACACCACCCCCTTCACTCTCCAGCCTATCTCTGCGGTATGCAGTTCAGTCTGAGTTTAGAATCTCATTACTGTTTACATCTGGTTCAGCCAATTTTCCGTCCCTAGTACTATGTGGGCATTGTGATCTTTTTATAAATGAGAGCAGATATGGGATCTTTCTACAGACGCTGCTGCAGTTAATTACTACTACATTGATATTTCAATTCACCGTTGCGTTCTGCCTACTGCTACCTTGTCGCGGATCAGGAGGCGTCTTCTCCGCCCTAGGGAGGGAATTATCTAACCTAAAAAAAAACATGTGCACTCCATAGTACTCCGCTACCCTTGTAGAAGCTTCAGGCGTGTATTGCACGCCTGACCTATTCAGGGGAAAACTATATTTCTCCACCCGATAGCGGAGGTCGAGAAATTAGCAACCCCGACCTCCGTAGAATTGTATGAGCCTCTGGTGTAAGCCTTCCACTCGGCTCCAAACCAGAGGACCGCGATCGGTACTGGTAACGACACTACAAATAGTTAGCTCAGATTCCAACCCGCGAATTAGGCTTTCAGCCTTCACCAACTCAGCCAGCCGCCTATATGAACTGACGATGACCACTAAACTCAACCGGCAGGACTCACTGGTGCTAACATGAGCGACAATTTGCAGTCGGGTACACCCGGTGCTCTCTATCGCCGCCGGAAGGGCCTCCTCCACATCTCGGATGAGACCCCCCGGCAAACAAACAGAATGCACACTAGCCTTCTTCCCCGACCTTTCTGCTATTTCCCTGTGGAGCTCCAACACCCACCTGACATTGGAGCTCCCAATCACTAATAAACCTCTCCCCCAGTGTGCCTGCTCGGACCCTACAGAAGAAGCGGCCTATGTCCACTCACAGGTAGAGCGGGCGACGCCGCACGGCCAGCCTCCACACTGACCTTTCGCCCCGATCGGCGCGAACGCCGTTGAACCCGCCACACCGCTTGAGGAGAGGGTGGCTCAACCGCGTCAGGTGCGCGCGAATATATCCCGAATGTGGGTGAAGGAAGTAACACCTGTGGTGTACCATGCGACGCACCAGAACCTCCACTGCTGCACCACTCCGAGGTAGCAGCCTGAAGACGGCTGACCGCGGTCAAAAGCACGCTCAGCTGCTCGCGAAAAGCGGCCAGCACCTCGTGCGTCCTTACGCAGCAGTCACACATCCTATCCATCTTAAAAAATCAATAACTGCCTTTACAGAGTTACGAACAAACTTGTTACTTGCACGAGTTTATAAAAATTTACACTGCTCTGCCTACAACTAAGTGACAATAGTTCGCTTCTACTTAGCTGTAACTCTGCTGGTGTTGCTAACCGTCCGGCCGGCGCGCCCAACACTACCTAACAAATACGCGATAATGAACTATTAAAACAGTAGCACAAGCGAAGCCTGCCAAGTATGCCAAAATAAACCTCTTAAAACAGAAGTGCTAACGAAAATGAAGAACTAGACTGGCAAATTAAATGTGACACAAATTAAATTATGATACTTAGCGCTGTTTACGACGTAACACTGGCAGCAGCTGGCATTGCAAAATTGGAGCAATGCCCTTCATTTAATTTATGAAAACACTATAACCAGTCATGTATAAATACAAGCAAAAAGTAAAAAAGTTAATACCTCTAATAAAATCTAAAATAAGTGCATAATTGTTGTTCATCAACATGGAATCTTTCTGTCCGAATTTTTCCGTAAGAAGTGCCGACTCCTGAAATTCCTTCTAACTTTTATTATTGCTGTTTTAATGAATTCTGCTGTAACTAGTAGGCTGTATCTATGTTGCCTGAGTTGGTACTCTCCAAAATTTCCAGCAGAGTACTAAAAGCTTGTTCCCAACAGATAAGTAGGATTATCAGCCCCCATATGTAATAGCTCTTAGGAGCAGGTTATTTTCCCACAAATGGTATTGTTATAACATTGCATAAGAAATAAGATGTTTCCGATGTCAATAACTATAGCTGAACCTCACTTCCGGCGGCTTTATCGAAAGATCGTGAGTAAGTAATGTTTTCAAAAGTAGCTTCTTACATATATGTAAAAATAAGGTACTAACAAAATGTCAGTTTCCAGCAAAGTTATTCAACAGAAAATACTGTTATCGTTCCACTTATTAAATGTTAAATACTCTAATAATAACCGGACGAAGTGGAACTATTTGGTTCCAGTAAACTGCAAATATCAGCTGATTCTTCAACGAGAGTTATTATGAATCGAGTCCCATAGGGTTCAGTCTTGGACCTTTGTTGTTCTTGACATAACTATTAACTATTTGCTATTCCTTATTCATGATGATGCAAAGCTATTTATTTTTGCTGTCGATACTATTATAGTAATCACTCCTGACAAACAAGAGCTAACATATGAAATAGTAACCAATGTCTTTCAGGATATTAAGTGGTTCTCTGCAAATGGACTCTTATTAAACTTTGATAAAACGCAATACATACTGTTCCATACGTAAATGGCATGTCACCATTAATATACATAGTGTTTGAACAGAAGTCTATAGATGAGGTAAAATTATCAAAGTTTTTAGGTGTGTGCATGGACGAGAAAATACATTGAAAGCAACACACTGACGATGTAATGTAATGTTTGAGTTCAGCAACTTATGTTACTAGGGTTATTGGAAATGCTGGTGACGAACATGCCAGTAAATTAGCTTCGTATATCTATTTTCATTCACTGCATTTATATGGCATGACATAATTAAGCAAAAAGTATACAGTGCATAAAAGTGTGAAATTAGAATAATTTCTGGAACACACCCAAGAACATCTTTAATGATCTTCACAGGAGCTTCGGAATATATATTCTCTTATCAAATTTTTAAATCATAACCCAACCCAGTTCAAAAGTAATAGCAGTGCGTATAGCTACAACACCTATATTATTCAAGGTTAAATCTAACATTATGCTGCCACAAAAGTCTTTGGTCACTTACCAGATAACATCAAATGTCAGACAGATAGTTAACCAGCATTTACAAACAAAATGAAGGAATTTATGAATACCAACTCCTTCTAGCCACTAGATGAATTTATACATAGAAATGATCTACTTTTACCAATAAATAAATAAATAAACAACAAAAATAAATGAAATGTTTTGTTGAATATCTTGCACTACACTGTTATGTTCCACGTCATTCGGAAATCTCGTATTCATGATCTCGGGAACAAGTATTTATCTGATCTAATCTAATCTCTTCTGTGACTACATTGCTATTTGTTGTCTGAGGAAAGTGAGTTTGTGTGTATGCAAGTGTTGTCCATTAATATTTTGTGTTGTATGAGCGCTACAGAGGAACAGAAATTAACATCTATGAGTATAAGTGGACTTAGCTAAAGACAGTGTATATAGTTCTGTGAAAAGACTGCAATTAAGAGGTAAATAACGATCCATGCAGTCTCTAAATTCCACATTCTTCTAACTTATTCCACACCCAACTTAGTATATAAATAAATAGCACATTGCTAACAAACAAGTAGCATGATACCAAAATGATGCGAAACAAGAAATGAGTTTCAGTTTATTGTTTATTTGCAATTAAATTACATTTTTCTGTATGTACAATATAACTTATTATGTATAAAAAGTAATAAGCTCGTTCTTAATACTGAGTACATGTTTCACGAGATGCACTGCTCAGACATGAGTGAGTAGGGATAGGAGTTCATTTGTACAGGACAGTCGAAAGCTAGAAGTCCGTACTAAATGGCGAATAACATATACTTGGTAATACTACTAGCTTAGCAAATAAGAATATTTACACGATTGGTAGCTAAAGGGGACTAGATATGGAGAGAATGAGGGTGTAAGTAGGAGCAGCGTATCCTGTGGAGCATGTACTCAGAAAGTGTCTGACGCGAGGTCAGTGGCCGGGCTGTTCCGCTTTGTACTGTGGAGTGGGCCGCCTCGTTAGTACTGGTAGCCGCCGCTGCCGCTGCCAGCGCCACCGGCGCCGCCCCTGCCGTAGTTGTAGCCTCCGGCTCCACCAGCGGAGTAGGCGGTGATGCCGGTCTCCTGGTACTCGATGGTGGGCCTGTAGCCGCCCTCGTCCGCCTCGTAGGAGACGATCTGCTCGCGGCCGTCGGGCAGCAGTACGCGGTACTGGCCCTGGGCGCTCTCGTACTGGCGGGACTCCTCGTGGGCGATGTCGGTCAGCGTGTTGGCGTCCTGGACCTGGTAGCTGAACTGGTAGTTGGCCGGCTCCTGCAAAGACGGCAGGCATCATCGAGGTGTCCCACAGTAACTTTTCTTTACAAAACATTTCTGTTACAAAGGAATCTTGAAGGAACCCTAACTATAATGGTCCACGTATAGTTTCGTCTTGAGTTCGTTCTAGACCTGTCCTCCGCAAGCTAAATTAGGGGATGGCTGTTCCAGTTGCGTGTGGTTTGTGAGAGACACGATTGTTGGTAAGCCTTCATGTGGACTCTGGTGTCAAAAATTTTGTTTCGCTACAAATAGTTGAAATGTGAAATAGTGAAACGGCGCCCCATTGCGCACTGCTAATCCGCCGCGGCATCTGTACTGAAATAGGTCGCTGATTCCTATGAAAAATCCTCCAAAATCTTCCATAATTTTATCTCCTAGGTCTTTACTCCAGATATACGAAGGAGGCAGCAATATATTGATAGAGTTTACCAGAGAAACTCAAATTCTTGGCAGTCTGACAGTAGTTCACTTCGTGATTCAGAACACCTATCTTGCAGCAAATGTCAGTGGTAGGTGGTAGATCACTACCGTAACGCTTAAAGAACGCGTCACGAACCGTGCTGCTCTTCATTGGATTTAGTCTATCTTCTCTACAAACCAATGTTTATAGGCGTCATCTATCTATATCAACGCAGATACTCTGCAAGTCAAATTGAAGTGTATGGCAGAGGATTCATCGAAAGACTTTTTTGATATTTGTCTGTTGTTCCATTCTGTAATATCTCACGAGAAAATGAAACACCTAAATCTTTCTGTTTTCGATCAGATTTCTCTTATTTTATCATGATGATCATGTATCCCTATGTAGGTGGGTGCTAATAATAATAGTCTTCATTCTGAAAAGAATGTTGGAGAAAGAAATTTCGCAATATGATCTCGCCGCAACAAATAACGCCTTTCTTTCAATGATTTCCGCCGCGGTGGAGTAGCCGAGCGGTCTAAAGCGTCTCGCTGCGGAGCGCGCGGTTGCTCGCCGTGGATGTTCGAGTCTTCCCTGGGGTATGGGTGTGTGTGTTGTCCTTAGGTTAGTTTACCTCGGTTTAAGTAGTTTGTAAGCTACGGACTGATGACCACGCAGTTTTGTCCGATAGATTTACAAACATTTGAACATTTGATTTTTTCAATGATTTCCACTCTAAATCTTGCATAATTTCCGTGACACTCTCTCCCCTACAGAAAAAGAGCTGCCCTTCTCTGAATTTTCTGTATATCGTCCGTCAGTCCCACCTGGTGTGGATCTGACAATGCACAGCAATACTCCACAATAGATCTGTAGAGTAAGCGCTTTATTAATACTGTTGTTTCTTATAAGTGTTCTACCTATGAAACTTAGTCTTTGGTTCCCTACAATATTTTCTAGGTGTTCTTACCAATTTCAGTTGTTCGTAATTGACATAACAGTTTTCTGTGCGTTGTACCGCGTCATAATGTAAGTAGGCTATTAGTTAAATAACCGTTGTTTCGGCCAACGTTACAGTGGCCTTCATCTGGATAGAAGATCACTGTAACGTTGGCCGAAACGTGTGTTATATAAGTAATAGCCTTCTTACATCATGACGCGGTACAATACACAGTAAACCTTTATGTCATCTGACTCTGGCCGCGGAAGCCTACGTAATTTGCGTAATTGTTCGTAATAGTTACTCCTAGGTAGAAAAAGGTAAAGCAGTCAACAATCCGAAGATTGGTTTGAACACCACAGTGCTCTACTAGGCATTGTCCTGTTTTGAGGTGGTATGCCTTTGCCTTCCTCCGACCTTTGAACTGACGTACACAGCCAGTTATAGGAGGACCTACAGTTTAACGTGGGTTCCGAACCACGGTGTTACTCGGTATTTTTCACATCAGCAACACTGCCAGAGGTGAAGGAAGTGGAAAGTGACAGATAAAATCCTAAAACCTGGCGGGGATCGAATCCACAACCTTTGGATTTGGAGTCCGGCACTCTACAACTGTGCTACGGAGCAGCACTACATCCACGTATAGAGTTGAATTTATGGTCTGTAGGTTTGATTGATTTATCGTGTAACTTAAGTTTTACGAGTTTCTTTTAGTGATCATATGGATGTCCTCCTACTTCTCATTATTAAGGGTCAATTGCGTGCTGTATCTCATCTAAATCCTACTGCAGTTACTTTTTATCTTGAGTTGATTTTACTAACTGTTAATTGACAGCACCAGTCATGAAATGTATACTACGTGGTTATTGGACAGTAGAATAACGCGTTGACTTCCTCTCCAACAAAGATTTTTATAAAGGATATTGAGACGAGCATACAAAAGGAAAGCAATGTAAGTGAAGGGTGTACTCACAGCGAGCGCGTCCTCCTGGGCTGCTCCGCGGCCGTAGCCGGCGGCCCTCGGGACTCCATACTGAGTGGAGAGGCCGCGGCCTGCAGCCCCCACACCTCCGAAGCCGCCGGCAGCCGCGGGGGCGCCGTACTGCGTAGAGACTCCCCTAGCGCCAGACAGGCCGCCGCCAAACCCTGAGGCACCACCCAGAGCGGAGGGCGCGCCGTACTGCGTGGAGATGCCGCGCGATCCAGCTCCAGCTAGACCGGCACCGAAGCCGGAGGCACCGCCCAGAGCTGAAGGAGCGCCGTACTGCGTGGAGATACCCCTAGATGCGGCGAGGCCGCCAACGAGCCCAGAGATGCTACTCAGTGCCGAAGGAGCGCCGTACTGCGTAGAGATAGCCCTAGCACCGGCCAGGCCGGCGCCGAATCCAGAGGCACCACCCAGAGCGGAGGGAGCGCCGTACTGCGTGGAGATGCCCCGGAGTCCGGCTCCGGACAGACCGGCTGCGCCTACACCGCGACCGCCGGCCAGACCGCCGAAGGCAGACGGAGCTCCGTACTGGCGGGAGACGCCGCCCAAGCCGCCTCCGAGTCCACCGAAGGCTCCGGCGGTGGACGGCGCGCCGTACTGCTGGGACAGGCCTCCAGCCGCGCCCAGACGGCCTCCAGCGCCTGTAACCGTGGCCTGAGTCAGACAGTGCCTCAAACATGACCTTTCTTCTTTCTAGCTGTCGGTGTATCTCAGTAGGAACTTTATAATGTGATGCTCAGTCGTCGGCGACAAATCCTCGTCCCTCTACCATCCCAAGGTTTCAGGCTACGTCTCCTCTTAGCTACTGAAACGACACTGTAGTATCATTCCATTTGACTTACTTGTCTTCATACGTGTTTCATGCAAGCCACAGTGTTGTGTGCACATTACTTTCTAATTTTATTTTGTGTTTGACGCTTCGTGTTACCTTATTCATTCATTTCGGGGCTAGTGCTAGGAGCAGTGGAGACAAGAATGCATGATGCTTATTATTGCTATTGTAATTACAGGCATAATGAGGCCCGCTCACATAAGGCGCTTTGCTCCACAGCACCCATCTCCCCATCGTACCAAGTGTGTGTGTGTGTGTGTGTGTGTGTGTGTGTGTGTGTGTGTCTTCGTGTGTGGGAGATTGCACCTAGGAAGGAGAGATGCTTATACTTAGAAGGTTAGCCAACTTTATTCTGTATTGGACAGAGCAGTCTCCTGGGGGGACGTGGTCGACAGGTGTCTGTGATATGCGATTCCTCCACGATTCGGAAGTTGGCAAGATGGTCCCATTAGGTGACTGGCCATTACAGGAAGGGCGGTTAGGCTAGAGGGCAGCCATTTTGGGGCAGAATGTTTCCTTGGCTGGCTGAGGATAGACGTGAGTTTGTTGGTCTCCGAGGGTAATGTATTTAGAAGTGTGTGTTGTTTGTGACAATTTTGGAACAGATTAGGAGGGAAATGGTTCAGTAAATACACAATGTTAGGAGAAGTCCATTTTCTAAATTTTTGGGAGCGTTTTCGCTGAATTAGGAAGAGTTCTGTTCTTTGCGGATTGGGTTCAGTTCATCTGGGGATCTCTTGTGTACCACGTTGGCCTATTTCAGTATAGTTAGGGTGGAAAGTGTAACGATGTTCGCTTTGTCGATTTGAGATTCTACAGTGTGCGCGGAGGAAATTTATTAATTAAATCTCGTTCTGTCGTTCACTTACATTCACGTGCTGGTGACTGCGACGTGGTGGGGCAAAATACACAAAGAGAAATGGACGTAAAACCCTCGTAATAGGATTTAAAGTAACTGCAACAGTTAGCTATAGAGTAGAAGGGATCCGGGACATAAGATTCGGTGTGATCAATTGTTTTGTGAGGATTTTATTTGTGGTATTTTGAATTTATGTGTGTGTCGCCACGTGGGTAGTACATAATGGCACTACGATTATGTAATCCAGGTAGTAGACAATGAGTGAGAAAGCTTTTGGTCCCTTTCTTAATCCCTCCACGAAATATTAATTTTATTCTAAATGTTTTAACAGAAGTTTCCCATATATTTCTAGCTCAATTGAGTAACGAGTTGATCTGTGAATGAATGTAAATTTTTTTAAAGGGAAACTGCTTTCTTTATATTAATTACCCGTCCTTATTACTATGAATAATATTCAGATAGGAAATCATGTTAGGCACATCCCTTGAGGTAAGCTACTGTCACCACTATCCAATAAGTTGCAATAGTTTCCGTAAGGCTAATTCCGTTGCGCGTCATTTATTTAATTGGGGCACTAAGATCTACTTTAACATCTTTTTATACCCGGAACAGGGTGGAAACTGATAGGAAAGTGGTGGACGATAAGCTTACACTAGTCTTCTCTACAATCGTACGTGAAAGAAATATTTAAGCTATACTTTCACTTACTAATTTATTGTATTAATATCGAACCGGGCAATGCTTTTCCAATTTTAAATATGTTTAGCAACGTGTATACACCCTAATATCCTCCCCTCCTTCTTACTCCGTTTCTCCATGTCTTTCACCCCCTTTTTTTCCATCTCTACTTCCTTCCCCCTTTACGTCCATAACCATCACATCACTCCCTGTCCACCTCTCATCCCACACTATTCAACCATCCTCTTGCCCCCTCATCTGTGCGTCTTTATACTCCCTCCTTCTCTTTACTTTGCCGGCCGCAGTGGCCGAGGTGACTGAGGCGCTCCAGTCACGGTCAGCACGGCCACTACGGTCGGGGGTTCGAATCCCCCCTCGGGCATGGATATTTGTGCCGTCCTAGTTCGTAAGTAGTTCATAAGTAGTTTGTAAGTTTAGGGACTGATGACCCCGTAGTTAAGTCCCATAAGCTTAACAAACATTTGAACATTTTTTTTCTCTTTACTTTCATGTCATATCCTGCGCTGTCTCACCTACCCCTCTATCTAGCTCCGCCTTGAACATAAAACCTTTGTTGACGGACATCCACGGCTGAGAAGATGCATTGTTGATAAAAGTGTCCACTGCAGCTGTTTACTAGAGAGAGAGAGAGAGACAGAGACAGAGAGAGGCGGAGAGAGGATATGCAATTAGAAAATCGACTGACCAGAAACGAAGACAAGGAAGGTAAAAATTAAAAGACCGACCTTCACTTGGCGGGTTGTGGGCAACGTGGGATGGGATGTGAGCACTAGAAGGCATAATTTGGATAGTGGGTGGAAAGGGGGATTGAGGAATCCATTTGGGGCAGACAGGCTTATCTTTGGTCCCACTGTCAGCAGAGGCACTCACCGAAGGCTCCGCCCATGGAGGGCGCGCCATACCGCGCGGAGGGCGCCGGTGGTAGGTACTGGCGGTCCACGGGAGCCTCAGCCGCCGCAGCCGACAACAGGGCGGCCACCACCATCAACACGGCCTGCAACACGAGGAGGGCACTCTGCTCAACTGACGACCTCTGACCAACAGCGGCTCCCTGCTGCCGCGTATTCACCGCCACGATGGGTACACCCCATGGGGTGCACGTGGACTGTCTGGAGTACACGTTTCGTCGCCAAGGGAAATATGGAAATAAGTGGTATTAAAGCAGACGAGAATCAAGCGTTCCGAAATAGATAAGGAAAAAAGGGATAAGAAAAAGATACAGGAATGTCTACTTTGATACGTCAGTTCGAAAGGAACAAACGTTGGCAATGGTCAGCAGCTATATATTTTAAATAAACAGATGCTAATTCGCAATACGAAAACCACCGACTTCATCTGCTATTCTAAAGGTGGTCATTATGCTACCTACGAAAACTTGTGCCAGACAGGTACTTGAACCCGGAATTCCCGCTTTCGTCTGGTCTACATGGAATGCCTAGTTCCTTAAGTTGCTACGTAAGTTGCATTTTGAACTGCAGTGATATTTAGTGTAGTCTTGTGTAGTTCGCGAACGAGCTAGTTCGGAAGAGCGCTCCCACAGGCGAACTACGCGAACTAGTTCCCAGATCCCTCGACTCTTAGTTGGTCCGCTCCTTTTCCGAGGACTGACGGGGAACAGCGAGAGGATGCGAAAGCGCGCAGAATCGCGCGATTCCCTTCTGCCAGTTACCTTAATTTAGAGCTGAGATGCAGCTCAGCTGTAGTTTCATAGTTCACTGCCACAAGAAATCTATTTTAATAATAAAGTACTACGAGTACTCTGTAAGCAAAGTCGTTGAATACCATTGTATCACCCATTCATGTAAATAACTGGTTTATTTGCCTAAGTATTTGATGTCAAATTGCCCAAAAGTGCGGCTAACAGCACACGCTTTGGCAACACTGATTCATTAGATAAAAAAGCTGTCATAGAGAAAGAGCTGTTTTAGTAACGGTAGCAAAAGCCAAAAGAGCGGACGAACTAGGAGCAGCGGACGAACTAGGAGCAGCGGACGATTATGCCAAACGTATCTCCCTTCATAGTTCGTTGGATTCTTTTCCGAAGACCGACGGGCAATAGATAGAGGGCGCGTAGCAGAATTAAAAATCCCGTGTTTGCCTTTTGCTGATGAGTCATTTCGAGGTGAGCGTCTGCCTGCTAGATTACATAGTTCAGTGCAACAAAATTTCTATTTTGATGTGTCCTGCACTCTGCAATATCTGACTAATAAATTGCATAATGCCAAGATACAGAAATAAATCTAAACTTAAACGTGAGAAATTATTTACAAACTGTTTGTTTTGGTTTACATGATATCGTTACCGACTCAAGCAGCAAGCGCATGAAGCAACTAGGTGGGGGAACTACCCCCTCCACCTGCACGCGCAGACCACGCCGCTCAGCCGTCACTGGGAGCGGACGAACTAAAAGAGCGAACTATTATGCGCAAGTCTAATTTAGTATGAGCTTTCTTTTGATTATGTAAACAAATGATACAGTTTCTCTACAAGTGAAACAGGAGTCTCTACAACAATAAATATCTGGTTACATGATTTTCACATACCAGCCATTAAAACAGAATTATTCAACAATTACCCGTATTATGCGTAGATATAAATGGAAGTTAATCTATGGAAAGTGTATTGTTATTTCGTATGTCATCTGCAAGCACACAGGGAAGAAAATATGCGATGGTAAGAAAGATCTGATTCTTCTGAGTTATACTCACTTTGCTTAACTATTCTATTTCGCATATTTAGGGAGTAGATTATTGTCTATGAATTTTGTTTTATACTCTCCATCAGTATGAAAGAATATCAGCATCTTTCAGAAAATTTTAAATGCAGAATGTTTCTACGCTAAATCTCACAAAATTAAATTTCACGCCTTGAGAGACACTCAATCAAAGATTTGAGGTAATGAAATTATATAGTACATGGGAGAAGTAGCATATTCTTATAATTTGAACTGAATGATCGATATAACGAGGGAGGTGCAGTAATAATATCTACCAACATTAACATTTTATCCGTCCGACTGTTGTAACGACGAATTTCTTTTATAAATAGATCGTATGTGAGGTTTTCTGTGTGAACACTTCTGTATAATAATAGCGAGATGTATATACATATGCGATATAAAAATAGAGGTCTATATCCTTCCAGCAATATCGAGAGATTGCACGCGTTACAGGATCATTTGATTGGGATGTACAGTTTACTGAACAGGAGCAGACCTAAAAACACCGAAAGAGGAGTGAAAAAAAATGAGAGTACTGAGAAATGTAACATCTTTACTATAGTCAGTCGACTTGCGAGAGTCAGAAACTACACTAATTTTATAAATAATTTATTGTTTAAAATTTAATATCAACGTCAGGGAGTACGTAATAGAAGGAGTAGTACTGCTGCTCTGGAAGCATGGTGACATAGAAAGAAGGTTGCCAAAACAAATCCCCTGCAATCAGTCTAAATTTGACAGAAATATATCTGAAAATATACGTCTGGAGTATCACGTAGACGGTGAGAAAACCTTTACTGAAGAGAAGTGTTACAGATCTGGTTACACAATGAAGCAGAAAGAGGGATGGGAAAAACCGACCGGTTAAAACTGGCACCGATATTTTACTTCCAAATAACAGTTTTTTTCGGTATTTAGTTACTGTCTGTTGTAACCATCTTTTCTTAGTTATTAGTAATAGCTGGTAAAAAGATTGGTATAAATACTTGCTGTAGTAGTAGTTCCATTTTTTTGTGTCTTCGATTTTACATAATTAAAAAAAATTAATAACTAGTAATATCTCATCTCAGGTTGGTTAAAACTTTAAACGGAAAAAAGTTGATCTGTTGCCAATATCTACAAAATACGCCTGTATCTGTTAGTATACGTTGGAAACGGGGTACTTAACACGAAAGGCAGAAATTGGCAACTTCGGTTTTACCTTTTAGTGGTGATTATCCGCAGAGCCCAAATAGCTACGTGATCCTCAATCTGAACATGATTTTTCAGCCGGGATTCAGAATCAATAGCAGAAAACTGGTGATTTTTATAACATTCAAGCCGCATTATTTTTCGATAAAAAATGAACCGTACTCAGACTGTTTCAGCAGATGTTTTGAATCTATGTATTTTCTAGAAAAGTATATGCAAAAGTCTGAGACAGTCTTAAATTTTTACTCTTCCTTTCTACATTTATTTTTGGAAATAATAACAATAAAAAACAGAAAATCAGTTACTTAAAAACCCGGTTATCTTAAGCAGTTTTCTACAGTAAGGTTTAATTGGAGATGAATAAACCGGCATAACCGAAAACCGACGTATTGATGGAGAGAGTGATGCCGATAGAACTAGAAGAAACTTTAAAGGGAATTATCGAACCGGCGGGTGGAGATCAGGTTACAGAGGTATGTGTGTTTGACGTACGTTGAGGCGAAGAAAAACTTGTACAGAAGAAAAGAAATTGTACCTGGTTGCGTGAAACCAGTCGGAATACTCATGGCCCAAGTAGTTAATAATTAAAATAAAACGCCTACCTCAAACTGTCCTCAGAAAAGAAACTTCAAAGCCAATAGATATTACGTTCGCTGACACGATTGATACCCGTAACAGACATATACTCGCTTCTGATTTGTCAAATAACATTACGTGCTCAAAGTTCGTTTGAGAGGACTAGCTGGGGACTCGTGAACAGGTATCCTCCTCGTGGCTACGGCCAAGCGGCTGCGCTTACCTTCATGATCAGCTGATAGGTTGTGAGCAGTGGGAGGACGGAGAGGCTGTGATGATCCCCAGGCCGCGGACGGCGTATTTATACCGGCGCGGCTGCGTGTGCTTCTTTTTGCGTTCCAGTTGCACCAGTTGTGAGGGACGGACGCGCCTATGATGGACAGCGTTGCGCCAGACACTTTCACGCAGAGCGCCACACCTCCGCCGCTCGCCCTCGGCGCGGGCCACTGAGACTGTTTGCTCAAATGTTTCTAAAACTAAGGGACTTGTCTAAATTGTTCATCAGTCTGTCAGCTTACAAAATACTTTAACTAAATGTATCTAACGCTGAGGACAACACAACCAGCTATGCCCAAGGGAGGACTCGAACCTCCGACAGTGAGCAACCACGGTCTCCGCAGCAAGGCAACTTAGAGCGCTCGGCCACCCCCTCTCCCTCCGGGTCTGAAACGACTGAATGAGGCTGGAACACACAAATATTGTCCGTAGGAGAAAAGTTCGAGGAGCAGGACGGCCGTGGGAATGTCGGATCATGATGTTAGTCACTTTTCTTGTGGTCGCTTTTTTCATCCCGTGTGCAATTTAATGGTACAGTTTTGTGGGAGGTATCAGTTTTTTCCTTATAAGGTAGGGATTGAGAAAAGTGATGGTGGCCATCTCAGACCCATGACTGGGAGGGGGAGGGGGTGGGGAAAGAAGGGGTTCATCGCGTGATTAAACCTTGTAACTTCGCTCCTAATTAATAGATTTTAATTTTTTTAAACGTCTAACTGCGTACTACACATTATGTTATTAGTAATTTTTACGTAAATGTAGCAGTCTTGGGTAACATTACAAAAAACATCTGTAAGTCTGTGTCTCTGTCAATAGATGTGTAGGTTTATTAAATTATAACCCATGTTTGATTATAAATCCTCATTTTACATTATATAGTCTTGTCACATGTTGGTAGTTTCGTTGCAGCTAGCAGAAAAGCGATAACATTAGTGAAAGCTTAAGGTCAATTGCAAAAGCAGAGTCTCAAGCCGGAGAAAACGGAGAAGGATCAGTGAAACATGCGTCAGAGATTCTCAGAACTAAGGCTGCGTGCAGTGAATGAGTTCACTAAGTATTTTTTTTTTTTACATATATATTTTTAATGGACTTCCCTACTACAGTGCACTGTGTGCATGGCATATAGCCGAAATGGAAAGATTGCGGGAAACTGGAAATGTTCCGCAGGAGGAGATGAAGCACTTGAGCTGGAAAACAGAAAAATGAAAGTTTTCGGGGGTATCGTAGGGATCACACAAAATGCACAAGCTCTAAATAAATTGTTCTTGACAGTTCCTGAGCTGTCGAAGATATCTTCCCGTAGTAAAGAACCAATTAAAGTTTCAATCCATAACGGTGTATCACAGACATCAGCGAATCGTTATAAAAAGAATGTTCTGGCTGTCGTCAAGTTTTTCAAAAATTTCATCAATCCATTTGAATGCACCAGTAATAACTTGTTTAATATTGTGACAATAACTATTGCTCCCTCTGACGTACAACGTGACGTTTGTATAATGCCAGAATTAGGTCTGGAGAAACATCATAACTTCGTAAGTGATCGAATTGTTAATGGTACTGCTAATATCTGAGAACCTCTTCCACAAAACAATATGAAGCTTTTCGGAACAGTAGGCAAGGAAACAAAACTGCACTCAAAACTTGGCGTAGTGGAACTGAAAGAAGATAAAAAACTTTTCAACCACATCATAGTTTTATGTTAATCACGTCCGGAAATCAACCTGAAGGAATGCATTGGAATGTATGAACTATCTGTTTTTACACATTCTATGTTCGAGGCTGATGAAACAATGTACTACATACAAGTTAAAACAAAGTTACTGCACCATTTAGAAAACCTTGCATCTAAAAAGAGAGATTCTGAATTTCAGCCAGAAGAAATTACAACTATGGCTACTTGAAATCAATGTGAAGGAAAGAAATATTCAGTCGCAGTTGTTGATGGAATGGCTTAGGTCCACAGACTGAAAGTATGAAAGGAGAAAAAAACAATTTTTGATTTAACAAATCTGTTCTGCAAAATAATTTTTTTAAAGAATGGCGAATTTTCTGAAATCCATGTTGTGTTTGACACACATGTAAACAGTTATTTAAAATTTGCAGTAAGAGATGGAAGACAACAAGGTAGTGTTCCTGTGATACACAAGATAGAATCCAACACAAATATTAAAAATATTCCTTCGAAGAAACTTCTTTCTCGTGATGGAAACAAGGATAGACTAACAGAGATTTTCAGTACTGCTCTAGTGGAAAGCAGTACGAATACTGGGAAAAACATTTTATCAGGCTCTTGCAGACAACCGATGTGGCGAAGCTCTAGTAACAACACAAGAAGAAGCCGGTACGAAAATATTACTACATGCTCTCTTCGCAAGTATGAATGGAGCAGAAACTCTAAAAAGATTTTCTCTTGATACTGATGTCCTAATGCTAGCGACGAATTTCTACCCTCAATTCCCACAGGATACGTGTTTGTTGTCTCAGGAGCTAGGACACGTGAGATTTCTGTTCGTATGGCATTTCAAGCGTTAGGTCAAAAGCGAGCTGATGTTTTGATTGGGTTGCATTCTCTCTCAGGGACTGATACAACCGGATCATTTTATGGTTAAATGAAAACAGGTTTCTTTATTACATTTAGAGAAGCTGATGAGAAAGTTCTTGACGCTGTGCCATCACTAGGAAAAGAAGATTTTAATGAAGAAACTATTCGAGTTCTTTTATATGTTCTGTACATTTAAGAAACCCGAACATGATATCCCTGAAAGAACTGGGATGGTGGTTTTATAACAAAAAGCAAGTCGATGGATCATGCACACAAGATACTCTGTGTCCGACCATAAAAAGAGCATATCTTCAAGCCACAATATGGCGGAAATCATGTATTGCCAATCCTGGCCGGCCGCGGTGGCCGAGGGGACTGAGGCGCTCCAGTCACGGTCTGCACGGCCACTACGGTCGGGGGTTCGAATCCCCCCTCGGGCATGGATATTTGTGCCGTCCTTAGTATTAATTAGTTCGTAAGTAGTTTGTAAGTTTAGGAACTGATAACCCCGTAGTTAAGTCCCATTAGCTATACAAACATTTGAACATTTTGAGCAAATCCTGAACTACCTGCAGTTACTGAGTGCGGTTGTACTGTGAGAAATAGAAATACAAGCCAGTAATGTGTGATATTCCTTGTGGACCTGAAGAACTTCTCTCAGTTGTCAAATTTTCATGTGGTCCATCAAAATGTGCTACGCCGTGCAAATGTGCACTGAATAAACGTCCTTGCACAGACATTAGTTCCTGTTTTGCAGATCCACAAAAATGTTGTATTGTGAGCGAAGAAGAAGATTATTATGAACTATCAAATGAAACAGACTTCTGTGACGATTCTGATGTTAATGATGATGGCGATGAACTTCAGTCATGGTTATGAAATACGAGGAATAATGTAAGAAGGAGACTAACTTGTTGATTGACTCCAGAAGAAGAGTATTCCTTATTTTTCAAGAAGTGAATGTAATAATAAAACAAAGACTGGTTTAATTATTGTGTGACAGTTCAAATATATTCCTAAAATAATAATGAACATATACAGATATAATAATACTGATTGTTTCCCTTGAATGCAATTTTTTAAACTGTTTCTTTCCTTAAGTGTTATATAAAAACTATTTGCAAAAATGTTTCTAATTTCATGCTCCTTTTATATTTTAATTTACTAATCTGCTATAACAATTAACATAAAATGATTATTTTGTCAAATGTAATACTTATTTCTTTGATAGAATCCTTTTTTTTGAAATTTTAACCAAAACGTTTTCATTTACGCAAAAATACGCAAACAATATAATGTGTAGTACGCAGTTAGACCTTTCTTTTTTAAAATAGAAAATTAAAATCGAATGATGAGGAGCGAAGTTACAAAGGTTTAAGCGCTCGGGGACTCCCCATCTTTCCCCACCCCCTCTCCCCTCCCAGTGGCGGGTCTGTGATGGCCACCATCACATTTTGCAATCCCTACGTTACAAAGAACAAAATGATACCACCCACAATACTGTACCATTACATTGCACACGGGACACCACAAGAAAACCGACTATGTAGGATGTTTCAGAAACTTGAGCTGTATGAGCATGAATATGGTTGAAAATGTCCAACATGGGACTGAAGAGTGACACTTGTGTAACGATGGCCCATTGAGGTGTGAGGTACCGAAAGTAGAGGCGACCGTATACCGTAGGCAGTGCGATACTACAACATTGGCGTTGCAGTTAGGACCTCTACCACAGATCAGGCTGTTTCCACAATGGATGCAAGTATAATTAGTCCCATAAACGAGTTGCGGTACTGACGGCAGTAGACAAGCGTGACTAGGTTGGAAATTCGTATCCCTGAGGTGTCTGTGTGGAAGAAATGCCAGCCGGCCGCGGTGGTCGAGGAGACTGCGGCGCGCCAGTCACGGCCTGCACGGCCACTACGGTCGGGGATTCGAATGCCCCCTCTGGCATGGATATTTGTGGCGTTCTTAGAGTTAGTTAGTTCGTAAGTAGTTTGTAAGTTTAGGGACTGATGACCCCGTAGTTAAGTCCCATAAGCTATACAAACAATTGCATTTGTATTTTTGAAGAAATGCCACATAGAAATATACATATGGTACGAGTTCTGTGGTGTCCTCGATCGCTTTATGCACAATCGTCACGTTATTTTATTGTTGACTCCTGGACCAATATATTCCATGGGGATGGAATCTCGTGTCCGCTCTTCCCACCATCGTCTAAGGACCACTCCTAGTGATCGATATGGCGAGCCACATGGCGTGTCGACCATCATGCTGTTTTTTTCTATCGATAATTATGCTCCTTAGAAATTGGCATCAGTGTGCAAAATGTCATTTGACACCTCTGCATCCAATTCTGGTCCTACTAACGTCCTAAAGTTGAGATGTGGTCGGTACGAGTAAGACTCGTTCTTTATGTAGCATACCCTGTTCCAGCTTCATTCTATGTTTGTGGACATAGTGACCCTGCTAAAAATATTAGGTGCAAAAGTAATTTGACCGTTTCCTATCTATATGAAACGAATTTCCGAAGTAAATGAGATAAATTTAACATTTCGAGTAACCAAGAGAAAGTAGCATAGTAGCTAGCTATGTATTACTTTTAGCATATTATATACTAACTTCAGGTGATGCAAGCCTGGACTCTGTGTTAACAAACAAAATACTTGCTACTATAAGACGAGTGTGTTTGACCCAATGATCTTTGATGCCAGAGCGTTATTATGGATATTATGGTTACAGAACATCCGATACATTTAAGGAGTGCATCCAGAGTATCAGACTCAGATTTGATTATCAGGGAATGGAAAATAAATTCCGACAGCCAAGAGGTACTGAAAGGGAAATATAGTGTTCCAGCAAATTGAAATAAGTTAAATGCATTTTACTGCTACTGCATGTTGACAGCAAAATAGCAACAGATCCCAACGAAAAGGAAATTTTCTAAAGGAATTAATATTTACAGGCTAAAGGAGTCTATAGAATGTATGTGGAAAAAGCTAAAAAGAAAACAATGACAGTCGCGTTGCAACTTACAACCCATGAAAGGCAGCCTGGTACCTTTACAAGGAATACAAGAGGAAAACCACCTTTGCGTTAATCTTGTGTATTCCAGAAGAATTTAACTACTTATTTACTGACATCGTAGAAAAAACTGGTGCTGCAATGCCAAATCTGAATATTGACCCCACAGCAATTGTAAGCAATGACAACTGGAGCAGTATGATGAACTGGAACGGGTCGACCAAAACAAAGCCGATTTTAAAATCAGTCGGCAACTAGGCGCATGCAACCGTCCTTGTCGGTCGCAAAACAGTTGCAGTTGCGTGATCAATAATTTTATCGAAGTTTTTCTCTTTGAATGGGAAATTAGCGACCTAGAAATGAATATAAAATTTGTTCTCAACAATTATAGACATTCTGGATACTCTAGGAAAGAAATAAAAGAGAAAGCATGGCAAGAGTTGGCACAGAAAGTACACAGGTATGTAGAGTTATATACTTGTACATTTTCATTAATTATTTATCTATTTGTGAATGATAGTTGCGTTACAACTTACATTGATACTTTTTTCTGGGTAATATTGTGTGATAAAACTATTTCCTATTCTTTAATAGAGCCGCAGCGGATTAGCCGTGCGTACTGGGGCGCCGTGCTGTGGTGTGCGCGGCCGTTCGCCGTCGGGGGTTCGAGTCCCGCCCCCCTTTTGATCGTGGGTGTCTGTGTTGTCCTTACATCAGTTTACCTTAGTGTAAGTAGTTTGTAAGATACGGACTCATAACCACGCAGTTGAGCCCGATACATTTACAGACATTTGATTTTTTCTTCGATTGTATATTTCCAGTGCCATGGTGGAGATACACGAGGAGAAAGGAAATAAATTGATAAATAATTTCTCATATAAGTTGCTGAAGAACCGACATGGATTACAAATTGCTGTTCTTTCATATTCGTAGATATTCCTGCATCAGAGACCTCGCACATGTCTGGAGGCATATAACAAATTCCCTCTTGTATACGTACGTAGTTATGAAGAACGCAAGTAGTTTTTACGATGTCATTTATTTTGTGTCCCAGCCTCGTCGCCACTTTTGTGTCCCTTTCCGTCGTAGGTGTCGGTGGCCGAGTGGAATGAGACCGACACAGGAATAAAGATAGCACGCTGGTGCAGGTACGGAGGGGAACAGCCAGAAACTAGAAACACTAGAGTAAATTAGAATTAGACATATATTGCACAGAATTTATACAATACGTAACTTTTACACAATTCAGTACTGCAGAGTGCTGATACATAGTTGAGTTAGAGGCCTGCCTAGTGTCTGTCCAATAGCCAAGTCTTCACTGGTACCTATCTGATTCCGAAGGTCCTAACTGGTTGCTATCTCAGTCCCAAGTGAACGATGTCGTTCAGTGGTGGCCACGAGCGGAGTTGCAGCAGAGGGCGCTCGTGGCTGTCGTCGTAAGAACGCCGCGCCGTGCGTGCATGGCGGCGCGCGGCGAAAGTAGGTGGCGCGCACTTTGGACTTGTGCGACACCACAATTTACTGTTTCAGCATCACGACATCGTATGGGTCCATTCAAAATATCGAAATTTTCTGGTGCCGTACCAAATGTGTACTCAATACTTTTAATTCGGCGGCTCAATCTGTAATTAAATATTCTTTTTACATTGAAGAGGTTTCTTTTGCATAGGGCCTCATTAAATTGCGTGATAATTGGAACGCTTCATCTCCCACGAAGTAGTACGGAAATGGACTGTTTTTATGGTCATATTGCAATGGGAAGAACGGAGGAATGTTCAGACCTCCATTGTTCATCCAATATCTCATAGCACTAGCCTCGAAAATTCCTCCATCAATAATTCGTCCAGCATAGCCTGGTTCAATCATGGTGAAAGGACCATCTGCATCGCAGTTCGCCAGTAGGACAGTAGAATAGAAGAACTTGTAATTTTCAAAACAATTATTCGGAAATTTTCGTATTGGGATATGCTTACCATCCAAAGCTCCAGTACAGTAGGGAAGGTTCCATAGCAATCAATTTCCATTGTTTCTCTGTACGTACAGGTATATCAAGTTCATTGAATACATCCCATATTTATTTTGTCATCTCTTTAACAATGGCTCCGACTGTAGTCTCTCCTCTTTCAGAATGTAAAGAAAGTGCCACAAACGAACAGCCTGTAGACAAATACCTCCAAATATTATTGAAAGTGATTATTCAGAATTAATAAATAAAATTAAATTATTTTTTAATATCATGATATAATTGATGGGTAAGTATTAATGATTATCTCTTTTGATTTCAGCTGCGGAATGTAAAGAAAACTGGCGGAACTTTCGTTCATTTTTCACGAGAAAAATTAAGCCGCCACCAAGTGAAGCTGGACCAAAGCATAAAACTTTCTTTTTGGCAAAAGCCATGAACGTTTGCCTACCTTAGGGCCATAGTGAGCCTACTTTGCGGCGACAGGGAGGCCGCTGGAAAACCCATGGGAAACCTAGTGGGTGATCCCTTTGGGGTGGCCACAGTGCACCCGCGCGGCAGCCTCAGCTCGCTCAAATCGCTTTCACTCGCGCGTGCAAGAAAGAATTTATGTTCCTTGTGCCGCTCTCAGACGGCGGTTTCCGAGGTTTCAACGCTGTGCGCTGCGCGTCGTGTTTAAAGTGACCTGATAAAGGCTGTTAATTCACTGTAGCTGAACTTTATCGAAGTTTTGTAGACTCGCACAACCGGTTTTGCGATGTCTTTAATTGCATCTTATTGTTCATATTGGTGAAAGAATACCAATACTTTAATATAGCAAACAACTACACATTCAAGATAATTTATGTGTAGATAGGTTATTTAGCTCAGAATATGAAATGGTTACTTCTTTGCTAAAGGTTGCACGTGAAATTGGCTTTCTTGTGAGCCAATAACACGAGGCTACTTTATTCATAGTTACGTTGCTGCCATTCCATGTCAATTTACCTTAACAAAAAATTATTTTGTTCATGAGCGGTATAAAATGTCGGTATGTGATCAGGAATTTTGACAGTGAAATAATTGTAACTGCTGTCCTACTATAATCTCAAAATAAACACACTGTGACAGACGGTACACTGTTAGTTACAATGTAATTTCAAGTAAAAGCAGTCTTGGTTGGAAAGTGGTGCTAATAACTACCAATGACGCGTTCCGCCCTCACAGCAGGCCATCGTTTTACCTGCATGACAAACGTTACACAAGAACTAAAACAACAACATTTAAAGTAGTAAAAGAGGGTCTGTGGTAGTAATTTGCGTAACGTTTGTCATTCAGATAATGTGATGATACCCTGGTGCCAAGTTATAACAGCAGTTTTACTATAGCGCCACTAATTTACTTGCATTAAACTCAACTAGAAAGAACATGCACTTAAGCTGCACATTCGAACTGCATATTCCAACTGAACAGTACCATTGTAAACATCTTTAATGTCCCTTGCTGTTGTTCTTTGTGGAGAAAGTCTAATTAAATATTGATTAAGCGCCTTGGGTAGCATTTAGACGCTTGCTATTGGACCCTGTCAAAAATTCTTCTGGTAATTTTGATCTTACCATTTCTATTGCATGTCGGAATGGATATTCAACAAAAACACTAGCATTCAGTTTTCCTTAGAACCCTACAGTCCCCATTATGAACTTGCAATTTTCCGTCAGTGAAACGTAGCAATCCAATATTTGTAACTGTAATACATAGAACCTGATTTACTGTTCTTTTTTTATTCGAACTTGTATACCATCAATATTTCAAAACGAGTTAGAGAGTTGCCATCTGTCCCAGATAAACTTTGCTATTTATTGAAGTCATTTTCTGTTGTCTTGGGAATGTGCTTTTATTACGAAGGTTGACTGACTGAGCTGCAGACTCAGTAGTTGTGCACATGGCGCGCCGAAGGAGACCGCGCGGCGCTAGCGCCCTCAAATTTCAACACCCAGTTCGCTATACTGGAGCGATCTATCGCTTTCTTTTCAGCTTTAAAAACAATTTCACGATGTTGACTACATTTCGTACGCAGTAATGTATAACCTAAAGTTAACCAAACGAAAAGTAGTCAGCGACTATATTATTCACTGCAAACCTCCAAATGTTATGCGTAGGTTAACTGGAAATTAAGTATCGTAATAACTATGGGGAATATTGAAAAAACAGACACTCCGTTATGAAGTTGTTATGTTAGCCTACAAGATGTGCAAAACTCAGTGCTGTACGACATTTAGTTTCCTCAGAATCGAGTAAGAAGTGTTCCACGTCAAGGAAAACGTACAAAACCAGAAGAGGTGGTTTTAACTTTTTTACATGAGAAGGATAATTTTTATCGAAAAACTGATACGCGAGAGTAGACTATTAAAACAGTGGCACAAACGAAATCTACCAAGTACGCGAATATAAACCTCGTAAAACCGAAGTAGGCCTACTAACGAAAATGAAGAACTTGACAGCGAATTAAATTTGACACAAATTGAATTATGATAGACTTAGCGCTGCTTAGGATGTGACTCTGGCAGCAGGTGACACTGGAATGACTGATAACTAGCTGCAGTAACGGTCTCTGATTTGTTTTGAAATACACCAGTCACAGACGAAGACTACACACAACAGTATTTATCAAATACGCAATAATAAACTATTGAAACAGTAGCACAAACTCAATCTGAGAAGTACACGAGAATAAACCTCTTAACACAAGAGTACTAACGAAATTGAATTACTTGACGGGCAAATTAAATTTGACTCAACACTTAGCGCTGTTTACGATGTGACACTGGCAGCAGCTGGCACTGCAAAACTGGAGCCATGTCCTTCATTTTAATTTATGAAAACTCTATGACCAGTCATGTAAAGATAAAAGCAAACAAGTAAATACTGAATATCTTGTATAAAATTTAAAAATAAGAGCGTAATTGTTGTTCATCAATATAGAAGCTTCCTGTCCGAATTTTTCTGTAAGAAGTGCCGACTCCTGAATTTTCTTCTAATTCTTATTATTGCTGTTTTAATGGATTCTGCCGTAACTAGGAGGCTATATCTACGTTGACTGAGTTAGTACTCCAGCAAAGTACTAAAAGCTTGCTCCCAACAGATAAGTAGGATTCTCAGCCGCTTATTATCTCTAAGGAGCAGGGTACTTTCCCACATAGACTAAAATATGGTATTGTTATGACATTGCATAAAAAATAATATGTGTCCGATGTCAATAACTACAGCTCAACCTCACAAATGGCGTCTTTATCGAAAGATCGTGAGTAAGTAATGTATTCAAAAGTAGCCTCTTGCATTATTGTAAAAATAAGGTACTAACAAAAGTCAGTTTCCAGCAAAGTTATTCAACAGAAAATACTATATATGTTTCAATAATTAACTGTTAAATACTCTGGTAATAACTGGACGAAGTGAAACTATTTGGTTCCAGTAAACAGCAAAAATCAGCTGATTCCTCAAAGATCCCATAGGGTTCTGTCTTGGACCTTTGCTGTTCTTGATATTGAAAGACGACCGTCTGTCGTCTTCCATATACTTTGTATAGTTTCTGTAAAGTTATAATATATTTGATGTCGCTAGATTATCGTTTTGTCAAAACTTAAACAACACTCTTTTCAAGGCTTGAGGTATAGTATTTCTATTTCATGTGTTAAAATATTCGTGAATATTGCTAGGTATTTTTTTATTTTGTTATGTTAATAATTTATTATTATATTAATTAATGTGGCATAAGTATGGCTTCTCCGCTACGCTACTGTCCCTGTGAGATTGTGCAGTTGTTGTACTTTTCAGTGTGTGTGAGAATCTATGGCTGTATCAATGTGGGGAGTGATAGCTCGCTTTGCATCGTTCTCTCTGGCTCAAAGTCGATAGCTGCTGAGGTGATTAAAGAGGTTTGCATACCCTTTGGCTGCGGACCTACACCAGCTCGAGTGTAGTCGCTCTCCGTCCCCCACCACCGCTTTTTCAGGGATTTTCCGGTTTCCGGTAGTTTTCCCGCGGCCCGGTGGCCGCACGGCGATTCTCTCTCGGCTGGTCGTCTGGTGAGGTAAGGTTGATTCTGCTCTTGTTTCTGGAGATGGTAGCGTTTCATTGACTAGCACGTTTAACTTACATTCGTGCACTTAGAATCATTTTTGGAATATTTTCTCCGATCGTGTGCGGAAATGGGTTCTCGTTTTCCAGTTCAGTGCATGCCAGTAGATAAACTCGGTATGTGTGATTCTAGTTGCAGTTTGATTACGGCCTGGTATGTTAAAACCTTTTGTGATCATATGGCGGTGTATGAACTCTGTGTAAATACTTTCTAGCTTTGTGGGGCCCGATTTTTAATAGGTGATATGTTTATTTTATACAGTACATGTAAAATTCTTCTCTTTGTTTCCTTCCGTGAGTGATATGTGTTCCATGTGGTTGGTTTATAGAACAAAGCCTTCAGCTTCCACTCTTGTTTGTTCCATGCCCATCAGGCAAGTAACTATGCGTGTGTTCTTCTGATTTCCACTAATATTTCTCAATCTTCTCTCCCCGCCTAAGTTAATTCTTCTCCAACTTATAGTAAGAACTCTGTCTGTGTCAGTAATTCACTCTGAGCCTTGTACAACCTCCTTCAATAGCTTCCTTATATAATTCTAAGCATTTCTATGGGTTGCATGCTGTAATTCTTAATTTTATTTTTCCGACTTTGTAATTATTTAATTTTTGTGGTTTTCCTGAGACAGGAACTCATCCGTCTCTGTAATCGCCCCCTACCGCGTGTAGCTGCATTTCATTCGCTTCCTTATATAATTCTAATCAATTCTTTGGGTTGCAAGCAGTAGTTAACTTTCTTTATTTTTCGGAAACTTAATTTATTCAATTTTATCGGTTTTCGGAACCACGTGGGTCAGAATTCCGACTTCCGGGGTATGCAGCTAGTCGCCTGAGTTCACGCCACTCTTCTTATAAAACCAGTACCTAGCTCGATTTTTAACAGACTGCAACTTGAGAATCGACCCTGATTTTATATAATGAATCCGTTTTCAACCACTTTACCTTCAGTGGAGTGCGTTCATGTAACGTAGCCGTGTGTCACCGTTAGCGTATTTGCTCGCGGTCCAATTCAGATGTAATTTAACTTGCTCTACATACGCACCATCTTAAAACAGGCACGACAGACAAAGTGTCAGTATATTGTGTTTTGTGCTACGTCCGACTTTCTGAATTTCGCCTACGATAGCGGCGCCTGCTTCTCTCGTCTCAGCACGCTCTTTTTGGTGAGTTTCGCTGTGGCATTGCGTGTCTGTGGGGGAATGAGTGTTGTTTGTGAATCCTTCCCCCCAGTAGCGTTTAATCATGTATAATTTAGGCTGGGCACCGTCCTCATTGATTCACGTAAGAGATACATTTTTATTATATTAACAAAATTGGTTCCCCATTTTGCTTGTTTTTATCTGAATAAACAAGTTTAAGTTCAGCATAATCCGTAAGTGGCCTATAAATTGTAGTTTTAGAGCACCTTCCCTCTTTTATTTAATATTGTTTTTCACTAGTGCTGAGAACATATTCAGATGCAATAATTTTTTCAGGTCTAAATTCCGTTGCGCCATAAACGTTTTCTTAGATAACTTTAATTGTGCTGGCTTGCTTATTGATGTTTGTGTGTAATAACGTGTGAGTTTCTATGTATAATGAACACTGTAGTATTAACATCCTGCTATTGAAGTAATTGAAACGAGACAGTTCTCAGTTTGAGCCAGGGAACACGGCTTTATAGCAGGGAGTAACTAGTAGTTCACACGGATCTTATCTACGAATTTTAGTAACAAAGCAAGACTCTTGTTACGTACAGTGGTCGACTTTTAATATATAATAATGAATTGCTATTCTGTATTCATAATGATACAAATCTAGTTCTTTTTGCTGACGATACTATTATAGTAATCACTCCTACAAACAAGAGCTAACAGATGAAATAGTAACCAATGTCATACAGGATATTAGATGGTTCTCTGCAAATGGACTCTTATTAATCTTTGATAAAACACAATACATACTGTTCCATACGGTAAATGGCATGTCACCATTAATACACATGGTGTTTTCACAGAAGTCTATAGATGAGGTAGAATTTTCAAAGTTTTTAGGTGTGTGCATGGACGAGGAAATAAATTGAAAGCAACACACTGACGATGTAGTGAAATGTTAGAGTTCAGAAACTCAGGGTTTTAGGATTATTGCAAATTTTGGAGATGAACATATCAGTGAATTAGCTTACTATGTCTGTTTTCATACACTTCTTTCATGACATAATTAAGCAAATAAGTATACAGTGCATAAAAGCGTGTAATTTCAATTATTTCTGGAACCCATCCGAGATCATCTTTAAGGATCTTCACAGGAATATATATTCTCTTATGAAAATTTTAAATCATAACCCAACCCATTTCAAAAGTAATAGCAGTTTGCATAGCTACAACACTAGGAGAAAGAATGAGCTATATTGTTCAAGGTTAAATCTAACTTTAACACAGAAGGGGGTGAATTATGATGTGACAAAAGCTTTTGGTCACTTACCAGATAACATCAAAAGTCCGACAGATACCTAACCAACATTTAAAAACAAAATGAAAGAATTTCTGAATGTTAACTCCTTCTAGTACCTAGATATGTGAAGTACACCAGCGGCAAAACACAAACAATACCTTCACTACGTGATAGCAATGGTAATACTACCGATGACAGTAGTGCTAAGGCAGAATTACTAAACACAGCTTTCCGAAATTCGTTCACCAAAGAAGACGAAGTGAACTCTCCAGTATTCAAAGACTGGAAAGTTGCCCAAGTTACTCCAATATTCAAGAAAGGCAATAGGAGTGATCCCCAAAATTACAGGCCTATCTCATTGACGTCGATTTGCAGTAGGATTTTGGAACATATACTTTGTTCGAATATTATGAACTACCTCGAAGAGAACGACCTATTAACCACTAGTCAACACGGATTCAGATAGTATCACTCTTGCGAAACACAGCTTGCCCTTTATTCACATGAAGTGTTAAGTGCCATCGACAAGCGATCTCAAATCGATTCCATATTTCTGGATTTCAGGAAGGCTTTTGACACTGTACCCCACAAGCGGTTTCTTATGAAATTGCGTGCTTATGGAATATCTCCCCAATTGTGCGATTGGATTCAAGATTTCCTATCAGAAAGAACACAGTTCGTTGAAATTGACGGTAAGTCATCGAGTAAAACAGAAGTGATATCTGGCGTTCCACAGGGAAGCGTTATAGGTCCCCTACTCTTCCCGCGTGTTTATAAACGATTTAAGAGACAATCTGAATAGCTCCCTTAGATTGTTCGCGGATGATGCTGTCGTTTATCGGTTAGTGAAGTCAACCAAGGATCAAATGCAACTGCAAAGCGATTGAGACAATATTTCTGCATGGTGTGAAAATTGGCAATTGACACTAAATAAAGAAAAGTGTCAAGTAATACACATGACCACTAAAAGAAATCCGCTGAACTTCAGTTACACGATAAATCATGCGAAACCTTAAGGTCATAAATTCTACCAAATGACCTAGGAGTTACAATTACGAACAACTTTGACTGGAGAGAATACATAGAAAATATTGTGGGGAAGGCGAACCAGAGGTTACGTTACATCGGCAGAACGCTTCGGAGATGAACCACCTCCACCAAAGTGACTGGCTACATCACACTTGTGCGTCCTCTCCTGGAGTACTGTTGGCCCTTGTGGGACCCTCGCCAGGTGGGATTGACGGAGGACATTGAGAAGGTTCAGAGAAGGATAGCTCATTTTGTTCTATCACCTTACTGGGGAGAAACCGTCACTGAAATGTTGCACGAATTTGGGTGGAAATCATTAAAAGAAAGACGTTATTCATTGGGGCGTGATCTGTTTGCGAATTTTCATCACCGACTTTTAGTTCTGAATGTGAAAATATTTTGCTAGCAACCACCTACTTAGGGAGACATGACCATCCCAATAAAATAAGAGAAATCAGATCGAAAACGAAACGATTTAGGTGTTCTTTCTTCCCGCGCGCTATTAGAGATTGGAACGGTAGAGAAAAGTTATGAAAGTGGTTAATTAACCATCTGCCAGGCACTTGAATGTGATTTGCAGAGTATCTATGTAGATGTAGATGAATTATACATATAAATTATCTTCCTTTATCAATAAACAAATAAATAAATAATAAAAATAAATAAGAAATGTATGTTACAAAGTGTTATCTTGCACTACACTGATATGTTCCACATCATTTGGAAATCATGATATAGGAAAAAAATATTTATCTGATGTAATCCAATCTCTTTTGTAACTAAATTGTTATTTGTTGTCTGAGAAAAGGGAATTTTTGTGCATGCAAGTGCTGTCTATTCATATTTTGTGTTGTATGAGCGCTACAGAGGAACAGAAATTAACATCTATGAGTATAAGTGGACTAAGCTAAAGTATAGTTCAATGAAAAGACTATTATTAAAAGGTACATAACGATCTATGCAGTCTCTAAATTCCACATTCTTCTAACTTATTCCACACCCAACTTAATATGGAAATAAATATCACACTTCTAACAAACAAGTCCCATGAAATTGAAATGAAGCGAAACAAGAAATAAGTTTCAGTTTATTATCAGTTTATTTGCAATTAAATTACATTTTTCTGTATGTACAATATAACTTATTATGTATAAAAAGTAATAAGCTCGTTCGTAATACTGAGTACATGTTTCACGAGATGCACTGCTCAGACATGAGTGAGTAGGGATAGGAGTTTTGTTCTACAGGACAGTCGAAAGCTAGAAGTCCGTACTAAATGGCGAATAACATATACTTGGTAATACTACTAGCTTAGCAAATAAGAATATTTACACGATTGGTAGCTAAAGGGGACTAGATATGGAGAGAATGAGGGTGTAAGTAGGAGCACCGTATCCCGTGGATCATGTACTCTGAAAGTGTCTGACGCGAAGTCAGTGGCCGGGCTGTTCCGCTTTGTACTGTGGAGTGGGCCGCCTCGTTAGTACTGGTAGCCGCCGCTGCCGCTGCCGCTGCCAGCGCCACCGGCGCCGCCCCTGCCGTAGTTGTAGCCTCCGGCGCCGGCTCCACCAGCGGAGTAGGCGGTGATGCCGGTCTCCTGGTACTCGATGGTGGGCCTGTAGCCGCCCTCGTCCGCCTCGTAGGAGACGATCTGCTTGCGGCCATCGGGCAGCAGCACGCGGTACTGGCCCTGGGCGCTCTCGTACTGCCGGGATTCCTCGTGGGCGATGTCGGTCAGCGTGTTGGCGTCCTGGACCGAGTAGCTGAACTGGTAGTTGGCCGGCTCCTGCAAAGACGGCACGCGTCATCGCGGTGTCCCACAGTAACTTTTCTTAGCAAGACATTTCTGTTACACACGAATCTTGAAGGAACCTTAACTATAATGGTCCACGTGTAGTTTCGTCTCGAGTTCGTTCTAGACCTGTCCTCCACAAGCTAAATTAGGGGATGGCTGTTCCAGTTGTGTGTGGTTTGTGAGAGACACGATTGTTGGTAAGCCTTCATGTGGACTCTAAAATTTTGTTTTCGCTACACATAGTTGCAACGTGAAATAGTGAAATGACGCCCCAGTGCGCACAGCTAATCCTCTGCGGCATCTGTACTGAAATAGGTCGCTGATTCCTATGAACAATCCTCCAAAAACTTCCATAATTTTATCTCCTTGGTCTTTACTCAAGATATATGAAGGAGGCAGCAATATATTGGTAGAATTTACCAGAGAAACTCTAATTCTTGGAAGTATGCCAGTAGTTCACTTCGACGCCTCTCTTGAAGCATGTCGGTGATAGTTGGTAGATCACTAACGTAACGCTTTTGCTCTTACTTAAAGAACGCGTCACGCAGCTTGATGCTCTTCATTGGATTTAGTCTATCTCCTCTACCAAACCTATGTTTATAGGCGAAATCCATCTATATCAACACACATACTCTGGAAGTCAAATTGAAGTGAAAGGCAGAGTGTTTATCGAAACACTTTTATGATATTTCTCTACCATTCTGTAATAGCTCATGGGATAATGGAATATCTAAAGCTTTCTGTTTTCGATCTGATTTCTCTTATTTTATCATGATGATCATGTATCCTTATGTACGTGGGCGCTAGTAATAATAGTACTCATTCTGAAGAGAATGTTGGAGAAAGAAGTTTCGCAAAATGATCTCGCCGCAACACACAACGCTTTTCTTTCGGAGATTTCCACCCTAAATCTTGCATCATTCCTGTGACACTCTCTCCCCCATACAAAAAGAGCTGCCCTACTCTGAATTTTCTGTATATCGTCCGTCAGCCCCTCCTGGTGTTGATCTGACAATGCACAGCAATACTCCACAATAGATCTGTAGAGTAAGCGCTTTATTAATACTGTTGTTTCTTATTAGTGTTCTACCTATGAAACGTAGGCTTTTCTCGCCTTCCCTACAATATTTTCCATGTGTTCTTTCGAATTTAAGTTGTTCGTAATTGACATAACAGTTTTCTGTGCGTTGCACCGCGTCATGATGTAAAAATGCTATCAGTTAAATAACCGACGTTTCAGCTAAGGTTACAGTGGCCTTCATCTGGGAAGAAGATCACTGTAACGTTGGCCGAAACGTGTGTTATTTAAGTAATAGCCTTCTTACATCATGACGTGGTACAATACACAGAACAGCTTTATGTCATCTGACTCTGGCCGCGGAAGCCTACGTAATTGTTACTCCTAGGTAAAAAAAAAAAAAAAAAAAAAAAAAAAAATAAAATAAAATAAAAATAAAAAAATTAAATAAAATAAAAAATCCGAAGATTGGTTTGAACACCACAGTGCTTTGCCAGGCATGGACTATGGTCCTGTTTCGAGGTGGTATGCCGTTGCCTTCCTCCAACCTTTGAACTGACTTACCCAGACAGTTGTAGGGGGACCTACAGTTTATCGTGGGTTTCGAACCACGGTGTTACTCGGTATTTTTCACATCAGCAACACTGCCAGAGGTGAAGGAAGTGGAAAATGACAGATGAAAATCCTAGGACCTGGCGGGGATGGAATCCACAACCTTTGGATTTGGAGTCCGGCACTCTACCATTGTGTTACGGAGCCGCACTACACCCACGTATACAGTTGAATTTATGGCCTGTAGGTTTGATTGATTTATCGTATAACTGACGTTTTACGGGTTTCTTTTAGTGGTCATATGGATGACCTCCTACTTCTCATTATTAAGGGTGAATTGCGTGCTGTATCTCATCTAAATCATACTGCAGTTACTTTTTATCTTGGGTTGACTTTACTAACTGTTAATTGACAGCACCAGTCATGAAATGTATACTACGTGGTTATTGGACAGTAGAATAACGCGTTGACTTCCTCTCCAACAAAGATTTTTATAAAGGATATTGAGACGAGCATACAAAAGGAAAGCAATGTAAGTGAAGGGTGTACTCACAGCGAGCGCGTCCTCCTGGGCTGCTCCGCGGCCGTAGCCGGCGGCCGCCGGGACTCCATACTGGGTGGAGAGGCCGCGGCCTGCAGCCCCCACACCTCCGAAGCCGCCGGCAGCCGCGGGGGCGCCGTACTGCGTAGAGACTCCCCTAGCGCCAGACAGGCCGCCGCCAAACCCTGAGGCACCACCCAGAGCGGAGGGCGCGCCGTACTGCGTGGAGATGCCGCGCGATCCAGCTCCAGCCAGACCGGCACCGAAGCCGGAGGCACCGCCCTCACCAGAGGGAGAGCCGTACTGCGTGGAGATACCCCTAGATGCGGCGAGGCCGCCACCGAGCCCCGAGACACCACTCAGTGCCGAAGGAGCGCCGTACTGCGTAGAGATACCCCTAGCACCGGCCAGGCCGGAGCCGAATCCAGAGGCACCACCCAGAGCGGAGGGAGCGCCGTACTGCGTTGAGATGCCCCTGAGTCCGGCTCCGGACAGACCGGCTGCGCCTACCCCGCGACCGCCGGCCAGACCGCCGAAGGCAGACGGAGCTCCGTACTGGCGGGAGACGCCGCCCAAGCCGCCTCCAAGTCCACCGAAGGCTCCGGCGGTGGACGGCGCACCGTACTGCTGGGACAGGCCTCCAGCCGCGCCCAGACGGCCTCCAGCGCCTGTAACCGTGGCCTGAGTCAGACAGTGCCTCAAACCTGACCTTTCTTCTTTCTAGCTGTCGATGTATCTCAGAAGGAAGATTATAATGTGATGCTCAGTCGTCGGCGACAAGTCCCCATCCCTCTAGCATCCCAAGGTTTCAGGCTCCGTCTCCTCTTAACTACTGAAACGATACTGTAATATCATTTCATTTGACTTATTTGACTTCATACGTGTTTCAGGCAGTGTTGTGTGCACATTATTTCTAATTTTATTTTTGTGTTTGACCTTTCGTGCCATCTTAATCATTGATTTCGGGGTTAGTGCCAGAATCAGTGGAGACTAGAATGATTACTATTGCTCCACAGCACCCATCTCCCCATCCTACCAAGTGTGTGTGTGTGTGTGTGTGTGTGTGTGTGTGTGTGTGTGTCTTCGTTTGTGGGAGGCTGCACCTGGGAAAGGCAGAGATGCTCATACTTAAAGGTTAGCCAACTTTATTCTGAACTGGACGGAGAGGTCTCCTGGAGGGACGCGGTCGACAGGTGTCTGTGATTTGCCATTCCTCCAAGATTCACAACTTGGCAGGATGATCCCGTTAGGTGACTGGCCAAATGCAGGACGGCTCTAGCCAACTTGAACGGGAAGGGAAGGTTAGGCTAGAGGGAAGCCATTTTGGGGCAGAATGTTTCCTTGGCTGGCTGAAGACGGACTTGAGTTTGTTGGTCTCCGAGAGTAATGTATTTGGAAGTGTGTGTGATTTGACTTAATTTTGGAACAGATTAGCGGGGAAATGGTTCAGCAAATGCACAATGTTAGGAGAAGACCATTTTCTAAATTGTTTGGAGCGTTTTCACGGCATTAGGGCGAGTTCTGTTCTTTGCGGATTAGGTTCAGTTCATGAGGGTATCTCTTGTGGATTACTTCAATATAGTTAAGGTGGGAAGTGGAACGATGTTCGCTTTGTCGATTTGAGATTCTACTGTGTGCGCGGAGGAAATTAATTAATTAAATCGTTTATCGTTTTGTCGTCCATTTAGATTGACGTGCTGCTGACCATGCTACATGGTAGGGCAAGATACACAAAGATAAGTCGACGTAAAACCCACGTAATCGGAGTTCAAGTAACTGCAACAGTTTGATAGTGAGTAGTAGGTATCCGTAACATAAGATTATGTGTGATCAATTATTTTTTGGGAATTTTTTGTAGTACTTTTAATTTACCTGTATGTCGACAAGTGGGTAGTACATCATGGCACTACGATTGTGGAATCCAGTCAGTAAACAATAAGTGTGAAAGCTTTTGATTCCTTTCTTAATCCCTCCACGAAATATTAATTGTATTCTGTATGTTTTAACTGAAATTTCCCATAATATTTCTTGCTTAATTGAGTAACGACAAGATCTGTGAATAAATGTAAATTTGTTAAAAGGGAAACTGTTTTCTTTGCACTAATTTCCCGTCCTTGTCTGTATGAATAATATTCAGATAGGAAATCATGTTAGGCACATCCCTTGAGGTAAGCTACTGCCACCGCTATCCAATTAATAAAATTGCCATAGTTTCCGTAAGGCGAATTCCATTGGGCGTCATTTATTTCAACAGGGCACTAATATCTGCTTTAATATCTTTTTATACCCGGAACAGGACAGCAACTAATAGGAAAGTGGAGGGTAGTAAGCTTACACTACTATTCCCTACAATCTTATCTGATTTAAATATTTACGCTATACTTTCACTTTCTAATTCATTACAATAATATCAAAATCGGTAAATCACTCCCAATTGTTAATACGTTTAGCAACATGTATACACCATAACATTTCAGATGTGTTATAACCCGTGACTCTACCCTTTATTCGATTCCTACGAAATCCCACTTTTCAGTAAGATAAAGCACGACCGCATATTGCAGGTCCTGTACGGGCCTTTCTTTATACGGAAAATGTTCGACTGCCGCTCTGGCCAGCACATTCTCTCACCAACTGAAAACTTCTGGTCAGTGGTGGCCGAGCAACTGGCTCGTCACAATACGCGTCACTACTTTTGATGAACTGTGGTATCGTGTTGAAGATGCATGGGCATCTGTACCTGCACACGCCATCCAAGCTCTGTTTGACTTAATGCCCAGGCGTATCAAGGCTGTTATTACCGCCAGAGGTGGTTGTTTTGGGTACTGATTTCTCAGGTTCTATGCACCCAAATTGAGTGAAAATGTAATCACATGTCAGTTCTAATTTAATATATTTGTCCAACCCGTTTATCATCTGCATTTCTTCTTGGTGTAGTAATTTTAATGCCCAGTAGTGTAATTTCCGACTTTCTTTTTTAATAATACCAATTTTTCAGGTACATCATGACGGAAAGAATAAATATTTCTCTCAATAGTCTGAATCGGGAGCTATGGTGCTGAATTATTCGGAAATAGGTTGAAATACACAACTTACGTTTGTCTTTAAGTTTTCTACTTTCCGGTATATTTTTCAAAAAGATTTCTTTCATACAAATCTCGTTCTTAGAATTAAGAACACAACAAAAGCATAGGTCAGGCAAAATGCCCGAGACGTTCTCACGCGATCGTCTTACATACACTGAGCTACCGATATATATATATATATATATATATATATATATATATATATATATATATAGAGAGAGAGAGAGAGAGAGAGAGAGAGAGAGAGAGAGAGAGAGAGAGAGAGACAGAGAGAGAGAGAGAGAGAGAGAAGAAATGCAATTACAAATTGGCAGACCAGAAACGAAGAAAAGGAAGGTAAAAATTAAAAGACCACCCTGCACTTGGCAGGACGTGTAAACATGGGATGGGATGTGAGCACTACAATTTGGATAGTGGGTGGATTAGAGACTGAGGAATCCATTTTGGGCATACGGGCTTATCTTTGGTCCCACCGTCTGCAGAGGCACTCACCGAAGGCTCCGCCCATGGCGGGAGCGCCATAGCGCGCGGA
Source organism: Locusta migratoria (assembly GCA_026315105.1). Lineage (NCBI taxonomy): Eukaryota > Metazoa > Arthropoda > Insecta > Orthoptera > Acrididae > Locusta > Locusta migratoria. The sequence continues at coordinate 92,344,086 of CM048748.1, forward strand.
GGGCGCCGGCGGCAGGTACTGGCGGTCCACGGGAGCCTCAGCCGCCGCAGCCGACAACAGGGCGACCACCACCATCAACACGGCCTGCAACACGAGGAGGGGCACTCTGATCAACTGACGACCTCTAATAAACAGCAGCTCCCTGCTGCAGCAAGCCACACAAATATTCACCGCCACAATGGGTAAATCCCATGGAGTGCACGTGGACTGTCTGGAATACACATTTCATCGCCACGGAAACATGGAAATAAGTGGTATTAATGCAGGTTTGAATTATTTAACGAAGCTATCACAGTAAGTGCACAACGACGAGAAGCAATCGTTTCAAAGTAGATAAAAAAGGGATAAGAAAAAGATACACGAATGTCTACTCTGATACGCCAGTTCGAAAGGAACAGACGTTGGCAATGGTCAGCAGCTATATATTTTAAATAAACGGATGTTAATTCGCAATTTGCGAAAACTACCGACTTTGTTTGCCATTCTAAAGGTAGTCATTATACTACCTATGAAAATTTGTGGCGGACAGGCACTCGAACCCGGAATTCCTGCTGTCTAGGGTTGTCCTCCGGAATACAGGAATGCCTAATTCCTTAAGTTGCTACGCAAGCTGCATTTCGAACTGCGGTGGTATTTAGTGTGAGCTTTCTTTTGATTACGTAAACAAGCGATACAATTTCTCCACAAGTGAAACAGAACTTTCTACTACAATAAATATTTGGTTGCATTATTTTCACGTACCAGCCATTAAAACAGAATTATTCAACAATTACAAGTTTTATGCGTAGATATAATTGGAAGTTAATCTATGGAAAGTGTATTGTTATTTCGTAAGTTATCTGCAAGCACACTGGGAAGTAAATATGCTATGGAAAGGAAGATCTGATACTTCTGAGTTATACTCACTTTGCTTAACTATTCTCTTTCGCATATGTCTAGGGAGTAGATTATTGGCAATGAATTTTGTTTTCTACTCTTCACCAACATAAAAGAATATCATCATCCTCCAGAAATTTTTTAATTCAGAATGTTTCTACGTTACTTCTCGCATTGATAAATCTCAGAAAATTAAATTTCACGCCTTGAGAGACACTCAATCAAAGATTTGAAATGATGAAATTATATAGTACGTATGAAACGTAGCAGCCTTACCACCTTAACATGTTATTATAATTTGAACTGAATGATCGATAGAACAATGGAGGTGCAGTAAAACTACGGGGTCATCAGTCCCTAAACTCACAAACTACTTATCAAATAGCTTATCCTAAGGACGGCACAAATATCCATCCCCGAGAGGGGATTCGAACCCCCGACCGTAGGGGCCGTGCAGACCGTGACTGAAGCGCCTCAGTCCCCTCGACCACCGCGGCCGGCAATAATTTAACAACTAGTAATATCTCATCTCACATTAGTTAAAACTTTAAAAAGAAAAAAGTTGATATGTTGCCAATGTTTTTGCATACGCCTGTATCTGTTTGTAGACCTTGGGAACGGGGGTACTTAACACGAAAGGCAGAAATCGGCAACTTTGGTTTTCACCTTTTAGTCGTGACTATCCGCAGAGTCCAAATAGCTATGTGATCCACAGTCTGAACATAATTTTTCAGCCTGGATTCAGAATCAGTGGAAGAAAACTGGTGATTTTTATCATATTCAAGCCGCATTATTTTTCGATAAGAGCAACGAACGATACACAGACTGTTTCAGTTCCCTATTTAGCAGATGTTTTGAATCTATGTATTTTCAAGAAAAGTATATGTAAAAGTCTGAGACAGTCTTAAAATTTTTAGTCTTCCTTTCTAAATTTATTATTGGAAATAATAGCAATAAAAACAGAAAATCAGTTTTTAAAACCCCTGTTATATTAAGCAGTTTTCTACAGTAAGGTTGAACTGGAGATGAATAAACCGGCATAACCGAAAACCGGCGTATTGACAAAGGAGAGAATGATACCGATAGAACTAGAAGCAACTTAAAAGGGAATTATTGAACCGGCGCGTCGGATGGACAACATGTTACAGACGTATGTCTGTTTGATGAATGTTGAGGCGAAAAAAACTTATACAGGAGTAAAGAAATCTTACTTGGTTGCGTGAAACCAGTCGGAATACTCATGGTCCAAATAATTAATAATTAAAATCAAACGCCTACCTCAAATTGTGATCAGAAAAGAAACATCAAAGCCAATAGATATTACGTTCGCTGACACGATTGATACCCGTAAGAGACATATACTCGCATTTGATTTGGCAAATAACATTACGTGCTAAAAGTTCTGGAGAGAGGACTAGCTGGGGAATCGCCAGCAGGCATCTGCCTCGTGGACACGGCCAGGCGGCTGCGCTTACCTTCATGATCAGCTGATAGGTTGTGAGCAGTGGGAGGACGGAGAGGATGTGATGATCCCCAGGCGGCGGACGGCGTATTTATACCGGCGCGGCTGCGTGTGCTTCTTTTTGCGTTCCAGTTGCACCAGTTGTGAGGGACGGACGCGCCGATGATGGGCAGCGTTGCGCCAGACACTTTCACGCAGAGCGCCACTTCTCCGCCGCTCGCCCTTGGCGCGGACCACTGATACTGTTTGTTCGAATGTTTCTAAACTAAGGAACTTGTCTACGTTGGTCATCAGTCTGTCAGCTTACAAAATACTTAAACTACCTTAATATATCTTACACTGAGGACAACACAACCTGCTATGCTCGAGGGAAGACTCGAACCTCCGACGGTGAGCAACCACGTTCTCCGCAGGAAGGCAACTTAGAGCCGTCGGCCACCCCCATCCTCCTCCGCGTCTGATACGACTGAAGGAGACTGGAACACACAAATATTGTCCGTAAGCGAAAAGTCCGAGAAGCAGGACGGCTGTGGAAAGGTCGGATCATGATGTGGGATGTTTCGAGAAACTTGAACTGAATGAGCACGAATACAATATGGTTAAAAATGTCCAACATGGGACTGAAGAGTGTCACTTGTATAACGATGGCCCATTGAGGTGTGAATGTAGAGGCGACCATATTACCGTAGGCAGTGGGATACTACAACCTTGGAGTTGCAGTTAGGACCTCCACCACTGATCAGGCTGTTTCCACAATGGATGCAAGTGTAATTAGTTCCAAAAACGAGTTGCGGTTTAGACGGCAGTACACAAGCGTGACTCGGCTGGAAATTCGCATCCCCGAGTTGTTTGTGTGGAAGAAATGACACCAATACATATACTTCCATCATTGAACGAGTTCTGTAGTGTCCCCGATCGCCTTACGCATGCTCGTCACGTTATTTTATTGGTGACTCCTGAGCCAATATATCCCATGAGGGCATCTCGTTTCCACTCTTCCCACCACCCCTAATGATCGATATGGCGAGCCAAATGGCGTGTCGACCACCCAGCTGTTTTTATATCGATAATTATGCTCCTTAGAAACTGGCCTCACTGTGAATAATGTCGTCTGACACATCTACCTGCAATTCTTGGCCTACTAACGTCCTAAAGTTGTGATGTGATCGGTATGAGTAAGACTCGTTCACTATGCACCCTTTAAGTAGCACATACTTTTCCAGCTTAATTCTATGCATGTGGACATGCGTATTGTGACCCTGCTAAAAATAGTAGGAACAAAAGTAATTTGACAGTTTCCTACCTATATGAAACGAATTTCCGATGTAAATGACGTAAATTTAACAATTCTAGTAGCTAAGAGTAAGTAGCATACTAGCTAGCAATGTATTACTTTTAGCATATTATATACTAACTTCAGGTGATGCAAGCCTGGACACTGTGTTAAGAAACCAAAATACTTGCTACTATAAGACGAGAGTGTTTGACCCAATTATCTTTGATGCCATTATTATGGATATTATGGTTACAGACACAACCAGCTTTTAAGGAGTGAGTCCAGAGTATCAGTCTCGGAATTGACTATAAGAGAATGGCAAAAAATATCCTACATGACGATACAGCCAAGAGGTAGTGAAAGGAAAACATAGTGTTCCAGCAAATTGAAAAACTGCTACTACATGTTGACAGCAAAACAGCAACAGATCCCATGAAAAGGAAATTTTCTAAAGGAATTAATATTTACAGGCTAAAGGAGTCTATAGAATGTAAGTCGAAGAAGCTAAAAAGGAAAACAATGACAGTTTCATTGCAGCTCACAATCCATGCAAGGCAGCCTGGTACCTTTACAACGAATACAAGAAGAAAACCACATTTGCCTTAAGCTTCTGTATTCCAGATGACTTTAACTACTTACTTATTCCCACTGTAGAGAAAAACTGGTGCTGCAATGGCAAATCTTAATATTGACCCCGCAGCTATTGTAAGCAATGACAACAGGAGCATTATGATAAATTGGAAGAAATTACAAAAAAGGAAAAAAATAAATAAATAAAAATAAAAAAAATAATTACAAAAAATAATTCTAAGCCATCTGATACCGTATTTACGGGATGTCAATTAACCTCCTCAGGAAAATCATATATGAAAATGTTCAAATGTTTGTAGAACTTATGGGACTTAACTACGGGGTCATCAGTCCCTAAGCTTACAAACTACTTATGAACTACCTAAGACTAAGGACGGCACAAATATCCATGCCCGAGGGGGGATTCGAACCCCCGACCGTAGTAGCCGTGCAGACCGTGACTGGAGCGCCTCAGTCACCTCGGCCACCGCGGCCGGCAAAATCATATATGACATTGCTAACCTATTAATAGCGGTAATTAACGAGTTTCCCTCTACAGGTATATTTCCTGACAGTTTTAAACTTGCTAGGTCAGTGCCAGTTTATAAGAAAGCATAGTAGCAAACACGAGACCCATCTCAATAATTCCATCGCACGTAAGGTAATTGAGATGCAGTGAAAGAACAAATCTTGGAATAATTTTCAATTACTGTACGATTTTCAGAGGCACATCACAGCTTCCGGAAAGACATCTTCAACAAGAACAGCGATGGATCTGATTACCAGGCTTAAGTACAGATTTAAAGAAAACTAATTTGTTGCACTGACACTACGTTACCTTAATAAGGCGTTCGACTGCATTCCTCATACAGTAGTCCGAAACACGTTCATTATATATGTACTTGGAGGCACTGTTCTATCAACCCTCAAATTCAATTTACAAAACAGGAGACTGATTTGTATCAGTTCAGGGGGGATTATCACGGGAGTGGAAGTTGTAATATGGCTTGACACAAGGATCGGGTATAGCCCCCCTTATTTTCATTGGCATTGAAAATTTTATAGGCAAACATGGACAGTAGTTGCAATTTGCAGATGACATTGCTACCGAGGTTCAAGAAGACGCAGGTTTCCTACTCCATGTAACAAAACAATGCTTTGTTGTAATTATAATGAAAATCGATGAAGAGAATACTCAAACTTAAATCACTTAACAAGGACAAGTCTTCTGTTCCTGACTGTATACCATTAGATTTCTATTTAATTATGCTGAAACGATAGCTCCTTATTTAACAGTCACATACAACCGCTCGCTCAAAGAAAGATCTGTAATAAAAGACTGAAAAGTTGCACGGGTCACACGCACATTCAAGGAAGGCAGTAGGACTAACCCAATAAACTACAGGCCTATTTCATTGACGTCAATATACAGCAGGGTTTTGGAACATATCCTGTTTTCAAATATTATGAATTATATCAAACAGAATGATCTATTGCCCCAACATCAACACGGATTTAGAAAATATCGTTCATGCGAAATACAACTAGCTCCTTACACACACATAGCATGAGTGCTATCGACAAGGGTTCTCAAATTGATTCAGTATTTCTTGATTTCCAGGACGCTTTTGACACCGTACCTCACAAACGGTTTTTAATCAAATTGCGTGGTTATGGTATATCGCCCTAAAGTTGTGACTGGGTAGGGGATTTCCTGTCAGAGAGGACATAGTTTTTAGTAATCGATGGTAAGGCATCGGCTAAAACAGAGGTGATATCTGGCGTTCCATAGGGTATTGTTATTGGTCTACTGCTGTTCCTTATTTACATAAACGATTTGGAAGAAAATCTAAGAAGTTCTCGTAGGTTGTTTGCAGGTGACGCCGTCATTTACCGTCTAGTAAAATCATCTGAAGATCAAAACCAACTGCATAACGATCTACATATCACTATGGTGCAACAATTGGCAACTGACTCTAAATAATGAGAAGTGTGAAGTCGTGCACGTGAGTACGAAAAGAAAGCCCGTTAAAATTTGTTTGCAAGATAAACCAATCAAAATTGAAGCCATAACTCCACTAAATACCCAGGAATTACTATTACTTCATACTTAAACTAGAAAGAACACGAAGATAATGTCGTGGGAAAAGCGAACCAGAGAATGCGTTTTATTGGAAGAACCCTTAAATGATGTAACAAAAGTACTACAGACACTGCAAACACTACGCTTGTCCCTAATTTTTTGGAATATTGCTGTCTAGTGTGGGACCCGTATCAGGTGGGTTTGACGGAGTACATCGAAAGAGTCCACAGAGGGGCAGGTCGTTTTGTATTGTCACGATACAGGGGAGACAGCGTCACGGAAATGATACAGGATATGGGATGGGAATCATTACAAAAACGGCGTTTATCGCTGAGGCGTGGGAAACTTAGGAAACTCCAATCGCCAAAATTCTCCTCCGAATGCGTAAATATACTGTTGACTCCCATTTACGTTGGTAGAAAGGATCATCAGAATAAAATACGAGAAATCAGAACTCTAAAGAGCGATTCAGGTGTTCTTTCTTCCCGCGCGCTATTCGAGAATGGAATGGGAGATAAATAGTATAAAGGTGGTTCGATGAACCCTCTGCCACTTAAATGTAGATGTAATTACCATAAACTTGTCATGAACACACTGCACATGTTTATGACAAACTGTCACTAGTCCTGTAACTTGTGAGGAAAACGAAACGTGTGATAACCTATCAATACATGCTAAATGTATATCATTCACAATGCATAGTCATCTCAATTAAGACCTGTTACTATGCGACTACTCTATAGGTTTCAAGAAAATACTAGCACTACAAAAAAATTAAGTAAAATTAAAAAAAAATCCATTATGTCTTCTCCTGCCTTATACAGAAAAGGAAGACCAGCAAACATTCACAAACGGAAGCGACATCAACAATTACAATACGACACACCAAGATGTTGATTCTTCTTAACGCGTACAGCTTTCCAGATTTAGCTATTAAAATTGCCAATCATCTAAACATTTTCAGGCCTTCGAAATGGGAAAATTTCGAGAAACGTGACACAATATCTACGTCAAATTTCACTAAACGGTATAAGTACATTTTTTGTCAGCGAAACTGCGAAGTGGAATGCCTGAACAGTGCACCACAAAAATAATTAAGCGAACATTTACTTGCTAAACAGTGCTCGTTGTATCTCATACTTACCCATTACTTTTTTTCGTGAATTCTGCATGCTTAAATCGGTTACTGTCTTGTATGTATCGTGTACACATAACCTTTTAAATCTGGCGCACTCTGTCCTCTTATGACTGGCGAATCACACATCTTTGATTATAAATTGGTAGTATGTCTTCAAGAAGTAGCAGTACTTACAAATCCAAGAATGTTGTATCCAATATTTTGAAGTGTCTTCAGTTATTGATTGTATTTCTGACAAACGAGAGATATTGTCAGTAATAACTGATATCGTAGCTGGCTTATCTGCTCCCCTGTGACACCTTAGCACATACGAAAATGCGAGAACCTATGCGCAAGGTACACTCTTTGACAAAAAACCTGGCCACCGGCCGGCCGCCGCTGAGCCTAAGTCCGAGCCGATCGCGACATGGAACAACAAAAGTGGCCGCGCTGATTCGCTCTAAGTCCAGCTATCTGCACAATCTGGCAACACTGCAGACTGCGGTAGTTCATACAGTACTTTTTGTGTGCCGTTAGAAGATAATTGGGTCAGCTACAACCGTGGTCTTGTGGTAAAGTGCGCGACTTGCATGTTCGGTATTAGCGATCGAAAACGACTGTTGACAAAAATTTTAAATTCACGTCACTTGTGCATGCTCATGTGTAACGTATTTCATTTTTTGGTACACTGGTAATAACATTTCGGCCCAATAACATTGCCACCTCTGGCCGCAGCACTTGGCAGAGCTCTCCGCGACCCATATACCTCGCCGGCAGCAGCGGTGGCGGCGCTACACAGCGCTGCCTCGCCCTCTGCCCACAGCGCCTGCCGCCGCTCATCACCCTGCATACGTAAAATGTTGAAGTGTTGCTGAATGGTGATCCACAAAAATGTTGCGATTCGTATTTCACACAGGATATAACGATTTTGAATCATGAGCATATAATACATTAGAGAGGCAAAAAATTGTTATTGTTTAATTCAATGGTACTCTACGATGGTTAACATTTGTGGTTTGAATCTCGATCCTTTCCTTTCAGAAAAGCCTTTCATGTAAATTTTTATTGTCATCAGTTCATATGTTTTCATCAAGACACAACATGTAACTCACAGTTGCGGATCGGCCGGCGGGCCGTGCGGACGTCTGCAGTGCTCGCCGCTTGCTGCAGGCTCTCGCTTACTTCGTGCGCGCTTGTGTGTGATTTTGTTGAGTATGGATCCGATGTTTCGTAAATTTACTTTGAAGTTCCGTTTCCCGTTCGACTGTCCCCGTCCTAGGATTTACGACTTTGATTACTGGATGCATGAAACCCTTGGTCTTCGTGAAGGTGAAGTTCTCGGTATCGGTTACGATTTTTTGAGTAACGAATACTGCGTAAAACTGCGAAATGACGAAGTCTGTCGCCGAGTTATGAGCAACACGAACGGGTCTGCCGTCTACACCGTGGAAGGCAGTGTGGTGTGTACTGCATCGATCTCCTACACTGGTCTAGGTTTGCGGAATGTTAGGATTTATAACCTGCCTTTTGAAATGGACGAACAAAATATCAGACACTCACTAGCTGCTTTTGGTACGGTTTACACAGTAACATCGGAATGCTGAAAAAATAGGTTCTTTAATGTGGACAACGGTGTGAGAGTGGTAAGAATAGATCTTACGAGTCATGTGCCTTCCTTCATCAACGTAAGAGGATTTAAAGCACTAGTAACATACGATGGACAGCCCCGGACCTGTTCGATCTGTAATTCGGCAGCCCACCTGCGTGCAGACTGTCCGCGCAAGCGGCCGTCGCGTCTTGTTTACTCTGGCCGTACCGCGGCGGGCGAGGCTGTCGCCGGCCCCGTGACGTATGCAGCTGTTATGAGCGGCGCGCTCGCACAGGGAAAAATAAACACCGTGCCAGAGTCTCGCTCCGAGAGTCGGCGCCAGTGCCGCACCGCGCCGATGAGGAAATGCCGGGCCAGGTGATGCGTGAACTAGAGGACGCACCCGCACCCGTTCGCACTGAATCTGTGACTGTCGACGCACAGGCCGCACTGCAGCCTGGGGCGCACAAAGAGACCCTCTCCGCTACCGTCGGGGACCAACACGATGAGGATGAGCACGATACTGCAGAGCAGACCGCGTTTAATAGCCACGAGACGGACAGTTCCTCCGCAACCAAAGATGAAAACCTTCGCCCGGCCACACACTTGGACATCGGTAATCCTGAGCCACTTTCGACTTCCCACACGGACACTGTTCCTTTGCTACAAGGTTGTTCCTCCCAGCCTCCCGTGACGTCTATAAGTTCCACCTCCTCTTCGAATAAGCCAAAAAAGGCGCAGAAGGAGAAGGTTAAGGCCGAGGACGCACAGTCCCCGCAGAATACGATAAAGATCCGAGTGGCAAAGCCTCTGGACCCGGAACTACGACAGCAACTAAAACTGAAGACTGCAAAGGTTATAGAGAGGATTAGAGAGTAGGAAACTGGTTCTAAGTCACCTGCAGTGGAGAATGGCAGTGGAAGAACGGAGGCGATGGATACGACGGAAATCGGAGTACCGACGTTCACGGCTCTCGACAAAGTCAGCCATTGCTGGGCCGACGAGGACCCCGGCGGGCGACCGGAGAGCTTGTAGGCGCCATGGCGTTGCGGACTTACAATATTACGACCCTCAATGTCAACCGAATTTCGAGTCCCACCAAAATCCGCGCTCTGCAGGACTTCCTATACGGAACCTCTGTGGACGTTGCTCTGCTTCAGGAGGTCGTCGCTGACATTTCAGTTCCGGGATTCGTAACAATTAGCAATATCAGCAAAGAAGACGCCACTGGTACTGCCATTCTATTTCGCGAAGGTATTCCCATTTCAAATACGAGGTTTTTACTCGATGGACGTGGCATTTCCTGTATGTTCAACGACATGTTACTAGTCAACATCTACGCCCCATCTGGCAGTAGTCGGCGGCATGAGCGGTCTCACTTCTTTAAAAATGAAGTGCTGAAATTAATCGGCCCTCGTGCGAATAACATTCTTATTGGCGGAGATTTCAATTGCATTATTAATGCAAAGGATCAGATACCAAACAGCAATATCTGTCCAGAACTTAAAACTTTAATCCAGGGGCTCCACCTTTGCGACACTTGGGACAAACTCCACGGTGATCGTCAAGGTTTTACTCATGTCACCCATTGCTCAGCCAGCCGGATTGACAGAGTTTACGTCTCCCAAGGGCTACGGCAACATGTTGTAAATGATGATATCGCTCCGGTAAGCCTTTCTAATCACTGTGCTTACCACGTTTACCTCAACTACCAACCTACTCAATTCACCAGAGGTAGAGGATATTGGAAGCTCAACGTCGGTTTATTAGGGGATGAAGAACTCGACGAGGAAATTGCGCACTAAATCTCGTTTTCATACAACTCTGGAGTGGTGGGTTACTGTGGCTAAGCCCAAACTTCGGACAACTGTCATGCGTTACGCTCGACAGACGGCTTATTGGCGTAAGCGAACAATAGAGAGCTATTACCAGTGCTTACGGGATTTGTACGAACAATCCACTGGATCACCCTCTCCGGACAAGGCCCGGCGAATCACTCAATATAAAGCCAAGATAACAGCGATCCAGCGGAAACAACTGGAGGGACACATCGTACGATCTCAACCAAAGAACGTTGCCTCTGAAGAGTCCGCCTCACTATATCATTTACTGCGCACCTTCCGCCGCCGCAACGCTACGTTCATCGATACCATCACGAACAACGAGGGCACTGCCGTTTCAACCACACGCGGCGTCCTCCAGCAGGCGCACGCATATCTCACTGAACTCTATCGAAAAGCTCCAGTGAATCCACAAGCCTGCGACACTCTGTCTGGGAAGATTCGCACGCGCCTGACGGCCGAGGACGTTGACGCGCTAGAGGGGCCTTTTACTGAGGAGGACATCAATGATGCTGTCTACGGTGCAGCTCGCAACAAATCTCCAGGGCCTGACGGACTGGCAGCGGAATTTTACCAACATTTTTGGCACACACTCGGAGATTGATAGCAATAGCCAATGACCTCCTGGTCGTGGACCATGTTCCACCTGCTTTTAAAGAGGGCATTTTAGTTCTCCTTCCCAAGAAAGGAGGCAGCAAAAGGCTGGATAAAATGCGGCCAATCACATTACTGAATGCTGACCTGAAAATCATGTCACGAGCCGCTAAGTCGCGCTTGCAGTCCGTTCTCCACAAGATCTTAGGAGGGCACCAGTTCAGTGCTGTTCCCGGAAGAAGCGTCATCACCGCCGCCTGCACGTTGCGCGATGTCGTCGCCACCTATGCCCAGAGTCAAGAATCCGCTGCGTTGTTTTTTGTTGACTTTGAAAAGGCCTACGATCGTATCAGTCATGACTTTTTATATGCAACAATGCAGAAACAAGGCTTCGGCATGAGGTTTATGAACGTCATCAAAGGAATTATTGCCGATGCAACATCTCGTCCCATGATCAATGGACATTTAGGTAAACCGGTCAACATTGAACGATCGATCAGACAGGGATGCCCTCTGTCTATGGCACTCTATGCCCTTGTCATGGAACCCTTACTGATCACGATAACTGAAGGAATTTCCGGACTCAACATTGGGAGCTCAAGGCAATGCTGTATAGCTTATGCGGACGACCTGTGCATTGGTATATCATCGACACAGGATATGATGAAAGCTGGTCGGATCATTCAAGAGTTTTCAGCGGCAACAGGTGCAACATTGAACACCAGGAAGTCAGTTTTGCTGCACATTGGGAGCGGCATTACCAACGTTGGCAACATTGACTGGTGCTCTACTAGCAGTGATCATCGGTCTCTTGGAATATATCTTAATAGTAGCCCCGACAAGATGAACACGCGTAATTGGGCTGATATGCTCAACCAGGTTCGGGCTGTACTTTACTCGTTCGGCGATAGACACCTCAATATTGTCCAAAAGGTACAGACGGTGAGGCTAACTGTTGCCAGTAAATTCAGCTATCTTGCACAAATTCTTCCAGCCCCAGCGCCCATTGCAGCGAGCATCCAGAGGGCTTGTTGCTGGTTTATAATAAGAGGCAGTTTTTTTAAGGTTAGTTTTGACTCGTTGGTGCTTCCACATACGAGAGGTGGCCTCAACTTAATAGACATCAAAGCACAAAGTAAGGCACTTCTCATAAATCGCTTTCGGAAAATGATAGACAATACTGAACCCAATGTCGCTCAAACCCTGTACCATCAGTGGGGTCCACATGACATGGAACCTCCGGTCAATATAACAACCATACCCAGGACATTTCTGCACGTGCAGCTATATGCTCTGGAATTTAGTTACATATTCAAGGATGCCAACACCCGAGCGAGAACAGCAGTCTTGAATAACAAGACGATATACGGCCATTTAACCGATACTGCCAGGCGGAACCCTATCGAATTGAAGTATCCCCACCACAAGTGGAACATCATATGGCGAAACATCTTTAACGACATCTTACCATCGCATGTCCAATCAGTGTGGTACATGATGGCCAATGACAAGATTCCCACGAACGAGAAGCTGCATAAAATTAACCGCAGCCACACCCCAAGATGCGACCTATGCGGATTTGTGGACTCTTTGCAACACCGACTGATCTGCGGCCCAGCTAAGACAATTACCGAATTCCTTTGCAAGAAACTTGCTGTCCTCGATCGAACCACCGAAAAATGCATAGACAAGTAGGAGCTGTTGTGGCCTTACAAGCTCAGGTATCCCAGGACTAAAAATAACGCGGTGATCTGGTTTGTTGGCCACACGGCTACTTACGTCATCCAACACCGTAAAACTAGCTTTGTCGAATATTTCGCATATATTGAATGTGAACACTATAAAATTAAACACATCAGAACCTATGCACAACTATACGGAAATATGTTAAATATTGTCCTACGACCACCATGATCAGTTTCAGCGTCGATATTTTCGTTCTCAAAGTACTGATTCGAAGCAAAAGTGACCATACAAAGAAGAGCTTACTCATTTTTAGTGGACAGCGCTCCGCCTCTAAGAAGTTCGCTCCGAGTCGTTCATCACCTCTTTTGTCGCGGTATATTGTTTATTTGCCTTTTTTCTTCTCATTCTGTAGCGCTACACAGAGCGTTCTCCCAAACCATATGCCCTCTTGGAGGACTACGGCCGATAAGGAGGAATACTATTTCTTTATTCTTCTTACCCACTCCGGCGATTCTCACTCTAAACGTTTCACCGTTCGCTGCTGTCATCAACTACGGACGCGCGCACTGTCAGCTGATAAGAGTGCACTCATCGCTGGAGACATCGTATTCGAAACGGATGAAATTTCTTTTGCTTTTTACACACGACAGCTCATTCGTCCAATGAGGCCGAAACCAGCGTTTAAATTTTTTGAAGCTTTACAGCATTATGATATATTTTCAGTAAATGCCTAGAGAAGTTAAAAATACTGATATTGTGCTTACAACATACGGCAGGTCAAAGACTGAGATATATAAACTTCCATCACAATTTGAGTTTCACCCCTCCCCCTCTCCCCCAAAAAACGACTAAAACAATTACTTTTTTTAGATATCTACAAAAGCTATTTTTTATGAGTTACTGGAAATCAACGTTGCATCATCCGTCAGTAAACAGTAAGGTATCAAACACATCGCATCTTGAAAGCGACAGCCCACAGTATACTCAATCCTACTAGCATCTGGCCTTAACTGGCTTTTAGCCATGTATTGAGAAGAAATGCTGATGAATTGATTACTTACCAACTTTCAGTGAGAGCTTTTTGTAACAAAACGAAAAAGTAATGCGAACCATAATTTTCTCTAATGATACTAGGCACTGTTGTCTGAAGATGGACTGTATCTACGTAGAGTCTTGTCAAACGCGTCTCACATTCAACGAATATTACCTAAACGAATTTAGTCCTCATGAAGCTGTAACAAAACAGAGAATCTGGGTGGTTGTGCATATTCGTAAGTTTTCTTACTTTGCCGTAATACTTGATGCAAAGATGAGCAAAATACAAATCCATCATATTTCGGTTTCTTCGATTCTTTGGGCAGTCTTCTTTGGTTTGTACTCCTTCACTTCGTCGGCGATCTACTGGTTTTATTGAAAATACAGTAATCAAAATTACGCGACTATTTGTCCCACATTTTAATGTCGTTGGTTTTTATTCTGAATGACAGTGATGATTTTTGTTGGACTGGTTCCACATATCTGAGACTAATTCATGAAATTTTATTCCCATGACAGATGAAAGCAATTAGAACCTTGTGTCTCCATAATGAATTTTCATATAAAAAAATTAACACCTGTAGATGGGTTTTTAAAATGTGAAAACGGTCGTGGATCTGTAAAGCACGTTATTAATTAAAAAAAAAAAAAAAAAGAACACAGCTGAAGCGGCTTCAGAATTTATTATTTACTTTGTGGGATGATTGAAGTGATTTCCAAATACGTTTTTATATCTATATTTAAAATTTATATAAAAAAATCTATATTTAAAATTTCCACTCCCATGAACCACAGACATTGCCGAGGTGGGGTGGCTTGCGTGCCTCAACGATACAGATAGCCGTACCGTAGGTGAACCACAGCGGAGGGGTATCTGTGGAGAGGCCAGACAAACGTGTGGTTCCTGAAGAGGGGCAGCAGCCTTTTCAGTAGTTACAGGGGCAACAGTCTGGATGATTGACTGAGCTGGCCTTGTAACATCAGCTAATGTGGCTTTGCCACACAGCTACTGCGAACGGCTGAAAGCAAGGGGAAACTACAGCCGTTATTTTTCCCGAGGACATACAGCTCTACTGTATGAACATATGATGATGGCATCCTCTCGGGTAAAATATTCCGGAGGTAAAATAGTCCCCCATTCGGATCTCCGGGCGGGGACTACTCAGAAGGATGTGATCATCAGGAAAGACAATACTGGCATTCTACGGGTCGGAGCGTGGAATGTTAGATCCCTTAATCGAGTAGGAAAATTAGAAAATTTAAAAAGGGAAATGGATAGGTTGAAGTTAGGTATAGTGGGGATTACTGAAGTTCGGTGGCAGGATGAACAGGATTTCTGGTCAGGTGAGTACAGGATTATAAATACAAAATCAGTTGGGGGTTTCACAGGAGTAGGATTGATAATGAATAAGAAAATAGGAATGCGGGTAAACTACTATGACCAGCACAGTGATCGCATTATCATTGTCAAGATAGATACGAAGCCAACACCGACAACAGTAGTACAGGTTTATATGCCAACTAGCTCTGCCGATGATGAGGAGATCGAAGAAATATATGAGGAGCTAAAGGAAATTATTAAGTCAATTAAGGGAGAGGAAAACTTAATTGTTATGGGAGACTGGAATTCGGTAGTAGGACAAGGAAGGGAAGGGAAGATAGTGGGTGAATATGGTCTGGGCAAAAGGAATGAAAGAGGAAGCCGCCTGGTAGAATTTTGCACAGAACATAATTTAGTTATAACAAACACCTGGTTTAAGAATTACAAAAGAAGGTTGTATACGTGGAAGAGACCAGGAGACACCGGGAGATAGCAGATAGATTTTATAATGGTAAGAAATAGATTTCGGAACCTTGTTTTGGAGTGTAGGACATACCCAGGGGCAGACATAGACTCTGACCATAACTTGTTGGTTATGAACTGTAGGCTGAAACTGAAGAAACTACAAAAAGGTAGGAAAATAAGGAGATGGGACCTGGATAAATTGAAGGAACCTGAGGTTCTTAAGAATTTCAGAGGGAGCTTTAGGCAACAATTGACAGAAACAGGGGAAAATAAAACAGTAGAGGAGAAATGGGTAAAATTGAGAGATGAAATAGTGAAGGTAGCAGAGGGCAAAATAGGTAGGAAGGCAAGACCTACAAAAAATCCTTAGATATCACAGGAGATACTAAATTTAATCGATGAAAGGAGAAAATATAAAAATGCAGTAAATGAAACAGGCAAAATGGAGTACAGACGACTAAGAAATGAGATTGACAGGAAGTGCAAAATGGCTAAGCAGGAGTGGCTAGAAGGCAAATGCAAGGATGTAGAAGAATGTATAAATAGGGGAAAAATAGATACAGCCTACAGGAAAATAAAAGAAACATTTGGAGGTAAGAAAAACAGCTCTATGAATATCAAGGACACTGATGGAAAACCAGTTCTCAGCAAAGAAGGGAAAGCTGAAAGGTGGAAACAGTATATAGCGGGGCTCTACAAAGGAAATGAACTTCGAGACACTATTGTAGGAAGGGAAGAGGATGTAGATGATGATGAAATAGGAGATACTATACTGAGAGATGAATTTGACAGAGCACTGAAAGATCTAAGTCGAAACAAGGCCCCTGGAGTAGATGATATCCCGTCAGAGCTACTGAAGTCTCTGGGAGAACCAGCCATGACAAAATTGTTTCACCTGGTGTGTAAGATGTATGAGACAGGCGAAATACCCTCAGACTTTAAGAAAAATGTTATAATCCCCATTCCAAAGAAATCGGGTGCAGACAGGTGTGAAAACTACAGAACCATCAGTTTAATAAATCATGGTTGCAAAATATTAACACGAATTATATACAGAAGGATGTAGAAGCTGGTAGAAGCCGACCTCGGGGAAGATCAGTTTGGGTTCAGGAGAAATGTAGGAACACGGGAGGCAATACTCACTTTACGGCTTATCCTAGAAGATAGATTAAGAAAAGGCAAATCAACATTTCTAGCTTTTGTAGATTTGGAGAAGGCTTTTGACAATGTTGATTGGAATAAACTCTTTAAAGTTCTGAAGCAAGCAGGAGTAAAATATAGGGAGCGTAAGGTTATTTACAACTTGTACAAAAACCAGACAGCGGTTGTCAGAGTTGAAGGGCATGAAAGGGATGCAGTGGTTGGAAAGGGAGTAAGACAGGGTTGTATCCTTTCCCCAATGTTGTTCAATTTGTACATTGAGCAAGCTATAAAGAAAAGCAAGGAGAAATTTGGAAAAGGAATTAAAGTTCAGGGTGAAGAATTAAAAACATTGCGTTTTGCCGACGACATAGTAATTCTGTCAGATACAGCAAAGGACCTGGAAGAGCAATTGAACGGAATGGACAGTGTGCTGAAAGGTGCATATAAGATGAACATTAACAAGAGTAAAACTAGGGTAATGGAGTGCAGTGTAAGAAAATCAGGTGATGCTGAAGGAATTAGATTAGGTAATGAAACAATAAAGGAGATACATGAGTTTTGTTACTTGGGCAGTAAAATAACAAATGATGGTCGCAGTACAGATGATATAAAATGCAGAATGGCAATGGGTAGAAAGGCGTTTTTGAAAAAGAGAAATTGATTTAAGCCTAAGGAAGTCCTTTCTGAGGGCATTTGTATGGAGTTTTGCCTTGTATGGGAGTGAAACATGGACGATAAGCAGTGTGGACAGAAAGAGGATAGAGGCTTTTGAAATGTGGTGCTACAGAAGAATGCTGAAGATTAGGTGGGTGGATCGCTTAACTAATGAGGAGGTACTGAACCGAATTGGGGAGAAAAGAAATTTCTGGCATACCTTGACCAAAAGAAGGGATAGATTGGTAGGACACATTCTTAGACATCAAGGAATTGTGAATTTAGCGTTGGAGGGAAGTGTGTGGGGTAAAAATCGCAGAGGGAGACCAAGAGACGCGTATAGTAAGCAGATTCAAGTGGATGTGGGTTGTCGTTCTTATGAGGAGATGAAAAGGCTTTCTCAGGATAGAGTAGGGTGGAGAGCTGCATCAAACCAGTCTCTGGACTGAAGACCACAACAACAACAACATTTAACTTTCAAGTTGCAAAGTTTTTCGAGGCGGATGGGGCATCATTGATGACCAGTAACTTTTCATCAAAAAAATTAGCTTTTGTCGAAATGTAACAAAGCAATTGTTGTAGTCTTTTTTTGGGGGGGGGGTGGGGGGGTGGGGATGAAACTGTAATCGTGATGCATGTTTACGTATCTCAGTCTTTGAGCTGCCGTATGTTGCAATCACAATATCAGTATTTTTAACTTCTCTAGGCATTTACTGAAAATATATCACAATGCTGTAAAGCTTCTAAAAATTTAAACGCTAGTTTCGGCCTCATTGGACGAATTAAATATTTGCATCCTATATGTGACGATGGAATCTATCAGGAGATAGCGCCGCATATTAACCGAAATGCGCGACTCTCCTCTAGAAGCTCGCATGAGACGTACGTGATTTCGCGTCGCTTATCGCTACACAGATCTTCCTAGTACAGCTATGAACTGGCAACATCGCTGCTGATATTTTGCAACACTGTGACAGTGCAGTTACTTCCGCAAGTGGTACTGAATTGTCTCGCTAAGTTCACTTGACATTCCTCATCTACTTTCATGACTCATGATGTGTAATGCCCACGTGAAATGAGAGACAGAAATTTAACTTTTGCACTCAAGGAATGTAATTATTTCTGTAGGTGACTTTCACGTTATCTATCGCGATGTGTTAGAGGCTCAGCATTGAATATATGAGATACTGAGGGCAACATGCGGCAGTGTGTGGTTGGCTGTGTGGTTCTGCTTGTGTCTTATGATGCAAACCTGGTGTGAGACGGCAGTTCTGATCCTCGTTGGAGAAATTGCGTTTGGGGATGGAACTTCATTTTATTTTACTTTATACGCTGCAGATTGCAAGAAGAAACTCTTTAAAGGATTCATAAGAAAAGCTTTATACAATAAGTCTTTCAGAAAGGTCGATTTCAAATTATGGAAATGGTATTAGATGTCTTCTCTGCTTCACCATACAAACGCCTTCGAAGAAATTCGAATTAACCTCCATTGATGCGAAATATCTCCTGTAGAAATGAGACATGAAGACACGAACCTTGCAGTGTGCCTGTGTTGCTTTAGAGCGTGCACTGAAAGGTATTCACAAAATTTAGCTCATACATTTACCGTAAGGAATGAAACAACGACACTAACACATTTTAGTGAGTTACATGTTGTGTCTTGATGAAAACATATGAACTGGTGACAATAACAAATTACATGAAAGGTTTTTCTGAAAGGAAAAGGACCGAGATTTAAATCACAAATGTTAACCATCGTAGAGTACCATTGGATTGGGCAATGACAATTTTTTGCCTCTCTAATGTATTATATGCTCATGATTCAAAATAGGTGGTCAGCTTCGTTATATCCTGTGTGAAATACGAATCGCAACCTTTTTTGTGGATCACCACTTAGCAACACTACAGCATTTTACGTATCGAGGGCGATGAGCGGCGGCTGGCGCTGTGGGCAGAGGGCGAGGCAGCGCTGTGTAGCGCCGCCACCGCTGTTGCCGGCGAGGTATATGGGCCGCGGAGAGCTCTGCCAAGTGCTGCGGCCAGAGGTGGCAATGTTATTAGGCCAAATTGTTATTACCAGTGTACCAAAAAATGAAATACGTTACACATATGCTCCCCTTACACATGGGGCATGAGCATGCACAAGTGACGTGAATTTAGAATTTTTGTCAACAGTCGTTTTCGATCGCTAATACCGAACAGGGAAGTCACGCACTTTACCACAAGACCACGGATGTAGCTGTCCCTGTTATCGTCTAACTGCACACAAGAAGTACTGTATAAACTACCGCAGTCTGCAGTGTTGCCAGATTGTGCAGATAGCTGGTCTTAGAGCGAATCAGCGCGGCCACTTTTATTGTCCCATGTCGCGATCGGCTTGGACTTTGGCTCAGCGGCGGCC
This sequence comes from Locusta migratoria, assembly GCA_026315105.1. Classification (NCBI taxonomy): domain Eukaryota; kingdom Metazoa; phylum Arthropoda; class Insecta; order Orthoptera; family Acrididae; genus Locusta; species Locusta migratoria. Next base: position 92,364,198 of record CM048748.1, read on the forward strand.
GGCCGGCGGCCAGGTTTTTTGTCAAAGAGTGTACATTCTGTGCACCTGTATTCAAAACATCCTCCAAGGCACCCCGAAGTCTTTCAAAAAACTAGGTTGTGCAAAAATTGAGTAGCATTCATGACATATTGAAAACTGACGTCTATTCCTAATTTAAGCAACAGCAATGAAAGTAAATATTACAGCTACATAAAGTGTAACGGATATAAGTGGAGATAATTTTCATGTGGTAACGCAATTTTTTTCTGTGTCAAACTGTATTTCAGGAATCATGACACAAACTTTACTGCCAGACGTGTACAGCATGATCGTAACCGTGCGACGAAGTTAACTACGCCTGTCGGTATAGACTACTTGTTTTGCTTCCACGTCTATGAGTCGGTCTACAGAGATCTTGTGGTCGAAGACAATGACAGGATGAGAATCAAGGATATCAGAAAATTTTAACTGCTTTCATTGGGGATTGAATTACATTTAATGGCGTGCTTAAGATCTGTGCTCAAACTAAGAACGAACGGGGTGTTCTGTTTACTAAGAAGCCAGCTTGACACGGGGGATATCGCAGCTGTACTAACTAGGCATACCCTTTGCAATTACATTAGCAGTGAGGAATTCAATCAGCGTTATATGCTGAGAGTGTAACTTTGGCTGTGAATTCTATTTGATTTTCTCATACGGAGATTTGAGTTTAGGCTCTAATTACCAGCAAACCAATAAGTGTTCCGCGTAATAAGCTACAACAACATTTTTCTTTTTTTATTCTACATTAGACCACAGGAAGAACTTTAGATTCAAAGTTTTATGAGATCATAGGTACATATATCGATAGTAGTTACCTCAAGTTAAGGGATTTTTCAATCTCCAAGAAAAACGTTCTGTTCTTTATTCAAAAAAAAAAAATGTTCAAATTTTTGTTACGCTCAAGGGACTTAAGTGCGGGGTCATCAGTCTCTAAACCTACAAACTACCTATGACCTACCTTACACTAAAGACTACACAAACATCCATGCCCGAGGGGAGATTCGAACCCCCGACCGTAGCGGCCGTGCAGACTGTACTTGCGCGCCGCAGACCGCTCGGCCACTGCGGCCGGTTTTCTTTCTTCCAGCCCAGATTAAATTTCATTATATGCTACAAGTACATTTCAAGCTATTTAGCGTAAAAGTGACCAGTTTCTGGTGGAGAGGCCAAAACTGTACAATATATACTACAATATAAAATATAATTTATATATTTAAAACCAGATTGCTCCGAGTAGCACAGTGTAGAATAAAACAATAAATAACATGAAAAATATTCCAACAAATTTCTGCGATAAGCCTACTGGTTCACTGGACATTAAAAATAAACTGGAATCCAGAAAATCTAATAGTAGGTATACTAGATCTAGATAATTTGTTGATTAAATAATTTTTACTTGAAACAAGCTCTAATAAATTATTCGTTAAACGACCATTATAAAAAGAAAATCAATTTTAGTGCACCTGTTTATATTATGAGGTTCAGCTTTCTTCGCGGGTACACTGCGTTGTCGCTCTATCAAAAAACATTACCTCATTGTATCTGGACAATGAAACAGTATACTTTTTCACCGATAGAAGAGCTAAACTTCTCAGACTAATTTGCACCAGTATTGCAGGTAAATAAGATTTCTTTTGAAGACTCAAACACTCCTTGCTGTGCTAAAAAGAAATGTTGAAATAAATTCACATTAGTTATTAACCTCAATGTACACAACATCAAAACCAAATGATTTAATTTAATTTGAAGTATTTTTGAACCAAACTTGTTGGAAAATTCTTGAAGTGAATATAACATATTCAGTTCATTTTTCAAATACAGTGTATGGAAATAGGGGTCATATTATCCTCTCAATTCACAAAATACATTTGTTAGAAATTTTTTATCGTTATTTGGAAAATGTTTAGAATCCAATAATGCCAGAAATTTCATTTGTCTCTTATTTTAGTTTGAGTCATTAATTTTTCCAGGACATCGCAGAAAATCCTTAAAACGAAGAATGGGTTTCAGCTTTATGATAGTAACTCTTTCTAGACCTTTCTTCGTTGTTTTCATCAGCGACGCTCGTAGCTTCTACCAGACTTCCTCAAAACTGTGTTTTCAGTAATTTGCAGTCTCCTAAAAATTCGTTTGCTTTTTCTGCACAGTAAGGGCGACCGCACACGGGACAACCATTGTGCAACGCGACTCTGCAGCCGGACGACCCTACAATCGATTTGCGACCATGCACATGTTAAGGAATTTGAGTCCGCACACGGGTCAACCAAAACAAAACAGATTTGAAAATCAGTCTGCAACCATGCGCATGCTACCGTTCTTGTCAGACGCAAAATAATTGCAGTTCCGTGACAATATTTTATGGAAGTTATTCTCTTTGAAGGGAAAATTATCGATCGAGAAATGAATATAAAATTCGTTCTCTACAATTATAGACATTCTGGATACTCTAGGAAAGAAACAACATACAAAGCATGGCAAGAGTTGGCACAGAAAGTACACAGGTGTGAAGAGTTATATACTTGTTTCTTTTCATTATTTATTTATTTAATTGTGAAAGAGAGTTACGTTACAAGTTATGTCGATACTTTTCTGGGTAATATTGTGTAATAAAACTACTTTCCATTCTTGAATAGAACCGCGGCGGATTAGCCGTGCGTACTGGGGCGCCGTGCTGCGGTGCGCGCGGCCGTTCGCCGTCGGGGGCTCGAGTCCCCCCCTCGGTCATGTGTGTTGTGCTGTCCTTAGATTAGTTTAATTGTAAGTAATTTGTAGGCTAGGGACTAATAACCACGCAGTTGAGCCCGATACAGTTACAAACATTTGATTTTTCCTTGAATTACATATTTCCAGTGCCATGGTGTAGATATACTAGGAGAAATTAAATAAATTGACAAATGATAGCTGCTAAAGAACCAACATGGATTACAAATTGTTGTTCTTCCATATTCGTAGGTATTCCTGCATCAGAGACCTCGCACATATCTGGGGGCATATAACCAATTCCCTCTTGTATGCGTACGAAGTTATGAAGAACGCAAGTAGCTTTTACTACGTCATTTAGTCTTTCAGCATCACGACATCGTATGGGTCCATTGAAAATAGCGAATTTTTCTGGTGCCGTACCAGATGTACACTTAATACTTCCGCGGCTCAATCTGTAATTCAATATTCTTTTTACATTGTCAAGGTTTCTTTTGCATAGGGCCTCATTAAATTGCGTGATAATTGGAACGCTTCATCACCCACGAAGTAGTAAGGAAATGGACTGTTTGTATCATCGTATCGCAATCGTAAAGGCGGAGGAATGTTCCGACCTGCATTGTTCATACGATATCTCATTACAATCGAATTGAAAATTCCTCAATCATTATTTCGTCCAGCTTAACCTGGTTCAATCATGGTGAAAAGATCATCTGCATCGCAACAAGCCAGTAGGACAGTTGAATGGAAGAACTTATAATTGTAAGTTTCAAAACCATTATTCGGAAATTTTCCTATTCGGATATGCTTATCATCCAAAGGCCCACTACAGTAGGGAAGGTTACATTGCATCTCGTAACGATCAGTAATCAATTTACATCGTTCCTCTGTACGTAGAGGTATATTAAGTTCATTGAATACATCCCATATTAATTTTGTAGTTTCTTTAACAATGGCTCCGACTGTAGTCTCTCCTCTTCCAGAATGTAAAGAAAGTTCCACAAACGAACAGCCTGTAGCCAAATACATGTAAAAATTATTGAATGTAATTATTCAAAATTAATAAATAAAATTAAATTATTTTTTCAATAAGATGATATAATCAATACGTAACATTTAATGATTATCTCGTTTGGTTTCAGCTGCGGAATGTAAAGAAAATTGGTGAAACTTTCGTACAGTTTTCACGAGAAAAATTAATCCGAAACCAAGTGGATCTGGACCAAAGCAGAAGCCGTGAACATTTGTCTACCTTACATCAAAACGCTGGCGCCCCCGTCATTAGGAAATTTGCCGCATGATCCCCAGGATGAAACGCCCGATGAATCTGCAGATAACACTGAAACATCTGACGATAGTGCCTCTGTAGGATTCGTCAGATATGTTGCCACAGCAACGACTACCCTCAAATCCCTCGGTATTTCTAGGTGTATCAGTGTCATGCCAATGTATGTATGTATGTGAAACATAGTTCACAACCACCGCTACAGCCCTCAAGCTCAGGAAGGAGGAAAACTCTACTGCAGATAAACAGATCAGCGTCAACTGCAGACCATTGTGTACCTGAGTACTTCGCAGCTACAAAAGCAAGACTGAGAAGTGATAATGAAATGGCTAACAGCATTGATAGGAAACAGGCTTTGAAAATGTTTTATGAAGCCTGTTAGCAGAACTTGAAGAACAGAGATAGTCTCAAATTAAAACAAACTCAAAGTGTTTAGCCTCATTGATGATGTAACGAGTTCAACGAAACCAGAATCGGTTGGGCTTTGAAAATGTTTTTATTAAGCTTGTTACCAGAACTTGAAGAACGGAGTTAGTATCAAATTAAAACAAAGTTTTTAGCCTTATTAGCATTATATGTCCATTTACTGCCGATTACTAACTAAAGTCCTTCAGTAAGAGAAATAAAGTATCTGGCGCCAATACCCAATGTGTTTTAAAACTACACTACAATATATCTGTTGTATAACCGTACCACTTATTATTGTGGCCAGTGTATTGTCACATGAAAACATTGTCTGGCCAGTATCTTGTTTAAGTGGGAGATTGGTGTTTGTGAAAAATGTGACTGACGTGGGAGGAGTTGAGGGGACCACAACTCTGGATCTAGGAAGCGGCAGAAGGGCCTTGTAAAAAGGAAGATAGAGCAGATGGAGACTTTTTTGTGAGATTGTCTGCTAAACTGATTTTGCTACACATACTAACTACGTGTTTCGATTTAATTTCGGGATAGAGTTAGATCAACAGCAGAGTCAAGAAATGCCCTCAGAAACGTTTAAGCCGATAACCAACAGTCTGAATAGACAAGCAAATGTTAGGAATGCAGAAAGAGGAGCTGGTCAAGAAAAATAAATAAATTAAAAAGAAAAAAAATCAGAACGAAGAAGAAGATGACGCATATATTACTGAATACATTAATCAGCACGGTATTACACAAATAGACGAAATACATGGAGTAAGTAAAGAAAAGCCATACAAACTCGGAAAATTGCCTATACGTTTAACGCAAGATAAAATACAGGTTGGAGCATAGACATACGTATGCACGTCTGGTTTATTGGAATTAATATTTCTAAAACCGATTTCGACCCAAAGGATTTGAAAATATATGCCGAAATATTACTGTTAACAGATGCATACAGGAAGAATAACACAAGAAAAAGGACATGACAAGTACAAGAATATTATTAAACCTGATTTAACCGGTAAATTAGACCGTGGGAAAGGTATTGTCAGTCATAAAACTGGATAATGTACCCATAAAATATATATATATATATATATATATATATATATATATATATATATATATATATATATATCTATTTTGACGATACGAACAAAATAATAAAACTTTACGGCTGATTATGGCTTCATCAGTAGGTAATACTGCCCATACGAATGAAATCATATCAATAATTTCAGAACATCGAGAAAGAAACATCATTAATAGCAATGGAAACAGTTGTATGGAAACAGTTGTTGGGGGACTACATAAGCCAGCACGCAGAACATTTCCACGAAGGCATGTTATAATCATGGGCTTAGACGTGTTATGACAGTCAGATCTCATAGTTATGAGAAAGTATTCATGTGTTAATAAGCGATTCTGGTACATTATAATTTGCCTGGGGCTTGCTAGTGAAGGGAAAAAAAGAAATGGAAGTATCACGTGTGTTTGAGCAACAACTACAAACAGGTGCTAATCGATGCCCGGACAATCTACAAACCGACCACAGTAAAGAGTTATACAATAAACATTTCACGGCAATCATGGAGCGATATGGAATTAATCATTATTCCACATTCTCCCAGATGAAAAACAAGCTCAGTGGGTCATAAAAGAGGACGGATATTTAACCGAAGATAATTGATCAATATTATCTAACTAAGCATCGTACTATAAAAATGCGTCCCATCGATGTCAGAGATGACAGCCTTCTAAATACCGTTTACACTCACATAAACATGACTGATTCACGCAAACAGAAAGGCGATGATGTACGTATTTTGAAATATCAGACTGTGTTTGAGAAATCGTATTTACCTAACTGGTCAAAAATCAAAATGTTCAAATGTTTGTAGAGCTTATAGGACTTAACTACGGGGTCATCAGTCCCTAAACTTACAAACTACTTATGAACTAGCTACTGCTAAGGCGTCACAAATATCCATGCCCGACCGTAGTGGCCGTGCAGACCGTGACTGGAGCGCCTCAGTGCCCTCGGCCACCGCGGCCGGCTGACTGGTCAACAGCGATAATTACAGTTTCCAAAGTTCAGCGAATTAATCCTAGAACCTATACTTTAAAAAGCAGTGACGGACAAGCCATTGCGGGGCTTTCTGTACGGAAGAACTATAGAAAACTTCTGAACCGAGAGTGTTTCTCGTAGAGAAAATTCTAAAACACCAAGATAAGCGCACGTTCGTGAAATGGCACGGATATTCGTCGAAGCACAACAGCTGGGTTAGCCCAGATTAACTTATATACAATAGAGCATGCAGGTCTCAAACAAGGCAGTAGACAGCTTTATGTGTTCGGAAACACATCAGATTGGAACTGAAGATTAAATAATCATGCCGCCCCTTGTTGACAGGACAATGTGTGGAAACTTAAGCACGAATACGGGATATACTTCATACGCGCACCGTAGAGCATTCTAAGCAAATAAGAAGAAAGCAACAAACGTAAGGAAACATTATAGTCGTGCGGTAGTAGCTGCCGCTAAAGAAGTTATGCAAAAAAAAAAAAAAAAAAAAAAAAAAAAAAAAAAAAAAAAAAAAAAAAAAAAAAAAAACCAGTGTTACGCTCCCAGAATTTTGAAAATACTATTTCTGGTGATATACTTCCCTTTTTAATTCCACTATTTTCAGGGCTATCAGCCGCTGGATCATTGGTAGGAGGCGTAGCGGCGACAACGCAAGCTGTGAAAACGTAAAAAATGCAGAGAGACAGTTTCAGGAATAAGGGAATATATTTAAAACAACACCAAAATGGACTTGGATTAAACATAGAGGAGGGAAAAATCTGTAGCAATATTGCCTAACAGACTTTTGACCAATATAGATATGCTTAAAGTAGTTAGGAAATTGAAAATCCCGAATTTCCGCGGCAAAGAGTGTGTGGAATCGTTAATCTAGACGAATCGAGTAGTCATGGTACGCATTGGATGCCTACGGGAAAAGAATGTTGTTGTTGCGGTCTTCAGTCCGTAGACTGGTTTGATGCAGCTCTCCACAATACCCTATCCTGAGCAAGCCTCTTCATCTCCACATAAGAACGGCAACCTACATATGTCTGTATCTGCTTACTGTATCCATCTCTTGGTCTTCCTCTGCGATTTTTACCCCACACACTTCCCTCCAATGCTAAATTCACAATTCCTTGATGTCTAAGAATGTGTCCTACCAATCTAGCCCTTCTTTTAGTCAAGGTATGCCAGAAATTTCTTTTCTCCCCAATTCTGTTCAGTACCTCCTCATTAGTTACGCGATCCACCCACCTAATCTTCAGCATTCTCCTGTAGCACCATATTTCAAAATCATATATCCTCTTCCTGTCCGCACTGTTTATCGTCCATGTCTCATTCCCATACAAGGCAACACTCCATACAAATGCCTTCAGAAAGGACTTCCTTAGGCTTAAATCAATATTCGATGTTAACAAATTTCTCTTTTTCAAAAACGCTTTTCTACCCATTGCCATTCTGCATTTTATATCCTCTGTACTGCGACCATCATTTGTTATTTTACTGCCCAAGTAACGAAACTCATCTACCTCCTTTATTGCTTCGTTTCCCAATCTAATTCCTTCAGCATCACCTGACTTTCTTACACTGCACTCCATTACCCTAGTTTTGTTCTTGTTAATGTTCATCTTATATGCACCTTTCAGCACACTGTCCATTCCGTTCAATTGCTCTTCCAGGTCCTTTGCTGTATCTGACAGAATTACTATGTCGTCGGCAAAACGCAATGTTTTTAATTCTTCACCCTGAACTTTAATTCCTTCTCCAAATTTCTCCTTGCTTTTCTTTATAGCTTGCTCAATGTACAAATTGAACAACATTGGGGAAAGGCTACAACCCTGTCTTACTCCCTTTCCAACCACTGCATCCCTTTCATGCCCTTCAACTCTGACAACCGCTGTCTGGTTTTTGTACAAGTTGTAAATAACCTTACGCTCCCTATATTTTACTCCTGCTTGCTTCAGAACTTTAAAGAGTTTATTCCAATCAACATTGTCAAAAGCCTTCTCCAAATCTACAAAAGCTAGAAATGTTGATTTGCCTTTTCTTAATCTATCTTCTAGGATAAGCCGTAAAGTGAGTATTGCCTCCCGTGTTCCTACATTTCTCCTGAACCCAAACTGATCTTCCCCGAGGTCGGCTTCTACCAGCTTCTACATCCTTCTGTATATAATTCGTGTTAATATTTTGCAACCATGATTTATTAAACTGATGGTTCTGTAGTTTTCACACCTGTCTGCACCCGATTTCTTTGGAATGGGGATTATAACATTTTTCTTAAAGTCTGAGGGTATTTCGCCTGTCTCATACATCTTACACACCAGGTGAAACAATTTTGTCATGGCTGGTTCTCCCAGAGACTTCAGTAGCTCTGACGGGATATCATCTACTCCAGGGGCCTTGTTTCGACTTAGGTCTTTCAGGGCTCTGTCAAATTCATCTCTCAGTACAGTATCTCCTATTTCATCTTCATCTACATCATCTTCCCTTCCTACAATAGTGTCTCGAAGTTCATTTCCTTTGTAGAGCCCCCCCTATATACTCTTTCCACCTTTCAGCTTTCTCTTCTTTGCTGAGAACTGGTTTTCCATCAGTGTCGTTGATATTCATAGAGCTGTTTTTCTTATCTCCAAATGTTTCTTTTATTTTCCAGTAGGCTGTATCAATTTTTCCCTTATTTATACATTCTTCTACATCCTTGCATTTGCCTTCTAGCCACTACTGCTTAGCCATTTTGCACTTCCTGTCAATCTCATTTCTTAGTCGTCTGTACTCCATTTTGCCTGTTTCATTTACTGCATTTTTATATTTTCTCCTTTCATCGATTACATTTAGTATCTCCTGTGATATCCAAAGATTTTTTGTAGGTCTTGCCTTCCTACCTATTTTGCCCTCTGCTACCTTCACTATTTCATCTCTCAATTTTACCCATTTCTCCTCTACTGTTTTATTTTCCCCTGTTTCTGTCAATTGTTGCCTAAAGCTCCCTCTGAAATTCTTAAGAACCTCAGGTTCCTTCAATTTATCCAGGTCCCATCTCCTTATTTTCCTACCTTTTTGTAGTTTCTTCAGTTTCAGCCTGCAGTTCATAACCAACAAGTTATGGTCAGAGTCTATATCTGCCCCTGGGTATGTCTTACACTGTAAAACCTGGTTCCGAAATCTATTTCTTACCATTATAAAATCTATCTGCTATCTCCCGGTGTCTCCTGGTCTCTTCCACGTATACAACCTTCTTTTGTGATTCTTGAACCAGGTGTTTGTTATAACTAAATTATGTTCTGTGCAAAATTCTACCAGGCGGCTTCCTCTTTCATTCCTTTTGCCCAGACCATATTCACCTACCATCTTGCCTTCCCTTCCTTGTCCTACTACCGAATTCCAGTCTCCCATAACAACTAAGTTTTCGTCTCCCTTAATTGTCTAAATAATTTCCTTTAGCTCCTCATATATTTCTTCGATTTCCTCATCATCAGCAGAGCTAGTTGGCATATAAACCTGTACTACTGTGGTCGGTGTTGGCTTCGTATCTATCTTGACTACGATAATGCGATCACTGTGCTGCTCATAGTAGTTTACCCGCATTCCTATTTTCTTATTCATTATCAATCCTACTCCTGTAATACCCCCAATTGATTTTGTATTTATAATCCTGTACTCACCTGACCAGAAATCCTGTTCATCCTATCACCGAACTTCAGTAATCCCCACTATATCTAACTTCAACCTATCCATTTCCCATTTTAAATTTTCTAATTTTCCTACTCGATTAAGGGATCTAACATTCCACGCTCCGATCCGTAGAATGCCAGTATTGTCTTTTCTGATGACAACATCCTCCTGAGTAGTCCCCGCCCGGAGATCCGAATGGGGGACTATTTTACCTACGGAATATTTTACCCGAGAGGATGCCATCATCGTATGTTCATACAGTAGAGCTGCATGTCCTCGGGAAAAGTAACGGCTGTAGTTTCCCCTTGCTTTTAGCCGTTCGTAGTAGCTGTGTGGCAAAGCCACATTAGCTGATGTTACAAGGCCAGCTCAGTCAATCATCCAGACTGTTGCCCCTGTAACTACTGTAACAATGTCTGTGGTTCATGGGAGTGGGCGAAAAGAATAAGAATATTATAATGTATTTTGAAGAATAAGAATATTATAATGTATTTCGGTGGTTTCAGTGATCACCTAATGAATTACAAAATAATTTTACGGAAGATTGTGATAAGTATTACAATTTTAATCCCTTCCAGGATTTCAACACTTATATTTGCGGCCATCTATGCTTAATCTCTATTGTGCAGCATACGAGGCGGTGGAAGCCAACTAAAGCTACGTTTTAAACGCGAGGTCACAGCACATAGCGGGGCGGTATCGTCAGCGGAGTAGAATTTGCACTCATTTTTCATTCATTACACGTGACGTCATATACACTATGAAAAGTCGGAATTCATCCGGTCAAGCAAGCTATTTTCCACCCATCGCCTTATCAGTAAGTGACTGAAGCTTTGCACTAGTGAATTTGGGAAAATACAGCAGCATTCCTAATATCACGGAGACCTACAACAAGGCGCATTTGCCGCGGCGTATTAGCCGTACGTACTGGGGCGCCGTGCAGGTTTGCGCGTGGCCGTTCGCCGTCGGGGATTCGAGGCCCCCCCTCGGGCATGGGTGTTTATGTTGTCCTTAGGTTAGTTTACCTTAGTTTATGTAGTTTGAAAGCTACGGTCTAATAACCCAGTAGTTGAGTCCGATAGATTTACAAACATTTGAACATTTGAAGGTGCATTTAGGGAGTGGTGAGATTATAGCAATCCCATCAGGGTCCTACAACAATAAAGATATTTTTTTCAAAAATGAAACGTTTAGTGAAAGGCATTGAGTGACGCACTAACATCAACACATTTAAAACGGAAACAAGAACAGTTGAGAACAACATTGATTTTAGTCAAAATAGATCTATTGGTCCGATACTTGGTTTCACAGAAAACCAGATTTTGGAAGAAATCGCTGTAACGTTTTATGAAACAGATAATGTTGTGAATATTCAACCCGTTAGTACCATACGTTTGGAGTGTAATGTGCTAACAAATTTATATCTCAACAACAGACTCGTATATACAGATAACGAATTTTTCCCAAATTTTGCTGCGGGTCATGAAATAACCGAGACACCTAGTAATCTAACATATCTGCCAGTAATTAAAATTTATTGGGCAATACTAAAAGCGCAATTGTACATCAGAATAACGTACCGATCGATCTTCGCGGTGATGAAATTGTAAAAAGACTGCATTTGAAGGAGAAAAAACAATATTGGGTCAAAGCAAAGAGTGCGTCATTTGACAGTGAGAAGGGGCAGATCAATGGTGCGTGTGCGAATAGTAAAAAAAAAAAAAAAAATTGCTAATTAAGCATAAAATATCGAAGCCAATGTGTGATTGCACCAGTTCACGGGAGAAAGACATTCAGTTACGACGAGAAAATTATGACTTCCCCCTTTCCAGTGGCTTAAAACCGCATCTAGACATAACAACACCAATTCGTCGAGAACCGCGTTATTCGTAAGGAATATTTCTTTCACAAATCATATGTCTCAACAACGTTTAACAACAGTGACAAGATAAGAATCATTATTCTAAATCACGACACACTGACATTACCATGCAAAAGTTTTCAGCACATGACTGGAGAATTTGTGAAAAGACGCTGGTACACAGGTCGTTTCATCACGCTTTACGAGAAACGCATTCGCCTTTATGTTCCAAGAAATTCCCTTCGAACTCAATGGTGTGGAAATTAGATAAAACGAGAAAAGTCAGCATCACTTCACCACTTGAAACGTACGTTTCAGCATCGACCAACGCCGGGCCCAGTGGTCTTGGCTCGACTGGAAACCGAAGGGTCGCGTGTTCGATACCCGGTCTGCGTATTAACCCATCCTTAACCTCTCAACGATATGAGGAGTCGCCAGAAACGATACGTGGTTCGGATTTCACGTTAAGCTGTAGGTCCCCTTTCCCCAGTTGGATAACTGGGGTAGGCTAGGGACACGCAAGTCGCCGAAGTGGCATCTAGTTGAAAGACTTGCACCAGGCCAATGAGCCACACGAAATTGTTATTATTAGCATCGCCCACAGAGCTTAATAGTTAGAATAAGGCTTGGTGGTTCTTATATGATTCAAAAAATGACACATTTAGTGACTGCATACCACTAAAATTGCTTATGGGGTTTTTCGAAGATAATAGAATAATAATGAATGCAAAACAGGAATTAATTCTAATACGAAGTGCGAGCGATAATAATTCCTTCATAAGAATAGGCAATGGACAGACCAGCCTAATATCGTAGTGCATAAAGTAGTGTCAGATGAACAGTTGAAATTATTAAGAGTGTTAAAGACTTCTATAATCTTACCATTAAGCTTCCGCTCATGGGAGCTGCATGATTTTCCTCCCACCGTCGTCACGTCATACCTGGTCAATTAAAACATCCGTACAGATAGAGACGCCTAGATTCATTATCTTGGCTCTGCAGACAAATCGAAGAGGAAATATGCCGGATGATTCCAGCGTATTTGATCATTGCAACCTAATCAGTATGAAAGTATTCTTAAATTACAAATATTATCCATACGACGACTTCTAACTGGATTGGAGGAGTAATGATACAAATATTCGCCGCGGTGGAGTAGCCGAGCGGTCTAAAGCGTCTCGCTGCGGAGCGCGCGGTTGCTCGCCGTGGAGGTTCGAGACCTTCCTGGGGCATGGGTGTGTGTGTTTGTCCTTAGGTTAGTTTACCTAGGTTTAAGTAGTTTGTAAGGTACGGACTGATGACCACGCAGTTTGGTCCGATAGATTTACAAACATTTGAACATTTTGAATACAAATATTCTATACAATATGTATGACCGTTTTCGTTCAGCTTATTACGACAGTGACGATGATGAAATTGACTGTACATTGAGCCCTGTGATAAATTGTGCTCACCAGATTGAACGTGTGTATACGGGCCCTGTACACATCCAAATTGAATTTGAGGCAGATTTTACAGCAGTCTACATATTGCTACTGCACGATCGACTTGTGAACTACTGTCCACTTACGGGAGTGTAATATGAATGTTGTTATACAATTGATGAATAAAATTAATAAAAATTCTATATGCATTGTAAAAATGTATTTGAATCATTATTATTCCCATCCAAAGTTCTACTTACTGTTTGGTGCTCATTGCTGGATATTTTTATGTACTTTTTTTCGCCACTATCTGACTGCAGGTAAGTATTTAGAATCGGTTCAATAATTTATGTTAATTCATCGATTCGACGTTGAAAACGAACGCGATCAGCAGCGGCCTGACGCCATATTAGTCAATCGCGTGAATTCCTGTATATTATGTCATTACCCACAATGTGAATTGTGTTACGAGCGACCGAAGCAAATTTAACTTGTCGCACTCAAGCAACGCGGGCTGCTTCTGCATCAACGGCATTCGTCTGCGGTGAGGCCAATGCGCACACGGCGTAATCTGAATTTCCGATTTCATCGCTGAGGTTTGAAAACTCAGCAGAGTGGCGTAGTACGCTGAACTTGCGATGACTTCATGGCACGCAAAGAGTAATCAGTATTTCTTATGTCATAGCTGAGCTTTGAGTACTGGGGGGAAAATAGCTACCTGCCTGCAGATGGTTAGAAGTGCTTAGCGTCGCTGGTTCCCAGACCCGGCTTGCTGCACTATGCTTTCCCGGACGTGCTATTCGATAGAAATGAGATCATCTGCACTAAGTCGTTAGTTTTCATATGCCCGGCTACATTCCGGGAAATAAAGTGATTTTTGCTGCACTTTTAGTTCTTCGCTGTGGTTTCTGATATCTGTCTGCATTCCAGGAAAAAACTTGCCCTCTGCTACATTTCTCACGTCCCACACGATATAAATGCAGCACACTGCTCTTGGATTCGATGGACATACTCTGCGAACCAATGTTTCCCGACATGTCTGCAATGACTAGTAAACTTACAGGCAATGCCATAACGAATGCGGAGTATGAGCATGCGGTTAATGTTTCGCAGGAATTCAACATCTCTGATTTAGGGGAATATGCTAAATTGTATATGGATACTGACGTACACCTGATTCCACATATATCTGAAACATTCTGGAGTGTATTCATGGACACATACATTCTGGTTCCTGCCTTTTATTATTCTGCACCAGGCTTTTCTTGGGATGAAATACTGAAAAGAATGCGTATCAATCTCCAATTTTTTGATCAATATTGATATGATGATGTTTTTTGAATGCGGTTTTCGTGGGGGACTTTGCCAGTGTGTACATAGCTATGCCAAAACAAATAACCCGCGTATGTGTGAGGCAGAGTGCCGATCTTCTGATGATTGGAGCTACATCCTCAACCTTGATGTGAACAATTTATACGGGCATGCCATGCAGCAGTCTCTACTAACTGCTGGTTTCCTATGGCTGTCCGAAAAGCAAATCGTTAGTTTTAAAAGTGATGCTAAGCTTTTGGCTGCTGAATCTGGCGTGGGATATGTCCTACAGTTAGATTTACTTGCTACTCTGTTCGGAACACAAAGTCCCATAGAAAGGTTTTGTCGCCAATCTGATGACAACGCTGGGAAATAAAGAGAGATACATTCAACACTATCGAAACGTTTTGCAGTGTCTCAGCTTGAGGATAGAACTTATCAAAGTTCACTGTGTGATCTCCTTCAACCAGCGACACTGCCTAAAGGATTATATTGATTTAAATACTGAAAAGAGGGCACAAGTAACCTCTGAATTTGACAAAAATTTCTATAAATTAATGAATAATTCAATTTTCGGAAAAACATTGGAAAATGTTAGAAACCACCATGAAATTCATTTGCTTCATAAATGAGATGGGCCTTATGATGCACGAAGCTACATTGCAAAACCAAATTTCAAGCATGTCACAATATTTAATGAAGAACTGGTTGCTGCAAAAATGACTAAGGTTGTAATGAAGTTTACATAGCCAATCTACATCGGTATGTGTGTTATGCACCTCTCCAAACTCCATATCTACCGGTTCCAGTATGAGTTCACAAAACCAAACTTTGCAGATCCCAAATTGCTTTATATGGATCAGGATAGTTTCATTTATTGGGTGAAAGGCTACGATCCGTATGAAGTAATTAGGTGCAATCTCGATGAATTCGACACATCCGGATATGCAGCTGATAATCCGTATGGTGAAACACCTCAAAACAATAACGTTATTGGCCTGATGAAAGATGAGGTGAATGGATCGCAGATGTGCAGTTTGTGGAGCTCAGATCGAAAATGTATGCGTACCGTATAGACAAAGGCACCTCATGGGTACTCGTGATGAATGATTACAAGCACTGCCTACTCAACGATGGTGCTCCTCACATATATATGATGTATTTGTTCTTGGTCTCATGTTTTTTTATATGTGCTCTAGTGCTAATAGGATCATTAGTCTCATAATGGCATGTACATAGTTAGCATCATGAGTAGATTCTTAGAAAAAAATTATTACCTTTTTTCCATATAGACAAAAGTATGTATTATACATATAAGTTCTCATCGTTTAAAGTGATAAGCAATGTATATGGTGAACGGATAGCAAGATTTAAATAATAACTTTAAAAAAATCAATATTCTGCTCGACTCTTCGTTTTCTTTGATGTTTGTACACTAGAATTGTGGCAAGAAATATGGTGTAAAGCGCGTGTGAAGGTAATAACATTTATTGTTAACCTAAAAGATTATAGTCTTGTGATATACAGTGCAATACTCCTGATTATATATATATATATATATATATATATATATATATATATATATATATATATATATATATATATATATATATATATTGCGTATACAAATATACTGATGGGAGAGTGGCATGTTTTTTTGTAAATAATAATAACTTTCTCAATATTTAATTTTTTTTCAAATTAAAGATCATGAGTTATCTTTAATTATTACATCAATTTTGTTAATTTTTTTACTCCCTACACTTCTCTTTGATTTCATTATTGTTGTTATATGCAGGGTAGAAACTGAAACATAATACCTGCACATTCATTTGTTTAATTTTTTTCAGTATTGAGCAAATAATTCATTTCAGTGGGCTTTGAATTTAACTTGAATTGTATTCAATCCTATAGGTGCAATTAAAAACATAGGCATTCCAGCAGTAAATTCGGCTTCAACAAATTTCATGGGTTTTCTATTGTATATTTTGGGTGAATATGTAAATGTATACACTACTCTACTTGCTTTACAGAGACATTGTACTGACATAAATATGCAATCAGTAAAGCATTCTACAAGTCATTTATTTTCTCCACACTTGAATGTTTCATATATACAGCTGATCCATCAACTTTTGATTGAAACACTGCATCACCGTACATGTCGATGATTGATGCCTCACTCTTTAATGAACTATTGTTAATAGTGGTGTGTGATGGATTTTATTCACTTGTCATCTCTCTATCTCTGTATCATACCACACAAATAGTCCTATTCATGCCACACGTACTGTACTTTACTACCAAGTGTTAAGACATTCTCTATTTCAATAACCACATCATAGTCTCTGTCAGGACCTAGACCTATATTCACACATTTTGATTCACATGCAGTCATGCGGTAGGTGCTGGCAAACAACAATATTCTGCATGTGCTCATCGGAAGTTAAATTTCTGGTTGCTGGTGTGTTGGGTTGTGATAGATAAACGACACCAGCTTAAATAAATCAGGGAGAGCACATTATGGTGACTGCTGCTTTGATACTACAGGAAATTATTGCCTATCCTCGTCGAACACTGGTTCATGCTCTGAAACGACAATAAACATGCTTAATTACACAGAAATGATATTCTTCTTGGCAATATTGGATCAAACTATACCTACTTATAGCTTTCCTAGCTGCTGATCGCTGCTGCTTCTGCCTGCGTCTCATCCTAAGTTCAAAGAAATAAAAGCATTAATATCCTTGCACTGCAGAATTGACATAAATAGCCGTCATTGGTTGGGGGTGGGGACTTGGGGCCTATGGGTGGGGGGCCTCTGATGTAAGCCTTCAATTCTCAGAATACTGATTTCAGTAATTGTCACCAGATTTCCAGAATGAACGTGATGGAATTCAGCAAAGTGCTGACCATAGCACAATTCCTTGAAGGATGACGTCAGCATTCCTGGAATGACCTCTGAGTAAGGGTTAACGCTATTTAGAGTGCCCATTGTCCTACTACTTGGTGGATGTTAAAGTTGCACTACAGTATTCACACAAACAGCTAATATCCTCAAATTATTTATGGCAAAGAAGGGCTTGGTGCAAATTGAACATCCACCTAACTCGCCGGATTTCAATCTTACAGACTTCTTCCTGTTCCATCGACTCAAACTGCCTCTAAAAGGAAAAAGATGTGACGATATTCCTGATATCCCACGAAACATTGCGAGACTTTTGAATACCATTTCAAAGGAAGACTTCGTGGCAAAGTTTCCAGGGCATGTACCGCAAAGCTAAGCGCAGTGTTGTTATTGGATGTGAATGTTTCGAAGGACAGTAAGGTAAATGTAGTTCATAATTTATCTACATCAATGTTGCAGGTGTATTAAGCGAACTTTATTGTCATAGATTCTATACCTGATATTTATGATTTGAGTAGTAAATCACGTTAAATAACAGTATCTCAATTTTGAGGCATAGTAATGCGACACACTGTCCCGTCTACAATGTGTGGAACAGTTCTGATAAATCATGTCTTCAATGACGTATTGTACAATTCTGATGTGGCATTAAAGTGATTCAGAGTGAAGAAAAAAAAAGTAAAGTACATTTACGAAACCTAAATTCAATTCAACACACTACAAAACTGGATATATATCATTGATTTAATTTGTGAAAACAATATAGCCAGTCATAAAAAAGGCAAACACGTAAACACTAATTAAATCGAATAAAATTTAAAAATAAGATCATCGATGTTGATCATCAACATGGTAGCGTGCTGTCAGAATTTTCTCCTAAGAAGTGCAGATTCCTGAATTTTCTTCTACCTTTTATAATTGCTGTTTTAATGAATTCTGCCGAAACTAGGAGGCTATATCTACGTTCCTGAGTAAACTTGCTGTGTGGTTTTAAACGTTTATCTTTCTCTCTCCAGCATTTCCAGCAGAGTACTAAAAGCTTGTTTCCAACAGATAAGTAGGATTTGAAACCCCATATGTAATAGTTCTCTGGATCAGGGTGTTTCCCTAGAGAGACTGAAATATGCTATTGTTAAACCATTGCATAAAAAGGATATTCTTCCGATGTGAGTAACTACCACCCAGTCTCACTTCTATCAGCTTTATCCTAAGATCATGAGTAAGTAATGTATTCAAAAGTAGCTTCCTATGTTCGTAAAAATAAGATACTAAAAATGTCAGTTTGGTTTTCAGCAAGGCTATTCAACAGAAAAAAAACTATATATGCTTCCACTGATCAAATATTAAAATCTTTTGAATAACCAGACATTACCTGTTTGGATTTCTTGTGATCTGTCAAAGCCTTTTAATAGTGTAAATCAAAGAATTCATCAGAATAAGTGGTATACGTGGAGCAGTACACAAATGGTTTTCATGCTTAACTGGAAAGTGCAGAAAGCCGAAGTATTTGGTTCACATAAACTGCAAAAAGTATTTGGTTCACATAAACTGCAAAAACCAGCGGATTACTCAAAGGGAGGCGGGGGTACTCATGAATAGCGTCACAGGATTCAGTCTTGGTACTTTGGTGTTATTTATATATTTTAATCATTTGGAATTCTATATTCATGATTACGCGAAGCTAGTTCTTTTTACTGACAATAATAGTATAGTAATCACTTCTGTCAAACAAGAGCTATCTGATGAAATAGTGTGTTTCAGAAATTTATGAAGTGGTTCTATGCAAATACACTCTTCGATAAAGCACAATGCATACAGTTCCATATGGTAAATGGGATGAAACCATTAATATACATAGTCTGTGAACAGGACTGTAGATGAGGTAGAATATTCTAATTTTTTGATGTGTGCATTGACTAGAAAATAAATTGGATGCAAAACACTGACAATGTACTGAAACGTTTGAGTTCAGCAACTTACGCTATTAGCATTACAGCTAATTGTGGTAGCAAAAATGACAGTAAATTAGTTTACAATGCCTACTTTCATTCACTGCTTTCAAATTGCTTGTTATCAGTGAGCAAATTAGTATTCATTCCACGAAAATGGGTATTTAGAATAATTTCTACACGCAACCAGATCATCTCTCTGGCACCTCTTTAAGGAACTAGGAATCGTCACAGTAGCTTCAGAATATGTATTCCCTTATTAAATATTTAAAACCCAGCCTAGTTCAAAAGTAATAGCAGTATGCATAGCTATAACATTAGGAGAAAGGATGATCTATACTATTCAAGGTTAAATCTAACTTTAGCACAGAATAGACTGAATTACACTGCCACAAAAATCATTGGTCACTTACCAGATAACATCAAATGACAGACAGACAGCTAACCAGCATTAAAAAACGAAAAGATGGAATTTATGAATGCCTACTCAGGAAATGAATTTTTACATAGAAATTACCTACTTTTACCAATAAATAAATCATAAATTTATGTCGCATAGTGTTATCTTTGGCAACACTGATATGTACCACATCATTAGGAAACCTCGTATTCATGATGTGTGGAACATGTATTAATCTAACCTGTTCTGTAACTGAAGTGCTGTTTCTTGTATGGGAAAAGTGAGTTTTTTTTTTTTTGTATTTAAGTGTTGTCCATTCATACTTACTATTGCACGAACGCTACAGAGAAACAAGTTAAAATCTATGAAAAATCCAATTAAATGCCACATGAAAGAATATGACGGAGGGATAGAAAGTAAGGACTGATGTGACACCTTATGCACCTTGAATATTTGCAAATAAGAATTTTTTTATGTAAACTGTTACTGTAAACTCTGCAATAAATAAGATGTGATTGCAACTGATCAAAACGGCAAATTGATTTCTGACTATAGGCCATGATGTGTCGGCTACATATAAGGGAAGGTTCTAGATTTTATTGCATTATGAGGATAAAAATCTACTCCCATATCATAAAAGAAAAATCGCACTGACGTGTTTTACGGCCGACTTTAGATTTGTAGTTTTATTTGTGAAAATATTTTGGACCATAATAATAATCTAAATAATAAAAAATTAATTAATAAGAGGTTCTGAAACCCTTTTAGGAAAAAAAATTTAGGTAGTGGCGGATATCGAACCACCGACCTTTGGCGTCACAGTCAAACGCTTTACCCACTACGCAACAGCTATCAATCAGAAGATGAGTCCTTTAATCTCACAGCATTGATGGCCGTTGTTATCTGATGCTAATATGGCATTTGTAGTCACTAGATTATCGTACGAAGAAATATGTGTATTTGTTAATGCTTCAGTGCGGCATTGCTTTGAAATGACAACGTGTAAGTTACAATAAGAAAATCATCAAATACACAACGCAAGATGCCAGTGAGAGTTCTGGGCGAAGAATGTCACGTGACATCTCCGAACGGCTGGTTTTCGTTAATTCAATGGAGGGTGTCAAATCTCCGTTATTTTTGCAAATATGTCTCAAACGATACGAGATATGAAAAAACCATAAGGGAGCTAAGTTATAGAGAATTTTCTCTTCTACCAAATACGTTATTAAATTTTCGTGTCAGATGAATGGTTCGTTTGCAATTACAATTTAATTACAAACGGCTGTTTTTGGTATTACTGGTATTACTGTCCGAAAAATTTGAAACAGGGAGGTTCTGGTCTCTGGAGGCTACAATCATGTCTGTAAAATTTGGTTCGTCTTAAAAACAAGGAACACGTTACGGACAGACAGACAGACGGACGGACAGACAGGCAGACATACATCCCAAAGTCGCCGTTATTTTTGCAAATATCTTTGAAACGCTATGAGATATGAAAAAACACAATAGCCCAAAGTTGTAGAGAATTTTCTCCTCTACAAATTCGGTTATTCAATTTTCGTATCAGATGAATAGTTAAGCCGTTATTTTCATTTAAATTTCGAGCTGTCAAAAGACGATCGCAAAGGCCCACTTTTAGTGTTACTACCGTAACCTAAAGTGGGCCAGAAAGATGTTAAGTTACGCTACACCAAGGCCCAGTTTTTCTAGCAGAGATAGATGCACTCTCCGATGAATGAGTGACTTGAGTGAACTTTAAACTTTTCAGACTTCTGGCAGCACTGTTCTCCCAACAAATGAATTTATTGTTATGAGTTTCTTTGAACTCAATATTCAGTGCAGGGTTCTGTTATCGGTATCAGAAGCAGAAATTAGAGTATAATTGGACTTAGGTGAAAGAACTGTCTATAGTTCTAAGTAAAGACTATAGTGAACAGTAACTTAATGCTCCAGGCAGTTTCTACATTCGGCATTCTTCTAACTTATTGCACACCAAACTTAATACATAAATAAATATCACACTACTAACAAACAAGTCGTATGGAAGTAAAATGAAGCGAAACAAGAATTAAGTTTCAGTTTATTATCAGTTTATTTGTAATTAAATTACATTTTTCTGTATGTACAATATAACTTATTTCGTATAAAAAGTAATAAGCTCGTTCTTAATACTGAATACATGTTCCACAATATGCACTGCTCAGACATGACTGAGTAGGAGTAGGAGTTCTGTTCTACAGAAGAAAGCTAGAAGGCAGTTCTATATGGAGAAA
This sequence comes from Locusta migratoria, assembly GCA_026315105.1. NCBI lineage: Eukaryota > Metazoa > Arthropoda > Insecta > Orthoptera > Acrididae > Locusta > Locusta migratoria. The sequence goes on from CM048748.1 coordinate 92,386,469, forward strand.
GGTGTATAATTGGAAATACTACTAGCTTAGTAAATATGAAACGCAGCATGATTGGTCGGAGAGGACAAACTACGGGTGTAAGTAGGAGCAGCGTATCCTGTGGAGCATGTACTCAGAAAGTGTCTGACGCGAAGTCAGTGGCCGGGCTGTTCCGCTTTGTACTGTGGAGTGGGCCGCCTCGTTAGTACTGGTAGCCGCCGCTGCCGCTGCCAGCGCCACCGGTGCCGCCCCTGCCGTAGTTGTAGCCTCCGGCTCCACCAGCGGAGTAGGCGGTGATGCCGGTCTCCTGGTACTCGATGGTGGGCCTGTAGCCGCCCTCGTCCGCCTCGTAGGAGACGATCTGCTTGCGGCCGTCGGGCAGCAGCACGCGGTACTGGCCCTGGGCGCTCTCGTACTGGCGGGACTCCTCGTGGGCGATGTCGGTCAGCGTGTTGGCGTCCTGGACCTGGTAGCTGAACTGGTAGTTGGCCGGCTCCTGCAAAGACGGCACGCGTCATCGCGGTGTCCCACAGTAACTTTTCTTTACAAAATATTTCTGTTGCAAAGGAATCTTGACAGATCCCTAACTACAATGATCCACGTATAGTTTTGTCTTGAGTGGGATCTACACCTGCCTTCCGCAAACTAAATTACGGGATGTGAAGAAAGGTGTTTACTTTAGGACATTCCCTTCATCCTTTGGCTGTCCCATTTGCGTATGGTTTGTGAGAGGAACTTCTGTTGGTAAGCCTCTATGTGGACTCTTGTGTCTAAATTTTTAATTTCGGTTGAAACAGTTTTGATAGCCTAAAATTCGTTTCGGCACTATCTCTGAGAGATCATCGTCAAATCTGCTCATAGATGGTCGAGGAACTGTCGTGGACCAGGCCATCTGCAGAGCGTGAAGAAACTGCTCTTCAGATAGCCCTGCTCCACAACAATAGCACCACTTTCAAGAAACATATCATTGGATGATGAGTGTAGTCTAACAACGAACAAAGTAGGTAAAAAGCATTCGTTATTTCTTTGATTATTGCTCGTGAGAGTGGTATTTTTGTGAGATAAGTTTCAGAGAAGAGCATGTTTTGTTATAGTTTCTTGCAGCTATCGGGAAAGTGTCACAGAGATGGTCTGACAGTTACACCTGTAGACGCTTTAAGTATGCGCTTCTTGACTGTTCCGAGAGGGTAAGTTTCTAGATGAGTCAACCAAAACATTGCTTCAACCTTCGGCTTTCTCCTAAATTATGATCATAAGGATAAATCGTCAATGTTTAGAGTCTACATAAGGGTTGCCTCATGTTGATTCTGCCAAGAACCATATGCGACTGGTAAAGAAACCATAATAGATTAAAACTACAGGGGTACATAAATTGACCTTAACGTTAGCTAAATGTAAAAATAAAATAATTACAAATCGTTGATAGTCCAATATTAGTAATAGGGAACAATGGATCACGGTGGTCAACCGATGAAAGATGTAGTATATTACTAAATGAATTCAGAAAATGATTTCTACCATTTTTGAAACTTTTCACCATGTCAGGGCATGACCAGGTAATGTAAATGAGATGCCTTGAATCATAATCAGACAACGCTACAACGCGCATGTAAACTAGACTGTTAATTTGAAATTTCGTTGATAGCAAAGTTACCACGTCGTTGTACTTCACATTTGGTGTTTCTGGAAAGTAAAGTTATCAGTCCCGATCAATATATTGCACTAACTGTCAACTACATGATATGGCCATTTATTAGATGGGAAGACGCTGTGCTTTTTAAGCGAGATACAATGCTTTTGTGGCAAAAAGTTCTCTCTGTGGTGTAAGATAACTGTTGTGGTCAACTTGAGTACTCGAACTCTCGATATGTGAAGACGCATGGAACATCACGATGCAGAAATTACTTGTTGCTCTGAAATTCTGAGAACTAATGATGATTTGCAATGAAACGCGCTATATGTATCTATCAGGGGAAGTCTTTCGAGAGTACTGATTACATGTGAGTATACAAATAAGCGAGGTTAAATGGTTCACTGATCACTTTGACAATTGGAGGATACTCCTACATTAATGAAATATCTGACACTAATCACTTAAAGTGATCCCGTCCTGTTGGTTATTCCATTTTTGTCTGGCACGTTATTATCGGTTCATAATGCAGTCCGTCGTGAACTGTATACCATTTGGTTAATTCACAGTAGAATACTGGGGCAAATTCCTGTCCAATAAGAGTAGAATTCAAAACTAAAGCAATTTAAGTGAAAGGTGTACTCACAGCGAGGGCGTCCTCCTGGGCTGCTCCGCGGCCGTAGCCGGCGGCCCCCGGGACTCCATACTGGGTGGAGAGGCCGCGGCCTGCAGCCCCCACACCTCTGAAGCCGCCGGCAGCCACGGGGGCGCCGTACTGCGTAGAGACTCCCCTAGCGCCAGCCAGGCCACCGCCGAACCCTGAGGCACCACCCAGAGCGGAGGGAGCGCCGTACTGCGTGGAGATGCCGCGCGATCCAGCTCCAGCTAGACCGGCACCGAAGCCGGAGGCACCGCCCAGAGCTGAAGGAGCGCCGTACTGCGTGGAGATACCCCTAGATGCGGCGAGGCCGCCACCGAGCCCGGAGACACCACTCAGTGCCGAAGGAGCGCCGTACTGCGTAGAGATACCCCTAGCACCGGCCAGGCCGGAGCCGAATCCGGAGGCACCGCCCAGAGCCGAGGGAGCGCCGTACTGCGTGGAGATGCCCCTGAGTCCGGCTCCGGACAGACCGGCTGCGCCTACACCGCGACCGCCGGCCAGACCACCGAAGGCAGACGGAGCTCCGTACTGGCGGGAGACGCCGCCCAAGCCGCCTCCGAATCCGCCGAAGGCCCCAGAGGTGGACGGCGCGCCGTACTGCTGGGATAGGCCTCCAGCCGCGCCCAGGCGGCCTCCCGCGCCTGCAACCATGGCTTGTGTCAGACAACGCCAGAAACCAGCCCTTTCTTCTTTCCAGCTGTTAGGGTCTCTCAGACGGGAGCTTAGAGTGACGCTGAGTCTTCGGCGTCAAGTCCTCGTCTCTCTAGGATCCCAAGGTTTTCGGATCCGTCTCTTCGAAACTACTGTATCCTACCATCTTTTGTGAAATTAATATTTATGTTTTACTTTGTTTATTCATTATTCCCGGCAATGCTTTCCCAGCTGCTAATATGCATAGGAACAAATATATCCCCTAACCTCCTCCACTCCTTCCCTCTCTACTTCTCCATCTCTCTCCTCACCTCCCCATTTTTCCATCCCCTTCTCGTCTCCCCCTACCTGTCCACAATCTTCACCTCATTCCTGTACATCGCTCGTCTCTCACTACAGACATCTCATCCTGCCCCTACTTTGTGAATCTTTATCCTCCCTCTTTTTCTTTGTTTCCATTTCATGCCCCTTCTCTATCTCTCCTATCCCTCCACATACCTCCGTCTCCATCTCCTCCTATTTGTTTCTCTACTTCACCCCTCCTTCTGACATGAACAATGGATACATGTTTTTACTGTGACACTAAGTTGTTTTGGAGGCAGGCCACAATTATTAATTAATAGTACTGCTAGGAAACTGAACAGGTCACAGTACTTAACGTCATACATCAGTCACAACGTGATTTTATTATCAAGAATTTCAGATTTTATCCGCCGTCAAAGTTCATCTGTTCGTAAGTGACAGCTACTATTAGACATGTTACACACATATGTACATGTTCAGTAAGATGTTAGTTGTGCAGGCATAGTTAGACAGTGGTAGTCTGAACAATTTTAAGATGCATATGTATGTATAAAATCGGATTGCGTTATAATGAAGTCATGCTGCTCCTGATGTAGTACCTTAGTGTAGTAAATACTGATTAATGGTGCGTGTAATTCACAGCAAAATATCCTACACTATACTTTCATTTGAATCTCCTCCATCCTGTTATTCTACGTTCATTTTCTCCTTCCCCATTTGTTTGCCCAACTTCTCTTGCCTCTGTCTCTGTACATATCCCCCTCCCCATTTCAGTTTGCTCCAGCACTATAAAAGTTACACGTATCTACCACTTTTCGTAGTGAATGAACAAATGGTAAACGGCGGTAAAAAGCTTCTCCCTTAAAACATTAAGTTTCATAGTCATCGTTTAAACGGCGAAGAAATTTACTGAGCGGTCAAATGCCATCCGTTTATTAGAAAAAAATACGGTGAATTGAGAAGCCTAAAAAAAGATCTCGACGAAGAAAGACAAAACTGTGTCAAATTTGATACTGAACGGTCAAATACGACGTTATTATCGTGAGACGACTTTTGCACTTTGTCTCTTTTCCGACTTTCTTTTCTAATAATACTGATTTTTCAGACCCATCACGAAGAAAAGAAAAAATAATTACCGTTCTCCATCGTCTGAATCGTGAGATATAGTGCTGAACTATTCAAAAACAAATTGAAATACACAGTTTCATTTTTCTGTAAATTTTCTACTTTTCGGTAAATCTCCTAAAAAGGTTTCTTTGATACAAATCTCGTTCTTAGAATTAAGAACACAACAAAAACGAAGATCAGTCAACATGCTCTCAACATGTTCTCAATTGATCGTCTTACATACATGGGGATACTGATTTCTATTTATGTGTAATATATGCAACTAAAAAGAAATGGAGACAAGGCATTTTGTTCTGATTGTTGGCAGCATTATATTGAAGTTCTTAGGAAGAAGGTTGCTGGCCTTACTTACCCAGGGCCCCAATGGGTTCTACCCCTTACTGTTGAGTGACAAACTGGTGTATTCGGTAGTCATGGCCGTCTGAGCACAAAGGTGCCCACAACTCAGAATATGTCCGAGTTGTCCACATTGCAAAGTAGCTAGTATCCCAACTGTCAGGACGTCTTACTTGGCCACTTTTACGTTGCCCGTGGTTCGTGAACAAGTACATGACTAAAGGAATCCATACCATGAACTACGAAGGCAAGGAAGGTAAAAAAATAAAGGTATATCAATACATGACCAGCCTCCACGTGACGGGACATGGGTAACGTGGGATGGGATATGTGCAACATAGGATTTAATTTAGATAGTGGGTGGGAAGAGGAACTGAGGATCCCATTATGGGCATACAGGCTTATCTTTGGTCCCACTGTCTGCAGAGGCACTCACCGAAGGTTCCGTCCATGGAGGGAGCGCCATAGCGCGCGGAGGGCGCCGGCGGCAGGTACTGGCGGTCCACGGGAGCCTCAGCCGCCGCAGCCGACAACAGGGCGGCCACCACCATCAACACGGCCTGCAACACGAGGAGGGCACTCTGCTCAACGGACGACCTCTGATCAACAACAGCAATCTACTGCCACGTATTCATCGCCACGATGGGTACACGGCCGCGGTGGCCGAGGGGACTGAGGCGCTCCAGTCACAGTCTGCACGGCCACTACGGTCGGGGGTTCGAATCCCCCCTCGGGCATGGATATTTGTGCGTCCTAGTTCGTAAGTAGTTCATAAGTAGTTTGTAAGTTTAGGGACTGATGACCCCGTAGTTAAGTCCTTTAAGCTGTACAAACATTTGAACATTTTTTTGATGGGTACACCCCATGGTATACACATGGGCTGTCTGGAATACTCGTTTCATCGCCAGGGGAAATATGGAATTATGTGGTATTAAAGTAAGAGAAACACAAAGACGAGAAGCAAGCGTTTGGAAGTAGATAAAGAAAAGAATTATGAATGTCTACTTCGATACATCTGTTCGAAAGGAACAGACGTTGGCAATAGTTAACAGCTATATGTTTTAAATAAACATATGTTAATTTGCAATTTGCGAAAACTACTGACTAAAGCTGCAGTGCTAAATGTCGTCAGTCATTGTGCAATCTATGAAAATTTGTACCGGACGGAGACTCGAACCCGGAACTCCCGCTTTTCGCGAGTTGTCGCCTTTACCTCTCAGATTAGTTCCTTAAGTTGCTAGGTAAGCAGCAATTTGAAGTGAGCTTTCTTTTGATTACGTAAACAAGCGAAGCAGTTTCTCTACAAGTGAAATAGAATTCTCTAGTACAATAAATTTCTGGTTGTATGATTTTCACGTACCAGCCATTAAAATAGAAATTCTCAACAACTACTCTCATTATGCGTAAATATAAAACGAAGTTAGTATATGGAAAGTTTATTGTTACTTCGTATGTCGTCTGCAAGCACACGGGGAACAAAGTATACGATGGAAACGAAGATCTGATACTTCTGGAGTATACTCACTATGCTTATCTATTCTCTCTCCCTTATGGTTCGAGAGTAGATTATTGGCAATTAATTTTGTTTTCTACTCTGCAACTGCATAAAAGTATTTATATCACGGTGGTTTAGAAATTCTTAGATTAAGAATATTGTTACAATAATTTTGTCGTTGCTCACTGTCAAAAAATTGAATTTCACGCTTTGAGAGACGCTCAAAGGAGATTTGAGATGGTGAAATTGTAGTACACATGGAAAACGTAGCAGCCTTTCCACCTTAAAAAAACTGTACAAATGTATGTAAATGTATGGGACTAACTACTCTGGTCTTCAGTCCCTAGGCTTACATACTACTTAAACTAACTTATGCTAAGGACGTCAAATACACCCATGCCTGAGGGACGACTCGAACCTCCGACGGCAAGCAGCAGTTCGCCCCGCAGCTAGGCGCCTTGGAACGCTCGGGCCACGGCCTATCTTAACATATTCTTATAATTGAAACGGAATGATCGATATACCAAGGGAGTTGCCCAAGTGTTGTCTATCAATATCAATATTTTATCCGTCTGACAGTCATAATGACGAATTTCTTTTATATTTCGGATGTGAGGATTTCTATGTGAGTACTTCTGTATACATAACGGCGAAAGGCATAGACATATGCGATATAAGACCTAATAACACCGAAAGAGGAGTGAAACAAGTGAGACTAAAGAGAAATTTAACATCTTTATTATTGTGGACACAATGGAATTGCGAAAGTCAAAACCTTCACTAATATTTGAAATAATTTATTGTCTGATTATCGGCTAACAGTAGCAAAATTGGGCTGCTAATCAGAGAATAAATTATTTCAAATTTAACATCAACATCAGGGAGTACGCAACAGAGGAAGTAGTACTGCTGCTCCGTAAGCAGGACGACACAGAAAGCAGACTATCAAAGACAAAAAGAGCGTACCCGGCCAAATCAAATTTAGTCCAATTTGAAAATTTCTGAAAATGTACGTCTGGAGTATAACGTAGACAGTGAGTAAACCTTTACTGAAGACAATGTGTTACGGATCTGGTTACCAAATGAAGCTGAAAATGAGTATTTTGCCCCCAGAATTGATTAGCAGAAGTAGGAATGGTAATAATCGACTGGTTAAAACCGATACAGGTATTTTAGTTCTAAATAACCAGTTTTTTCGGTATTTAGCTGTTGCCAATAGCTACTTGCTGTAGTAGTGGTTCTAAATTATTTTCGTTTTTAAATAATTAAAAAGTTATAACTAATAATATATCTATCTCACGTTGGTTAAAACCTTAAAAAACGATCTTTATCTTACGTCTACATATACTTCTGTATCTGTTTGTAGACCTTGGAAAAGGCGAACTTTACACGAAAGGCAGGAATTGTCAATTTCGGGTTTCACCCTGTAGTAGTAACTATTCGCAGCACCCAGATAGTGATGTTATCCTCAATAACAATCCGATTTTTTTGCCGAGACTCAGAATCAATAGGAGAAAACCGATAATGATTATAGTATTCCAGCCGCATTATTTTTAAATAAAAGCAACGAACAGTAGACATGCTGTTTCAGTTCCCTAATGCAGCAGATGTTTTGAATCGAAGTATCGCAAAGAAAAATATTATGTAAGAGTCTGATGTAGTCTTAATATTTTTAAACTCTTTACTTCTACATTTGTTACTGGAAATAATAGCAATAAAAAGTTAAAATCAGTAATTTAAAAAACCCATTATCTCATTCGGTTTTTACAGTAAGGTTAAACTGGAGATGAAAAATTCGTTATAGCCTAAAACCGATCTATTGAGAAAATGAGAGAATGATACCGATACAACTAAAAGGAACTGTGAGGGGCAAATACTGTACCGGCGGATGGAGGTCAGGTTACAGAACTATGGATGTTTGAGGCTAGTTGTGCCACAAAAAAAAAACAAAAAAAAAAAAAAACCTAGTACAAGAGAAAAGAAATCATACTTGGTTGACCTCGGAATACTTATGTCCCAAATACTTAAAATAAGACGTCTAACTCAAATTGTCCTCAGGAAAGAAACTTCGAAACTAATCGATATTACGTTCGTTGATACGACTGATAAGAGACATATACTCGTGTTTATTTTATCCAATAGCATTAAGTGCTCGAATTCCGTGCGAGAAAATTGCATGGGGAATCGCGAGCAGGCATCTGCCTCTTGGACACGGCCAGGTGGCTGCTCTTACCTTCATGATCAGCTGAGAGGTTGTGAGCACCGGGAGGATGGAGAGGCTGTGATGATCCCCCAGGCCGCGGCCGGCTTATTTATACCGGCGCGTCTGCGTGTGCTTCTTTTTCTTTTTTTTTTTTTTTTCGCCGATTGCGCGCGTTCCAGTTGCACCAGTTGTGAGGGACGGACGCGCCGATGATGGGCAGCGTTGCGCCAGACACTTTCACGCAGAGCGCTACACCTCCGGCGCTCGCCCTCGGCGCGGACCACGGCGAGTGGCTTCTCGCGACCCCGAGGTCAGCCGCCGCCTAATATGGAGCGCCGCCTCTGACGCACCGCCGTTTTACGGCATGTCGCTGGCGGGGCTACTGCGTGCTCTCCAAACAGAGCGGGCGGCGCCCCAGACACTGCCCTACATCAAAACGAGAGAGTTTCCGTCAAGTTTTGTCCCTACCCCATGGACGTCTGCTGGCTTCATTGCCATCCAGTATGTAAATGCACAGTAGCAGAAGAAGTTTTACGTCTCAATCTTGCACTAAGTTGTCAGAGTACAACCTTGAAAGGCAGCTAGCTACCTTTTCTGGTAGCATGCATTTCAGTTCTTTTGTACACACATCAGAAAAGTGATGTTCCACCACGATTCTGGACTGAGGCGCTCCAGTCACGGTCTGCACGGCCACTCCGGTCGGGGGTTCGAATCCCCCCTCAGGCTTGGATATTTGTGTCGTCCTTAGTGTTATCTAGTTCATAAGTAGTTTGTAAGTTTAGGGACTGATGACCTCGTAGTTAAGTCCTATAAGCTTAACAAACATTTGAACATTTTTGAACGATTCTAGAGGTTCGCGTCTTTTACCTATAAATGGAATATACAGGGTGTTACAAAAAGGTACGACCAAACTTTCAGTAAACATTCCTCACACACATAGAAAGAAAATATGTGTACGTGTGTCCGAAAACGCTTAATTTCCATGTTAGAGCTCATTTTAGTATTTCTCTTTAAATCGAATTAATCATGAAATGGAAACACACAGCAACAGAACGTACCAGCGTGACTTCACTTTGTTACAGGAAATTTTCAAAATGTCTGTGGACGATTGGGCAGGAATTGTTGGTGATGTCTTGATTGGATCTCATGATCTTCCACCTACGCTCACTGGAGCACGTTATCATGATTTCATACGGGATACTCTACCTGTGCCGCTAAAACATGTGCCTTTACAAGTACGACACAACATTTGGTTCATGCACGATGAAGCTCCTGTACATTTCAGTCGACGTGTTCGTACGCTTCTCAACAACAGATTCGGTGACCGATGGATTGATAGAGGCGGACCAATTCCATGGGCCTCCACGCTCTCCTGACCTCAACCCTCTTGACTTTCATTTATGGGGGCTTTTGAAAGCTCTTGTCTACGCAACCCCGGTATCAAATGTAGAGACTCTTCGTGCTGGTATTGTGGACGGCTGTGATACAATACGCCATTCTCCAGGGCTGCATCAGCGCATCAGGGATTCCATGCGACGAGGGGTGGATGCATGTAACGGAGGACATTTTAAACATTTCCTATGACAAAGTGTTTGAAATCACGATGGTACATTCTGTTGCTGTGTGTTTCCATTCCATGATTAATGTGATTTGAAGACAAGTAATGACATAAGCTCTAACATGGAAATTAAGCGTTTCCGGACACATGTCCACATAACTTTATCTTTCTTTGTGTGCGAGGAATGTTTCCTGAAAGTGTGGCCGTACCTTTTTGTAACACCCTGTATACAAAAACAATATTTTAGTTCCTTTTACTGCCATAAAATAAGAAATTGACCAAATGTACGGCACCTCGACATTCCGATTACGTGATCAAGAAATTGGCCTACACCAATGCAATTATTTATATATTGTCTGTTCTTTTCAAACATGTCCGAAAGAACAGACACCGTTGGTTGACATTACCGGCCGTCCTTTTACGAATTCTAGATATCTTAACATTTCGTCCGTGTCGGGCCATTAAAATAAATCCAACGATGAACTCACTGTCCACAAAAATATTCCTTCTACTGAGCTCGAATTCGAGAGTGACAAATGTTCAATTGACTGTAAATCTATCGGACCAAACTGCGTGGTCAACAGTCCGTAGCTTACAAACTACTTTAACATAAGGACAAACACACACATCCATGCCCTAGGGAGGACTCGAACCTCCACGGCGAGCAACCGCGCGCTCCGCAGCGAGACGCTTTAGACCGCTCGGCTACTCTACCACAGCTCGGGAGTGACAGTGATGTTATATCGACACTTGTAACAGATATAGGCGAAATCAAGTTAACAGTCGAGTGATTTTTAACGGCGACCCACTTCCACCATCAAAGTGCTATAGTCATTCAAAGAAAGTTTACGATCAACCGCGTGAAGATACCCGGAACATTATTTATTAGTCCAGGGCGACTTCATTGGTAAAGACTGGGACGCCTATGCTTTCACTACAAGGGGTACAGACAAGCAGTCCTGTGAACTACTGTTGAAAAGTTTTCGAAACACTGTTTTCAAAAAAAAAAAAAAAAAAAAAAAAAAAAAATGTTCAGATGTTTGTTAAGCTTATGGGACTTAACTACGGGGTCATCAGTCCCTAAACTTACAAACTACTTATGAACTACTTACGAACTAGGACGGCACAAATATCCATGCCCGAGGGGGGATTCGAACCCCCGACCGTAGTGGCCGTACAGACCGTGACTAGAGCGCCTCAGTCCCCTCGGCCACCGCGGCCGGCAACACTGCTTTGAGCAGCTAAATCGTCAGCCCACACGCAATGGAAATTTTTTGGACATCATAGCCACAAACAGGCCAGATCTTGTTAATGATATCACAGTAGAGATAGGGTTTAGTGATCATGATGTCATAATGCGACAATGACCACCAAAGTTAATAAACCGGTCAAGAAGACAAGGAGAGAGTTTGTGGTAGATAGAGCAGGTAAGCTACTATCAGCGTCCTACTTAAGGATGAATGGACATTGCTTAGTTCCGATACGGTGGACGTAGAGCGAGTATGGGCAAGATTTAAATGCATTGTAAGTAAAGCGCTGGGAAAAAATGTGCCGACAAAATGGACTAAGGATGGCAAAGTCCCAAAGTCGTACGATAGTAATATTCGAAAAATGCCGAGAAAGCAAAGACAGAAGCACTGTCAGTTCAAGAGGGTCTGCCAAATTAAATCAGACAAAAGTTAGAAGAGATTCTCACGTCTATGAAAAGAGCAATGCCAGAAGCATACAATAACGACCACCGTCATACGTTATCAAAAGAGCTTGCTGAAGAAGTTGAAAATATGTGCTGGACCTGGATTCGAACCCGGATTTCTGCTTCGGCCTAGCAGTCGCCTTAATCAATTTTTTGTTTTATTACACTGAGCGTTAAGCTCTCTGACTGAGCGCGTCTAGCCACTGCACCTGGAAATTAGGCTATCCAGACACGCTTCCCTTCCAACCCAAATTCTTAACTTGTAGCACACAACGACTGTAGTATCCCCTGCCTGTGACTTACTCTTGCTCATAGCCTACAGTGGATTCGGACAAGGGATGGAGCGTATTAATGCGTCCGTACTGAAACTGAGGGCATATATACAATTATTGATATGCTCTAGATATCTTGGGTTGGAAGGGAAGCGTGCCTGGATAGCCTAATTCATTAAGGCCACCGCTGGCTCAAAACGAAAATCTGGGTTTGAATCCCTGTTCAGCACAAATTTTTAATTTTGTCGTTGGATTTATTTCAGTGCTGTAAAACGGTCGAAAGTTTAACTGTTTCGTATTCATAAAGCGGTACCCCTAATACCCGGTAACACGTGCTCTTAAAAGCCTGGTTATCGGCATTGTTCCACTATTCAACGGCGATTCGGCGTAGATAGATTGATAGGTAGGTCGTATCGTCCAAAACCAGCCCTTTCCAATGTATCCCAGATTTGTCCGACAGATTCATGTCGTTATAATGAGGTTAACATTCACAACATGTGTACAATGACTGCACGAAATGTCGTCCATCCCTCATTGACATGCTGACGATATGGTTTAATGTACGTCGGTGGATGTCATCCGTACGCTGTATAGTCGTTGGATTGCCTTTTGCTACCGCCACTTGAGTGTAGTGGTCAGCTCAAAACAATAGGGAACCGTCACCTAGCTGCAGTCGTTCGGCGGTATGACTAAAACGTTCAGGCTGCCTCCGAAAGGGTCTCCGACGATTGTCTGGTTGAAGGCCGATGCAAGTGTCATCTGTCAATATTCCTTTTCTGAGGAGTCCATTAGGAATGCTGTTGAGACGATATGTACTCTGCTGCATGGAGTTTAGATGTCAAAGCTGCACCTCGCCACAAACATCGGAAGTGAAGTGGCAGATTACATTAGATTATATTAATACTTGTTCCATACATCATAGATAAGAGATTTCGTAATTATATGGAACGTGTCACTTCACTAAAACATAACATTATATGAAATACTAAAATCAGAATTTCTATGTAAAAAATTATCTCTTGAGTAGAAGGAATTATCATTCATAAGTACTTTCAATATGTTCTTAAATGTTGTTTGCCTGTTTATCAGACATTTAATGTTACATGGTAAGTGACCAAAGACTTTTGTAGCAACATAATTCAAACCAGTTTGTGCTAGATTTAACCTGGAATCGTGTAGATCATCGTTTCTCTTAGTGCTGTAGCTATGCACACCTATTATTTTTCTATTGCGTTGGGATATTAACAGCAAATTTCATAAGAGAAGATACATATTTTGAATCTACCTCGAAGGTTCTTAGATCATTAAATATGGGTCTTGGGAGGGCCCGAGAAATTATTCGTATTACACACTTTTATAAAATGATTACTTCTTTTTGCTTACTAATGAATTACCACAACGTCAGTAGTGAAAGAAAGTAGGCATAGTAAGATAAATTACTGAGATGTATTAATTGTAATAATATTAACAGCATACGTATCTGAATTAAAACGTTTTAACAGATTGTCAATGTGTTGTTTCCGATTCAATGTCCCATCAGTGCACACACCTAACTACTTTGACTATTCTACATTAGAAACAGACATCAGTTTACAGACTATATTTATTAACTGGGTTATGCTATTTACTGTATGGCACTGCATAAATTGTGTTTTATCATAATTTAATAAGAGAACTACTTAATAATTTTCTGAATGAAATTATTTACAATTTCATCAGTTAATTCTGGTTTATCGGGAGTGATTGGTATACTCGTATCGTCAGAAAAAAAAGAAATAGCCTCGCATCATCGCGAATATATAATTACACATTATTAATATATATCAAGAACAGCTAAGAACCCCAGTCAGAACCCTGAGGAACCCCATTCTTGACAGATCCTTTGTTTGAGGAATCAGCTGATTTTTGCAGATTATGTCAAGCAGCTTATTATTTACAGTTTGAGTCTAAACACGGTCCTATGGCTTCAAGAAATTCACTATTCAGTATGATGGCGTTTCTCTCAGAGTTCGTCGGATATTAAATCCGTTAGTAACTGTCATCAAATGCTGTGTAACCTTTGTGCGGACAGACCGTGTCATATCATCGATAGATCCTGTATCTCTGTACCTCCTCCGCGTTGGAACATCATCGCTTTTCTTCTTTCCGAGACGCCTGCAAACTTTCCTCGATGACATTCTCTCCTGACACAGAGTAACAATGCAGATAGATCATGTTTCGGAACGCACCTTCTAGGCATGGCAGAACTACAGTCACTACAAGCAGCTGCTCTTACTTCCTTGTGTTATGACTGGAACTGGTCGGATGTCTTACCAACTCCGTCGCATTGGTACTACTCATGCATGTTTATTATATCTTTGTGCGGGTTGATTGACAATTGTTGATAATCTAATAACTGTGGTTTTCATGCAATATACGACACCGTTGTTCAGGAGACCTTGTGAACTAGGAGATATCACTTCCTTTCCTTTCATTTATTGCAAGTTAGTGACTTTTCACATTGTTTGCGAACAGGCTGTACATCATATTTGTTTACGATTTTTTGTTTTTTGTTTGCTTTTATCTGGAATGTTTTCAACTAACGAAGTTTTTAAAAAGGGTAATATATGGAAGATGAAAGACAAATAAATGTTTCTTAGTTTGTGAATATGGAAAGATAATACAGGTAGAATGGTTTGTACCATCACCGATTGCGACTGGCGGTAAATACCTCGGAAAGATTTTCTTCGAATTGTTGACCGCCAATGACATTAAATTCATAGTTGGTAATAAATACAAAAATGATTTTATAAATCCCATACATCCAGTACAAGTGGCTGGTGATGAAATATTCTTTTGGCAGTGTTCGTCACAGCTGCATGGGTTGATTTTCCTGGACGGCAGTAAAAGTTAATTGGGAAGCACGGTGACCTGCTGAATGTTATTGAAAATTGATGGATAGTGATGACGTGAGAGGGAGCATAGCCTTGTAAGATCACTTGGCACAGCAGTGTGAAGAGAAAAGGGGTAGCGTCTTTTTAGATATAAAGGTTCGTGGGGTAAAAAGCAATGCATATAAAAACTATTTTTTATATATAAATTCTAAAACTATTTCATTAAAATATATCAGTGACCAGTGCGTAAGTCTCTGGAAGATAACAGAAGAATTAAATCTCATCATTTCTTTCCCATTCAGAGCCTTCAGCTCACATAGCGAGCAGACAAAAAAAAAAAAAAAAAAAAAAAAAAAAAAAAAAAAAAAAAAAAAAAAAAAAAACCTCGTATGTGTAACTCATAACTCATAATCTCTTTTATCTTTGTTTCCACTGAAAAATAACGTCAACATTTCGCTTTTAACGTGTTATAAAATTAATTGTATTCCTTTCTCCACCAACAGACATTTTAATTATTAACTACTTATTTTCCAGAACATAACGATGATTTACGACATCCACTGCAATGGGAGTAAGCAGAATGCAATAATGTCAGAAACTACTCTTAACTTCATTTTATGTCTTTTTTTTTTTTTTTTTTGAGCTAGGCGTATTCAACTTGCTAACAAACCGGATACTTATATTCCAACAGTTGATGCCTTCTGCTGACGTCATAAAAGCCCAGAAATTACTAACTAACTAATGACCAGTTAAGTTCCATAAGCTTCACAAACATTTTAATTTTTTATTTTTGTTTTAATTTAATTTTTTTTTAATTTTTTTAACACGGGCATAGCCGTGTGGTCTCGAGCACCATGTTAAGGGTTGCGTGGCCTCTCGCATAGGGGTTGGAGTCCTTCCTCGGGCATGTGTGTGAATCTGTTTTCCTTGGGTTATTTTAATTGGTTTGCAAGTCTAGGGTCTGATGACCACCTTAGTTTGGTCGCATAGAATCACAAACATATTTATTTTTATGACGTCACGTCACGGATTGCGTGACTGCTCCCACTGGAGATTCGAGTGTTCCCTCGGACATGGTTGTTCGTGTTTTGCTCAGTGTAAGTTTCAAGTAGTGTGTAAGTATGGGTACCGATAGGCTCAGTAGTTTGTTCCCTTAGTTACGCAAACTTTGAACTTTTTGGTCTTGTGGTGATTATGTATCATAGGTTCCCCTGTGGGAAGCTGTGAGAAACGATATTATCTACGCCAGTTGCGGGCCGATACTCTTACTACGGACACATGTTACTGTCTTAAAAAAAACTGGAAGACATGGTAAAAGTGAAGCAACAGGGAAAGATATCGAACGCAAACACTACGTGAACACTTGGCGACTGAATGACCGAGAACGAGTGCACCAAAGTAATGAAAGCTATATAGTCTTTTTCTTTCAAACATCAGGGAACAACTAAACATCAAACATGCCAATCATGATAGTGGATTGATTTATTTTCTAACCGGCCATGGCCCATATCCAGTGCACCAACATCGCGTCTCAATTTCTACGAGCAGCAGCTGCCAATTCCGGAACCATGGTGCTCACACGCACGTCGAGATGTAACACGAATCACAACGGAAACACTACCGCACACACTCAGAAATTCAGACAAACGGGGAAAGCTAAACGAATTGGCAGACACCGTCTCCAGTACCGATTACACTGTGTACAAAGAAATGAGACCTTATAGGTTGCGTAGCAAACGTAAAAGAGAAGACTGTAGTGAAACGGATTGCTCTTACACAGAAAGGACAACATGTAGGCACTTAAATGTATACTATTATCGTAGTGACAGAGGAACATTAAACAGTTTTGAAAGAAAGATGTGTGTTAATAAATAATCATGGCCGCCTATTGCACTATGTGTCGGGTCGGGTGGTCGTGGGGTAAAGCGCTGGACTAGAAACCGGAAAGTCGCGTGTTCGAAACCGGTCGGTCATCTGATTTTTTTTTTTTTTTCCAGTACATATCCTTCACCTCTCAATAATGTGTGGGGTCGCCAGAAACGACACATGGTTCGCATTCCACGTTAAGCTGTAGCTCTTCTTTCCCCGGTTGGATAACTGGAGTAGGCTAGGGATACGCAAGTCGCCAAAGTGGCATCCAATTGAAAGACTTGCACCAGGCCAATGAGCCACATGGAATTATTGTTATTATTGCACCACGTGCCAAGCTAAACCTGTAATATTAGTGGGTGACATAACATATTTTAACGTAATCTATAATAAGAAAACACACATGAACAAACACGTGAACAGGCATAACACAAAACAGCAGTACGCACATCGATAGTACCTCCTTCTCAATACTGTACCAACATCACTTAAACCCAGTGATAAGCATAACACATTAACCTATCCTAGTTAATATGCTACGAGAGCATTGAAAAGCAACGTCGTGCTCGTGGTCACATTCACTCAACCCTGGTCAGTTCATGTGAACATGTAACACACAAATAAACCTATATTCTCTTTTCGCTATTTTTAAACAATTTTCTAAATAATTTCCTTCATTTAAATTACGCCGTTCAGAACAATTATAGTTTCAGGTGAGATATCATTCACGTATTTCTGTTGTAATCTTCAGTCGGAAGTCGAGTTAGATGCATGCTATCCTGTTCTGTGCAAGCATCTTCCTCTAAGAATAAAAACGGCAACCTAAATTCTTTTGTGTATGCTTACTTTATTCGGGTCTCCCTCTACTATTCTTACCTCCCACACCTACTACTAATGCTAAGTTGACGATTCCTTGTTGTTTCAGGCTGTGTTCCACCAACCTATCCGTTCTCTTCGTCATGATACCCCAAAAACTGCTTCTCTCCCTAATTCTGATGAGCACATAACTAGTTTCGTGATCTACCCTTCTTATATTCATCATTCGCCTGTACCTCCATATTCCAAAAACTACTATCAACAGTTGCTCAGTAACCGCCGGCCAGTGCACACTTAACAGCAGCAGCTCTACATTGTAAGAAGCGTCTTATTTTCATTTTGTGTGTGCTTTCCTTTACAGTTCTTCAAACTTCAGTGTGCTCGCGTGTTTATTTATTAAGAATCGCGTTTAGTTGTCAGTTCAGCTGTTGATATTTTGATTTATTAGCTCGAGTATATATTTTTCAAATTCGCCGTTAATAAACAGCTTAGTGTTAGGTACATACGAGGCGCGTCCAGAAAGTAAGTTAAGTTTGGTTATATAAAACGATCGGGTGCAGATACAGAACAAATATTGTTCGTACAAAAATCTACAACTGTTAAAATACTTTTCTACATAGCTTCCGAAATTTTGTAGGCAGTTGTCATAGCATGGCAAAAGTTTTTGTGTGCCTTTTTCATAGAATGTTGCCCCCTGTGTTTTCAACCATGTGGTAAAATGTTCTTTCAGCTCGTCATCATCGTTGAAGTGTTGTCCACCAAGGACAGACATTAGGTGTAAGAAGAGGATTACTGTCAAAAGATTTTTTTTCACGATAATGCCTGACCTCACACACCGAATGTGACCAAACAATTCTCACGGAAATTTCAATGGGACCTCCATACAGCTCGGACCTCTCTCCGAGCGACTTTCATCTCTACTTACACGTAAAATCTGTCCTTGGTGGTCAACACTTCAACGATGATAAAGAGCTGTTACCACATGGTTGAATACACAGGCGACAACCTTCTGTGAAGGATGCATGCAAAAACCTGTGGCACGCTATGACAAGTGCCTACAAAATTGCGGCAGCTATGTGGAAAATTAGATTAAAAGTTGTAGAATTTTGTGCAATAAAAATGTCTTCTGTATCTGTGTAAAATTTCATTGTATTACCAAACGGAACTTACTTTCTGGACGCGCCTCGTATTTTTCTAAGCTCACTGATCAAACTTCTGTGTCCTCAGTCGTACTTATTTGGAACATTCATAGATTTTTAGAATGGCTAGGAACTGTGACTACTGCGTTGGTGACTCTTCGATTGCAGCTTCAGGTGGAGTTGGCTTCGCTGGAAACGCTTGAGACTGCGGTGGGTGGGCGCCGCTGTTGTGGGCCGCTCGCGGCGTGCAACAGACGCCCTGTGGGTCTGTTGTGCCCTCCGATCGGCCTGCGACTGTGGCCAGCCCGCTCACTACCCGCGACGGGGTCGCCCCCCAATCCGTGGTGGATTCGGAGGCCTCCTCAGCGCGTGTTAGGTGGCGTAAGACTTCCCGGGGGACCGAAATGGAGGCCTCCCCGGTTAGTCTTACGAACAGATTCGAGGCTCTGTCTGTGGCAGAGGATGTTCCTGACGCAGATGGTGTGGCTTGTCCTGTACTCGTCCTTCTGCCTGCAATATCCAGGCACTCACAGAGGTTGGGTTTGTTAGTAGTTGCAGCTCCAACGTTAGGCGGGAGATGGAGCCCCTTAGGAAAATGGCTGCTAGGAAGAAGTTTAATGTGTACTCCGTGTGCATACCGGGGGGGAGATTCCAGATGTGGAACGGGTCCTCACGGATGCCATGAATAGCACAGTGTGCAGCCAGCTGCAGGTTGTGGCACATGTCGGGACCAATTATGTGTGTCGCTTTGGATCGGAAGAGATTCTCTCTGGTTTTGAGCAACGATCAGAAGTGGTAAAGACTGGCAGTCTTGCTTGCAAGATGAAAGCAGAGCTCAACATCTGCAGCATTGTCGACAGGACTGATTGCGGACCTCTGGTTCAGAGCCGAGTGGAGGGTCTGCATCAGAGGCTCAGACGGTTCTGCGACCGTGTGGGCTGCAGATTCCTCGACTTGCGCCAAAGGGTGGTGAGTTTTCGGGTTCCGCTAAATAGGCCAGGAGTCCACTATACGCAGGAAGCGGCTACACGGGTAGACTGGCAATGTCTTGCTGAAACTCGCAGCCTAGTGCGGACTTCAATGAGAGAAGCCTATAGTAGTTACCACAACGACATCCTGTCTCGTAATCTTGCAGAAAATCTTTAGCAATTCTGGTCATATGTGAAGTACACTAGCGGCAAAAACACAAACAATACCTTCACTACGTGATAGCAATGGTAATACTACAGCTTTCCGAAATTCGTTCACCAAATAAGACAAAGTGAACACTCCAGAATTCAATCCATGAACAACTGCCAGCATGCGAAACTTAGAAGTAGATTTTCTTGGAGTAGTAAAACAACGTAAGTCACTAAACAAAAACAAATCTTCCGGGCCAGATTGTATACCAACTAGATTCCTCTCAGAGTATGCTGATGCAATATTTCCGTACTTAGCTATAATTTACAACCGATCACTCAACGAAAGATCCGTACCTAAAAGATTGGAAAGTTTCCCAAGTTATTCCAATATTCAAGAAAGGCAATAGGAGTGATCCCCAAAATTACAGGCCAATCTCATTGACGTCGATTTGCAGTAGGATTTTGGAACATATACTTTGTTTGAACATTTTGAACTACCTCGAAGAGAACGACCTATTAACCAATACGTCAACACGGATTCAGAAAGTATCGCGCTCGCGAAACACAGCTTGTCCTTTATTCACATGAAGTGATAAGTGCCATCGACAAGGGATCTCAAATCTATTCCACATTTCTGGATTTCCGGAAGGCTTTTGACATTGTACCCCAGAAGCGGCTTCTAATGAAATTGCATGCTTATGGAATGTCTCCCCAATTGTGCAATTGGATTCACGATTTCCTGACAGATAGGACACAGTTCGTTGTAATTGACGGTATGTCATCGAGTAAAACAGAAGTGATATCTGGCGTTCCGTTATAGGTCTCCTACTCTTCCATGTGTTTATAAACGAATTAGGAGACAATCTGATTAGCTCCCTTAGACTGTTCGCGGATGATGTTGTCGTTTATCGGTTAGTGAAGTTAACAGAGGATCAAAAGCAACTGCAAAGTGATTTAGACAAAATTTCTACCTGGTGCGAAAATTGGCAATTGGCAAAAAATAAAGAAAAGTGTGAAGTAACACACATGTCTACTAAAGAAATCCGCTGAACTTCAATTACGCGATAAATCAGTCAAAACTTAAGGTCGTAAATTCTACTATATATCTAGAAGTTACAACTTAGACTGGAAAAACACACAGAAGATATTATTGGGAAGGCGAGCCATAGATTACGTTTCATTGGCAGAACGCTTCGAAAATCCACCAGCTCCACCAAAGAGACTGCCTACATCACTCTTGTACGTCCTCTCCTGGAGTACTGTTGCCCAGTGTGGGACCCTCACCAGGTGGGATTGACGGAAGGTTCAAAGAAGGGCAGCTCGTTTTCACGTTACGGGGGGGGGGGGGGGGGGAGTGGGGGGGGGGAAGCGACACGGAAATGTAGGATTGCTATCTGCCTGCTCTGCTATATCAGAGATAGTCCAAACGCTACCCACTACCAAAGATAAAACTACCGTATTGCTACTATCGAAAGTAAACCGTCTAAAAACATAAATTTAAAAAATATCCAAAAAACTCGCATTTGGTTCCTTGGGGTTGGGGTTTGCTGATTTACTGTTAAAAGTTTTTTGGATATATTTTAAATTTGTGTTTTTAGACGGGTTTACTTTCGATAGTAGCAATACGGTAGGTTTATCTTTGTTAGTGGGTAGCTTTTGGACTACTGTTGACATAGCGCATATGCCGCAAACATTTTATGATTGACGTTGCCTTAGGGCAGATATGTTTTAGGTTTCAAGGTAAGCCTGTCTAGGATGAACATACTTGGTTGTATTCATATGCATCGTATTTAAGGTTTTAGTGTTTTCGTTTTAATTTACGTTTTCCTTGGCTTTCTCCTTTTAGAACTTGAGAATGGGCTAATGTAGGCCCGAAATATGTCGTTCGGGGATTTTTACATTGTGACAACTGGAGCGGAAACTTTAGTGCGATACTATGGTGATACGATTCATCATGGTACAAGTAGCGAAAATATAAGACGGTTCTAGTTAATAATGAATGCATGTGTACGGTTCATATGCAACATTAGTCGACACGTCCGTATTAGCGCTTCATAAACACAATTAGGGTGACAGCGGCCAAACCAACTACGTCACTACGACACGCTGGGTCTTCTCCATTGACTGCACAGCCTCAGAGTTTATAACATGAACAAAATATACCAGCATCCGGACACCACATCCCCAAAAAAGAAAATAAAACTTTTCAAATTGGAGGATTGTCCTGCCATCTTCCGCCAGGAACTCCATATCAGCGACCTCAATAGAGAGCAGAACGGGGCGCTCCGCGGAACTAACGGTCTTCGAACACGGTCAGGTGACTGGGTGTCATTAGTGTCGTAAGTCTATACGCGAGATTTCCACACTCCTAAACATCCTCAGCTCCACTGTTTCTGATGTGACAATTAAGTGGAAAAAAGGGGCACATACATCACGAAAAGTACAGGCTGACCTCGTCTGTTGACTTACAGAGACCACCGATAGTTGAAGAGGGTCGTCTATTGTAAAGGTCAGACATCTATCTAGACCGTCACCCAGCAATTCCAACTTCATCAGTACACTCAAAGTAAAATGATAGGAGGGAGGTGAGAAAACTCCAAGATCGAGCGGCTGCCCATAAGCCACACATGACGCATGTCAATTCCAAATTACGCCTTACTTTGTGTAAGGAAAGTAAATATTGGGTGATTAAACAATGGAAAAACGTTGTCTTAAGTGACGAATCACAGTATTCAATGTGGCGATCCGATGAAAGAATGTGAGTGCGGCGAATTCCCGGTGATCGTCATCTGCCGGCGTTTGTAGTGCCAACTACGGCGGAGGTGGTGTTGTGGTATGGTTGTGTATTTCGTGAAGAAGGCTTCCAACCCTCATTTTTTACATAGTACTATCACAGCATATGCCCACAAAGATGTTTTAAGCACCTTCTTGCTTCCCACTGTTGAAGAGCAATTCGGGGATGGCAACTGCATCTTTCAACAGGACCGAGCACCTGTTCATAACTCACGGCTGTTGGCGGAGTGGTTACACGAAAGTAACATCCCTGTAATGGACTGCCCCGCACAGAGTCTGGCTTGAATCCCAAAGATCATCTTTGGGATGATTGGGAACTCCAACTTTATGGCAGGCCTCACCGACCTACCTCGATGCCTCTCCTCAGTGCAGCACTCCATGAAGAACGGGCTCTGCCATCCCCCAAGAAATCTTCCAGCAACTGATTGAAGGCTAAGGGTGGACCAACACCATATTGAATTCCAGCAAGAACGAAGGAGGCCGCCATGAACTTGTAACTCACTTTGAGCCAGGTTCTGGATACTTTTGATCACATACTGTATAGTACCTTAGCTGTGCCCGTTCATAAAACGAAGACATTTGGAAACTCCTTCGCTGTTACTGCTGCTCGCCTCTGGAACACGTTGCCCCGCTCTCTTCGCACAATTCAGTCTTCTGGTACTTTTAAGGAAAAATTGAAACATTTCCGTCTGTCATCTTCTTACAACTCTCCCTAAAACTCACAAATACAGTCAACTTTCTATCTGTTCGATAGTAAAGCCAATGATACTCTCTCCGTTATTTCTCTTTCGCCTCTTTCTTTCGCTATAAGACACGCCACCAGCTTTTCCGTTATATCTCCTTATTTGTGTATTATTAGACTCATTTATCTCTCCCTCCCCACTCTTTCCTCCTTGCCGTTTGCTGCTAGCAACAATAATTAAAATCCTACGTTTTGGAATACCTGATGTTTGTTATTTACTTGTGTCAAATATGAATATAAACTGTGCGTATGTCTGTTTGTCATCTGTACTGTTTGAAACTTTAATTTTTCTATATTTAGTATATCTGATGTAATATTGGAATTGTAAAATGTGCCGAACGCCTCGTTAGGTGTGAGAGAGGGCCTGAAGCCTCCTTGTCATCTCTACTGGATAAATAAGCAAAACATAAAAAGAAAAGACGCAGCGATAAGACTCATAAACGAAAAACACGAGGGGAATTCCATGAAGTGTAGTCATGACATTTTTCAGGATTGAGTCACAAAAATTGGCGAGCTTATTAAACTAAAAAGGGTTTAAAATTAATTCTGGACGATTAATGACATGTAAATAAATTTAAAAAAAAGGCTGAAGGTTTTTCATTTGTCAGATTAATGAACTGGCTGAAGCATGAAACTGACATACGGGAAAAACGGGTGGGGATTGTATGAGTTTATGAAATAAAGTACCAGTATTGTGAAATGCATTAGAGGGACATGGGGCTGAGTGAAGCAAAAATTTAAAATTAGTTGTAAATCCACTTTTGTTTATTCCAATGATATTCTAACACAAAGGATAAATAGATACCTGTTTTTACATTATAGAACACGAGTTGCACATCTGACAACTTGTGTGTTCTATCCTTATAATTTGAAATTAACCTGACATCTGTTTCATTGTGTTTGTGTGGAGTACATTAAACAGATGATGTAGCACACCGATAAAAACATTCGTAACATTTCAACTTGTATAATTTTTCTGGTTTTTAAACAAATATACGTTAAAATAATAATTGCTGGACATTATCACTTAAAAATACGCTCTTAAACCTGAAACGGTATTCGCTACTTAAGCTTTGTAAATAAAACTTAAATGTTTCGCAATAGTAGAATAAAATGTCCACAGATACCAAACAAATACACTTCAATAATTTTGAGGATATGCTACTTGACGTTTATCTCATGTTCGTGGAAGAAAAGTAAATTCAAAGCTCTTGAGTCTTTTTGTCCACCCACTCCGAACACTTTTGGGAGAATCATTTGGTTATGGTGTACTGATGATATTTCCTCAACTGGTGGTTTGAAAAATGAACCCCCCCCCTTTTTTTTTTTTTTTTTTTTTTTTTTTTTTTTTTTTTTTTTTTTTTTTTGCTGGCCCTAAAAGAACTTATTTCATGATACTCAACTGTGTATATTTCATTGATTAGAACACCAATATAAAGTTTTTACCTGCCGGAGGCTTCAGATTGTAGCAAAACATACTCAACTGCTTTTGATTCCCTCTTCAGATCCTGCAACCAATGTTAACACTCTTGTTAGAGGCAGACTGAAACGTTTCATCGCTCTCCAGTCAGTCATGCTTCAATGTGCCCCACAAGCCTGAATTAGAAAAACCACGTTTCGACACAGAAACCTAATTGAAGAACGGTAATACGGTAATGTTACTTAACTTTATCTATACTGATGACGATGATATTTTAAAATATATAAACTATAACTCCTAAATGCCAATAAAATCACGGAATTTATGTCATTAGAAAGCGTCAAAAAATTACTTTTCATGAGGAAAAAACTAACTCTCTCATCTAACGTTACCCCATTCAATTGCAGCTATTTTGAAATTAAATCAGGTGGCGGTAGTCAACTCACAGTTTATTCAATAGCAGTGCCAGTGTTCAGATTAAAATAGTGTTTTGTTTCACTTTACACCATGTTTCACTGTCCTTCATGTTATCCAAAGTAGGCTAAACGGAGAGGAACTTCAAAGTAAGATTTAAAGTACTAAATAATAAAGAGAACGACGTACTAGCGTTGGAGGAGCACCTCTGGAATGAACAGCATTCGCTGGGGAACATCCACTTTCACTTTCTTTCAAATTTAGAAGAGCTACGATTTCTTGCTTCGTAAGACAGGAAGGCGTCACTGCAAATTTGCGAAGTTGATTAGTTTCATATTCGTTATTGAATATATGTGCACATCGTACTTGTGGTATTGTTGTGGTATTTTCGAGAACGTGTAATATTCGGTACAAAGATATTACGGTAGATAATAATATCGTTAGGGTATGTCAACAAGCGTCACAAAGTCATTGATAGCTGAGGGCAGCTGTATACAACTACGTTTTATAGAAGTGTTACGCGACAACGTATGTCTAAAAATATGTTTTAACGATAAAACATTGATTTTATGACTTCTATTTTAGTCAGTGCTAACGCCATAGAATTTGTAATCACGGTATGAAATATTACAGGACGATATGAGTTACGTAGTCGTCTTGCTATAGCTTACGTGAACTGAGCTGGTTTCCTTGTTTTACAGCATTTATAGTGAGATAACGCAGCCCCCAAAGTTGCAATAAATCATCACACGTTTGAAAACTGATATGTAACATTAACTGCGCTAACTGAAGGCTTAGATAAAGCACTTTACGGAAATGTCGGGTTTTCAGCTAGTCAAATATATAAAGTTCAGAATAATAAACTCATGTATTAATAGTCTTCGGAATAAGTTTAAATGGCAGAAAGAAAATATTTTAACAAAATGGGTAAGAATATGCATAAATAAATTTTAAAATTGTAAGGTAGTTGCAGATATCAGATGAACTAATCACAGAAATCACTGGTTTCAGCCTATATAGGACACTCCTTATAGCTTCTAAAATAGGTTCAGTACCAGCATCCATCAGGATACCAGGTATTAGGCGTTGTAGCAATTAAAAGGGTGAAGGATGCGCAATTTTTGACGTTGAAAGGCTGCCGCCGCCTTTAAGAGAAATATCATTGCCGACGCAATAGGTAAAATGAACTTGGAGGACAGAGATAATAATCTTGAAGGCATTAGAAGCAGGCTGTTGCCTGTAAAAGGGAGATGGAAATGGTCCCAATGGCTCGTTGCGAGGTACCACCTGCAGTGAAAGCGTCTCGCTGTACTCGCCCTACTGAGTACTGTACACCCATAGAGCACGTTTCGCCACTAAAGACTGCATTCATCTTTCATGGTCAAATGGGAATGTATTCTATGAACTGTGAACTCTGCATGTAGATAAATGATTGAAGACAATGACAAATCAATGTAATTGTAGATGTGTTTCTGTGTAAAGGTTGTGACTTCACGAAAGAAATATCCTTAGAGTCGCGCAATTACAATAAGTAATGGTTTTGCTTCGAAAGATAAAGGACTGGCTGTGGTCCGCGGCAAGCGGTTGGAGCAGGTAGTAGCGGGTTAAATCGAACGGCCTTTAGGGATTTGTCCAAATAGGCGGAAATCTGGGAAAGGCCCATGCTTCATGCTCAAAACTAACGAGGTTGTTAGCCGAATGTTTCTCGGTGGGGTGTCTGGAGGACATCTGTGAGTTCACACTCCAGTAATTCAGAATAGAATGAAATAAACTATAAAATTATTTACAGTCAACATTTAAGACATCTACGCTGCAGAATAATTGCGCACATCTCATGATACCTCAAAAATCAAAAATGTTATGACTACTAAATCAAAATATAGGAAAATCAAGCTTATAATAACCAACTTTTGTATGCGTCTTGCTATTTCAACAAACTCTGGTTTAAATGATAGTTTATTGTCTCTAGATATCATATTGAAAGCGTCACCCTTTTAATCACTGTCTTTGACATATAAATTTATAACGAAACACTGAAAGTGTAAGCGGCATGATGTACCTCTTGTATATTTAATTTAGTGTGTCAATTTATTATACTATTTGCCAGCACTGTACGTAAGTATTGAGTGTCATGAGCGGTCATATTCATAAAAGCTGGTTTGTCTATTTATTTCAGATATCATGCAATACTAATTAACAGTCCTTTTTTATATTTAAATAATTTCATATTAGTAAGGCAGTTGTTTCAGATCGTCAGTCATTTCTTAAAGAAATAACTGATGTTAAAATCGGTTTTGCCGATCGGCGAATGGGGAAGCGGCCGAGGTAAAGAACTGGTGGGGAGTGTGTGTTTAAGAGGGAGGAGAGGAGCGAACTTAATGTCTAGTCGTGGCAGAAGTAGGGCCCTCCTGGATGAGAGGAGTGATTCGATCGTGCAGACTGTTAAAATTGGCGCAGCAAACTGTCGCTTCTCGGGACTATAAATATGGCGAGAACAAGTGTACGCCAGTTCAGCTGATATAAGTTTTTGTTTTTCCACAAGAAATTATGAGTGTATAAATGGTGTTCGGAAAATTCAAACTATTTTGAATGATAATTTCATGATGAATGCTTACGAAATATCAAGAGCTTCTGTGTTTCTTAAAGTTATGATTACTTAATGTGGTAGACAGTGCTGCCTTTTTCTTATCGCATACAGTTCAACTATTTAACCATCTTATTCTATTTATGATTATTAATTCATCTGGCCACTTCCAATAAGGAACCAATTTGACTGAATAAATCTGATCAAACTAAATGTCTGATTTTGCGTACATCATTTGCAAGCGTTAGAATAAAACCCTCTTTATTAATGAAGCTGTTTTTATGTAATATTTCTTATTTGCTTCGCAAACTACAGCCTGTGCATAGAGTGTTTTTTCGCTACAGGATCACAGGTAACATATAATGTCTGCATGTAAGGTACTTTTTGGATCATGAGATCAGACATATACGATTCGACCCTAAGATAACATCGAGCTAAACTTCTAAATCAAACCGGACATAGCCCAATACGTAGGTTCGTACAGCGTACAGTCAAACTAGCTTTAATCTTAACTGTGATAAATTGCGGTGAAAAGGATAAAGCGTAAAGTGCAAGCTAAGTATCAAAAAAAAAAAAAAAAAAAAAAAAAAAAAAAAAAAAAAAAAAAAAAAAAAAAAGGTGCGTTTAAGACTGTTACTGTATTATCAGGAGTAAATCGGTTCAATACATTTTGTACAGTGATTCTTCAGTGAGGTAATGCGAGATGTACAACGATCATCCTGGACATTACGACCACCTATTTGCCATCAGTATAAACCCGTCCAGGCGATACCAGCCTCACATGACGAGGCATGACTGCTAGTGAGACACAGGCAGTGTGGATGTTGTATCAGCAAGCGTGCAGTCCTTGAGTGGCTTGGAGAAGGCGTGCTGTCTACGACAGTTACACTGAGAGTAGCTTGTGCTCGACTCGGAGGCTTGCCACGAGAATTTAAGAAGGTAGACGACTTGTCGAGTGTTCGAAGAGTGCTGCGGTGAGCGTCTTCAAGAAGTGGTCAAACACATCGTGAAACCACGTCCAGACGTCGATGTGTGGGGAAACCACCTCTCTTTACAGATGTAAAACGTCTTAGGCCTCACAGATTGGTACAACAGGACAGGTGACGAACTGTGGCGCTAGTAATGTCAGAGTACAAGTGTCATACAGTGTATGAACACACTAGAAAACTCTCTTGAATGTTGTGGCTGCAGGTAGAAGAACGTATGCCGTATTCTGTACAAATAGTAGTAGCGTTACTATTTCAAAACCGACACACAAATACCATATCGGCGTACTCAGCATATTTAAATACCTGGTGAATTTCGCACGCTACCGTATAGTAATATTGAGCAACAAATCAGGATGAAATCATCAACGTAAACTAAAGCCCGACTTTACAACTTGAACACAAACACTCTACTTCTGATTTTGATACATGTTCTCTAAGCGACGCGTAGCAACAGGTGTACGAACACACGAAACGAAAATGCATCGAAC
The DNA here is from genome assembly GCA_026315105.1 of Locusta migratoria. Lineage (NCBI taxonomy): Eukaryota > Metazoa > Arthropoda > Insecta > Orthoptera > Acrididae > Locusta > Locusta migratoria. The sequence goes on from CM048748.1 coordinate 92,415,626, forward strand.
TCAGCTGTAACTATGTACTCAATAACAACTGTACACAGTCACGGTCTGCACGGCCACTACGGTCGGGGGTTCGAATCCCCCCTCGGGCATGGATATTTGTGCCGTCCTAGTTCGTAAGTAGTTCATAAGTAGTTTGTAAGTTTAGGGACTGATGACCCCGTAGTTAAGTCCCATAGACTATACAAACATTTGAATTTTGAATTTGAACAACTGTACACATGTTATATCTTATTTTATATAGCTATTGGTCTGCACTATCACTTTGCTGGAATATTTCCTATTTATCCTGAAAAACACTATTAATAGTTGCTACCATTAAAGAATCAATGCGTTCTGGATTTTAATTGTATTTGTCAACCGTCTCATGTTGTTAAATCACTAATATAGGATGTGAAGTATTACAGTCTGTAAAGGAAAGTGCTAGGATGACGCTGCTGGGGATCCTGGAACATTCGACACAAAATTCCAGCTTACCACTAAATGATCCGAATTTTCATATGTCCCTCTATTAAATTACTGCACATCCGGATAAACACTTTATTCCAGTTTTTTAGTTAGTAAAATTTTTTATACTTTACTGTAAAACATTTCAATGGTTATATTTTCGTATTTTCGACGTGGACCACAAATACCAACAGACTGGGCAAACAGAACTGTACCCGTGTCGTGGTAGCAACATATAACCACGTGACTATTGGCTAATAATAGAGCAATTCTTAAGAAATGCCACTATTTTAAACTAATAATAACTAAGTGTGAAATCTGTTACTTTAATTCACTAAAAACTCTATATAATCATAAACGCAGTTGGAAGCCTCAATATGTTTTTCAGTAGTCACGTGGTACCGATTTAGAAATGTTGCTGCCAAAAAAATGATGCACTGCTCAACCTACCAACATCTGTGCTCGAAGATCTTCTGTCTAAGTCGCGTGTTATTTTATTTACATCTAGGGCATTGAGTATTAAGAAACCGAAAGCTGGTTAGTGACTGAATAAATTTTATCTAAGAGAAAACCAGCTATAAAATCCCTATATTGATTCGACAAGACCTGTTTCACAGTATATTAAACCTCAAGTTAAGGTGTAATCTGAATCACGCCATAGTTTTATACATAATTACGGTAAAGAAAAAGCGTTCATGGTCTGACCCTTGTGGAAATATCCAAAAAAAGCGATAAAATATCATAGACACAGTCAAATTTTGCAGCTGAAATGTAAGACTGCAGTTAATATATTTAATAGCTTTTCCGGATATATGTTGAGCGTTGCGTTGGCTCTCCCCAATATATCTATGGCACACTAAGTTGATTCCTATTTCACCTGAAGATTTAACATAATCTGACGAATCAATAAAGGAATTTGTAATTGAAGCGGTTTCACTTCTTCAAAATATGAATCATACTTCTTTTTTCCCCGGACTATAAAATCTTCTGAAAAAAAAAAGTCCTGCGAGTCACCGAGTGAATAGTCAGTTAAATATAACATTTCAATATTGGTTTACTGATTTTCCCCTCTCGGAAATGAGTTCTTTTGGCGTAATGAGTGGCACACAAGGCCAAGGTCATCTGCGTAAAGCAATACCTTCCCCAGACGGGAATTAAGTTCAGAACGTGATCTTTCCTTCCAGATACCCATCTGTGAGTTAATAGAAAGTTTCCAGTGGTGGCTCTTCCGTTCTGTACGGTGTAGTATCATTTCAATGAAAGACAGAAAGAGGTCCGCGAACGAAGGTCACGGTACGGGGAGGGCGCTGGCAAGGCCATGTGTGTAATGAGATGCACGACTGGCGTCCGGCTGTCATAACTAGGCCGGATGTTGGGCAGTCAGTTGGAACAGGATGCGACCACTGTGAGGCAGAATGGCAGGAAAAAATGTTTATGTTTGTAATCAATTCAGCACTAAGTCACTTACGCAGATTTTCCGGTGTGAAACCGAGTTTCAGAGACAATGTTGTATGCAGACACTTTTACGTTTTCTAGGAACTTACGTGCCTGTTGCAGTAGGTTTAAATTAGGTCGAAAGACATACTTGTAGGAATGTACCTAATGTAGATAAGAGGGGTTATGTACAATGACATTCTAAACCAGTTTTTCAAACATCTACATTTAACGTTTATAGTTTTGTATTTATGCTTACTATGGCTCTTATCATTATTAATAATTGTATTCCGGTTGTTGCGAGAAATTTGGGAAGATGTACTTCATCTGTAAAGGAGACCGCGAATAAAACGCTTGTACGACCACGTCTTGAGTATTACTCAAGTGTTTGGGATCCGCAGCAGAGCAATTTAATGGAAGACATGGAAGCAGTTCAGAGGCGAGCAGCTAAGTTCATTATGGTAGGTTCGACCAAAGCGCGAATGTCACAAAAATACTCCGGGATATGAAATGGGAATCGCTGGAGGAAAGACGACGTTCTTTTCGGGAAATTCTGCGGAGGAAATCTAGAGCGCCGGAATTTGAAGTTGAGTTTAGAACGATCTTCCTGCCGTCTACTTACATTTCGCCTGAAGATCACAAAGTCAAGAGAAATTAGGGCTAGTACAGAGGCGTATACACATTATTTTTCCCTCCTTTTATTTCAGAGGGGATCAGGAAAGGAAACGCCTAGTAGTGGTACAGTGTACCCACCGCCACGCACCTGACGGTGGATTAAGGAATATATTATATGTAGATGTAGAGGTAGACCAAAAATTCTGTTGTAAATAATAAAAACTCTTTACGAATTTGTTCCTCAAGGATTTCAAGCCATCTGCGCTCTGAAACGACGTTTCGTCCGTTAGCAAATGCACAATCCAGTTTTAGGAAATGTACCCGGCGAAAAACTTGACAATTACACATCTTACGGGTTGATATCTTTGTTTTATAACGGATTATCTTTATTTCCGTTGTTCGTCTCACTGTGCTCTGTTCTACATCTACGTAAATAATCTGAAAATCAAATTGAACTGCGTGGCAGAGTGTTCATCAAATCGTTTGAAGATATTCCTCTACCTTTCAATTCTCTAATAGCGCGCGGGAAAGGGTTCCGTTCCAGGGAAGAGAGAAAAGGTCACAAGAGATACCAAACTGGATGACGTCACTGGGAGGGTACCAAAGAATGAAGAAGAAAGAACAAGAACAGAAAAGCATGAGGACTATGCAGTCAAAACCTGCTCCAAGACAGATAACCGGATGATGATTATGACGTAATTAGCAATGTTTGGGAGCGTGGCTGTAACGCAAAATAAATTGTTGCTGTAGAACATCAACCAACTGCAACTGATTTTAAGTTACTTTATTACTGGTTTGTTTATCACTTTATAGGGGTGAGAATGTGACAGAAATGTTACAGAAGTTGGAATGGGCAGCAGTGGAACAACGTCATTTATCGTAGCACCAAGATCTACTTATGAAATTTCGTTCGTCGACTTTCACCACCAAATGGCAAAATGTTGACTCACACCTACACAGGAAGAAATTATCATGAAACCAAAAGAAAGACCAGAAGATCTCGAACGGAGAGATTTAGTTTCTCGTTTTCTCCGCGTTAGTTCAAGAATGCTAGCGTAGATAAATCCACTGCCTGACAGGCACTTCAGTGGTATTGCATAGTATTCTATGTCGATGTAGCAGTGCGGGTGTAGGACATTATGACACATATTAGCGCTGCCTGCAAAACGTCACTGATTCGCTTACTTACGTCACTAGCACTTTCATAGTTGTCTTCATGAACGTTTGTATTAAATAGGAGAATAACTGTTCTTTCTGCTTCTTTTCACTCACACGTTCAGAAGCAATATATTATTCGAAATTTGATAGGAATTTGAAGTTACTTTCCCCGTAGTGCCACTGGGCGAGAGAAAAATTGAGTACTCCTTCCTCCAGTGTGTATCTCTTGCTTTGTATAATAATTGATATATTTGGAAAAATGCAGCACTATTGAAATTCTGAAAGGAAAAATTTGTAGTAATATTTTCAAAGTGCATAGTGTCCATCGTCATTCTGTAGGGAAAGATTATGCTAAGTATCCAGTTAAATTCTGATCCTATCTAAAATGACTAACAGGTTGAAATGCTTCTTTTCATATAGTCTTTGCCCAGTATGTTTACACAGTATAATATGACAATATGAAAGCAGTAGTTTTAAATTTGACGTAACACATATAGAAATAACTCGTTATTCCTGCAGGAAAGTCATATAGCCATACTACCGTTTGACAAACATGAGAAGACACATGTAGTAATCCATTGGATTAGAAGTGACATTGAAATGTAAAGAAACATGCCGTCAGATCCTGACTGAATCTGTTTCTTTTTACACAGGTATAGAGGGCAAAGCTGAAACCACTGCTATAACTGGAGCGTCAAGTGAGAGGCGCTGTGCTGAGGTACATTAGAGGTTGTGGCCGTTACAGAAGAAACAAGTGTTTATTGCGATTGTTTAATGCTGTTAAGCATTTACGATTTAAACGTCTGCTTCTTGGCAGGCGAAGGAAGGACAACATTCGCAGCACTTGGCATCTGGAAGCTGCTGATTGGTGCAGTTTCATCAACACCCCAAGGTCACTGCCTCCGCTACGCCGCTTGCGTAATGGACGATGTCGGCAGAGTGGGCGCTTAGCGAAAGTTACGCCCAACCCAGCAACAAGTGGTGCGTCCCGAGGCCCAGCGGGATATGTAGGACTTAGCAGAGTTCTCTCGTTCGTGTCAAAGGGACTGCTGTGGTAATCAGTACTTACACTACTCTGTTCAAGCGAGCGTGCATTAAAAGTGAGAACGTCCCTCTGCGATCTCCTAAGATCGTTGTGGACCAACGATGAAGCCTTTCTGCTCAAGGCTACTCACCCCTTCTAGCAGCGAAGAAACAACCAAATACCAATGACAATACTATAGCTACCCACGCTTCGTTCGTGCTCAGGGAGTGCGTATTGAAAGTGCTCAAGCAAGTATTTTCATGAAAACTACGCCAAGCCGAAGGAATGCTAATTTGTTCGAATTTAGGTAAGTGTGAGAGATTATTTTACACGCAATAAAAAAAAGGAACTAGCATTGCGTTAATTTTACTTTATAAACACAAAGATTGTTTCTATTATTCTAGAATTTACTGCTGGTTGTAGGACTTTACTGGTGGCTTCGAAAAACTGAAATTGTCTGAAGAAAATGGTCAGTGATTCATGGACAGACTTGCACTTTTTTATTAATAACAATGGAAAACCGCTATGCTTAATTTGCCAAAAGACTATTGCTGTTCATAAAGAACATAAAGTCGAACGCCATTACGATACTGAGCATAAAGCTAAATTTGCAAGTCTTTTGGGCGAGTCACGAAAACATAAAATTAACTCACTGAAATCATCAGTAAAGGGCCAACAAAATGTTATTAAGGTTCAAGTTCTAAGTAGTGAGTCGAATGTACGTGCGAGTTTAAGGGTAACAGAAATTGTTGCCACTTCTGGAAGACCGTTTACCGACTGCGAATTAATAAAACAACTTGCTTTGAAAATGGCTGAGGAGGTGTGCCCAGAACAAAAAAGAAGTTTGAAAATACAAGTCTTTCAGCCAGAACGTGTACCCGTCGCACTGAAGATTTGAGCGATAATTTATGTCAGCGACTTCGCGAAAAGGCTTAATAATTTGAATGCTTTTCCTTAGGTCTGGATGAAAGCTTCTAATACTTGTTCGCGAAATCGATGGTACCCTTAATGTCTGTGAGAAGCTTTTACAATTATGTAATTTGAAAGGTACGACTACAGAGATAGATTTATTTCAGCGCTTAGAACAAGACTTAGCATCAATGATGTCAGTTTAACAACCGACGGCGGCAGTAACTTGAGTGGACAACAAAAGGGTTTGGTGGGCAATATTAAAACTAAACTAGCAGAGCTAGGTTGTAACATTTCATTAAAGTATCCACTAAGAAGCGTTATGTTCCAAAGTGCTAGCATGAAAAGAAGTAATGAACATCGTGATATCCACTGTAAACTACATCAGAATGAATGGGTTGATTCATCGTCAGTTTCAACAGTTTCTGACATGTTGGCGCAGATCATAAAGAAGTTTTGTATTATTCTGCAATGACATGGTTAAGCAGAGCTGCAGTATTGAAAACATTTTTTGATATCAGAAAAGATATAAGTACCTTTATGAATGAAAAAGATAACTCTGTTCCAGTATTTACATATCTTCAGTGGTTAATAGAGCTTGGATTTTTGACGGACTTCAAATGTTCAAATGTTTGCAATTCTATGGGACCAAACTACATTGGTCATCAGTCCCTAGACATTCAAACTAAGGACAACACATACATCCAAGCCCGAGGGAGGATTCATATCTCCGACGCGGGAGGCCGCTCGATTCGTAACGTGGCGCTCCAGACCGCTCGGCAACTCCATCGCTGCTTCACTGATTTGACTCATTAGTTAAATGTATGTTTATAAAACATATTGGCGAAAAAAAGTTGTACCGTTTCCCGAATTGTAAAATGGCTGTCGATAACGCTATAAAATTTTTATTGAAATAATGGTAAAATGAAATGCGTTTTAAAACAGCTACAAAATCTATTTAACGAGAGATTTGGTGAGTTCGAGAAGCTGTCTGGCAGTCTGAAGATTTTTGCAAACACTTTTTTGTGTGATATTGAGAATGTATCCAGTAAGTTACACATGAACTTGATTGTTCTCCAATGTAATCAGAGTCTTAAAAACTCTTTCATTGAAATCAATGTTCTTGTTAAATTTTGTGGCAGCTTGCCATCTTACTTTAACGAATTGAAAAAGTTTGCTCAGCAACTAATTACAATGCTTCGCAGTACTTACTTATGCGAACAAAATTTTTCAATTCTCAATTATAGAACAAATAAATATGTTTCTTGTCTTGTCCGCGTCTGAGGCGCTTCAGTCACGGTCTGCAGGGCCCCTATACGCTCGGGGGTTCGAATCCCCCCTCCGGCATGGATATTTGTGCCGTCCTTAGTCTTAGCTAGTTCATAAGTAGTTTGTAAGCTTAGGGACTGATGAACCCGTTGTTAAGTCCCATAAGTTCTACAAACATTCTTTTTCCTTTCGTCCAGGAGTGCTAGTCTTGCATGGTTCGCAGGAGAGCTTCTGTGAAGTTTGGAAAGTAGGAGGCGAGGTACTGGCGGAAGTAAAGTTTTGAGGCGGGATCGTGAGTCGTGTCGGGATAGAGCAGTCGGTAGTGCTCTTGCCCGCGAAAGGCAAAGGTCCCAGGTTCGAGTCCCGGTTCCGGCACACAATTTCAATCTGCCAGGAAGTTTCTTTCTTTTATTTTTTTTTTTTTTTTTTTTTTTTTTTTTTTTTTTTTTTTTTTTCTTGCCCGCCTACAAAAGCGGCAACACGCTCGACACGAAGGCGTCACGGGTTGTCTGGCAGCTAGGCAAACAATCCACGGGCCCACAAGACCTCGTAGGCGGCGCTTTGCGGCACGCCCAGAGGGCGTTGTAAAAGGGGTCTAGTCCCGTCCGCCATACACGTGATCACGGAGTTAGCGCAGGCAGATATCTTTCCGCGTGCGTATTTGAGGACGCGCACCGCCTAGCCACGGAGCGTTTTCGAGGTCGTGGCTGCTGAGCAGCGGTAGCGAGCGCATCGTTGTAGAGCGCGCTCCCGAGCTTGTACTGCCTTAGAGAGCCGTTACGAGAGCCTGGGTTGTGGAAAGCGCAGAGCAAAATGCCATGTGTCGTTTTAAAGACAAAGCAAATTGTCGTTGTCTATTTGCGCGCCACAACATGAGCAGAAGAGGCGGCCAACGAAGAAAGGAGGCCGAGAAGCAGGCTCCGGACATTCAGGAAACTGAACCCAACGTCAAGACATCTACATCTACATCTACTTGGGATACTCTGCAAATCACATTTAAGTGCCTGGCAGAGGGTTCATCGAACCACAATTATACTATTTACCTCCCATTCCATTCTCGAATAGCGCGCGGGAAGAAAGAACACCTGAATCTCTCTGTTCGAGCTCTGATTTCTCGTATTTTATTCTGATGATCATTTCTACCTATGTAAGTGGGAGTCAACAATATATTTTCGCATTCGGAGGAGAATGTTGGCGGTTGGAGTTTCGTAAGTAGCCCATGCCGCAGCGATAAGCGCCGTTGTTGTAATGATTCCCATCCCAGATCCTGTATCATTTCCGTAACGCTGCTTCCCCTGTATCGTGACAATACGAAACGAGATGCCCTTCTTTGGACTCTTTCGATGTCCTCCGTCAAACCCACATGATAAGGATGTCACATTGGGCTGCAATACTCCAAAAATGGACGGACAAGCGCAGTGTATGCAGTTTCATTAGTAGTTCTATTGCATCTTTTAAGGGTTCTGCCAATAAAACGCAGTCTCTGGTTCGCCTTTCCCACGATATTATCTACGTGGTCTTTCCAGTTTAGGTCTGAAGTAATAGTAATTCCTAGGTATTTTGTGGAGTTTACGGCCATCACATTTGCTTGATTTATGTTGTAAACAAAGTTTAACGGATTTCTTTTCGTACTCATGTGGACGACTTCACACTTCTCATTATTTAGAGTCAATTGCCTATTTTACATCATACTGATATCTTATTCAGATCGTTCTGCAGTTGGTTTTGATCTTCAGATGATTTTACTAGACGGTAAATGACGGCGTCATGTGCAAACAACCTAAGAGCTACTTAGATTTTCGCTATAACGTTTATGTAAATAAGGAATAGTTGAGGACCAATAACACTACCCTGTGGAACGCCCGATATCACCTCTGTTTTAGTCGATATCTTACCATCGATTACTACGAACTGTGTCCTCTCTGACAAGAAATACCGTATCCAATCGCAAATTTGGGGCGATATACCATTACCACGCAATTTTATTAAAAGCCGATTGTGAGGTACGGTGTCAAAAGCTTTCTGGAAATCAAGAAATACGGAATCGATTTGCGAACCTTTGTCCATAGTAGCCATCACTTCGTGTGAATAAAGAGGTAGTTGTGTTTCGCATGAACGATATTTTCTAAATCCGTGTTGACCTTGGGTCAATAGATCGTTCTGTTCGAGATTCAAATGTTCAAATGTTTGTTAAGCTTATGGGACTTAACTACGGGGTCATCAGTCCCTAATTTACAAACTACTTATGAACTACTTACGAACTAGGACGGCACAAATATCCATGCCCGAGGGGGGATTTGAACCCCGACCGTAGTGGCCGTGCAGACCGTGACTGAAGCGCCTCAGTCTCCTCGGCCACCGCGTCCGGCTGTTCGAGATAATTCATAATATTTGAATACACGATATGTTCCAAAACCCTGCTGAAAATTCACGTCCGTGAAATAGGCCTGTAGTTTAGTGGGTTACTCCTACTGTCTTTTTTGAATATAGGTGTGACCTGGGCCACTTTCCAATCTTTTGGTACAGATGCATCTATGAGAGAGCGGTTGTATATGACTGTTAAGTAAGGAGCTGTCGGTTCAGCATAATCAGATAGAAATCTAATGGGTATACAATTCGGACCAGAAGACAGGAAGAAAGAAGAAGCAGATAGAAGAGGATCAATCTTTTGGTACAGATGCATCTATGAGAGAGCGGTTGTATATGACTGTTAAGTAAGGAGCTGTCGGTTCAGCATAATCAGATAGAAATCTAATGGGTATACAATTCGGACCAGAAGACAGGAAGAAAGAAGAAGCAGATTGAAGAGGATCATGCTGTCATTCCTCCTGTGTACATTCAGTGTGAAGGCACAGGATGGATTGACCTGTATGACTGGATTCGAGACTGCTGTCAGCATAAGGTTGCTGTTGGATTCTGACGGCACCATCAATCTGCTAGCGGCGAGCACGGACGACTGCAGGGCTCTCCAAGACGTTGTGGCTCCCCATGTCGTCGCGGAGCCCCTGCAATAGAAGAACACGCCACCGAAGCGACGTGATAAGCACGCCGAGGCACTACTGAGGCGGCTGCCCTGGCTACTGGACGAGACTGCCGTCAAGGTAGGACTACAGTGTTCGGCAACGCTGCCAACCGGTTACACAATAGGACGAACAAGAAGAGGCCTCCCCTGTTTATCGTGGTCGTACCTGCGGCAGATGACCCGGAGAAGATCTACGCCCTGTAGAGGATCCTGGCTCTCCCGACGAAAGCGGATGCTCTCTCGCCCGACCTGGACTGTAAGCCTCAGTGCTACATATGCCCGGGAGAACGACATGTTGCGATGTACTGTCGCAACGCCACAAGGTGCGTAAAGTGCTCTGGCGATCACGAGAGTCGCACTTGTGGCGGGCGGCCAGAAGACGCGCCTTTGTGCACTCGGTGTGGCGGGCCCAATGTCGCCAAATGGCGAGGCTGTCCGGCTTTTTCAAGTCGAAGCCAAACCGGCGGTGGCGTGGGGGACGCTGCTGTAGCGCCGCAACGTCGGCGGAGACACAGGCGACGACGGCATCGAGGTCACGACGCGGTCGCCGTGTCTCCTGCCCGCGAACGGCCGGAAAACGCCACCAACGGTGGCCAGGACCGGCCGTGAACGGAAAGGGGGCCGGCGCCACCCGCCCCATAGACGACGACGCGGGCCTAAGCGGTGCCGCGGAAGAGGCAGCAGCGGCTTTCACAGCCGCTACGGCAGCAGAGCGAGCGACTTTCCGAGCCGAGCTCGCTGCTGAGACGGCTAGGGCCTGCCGACAACTTCGGCAACTGCATGCCGAACTGGCGCGCAACACCTGGGAGAAAGAAGCTGTGGGTGCTCCAGCGCCCGCCCCTGCGGTGCTGCGCTATGCGGCGACCACCTTCGAGACGGCAGGCGCTCCTGTGGTTCCAGGACTTCAGTCGATAGCCGCCGCCAAACTGACGCCTGCGCAGATGCAGGCGATAGAAGACTTCAAGACCGCGATGGAAGGAGCAGCACTGAAGGACGGATGTGCCATGCAGTGATGACAGGCGACAGGTACGTCTTGGCGCGCACTTGCGCGAGCTGAGAACGGAGGCCGCCGCTGGAAGAGAAGGCGCACCAGCAATGCAGCAAATGTTGCTGCCATACTCACCAGACTGATCTCCTTATGACAACCATTGGCACTGACAACGGTATCCGATGCATGATACCCATTACTAACGCAACCCTACCTCGCATGAGCTGTCGCAATTCGCATACAACCGCTACTGCCCTTTCAACGTACCCCATTGTCGCAGAGGTTTCTTCCCCTTGTCGCTTGCCTTGGCACTATTTTCCCTCTGCCCTTACATACCTTTACCCTTCGCTTATCTTTCGACCAATTCTATCTCCTGATGTTCCCTATTAATGGGTGATCATGCCCATATTTACGGACAACATCGCGGTTCCCACATCCCGTGATCCACGTTAGCAAATTAACCAAACACGGAGGTGACAGTAGAACTTTTGAGTTGGTCACCACGTCGGTGTGGGCGTGGATGGGCCCCATCTTTCTTTTTTTAGTCACGAAGTCGGACGCCAGCCAAAGGATCTGTCTCGCCACCGCCCTCCGACGTCGCCAAGGACGACATCGGATTCCGCAGCACTACTCCAGACTGTGCTGCGATGGTCGCGGCTCTTCGCCGTCGGGGGTTCGAGTCCCCCATCAGGCATGGGCGTTTGTGTTGTCCTTAGGTTAGTTTGCCTTAGTTTTAGTAGTTTGTAAGCTACGGACTAATAACCAAGCAGTTGAGTCCGATATATTTACAAACATTTGAACTTTTTTTTATTTTTATTATTTATTTATTTTCTTTTACTATTATTTATGACGGGGTCAAAGCCAAACGTGATGATTTTTTGTCGTGCAATCAGCAAGGGTACACGAGTGGGCCTTCCGCTCAGAAAGCCTTTTCGATGATGTTTCGTTGAATAGTTCGCAAGCTGACACGTTGATGGCCCAGCATTTAAATCCACAACAATTTGCTAGAAGGCTACACTTCTCTCATATTGAAGGATTCTCTTCAGTCGACGTTGGTCCTGTTCAGATGCTGTGTCCCATCTCTCCTGCAGCGACTGTAACACGACGTTCAAACTCACTTAAATCGTTGCAACCTGCCACTGTAGTAGCAACGGTTGCTCCAAACACTTGTCATTTATAGGCATTGCGGACTCCATCGCCGTCAATCTGAGTGTTAACACATTTATATGTTTGCATACGCATTCCTAAACCTGTATTTGGATCTTCAGTCTATTTCGTAAGAAAGTAAGGATGGAAAATTAGGGTTAAATCTCCCGTCTACATCGTGTATCTTGGTCATTACAGACGCATCACACGCTCCGAAAGATTCGATAGGGATGAACGAATTCGGGCGTGCCCTTTGAAAGAAACGATCGCAGAATTTTTCTGAAATAATTTAGGTAAATCACAAAATACCTAAATCAGGATGGCCGTATGCATGTTTGAACCACCTTCCTCCCAAATGCGAGTCGTGTGTGCTACTACTGCGCCACCTCGCTTAGTCATTTATATCAGTGTTTCGTAACCTTCCATCTAAAAATACTTTGGCGACTCCCAATCCTCTCCCCTAACCATAACACAACCATGCGCGTAATTTCAAAGTTAACGAATTTAATTTTCTTCTGAGGATACGACTGTCTTTCAAAAACAATTAAAAAAGTACAGTATTGTACATTATGTGATAAATTGTAGTCCCTTTTTCTGAATGGAACACATCTTATTATTACGTGAATTCCGACAGAAATATATTACGTGGCTTAACGAAATTTCGCATAGCAGGTAATGTTCGGAAACGAATTATGGTCAATAAGCAAAGTAACGTTGGATAGTCAATTTGTAAACAATATAATTTCTCGAAATTACTTATTGTATCTTCTGAATTCAGCTGTTGCATTGTACGTGAAAACAGTTTTCAGTTTCAGGCCATTCATTTACTTATTGTTAACACTGAGTATTTATTATGAAACATTTTTTTCTAAACAACTGAGAATTGATGATCAACAATGAATCGGATAATTTTAATATACAATACATTTCACTTTTCTTAGGCATATGTCTTTGCTTTACGGAGCCGCTAGTATTCAGACATGCAGTGGTCAGGTTGTCTTGTGCCACTACTGTACTTTCTCCTGTGACGGCGTCCCCCGAACAAGTACTTGTGACGCCTCCCGCTTGAGGTCGCCACCCTCAGGTTGAAAAACACTGACTTATATTGTGCAGAACTGCTACATGGCGACCTTGATTCTCTGACTTGCATTATATCTTTGATTTGTTGATAAACGGATGTTGTGCAATACAAGCTCCCCCGCCAGCCGATCGGGTAACATCGCACAGACCATTCCACGTGACTAGCGTTGATTTTTCAGGGCCTCTTTACGCCAAAGTGGGAAGTGTCACATCTAAATGCTGTGCTGTGACTATAAGCAGTTCACCTGGAGCTAGTTCACGACGAAACAACGGATAGTTTCTTGCTGGCATTACAAAGATTTGTTGGCAGACGTGACATTCCACACACCATCTACAGTGATAATGCCCAGACATTCCACGCAGCCAACAAGGAGTTATCGGAGTTGTGGATAGCCATCTCTGCTAATAAAACCCACCAATACCTCGCTCACCATGGCATAACGTGGAAGTTTATAGCTCCAACGGCTGCTTGGAGGTCGTTCCAGTCTGGATGAAGAGGAGCTGATACTCACGTGCTGGTAAGTATTGAAGCCGCCCTAAATTCGAGGCCAATCTCTCAAACTGAAGACGACATACTCACCCCAGCAAATTTCCTCGTGGAGGAGAGACTTAGCACACTGCCAACCGGAACCGAGCCACCGATAGTAACAAACTTGAATAGGGAGGTCAGGCTCTGTCATAAAATAGCGGAAGATTTCTGGAAGCGCTGGAGTAAGGAGTATCTCACGCTCTTGCGTAACTTCCACCAAGTCAAACGTCCAAATGGATTATACATTTTTGACGACGTTACGGCGTATTCGGGTTGGTCACTGTGTCCTTAGTGGCGGAGTGGTCAACGCGTCTGCCTAGTAAGCAGGAGATCCCGGGATCGAATCCCGGCCGGGCACAAATTTTCATTCGCCGCACTTTGGTATTCCATCTAAACGAAGTACAGTGAAGCCATAACCGAAAATTGCGATTTATTTTGAATGGAGGATTGGTGAATATCCTACACGGTAACATCGTTCTTATGCAAAAAGAGGTTCTCCCACGTAACATGTGGAAGAAAGCAAGAGTGCAGGAGCTGAAGAAAGGAAGAGATAGAGTCCCACGCACAGCCATCCTTGTCATTGCAAGTATACTTTGGGTAGGGGAAGGTTGCCGATATTGGACCACTTTTTATTTTGATATCCCTACATTATCTATCTAATCGAAACGAAATATACTGTAAATGAAGCTACATATTGTACACTTTCAACTGATACAATTTTACTTCAAATAAACACAAAGCATAAATTGGTATTACTTGAAATTGAAAAATTTGCAGATGTCAAAATTACGAAACCGGTTACTAATTTGGACTTTTAGTTGCTTAAATTGAACCAGATGGTAAAACCATGACTAAAAAGGAAATAAGACCTGTAATATTTTTAGAAAAACTTCATTTCAACATATTTATTAAACAAACATATTATTTAGGTACTTAGGCCAAAATGCACAAAACAAAAGAATTTAGAAATATTCATCATCACTACCTTGTTTATGAAAAATGTTCATACTCATAGCTACAAATGCACCAAATCAATCCAAATAGTGAACTAGGAAAATTGTTATTCAGAAAGACATAAGAAAACTTTACACACTGAAATATACCAATTATTTCTGTTAACTGGAACTTTGAATGAGAAGTCTATCTGTAACAGCAGTATGAAAAGTTTTTTTTATTTTTATTTTTATTTTTATTTATTTATTTATTTATTTATTTATTTTTTATTTTTATTTTTTTTTTCTTCGGCAGCTCGACGCGATATAAGTAAAGATAACGTTGTAAGAACACAAAACGCTAAACTCTAGTTTGGCGATACTGAAGTATTAGCTAATGAACAGCACTTATGATCTTATAACGCTATTCCCCAATTTTTGGTAATAATATTTCATTTTTATGCTACGTAAGATACTAAATTTCAATCATGTTTCAATCGATTCCACTATTGTATGTATTTGATGTCTGTACTTCATGTGCTTTGTATGTTTTATGAATATATACATCATGTTCATTTTTGCATGTTATTATGGTAATTTTAATTGGCTTCAGTAATATCAATTTTATTTTTGAATCGTTTTATGTATGAGAATACTATGTAAATTTGTAATATCTCACTACCAACATATGTAAAAGATGTAGTGATTCCAATGTGAACGGAATTACGTTGTAAATGAAAAGGTGGTGTTGGCGCACAGCTAACGGTGAGAGAGAGATAAGTATGAGTTGGAAGTTGAGAGCAGTAGTCAGTCGAAGGTTGGCATTCGTGGCAATCAGTCTGTGGTGGGAGCTCACAGCAGTAGTGAACCTGAGTTTAGAGTGCACAGCATCAATACGTAGTGGCAGACTTGTGCTACTGTATTCTGGGCCAAATATTTGTTTCACTTGAGGCAGAAGACCAATCTACTTACAATGTCCTTGGTGAACGTGCAGATGCAATGGTAACACTTTTACTGTCTGCATATGGAGCTAAATGGAAGCTACTGGAAACCGCTGTTAAAATGTCGACTCACAAACTGCATAAAGATGAAATCTGAGCTGTATACGCTGCGCCGCCACCACGCCACTACTCCACATTAATAACAGGTCATAATATTTATTGCTACTGTTTATAAACTGGTCGTTGAGAGATTTAACTTGTTTTTAGAATGTTTTTCAATAGAGGTAACATTTCTGTTAAAAGTTGTGTGTACGTAACCCTAATTTACCCCGTCACATAACCTAAAAAAAAAAAAAAAAAAAAAAAAAAAAAAAAAAAAGCATCAATTTTAATAATGTAAATTTTTTGGAGAAACTTCTTAGTACAATATACAGTGCTGCAACTATAAATTTCATTGCTCTTGCACAATAGTATAGGTAGAAATTAATTACTGTTTTTTCCACATAACTAATTTAAATCAGTTCATATAATTGAGATAGTTCAGACACGAACTTCTATTTGTGGATTTAGTAAAAATTTATTACAGTGTACTCTAACGACAGTCACCCCTTTTGGGAATGACTCAAACTGAGCCCTAATATTTTCCTAAATCACGGAAAGTTTTATTAGTTCACAGTCTCTATAACAAAGTCATTCCACTGTAGGTGAAGTTGACTTAAAAAGAACTTATATGCTGGCTGTAGTCCATTGCGTTGTGAGCTGTCTTCGGCATTCACAAAAAGATTTCATGTTACAGGATCTTTTCGTAAATCATAAACATGTCAGTTGATATGGAAACGATTTTATTTCCATTTTAATAAAGTTTAAAGCAATCACATTGTTGCACAATCAAAAATTAAAAAAATGCAGCGGCAAGCCAACAGAGCTGCTTACAGGTTTGTGACTGCTAGAAGACTAACAAAACATGGTTTCTCTCAAACATCTTTCTACGTAACCGCGTAATAAGATTGATGACAAAGTTTTGTAATTCACAATTAAACAATATTCTTTTACATTAAAATGTGCCAAAATACAGAAATTAAAACATTACATTTAAGCTTTGACTATTTATCTCAATGTATGTACATGTTTCATGAAATTTGTATTTAATGTGGTACTCAAATGATGATGATGATTGGCGTTTTAGGGCGCTCAACAGCGAGGTTATCAGCACCCGGTGGTACTCAAATTGAAAGTCATCCTGTGACTAGTGTTTACAGTGCTCAAATTATTTACATTATTTGTGTTTTCAAAGTGCACACATATTTGTTTTGCCAATATTGTGTAGGCGTACTATTATTGTGACATGGAATTTTAATGTATTTCTGTTTGCCGTCTAATTTTTTTTATTAATACGGATTTGTATATGGTTGTCGTAGTTTTGTTAATTTCGAAGATAGTTTCTTAGTACCAAACGGATTATTAATTTTAGTGCATGAAAAATGATCAGTATGTAATTTAGGGTCCAGTGATATATAAAAAATGGTCTGCCCTAATTTATTTAAACAAAAGGTATATATGTAATCATGTTTGCAATAGTTATAACATGTAGTATTGTTGTTTTTGTACAAATTAGTATCTATAAGGTTCAGCAATTTCCGAAACTAAGTGTAATGCAGTTTAGTGTTTGCAGCTATTATTTACGAAAGTATTAAAAATTGAAAATTACGTAAAAGGACAGCCAAATTTATGTTTAAATTAACGTACTATTTCTTAAAAGTGTTTTACTAATAGTGTTAATAGAATTTCAAACTGAAAGCGAAAATGTGATATTTTACATGTCCGGTAGTGAAGTTTTATTTTAGGTGTCAGATATTTCGTGTTTATAATGTTGGCAACTGATTTTTGTAAGGAGTGTGCAACATAGCAGAAACGTTACAGTACTTATAAATTGTCGGTACAGTTTGAGTGACCTCATTCTAGATTCCAGGCTAGCAGATTTAATTGATGAATCTATTCAGCAAAGTGTTAATTAAAAATAGTTAACTGTAACAGAATCATTAGTTTCATGGTAGGGAGAAAGATTTCTTTATTTTCAACAAAGTGATACATATTAGGCAGTGTTCTTTAAGTAGATTTTTTAATAGAGGTCATAATCATAACATAGTTGTAGCTTTCCACAATTTAATTCGTGTTTGGATAAATCTTTGGGGAGTTTCGGTCCAAGTCTTGTCCTTAGGCTAGCACGGGTGCCACTCAGTCCGCAGACTGGTTCGATGCAGCTCACCACGCTACCCTGTCCTGTACAAGTCTCTTCATCTGAGAATACGTTCGGCAACGTACATCAAAATGTTCAAATGTTTGTATAGCTTATGGGACTTAACTACGGGTTCATCAGTCCCTAAACTTACAAACTACTTATGAACTAACTACAACTAAGGACGTCACAAATATCCATGCCCGAGGGGGAATTCGAACCCCCGACTGTAGTGACCGTGCAGACCGTGACTGGAGCGCCTCAGTCCCCTCGGCCACCGCGGCCAGCAAGTTTCATATCAGCACACACTCCGCTGCAGAGTGAAAGTTTCATTCTGGAAACATCCCTTAGGCTGTGGCTAAGCCATGTCTCCACCATATTCTTTCTTCCAGGAGTGCTAGTCTTGGCTAGTCTTGCATGGTTTTCACGGTCTGCACGGCCACTACAGTCGGGGGTTCGATCCCCCCCTCGGGCATGGATATTTGTGCCGTCCTTAGTATAAGGTAGTTGATAAGTAGTTTGTAAGTTTAGGGACTGATGACCCCGTAGTTAAGTCCCATAAGCTATACAAACATTTGAACATTTTTTTATTACGAGGGACTATTCAAACAAGCTACATCCTTTTGAATATGCTTATTGCATTCGTCCCTGGGTCTCCCTCTACGATTTTTATCCCACACACTTCCTTCTAATGCTAAGTTGACAATTCCTTGATGTCTCAGAATGTGTCCCACCAACCTATCCCTTCTCTTAGTCAAGATATGACGCAAACTCCTTTTCTCCCCAGTTCGGTTAAGCACCTCCTAATTAGTTACGTGATCTACCCATCTAATTTTCATCATTCGTCATTGGATATTTTGTTGTTGTTGTCTTCAGTCCGCTGTCCGTTGTCTACACTCCAGACAAATGCTTTCAGAAAGGACTTCCTAACATTTAAATTAATATTCGTTGTTAATATTGGATGATAACAAGTTTCGCTTCTTTAGAAACGCTTTTCGTCTCATAGACATTCTGCATTTTATATCTTCTTTTTATAACTACTTTACTTCGGCCATGAGAAGTTATCTTGCTACCCAAATAACAAAATTCATCTACTACTTTTATTGTCTCATTACCTACTCTAATTACTTCAGCATCGCCTGATTTTCTGACGTTGCATTCCATTACATTCCTTTTATTATTGTAAATGTTCATCTTATATCTTCCTTTCAAGACACTGTCCATCCCATTCAGTTCTCTTCCAGATCTTTTGCGGTCTCTGACAGAATTACTATGTCATCAGCAAACCGCAATTTTTTTTATTTCTTCTCTCTGCAGTTTAATTTCCTCTCCAAATTTCTACTTCCATTCCTTCACTGTCTGCTCAATGTACAGATTGAACAACATTGGGGAAAGGCTACAAACCTGTCTTCCGCCCTTCCCAACCTCTGCGTCTCTTTCTAGCCCTTCGACTCTTAACAATCGCTGTCTGGTTTCTGTAGAGGTCGAATATAACTCTTCGCTCCCTATATTTTCCCTTGCTACCTTCAGAATTTGGAAGAGTGTATTCCAGTCGACATTGTCAAAAGCTTTCTCCAAATCGACAAACGCTAAAAACGTAGGTTTCCCTTTGCCTATCTTCTAAGATAAGTCGTAATGTGAGTATTGACTCTCGTGTTCCTACATTCCTCCTTAATGCAAACTGATCTTCCTCGAGGTCGGATTCCATATGTTTTTCCATTTGTCTGTAAGTAATTCGTGTTAGTATTTTGCACGCATGAGTTATTAAACTGATTGTTCTGTAATTTTCATACTTGTCTGCACTTGCTTTCTTTGGAATAGGAATTACAATATTCTTCTTGAAATCAGAGGGTATTTCCCTTGTCTCATACATCTTGCATACACAATGTTTTCACGGCTGGCTCTCCCAACGACATCAGCAGTTCAGACGGAATATAATCTACTCCAGGGGCCTTGTTTCGACTGAAGTCTTTCAGCGCTCTGTCAAATTCTTCTCGCTGTATCATATCTCCTATCTCATCTTCCTCCACTTCGTCTTCCATTTCTAGAATACTGCCTTCAAGTTTATTTCTTTGTATAGACCCTCTATATATTCCTTCCACAGTTCAGCTTTCCTCTCTTTGCATAGTACTGGTTTTCCGTCTTAGTTCAGAGGTATTGGATATAAAAATACAAATAACAAGTGTTTTGCAACAAGTCGGTTCCACAATCCCACATAACTGGAAGCAGAGGAAAACGAGTTACTAGCACTGGTACAGGTATCAGTCCCCCACTCAAAGGAACAATGTCAGAGGAGAATGTGTTTAGATGAATATGTACGTCTGATAACAAGCGCTTAATGCTTGAGGATACGGCAGGTTGGCCTGCGAGAATGATGTAGGGGTGGGTTGTTCCACGGGAGCCATCACCGCCGCTAATCGCCTCGCCGTCCGCCGCCTTTCTCGCCGGGCGCTCCGGAGGCAGACAATTAACGTCAGCAGGCAGGCGCTGGGCTGTGCCCGCGGGCAGACGGCACCGTAATGTATTCTGGCGGCGCGGTTGCGCCAGCCGCCTGCCGCTGCTCGGCGGAGATGGCCCAGACCAGACCAGACCAGAGCAGAGCAGAGCACAGCAGAGTACTCGCGGCTTTCTCGGCATCGCCCCGCCCCGCCGCCCCTCGGCCCGCTCGCTTACGCAGTCCTCGGTGCCCGCAATCCCGAGACGCGGCGCGGCAGCGTCTGCCGTGAGGCAACGCCTCGCCACGCCGGCCGCCGTCACGTGCTGCGCTACACTCCGCTCTGCAGTGTTCTGCTCCGCTGCGGGTCGTGGCCCCGCCGCGCCGCACCGCGCCGGACCAGCTTACGACACGGGGGGATCCACGCAACGCCACTGCATAAACAGGCCGGAATCACAGTCCGACTACGGATTACCTACGAATATTTTGAACTATACTTATCCAGCGCTTACCACCTGTGCAATAATGACTGCAAATTTTTCAGACCATTATGCATAAGATATAGGGAATGCCAACAGTGACGCGGACAGGATTTGGTTCTGGGGGGGGGCTAATTATAAAAAATGTAGACTACTGAATTTATGATTCTATGACTTATTTTACACTTGTTTATAATTTAACCAATTTTACTACGAAAAGAATTGAACAATAAATAAAATGAGTAGCCGCGCATTAATTTGAAAGTGGAAGAGGAGCAAAGTAGTACAAATGGAGTGTATATAATCAGCAGCTTCTATTCAAAAATGTTCAAATGTTTGTAGAACTTATGGGACTTAACTACGGGGTCATCAGTCCCTAAGCTTACAAACTACTTATGAACTAGCTAAGACTAAGGACGGCACAAATATCCATGCCCGAGGGGGCATTCGAACCCCCGACCGTAGTGGCCGTGCAGACCGTGACTGAAGCGCCTCAGTCTCCTCGGCCACCGCGGCCGGCGCAGCTTCTATGTTACCAGCCAAAGACAAAGGTCTTTACAGTTTAATGACTCTATGTGTAAACATTGAACCAATAAAACACTTTAAATGAAAAATTTTTAGTATAGGCTTCACCGTGACTGTTGTTTGAAATTAATTGAAACACAAGTTATTACTGTTAACAGTCACTTTCTTTTATTGTCCCCACAACGTGTTTCGAAGGTTTAAATCACAATCATCAGGTGGAATAACATTAAGCAGTGTACATGCAGGTTAGATTGACCTTTTGCACTGTTTACAAGAGAAAATACAAAACACTACATCAGAATGTGACTTTGTGCTATTTCTTAATGGAGTTAAATGTAAACAATTAACTCTTGCACCTCACACTGGGGTCCTCTAAACCCCACGCATGTGCAACACTCTTTACTATAGGACACTACCACAACAACAATGTTATATTTGAAACCAAACAAGTGCAGTCTTTTAGGCACTGTTACCAACTTGATATACACTATTGTTTCAAAATATTGAGGCGCTTGGGCGTAAAATATGGTAATTGACATTCTAGCGGTATTCCATTATCCCAAATATGACGGGCTCGGGAGTAAAAGAGGGTAACAGTCATATTGGCCAAAAGATACCACGATGTAGTATCTTGCATGCAGAGATAAATACATGAGTTAGTTTCAAAGATCTTCACAGAATACAGCTTGTTTTTTCCTGGTAATTAGGCATATCTGCATACATAACACGATATATGTGAGTAAATGTCATACCATTAGAATGTCAGTTACCAAGTTTTACCCCAGAGCGCCTCAATCATAGACAACCTACTCTTCGTAATGCTGAATTAAAAATTCACTGGTGTCCCTAGGACGAAAGTGTGAGGTGCGAGGGTTAAAATATCATACCTCCAGTGGGCACAGGTCCCTTGCATTTTCTTATCCTATCTTAAGTGTAACAAATCACACCCACCATCTCTGTTTATTTCTAACAGAAGCAAAGAACTTACACGAAAGATATAATGCACCAAAGATGGACTCTAACATTATGCTTTAAATGGTGATAAACTAAAGACAAGTGGGGACAATAAAACAAGGTGACTGGTAACAGTAATACATCATGTTTCAATCAATTTAAAATAACACTATTGTTGTTCATAAGATTCCACTCGGTGGCGCCGCTGATCTGCTAAGCAATGAGTCGCCGCATATGAACAATCGGCTCGTAACTTCAGCATAGCAGTAACAATAGCGGCAGCATAAGAACTGGTCACGGCGGCATTAAAACCTCTCACAGTAACAGCAGCACGCCTTCCCAGTAGCGGCATCACGTTGGCGACCCAGTCTCACTTTCTCTTGTCCTTGGTACTTGGTAAATTATAGTGATTTATTACATGTGCACTAATCCAAATATCCCGTTCCGAACTGTTAAAAAATGAAAACAATAAAAAGTAATGAAACTAAAAAACGTTTTGGGTAGGTGTTTAGGGGCTGGTGCTTCAGCGCCACTGAGTGCCATGATATATAAACTGATCAGGCAGAACATTATGACCACAGTTCGAATAGCTTGTATATTCGCCTTTGACACGGACAATAAGTCGACGCGTCTTGGCATGGAAACATAGAGGTACATTATGTGAACAAAAATATCCAAACACCCCCAAAAACTTACGTCGTTCATATTAGGTGCTTTTTGCTGCTACCTACTGCCAGGAATTTCTTATCAGCGACCTCAGTAGTCATTAAACAATGAAAGAGAGCAGAATAGGTCTCTCAGTGGAGTTTAGGAACTTAGAACGTGGTCTGGAGATACAATGTCAGTTGTGTCAGAAGTCTGTATGCAAGATTTAAACTCTCCTAAACATACAGAGGTTCATTGTTTCTCATTTTAAAGTGAAGTGGAAACGTGAAGGAACACATACAGCACGAAAGTGTACAGGCGTCCTCGTTTATTGGCTAACAGAGACCGCCGACATTTGAAGAGGGTCGTACAGTGTCATAGGCAGACATCTATCTCGACCATCACACAGAATTTCCAAACTTCAATACGATCCATTCCAAGTACTACGACAGGTACCAGGTGAGAAAACATAAGCCGCGGAGGAGCGGCCGTGCGATCTAAGGCGCCTTGCTGCGGAGCGCGCGGTTGCTCGCCGTCAGAGTTTTGAGTCCTCCCTTAGCATGGATGTCGGTGTTGTACTTAGGATAGTTTCATTTAGCGTGAGTAATTTGTACGCCTAGGGACTAATGACCAAAGAAGTTGAAGACCACAGATTTACAAACATTTGAACATTTGTAGAAAACTCAGATTTCATGGTTGAGCTACTGCAGATAAGCCACACATCACGCAGGTCAGTGCCAATCGACGCCTCGCTTGGTGTTACGAGCGTAAACGATGGACGTTTGTACAGAGGAAAACGTTGTGTGGACTGACAAATCATGGTATGCATGAGGCGATCCGATGGCAAGGTGAGGGTATGGCGAATGCCCGGTGAAAGTTATCTGCCAACATGTATAGTGCCAACAGTAAAATTCGCAGGAAGTAGTATTATGGTGTGGTCATGATATTCATGGAAAGTGCTTGCACACCTTCTTTTGCTTGGCACCATCATAGCACAGGCCTATGTTGATGTTTTAAGTACCTTCATGCTGCCCACTGTTGAAAAGAAATTCGAGGATGGCGATTGCTTCTTACCACACGACAGAACACCTGTTCATAACACACGCCTGTAGCGGAGTGGCTACATGACAGTAACATCTCTGTAACGATCTCGCCTGTACAGAGCCTGCCTTGAATCCTATAGAACACCTCTGGGATGTTTTGGAAAGCCGACTTCGTGCCACATCTCGGCAACCTACATCGATACCTCTCCTCACTGCAATACTCCGTGAAGAGTGGCTGCCATTTCCCAAGAAACCTTCTAGCACCTGAATTAATGTATGCCTGTGTGAGTGGAAGCTGGCATCACGGCTAACAGTGGGCCAACACCATATTGAATTACAGCATTGCCGATGGGGGCAGTCCAGACTTGGAAGTCATTTTCATGCAGGTGTCCGGATACTTTTGCTCACCTAGTGCAAGACGCAGGAGGACCGCACAGATGCACCTTCATTTGATTAACGTACTAACTACAAAATGGAGAATATAGTAATAGATATTTCCGGTGTAGAGAAGTAGCTGTGAGAGCTAAATACAAAGAAGTCTACTGGTCCGGATGGAATAACAGTTCGATTTTACAAAGAGCATTTGGCCCATTACTTGCATTTATCGCGAATATTTAATTCAGCGCAAATTTCCTAGTGTTTGGCCACACAATTATAGGCCAATATCGTTTCCTGTAGAATTTTGGAGCATAGTCTCAGTTCGAATATAGTAAATTTCCTTGTGACGGTAAAGCTTCTTTCCACGAATCAACACGGTTTTAGGAATCATCGTTCATGTGAAACAGCTTGCCCTTTTTCTCGCATGACATCTTGCGAGCCATGGATGAAGGGCAACAGACATACTGTGTTTTTCTCGATTTCAAAAAAGCGTTTGACGCAGTGCCCCACTGCAGACTGCTAACGAAGATACGAGCATATGGAATAAGTTCACAGATTTGTGACTGGCTGAAGACTTCCTAAGTAATATAACGCAGTACGTGGTTCTCGACGGCGAGTGTTCATCAGAGACGAGTGTATCGTCACGCATACACCAGGGGAGTGAATGATGCAGTCGCGTCGTTCAAATATCTAGGCGTAACATTGCAGAGTCATATGAAATGGAACGAAAATATAAAGACAGTTGTAAGGTGGATAGCCGACTTCGTTTTATTGGGAGAATTTTGGGAAGATGTACTTCATCTGTAAAGCTGACCGCGCATAAAACAATTGTACGACCACTTTTTGAGTATTTCTGAAGTGTTTGGGACCCGCAGCAGATCAGTTTAAAGGAAGACATAGAAGTAGTTCAGAGACGAGCAGCTAGGTTTATTACTGGTAGGTACGACCAATGCGCGAGTGTCACGGAAATGCTCCGGACCTCAATTGGGGATAGTTGGAAGAAAGACGACGATATTTCGTGAACGTTTCTTGAGGAACTTTAGAGGGTCGGAAGTTGAAGCTGATTGTAGTACGTTCTTCGTGCCGCCTACTTCTATTTCGCGTAATGATCACAAAGACAAGAGAAATTATGGCTCGTACGGAAGCATATACGCATCCTATTTTTCCTCGTTCCTTTTGGGAATGGACTAGGAAAGGAAATGCCTAGTAATAGTACAGTGTACCCTCCGCCACGCACGTTACGGTGCATTGCGGTGTATGTATGTAGATGTAGACGTGTGTAAGCACTGACCACACGTTCAGTCACATCCCAGATGTATTCGATCTTATTCATATCTGACGTGTTGGTATAGGGATGGGGGTAGGGACAGAACGTCAATTTGAACTCGCCACTATGTGCCTGTAACCACTCCGTCACTCTGCAGACTTTGTGAGATACTACATTACAGAATTGAAAAATGCCATTGCCCTAGGAAAACGTTAACATCAGGAAGAAGCATGATGTACAAATAGTGTATGATACATACTGGTTATATGGTTCCTTGTACAAACTCCACGGGATACATTGATGTGCAAGTAATGTTTTCCAGAACATAACAGACCCTCCGCCAGCTTGTTTCTATTCCACAATACAGGCGTTCCCCTGGAAAACAATGGATCCGCACCCTCCCATTCCCATGATGAAGATACCGGCAGTCATCATATTATGCAATGCTCTGCCACTCCGCAACCGTCCAATAACGATTAAAACTTGCACATTTCAGTCATGTGACCAATGTCGTTTGCATGTTCACACTTGTACTCTGCCCAGCATTTAACCCTGATGTTGGTTCTGCCACAGCGGCCCACCTTACTTTACCGATCTATCCAGCCTACGACATCCGACATCTGTTATGAAGGGTGGCCACTCACGCGCTCGATGTCTGGATATGGTATCACTAGAGATTCGCCAGTTGTTGAACACACTAACCACAGCACTCCTCGGACACCTGAGTAGCTGCCCAGTTTCCGAGATGCACATACCGACTCTCTGAGCGATCACTATCTGCTCTCGGTAAGACTGAAGCGTCACTGCCCTTCTCCATTTTATACACAGACAGCACTCTCTCCAGTATGCATTTGTTTTAGTAGTAGCCATTCCTCATGAGGAGAGGTTTATACGTATTGCAGGTAGGCAATCATAATGTTTGGGCGACTGACATAACTTCTTAGTTTTCTTATGATGCATTCGTAGTCTATGTGAAATGTTGAATAATTTGATATGTAACAAACGACGCTACTTGAACATAATCAATATGTGCTGACAAAAGTAGCCTTTAATCGCCATATACAACTTACACATAGATATGTAAAGATCTGTTAATGAAATATGGCTCCATTTAGTCTTAGGGACGAACCGTACTTGTCTGCTTTCGTGTCCAGTAACTACATTAGCTGCGAACGGTATTTGATTATTGTGAATCTGCAATCAAACACTATACACAGGCTGTCATTTACGAGCAATAATGTAACATAAAATAAAAGATTAATTAATAAAAATATTTTTCCTAATGTTTGAAAATGATGAAAGCCGTGAGAGAGAGTTCAATAATATTTATCCATGTACTGATCCATGTACTGATCTATTCCAAGTGCTCCTATACAAACGTAATAAATGATACATAAATCTTTTGAAGTTACCAGATGTGTTATCTATGTTAAGGCTATTGTATCAAAATCCTCAACTAAGTATTCCTTGATGGCGCTCAGATACTAAATCCATTTCATGATCACTCACCATGGAATAATCGTCAGCTCCAAAATAGTCCAAATCTTAGTCCAACTACAATGGGCGTGTTTGTGTCAGAAGCGCGCAATGATATTAAAATACAAATAAAATAATTTTAGCTCTAAATATAGTCACTTTACTTTAAACAATTGTGAAGACTGCTTAATGTTCACTGATCCAACTCGACGGCGAGGCGAAGAGTACAAGATGGTCCTTCACTTAAAATACCCCAAAAGCTGGCGGTGGAGCATTGTGAATCCCTGAACCACTGACACCAAATTCAGCGAAACCAGTCCTCTTCACACCTTTTCCTGACTTGCACCACCACCTGGGTGGCCAATCAATCATGGCAGCTGTGGGTCAGCTCGCTGAACAGTTTACAGAGTGCAGAGAAAGCGACATACAAAATTCTACCGAACAGGAATATTTTCTCTATCACTTGAAATTACCAAAAAGAAAGAAATATGCCTTTAATGCTAATAATTCACGAAATCGTGCCTCTCATGATAACGTCAAGGTGTCCTGTCTGGCGTTAATAATTCACATGAAATCGTCTTATAATCTAGTTACTTGTTTCTTGACGAATAACCTATCAACACTCGTAAAATGTCGTGTAAGATCACATCATTCAGCTTCAATTTTACAGGGTGGGTCACTAATTATTGCCAGCAAGAATAACTCCGAAAGTATGATGAGAGCTCAAACGAATGCGGGTCGAAAGTTCGAGGGGACAATGGGGGCCAGCATACCGAGAAAATAGTATTCGTCGAATACGACGTATCCAGCTAACGTGCCGTTGACGTGTAAACACCATTCGATGGTTGCGCAATACTACACCAATAGGAACCGTAAGAACAGTATCGTCGAAGCAAGCGAATGTGAATGGTGTATTTCTTCAAAGAGCAACAATGCCGACGACATTCGGTGAGTGCTAGAGGCGTATACACTGAAAGATGTCGTCAACGTATTCACCGTACACGTTGTACATTTAGATATGTGTATGATAAATTGAGAAAAACTGGATCTTTAACGTATGTTAACATATCTGGCAAAGGAATGTTACTAACGATAAAACGGAAAATGGTACTCTTACCACTGTGTTTCGAGATTCTTGTCTTCGTTCGCGTCATTTTGCAAGGAAGTCCGCCATGAGACACAGTAGTGCTGTTCGTGTTCTGCATCGCCATAAACATTATCCTTACGATATTAGTCTCAACCAAGAATTAACAGGTACAGACAGCACGCGCCGCATGGAATTCTGCCGATGGACTCAATGTCAGATTCAGAGGGATGACACAGTTTTCAGTTTGATTTTATTTACTGACGAGGCTATATTCCCGAAATGGAAATGTTAATTTGCATATCATGCATTATTGGACAATTGAAAATCCATGTAGCCTACGGCAACGTGGTAGGTAAATGGATGGTGCAGGATTCTGGAGAACAAATTATGGGCCCCTATTTCATCTAAGGAAATCTTAATGGTAGGATGTACATCACACGACTTCAAGAAACATTAGCTCCGTTATTGGAAGAAATACTTGTAGAATGTGATATCGATACTATGGGTGTCCGGCACATTGTTTGCTGATGGCTAGAAATGAGTTGCAGAGATGTGTCCCAAATCGTTTGATTGAAAGCGGGGAAGATGTGTCGTGGCGGGCTCGTTCGACAAGGTGGCCATTTGTTGCGCAGATTCTAAAACTCACAAACGAAGCACTTCAAGTATCCTGGCTGGTCCTCCTTCTTCCTGTTGTTCCTATAGCACCTAGGATCTCGCCTGACGAACAGTCAAAGTACTTTACTCGACCACGTCAGTTTTCTGCCCAGACATTCTCTTACTGGCAGACCCATCCACTGAAAAAGTAGCATTCTTAACACGAATAATTGTTCGACTTAACGTTGACCAAACTAACTTAACATTTTGACAACATTAAATAGAAAAGTCATAAATGTGTAGTGACCTTGAATTACTTATCAGAAGTACAAATAATGTGTGGAATAAATAAATAATCAAGCCACCTTTTCTAACCTTGACCACTCATACTACACAAAGATTACATAAAGTTTCTGGCAAATAGGAATAGATAATAACTGCAGGACCAGAAGTGACGTCTGTTCTTTCGGACATGTCCGAAAGAAGGGACGCTTAATGTATATAACATACAAAATATTAATTAAAGAGTTGCATGGACATGAGGGCAAGAGATGCACATCCTTCTGCTTTCTGTTTAGTGACTGTTGCTTTGTAGGTTACGATGATGTGACAGCCGGCCACGGTGGCCGAAGGGACTGAGGATCTTCAGTCACGGTCTGCATGGCCACTACGGTCGGGGGTTCGAATCCCCCCTCGGGCATGGATATTTGTGCCTTCCTAGTTCATAAGTAGTTCATAAATAGTTTGTAAGTTTGTTAAGTCCCATAATCTGTACAAACATTTGAATTGTTGATGTGACTCAATTTCCACAAGAAATTGTTTAAACAATGTAATTAATTCTTAAATATATAGAGAAAAGTATGTTGCTTCCAAGATGATACACTGAGATAATATGCAGTCATCTGCGACATAGTTTGTTGAAACCACATGATACAATGGAAAGTTGGTAATATCAATTCCGATAAATTCAGATACTGTGAACATTAATTATGAACAATTGCGTAGCAGACGTTGCATAAACGTCCTCAGGTATGTTGTTTTTCTTCTCATGCAGATATTGTAGAAGCAGTTTGAAATCGGCAGTAGCCGGAAGTATGAGCACGTATCTT
The DNA here is from genome assembly GCA_026315105.1 of Locusta migratoria. Classification (NCBI taxonomy): domain Eukaryota; kingdom Metazoa; phylum Arthropoda; class Insecta; order Orthoptera; family Acrididae; genus Locusta; species Locusta migratoria. The sequence continues at coordinate 92,445,344 of CM048748.1, forward strand.
AGAGCCTCTATCAAAAAAAAAAAAAAAAAAAAAAAAAAAAAGATCAAATCTTTGTTAAGCTTATGGGACGTAACTACGGGGTCATCAGTCCCAAAACTTACAAACTACTTATGAACTACTTACGAACTAGGACGACACAAATATCCATGCCAGAGGGGGGATTCGAACCCCCGACCGTAGTGGCCGTGCTGAGCGTGTCTGGAGCGCCTCAGTCACCTCGGCCACCGCGGCCGGCGGCCTCTATCAGGAAGGCCTCCCTGGTAAGATCGTACATTAGCCTCGATCTTGAGTTCGGTGGGACTTTTAAAACTCTCTTTAGGTATTTCGCCTTTACTAGATACCTGAAGAGTCTTAGGAGTCTCACAGAACTCAAGATCGACATCGATTTCTTCTTTAATAATATGTATAAATTAGGCGTGTTCATAGTCCAACTGGCCAGAAATTTATGGTAGAAACCTAAAAAGCCGGGATATGACTTCGTTTCCCTGTGGTCCGTCTTATGCGTCCTGAGATTATATTTAGTTTCTCAAATCATGGCAATATGTTTTCAGACGACAGTCTATTACCTGAAAACTATAGAATGAAACTGTCACTCTGCAGCAATGTTTGGGCTGATATGAAACACCCTGGCAGATTAAAATTTTGTGCCGGAAGCTGGACTCGAACCTGAGACCTTTTCCTTTCGCGGACAAGCGCTCTACCGACTCAGCTATCCCGACACGACTCATGGTCCGTCCTCACAACTTTACTTCTGCCAGGTTCTCGCCTCCTACTTTCCAAACTTCACAGACGTTCTTCTGCGAATCTTGCACACAATTTTAATCTGCCAAAACGTTTCATATCTGAAAACTGTAGACGAGAGTTTAAGAGTTCCTTAAAGTACTCGCCGTCGAATGGTGTACACTGATTGCTTGGACAGTGACTACCAAGCGGTCACTTTCCTGTTGATAACGTCGTTACTGACAAAACTCGTTTCTATCATCCTAATTTCCTACTTTCGTAATGGATAAATTGTTCAATTTAATCATTACATTTTCCTTATTACTTTTTAGTTCACAAGTATTTAAATTTGTACAATTTTTAAGCACTATTAAATCAAGAATAAATGAAATTAGCTGAGTGTTTTGTATAATTATGTGCTGTAGAAACAAGTGCTTTCTCACCATTAGTAGCTAATTTGATGATTCTTAATAGTAGCAAATCTATCTATATTGAGAAAAATCAACTGCAGCACGTATGTAAGTGCGTGACTGGGAACGCCGGCTGCGGTGGCCGAAGGGACTGAAGCCCTCCAGTCACGGTCTGCACGGCCACTACGGTGGGGGATTCGAATCCCGCCTCGGGCATGGATATTTGTGCCGTCATTAGGAATATAGCTAGTTCATAAGTAGTTTGTAAGTTTAGGGACTGATGACCCCGTAGTTAAGTCCCATAAGCTATACAAACATTTGAAAACTTTGACTGGGAACGGCTTCATTGATTTTTTTTTCTTTTTAATGTTGGGAATAGTTGTTATAAATAAAAAAAACGACTGAAATTGTGTATTTCAGTGTGTTTTTGAATTATTTCAACACCACAACTCACGATTCGGATGATGGAGAGGGACAATTTTTTTTTTCTTTTTTAGTTTGATCTTCATGGGCCTGCAAAAGTTTTCAGAAAAAATATAAGGGTATCTACGAAGAAAATTGGAACAAAGTGCAGAAATCGAGATTTATGTATACACTCTCAATCATAAATGACGATACGGGCGACATACTTGGTTTAACAAATCACCATCATATTTCGCATATTTATGTACCTTTTTTCTTATGGTCTCCAACTCACTGTATGGTGCATGGGGTGGGAGGGGGGATGTATCTGGCAATAGTTTTATCACTTCAGAATGGCTCGAGCGATTTGGCTGATATTGTTGTTGTGATCGTAATTGCCAGGACAATGTGTGTATGAAAGAACAGTTTTAGAAAAACCACCAGAAATGTTCGAAATTATTAGTGATATTTTTAATGAAAATTTTAATAAATACGTGACTCTCACTCTGACAGTTCAACTCCCACGTATTTTCATTAAAAGAAGTAAATTTGAGATTGGCAGTTCATATGTCGCATTTTTCATAACAATAACAAAAATCCACCTTGAATAATCTGGAAGCAGCAGCTCAGTGTGTTATTCGTGGTGATCATATCTCTGAAGCTTTTGAAAATGTCGACTGGAATACACTATTCCAAATTCTGAGGGTATCAGGGGTAAAATATAGGGAGCGAAGAGTTATATTCAGCCTATACAAAAACCAGACAGCGGTTATCAGACTCGAAGGGCAAGAGAGGGACGCAGAGGTTGGGAAGGGAGTAAGACAGTGTTGTAGCCTTTCCCCCATGTTGTTCAATCTGTACATTGAGCAGGCAGTGAAGGAATGGAAGGAGAAATTTGGAGAGGGCAGCAGGGAGAAGATTGCGGTTTGCCGATGAAATAGTAATCCTGTTAAAGACCGGAAAGGATCTGGAATGTCCAGTGTCTTGAAAGGAAGATATAAGATGAACATTAACAAGAGTAAAACGAAGGTAATGGAATGCAATTTCAAAAAATCAGGCGATGCTGAAGGAATTAGGTTAGGTAATGAGACAATAAAAGTAGTAGAGGAATTTTGTTGTTAGGTAGCAAGATAACTTCTGATAGCCGAAGTAAAGAAGATATAAAATGCAGAATGGCTATGGGAAGAAAAGCGTTTGTAAAGAAGCGAAACTTGTTAACATCCGATATTAATTTAAATCTTTGAAAGTCCTTTCTGGAATAATTTGTCTGGAGTGTAGCTTCGTATGGGAGTGAAATGTGGACGAGAAGGAGTTCAGATAAAAAGATCATAGAAGCTTCTGAAATGTGGTGCTACAGACGAATGATAAAAATTAGATGGGTAGATCACGTAACTAATGAGGAGGTGCTTAACCGAATCGGAGAGAAAAGGAGTTTCTGGCATATCCTGACTAAGAGAAGGGATAGATTGGTTGGACACATTCTGAGACATCAAGGAATTGTCAACTTAGCGTTATAAGGAAGTGTGTGGGGTAAAAATTATAGAGGTAGATCGAGGGACGAATATAGTAAGCAGACTCAAAAGGATGTAGATTGCCGAACGTATTCTCAGATGAAGAGACTTGTACAGGACAGAGTAGCGTTGAGAACAGCATCAAACCAGTCTACGGACTGAAGACCACAACAACAACAACAACATGTCTTTGATGTTGCAACGACTGAAATGAAGTCATTTCGCAGTAGTTTGGTGTGTAGCAAAATTCATTTGATTTACTATTGTGGGTTATTTATTTATTTATTTTAGCAAACCTATGAGGCGTTGAAACGTCGGTTCGCGTACACAACAAAAATTCCGCAATTGAATTTTGATATTTATTGTAGAAGAAAACCATAATTAAAAGTGACGTCTGTGCGTTAACCGTGTTATCGTTGATCATATCTTTGGAGCGTTCCAAAGACAGAATTGGTGTCATTTCATGATATTCTTGTGTATTGCAAATCAATTGATTGAATTATTATCTGAAAAGAGTCAAATCCCGTCCAAGTGAGCGTGCACTCTGTAAATAAATCGTTAAAACTTGCATCAGTTGCTACATGTATAGTACGAGACATCATACAATCCATGGCGGAGGATTCTCTGCGTACCACTGTCAAATGTCTCTTTTCCTGTTCCACTGATCAGAAATCGCTGATAATAGATAATTTAATGGGCTCATAAGTCTCTATCTTTATGGTAATTTTGGGAGAAAGAAATTTAGTGTTTGAGTCTTCTAGACGTGTATGCTTTCGGAAAATTAAACGTAGGCTCATACCACACACATTAAAAAAAGTGTTGCATCACCTTATTTGCAGGGTGACTGAATTTGAATGGATTTGTTGCATCAAGAACACAGCTCCATAGATTGTCCGTACTGTACGTACACGAATGTGTATGCCACCACCGCATAAGCAGTGACAGTGCCACGAAGAAGGTAAAACAGCTATTCAGTTCCAGTGATTACACCAGGGAGAAAGTGCACTGGTTGTGGTCGCTGTAGTTCTGCAGTGGCTAGAAGGCAATTCCGAAGTTTGATGGTCACCGCATTGTTACTTTGTGCCAGAAGGGACTTTCATCAAGTGAAGTTTCTAGACGTCTTAGAGTGAACCAATGTAATGTTGTTCTGACGCGGAGGAAGTAGTGATGCAGAAACTGGCTGGCCAAAGACTAATACAGCAGCTAATGACCGCTATCTAAGGATTTCAGGTTGGAGGAATCCCGAGATGAGAGCCACCCTACCGACTAATGCTTTTCGTGCAGCCACCGGACGTCGTGTGTAGACTAAACCGGTGCGTAATAGGTTCAATGATATGCAACGTCACGTCCGACGTCCACAGCGGGCTCCAGCTTTGATATCTAGACACCATGCAGCGCGATGCAGATTGGCTCAACGACACGCTGAATGTTCAGAATTGACATCGCAGACAACTATCGGAGACTGAAGGCAACCGTGTCAGACTAACGTGTTAGACACTGTCAAGCGAGTGCAGCTGGGTGGAGGTTCCCTGATACTTAAGGGTGGCATTATACGGGGACACCGTACGCAAGTGCTGATCGTAGAAGGCAGTCAAACGGTTGTACGTAACAGGGATGACGTCCTCGGAAGTTTAGTGCAACCACATGGGCAAACATTTCGGTGAGGGATTCGCGAGAATGAGTACGGGAATTGTAGTCCATTAAATTCTCGGGCTCATCGTGCCCATCTTGTGAATTGTTTCCTCCATGATAACTACACTGCAAGAGTCGAATATCCAGACAGGAACCCTGTTGAGCATGCTTGTAATACATTGATAACGACTGTTTTCGCACGAGACGACAAACCAACCAGTTTGAGAGATCTGAGTTGAATCGCCGTTGAAGAGTGGGACAGTCTGCAGCAATAGTCCCTGCATGATCTAGCGGACAGTATGCCTCGAAAAAACACAGACAAGTATTAGTGCAAGAGACGCATTAGCAGATATTAGGGGTACAGGTTATCGTGGATCGCGGGAGATTAATAAATTATCATTCATAGGTCGCATTTCATTGCGGGAAACTCAATCACTTTTTCTAACATCTTAGTCTGACATATCGTGAGAGTTTTTATGTTGCCTAACGATCTATCCCAAAGAGTTTACTCATTGAGTCACCATTAAGTTGACCGTAATCGAACGTAATCTTATAAAGCCCCAACACATACACACACACACACACACACACACACACACACACACACACACACACACACACACACACACACACACACGAACATATACAATTCATTTATATTCTTCTCAGTAACATTTACAGGTCCTTGTACAAAGCATTAATTCCCACCATGGAACCTAATAATTGTCTTTCGTCCACTTCCTACAATAATCTGCAGATAAATGTAAATTGCAATCAGCACACTTTGATAATGTTTCCCCTCATGTACAGACACACATAATAAGTTCGTGAAAGATAACCTTTTTAAGACGTCGTTATACCGGCCGCAGTGGCCGAGCGGTCTGAAGCGCGCCAGTCACGTTCTGCATGGCATTGATATTTGTGCCGTCTTTAGTATTAGCTAGTTCATAAGTAGTTTGTAAGTTTAGGGACTGATGACACCGTAGTTAAGTCCCATGAAGCTCTACAAACATTTGAACATTTGAATACGTCGCTTTATTCCTACCACTAAATTACATGATCGTACGTCTTACTCGAAAAAATAACAGACAAACTGAAGTGTTTAAAATAATGTAAATTAATTGTTTTCCTTTCCTGAACGATGAAGCGTTGGAATAATCAAGGTACAGCACTTCTCGAAGCCTCGTAGCCTCCGGCACGGAATGAACAGCGGCAAGCGATTCAGCTGAGGTTTCGGCTGCGAAGACGCTGCTGCCACGAATTGCAGCACCTAGATCGTACGTGAAATTAATAAAACCAAACAGCACAACAATTTAATTATATCATAGTAAGATATTTACACACGACTCTAATATCTTCGTTAAAGGTATCCTACGAAACAAAGTTGATATAAAAGCTCTTTATTCCTTTGTTCCACTGCAAGGTGCAATCTATATAATTAAAAATTAATCCCCATATGTGTTGCTACACTACAAATTGTAGTCGCTGGAAACTTTACAGATAGTATACACACATACAGTTGAATGTACTTTAGAACTGTATTATAGTGCGTCACTTAGTTCATGAGATATAAGGACAATAACAGTAACGTCCATTAGTACTTTTGGTCAGCCTGTGGGTGGGGGCTTTCTAGAACAATTTTCACTGTGACTTGCATTTTCTATTAAGATTGATAAACCACAGGGCAATCTATTGAATACTGTGTAGTGAATTTCACAAGCCCATGTTTCTCATACGAACAACTTTATGTCACTTGCTCAGAGGCGGCCTCAACAAAGAAATTATTCATATTAGATCCTGGAGAAGTAATAAGAAATATTGTTTATAGTAAATTTGTGAATTAAATAAATGTTACATATCATTTGTATTTTGATTACTATCTTTCTTTGTTTGCATAGTGTGCTCGAAATTTTGTATATTATGCAAGACAGCCTTTTCTTATATATAGGAACAGCCTTTCCTTATATGCAGGGTGTTTCACTGTGTTTGCCTCTGTAACTTATAAAATAATAGATGACGGGACATTTTAATGCGGAAGGTCAACACAAGAAATGTCACACTTTCTGCGGAGCTATGAACATAGTTTATTGTATCATTTTCCAAAGAGCTACACCACAAATATATACTTTTTAAATGGAACAATAGTTTTTTCTATCGTGTATTGGGTTCATTGAAACCAGCTGCGTCCAATTCAATTTAGACTACATTCCTATCACTGTTAGTTTGTGAGCTACAACCCTTCAAAGTTCCGGGGGCGGAAGCTGCTATAGCGTAGCTGACTGGTCTAGTGGCTATCCCCAGGGGGCACGGCCCACTGTCTCATGACCACCAGCCAGTCAGCTACGCTGTCGTAGCCTCCGACCCCTAAACTTTGAAGGGTTGTAGCTCCCAAACTGTGACAGGAATGTAGTTTAAATTGATTTGGACGCCGCTGGTTTCAACGAATCCAATGCACGATAGAAAAAAATATTGTTCCATTTAAAAAAATTATATATTTGTGCTGTAACTCTTTGGAAAATGATACAATAAACTATGTTCATAGCTCCTCAGAAAGTGTAACATTTCTTGTGTTGACCTACCGCATTAAAATTTCCTGTCACCTATTATTTTATAAGTTACAGAGGCAAACACACTTAGTGAAACACTCTGTATACTCTGATAAATATAACTTTTTTTTTTTAGAAAAAAGGAGATGGACAGAGGGAGAAGCGATAGGATGAGTACTAACTCAAGGCTAGAATTAATAAATAAATACCCGGGCAACGACGGGTTTTCAGGTAGTGTGGAATAAAAATACAGTACGACTACATTATTTTCTTAAACTTGTCAATTTCTGTTTTCAGGAACAGTAAAGAGAAGTGGATGTTTTTCTATAACTATTTCATTTTTATGTAGACGATCGTGATCCCCTAGAACTGTAGTGATGCAAAACTTATTTTTCGCATTTACAAAGACATCCATTTCACGGTGTGTGACGGAGGGTATTTTGCGTACCATTGTAAGTTCTTTCTATGCCAGTCGCGTATGGTTCGCGGGTAAACAGAGAGACGGTATGCATCCGTGAAGGTCCAAATCTTTCCAATGTGTGTATGACGCAGAACGCCTCTTTTGCAATGTTTCTCACTAATGTTGACTGAGAATTTCCGGGGGCACCTACGAATTTACCCTGTAACGAGACGCGCTGCTCATTCACTGTTATCAATTCTACATGAAGTGGTTCCTTTCAAAAGGTAAGGACGACTTTCTTTTCCCATCCGTGATAAAAATAAAAAATAAAAAAAATAAAAAATAAAAAAAACTATGCATATCCTATTGTGTGATTCATCTCTAATTACCACGACGTTGCCGGAAAATTAAATCCTGAACTTTCTTTCTTCCTTGTCAAAGGATATTCTCGATCTCCGAAAACATAACAATATGCCACCATAAAATAATTTCAGAGATGCTACAATAAACTGATGCCAGAGACCTATATTTTCTTTTTGAAAAGAAAAACAAGTTACGTTCAGTGTTTTCGACAGTTAGCAAAACTTCAATATTCCCTCTTGTAAAGAGTACAGTGCTTGAAATATTCCATAATGCCTGCCAGCTTCTGGAATATCTCTTTTCACGGGGTTTTTATTGCTTCAAATATTTGGAAGGAGATATGTGCAAACCCGCAAATGCTGTTGATGACGTCTTCTTTTTAGGGAAATTACCTCCATGGCACCTCATGCGCATCCGCGAATGTCTCTCATTGAGGAGCTCAGTTCCGCTGCTTCCCCCGAACAGGTTCACTTACCGTCCAGATTTACGAGGCAGCATCATTAACACGCAGTTAGACTGCTGTTCTGGAAAACTGCCCGCAAAAAGCCGCCGCTAGACAGCCCGTATCTCTCGCTTCGCCGCGTAACCGGCGTCTGCCTCTTGACCGAGCCGTGACTGCGGGACGCCTCCGCTTTCTGCAGTTAAGGCCGCCTCGCTGCAGAGAAGGGGGTAATCAGAACTAGAGCGGCCATCACTAGTTGCGTAACGGCTCCCCTGACATTTCACTAGGGCCCATACCGTTTACCTCATGTGGTGGCTCTCTAATGGAGAACGTCCCACGACTTGTTGCTCATCGTGCTTCTAACACACACAAGCACAAACACACACACACACACACAAACACACACGCACACACGTACAAGTACAGGCACACAGATGCGGCACAGCTAGCCGCTATGTCGCTCATTAGGTTCTCGTTCGTCGGAAGTTAAGGGAGGAAAAATAAGAATCGCACCGTTATGTTGTACAGCCCACATTAAGTTTCCATTTATCTTTAAGATTTTTACAAGTATCTAGGACAAAATAAGAAAAAGATATAGAGAAAAGAAAATTATATATACGGTTTGACAGGACAAGTTTTTATGAAATAAATGTTTTGGAAAATCTACCGGAAAATTCGAAAATTTGAGAAAAACTGAAAGTGCGTTTTTCGATGTGTTTTTGATTGAACTCAGGACTATAACTGACTATTTGCACGACGGAGAGGGGTCATTTTTTTTGTTTTGTTCGTTATAGTCTTGGAAAAGTTTTCAGTACTAAAAATAGAGACAGTTAAAAACGAAAGTCGAAAAATTCAAACAAAGTTCGTTTTTCAGTGTGTTTCTAAATGTACTCAACACTGTAATTTGAGAACCGTTCATCCGATTGCGATGCAATTTCGATAATTTGACGTTCAACGAAAGATGATCGTTCTTATGAACTAAAAATTGGGAAAAAGACTGGAAAGTTGCCCAGATCACTCCAATATTCAAAAAAGGCAATATGAGTTATACCTAAAATTACAGGCCGATCTCAATGACGTCGATTAGCAGTAGGATTGTGGAACATGTACTTTGTTCGAACATTATGAACTACCTCGAAGAGAACGACTTATTAACCAATAGTCAACACGAAGTCAGAAAGTATCGCTCTTGCAAAATACAGGTTGCCCTTTATTCACATTAATTGATAAGTGTCATCGACAAGGGATCTCAAATAGATTCCATATTTCTTGTTTTCCGGAAGGCTTTTGACACTGTACCTCACAAGCGGCTTCCAATGAAATTGCGTGCTTATGGAATGTCGCTCTAATTGTGCGATTGTATTCGCAATTTTCTATCAGAGAGGACACCGTTTGTAGTAATTGACGGTAAGTCATCGAGTAATACAGAAATGATATCTGGCGTTCCCCAGGGAAGCGTTATAGGGCACCTCCTCTTCCTTGTGTTTATAAACGATTTAGGAGACAATCTGAATAGCTCCCTTAGACTGTTCGCGAATGAGGCTGTCGTTTATCGATTAGTGAAGTCAACAGAGGATCAAAAGCAACTGCAAAGCGGTTTTGACAAAATTTCTACATGGTACGAAAATTGGCTATTAACACTAAATAAAGAATAGTGTGAAGTAATACACATGGCCACTAGAAGAAATCCGCTGACTTCAATTACACGATAAATGAGTCAAACCTGAAGGTCGTAAATTCTACCGAATACCTAGGAGTTGCAGTTACGAATACCTTAGACTGGAGAGAAGACATAGAAAATATTGTGGGGAAGACGAACGAAAAGGTTATGCTTCATAGGCAGAACGCTTCGAAGATGCACCAGCTACACCAAAGAGACGGCCAACATCACGCTTGTGCGCCCTCTCCTGGAGTACTGTGGGACACTAACCAGGTGAGACTGACGGAAGACATTGAGACAGTTCAGATAAGGGCAGCTCGTTTTGTTTTATCACGCTACAGGGGGAAAAGCGTCACGGAAATGTTGCACGATTTGAGGTGAAAATCATTAAAAGAACGACTTTATTCGTTGCGGCGAGATCTATTTGCGAAATTTCAATCACCGACATTTACTTCTGAAGTGAAAATATTTTGCTAGCACCCACATACATAGGGAGATATGACCATCCAAATAAGAGAAATCAGATCGAAGACGGAACGATTTAGGTGTTCTTTCTTCCTGCGCGCTATTAGAAATGAACGGTAGAGAAAGATTTTGAAAGTGGTCAATGAACCCTCTGCCAGGCACTTGAATGTGATTTGCAGAGTATCTTTGTAGATGTAGATGAACAACATTCGTATTTATGTGACGCTTGCCACTATCATGGCGGCCGGCCGAAGGTTCAAATTATCCCGCAACAGCAGTGTCGTTAGGCAGTCTAGTTATCTTTACAAGATGTTTGGTGCATAGACAAAGTTTTGTCCACAGCAGTGGACCAGTCCGTTCTTTTGATTGAGAACGCAGGCGCCCCCGTCTGGGTAGTGTTTCTATACACTGCATGCCACTCGCACCGTCTTTTCGTTAGTCCCCTTCACTTTAATGAAAAGTTTTGTGGACGATATACACAATACATCGAAAGTGTAAAATGCTCCTATTTCTGGTGTCTGCGTAATTCCTCTAGCTGAACATTTGCTTTGCACGATGCTTCGACAATCAGTAGTGAAAGTTATCCTAATAAATGCCACTGTGGGTTTGGTGGCGGCGCTTTGAACTTTTCGTTGTGAACAGATATTATTGTATTGTGGTAAAGATACATTTACGCTCGAACTGCTATGTGAATTTCCAACTCGCAAATTGAACAACCCGTAAATAGCAACCCCATTTTCTGTGAAAATTGTACATTTTAATTCTTTGCACTGCTGTTACTGGATAGGTGATTTTTTTTTTTTCGAGTATAAATTCAGTAATCCCTAGTAACAGTATAGCTCCTTTTCCTGCAGGGTACTTAGTGTTTTGTGTTTGTCCTCATCATCATCGACAGGAAGTCATGGAGGTGGCGTCAACAGAAAGATTTGCAGTAATTGGCGAGGCTAACATCTACCGGGGATTCCACGACCACAGACGGGGTAAAACGATTTTTTTTTATTTTTTTTTTTGCACTGCTGGTCACTAATAATAATTTGAAAAAGTTACCCAAGTTACTTAATAAATTAAATTGTGTTTATCCTGTCTGTAGTATCGTTCCTTAGTTTACTAGATGCAGAATCCTCCACATTACAGGCGAATTTCGACAAATAATCGAGAGAGAAAAACAGTGGTGCTCAATTTATCAGCTGGAAGAACTAAAGAATTATCTTCCATCAATGACGAAAGGGCCTTACTTTCACAAGAAGCAATGTCACTCTGTTGTAGTAGGCTCTACAATGATACTGATGGGTTTTCTGTTTCCTTCAGCCAGATCTTCAGGAAAGTGAACCAGGCCTCTTCCACAGCACTAAGAACATCAGAAGTTGGCAAGCGTGGAGAGGAAATTAATGCCTTTCTTCAGAACTGACAAAGCTGCGTCGTCCAATTTCTTGTCGTTGAAATTAATAACAGTCCGGAGAGAAACAATCTGCGTAATTACAACAGTCTTGCAGTTAGGGATGAAAAGTGGGAGAGTTATAATATTTTAACATCACGCGTTAATGACGGTGACACAAATATGCCGTGCCTGAAACCTGTACTGCGTAGCGCTCCTTGTACGCTGATAATATCTGAAATAGAATGTTTCAGAAGAGCTCTTGAGTAACGTGTGAAAGGCTGTACTGCGAACGGGTTCCTTGTAATTTTTTTGTCTGCAAAATACTAATGATGGTGCAATGTAGATCTCTGGAATTACTGCGCTTGCCGGTAAACGAAAATAATATCTATTATATATCTCTTGCAGAGTCAGTCGTCTTTTTATTTTCTGTTGCCACTTAAAGTGAGAGCTAATTTGCTTTTTTAGGAGAAGGGAAGCGTAACATAAATACAGAGTGAGGTTGTAGCACATCTTTTTGTTTCAAAACTCTGCAGGTACTGGGAATGCTAAGCGTCCCAGAAATGTACGGGTGAGATTATCTATCATTAATGGTATATACTGTACATGTGGACTATCTTGAAATTAGACACCTTGACTCTAAGCTAACGTTTTCAAAGGGAAAGAGGTTCGCATTACAGGAGTTGTAACACTTGCACGGAGTGACATTTCCACGGAATACCCCAGGGTATTTGCCGGACTAAGCGACTTTTCACAGTTACAATACAGACGCACTAGGATGTCTAGCAGTACAATACAGCCATTATTGCGATATGGCTGGAGCTCACTCCACAGCAGTAAGCATCCATGCTGATTGCTTTGATCGAATAATTCCTCTCTTGCACCAACATCTTCATCTTCCAACGGCAGTTACATATCTTTCACAAATTGAGGCGTATGTTGGGTATCAGAATATTTTCTTGGGCAGGAATTCCTTTGCTGCCTATGCTAACTTACTTTTCATTCCCGTTCTGAGTTTGTCTTGCTACTTCCAAGGTAGAAGTTTCTATCCTGATCACTAATTTTTATATTAAGTTTCTCTCTGCTTTATTTCTGCTACTTCTCAACACTATTTGTATTTCGCGGTTTACTTTTTGTCCACATTCTGCATTTATCAAACCGTACATTCTATGGCCATATTTTGCAATAATTCTTCTTCAGTGTGGGCGATAACAATGTCATCAACTAACTGATCATTTATGTATTTACCAATCTGAATTTCAATCCAACTCTTCAATCTTCAATTTTTCCCTTCACAGCTACGTTAAAATGCAGCGTATTGTCTTACTCCTATTTTATTTTAACACTTCTTTGCTTCGCAGCCTTATAATTCACTCTTGTTACTTGTACAAGTTGTGTGTTACCGGTATTTTCCTACAGATTACTAGTATGTTTCTCAGAATGTTGTACATATTTCATTTTTTTGACATCTTCGGACGATTTTTCTAGGTCGACAAATCCTGTTAACATGTCTTGCTTTTGCTTTAATCTTAATTGAATCATCATCAACAACAGCGACAGAACTGACTTTCTTGTATTTTTACTTATCCTAAGGCAAAAGTTATACTCTATCAATTTCACAACTTCCCTTCCGATTCGTTGTCAGTAGCTTGGATACGTGACCTATGAAGATGTTTGTTTGATAGTTACCGTACTTAACTGACCTTGCTATCTTCAGATCTGAGTAGATGATATTTGTTGACATATTTTTATGGTACGTATTCAGTCTCACAGATTCCAAATACCACTTCCCAGAGACTTTCGAAATTCGATGAAACGCTATTCACTTCAACCTTGAATGATCTCACCACAACTATTTTAAATTGTTACTCAATACCCCATACCTTGCCGATAGACTCAAATTTCTTCTCTAATCTGAACAGATCTCTCTGTATTTGAGGCCTTACGCTTCCTCCAATGCGTTCAAAATTCGCTGTATCATTGCATTGTTAATTTTACCACCGTTTCTTTCAATTTCGTCGATAGTTGATTTGACTTTCCTGTATGCTGATTTAGTTTCTCTGATGATCATTCCCTTTTATATTACTTTCGCTCTCTTTTGCAGCCATCTACTTTGAGTTCCGTGAACATCCACTTAGTTCATTTCTTAGACATTCACTTTTCTTTACTCCTTTTATCGATTAAATTAAGTATTTATTTTGCTACATTTATTTTGCCTATGTTTGTCCGTCATATGTGATTGTAATTTTAAAAAATAAAAACTTTTCTCTAAACTGCTATCTCCTTTATTCCTTTACCGTAATATCCAGATCCTTACACACTTTAAAAGTATTTAATCATTCCTCCGTATTTCAGTTACGTATTCCCGCTGACACACATCATTCCATGCGATTATCTTAATATACAATATTCATCATTATTAAATTAAAAAAATGTTCAAATGTTTCTTAAGCTTAAGGGACTTAACTGCGGGGTCATCATTCCCTAAACTTACAAACTACTTATGAACTACCTTATGCTAAAGACGACACAAATATCCATGTCCGAGGGGGGATTCGATCAGCCGACCGCAGCGGCCGTGCAAACTGTAACTGGCGCGCCGCAGACCGCTCGGCAACTGCCGCCGGCTACTAAATTGTTATTTAAATTTATCTACTCCTAAGTACGACTTACGGGCTAATATTGGAATTGGGAATTACTGTCTGACAACATTATCAAACAGCTGGTATCTTCTAATTTGTCTGGTTCTCCTACAAGTACACATTATCATTTTGTTATTCTTACAGTAGTCGCTATCACTATCCACAACTTACTGAAGTATTGTTTCGGCATTTTGTTTCTTACTTCCAAGCTTATATATTCCTGCAACGCCGTTCCAGTCATCCATAATTTTAGATATGCATCTATTTTTATTTACGGTACTGTATTACACATTAATTATCGTTAAACCTGTTATGATATGGCCAAGATTGCTTATTCAATATTTACACATGCTTTAACCGATTTCGGCGGATTTTTCCGATGCGACCTGACAATAGCATATCTGGATATCGCGTGATGGTATCGATACGTCGAGTCGTTGGGGACATAAAATGCCAATTTCATCATTTGGTTATAATATTTTATATAATAGTCAAACCCGTAGTACGCCGTGCAGACAAAAGTAATGCATTTTCACAATATTGGGCAATTACATTTGCACAGATAGGTAAACACCACTGCATACTGTGTTTATATATTACGATTTTTAATGTTTGCTGACAGAAAAGATGCAGACGGATTTGTTGGTGTTCCTCTTTGTGTTTTCGAGTTCTGATGATTGCAGCAAGATCCGCCGAAACCGGTTAAACAAGTGGTACTTTGAATAAGGGAACTTGGTACTGTCATAGCATGTTTAAGTGCACAAAAGATCGAGCTCAGCAATACGTAAATTGTTCAATTAATTATTCTCATAAACTTTCTCTATATTTTCATTTTGTGCTCGCCACGTAGGCTGTATGTCTGCACTGGCATTGTCGTTTTGGTTTCTGACCAGAAATCTTTATCTTGTTCCCTGTTCACTTCAATGACTCTGATATATCTAGAATAGCTGAAAACCCGGCTTTGCCCGGGAATTTATTTATTTATTCCAGCCTTGAATTAGTACATCTCCCATCCCTTCTCTCTCTCTGTTAACCATTTTTCCCTTTTTTTCTAAAAGGATGTTATTATATTTGTGGGAGAATAGTTTAGGAAATACGGCTTTCTTGCATAATGTACAAAATTATAAGGGCAGTATCGAAACAAAGATAGATAGTAAACAAAATACAAATGACATATAAAACTGGTACAATCTCATATTTATTGAGTTATATGTTGAAAAATTTTGTAATTTTGTAGGTATATATTCATTTGTATAAGTGCTGCATGTCGGCAAAATCTATAACGCAGACAGTTAGTAGTAAAGAAGTAATATATTAAACCCTGGTGGTGAAGAGGCGGTTTTCCCCGGACGTTACTGTTTATGTGCTCATATCTCATGAACGACGTGTCGTATTGTGATAGAATTTTGATTGTACATGCAGATATATGTGTGGACGCTGTCTGTAAAATTTACTGCGGCTATAATTTGTGCTGTAAAAATTATAAATTGTAACGTCATTCGGAATGCGGTAGTTTTAGTCCATGAACAGTGGAAAAGTAGTAAGCGAAAAACTTTTTTTCTTTTATCACCTTAATGGGATTGTCAGCGAGAAAAAATATGATAAAGGTTTTTAATTATATTTAATGTGTGTTGGAAGTTGCTAAGTACTTTCATTCTCATACAGTGTATGTATCGTATTATGTGGCAGTATTTTTGCGATTCCTATTGTTGATGACGTCATATCTCCTGAACCCTGTGTCGTATGTGATTCTTAAACCTGAAGCAACTGTTACCTCACGGTAACATATATGTGTATCAAATTTGGTTTAGGAGCAGTGTCGCGTGTTGTAGTAGTTTTTATAGCATGTCATTGTTTATGACGTCATAGCTCGTAAACTATGCATCGTACTATGATAAAATTTCCCATGTACGTTTAGTAGTATGCGTGTATATAGTCTGTAACATTTATCGCGAATACAATTAATAGTGTACGAGTGATAAATTGTAACGTCATGCCAAATGCCGTAATTTTACTGCATGAGCGCGGTGAAAGTAGTAAGCGACAAACTTTTTTCCTTTCATCATTTTGCTGGGATTGTCAGCGAGAAAAAGTTTCCTAAAGTTTTGAAATTATGTTTAAAGTTTGTTGCAAGTCGCTTTTCAAATAATGGATTGATGAATTCACACTATCACATGCCGCAAGACGCGGAAGTTTTCATTGTTTGTGACGTAATATCCCCTGAACTATCGCCCCTATCACAAAATCCTTTCTTCGCTGACGTCTTTTACCTATAAACTACATTCCTGCTAAGTTTCAGCTTCATAGGTGAAGTACCTTTCGAGATTTCGTGTTCAGTGAGTGAGTGAGTGAATGAGTGTCCTTTCGCGTCTATATAGAGATTCATTCTTTCCATTTTCCTACTCTGATTTCCTAGCTTTTCTGCTACCTTCAACATGTTAATATACCATGCTCTGACGCTTGATGTGTTACCCCTTCCTGTTTATGCCATTTTTTCTGACGGTTACCTTCGCTTTTTCAGTCACATCTGGGAGATCCGCATGGGTAATATGGATTCATTTGCCAGTTCTGTGACCTCATAATTCAACTACTGGCTTCATGACCAGCTGATCCACATTATGTCTTTAATTCAGTCCTCTCCATTTCCTTGTGCATGCGTATGATATTACTGAATGATTACTCCTGCGCCCCTTAGCAGCTATTTCCCACTCCAACTATACAAGGTTGTCGAGAACTTCTGTTCGTTTCTCTGTCCTGTTTAACAAGGTCATTGGCAGAACGACAGATACTTATTCCAGAAGTCTTCTGGCACCTTTTCTTATGACTTTTATTCATAATTTGAACGGTGGACAGATTAGAGATCACAATCTACGACATTTTCCTGTCTATTCGAAGACAATTCCGCTTGATTAGTTGCAAGTAACATTACTCTCCAGCAAACCTCTTTGCAGTGATTGTTAACAGAAAATTGTGGGCGAGAGCCTCCTTTGCTGGAGATTCATGTAGTTGTGAAAGGAAATGCAAAATTTACTGTAAAACCTTACATTATCAGTCCAAAGGAATACGTAAAGATAGGTGCCTTCAACAAGCAGACGGCAGATGGCATGTGATGACATGTATTGAGGCTCACCAGCAGCTTGCAACCTGTGCATTGCATTTGGTGACTGCTTGTAAGGCAGGATGGTGGGACATTGGCCAATTGATATCAATTGGCTAGAAATTATTACTTTAATTTTATTAACCTTT
Source organism: Locusta migratoria (assembly GCA_026315105.1). Classification (NCBI taxonomy): domain Eukaryota; kingdom Metazoa; phylum Arthropoda; class Insecta; order Orthoptera; family Acrididae; genus Locusta; species Locusta migratoria. Next base: position 92,463,155 of record CM048748.1, read on the forward strand.
TTTATTATTTTTTTATTTTTTTACATTCTCTTGAGACATTAGTAGCATGATTGGGTTGATGCTGCCTGCCACGAATTCCTATCCTGTGCCAATCTCTCCATTTCATAGTAGCACTGGCACCTTTTGTCTTCAAGCATTTGTTAGATGTGTTTATGTCTTCCTCTAAGGTTTTGGGCGTCTACATCTGCCTCTATTACTATAGCGTTTATTAACTTATGCCTCAACGCATGCTCTATCATCCTTTACTATCCTTTCAGTTTTTTTTTTTTTTTTTTTTTTTTTTTTATTGTCCTTTATTCGATGATACTATGGAAAACCTCCTCATTTGCTATCTTAGCTGCCCCCTAATTCTGAACAGTCGTCTATAGCACCACAACTGAAAGTATTCTCGACTGCTTTCTCACTGTTCATGTCTGGCTTCCATACCAAGCTTTGCTCCTCATGTACATTCTCAGAAATATCTCCTTATCTGAATGCCGATGACGCAAGTAGAGCCGGCCGCGGTGGCCGAGGGGACTGAGGCGCTCCAGTCACGGTCTGCACGGCCACTACGGTCGGGGGTTCGAATTCCCCCTCGGGCATGGATATTTGTGCCGTCCTTAATATTAGTTAGTTCATAAGTAGTTTGTAAGTTTAGGGACTGATGACCCCGTAGTTAAGTCCCATAAGCTATACAAACAACACAAGTAGACGCCTCTAGTCCATGAATAGCGTTCTTGCATGTGCTAGTCTACTTTGTTCATCTTTGCTTCTGAGGTAGTAGAATCTAATTTCATCTGCATTATAAACACCAATTTTGATGTTTGTTCCTACTTTCATTCCTTACTTCTTACTATTTTTTATTTAAATAAATAAAACGATTTTTGGCGGCATTTTTCCTTAATTCATATTCTTTTCATTTACTTTATTAAACTTATCCTATAAACATTTTCTACTTTCACTGAGGATAACAATTTCGTCAGCGGATCTTTTCACTGACAGCCTTTTCTCGTGTATTTTGATATCCTCTCGAGCCTTTCTTTTGTTTCCGCCATTGCTTTTTCGATATGTATATTGAACAGTGGCGGTAAAAAAACTTCATCCATATCGTACAACCATTTTGATCCGGAAAATTTATTTTTGGCTCTTCAATTTTGTTATTATTATTATTATTCGTTTTTATCCACATTATATGTGCCTTGTTGCAAGTCAACAAATCCTAATATTTCTTTGGTCTTGCTTCCATTATCAGGAACAATGCCAGGACTGCTTCTCTAGTGTCATTACCTATTTCAATCAGACTGATCCTCGTGTATATTAATTATGTATCTCAGGCTGAACGTTTTGAATAATTCTGGTTTCTATTATTATTATCAGTTATGTACCTGAAGATGATTATTTTTAATAACTGTATTCTGCTTGCTATTAAATTACGTAACTTTTGCAGGACATTATGAATATTTCTTTGTCTTGTCATTACCTGCTTTACTATTTGTATTTGTCAGTCAGGCAATATAGTTTCGGTTTTTCTTCAGCCCGTTAGCGTGATGAAATTTAAACTCTAAGCCTTGGTCATTTTCAACGGTGGTACTGTGAATAGTCGAAAGGTTCTAGGTTCGCCATACAAGAGAGGCTTCACTGTGATTTTCTTTTATTGGTTAATGTGTGTTTTAGAAGGGCCTGTGTTTTATTGCGGGAGCCATTGTAGGGTACATAGTGACGTCAGAGGCCGCGGCGGAGTGGCCAACCTCATTGAGGCGCCGTACTGCGATGCGCGAAGCCGTTTCCCGTCGGGGGTTCTAATCCCCCCTCGGGCATGGATATTTGTGTCGTCTTTAGTATAAGGTAGTTCATAAGTAGTCTGTAAGTTTAGGGACTGATGACCCCACAGTTAAGTTCCCTAAGCTTAAAAATATTTGAACATGGAACATTTGACGTCAGAGGCTTAGCTGTTAGACTCATCGTCCCTCCTGCAGGGCCTGCTCTAGAGTCTGACATTCCGGCCTTTTGCGGGGCTTCAAAATTGAGGGTTGGCTGTTTGGGTCGACTCTCTATGCTGTCAAAACTTTGGAGTTCGATCTGCTGCGAGAAGGCTCCTATGAAAACAGAGATGAACCGATCGAAGGTGGAAAAGAAAACCATAAAATAAGTTTCTTCTTCTTCGCACTTGATCAAGCATTAACTGCATTGAATTTAGAGCTGAGCAACTAAATCAACACAATTACTATTTCACTCTTTTATGACATAAACGAGTTAAAAATATGTCTAAGAACAGAATGACTTTCTGCAAAAATCTTGAAATTAAAATTCAAATGTTAAGCTTATGGGACTTGACTACGGGGTCATCACTCCCTAAACTTACAAACTACTCATAAATTCACTTATACTAACGACAACTCAAACATCCATTCCCGAGGGGGAATTCGACGAGGAACGGCCTCGCGAATCGGAACATAGCGCCTCAATGTGCTCCGCTACTCCGCCGTAGCATCTACATATTATTTTAACTTATGGCCAATCGGCTGATATATAGAATTAGCAGAAGAAAATCTGCTGTTTCTAAGCTGAAATTAATAACCAACCCCAAATTTTGCTCCAAACTTTATCATTACGCTAAAAATATTGCTTACCATCCCTATAAGCGTTGGAAGTGAGAAAACCACTTTTTCCAATTAAAAACAATAAAGAAGATTTTGCACACGAAGACTACGCAAAATCGATTGAATGGTTAGGCCATGTTGGCGACTGAGCATGAAATAGCGGATGAAGCAAACTTAAAATACACAATTTTCTGCCTTCGGGATATTCAGAACCGTCCATCTTCATTTTAAATAACTGGATCCACAACAGTTGTTAATATAAAACGTTTTAATTTTTATTTTTGTACTACATGAATGTAGAGACCTATATCTCATCTCTAAATAGCGACGTCTGTCATGTAATAAATTGGCTACCCTACATCTTTACTAAAATTATACAGTACAAAGGGAGTATATGTACTGTGTGAGTCGGTAAAATTGTTACATGTAGGAACAGATTAAAACAGTGAGTCTCTGCTACATGCAACAAGCAACTCTCTATTTTATTTGATAGTAATTTGCAGATGCACCTGATGATGAGATATAGGTCTCGAAACTCGAGTAGTACATAAAATAAAAAATAAAATAAAAAGCAAGTTTAAAATCAACTATTGTAGTGGATCCAATTATTTAAAGTAAACTTAAAAGACGTAAATAAACAGTTCGCAGAATTAAAAGTGAGGAAAAATATTTGTATGATGTCATAGCTTGCATCCTTTTGTAAGGTATAAATTGTTTTGCGTTTATAATCGGATATCCAAGACTATGGTATACAACTTTGTTCTAATGTTACAATATGATCTGTAACACACCAAAGTCACAGGTGGTCACAGCATATCTTTTGCTACCAGGAAGAGCCGTTAAGCAGCCCTTACATCTCGGGGGGATCTAACAGGCCACAAAGACACATCTGTAATTGTTACCGATGATTTATGGAAAATAAATGCTCATCATCACCTTTCAAAAAAAAAAATGTTCAAATGTTTGTAAAGCTTATGGGACTTAACTACTGGGTCATCAGTCCCTAAACTTACAAACTACTTATGAACTAACTAAGACTAAGGACGGCATAAATATCCATGCCCGAGGGGGGATTCGAACCCCCGACAGTAGTGGCCGTGCAGACTGTGACTGGAGCGCCTCAGTCCCCTCGGCCACCGCGGCCGGCTCATCACCTTTAGATACTGATTATACCTTTCAGCGTTCAGTCTGTAGTCCCCCCTGAATAAAATTCCTTCATGACCCTCCTATTCATTGCTAACACTGATTCCTCGTATGATGTTATTTACGTAATTCAGTTCCATGTTTGTTAATTCATTGTCTCTTCTAAATATAAACAATCACCACTATTCTTCGTGCAAATACTTTTACATATTTTGTTTTGAGGCAATTCATGTAAATATGTCACTAGCTTAATATTAATGTCAAATCACAAGAAAACAACTTGTTTGAAGCACATATCCACATCTCACAATTTAAAATGTCAATTAATTTTTATCTGTAATATTTAGTCTAAAACTTCAACGATGTTAACTCTTACTTCAGCACTTCTGTAAAAGTCCATTGAGCAAGGATCCAGAAATTCATTTACATTTTGGATGTGCTGTGTGACGCACGCAAACCTGTTTTATCAAATAAATTGTTGTGTAAAAGAGTTGAGAGTCTTTGAGGCAATATAGCCGTCATTTAAAAATTTTGTAGATGATGTTGAACTAAGTGATTTAAATGGAATAAATGAAGCGAAGAAGGATTTGACAAAAGCAAAAACTGACACAACAAACACATCAGTCAAGTATACATTCAGAAGATTAATTAAGAATTAGAACATTACTCTGGAGACGAAATCAAAACCATACCAACCAAAGTGAAGAATTAAGAAAGAAGCCCTTTCGGAAGAGAATGGAGACTTATTTGGAAAATAGGAATGCGACCTTCCTATCGGTCCTCACCAATACGAATTGGGCAATACATAACTCAGGGTAGTAAAATGTTTATGGCTCGTTGTCTCTGTTCATAGGGGTGAGTTATGTATGCCAGCTTCTATTGCCTAAACAGCTACCCAGTTTGATTAAACAAGATCAATAAATAATCTGTAGTTCATACAGTGTATCAATCTGCATATGATGACGTGAAAATATGTCTAAACAAATATAAATTAAACCTCTGTATAACGAACAAAATGGATTCTAAGATAAAGGAGTGATTCACTCACGAAGTAATTCTTTAAAAATGAAGTTTATTATTCATTTTGGGCATGATATGGTCCTACTACATACATCGGTAACTAACTAAATATTTCCCCAACTATTGTTCATGAGAGGCACAATAAGTATCACACACACTCGAAAGCAAAAGTTCCAAATTATCACTCGTAAATTAGTGAAGTCCATCGAGCATTGCAGTTCCAAATTAAGACGCGATTACAGTATTTGTTATAAAACACAGTTTGTCAACACTGCTGAATTCTCTACAGCTCTAGTACCGTGCATAGTTTATCACTTTTCAAGCAAAGACTAAGTTCTGCAGTCACAGTTCCGTAAATTTTCTAAGTCCACACATTCCTATCTCTTCAAATCACAAGATCGTAACGCGGCTTCAGACCACCCAGCGTCACAACTTTTCACCATCACGTCCAAGTTACGAGTTCTTTCCCAAGCGTTCGAAAGAGTGCTCTCTCTGCTCCCAAAATCGTATCCTTTGCGCATTCTAATACCTCATCTTTAAAATATAATTTCCCTTCCAAAATATTATACATTTGAATATCACAGAATTAAATGATTTGACCACCTCCCTACAAATGTTGTTTACATTTAACAAACAAATATATATTTAACAATACTAAAAAACGGTTGAGACTGAATCTCTTTGCGTCTCACTGTTCAAATATACTGCCACCGTCGAAATACAGTTACACAAATAATATTTAATTTATCATGGCTTTTGATACAAATATATTCAGTTCTTGTCCACAAATACTTATAATTGTTTATATATAAATTATCTGCTGCATATCTACTATTTTCAGTCGGCCAAGAAATATTTAAGTGGCAGTTTTACAACAAAAAAGACGAACGTTACTAAGAATAATTTTCAATATAATAAAATACATATATAATTGTAATTCACTTTGCTGGGTTCATGTTTTGTGTTTCTGTGGTGGAATCTACGTTCTGACACAAAAATATTATTACCTCAACGAAAAGCAGAACAAGAGAGTAAAACAAAGTTTATTGAAAGAATACGGAAATAACGCGGTACCTCTTTTTAGATAGATAGCGCGGTGCAATGCTGTCCATTTGTTTCTTAAATTGTTACTGATGAACACTACATATCAATACTTGTAAATATAAGTCTTATTATTATTATTATTATAGTACTGAAATTTGTCAGCTTTTTGTCTGTAAGGGATATTGAAATTGTAATTACAGCGTTTGATTCTCCCAAGTCTCCTGAATCCATTCATATAATTACGTTTGCCGTATGATTATTCCATGACTTTATATGGATTTCAGTTGCAATCTACGTCAGCTGCCTCGCTCGTTCAAGACAGTCATTTTCTGTTTCCGAGCACATTAGGGAAACCCTGATTACCGGTCCATTCACTAGTTTCAAACTGTTATCCAGACGGCTGGGGAACCCAACAGCCTGGAAAAACCCGCCTTTCACACGGAAACAATCAGCTTCCCCCTGTATCTGTAATATCACAAGTACTCCGAAAGAGGAGGCACAATTGTAGTGTATAAAGTTTCCTTACTAGATCTGTTGCATCTTATGTTCTGAAAATGAAACGTGCCCTTGGGTTCGCAATCTCGACAATATTTTATAAATGTTCTTTCGAATGTCAGTTGAATTGGAATTCATAGGTATTTTGTTGAAATTGCAGCCTTTAGATTTCTGTTATTTATCGTGTAAAAGAAAACTAATGGATATCTTGTAAGTGCTATTATTGATGAATTCACACTTCACTTTTCAAGTTTTAAGCATGTAAATATCCTACCTAAATCATTTTGCAGCTGCGTTTGATCTTATGGTGACTTTCCTAACTGATAAATGACAGCATCATCCGCGAACAATCTAAGGCAGTTGTTCGGAAGTGTCCTACATCGTTTATAAATAAAATAGGCAATATGGCCCCTATAACACTTCTGTTTCACTGTCACATGTTTTGATAATAAGTATATGTGGTCATGAAAGAATCTTTTGATGTGACGACATACAAAAACAATAGATAAATAAAGCTCCTATTGGCCTTATCGGAAATTAAATTCTCGTCTCTCCTCAAGCTCTACTTTAGCAGCTTTAGGAGTCACAGAGAAGTACTGAAGTTCACCAAAGACATTCTAAAGTCTTTAGTTGAGCAATGGTCCAAAGACGTTTCTTCGGGTATTCTTTGTCGGGAGGCGTGTCTTCCCGTCATTGGGTGCATGCGCAGATACAACCGGCCCCAAGCCAGTCCGGTGCGAGTCTAGTGACACCTGCTACAGTGTTGTCCTGCAGCACTCTTTATAGCGAAACAGTGCACGTCAGACATGTTTTTGTCGTCAGCTATTGCGTATAGTACACGGAAATGGCTACCGTCTGCTTGGCTTCATATTTGACTCTTTGCAACTTGAAGTACGCCTTCAGTGTAACCTGCCGGAACACCTTTCAAGTAAGTGGTTTGCCGGCCTGTAGGAGCTGTCCTGGAGCGGTCATTACAGAATGTATGTTTGTATGTACACCGCAACGAATCTCCTTGTTGACCGTGGACATCAGTTCCGAATGCAATGTTAACACCTGTTAAGAGATGAATATACAGGAAGTATGTAACTAATGCCTCATGCGATTCTACTGCCGTCAGTACTCTAATACTGTTCAGTCATAAAACTCTATTTATAATATGGAATCGGCAAACTTCGACTGTGCAACTTGGTGTACGTACTTAACTTTCAGTACGATAGTTTTTCCCACATTTGCGAAAACTTTGGACACAAATTCGCATTTAAAGTCATATTTCATTAGTAGAATAGGATGTAAACTTCCGCTTACACTATGTATGTCTCCCTCACCCCTCACAGTAATTTCTAATCTTAAAAGTCATTAACTAATTTCTGTTTTCTTGAGATGCATTGGCTCTCTATTTAGTTCCTGGTTTACTCAAAAACCAACAATTGTCCGTGACATTAGTCTTAGCATACTCGCATGGAAAAATATTGTGATTGTATCTAAAACCTCTTTCATTTTACATCGTATAGAAGGTATTCCTTTAATTAATCTTTGAATATTACCAATAGTTGTAATATTTGTAATTCTAAAATATTGTGGGTTTTGCCCTTGTTCATCGTCTGAAGTGCCTCCCCTGTATTTTTGCCCATGTCTGTAGCACCGGAAATGGCTGGAATACCGTGATTTGCTCATACGAGTCATGTTTTCAGTTGGTAAGAGCTGATTGTAACGTTCGAACGTGCTGGTCTAAAAAACCTTCTGGACAATTCCAACGAGTGATATCTTGATATCTCCACCCATATCACCCGACATGAATCCCATCAAATTTTAATGAGACACAGTTGAATAATTATTTTGTGCACAAATATCCTGCACCGGCAAAACTTTTTCAATATTTAAGAACGGCTGTAGTGGCAGCACAGCTCTGTATTCCTCAGGGCAACTTCCAGCGACTTCTTGGATGTATGCCACGTCGAGTGTCTCCACTTCACCACGCAGAAGAATGTCAGACACGATGTCCTGGGGCATTCCATGAATCCTGTCATCTCAGAGGACATACCAAGCTGCTAGGAACAAATTTAGTGTGTCGTTTTGTCCCATTTTGCCATAAGGCTAGTGTATATATTGCCGCAAGACCCCAAGTTAACCGTCTGCCAGCATGACGCCAGGGGAAGCGTCACCGATTGCGCTACTGAAGATCGTCGGTTCTATCCTGTCCACCGGCAAAATTTTATTTATTTATGTTTATCATTTCCAGAATGTTCTACATTCCTTATGTTCACTTGTAATTTCTTCATGTTTCTTATGTTAATTATTCTTCTAATTTCTGCTACATTCTGTCTGTGTATAAATAGTGGAGCACTCTGCCCTAGACGCAGCCAGTGATGCGTGTATGTTTCAGTTCGTAATAAACCTGCTTTCAGTATAAGTGCTGTGTTCAGTTGACAATCCAGCCTTCGGAATCAAGCCTGCTTCCATTTCACCCTGAAAATATTATGGTACATTCTATGACGTATTTTACGCGATACTGAGGATGAGCTTGTAACAGGGCTATGTATCTTCGTGTATCGTTTGCCTTGAGGGTCGTGGCGGAATGACTAAGCGCATTGAGGCACTATGCTACGATGCGCGACGCCGCTCCCTTTCGGGGGTTCGAATCCCCCCTCGTGCATGAATGTTTGTGTCGTCTTTAGTATAAGGTAGTTCGTAAGCATTTTGTAAGTTTAGGGATTGATGAACCCGCATTTAAGTCCCTTAAGCTCGACAAGCATTTTAACATTTTGTCTTGTGGTTGTAAAATTCTGCAAATTTATGTCATCCTTTTCTGACAATACCTGTGCTTCGTAACACCTTCAGCAGTATTTTTCAACCTGTTCCGGAAGAGCCAAATATGGTAAGCGAAAGATATAAAATCTCAATCTTTTATTCATCTTAATTATTAATGCCTTTCAATACGATCAGTCAATCATTTAATATTCTAATAAAAGTTTTTATTGTACTGCTACTATTAATACAAATTAGAAATGGTTTTTAAGGAATGAGTTAAAAGTTTTGATTAAAGTTTATTTTTGATTGGAACAGATTGTATTTAAAATTTCGGTCCGTGGACACAAAAAGAAATCATAGCGGTAACTGGTGCAAGAGAAGTTAGGAAATCACTGATGTACAGCAAAGTAGCAAAATGTCTGAAATAAAAGGAGTGGTTATGAAAATATCACTTTATTGTCATTTATCCTTACATAAAATAAATACATTCATACAATACCCAAAGCATTCACATACTTGCCCATTAGCGATACCTTCGAAGTGGTTTACATTAGGACAAGAAATACACAGAATACGATACAATAAAATCAATGAGTGCTCAGAGATTAATTACTAAATGTACCTTGACCAGTGAACGAGCGGAGTAGAAATATACTATACGTATCTTCCACCTTAAAAAATAAGAGACCTTTCCTTTCAGTAGAAACCGTCGTCGTCAAATCAAGAGGTACTCAGAATTACTGCATTTAACGCCAAGTACGCTATCAGCAGCTAGGCGATCACCATTCAGGTTCCACACACGTTCAGCTTCTGACTGCAACAGATTAGAGTGAGTTCACGTATAAAGCAGTAACTCGACTAAATTTTTGACGTCCCTTTGTGGTCTAAGTTAATCAATGATGTTTTTGTCACCTATTCTGGTGCTGGATCTTGTGATGCCGAAGGCAAGAATCGCCGAAGAGGAATTAAATGGGGATTGACAGCCAAGTTGGAGGACTTGAACTTTGCGGATGACGTGTGTTTGCTAGCCAGCAGTAACAAGGATATGGAAGCAAAGCTGAGTTATTTAGAAATCGAAGCATTAGAGGTGGGGTTTAAGATAAATGGAAAGAAAACCAAGGAAATGCTCTGTAATAACCGAAATGAAGCACTTTTTTTTTTTTTTTTTTTTTTTTTTTTTTTTTTTTTTTTTTTTTTTTTTTTAGGAAAAGAGATCGAGCAAGTCAAGTAGTTTTGCTACCTAGAAAGTATAATCCTCCCTTAGGGGGTAACTATCGGAGATATAGGAAACAGAATAAATAAGGCTAAAACGGCATTTGCAATGCTGAGACTAATCTGGAAATCAAGGGAACTTAATACCTATACTAAACTACGCATATTCATTACAAATGTCACGTCAGTCCTACTCTATGGGTGTAAATCATGGAAAAACTAACAAGCAGCTGATTAGCAGACTTCAAATATTTGTGAACAAAACTTTGCGGAATATCTTGAGGATATGGTGGCCACAAATAATCTCAAAAGAAGATCTATGGAGAAGAACCTATAAGCACCCATTTATATCGAGATACACCATAGGAAATGGAAGTGGATATGACATAGATTACGGCGTGATAAAGACAACGTGGCAAGACAAGTCCAAGAATGGAACCTACAAGGCATCAGGAGAAGAGGAAAACCAAGTAATACATGGAGGAGGAGAGTAATAGCAGAAGGGACCGAGAAAGGAGGGAAGACCTGGATTGAGATCAAGACACTGGCGCAGAACAGAGTCTCGTGGCGGAAGTTCATTGATGCAGGAAATAGGTTTCTGGTTCAAAAGCCATAAAAGATGAATAAATAAATAAGAAAATAAGTAAGCATCGTGGTGCGTTAGGTGTCGGGCAGGCAGTCCTGGTGTCAGTAGCGGTAGCCACCGCCGGCCGATGGCGCGGGCCCGCCCACCTGCTGGTAGGAGACCGTAGGGTGGTAGCCCGTCTGATCGGCGGTGTAGCGCACCACCTGCACGCGGCCGTCGGGCAGCAGCACGCGGTACTCGCCCTGCGCCGTCTCGTCCCTCCGCGTCTCCTGGTGGCCGAAGTCGGTGAAGGTGGCCGCGTCCTGCACCATGTAGCTGAACTCGTAGTTGGCCGGCTCCTGCAACAGGGACACAGTCTTGTTAGACCTCGCCGAAAGTTTTTTTTTTTTTTTTTTTTTTTTTTTTTTTTTTTTTTTTTTTTTTTTTTAAACAACAAAGGTACTATCCACGGTAAACTATACTGTCAAAAAACTGCTACTTTTCACTCTGCAGCGGAGTGTGCGCTGATATGAAACTTCCTGGCAGATTAAAAATGTGTGCCGGAACAGGGATCCGAACCTGGGACTTTTGCCTTTCGCGGGCAAGCGCTCTACCGACTGAGCTAGCTCGACACGACTCACGGCTCCGGCACACAATTTTAATCTGCCAGGAAGTTTCATATAAGCATACTCCGTTGCAGAGTGAAAAGTTTCATTCTAGAAACACCCCTTGGGCTGTGGCTGGGCCATGTCTCCACCATATCCTTTCTTCCATGAATGCTAGTCTTGCATGTTTCGCAGGAGAGCTTCTGTGAAATTTGGAAAGTAGGAGGCGAGGTACTGGCGGAAGTAAAGTTGTGAGGCGGCATCGTGAGTCGTGTCGGGGTAGCTCAGTCGGTAGAGCGCGTGCCCGCGAAAGGCAAAGGTCCTTCGTTCGAGTACAGGTTCCTGCACACAATTTTAATCTGCCAGGAAGTTTCACATGGTAACGAGTTTAAGTAGAGTACTGTATTGTAATTAAAAAAAAAGACGTGCTAAGATATTTCAATAATTTTATGTGCACTGGGTACCTACATGTGTTGTCTACGCACTGACACCATTACAGTCTAATTCTTCCTTGTTTACGTTTTGTACTGAGTAAGATGCCTCCGATAATCTTGAGTCCTGCCGACTGTGAAGTACGCGCTGTTATAAGATTTCTTAGTGCTAAAGGCCTAAAAGCGATTGATATTCGTCGTGAGATCTGTGCAGTTTACGGAAAAAAACATTATGAGTGATGGAATGGTAATACAGTAGGTGAGAGCATTTAAAGACGGCCGCTTACATGTGCATGGTGGACAACGGAGTAGGCGTCCTTCGGTCGTTTGGTGCAGGAAGTGGACAATAAGGTGAGAGAAAACAGTCGCCTCACGATTTCCATCTTGCGGGATGACTTTCCCAATTTTTCTCGCAGTGGTTTGTGTGGAATTGTGACAGAGGGTATTAAAACACTGGTACAACGTTATGACAAGTGCCTCAATATTGACGGAAATTATGTAGAAAAGTAGATTAAGGTACAGGCTTTCATTTAAAAATAAAATTATTGGGATATCTTAGCACGTCTTTTTTAAATTTCAAAACGGTACTTACTTAAAAAACACGCCTCTTATATGCCGTTTACTCAGAGCCAGGAGGAAGGAAGGAAGGAAGCTTAGGGTTTAACGTCCCATCGACAGCGTGGTCATTGCAGCTAACGCTCGGGTTTTTGGGGAAGGATGTAGAAGGAAATCGGCCGTTCCCTTTGAAAGGAACCATCCCGGCCTTTGCCTGGAGTGATTTAGGGAAATCACGGAAAACCTAAATCTGGATGGCCGTAGGTGGATTTGAACCACCGTCCTCCCGAATGCGAGTCCACTACCTTACCACTGCGCCACCTCATAATCGTCAATAGAATTGTTAGTGCAACTACGCATTTGTGTGTTATGCAATAGATATGGTCTTACTAAACTGTGTTTAATAATGTTAGCCCATCATTCAACTAACAAAAATATTACAGGACAGTTTTTGTCTCTAGTACGGAGTGAAAAGATAAACGGCTCAGGGGAATACTTAGTGGGACAGGTACACGGTCAAGGCTAACAGCTTACCTCCCATCAGAGAATATAATAAAATGCAAAACAACAGTGTATTAAATATTACCCTAGGCGTGTTACAATAAGGTCACTGTGACTGCAGCATGACGATGCATCACGTCACTTATCATGTACGGTTCCAAGACGCCTCGAGATATGGTAACAGATGAATAGGCCTAAGTGGTCTAATCGAATGGCTACAGTCGTTTTCTATGATATACTTTTTGTGGGGCCGTATGCAAATTTTAATGTAAATTCCTGTAGAGATAGAGGAACACTTGCCGGCATGAGACTCGGCAGTTACACTAGAAACCAAATACGCAGGAGAGACTGAGACTGTGGAACAGTGCCTGTAAAAACGTGGGTAGTCGCCAGTACGAATCGCTGTTTTAATGCCTCAGTACTATTCTGTACGTACAGAAAACTGCAGTTCGTTTTGTTTTGGAATAGTGTAATCTTTAGAGTTTAACAAACTAATGCGCTTAATTGATAAATGGTTGTTTCGTTCTCTTTCCTTTGAAACGTTTACCTTGTCATTGCACTATTTCAAGCCTAATTTATTTCGTGAAGTAGTAGTGGAGGAGTGAAACATCTGAACTGAAATTGTTGTAGACACATTAGTATTCAAAAATGCACTCACGCCGCTCTACATGATCCACCTACGTATATGTGACGAGACGACCACAAGGATGAAATTAGAGATTAGATTCCACGCTGACGGCTGTCGCCAATCGTTATCTCCGCGAACCATAAGTAAGATGAATAAATGAAAATGGTACACAAGGTAACCTTCGCCTCATACGTGAGGTGGCTTTTGGAGTATGGATGTCGTTGTAGAAGTTTGTAACGAATTTTCCGAACGTCCTGGGGTAGTGTACGTGGATAACTTGAAATTTGCCGATTTTTACTTTATGTCCTACAATGACATATTAAGTTCACTTGACAACTAAATTACTTTTTTAAAGATGGATCAGTTAAAACCTTTCCTCTCTCTTCTCTCTCTCTCTCTCTCTCTCTCTCTCTCTCTCTCTCTCTCTCTCAGTGCCCCCACAAGCACATAAAGACACACACATACACAAACACACGGATGAAAGAAGTACACGATAATAAAAGCAAAAATTTTGAAATAAACGTGAATCGGCAAACTTGCCGTTTTCGAGATAATTTCGAAAGTATAGCTCCAAGCCGCCTCTTACGTCCTGGTTAGTAAACATTAATTTGACATTTTTACTTTAATATTAAAGATTTACATCGCATTTAGTTCACGTTTCACTGACTTTATTTAAACATCGTCCTAGCTAATACAAATTTATTTGAAAGTTAGACTTAACTATTAGGTTTTACGTCTCCTTTAGTTCACGTCTCACTTATGGGTTACCTGCTAAAGGAGGTGTTCTAAGGGTCATCCTTGGATCTGGATGCAATACTGTGCTCGTCTCTGCAACAAATTTCTAATTCTTTCGAAAACCCCTGGATCATTTGGGAATCCTTGACAGGAGTGTACAACTCTTCGCACCAGTTCTTCATCTGTGTTAAAAATGTTCAAATGTTTGTAGAGTCTATGGGACTTAACTACGGGGTCATCAGTCCCTAAACGTACAAACTACTTATGAACTAGCTAATACTAAGGACGGCACAAATATCCATGCCCGAGGGAGGGATTCGAACCCCCGGCCGTAGTGGTCGTGCAGACTGCGACTGACGCGCCGCAGAACGCTCGGCCACCCGCCCGTTCATCTGTGTTAACGGGTGTGTTGTACATTTCGCTTTTGAGGTGACCCCAGACAGAAAAAATCCAAAGTATTTAGATCAGGTAGTCTTGGAGGTCAAGGTAAAGGTCTGCTTCGACATACTCATTTTTGGCCGTATCTGCGCGTTAGATGCCGTCACACAACAGCAGCAAAAGGTGCCGGAGCTCCATCTTACTAGGAGCAGGTTTACAATAAAGTCAGAGAAATGTGAACTAAATGGGATGTAAATTATAAATTTAAAATTATTATGTAGGAAACAGGACAATGTTTACAATGACGTCAATGGCGGCTTGGAACCGCAAATTCGTAATTATCTCGCAAACGGCTCGTTTGCACACCCATGTTTACTGGGACATTCTTGCTTCTATTATCGTTTATTTTCACCCGCGTAAATGTTTGTAATTCTATGGGACCAAACTACGTTGGTCATCAGTCCCTAGTCTTACAAACTTCTTAAACTAATATTGTCAATACATCAAATATTTCGGCCATCTTCTGGGTGTTACGTTTACTGCTGGATGAGGGAAAGCTAGTGTCTTAAATATTGAATGTTGCCAGTTGTGATTGGTGGTTTCAGCTCTCTTTCATTGGTGTTTCCTTTATTTCTTCCTATTGGTGGAAAAGGAAGTCCTTGATTGGTGTTTACATTGATGTTTTCCATTGGTTGAAACTTACGAATGAGGAGCGGTGGTAGTAGTGACGTAGCACAGCCGGCTAGAGCGTGCTGTTTGCTCTTTGTATGCGCGGCCGCTGTTGTCTCCGGGCTATGTGGGCCCCTATGGACTGCACTGCGCGCGGTGTCGTCGCGAAGCGCTGCTACTGCTGGCAGCCAAGATGCGGGAAGTTTATACCCGTCTTCTCTGTTCATATTTCCGGGTCGCTTAGCCATTTCTATTGCTTCCCTGATTTTCCTCTTCAAAGTGAAGGGTTGTTTTGCCAGTACAGTGACTTCCTGAAAACCGATCTGTTTGCCGCACTCCTCCTGGTGTTCTGTTACTGCCGACTTCGTATGCTGTCCCAGCCGAATGCACCTCTCGTGGTCGGATATCCTTGTCTTAATCGGCCGCCCAGTTTCTCCAATGTACATCTGGCCGCACTCACAGCCGACTTAATAGACTCCGGCTGTGTGCAGCTTATCAGTTTTGTCCTGCGAAATATAGGTTTGATGCCTTCCCGACGAAGAATTTTGCCCACTCGTTCGGTGACTCCTTTTACATATGGAAATAGGGCGATGGTTTGTTCTTCCTTTTGCTCTTCCCTTTTGTTTCCATCATTAGATGTCATAGTTTACTCAATCATCCTCTTCCCATAGCCGTTTTCTTCGAAGATGGACCTGATGTTTTGTAATTCTGCCTTCAGGTGATGTTCATCGCTAATCCGATGGGCTCTCTTGGAGTGTGGAGCACGGACTTCTTTCGCGTAGGATGATGGTGGGAAGTTGCGTGCTAGTAGCTTTTCTATATATCCGATGGCCTAGTTTGCACTCTGAATTACGGTAAACCTCTACATCGAGGAAAGGGAGCACCCCATTCTTCTCAATCTCCATGGTGAACTGGATCTTATTGTGCTGTTGATTGAGGCATTAATGGAAGTTCTGCAGCTCTTTTTCTAAAAATGTTCAAATGTTTGTATAGCTTATGGGACTTAACTACCGGGTCACCAGTCCCTAAACTTACAAACTACTTATGAACTAGCTAATCCTAATACCGGCACAAATATCCGTGCCCGGGGGGGGGGGGGGTGATTCGAACCCCCGACCGTAGTGGCCGTGCAGACCGTGACTGGAGCGACGCAGTCCCCTCGGCCACTGCGACCGGACTCCTTTTCTCCATGGGGCCAGATGACAAAACGGCCGCGGAAGCCCGGAAGCCTTTGTTTATACTTAAACTAAGCTAACCTAAAGACAAACACATCCATTCGCGAGGTAGGATTTGAACCTCTGACGCGGGAGGCCGCGCGGTCCGCAATGTGGCGCTCCAGACCGCTCGGCTACTCCCGTGCGGCATGTGTGCAAACAATATGTCCCTCCTTCCCTCTCACAGCACGAAGACTCACGTTGGAAAGCTGTACTCACGTAGTAGGGATCCTCCCTGGCAGCTGAGCGTCCGACGGCAGGCACGCCGTACACGGGTGGTGGAGCCACAGCGGCGGGTCTTGGCGGACCGTAGGAGGATGACGGCGGGCCGCCTGCGCTGAAGGGCCGCGGAGCTGACACCTGGGCGAAGAAGGGTGCGGCAGGCCGGGGGGCGGCGTACTGCACGCCCCCGCTGGCCACTGGCGGGCCGCCGTAGAGGGCGCGCGGCGGCAGGTACTGGCCGCCCAGCGCCGCCTCCGCCGCCGCGCCAGCCACCAGCGCCGTCAACAACACCGTCACCTGCTGCACACCGTGGCACACTAATTACTCCACTGGCGCTTCTGTCGCCCCACACGTTGCAGACAACTGGCGAATATCGCGTTCTCATACTGGCAAATATACGTGTTACAAAATGTTTATCATTTATCGTTTATTGTTTTTTTCTGTTCCCATGGTCATGGAACAAGTCAATACATTGTTACACAAGAATGGTAATAGAAACATTTTAAGTAGTCCTATGCGCACGATAATCTTAAGACAAAGTGAAAAGAATCAGTAAAGAAGAAAAAATGGATTGGCTTAATTGTTTAACTTTTCCAGGAGCTCGTCGACAGAATAAAAGGAGTTATCCGTCCATTTTTGGAGTATTGCTGCCCAGTGTGGGATCTTTATTTGGTGGGTTTGACGGAGGACATCGAAAGAGTCCAAAGAAGGGCAGCTCGTTTAGTATTGTCACGATACAGGGGAGACAGCGTGACGGATATGATACAGGACCTGGGATGGAAATCATTACAACAACAGCGCTTATCGCTGCGGCGTGAGCTACTTGCGAAACTCCAATCGCCAACATTCTCCTCCGAATGCGAAAATATATTGTTGACTCCCACTTACATAGGTAGAAATGACCATCAGAATACAATATGAGAAATCAGAGCTCGAACAGAGAGATTCAGGTGTTCTTTCTTCACTAATTTCGAGAATGGAATGGGAGATAAATAGTATAATTGTGGTTCGATGAACCTTCTGCCAGGCACTTAAATGTGATTCGCAGAGTATCCCATGTAGATGTAGCTATGAGGTAACTCTTCAATTTAGATTTGAGAGGGTGTGGATTAGTGCTAAGATTTTTTATGCTTGTGGCAGCTTATCGAAAATGTATGCCGCGGAATACTGTACACCTTTCTGCACAAGTGTTAAGGTGGTGTGATGCAAATGTAGATTCGACTTCTGACTAGTACTCACCGAGTGAAAGCTACTAACTCGTGGGAATAAACTAATATTATTAATAACAAACGACATTAAAGAAAAAACGTATTGTGACGCCAGAGTAAAAATTCCCAGACTACTGAAAAGGTGTCGACATGACGTTCGCGAACTTACACCAAATATTGCTCGAACCGCCCGTTTTTGAGCCAGAAATATCCTTTTTGCATTAGGCGAGTTACCCCAAAAACTAATGCCGTACGTCATAAGTGAGTGAAAGTAAGCGTAATAGAATACTTCTCGTGTTGAAAAATCACTTATTTCAGATATTGTTCTAATGGTAAATATAGCAGAATTTAGTTTTGGAACAAGATCCTGAACATGGGCTTTCCATGACAGCTTACTGTCTATATGAACACCTAAAAATTTGAACTGTTCAGCCGCACTTATCACATGCCCTTTATGTGTAATCAAAATGTCAGCTTTCGTCAAATTACGTGTTAGAAATTGTAAAAACTGAGTTTTACTGTGATTTAACATCAACTTGTTTTCTACAAGCCATGAAATTATGTCTTGAACTGCATTATTTGATACTGTGTCACTATTACGAGCAACATCCTTCACTACTAAGCTGGTATCATCAGCAAACAAAAATATTTTACAGTCACCTGTTATAATCGAAGGCATATCATTTATATAAATAAAAAACACCAATGGTCCCAAAACAGACCCTTGGGGCACCCCACACATAATTGTGCCCCATTGGGATTGTAAGTCATATCCATTTTCTACACTGCGGAGAATTACCTTCTGTTGTCTATTATAAAGTAAGAGGTGAACCAGTTGTGAGCTACTCCCCGTATTCCATAATGTTTCAACTTCTGCAACAATATTTTGTGATCAACACAATCAAACGCTTTTGTTAAATCAAGGAAGACGCCTAATGTCAGTAGCCTCTTATTTAACCCATCAAGTGCCTCACAGAGAAACGAAAATATAGCATTTTCAGTCGTTAAACCACTTCTAAAACCAAACTGTACGATTGACAATAAATTATGTGAACTGAGTGTGCGTCACCTGTCCTAAGCGAATTCAACCAAATTTGGTACAATCGCAGTGGGAGTAAGAAACATAGATGACTCACAGGGAAACATGAGTCAAAATTCGCGAAAACGTGCCACATTATGAGACAATGTTGCTTATTTCGTACTAAATTAATGGGCTGATATCAACAAAAATTAATACAAATGTAGTTTCAAGTATGGAAACAGTCGCTATACGTGTTACAACTACCGACACATGTTGTTGTTGTTGTGGTCTTCAGTCCGGAGACTGGTTTGATGCAGCTCTCCACAATACCCTATCCTGAGCAAGCCTCTTCATCTCCACATAAGAGCGACAACCTACATCTGTCTGAATCTGCTTACTGTATCCATCTCTTGGTCTTCCCCTGCGATTTTTTCCCCACACACTTCCCTCCAACGCTAAATTCACAATTCCTTGATGTCTAAGAATGTGTCCTACCAATCTATCCCTTCTTTTAGTCAAGGTATGCCAGAAATTCCTTTTCTCCCCAATTCTGTTCAGTACCTCCTCATTAGTTACGTGATCCACCCACCTAATCTTCAGCATTCTTCTGTAGCACCATATTTCAAAAGCCTCAATCCTCTTCCTGTCCGCACTGTTTATCTTCCACGTCTCACTCCCATACAAGGCAACACTCCATACATATGCCTTCAGAAAGGACTTCCTTAGGCTTAAATCAATATTCGAGGTTAAAAAATTTCTCTTTTTCAAGAACGCATTTCTACCCATTGCCATTCTGCATTTTATATCCTCTGTACTGCGACCATCATTTGTTATTTTACTGCCCAAGTAACAAAACTCATCTACCTCCTTTATTGCCTCATTTCCCAATCTAATTCCTTCAGCATCACCTAATTTTCTTACACTGCACTCCATTACCCTAGTTTTGTTCTTGTTAATGTTCATCTTATATGCACCTTTCAGCACACTGTCCATTCCGTTCAATTGCTCTTCCAGGTCCTTTGCGGTCTCTGACAGGACTACTATGTCATCGGTAAACCGCAATGTTTGTATTTCTTCTCCCTGAACTTTAATTCCCTCTCCAAATTTCTCCTTGCTTTCCTTTATAGCTTGCTCAATGTACAAATTGAATAACATCGGAGAAAGGCTACAACCCTGTCTTACTCCCTTTCCAACCACTGCATCCCTTTCATGCCCTTCAACTCTGACAACCGCTGTCTGGTTTTTGTACAAGTTGTAAATAACCTTACACTCCCTATATTTTACTCCTGCTTGCTTCAGAACTTGAAAGAGTTTATTCCAATCAACATTGTCAAAAGCCTTCTCCAAATCTACAAAAGCTAGAAATGTAGGTTTGCCTTTTCTTAATCTATCTTCTAGCATAAGCCGTAAAGCGAGTATTGCCTCCCGAGTTCCTATATTTCTCCTAAACCCAAACTGATCTTCCCCGAGGTCAGCTTCTACCAGCTTTTCCATTCGCCTGTAGATAATTCGCGTTAATATTTTGCAACCATGACTTATTAAACTGATGGTTCTGTAGTTTTCACACCTGTCTGCACCTGCTTTCTTAGGGATGGGGATTATAACATTTTTCTTAAAGTCAGAGGGTATTTCACCTGTCTCATACATCTTACACACCAGTTGAAACAATTTTGTCATGGCTGGTTCTCCCAGAGACTTCAGTAGCTCTGAGGGAATATCATCTACTCCAGGGGCCTTGTTTCGACTTAGGTCTTTCAGGGCTCTGTCAAATTCTTCTCTCAGTACAGTATCTCCTACTTCATCTTCATCTACATCCTCTTCCCTTCTTACAATATTGTCTCGAAGTTCACTTCCTTTGTAGAGCCCCTCTATATACTCTTTCCACCTTTCAGCTTTCCCTTCTTTGCTGAGAACTGGTTTTCCATCAGTGTCCTTGATATTCATAGAGCTGTTTTTCTTATCTCCAAATGTTTCTTTTATTTTCCTGTAGGCTGTATCTATTTTTCCCCTATTTATACATTCTTCTACATCCTTGCATTTGCTTTCTAGCCACTCCTGCTTAGCCATTTTGCACTTCCTGTCAATCTCATTTCTTAGTCGTCTGTACTCCATTTTGCCTGTTTCATTTACTGCATTTTTATATTTTCTCCTTTCATCGATTAAATTTAGTATCTCCTGTGATATCCAAGGATTTTTTGCAGGTCTTTCCTTCCTACCTATTTTGTCCTCTGCTACCTTCACTATTTCATCTCTCAATTTTACCCATTCCTCCTCTACTGTTTTATTTTCCACTGTTTCTGTCAATTGTTGCCTAAAGCTCCCTCTGAAATTCTTAAGAACTTCAGGTTCCTTCAATTTATCCAGGTCCTATCTCTTTATTTTCCTACCTTTTTGTAGTTTCTTTAGTTTCGGCCTACAGTTCATAACCAACAAGTTATGGTCAGAGTCAATATCTGCCCCTGGGTATGTCCTACACTGTAGAACCTGGTTGCGAAATCTATGTCTTACCATTATAAAATCTATCTGGTATCTTCCGGTGTCTCCTGGTCTCTTCCACGTATACAACCTTCTTTTGTGATTCTTGAACCAAGTGTTTGTTATAACTAAATTATGTTCTGTGCAAAATTCTACCAGGCGGCTTCCTCTTTCATTCCTTTTGCCCAGACCATATTCACCTACTATCCTCCCTTCCCTTCCTTGTCCTACTACCGAATTCCAGTCTCCCATAACAATTAAGTTTTCCTCTCCCTTAATTGTCTGAATAATTTCCTTTAGCTCCTCATATATTTCTTCGATTTCCTCATCATCGGCAGAGCTTGTTGGCATATAAACCTGTACTACTGTTGTCGGTGTTGGCTTCGTATCTATCTTGACAATGATAATGCGATCACTGTACTGGTCATAGTAGTTTACCCGCATTCCTATTTTCTTATTCATTATCAATCCTACTCCTGTGATACCCCCAATTGATTTTGAATTTATAATCCTGTACTCACCTGACCAGAAATCCTGTTCATCCTGTCACCGAACTTCACTAATCCCCACTATATCTAATTTCAACCTATCCATTTCCCTTTTTAAATTTTCTAATTTTCCTACTCGATTAAGGGATCTAACATTCCACGCTCCGACCCGTAGAATGCCAGTATTGTCTTTCCTGATGATCACATCCTCCTGAGCAGTCCCCGCTCGGAGATCCGAATGGGGGACTATTTTACCTCCGGAATATTTTACCCGAGAGGATGCCATCATCATATGTTCATACAGTAGAGCTGCATGTCCTCGGGAAAGGTAACGGCTGTAGTTTCCCCTTGCTTTCAGCCGTTCGCAGTAGATGTGTGGCAAAGCCACATTAGCTGATGTTACAAGGCCAGCTCAGTCAATCATCCAGACTGTTGCCCCTGTAACTACTGAAAAGGCTGCTGCCCCTCTTCAGGAACCACACGTTTGTCTGGCCTCTCCACAGATACCCCTCCGTTGTGGTTGCACCTACGGTACGGCTATCTGTATCGTTGAGGCACGCAAGCCACCCCACCTCGGCAATGTCTGTGGTTCTTGGGGGTGGACCGACACATATTTCAGCATATTTGTCGTCATAAATAGTTAGCGTTACAAGAAACAGCCCCATCATACAACGCATCAAAAACGAGATTTTATTTATGCATAATTTCAGAATGACAGTACTTAGCGACTTGTAACAAATGTTACGTATAATTTCAAGCATTTAAGAAACTTTTTCTCGTTGATGACCCCAGATAAATGATGAAAAATAATGTAAATAGTAATATATAAACATAATTTTACAAGGCTGAGAAACTATTTCTGTCCTATAACTGCAGAGAGTCCAAGATGATACAGACACGCCCAGGTAAACCCTGGAAAAAATGTTAATCTTCTATAAATAAAGGTAGTGGATGCAGCAATGCGCGACACATTATCACGCTTAATACACACTGAGAAATTTGCTTGATCACGCCAATCAAAACATTTCGGGAAATGAACATCGAGGTGGATAATAATCACGCATCCCTCTCTCTAAAGTAGACCAGAGAGATAACATGGTGGTCAGGTCACATTCATCGTCCTTCTCATAAAGCCAGCCCTGGAGGATGCGACAGCTGTGGACAGCAGCACCATCGCCGGGTAACACACCACCACTGGAGAGGAAACACTGTACCATACTATAATTTTGAACAGACAAAATGGTCAAATAAATGGTTATAAAATGTCAGTTCGTGTCTATGCATGTATGTCCCACACCTCCTCCTAATCGATTTCAACCAAATTTGTTACAAATATATCTTAAATCAGTGAACAATCGCAATGGGATTAAGAAAAATCTCTGACTCACACTTCGGGAAGCTTGACTCATAAACAATTCAATTCGCCAAAAACTGCCACATTATGGGACAATGTTCCTTATTTCGTACTAAATTAATGGACCGATTTCAACCCAAATTGGTACAAATATTCTTTAAAGTGTGGAAAGAGTCGTTATGGGGGTAATAACTAGCCACACTTTGATCAGGAGATATGACGTCATTAACAGCACGAACTCCGCAGGCCCACGACCGCGCAAAGCCATTTTTCAACTTCTCCACATTTCCTCTCTCCATGATTCTCATTACAGGGGCATTTTCGACGACCCCCATACGAATTTCAGCTTGAAGTTGTGCGATTTCACTCAAGGGATAACAAGCGAGTTTTGCTTTAGTCATATATTGGTTGTGACTGTTCTTTCTAATATGTCCAACAGAAAGGCGGCCATATACATGTCTTCAACCATCAAACACTAGTCCACGCCATGACTAGCGAATATCGAGAAGCCAGTAGGGCATCGCAAAGTCCGCAAATGGATATAAAAGGATATAACTAATTTGACTATATGAACACAAAACATAATGAATGTACAGTTATATCAACAACTACTGTACGAGAATCAAAAGCATCACTATTACTCATGAAGCTCTTCGGTGTGGAGCCACAGAAATACCATGATTACTAGATTCGGCGAAATCAAATATCTGTCTTTCGATCATAAAAGGACACTGCATACTGGCTTTGTCAGTCATACACCTTTTTGCCCAGGTCGCTTTTACGTGCCTTCTGAAAACTAGTTTCGGCGAAATTAAATTGTTATCTGCGATCATATGAGGACACTGCTTACTGGCTTTGTCAGGCGTACACTTATGAAGTATACGTTACTTAGGTGTGTCATATTTGTGGACTGTTTTGTCATATAATAAAATTATATACATGTATGTGTGCACAGTGCAAATTAATAATTAAAATATCTTAAACACTGGTAAAACTGGCATCATGTGTACGTGTTTCAGTGAGCTGAAACTCCCAAGTGGTTTGAACATGTACACATCACACCATTTTACCAGTGTTTGAATGATTTAAATGATACGTGCACAGTGTACACATTTTATTATATGACAAGATAGTCAACCAGAATGACACATCTAAAAGTTTTATGTTTCACAGGAATACGTCAGACAAAGCAGTAAGTAGTGATATTACCGAAAAACAAAGATTTAATCTACTAGTCATCAGTAGGAATGTAAAAAGGATCTAGACAAATCAATCTTCTTTAAATACGAGTGTTAGGAATTAAATAGTGCGCACTATTTATTCACCACCGACACATGTTTCCACCAGTTACTGTCCTTCAGAGTTGTGTAGTGGTGTGGAAGGCGCTGTATACTGTTAGTAGAGCTTGTTCTGTTGATGGTGCGAAAGGAATGGTCTACTGCCAGTCGAATCTCCGAACCAGAACTGAAGCGAGGATTCATCTTAGAAATCTAATCAAAGTCACAAGGATTAAAGTCCCGGGAGTATGGTGGATGGTACAATACTCCCAGTCGCATCGACCCAACAGACCAACCAAACCTTGTGCTGTATGCGCCCACGCATTGTCGTGCAAAATTATGGATGGGTTGCGCAGAAAGTGTTGCCGCTTCTTTTGTAAATCTGGTCGCAGGTGATGCTCCAAACATGAACAGTAATACTGTGCATTGACGGTTAGTCGTTTAGAAATGAATTGCATTAGGATGACACTAAAACAGTTATACACGAGAATCACCATAACTTTCACCGTACTGGGGCTCTGACGCACTTTCGACTTTCGGTGGCGACCCATAATGACGCCATTCATTGGATTGGCGTTTTAGTTTTGGCTCGTACGATGTGGCGCATGTCTCATCCAGTGATACCGTTACGTTATACCGCTAGCTCACAAGTGACTGTTTTTCCATCGCTTGTGCGGACACCGGTAACATGGGACGGGCGTGTCCGTTTGCTCGGAAGTAAGCTACGTATGCCAACGAAGTGTGTGCGATCAGCGACAATAGTAGAACCCTTTTCATAATGTCTCCACAGCAGTGTTTCCATTATTTAAGTTCCAACCCTCCTAAAAAAAAGAAAAAAAAAATGTAGTTTACTAGTGACACCTTATGAGGAAATATCCTTAATACTCCGTTCTCTACATCTACGTGGATTACTCTATAAATTACATTTAAATGCTCGGCAGAGGCGTCATAGAGCCACCTTTATACTATGTATTTCCCATTCCATTCTCGAATAGCGCGCGGGAAGAAAGAACACCGGAATCTCTCCGTTCGAGCTGTGATTTCTCCTATTTTATTCTGATGGTCTTTTCTACCTATGTAAGTGGCATTTTCGCCTTCGGAGGAGGATGTTGGCGATTGAAGTTTCATAAGTATCCCACGCCGCAGCGATAAACGTCGTTGGTGAAATAATTCCCATCCCAGATCCTGTATCATTTCCGTAACGCTGTCACCCCTGCATCGTGACAATATAAAACAAGCTGCCCTTCTTTGGACTCTTTTGATGTCTTCCGTCAAACCCAATTGATAAGGATCTCTTACTGGGCAGCAAACTTCAAATCAGGACAGACAAGCGTAGTGTATGCAGTTTCTTTAGTAGTTCTATTGCATCTTTTAAGGGTTCTACCAATAAAACTGCCGCGGTGGAGTAGCCGAGCGGTCTAAGGCGCATCGCTTCGGAGCGTTCAGTTGTTCGCCGTCGGAGGTTCGAGTCCTCCCTAGGACATGTGTGTGTGTGTGTGTGTATTGTCCTTATGTTAGTGTACCTTAGTTTAAGTATTTTGTAAGCTACGGACTGATGACCACGCAGATGGTCCGATAGATTTACAAACATTTGAACATTTGAACCAATAAAACGCAGTCTCTGCTTCGCCTTTCCCACGACATTATCTACGTATTCTTTCCAGTTTACATCTGAAGTAATAGTAACTTCTAGATATTTTGTGGAGTTTACGGCCTTCACTTTTGATTCATTTAACTTTTAAACAAAGTTTAACGTGTTTCTTTTCGTATTCATGTAGACGACTTCACACTTTTCATTATTTAGAGTCAATTGCCAATTTTACCTCATAGAGATATTTTATTTACTCGTAGATCGTTCTGCAGTGGTTTTGATCTTCAGATGATTTTACTGGACGGCAAATGACAGCGTCATCTGCAAACAACTTAAGACAGCTGCTTAAATTTTCTCCCAAATCGTTTATGTAAATAAGGAACAGCAAAGGACCAATAACACTACCCTGTGGAACGCCCGATATCACGTCTGTTTTAGTCGATGCCTTACCATCGATTATTACTAACAGTGACCTCTCTTATGTAAATCAGGAAAAGGAACAATAACACTACCCTGTAGAACGCCCAATATCACCTCTGTTATAGTCGATGCCTCACCATCGATTACTACTAAAATGACCTCTCTGACAGGAAATCCTCTATCCAGTCGCAAATTTCTCCCACTGATGGAGCACCTAGCTGCAGCTACGTTCGGAGGTGACGGTAGAAAGTAATGCATTTATCAGAGCTGCAGCACATTTCTGGCACTGCCGCTGCTGTCCACTTTACCAGAGGCTGACAAAGCGGCGAGAGGCAGCAGCGATGCTCGGAGCACTCACCTGCATGTCTGCGGAAGCTGGAGGACTGGCTGGAAGTGTCAGCTGTCGGGCTGCGCGACTTCTTATAGCTGCCCCGCGCCCCTGGCCTCCGCTGGGGACCGCGCGCCGCCCCCGCTGTTAAGCGGGGACCACCTGCCGCAGACGATGAGGCAATGTGTGGCTGCGCCGCGCGCTCTGAGGCAACGCCGACAGGCGAAATGTCAGCCCGGCGCGTCTCCCAGAAAACGACGCGACCC
Organism: Locusta migratoria; assembly: GCA_026315105.1. Lineage (NCBI taxonomy): Eukaryota > Metazoa > Arthropoda > Insecta > Orthoptera > Acrididae > Locusta > Locusta migratoria. The sequence goes on from CM048748.1 coordinate 92,490,327, forward strand.
GCCCCAAACACTGCGGACTGCGCAGGCGGGACACTTCATTTTCACGCAGTGCTGTTACATTAAGCTGAGATCTCTACTCGAGTATACGGAATACTCTTGCTCAATGTGAGAAGTAGTCGTAAAGTTAAGAAGATTCATTCTGCCACTAAAACTTACTGTTAGTTCTTAAAAGACAAAATATAGGTATAATCACATGGTCGGTGCAACGGCTCATTCATTTACTATTGAAGATTTTTCATTGCATTGAACCAATTTAGGGTTTCGCAGGGATCGAATGAAGGGTAGAGGCACGGGTCGTAACACATCTGAAATGTAGGCCTAATGGTCACTGTCAAAGTACCGTCGATACGAACAAGGGGTGACCGAAACGTGTAAACAATGGCATCCGCTGTGTTATACGCCAGTATGGCGATGGCGATGACGAATACAATGCTTCCAATGTGCGTTCACCGCGATGTCGCCAAACAAAGATGCTACCATCATGATGCTGTAAAAAGAACCTGTATTCATCCGAAAAAATGACGTTTGGCCATTCGTACACCAAGGTTTGTCGTTGCGTAAAACATCGCATGCGCTCCTATCTGTGATGCATCGTCAAGGGTAACCGTAGCCATAGTCTCCGAGCTGATATTCCATGCTGCTGGAAACGCCGTCGAACTGTTCGAGCAGATGGTTGTTGTCTTGCAAAGGTTCCCATCTGTTGTCTCAGGGATCGCGACGTGACTGCACGATCCGTTACAGCCATGCGGATAAAGATGCATGTCATGTCGACCGCTAGTGATACGAGGCCGTTGACATCAAGCACGGCGTTCCGTGTTGCCCTCCTGAAGCTACCGATTCGATATTCTGCTAAAAGTCGTTGGATCGCGACCAACGCGAGCGGCAATGTTGCGATACGATAAACCGCAATCGCGATACACTACAATCCGACCTTTATGAAAGTCAGAAAAGTGATGGTACGTATTTATCCTCCTCACACGAGGTAACACAACAACGTTTCACCAGGCAACGCCACTCAACTGCTGTTTGTGTATGAGAAATCGGTTCGAAACTTTCCTCATGTCAGCAGGTTGTAGATGTCGCAACCGTGCCAATTTTGTGTACATGTTCTGAAAAGATAATCATTTGCAGATCACAGCATCTCCTTCCTGTCGGTTAAATTTCGCGTCTGTAGTACGTCATCTTCGTGGTGTAGCAATTTTAATGGCCAGGAGTGTAGCTTGAACTCAGGGAATTATTATGGACAGTTACTGTTAAATGAAACAACTAAATAAAAGGAGATGAACCTCCTTGGAACACAAAAACGGAAACAACGAAAAAAGTGTCAAATTTAGATGATTATCTTCGATTTAATTTGGAGTGCTGTTTGGCTAGTTTCCCAAAGATTTGCGATCCTGCATAGAAGCTCGAAATTTAACGAGGACGTCAATAGCTTTAGCAGGGATAAGTAGGTCTGAGAAGCCATAGAGGCGATTCAGTATCCTCAAGGATGAGGTAATTTTAGGTACAATTAAATTATATTAGTGTATTACGAGAAATTTAGGTCGATCGAAACACACGACAGTTTAGGGTGTCTAGACAGTCCTATCATTCCAGTAACACAAGGGCACATTTGTCTAATGCAAACGTGTGTTCCCGCTTCATCACGATCCATAGGCCGGGTGAAACTGATGGTCAGGACAGTTGTATGCCGCGAAGACCACTTTGCATTATAGCAGCCGTTATGAGCGTGCTTTGCCCTGTTGAAAATGCGTGTCACTTTCTTATCGCGCATACGGCTGGAGTACGGGCTTAATAAAATGTGCAATATCAGCCACAGGTTACATTGCCCTACAGAACGTAGGCGAGTTGTACGTAATGCCCCCGTCTGCAAATTTTTTAAAGGTTTGTAAATCTAAGGGACTGAATTAGGCTTACAAACTACTTTAAACTAATTAGTGCTAATTACAACAAACACCCCGTGCCCGAGGGAGGCCTCCAACTTTCGACGGCGAGCAGCTGTGCGCTCCGCAGCAAGGCGCCTTGGAACGCTCGGCCACTCCACCGCGGCCCCCCTCCTCCGTCATCACATAAAAACTCACTCACACTCATTCACACACACACACATAGACAATTCGATCAAAACCCTAATGTCAGAAATTGTACCAAAAGCCTTTTGGAAATCTAGTAATATGGAATGGCGTTAGTCATAACTTTTGAACTCAGTTATGGTCAAAACCCTGCGTCAATCACCGTAAATGCTGTATGTCATTAATTCAGTGAATTATTCATATTGTGTTTCTTAAACATCAATGAGTCCTGCGTAAATTTCCAGATATTCGTTGAGCGAACGGTCATGTATGACTTAAGTATGGATCTGTTGTATCAACATACTCTGATACGAACCTCGTCTGCTTGTTAAGTGATTTAAGCTGCTACACTACTCCGACGCTGTCTACTTCTATTTTACTCACATTGGCAGCTGATGTTAATTCTAAATGAAAATACTGACTTCTTTGGATCAAGAATTCGGAAAAATTTGTTCAGTAACTCTAGCATCACTGTCATCGGTAGCATCACCGCCACTATCGCGCAGTAAAGGTACTCATTGTGCCTTGCGCCTAGTGTACAGTACTTTAACATGACAGGAATCTTCTTGGCGTTTCTGCAAAATTTCGATACCATTTTGCTGTTGGAACTATTTTAAGCATCCCGCATTGACGACCTCGTTAAATTTCGAGCTTCTGTGCAGGATCGCAAATATTTGGAAAACTATCAAAACAATACTCCAAATTAAAACTAAGATAATCATCTAAATTAGACACTTTTTCCTTGTTTCCGTTTTTGTGTTCCAAGGAGGTTCATCTCCATTATTTCATTTAACAGTAACTGTCCATACTAATTCTCCGAATTCAAGCTACACTCCTAGCCATTACAATTGCTACACTACGAAGATGACGTGCTACAGACGCGAAATTTAACCGACAGGAAGAAGATTCTGTGATTTACAAATGATTATCTTTTCAGAGCATTCACACAAGGTTGGCGCCGGTGGCGACACCTAGAACGTGCTGACATGAGGAAAGATTCCAACCGATTTCTCATACACAAACAGCAGTTGAGTGGCGTTGTCTGGTGATACGTTGTTGTGATACCTCGTGTAAGGAGGATAAATGCGTACAATCATGTTTCCGACTTTGATAAAGGTCGGATTGTAGCCTATTGCGATTGCGGTTTATCGGATCGCAACACTGCTGCTCGCGTTGGTCGCGATCCAATGACTGTTAGCAGAATATGGAATCGGTAGCTTCAGGAGGACAATACGGAACGCTGTGATTGATCCCAACTGCCTCGTATCACTAGCTGTCGAGATGACATGCATCTTATCCGCATGGCTGTAATGGATCGTGCAGTCACGTCTCGATCCCTAACTCAACTGATGGGGACGTTTTGAAGCAACAACCATCTGCACGAACAGTTCGACGACATTTCGAACAGCTTGACCCATCGTCTTGGAGACCATGGCTGCGGTTAACCTTGAGGCTACATCACAGACGGAAGCGCCTGCGATGGTGTACGCAACCTGGGTGCACGAATCGCAAAACGTCATTTTTTCGGATGAATGCAGGTTCTGTTTACAGCCTCGTGATGGTCGCATCCGTGTTTGGCGACATCGCGGTGAACGCAGATTGGAAGCGTGTATTCGTCATCGTCATACCAGCGTATTACCCGGCGTGATGGTAAGGGGTGCCATTGGTTACACGTCTCGATCACCTCTTATTCGCTTCGACGGCACTTTGACAGTGGCCGTTACATTTCAGATATGTTACGACCCGTGGGTGTACTCTTCATTCGATCCCTGCGAAACCCTACATTTAAGCAGTATAATGCACGACCGCATGTTGCAGGTCCTGTATGGGCCTTTCTGGATACGGAAAATGTTCGACTGCTGCTCTGGCAAGCACATTCTCCAGATATTTCACCAGTTGAAAACGTCTGGTCAACGGTGGCCGAGCAAGTGGCTCGTCAGAATACGCCAGTCACTACGCTTGATGAACTGTGGTATTGTGTTGAAGCTGCTTGTACACGCCATCCAAGCTCTGTTTGACACAATGACCAGGCGTATCAAGGTCCTTATTACGGCCAGAGGTGGTTGTTCTGGATACTGATTTCTCAGGATCTATTCACCCAAATTGAATGAAAATGTAATCACATGTCAGTTTTGGTATATTTGTCCAATGAATACCAGTTTATCATCTGCATTTATTCTTGGTGTAGCAATCTGAATGGCGAGTACTGTACATCGGTTGCACACTTATATTCGTATTCTGGCAGAAGTGGATACTATCTCTCAGGAAGGCTTTAACCGCAGTTTTCTCTGCTTTTTTATATCGTTGTCTTCGTGAGCTTTGGGGCATTCTTTATTCAGTTCGTTACCCCTACAAGGATCAAGCACGGGTAAAAAATAGCCCTTAATGTTTTAATTTATTATAGAATCATAATAAATGTCCTTCTTTGTTTATGGGCCTTTTTCTATTTGTGTCTCACCTAACAAAGTACTACATTATACATTTATACATTTACAATATTAAAAACTGCAAGTAAAATAAAGGAATTTGATACCCAAGGGCACTTTTTACCTTTGTTTGCTTCTCCATGTACCGTAATTCTCACTGTCTTCCTACAACTACCAAACAGGGACAAAAATGTTTTTGTATAATCATGCCTATCACCTCTAATTTCAGTCACACGCCCAACAGACCTAATAACAGCTGAAAGTATTGTAAATAGTAATATATAATCATAATTTCTGTCCTATAACTGCAGATAATCCAAGTTGGCAATTTTGAAGGATCACGCAATTTTTAGCTTATTCTAACGCCGGCAATATTTTCTCTTGATTGGTGCTCGTTGTAACCTAAAATACCTTGGTGCTGATAGGCTTAGGCTAGGATTACGATAACCGAGTGTTCACTAATTCCTTTATCTGGGATGATACTCGGTATGAACTGAGGAATATTTGCTGTTAAGAGTTCAAGTGTGTTTCACTATTCGAGGAGGCAGATGAACTAATTGGTCCAAGTAATTATCACAGTTTCGGACGATGTTTTACACGTATTTCTGAATTTAAACATATATCCTCAGCTTGTGTGGCTCGGTACCGCAGTGGTAGAGTGTCAGAGTATAAATCCAAAGGTCCCAGGTTTGATCTCCACCAGATCTTAGGATTTTTATCTGCCACTTTTCACTTCTTCTGGCAGTGTTGCTGATGTGAAAAATATCGAGTAGCACCGTGGTTCGTAACCCACGTTAAACTGTAGGTCCCCCTATAACATGCTGGGTAAGTCAGTTGGAAGGTCGGAAGAAGGCAACGGCATACCACCTCCAAACAGGACCATGCCTAGTGGTGTTAAAACTAATCTTCGGATTGTTGACTGCTTTACCTTTATATTCACTCTATGGAGTAAACTGAAATCTGCGACTACTAAAATTTTATGGCTTGTGCATGTTTGACACCAGACTCAATTGCTTTGAACCTATTTATTGTATTATATTGCTAATAAGAACCAATTATTAATACGGAAGTCATCAACGCTCTCACAATTGATCGGTCTTCATGGACGTCCAGAACCTGGTCAAAAGGCACGGGAATATTGCGTAGACCATTGTTTCAAACACACCTGTGACACATCTTGTCCAAGCTGTGTAGCATACCAGCAGTGCAATACCATCAAAATGGCTAAGTCCATTCAACAAAAAATCCAACACGCTAGTGGTTAGTGGTTATACCTTAGAATGAACACCGTAACCAAAGTTAAACTGTGGGTCCCCCTATAACATGCTGGGTAAGTCAGTTGGAACGTCGGAGTAAGGCAACGGCATACCACCTCCAAACAGGACCATGCCTAGTAAATCACTGTGGTGTTCAAACTAATCTTCGGATTCACCTATCAGTTCACCTATCTAATTCTAAGATAGTTTCTCCATGCAGTGTCAAAAGAGAGGGTCCAAAGACATCTCCTGAGAGTAATCTGATCGCGTACGACAGCAGTAAATAAATCACTGAAACTACAAGGGAATAGTCCGCACTTATTGTAACTTGGTGCTGATGAGCACAGACTTTGAGGGTGCTTCATCCTTTGCGGAAGTACAGGATGGGATAAATAAAAGTAGCTTGTATTTCCATTGTACAAATATACATAGCAGAGGAGGGGAAATACAATGCTAACATGACTATAGCACCTGTTGGAAGTGACCACCATTCATGTCTTAGCACTTCTTGGCCCTGGTTGGCAACTTGCTGGAGACGGATCGAATCTAGACTGCTAGAATTTCTGCCATCTGACCGGAAAATGTTCTGCTGCACTACGAGAGATTTTGCGACACATCTCAGACAAGAGACCTCCCCGTACAAAGTATTGGCACACTGACAGAGCAGTTGACCTGGATGGTCAGCTAGAGCCGCGAGCAGACTGGCCCGTGATAACAGTCAGGCGAGAAGAGAGTGTAAATAGCTTCAAGGTTCGGGAGTATATATGGACACTTGTTCCATCTGTAGTCAGTAATTGTAGATCTTTGTCACAAATGGTTTCAAATTCGTATCCACTTATCGTGGCCACCTTTATTTACCCCACGCTGTATATATATCATTACTTAGCGATTGGTTATCGGGAAGCCCGGAGTACCATCGCCGCGGTGGTGTAGCTGAGCGGTCGAAGGCGCCATGCTGCGGAGCGCGCGGTTCCTTGCCGTCGGAGGTTCGAGTCCTCCCTGGGACATGGGTGTGTGCGTGTGTGTGTTGTCCTTAGGTTAGTTTACCTTAGTTTAAGTAGTTTGTAAGCTACGGACTGATGACCATGCAGTTTGGTCCGATACATTTACAAACATTTGAACATTTTTTTGGAGTACCATCGGTAACAGAGGTGCCTGAAAGGCTGTCACACCTTCCTGTATTTTAACTAATGAATTAAGACGTCCAACCTGCATAGTTACATGTGTAACTTATCGTTACGCGACAGAGTGTGAAAACTTCAGCAGGTGATTCAGTAACTAAATGTCCGCCTCCGCAGGTCTGTCGCAGATGCGCTGACCGCCATGCAAGCGGAAATGTTTCTACTTGTACTCATTTTCATCTTCATCGATGCGTAACTCTTCGAACTTGCGTCAATCATAAGACTTGCAGTAGGCGGCCGAACCCCGATGGGAATATGCCATAGCACATATGGTGACGAACTCAGATAACCATCAAGGTCAAAGCTGTACTTAGGATCAAAGTCTCAAACACTCTCCCTTGCATTCAGTTTCTCAAAGCAAGTTATTGTGATATATATGCATTATGCAGGCGGCTATTATACTGGTAAAGTACCCACCTTTGGATATAATATAGCTTCCTTTCAGTTACTTCTCAACTTGTAATTTGCGGCTGTTGGCTGATGATGCTGTGGTGTACGGAAGGGTATCGTCTTTAACTGACTGTAATAGCATACAGGATGACTTAGACAAATATTCTAGTTGGTGTGAAGAATGGCAGCTACCTCTTAATGTAGAAAAATGTAAGGTGATGCGCATGAGAAGGAAAAACAATCCCATAATGTTCGAATACAGCATTATTAGTGAGCTTCTTGATGCTGTCGCGTCGTTCAAATATCTAGGCGTAACATTACAGAGCGATATGAAATGGAACGAGCATGTAAGGACAGTTGTAAGGCGGACAGGCGGTTTATTGGGAGAATTTTGGGAAGATGTACTCATCTGTAAAGGAGACCGCGTATAAAACGCTTGCACGACCACGTTTTGAGTATTGCTCAAGTGTTTGGGACCTGAAGCAGATCAGTTTAAAGGAAGACATAGAAGCAGTTCAGAGGTGAGCAGCTAGGTTAGTTACTGGTAGGTTCGACCAATGTGCGAGTGTCACGGAAATGCTCCAGAAACTCAATTGGGAATCGCTGGAGGAAAAACGACGTTCTTTTCGTGAATTTCTTTTGAGGAAATTTAGAGGGCCGGAATTTGAAGCTGAGTGTAGCACTATCTTGCTACAGCCTACTTATATTTCGCGTAGTGATCACAAATACAAGATATTGTAGAAAGATATAAGAAATCCAAGATCGCTGATCATCGTAAATAAAAATTGATGATCAGCGATCTTGGCTTTTTTATGTCTTTGTACAATATCATAATTGGATCGCCTCCTAGAACATAAACAAAGACAAGATAAGAGAAATTAGGGCTTGTACGGAGGCACACAGCTATTCTTTTTTTCCTCGTTCTATTTGGGAGTGGAACAAGAAAGGAAGTGCCTAGTATTGGTACAGTGTACCGGTAATAGGAAAGGGAAGAGAAGTAAATGTAGTAAGTGAATATGGACTGGAAAAAAGGAATGAAAGATAAGACGCAGAGCTCACAAACACTAGGTTCAGTCAGAAGGCTGTATACGTGCAAGAGACCAGGAAACACTCGAAATTTATAATCATCAGTCATAGGTTTGGAAATCAGCTTTTAAATTGTAAGACATATCGAGGAGCAGATACGTTCTCTAACAGGATGGTTGACAGGATGTGTAGACTGGCTAAAGAGGAGTGACTAGAGGACAAATTCAAGTTCGTATAAGAATAGGGAAAAGATAGCTACGGCATACAGGAAAATAAACGAGACGTTTGGAGACAAGAAAAGCAGCTGCATGATTATCATGAAAAGCAAACCTACGGTTTTAGCTTTTGTAGAACTGAAGAAAGCTTTTGGCAATGTTGATTGGAATACATTTTGTTTAAATTCTGAAGTTAGCAGAAGTAAAAAGAGTTATATACAACTTCTACATAAACCAAACAGTAGTTACTAGATTCGAATGGCATGAAAGGGGCACATTCGTTTCGAAGGGAGAAAGAGATGATTGTAGGCTTTCCCCAATGTTATTCAATATATAGACTGAAAAAGCTGTTTAGGAGTGCAAGGAGAAATTTGGAGAAGGAATTAAAGTACAGGGTGAATAAATAAAAACTACATGGTTTTGACAATTTAATTCTGTCGGAGACAGTACACGACCTGGAAGATCAATTCAGCAGAATGCACAGTGTCTTGAAAGGATGGTATAACATAAACATTAACAAGAGTAAAACAAGGGTCATGGAATGTAGTGTAAGATAATCAGGCGATGCTTAAGGAATAAGATTATGTAATGAAACAATAAGAGTAGTAGATTAATTTTGTTATTTTGGTAATTTTCTCAGAAATTCTGATCTCAGAGTAACGATAACAGAAACCCGTACCAGACCCTTGCCAGACTCTCGACTACAGCTTACAGTAATTATGCAGCTTTCGAAACAGAAGGGGCGACGATAGACTGTGAAAAATTCGCAGTCGCGAGCGTGTCGACGCTATTTGGAACAAAACGCCACTAACACCGTTTCTGAATGTCCTCAGCATTTTCTAACGTTTTAGCTTGAACGCCAGCTACACTCATCATAGTGTATTACACAGAAAACAACACAGATTACGCTGAAAGAAAGTTGTCAATTTTTTTCGTATACGTTTCATTTTGTAAGAGACAAGATTGTTACACATTTCTATTAACATTTGGTAATCTTTGGTATTGCGCATAAGCGTTAATAATAGTAGCCACACATTTCGGTTTACTAAGAACGAGATTTATCTGGTATAGAACGAAAGGAAGGCCATGGGGGTTGTACATACACGTGGAACGAATAGGCAGGGTTTAAAAACCACAATATTCACCATAATTTACAAAGTTTTACTACAGCCAAGTTGATAGTCAAGTTCCTATAAATTCCTTTGCTTTACAAGAATTCTGAGTACATGGACAATCGTTTAATAGGCAGATAAACTGCTCTTTAATGGCATGGTTCAGCTTTGGGATTGAAGAAAAACAAAAACCATAAAACAGCAGTGATCCTAAAACAACAAAGTGTTCATGTTAATTTCATAGCTCCCCCAACAACCTAAGGCTAAAAGAAAAATCTCAAATAACAATGTTATGAATAATAAAATAATTGAAGCAGCCAAGATCTCATATAGTATTTCATTTTATTACGATGACCGTTTCCGATCTACATGGATCATCATCAAATCATGTCCTTCGTGAGGATCTGGCTCGTCTCTTGTGGAGCAACAGTGCAGTGCATTCAAAAATTTGTAGATGGCTGCTATATTCCGTTGGAACAGTGTTCCATAAAATATTAAACACTATTATGATTTTACACATAACTTTTCTGGAAGCAGCAACCATCAAAGTTATTTACAGATGAAAATTAGCAGCCCACAATGTGCGCAGTAAATTAAAAACACTATACCAACTATCAATACCTACCAAGTGTGTTTTGATGAAATCTTTGTATATAAAGCAGAGCGTTCGTGTGTTTCTGTGTGTGTACTGCGTAAAAACCTCCAGTTTAGATCCAATCTCAATAAAATTCCTTGCCCTTCAATCCAAGAGGATGGTCGCTGTCTGTGTAAGGATCACTTTCAGGAGATATGACGTCATAAAGAAGAAAAACTGCTACATCACGCGACAATGTTCCACATTTACTCCTACGCCACTACACTTATTTCAACCAGATTTACCGTGAGGTAACAATTGCTGTAGGATTAAGTACGGAATACGACAAGTGGTTCAGGAGATGTAATATTCATAAGAGAAGTCGCAAAAAACTGGCACAGAATGCGACGAGACTTTATAAATACAGGTTACGAGAATGAGACTACTTAGCGATTTGCAACGATCTTTAAACATAATTTGACACCTTTATAATACTTTATTTCGCTGACATCCATAATAAAATGATGAAAGGAAAAAAAATCTTGATTACTACTTTTCCACTGTTCATGGAGTAAAACTGCGGCATTCGTTACGATGTTAGAATTTATAATATCTTACAGATAGTGTACACACATACAGCTCAATGTATTTTTCTAAATGTATCACAATCCAACACGTAGTTTCATAAGATATGAGGACGTAAATAGTAACGTTCATGGAAAAATGCATCTTCATGTTTTAAACTATTACTTCTTTATTACTAACTGTATTCTCGACAGATTTTAGAGATTTACAGCATTTACACAAATGAAAATGTACCTTCGAAATTATACAATTCTACAACACATTATTCAATAAATGTGAGCTCATATATACTGCTACGGGTAAAAGTTTGTAACATCATGGGCCATTAATATATTTCTGATTTACAACTAAAACACTCCTGTATTCCTGGCATCTTAAGGAAATTTCTGAAAACTGTCAATGCTGTTGACAACATCGAACCAAATTTGAACTGCGAAGCGCACATAGATGCAGGCGAGAGCAAGAGATTGCTATAGAGCTAAAGTGAAAAGAAGTGAGTGAAACATTGTACATCCTACGAGTATCCATTATTTCCAAAAGATCCACATATTAACATCAAGAGACTGCAGTTCCAGTAAGACTTTTTCTGTTACGGTTAATAAATCACAGGGCAGTCTGTTACGTACTCGTAGTGGATTTCACATCTCACACGGACAACATTGTGTCACTTCCTCAGAGGTGGACTCACGAAAGAAATTATTCGTCCTGAATATATTTCAAAAGAGAAAAAAAAGATGAACAATTATATAAGGGATAGGAGAAGAACTCACTTAAGGTCTGAATAAATAAATAAGTATATACCCGGCCAACGGCGTTTTTCAACCAGTTATCTAGAATGGATTAAAAATAGTACATTAGGAAGCCATTAAAGAAATATTTTATTTGTAAACAAACAATAATGACATGAGATGCTTTAAATCTGAGGACGCTGAGCTCAGGTAGCATAAATGTAACGACAGTTATGTCAGTAATAAAATACTACATATGCCTAACACGCAGTATTTTATTGTTGACGAATGTGATGTTACTTTATAGAAAAAACAGCCATCGTATCGGCACCAAATTCAAAACAAACAGACGGGATTCTCTCTAACAGTGATACGTTCTTTATAATACAAGTAACACCGAAATTCTGCTTTACGTGGTAGATGTTATTCAATGCTTATAAATACATCAATAGGCCTGTTTTGGCTCTGTGGCCGCACGGGAGTAGCCGTGTGGTCTGGAGCGACACGTCACGGATCGCGCGGCCTCCCGCGGCGGAGGTTCGAGTCCTCCCTCAGGTATGGGTGTTTGTGATTCGTCCTTAGGTTAGTTTACCTTAGTTTAAGTAGTTTGTAAGCTAGTAACTAATAAAAATAAATGCTTATGGGACTTAAATGCGGGGTCATCAGTCCCTAAACTTACAAAATACTTATGAACTAAATTATACTAAAGACAGCACAAACATCCCAAGGGGTTATTCGAAACCCCGACGGGGATCGGCCTCACTCAGTGTAGCCTAGCGCCTCAATGCGCTAGGCCGTTCCGAGGGACTAGTAACCAAGCAGTTGAGTCCCACATATTTACAAACATTGGAATATTTTTTCGGCTCTGTGGTCATCATGAGGCTATGTCCTTATTTCATCGTGGAGGTATAATTTTATTTCGATAACTGCATATAATTGCAGTCTAAGTATTCTCTTGATTTTACTTATATTACTTCTTGCTTGTCAGGTTATTAATATATTGTCATTCTTCTGATATTTCTATTTGTTGCTCTAAAAAATTGTTCAAATGTTTGTAAATCTATCGGACTCAGCTGTTTGGTTGCCGGCCGTGGTGGCCGAGGGGACTGAGGCGCTCCAGTCACGGTCTGGACGGCCACTACTGTCGGGGGTTCGAATCCCCCCTCGGGCATGGATATTTGTGTCGTCCCTAGTCTTAGCTAGTTCATAAGTAGTTTGTAAGTTAAGGGACTGAGACCCCGTAGTTAAGTCCCATAAGCTATACAAACAATTGAACATTTAGCTGCGTGGTTATTAGTCTGTAGCTTACAAACTAGTTAAACTAAGGTAAACCTAAGCACAACACAAACACCCATGCTCGAGGGGGTCTCGAACCTCCGACGGCGAACGGCCGCGCGCACAGCAACACGGAGCTCCAGTACGCAAGGCTAATCCGCCGCGACGAGCGATGCTCTATGGTTACAGTTATCGGAATGAAATTATACCTCCACGATGCAATATGGTCATAGGGTGATGTTTGCCACATAGCTAAAATAGGCCTATTTCTGTATTTAAAAGCATTAAATTACATCTACCACGTAAATGATCATTTCGGTGTTATTTGTATTACCAGTATGACAAAGACATCACAAGACTCCTGGCCCAAATGAAAAGAAAGTGATACATTCATATCGATCCTTTCCCCTATGTGGGAATTTTTCGCTCCCAGGGTTGCGAGGGAAGAGGGCGTACGAGTTTGGGCGTTTGAAATGGCGGAATACTCTGCGGCGGAAAAGCGGAGTACAGATGCTACCTTGGTAGTGCGCGTGGGTCCGGCTGGGCACGTGTGGCGGACGGCGGTGACCGCGGAGTGTGTGTGTGTGTGTGTGTGTGTGTGTGTGTGTGTCGTGGAGCGAGAAAGTATGCTGGACTTTGGCTGATAGTTTTCATTTGGCTTGGGTCTGTCGCTCGCGAAGGTAGTTTGAGAGGTTGTACGCTCTCATATTGCCTGTGGAATTATGGTGAGGTTCTGCGACGAAATTTTACATGAAGTCATTGATGTTGGCTGGTTGTAAGTCAGTTCGTGGAGATGACTGTACTAATTTTGCTATGGTGCACCGTGTGAATAACACTATCCGCGAGCTTGAGTTGCAGCTTAGTGACTTCTTCCCCTGTTTTGGGCTGATTATCGTTGTTCACTGTATTTGAGAATCGTTCGTTTTTTAAGTTAATTTTCTGATCGCTCTTTAGTGCCAAAAACTGACATGCTGCTTGTTACTGAAACAAGATCTGGCATAAAGACTTTCCAGTGAGTTCATGACGGTTCCTACTGCGTCAAGGGGACCACACTGTGGTCCAGGTCGAAAAAAAAACTATTTTCAGTTGCCCTCATATTTCGATAGATTAAGGTTTTATTTAAGTACGCTGAAAAGGATTTTGCTGAAAAAAAAAATTCGCGCATTTAAAGAGCACGTGTTTATGTGTGACACCCTCTTTTCTGTCACACTTTTTCTGCATATATTTTACATCTTTATATCCAGTACATTCCACGTTAGGATTTCTTTTACTCCCGAGTGTGTTGGATATCCTTGGAATGCAACAGTCGGTATTCTTTTCTTTCTGCTGTTTGTAAACAACACACTTTCAAACATGCGGTTATCTTTGTTCAAGTGAGATTGCGAGTAGTTGTTATATTTACGTTTGCAGTGTTGTTTACGTGTAAATGTTGTAAAGTCAATGGAAATAAATAATTCAACTGTGTGGCTAATTTTAGAGGAACAAATGGCGGTATGGAGTACAATAAATATTTCATCGCTCCGTAGAAATAAGAGGCGTACGGTACATCAAATATTAGGGCGAAGTTGACAGTAAGGCATACAACATCTACATCTAAATGGGATAGTCTGCAAATCACATTTAAGTGCTTGGCAGAGGGTTCATAGAACCACCATTATACTATTTATCTCCCACTGCATTCTCGTATAGCGCACGGGGACAAAAGAACACCCGAATCTCTCCGTTCGAGCTCTGATTTTTTGTATTTTATTCTGATGAACATTTCAACCTATGTAAGTGGGAGTCAACAATATATTTTCGCATTCGGAGGAGAATGTTGCTAATTGGAGTTCCGTAAGTAGCCCACGCTGCACCGATAAGCGCCGGTGTTGTAATGATTCCCATCCCAGATCCTGTATCACTTCCGTAACACTCTCTCCTATATCGTGACACTAAGAAACGAGCTGTCCTTCTTTGGATTCTTTAGATGTCGTCCGTCAAACCCATCTGATAAGGATCCCACACTCAGCAGCGATACTCCAAAAATGAACGGACAAGCGTAGTGTACGCAGTTTCTTCAGTAGTTCTGTTGCATCTTTTAAGGGTTCTGCCAATAAAAGGCAATCTGGTTCGCCTTTTGCCTTTCCCACGACATTATCTACGTGTTCTTTCCAGTTTAAGTCTCAAGTAATAGTAATTCCTAGGTATTCTGTGGAGTTTAGGGCCTTCACTTTTGATTGATTTATCTTGTAAACAAAGTTTACCAACAATGTGGTGAACTCTAAGCCATATGGAGATGCCACTATTACCAAATTAGAATGTGTCGACCATGTTAAAAATGTTTGGGAACAAGGCTGAGAAAAATAACTGCTGAAATGAGAGGGAAAACAATTAGAAGATGGAAAATTGTTGACCGGACAGGGTCGGTTAACTAAAACTGAAATAGAAAACTTGCAGGTATACTATTGGCAGGCAATTAGGAGAAATAAAGAAAATCTAGAGGTAATGAATAGAGATGTTTGTGCCATATTCTTCCATAAGTCGTCTACTGATGGTAAGTCGTATCCTGTATTGTGTCCATCAGAAAATTCGTGGTGAAAATACAATTGGACTCAGGAAACTGGAGAATTTTATTCTCGCCAGCAATCTCTTCCTGATGCTGTCTTTACAGCAGTTAAACTTATTCTCAGAGACTTGGCTCATCCTGACCTTCTAACGAAATATCTGCATGGGCAGACGCAGAACCCAAATGAATGTTTCAACAGCATAATTTGGAACCGCCTTCCTAAAACTGTACTTGTAGGCATGCTTACAATGAAACTTGGAGTTTATGATGCTGTTATTGCATACAATTGTGGTAATATTGGAATGTGATGGGTACTGAAAAAGCTGGGAATTAATCCTGGTGAAAATATGATCACTTGGGTGCAACATTGCGATAAAATTAGGGTAGTTGATGCAAACAGGTCTGCACCTAATATGGCCAACAAGGCAAGACAAACATCCAGGAAGGTGTAAAAGAAGCTGGAAGCCCTTCTAGAGGCCAAGCAAGGGCGATGATGTGCAGCAGGACAGTTTAATTAACTGTAAGTAACGGGCTTGGCGGACTGCGTTGCACTGGCTCGCGTTGGAACTCGCCTGCCGGCACGGCACGCCTCGCAGAAGCTACGGCCACCTGACGTTACACGGACCAACAAGTGTTGAGAGGTAAATGCCGTTTCTATGTTGCGGCGAGTTACCTGTATTTCTGATTTAGGAGATTTATTGATAGTTCTTTCGAAGTTGTGGTGTAATTCAACGCCCAGTGCCTTTGTATTTATTTATTGAAAACTATTTCTTATTAAGTTTATTCTGGGCTCTGTGCCATTGTTTGATTCTAATTTTGAAGAATGTAATTAAAGGCCCCGAGTCGCTGAGTTTTTCTTAAAACCTGTTTGCCTATAGCCTGGCCGTCCCAGTCACCAGATCTTAACCTGCGTGACTTCTGGCCGTCTGACTATCTGAAAGATGTGTTCAGCGTTCCGATTGAGAACTTAAGTGTGTTGAAGGTGCGTATTGCGTAACACATTCTGAACGTGACCACGGAAACACTTCGATCAGTAGTGCAACATGCTGTTTCTCGGTTGCTGTTTTTTTTTTTTTCAGAAAACGGTGTATAGCATATGGAATGTGTATTACACTAATCTAACGGAAATTAAAAATCCGATTTGGTTTTGATTGGTGCTTTTTATGCGGTTTATGGACACCGGACAATTAAGAACCGATTTTTCTCATCCTTGCCGTGGTGAATGAGCGTAACTAACAATATCACACCTATACACCCATGCACACTGAGTAGAACATTTGGTTTAACGTCTACTTACACCTTAGTCTCTGTCAAGATTCATTTGTCATTTGTAGTCGTCCACTGTAAATTATGGTGCTTACAGCACCATCTATTTATCACTTTTCATACTATTTATATCTCTTCTCCCATACGTTTCTCCCCTTCTCCGATAATACTCTGTTGAAATTCAAAGTCATTATGACCAGTTGTGTTATTTTTACGTTTTCAAAGTTTTATTATCATCACCCTGTCCAATGTGCACGAAATTTACAACCCTTTAAAATATACCGTGTGGACTTGCCTCTAGAGCAGTTGAAACTTTTCTTTGGATCTCATTCTATTTTTATCAACGTGACACAGAATATATATGGCTAGCATGACGTCGTTAAGTCAGACATGTTCGCTACAGTCTCTCGAACCTAGGTCACTGCCAGTTTTACCGTGAAGAGGCGCAAATTACGTTGCGTCTGCTAACCTCGATGACAGAAATTATGAAAGGCGTTCGCGACCACAAGCGTTTCGGCGGTAGTTTGCTTCGTCACCGCAAACTATTTCTCCAGACGGTGACATAAAAGCGCAGTGCATCGGAGCCCTCGGTCGCATACAAAAACTTGAGCTGTGCTGTCTATCAATGCACTGGGTGCGTGACACTTGTTACTGTCTCAACGAGTAGGTCGTTTTTTGTTGCTTTGTTCTTCGGAAAGCGTACTAACATTAAGAGAAACACCTGTTTGTCCTATTTATTTCACTAACTCTCAGACTGCGCTGCTGTTACCACTTTTTCTACGTCTCTTATTGTAATAACTTCTCTCCAACCAAATTGCAGTCGCTCAAGGAGGCATCAAAATGAGCGTGCCTTTGAATGGACGAGACATGCACATGTTTAGCATTTCAGCTCAGGCTCAGATCATGGACGTTAGTAGTGCCACCTGCAAGCGCTGTGTAAAGGTGGAACACACAGCCTCGGGACCATTGTCTTTCATGTGGTTGTTTCATATAAAAAGCTTCACCATAGGTTGTAGACACTGAGCATCTCTCGATCACGTTTGGTATTTTCGCCTTGGTTTGTTTAGGGGTTGCGGTTTATACTTCAGAGAAATGACTGATGGTTTCGTCCGTAAAAAAGCGGATCTGTAATCGATGAGTGCTGGGAGGGAACGACAGACTGACGGGATCGATTGCACTCACCTCGTTTTACCACTGCACGTGATGACAGGCATATTGGGCGCATGGTTGCGACGGCTTGCCGTGTCACATCACGAACCGTTCCACAAAAAATTTTGTATTCAGAGCCCGCGCGTTCTGTTCGACGTCGTTTACAGAAGGATGGCCTGTCCACAAGGCGTCCATTGCCACAGTTTTTGCGCCAGCAATGTTGCTATGTACGTCGGACATGGAAAAACGAAGAAATGACACTATTGTCACCTACTAATATCGATTCTGCCAGCACAACCACGATGGTCGGACTATAGTTGGAGACACCATGGTGACAGAGCATTTAATTGCTAGCGTATACCATACTGGTACTGGCTTTGGTGTACACTAAGCAGCCAGCGCTACATCTCTAAAGTATTATTTTCTTACGCTTTGGAGCTTGTCGACGGCCACATGCAAGCGGAATAATGTGCCAACCGCGTGACACGCAACCTTCAGGACCTCCTCGTTACCCATTGGATTGCACTGCTGACTGACCTACCTGTTCTCCCGATCTCTTGCCTGTCGTGAACGTCTCCTCTGTGACTGCGGAAAGATTGAGCTGGGCTACGTCACCCGCTGATACGCCAGACCCACATTGGCAATAACTGCAGGTATAGACTGTCATACCACAACAACTCATCCACTCTTTGATTCAACACCGAGTGGTGTAGCAACGGTTATAACCATCAATGGCGACGACACTTAATACTGATTTCGTCTTCTTTCTTACTTCAGATGGTGTAGATATACTTGCCTGTGGTATCTCCTGACTTCTTCCTGTTGAATTCTGTATGGTCAACTGTTTACAAAATTACTGAATGACAGCTAATCTTTTCGTGTGATATCAATGTCTCTCAATCTTAAGTAAAGCACTGTGGCGTTGATGGAGTTACAATAAGATTTTACTTAGAATACTAGCTGAATATTTGTTGGTCAGTGAATATGTTCACGTATTGCAAAAACAACGGAAGTTAATCCTATTTACGTAAAGGGCAAATCATCGAAAGCAGAGAAAAGAAGATCAATTCGTTTATCTTTCTCCATTGCAATCCTACATAATATTTCAATTTAAATATTAGGACGTTCGAGGAAGAGAATAGCAGACTCGGAATGAATCAAGATATGTTCCAGACAGTCCACTCTACCATAAGACAGATTTCTCTCCTTGTAGACGACGACTAGCAATTAACACCTACAGGAGAACACGCATATAACGACCGCCTTTCAGATATCCCAAAATCTTTCAACACAAAAGACATGAATTTCACCAATAATGGAATATTTTAATTATTTTAAATATTTAATGTTTCAGTAATTCTAAAATATAAAATCCGATTTTTAGTGTCCTGCTTATTCTGCTACAAGTACTCTATCTGATGTGTTCAAAAACTGATGGGTATGCAGCCAGGTATGAAAGTCGGTATCGGCCGATATTTCGGCAAGGTATACTCTTGTCGAAACATTGTTCGACTCCGACTTTCATACCTGGCTCCGTACCCATAGGTATTTTTAATACGCCGTAGAAATTATGGAATCAAAGCCTATCTGATGGAATCAAAACCTATCTGATGTTTTATATATATATATATATATATATATATATATATATATATATATATATATATATATAATCAATAAGAGATAAAATCTTCTGTTAAGATAAACACGATATGTCAAGTACTACAATTACAAATCGTGTGTTTGTCCTGAGCTGACAGCACTCGAATATTTCAGTATTCCTCATCCATTACTCTAAAATGATAACACAACTTCTAACAAACATCGTATATAATTTCGGTTTTTTTTTTCCCACTGAGAAAACCCACAAAACGATGAAAGGAAAAAAGTTTATCTGTTACTACAATTTTCCTATTCATGCATTCAAACTATAAATGTAAGGTACAATGTGTAATTGTTGACTTTTAGTTTATTTTTAATCTTCTACAATTATTCTTTTATTTATTTTACTGCTACTTCGCGACGATTCATAAATGTTACTGTGCTTATACTGTCCAAATGCAAACGAAGTACATCAATGCTCCTTTATTCAAACAGTATTCAACTTTTTGAATAGTTATTCCGTCATTCACATACAAATGATCTTTACACATCACATAATGGACGAAGGGTCTATCAACACACCAATAATCTGAACGGCTCATATAGGTATCAGTAGGTGTACAGGCGTAGGCCTGGTGGAAAGTGCTGAAGTCAGCACCTTTTTAATTACCAGACAATGGATGTAATTGATAGCTTTGTAATTAATATCCCTACTGAACTCCGTTCTATCAAGGTCAATGCAATTGATTCCCCCACTCCAAATCCCACTCCCTCCCTCCCCCGATATTTCTACCATGAGGCCTACGGGGAACTGCCCTTTCTTCGAGGTACCGGAACACGAACCCGCGTCCTCTCAGCCTCGCAGCCTTCTCGAACCCTCCTTCTGCGTCAGTATGTGGTACGTTAATTAATTGGTAATGACGCCATTCCTCAAGGAGTCCTTTGTACGCATAAATTTGTATTTCGCATTTCGGTAATTAAGTCCCCTTTTGGAAGCGATCCGTGCGGTGCCCAGCACGAGATGGCTACCGCGTCAGAAGTCCGCCCCCTCCCTCAACCCCGCCGACATCCGCGGGACGGCTATTAAATCAAATTCCAACACCTTCCGAAATCACACTCAGAAAAGTAAACATTATGAGTCCTTGTGGAGAAACATACTTTTATCGCATTATTCTTGCAGTTTGATATAACTGCACTTGGATCTCAGTTCTCCCACAATTTTTGTGATGTCTCCACCCTAGAACAGAAAGTGTTTTCTGACTGTCCATTCAATCAGATAAATACAATGTTCCATTATAGATTATATTTCTTCTATGTAATTTCAGATGGAATTTGAAGACGATTTTTGGGAGGAAATTATCGTTAATACAACGACCCCGCTCTTAATTATATACCTGGTATTTATTAAACGTCTTTAACTGGTGTCTTGCTCCATATACCATTTCCAAAATTTCCAGCGTAATTACTGACAATCAGTGTGCTGTATGCCAAACCATCGCCATTATTTAATTACATACAGTATATTTAAGAATCACTACAACACAGGGCCCCTCTGCTGCTCACAGCTTCGTATCGTTAACCCTATATTTCATAGTTGGGAGAGGGTACTGACCGATCAATTCAACAGAACGATTGATCATTACAATCACGACTTTGTTTTGTAACTATTCGGAGTCAACCGGAAATCGACCATGCGACCTAAACCTCTCCCATTCTGCGTAAATTGGAGAACCCTCTACTGTTTTCGTGCAGACTTCTTTAATGGTTTTTAATACTTTTGTATGTACAATATCTGTTTGAATAGTAGGATCATCTCGTATCTTAAGATTATTCTTTTCTATTTCGCCTATAACTAATAAACTTGGCTAACTCAGCAATATCGCTTCGCATCGGAATCTTTTCTTCAAGCGATTGTTGGTTCTGTTCTTCTGAAATATTGTTAATTTTTTTTATAATTTCTCTAGTGTCAACTTTGAAAGGTTCTGTTTTCTTACTTAACTCTAAAACAAAAATTTATTGGACATTTGCCTCCAAGTAATTGGTTAGTAGCTGTTGTTAAGAGAAATTGGTACGCGTTATAATCCTGTCTCTTGTGACTGAATTGCTCAGCGGACGAAACATGGTGTCATGTCACATGGAAACTACGAGTTTTGCTTCTGCTAATTACAACGAATATCAGACATGTTTTAATGGGCGAACCCTGATGAAACTAAACTCATCGAAATCCCTGAGCAAGAACGGGATGTTCATTGATAACACAGCTTTGTGGGCAACACATCCACACCGACGTTCGACGTTTACTACCTCAGCTGTAGGTCACGGCGGACTGGTGCAAGACCAACAAGATCCAACTTTATCCGGCAAATTCTACAGCGATATACTTCAGCATAAAGCGGTCACTGATGCCGGTGACACTTAAACTACACGGTCAGGACATCCAATGGGCATCTACTTCACCTACCTTGGAGTCGACAAACGCTTATTTCTACACAAACACGTGGAGACACATCGGAAGGAGGTTTTCGGAATGGCGAATAGCTTATTCCCCTTCTTTAAGAGTGCCGACCGTGGCCAAGCATCGCCTTTATAGAGTCACAATTCTCTCTAAAATACTGTACGGCGACTCATTTTGGGGTAACCAGCTCTTCCCAAATAAGTCAACTCCACATCTTACAGAACATGGTCCTACGAAGGATTTTACAGATGAGCCGCTACACAAGGATAGTGGACCTCCAAACGCACTGAACACCGACATCATCAAGGTGGCTTCTAGAAAAGGGGCCACCAAATTACATCGTAAGATCGATAGCCTACAGGATTCGGTACACCACTTCAGAACCCTCGTCAAAACAATACCACCCCCATGTGCATTGCTACCAAGGTCTCAAGTTCCTTAGTAAAATTATGCTAAAATTTTACAAAGTTACCACACCAAGCAACGCAACCTTACGGACCAATAAAGACCTTAAGAAGTTATCTGCTGAAGTTTATGGCAGAAAAATAAAGTGAACATTTACACCCTACGCTTGCTATCCCTTATCCCTTGACGTGTATATCGTCAATGTCGATGGGAGTTCAAACACTATGTTTCATTAAAAAAAAAAAAAAAAAAAAAAAAAAAAAAAAAAAAAAAAAAAAAAAAAAAAAAGAGAGAGAGAGAGAGAGAGAGACAGATATCGTCAGTCATACTTTGCCACCAGCAAGTTCCAAGCAACTGCAAGATCTCGGACATCATTGGAATTTATGTAAGTTTGACTGAGATTTGGTATCTCTGACCTGTGACATAGTAAACTTTGCAAGATGTAGTGTGTGTTCTGCAAGTAGTAATAGTTAAAGGGTAATGTTGAGAGAGTAGAGTAGGCCAGCTGTTGTGTGCAGTGGCTGTGGGGAGTTCTGCGGATCAATCGAACATAAAAATTGTGCATTAGATTCATCGATAATTGGAAGGACAGACCATACCACTTTTTGCATCTGCTGTTTTGTGTAATATTCTGAAAACTAAGGTAATGTACACAGCTACTCTTGTGTAATAATAATTCTTAATTTTATTTTCAGCGTTGTTTCATTCAATTAGTTAGTTGCGTAACCCCTTTCTTTCGAGAATATTGAGTACAGGATAAATCATGCTTATTAGTTTTTAAAAAAGTCATTTTCTTGATTCAGCTCAAAATGATAAGTGAATATTACTGATTGTGATTACTGTCTGAAATATTGAATACTTGCTTAGATGAAAATCATTATTATATGAAGTGCATGTCATTACATTTTATAGAGAAGAATAGATCCTAGATGGCGATATAAATTCACGTTTTCCGATACAGCAGAGTTGTTTCCCGCCGTCAGATTTTTTTCAGTCAGTTAGCCACATACACGATACACACTGTAACTGTTTAAAGAAAAGACTCGACTCACATAAGCCTTGATAAGAATATTTCTTCTAAATTAACATATATTACGAATAGGGCCAATGATAAATTATTTTTAAGTATTTATTAATGACAAGTATTTATGACAGTTCTTGTACCAGATTCATTTTTGTAGCGATCCTACCAAACATTGTTCTTAGTTTGGCAATTAATTCAGAAGTCTATTTATTTCAATATATCACAAACTATTCCTACCATTTCAAAATATATCACCAGACAGCTTGTAAACGTCATCAGGCGGCAAACTCTTGATGACGATTTGATAGTTGCACATTTTTGGAAGTTGAAATTCCTCACAACTGTATAGGGTTTAGTCAACTGTAATACATTGTGTTTTATAGAAAAGAATTCAACGATCACGAAGTAGATAAAATATAGTTTAGAAAATCGTCGATCGTGTCAGGTGATACGTGTCAGAGTTATTAACTCGTGCACGAGTTACGTTTGAAAAGATAAGTCTGAGACCGTGGAGCGCTTCCGATGTCTTTACTGGTTGCATGGGAACAGACATGCGTGTTGCGAAGATCCTGTCTTGGAGGAGAGATTGTGTAATCCGCGTGCAATACAGTGAACAGCGTTTATTCCCTGTCATCAACGAACTTGTGACATATTTTGCCAATTACTGAGCGGCCAATATCCAATAATTTTGTGTTTTAGAATTAAGTAGGAAATTGAAACTTTCCAAAGTTGAGACGTAAGAAAAGATAACAGGACTTAGTAATGGAAAAACTCGTTCAAGAATTGCGAGAACAAATGTTTCAGATGCTTAATTATTGAGCTAGACAAGCAAACATCAATGTATCAGTTGTTGACGAGACAGAAATGAACAATTTGAAGATACAGGACGGCTCTACTTTTCAGATATTGTACGTAGTACAAGTGTTAAAAATTCTGTTGAAAATGTTTCTGTCTCAGTCAGAACAGTAGAGGGTGATTTAATTTTACGCAGAATGACAGGGGTATAGGAGTCAGGATCGATTCTCGGTTGTCTCCTAGTGGATGTAAAATATAATAATGATCGATCTTTCTCGTAAACATTTCCGTCTGAATCGTCAATCCTGCTGTGAAATATAGGTTTAAAGATACGAAGCTGTGTGCAGAAAACTGGCCGTATAAGTGCAATAAGGATACAGTGGAATAATGGCGATGGTTAGGTGCTAGCTGGTTAGTACTAACTACACTAGGAAATTTGGTAACGTTATCTGGAGCAGGACGCCATTTACAGACTTTTATTACATACTCGGCATATAACTACGAGAGGAGGGATTGTTACCTCCCAAAAATCATCCCCATATCCCACCCGGAACTAGATAGAGTAAAAATTGCTTAACTTTAATGGAATTTTGTCTTTATCTAATTTAGTAGACAGTCAAAATGCACTTTTCGTTGTAGAGCCGAGACATACAAAAATAATTATCAGCGAGCTGGGAGCCCAGTGCAGTTATATGAGACTGCAGTTCGTTGTGCATAAATATAACAGAAAAACGAATGTTTCTTCATAAGGGCACAGCAACCGCATTTATCTCGACTGGAATGCGGTATTGTGGATTTACATGTTGCCGGCGGACCTAAGTATTGCTAATGCTTACCTTTTTTTCTGTGATTTCAGACGACTTGCGACTCTCATTTAATAACCATCCAGTGGCGGCTTTCGGCTGGGGGAGAGATGACCTAACGGCGTGGCAGCCGGCCCTTGCTGGACACCGTAATGCATCATTCAAACGCCGAGTGTAACTGCTGAATTAATAATATGCGGACATATAAGAGGTCGATATCCGTGCGACCCAAATGTCGCATGAGGATGTCGACGATGCAAACTGTTTGGTGATGATGGTCATTACGATTTAAGCTACCACAATTTTTACGAAGCAGAAGGGTTCCGGCAGGCTTCGGAGTCGGCAGGCCGCGGATTCGTATCCCGGTGCCGCGATAAATAGCCACATAGGGTTCATTGGAGGAGTGATATCAGTGCATGGAAGAAGTAGGAGGTGGTGAATGGAAAATCAATTGCATCACCCTTGACGTTGATAATGACAGGGGAAGAGAGCAGGAGGTGTATCAATTACAAAAAAGTGGTGACGTCAGCAACTTACACCAGAACCAACTCTGTTTACCTACTCCTGTGTACCTGCCCCAACATCAATTCCTTTGGGGATAAATAAGGATAGAACCTCTGTCAAATGCTCCATTCCACATGAGTGCACGAACACTGATGTAGATTGTGTGCCATTAGATATCAGGAGTTGGGTAGCAATTTTTTCGCAAAGTGCAGTAGTCTTAAGAAAGGATGGGGAGATTAAAATTACAGAGGAAGACGCGTCCCTGAATGCTGTAATGTGGGTTGCAAAAGTTGGATGGAGAGGCAAGTTACATTGATAAGGCTTAAAAGAAAATATTAGAGTTAAATAATACTTATTCCATAGAAGATGGATACGATGTTTGGTAAATCTTGTAACCTCCAATCAAATACAGAATATTAAATTTCCGAAAGAATCAAATTATGCCAGACGCAGGTTAATGAATAATGCGTTGTAGCATGTGGAGATTAAAATTACAGAGGAAGACGCGTGCCTGGATGCTGTAATGTAGGTTGCAAAAGTTAGATGTAGAGAGGCAAGTGAAAAACATTTAGAACGCCTAAAAGAAAATATTAGAGATGAATAATAGTAGTTCCATAGATGATGGAACGATATTCGGTAATTCTGTCGAACGTGTCACTTTTGTAAGAGATACAATTATTTTTATTTGTAAAATATCTAATTTATATATATCAGTTCATCTACTGAGTAGAAGGAGTTGTTATTCAGAAAAACTTTTTCAATTTTTCTTCTAGTGCTAGTTTGCTGTCAGATATTTCATATATTTGGTAAGTGACCAAAGTATAATTCACCCCTTCTGTACCAAAGTTAGATCATTCTTTCTCCGAGTGTTGTAGCTGTGCACATTGCTATTACTTTTCAATTCGGTTGGATTATAAATAACAAATGTCATAACTATGAATAAAAGTATAGAATTGCCCATCTAGTAGATCATAAATGTGTCTTCAAATTGAACTTCTCATAAAGGCACATTGGAAAAATCTTTGAATATTCAACCTTAGTTACAGAGCTGCTCACAGACCATCTTTATTAATGATGTGACGCCATTTACTCTATAGAACTGTATATACTGTGTTTTATCAAAATTTAGCATCCATCTGCAGGGAACCACTTAATAATTTTCCGAAAGATATCATGAACAATTTCATCAGTTAATTTTTGTTTGTCGGGTGTGATTACTATAGTTCTATCAACAGAAAAAGAACTAGCTTTGTATCATCGTGACTATAGAATGACAAGACATTAATATATATCTAGAACTGCATAGGGCCCAAGACTGAATACTGTGGGACCCCGTTCTTGAGGAATAAGCTGATTTTTTCAGTTTACCTGATTTCAACATTCTGCTATATTCCAGTTAAGTAGTGAATTAAACAATTTGTGCACCGCCAATCTAATACCGCAATGATCAAGCTTTTCTAGAAAAATTCCACGCTTAACCCAAACAACAGCCTTTGGGAGAATACAAAATATTAGAACAGATGATATTTCGTTTTTCAGATTATTTAATATTTGATCAGTGAAATCATAACAGCATATTCTGTTGAGAAGCCAATAAAGATTGGATTTGAAACTGCACTTTACAAACTGCGATTGCAATCTGGAAATTCGATAAGGAAAACTTACTTCTGTAGGTTATTACGCACCACCGGTGTTACCTGAATTGCAATCTTTGGACTGACCTAATGGGAAGTTAATGGGAAGTTCAGATAAAAGTAGGGTGACTGCGTAGTACATAATGTAACTAAAAGCAATCCGCTACATTGTGCTAGACCAAATACAGTTCTTTACCAGGCTTGATTCTATTGCGGCACGTGTGCTCAAAGACGGTTTATATATATAGAATAATTTTCCAGTAATCAGTTGTTAATATTTTGTTTATTCAAATCTAGATTTCGACCACTGTGTGATCATAATCAATGCTTAAACATGTAATGAACTTAACCTCCAACATGGAGATCGAAATTTTTTACATGTTTTAACTGTTCGTTCTAAGCATTGATAATGATCACACAGTCGTCGAAATCTAAATCTGATAAAAAATTTATAGCTTTATTTTATCCATTATTTTTGCTTAAAGAACACCGCAGCGGTATTCGTAATAATACTATAGTAAATAAATACTGCAACCAGACACAAGATTTTTATATGTCAATTTATATCACCATTATTAGTCTCTCCTATGATAATGTGTAAAGAAGACCTTTCTGTGAAGACACAAATGTAAATCTGCAATCAGCACTAGCGTCTGATGATGGGCTCAGACCCAAAACTGGTAACGGTGAAATAAATTCATTTATTAAAATCTTGTGGCTGGCTGCAGTATTAATTTATTATAGTATAAAATATTTACGACTGATTGTTAAAAAAAATTCTACAATTCCCTTCATGCTTTTTTTTCATATTTTAAAACACTCGTTGAGCCTCGCTAGCGAGACAGACTGTATAGAGTAGGCAGCCAGTGGGGCTTTGAACAGGCCTCTGGCATCGCGGCCGCTTTTATAGCGAGTGTCTCGCGGTAGCGCGAGAGTGGGAGAGAAGAGTACCCCTACCCTTTCACCGCGGGCGTCTTCTCCTCCCCCCACCCTCACCCTCGAACGTCACACGGCTACGTCTTCAACTGCAGAGCGACTGACGCCCATCTGCAAGGCCGTACTCGTCTCCGGGACGTGGAAGCCACATCCGTGTGTGAGAAGACCTTGCTCCCGTGATCGCAGCGTTGATACTTCGTTAATGGGGCAATAAAAGACAGCTATCATTAGCAGTAAACGCCGTTACACGCTACTGAGTGAGGTCTGAGGATGATAGCTGACGCCTGAGGGACCCTCGAAACTGGTTATACTTTTCAGCGAGATGAGTCGTACATAATAGTGAAAGGACTGTGCGTCTTACTCTCACTCGCCATCTGCATCGTTTCTTGTACACCGTTTGCTGTATTTGTCGCTTTAGATACTTAAAGTAAAGTTACATTTCAAGTTGTGGTGCTAACAGTAAATTCTTTACAACTACAAAAATCAGGTTGTAATAAACGTTCTTCGTTTCGAAGTGGGGCATGCAGTGTAACCAAGCTGGAACCATCTGCCTCACCACATACGGCGGAACAGAAGTTAACCCTTACACCTCACACTTGCTTCGTATAGCCTTGCACCTCAATACGGCGTTTACTGCACTCCAGTAAAATATTATCACCTAGTCAAATGTTGTAATAAATATATAAATTGGAAACCCTTATGTGTGTGGGAGGCTGTAAATAACTTTTCTGCAGTAACTCTTCAAGGTTTCCCGATGATCTGATGACATGTTAGGTAGTCCGGTGTTCTGCCGGATGTGGCCGAAATATTGTGCAAGATTCGACACTGTTATCCGGCACAATGCTCGACAACCCAAGATGTCAACTTTTCTGTATTTTTTTTTATTGTTACGATTAAAACAAACTATTTACAAATGATCGTACTATTATTTAGAAACAACGTTTTCATTTTTTAATGTTTTTGTTCTTAGTTGACTAATTTAGTTTCATTAATGAGCAACATAAGATATTTAAAAGTTTGGTACATGTCAGACTTCAGCATTATAATTTAGTTTTTATGTTTCATTACGCATATACAGCCAAAACGGGTCTGCACGTGAATGTATAAATTAATATAGTATGATAGATTGTTTGATTTTTACGGGAGGTTTCGACATTGTATGTTTACATAATTAGTTACTGTTATATGTGAGGAAAACAAAGGTTAACAATGACATCTTGAAAAGGCTCCTTCATTTTTTTCTGTAGATTCAGATTCTCTGGGAGACTACTTTCCGTCCCATGGTGTTGGGAGAGGGAAGGTCGAGGTTAGTGTCTATTACTGCCCTCGTCGAGTCGAACAACTTTTCGTACAACCTTCGGCCCTTAAGCTAAAACAAGGCTTTTACATTCATGGTTCAAGGGGATGTATACAACAAATATTAAATGTGCCCGTTTTTCCAGTCCAGGCGTAGTTGGTTCTACATTTCATTTACGATGTGAATGTAACCCTTTGCGTTTTATGTTCAAACTTCATTTAAGCGTTGCAAACGGCTTTGTACGGGATACTCGTCTAATTTCGGGAGGTTTCTTTTTATGTAGGTTATAACATGAAACTAAATTGCTGGATTTGGCTGGGATAAATGCGTGGTTATACTACAACACTTTGAACGAGGCAGAGTTGTAACGCAGCGACTTCATACTGCAGCTGGGGGGAGGAGTTTGCTGAGACATATGCAGCAACCAAGAAAACTAGTACTTCTATCACATCTCTAGACATTTCTGAGAGACAAAGAGAGTGAACACCTTTCTTTGTGAAGTGTCACATGTGCAAAAAAAACTGTCTGAAACAAGTGGGCATAAAAAGACTATTATTTGTAATGATGTTGTAATAGTGACCAGTGAAGACACACAGTAAATGTAACTTTTTCAAAACAATAAACGATAATTTCTGAACTGCTAGTTTATTTTTGTTGGTATGGTACTAAAATTTCTAGCATTTCAAACAACGGATTCATCAGCAGTGTCAATAACCCATTGACAGAGGTGAAAGGAGAAGGAAGATACGCGGTTTTAGGTGTGTCCAAATATCATCGGTTCGAATGTTAGACTACGCGGCTATTCCCGCGCGACGAGAAAGTACCAGTAGAAGTAAACGGAGCCAGTAGGAGAGAGAGATATATGTACACAGTGGCAGTGGAATGTAACGCTGTGTATGAAGATTCATTACAATTAGGCCTGGATACAGTGATTCAGTGTGTTCTATATTAAAAAAGCGCAAACATGTTCGCATGCCAAAAATTTTGTTGATGAAGGCGTAATATTTAAATGGGTAGCTAGTTCCTCGCTTTTCTTTTAAACAGTAACAAACCTGCGTTTTCTTCTGCTCCGCCAGGAGAATTTTTCAGCTGGTATTCAGTACACGAGCGTTAAGGCTAATTTACACGACGACACTACGTTTCATGAATCTGCGCTGCTGGCCAGTGCGCATGCGCGGCAGGCGTTCGCGCAACTCGCAGGCGAAACTAAACAGTTTTGGCACCTTCCAACTTTGGCGAAACTGATTGCGCGCGTTTTTAGGTTAGGTGATAATCAACACAGAGCAAAACACAACATAAAGGGGGGAAAGGAAGAAATAATTTGGTTTTTGAACATATATGCGATGCATAGGTGTTTGTGTCATTTAACGATGAAACTTTTAGGAATAAGCAGCGGCGTGTTAGTGCTCTTGAAGCAATTATTCGTGAATTAAATATTGATGGGTTGACTATTAGTGAATTGCAGTCTAAGGTACATTCAATTCCAAATACCTATAATAACGAACTATGACAATTGTGGAGTTGGGAACACGTTACAGGTACTGTAGAAACGAATATCTATTTGACAAGAAAAGTAATGCAAGTTGTAATTTCATTTCTGGTAACAATGCTTCACGCGTAACAGTATTTTGTTTCTATATTGCATTACTATGTTTAAAAGGAATGTAAACTGCTCTGGTGAAATTCTGAGTTGATAAAAATAACTTATAGGGCCTTCGATCACAATTTTTTAAGCGAGGTCGCTAAGCATCCGAGATGACGTCTTTTTTAATCCAGTCACAAACCCAAACACGTTTCTTATTCTTTTTATGTTTAGTCTTATGCAGCGACTTCACACACAGAGAAGCAATAGCTCCGCCACAATTTTTACAGCTACCAAAACTTTCATTCTACGGCGACTACAGCACTCACAAAACAACGAAACTGAAGTGTATAGTATTGGCGCCGTGTCTACAGACATACAAGAAACCAGTTGCGCACAATTAATTTCATGGAACGAGTGTCGCAACCTAGTGTCGTGTAGACTAGCCTTAAGGCAACAGTTCGGAATTGTATCGAAGGCCTTACGGAAGTTACGGCACACGTAAACTACCCTGGTACGTATATCTGCTGCTTTCTTCCTCGTGTGGACGAGCAGGAAGAGCTCGGTTCTACGTGATCGTTAATTCCGAACGCAGGTTGGTATCTATAGCGGAGACGTTTGGTCTCCATGAACCTAATCGAAGAAAAGAATAAATTATGTTCCAAAAATCACAGCAGATCGTAAAGGATTTTACTATTTTGGGTCCTTTACGCGATCCTCCTTGAAAAAGGGGTGCCTGTACAGGTTGTGTCAGACGTCGCACTACGGTCTTTTATTTCAAAACCTCTGTTGGAAATGAGAAACTTGAATATTACGGTGATGTATGAGTGAGGTTGTCTACCTTTTACGGTATATACCGAACAAGAGCGTCATCTTAAAATGGACCATCTTGAATCCAAATTAATTTTTTTTAATGTAAATGAGGTTCTGAGATAAATCATACAATATCAGAATTTTCTAATAAGTTAATTTCTGTAAACATACTCGTCGTAGCAGTTACGGTACAAATGTTAGGATACATTTTATTTGGAGGAATGGAGTGGACACTTCTCCATTATTGAACATTCTTTGAATGTGTTCAACATTCCGTCTTTCTTGGCCAACGCACATTTGAAAACACTGAATGCAACCGTCGTTTATTCACTTTTGATGATAATAATGATGATTGGTTACTTGGGGCGCTAAACATTTTGGTCATCAGCGTCCTTACTCAAAACAGTTAAACGAATTTCGAGTAGACAATGAAATGGGAACACAGAAATTTACAATCTAATTTCGTAATAATAATGAAAGTTATTCTAAAATGAGAAAGAATCAGTCAGAGTAAAATATAGTTAGAGACATAGTTAAAGGGTGACCGAGCCACTCTGCTACATATTAAAATCTCACACATAATATCTTGGGAAGAATTCCAGTTATAGTACAAAATTTTAAAACACGCTCTAGAGATGCCAGTCAGTTAAAATACAGTGCAGGTCCTGTGAGAGACCCAAGTTTATCCTCAGACCGTCATATAAAACACACTCTGTTAAAATATGCATAATAGACATTTGTCTTCCACGTCACTCACACACTCGTGGTTCCTCACGTCGTAAGAGGAAACCGTGTGGTAGTGGGCAATGTCTTATTCGAAGACGAATCAGGTTACCTCAGGAGCTCGTCAGGGGCGAAAGAAGGTTTGCTATGGATGATTGGTAGATTTTACGGAGCGTAATTTGTTATTGACCACTTCCAGCCATTGAGCCTCCCACCAAGCCATGGTTTCCTGTGTCACATATGTCGTGCTGGCTTTCAGGGAGACAGAACAGCGTACGGAAGGTGGAGGAGAGCAGGCCTCCTTGGCAGCCGTATCACCCAGCTCGTGGATCCCTATGTGCCCAGAAACCCAGCAGAAAACTGTTTCTTTCCCTTATCTCTGCAATGCCATAAGATCATTCTGAATTTCTTCCACCATGCGATCAGAAGGATACGTCTGATGGACAGCAAGAAGAGCACTTTGGGAATCTGCGCAGATGAGGAATTTCTTATGGCATTGTCGTTTAATCTACTCCAGTGCACTCAGGACAGCGAACAGTTCTGCATGATAAACAGAAAACTGTTCCGAGAGCCTTACTCGAACGACAACCTCAGGGAACATAACAGACCAACCAATAAGGCTACCTTGTTTCCATCCATCGGTATAAATCGTAATAACATCTGGACGGTGATTTAGAATCTCAAGAAATCTGGTTTTATAAAATTGGTCCCACGTACAAGTCTTCTTAAAAGCAGTCAGATCTAAAAGCATTCTGGGCCTATTAAGTACGCAGGGGGGTTTATCAATCCATCCCTGGCGTTGGACCTAAATGCCCAGCACTTGTAGTAACTGAAGGCCTTCAATTGCTCTGACAACACGTCGTTCATTCGCAAAGGAATTTTCGCAGAAGAGATGGCAGACGTTTTCTTAGTGTGTTTCCCGAGGTGGTGTCGGTTTCTCATTAACTCTGCGTATACGCTTTGCTTTAAATGGTCCCACAGATAAAAGTAAACCGGTGTCGAAAAACGTGATCTGTGTGGCCAATCCAATGACCAGGCAATTGACCATGTAACCACTGACGAACGACTGTCCGTAGTATGGTGCGATACGTCCTGTTGAAATTAAAAGGGAAAGCTGCCATCTTGATTCAGAACTAAGGTAAATCACTTCTTCCAGGACTTCCACGTAGCTTCAATCTTGTAGGTTCAGGTCAATGAAAGTCCAATATACGTACTTACTACAACATGATAAGTGAGCGTCGTTCAAATGGCAATATGGCGCACTGAATTTTGACAGTAACACTTTCGAATTCAGGACAGCTATCTTTTGTGGTCAACACTGTAACGACTCCCGAGAAAGTATGATGACCGACAAAAAGTTAAGAAAGGGCATCCTAGAAGCTTCAACGGGTGTGTCATTTATACACCAGTGTCCAAATTTAAAGTAACACCCAAAATTTTGCAAGGTTGAGTTTATTTTCACACGAAACAGTACAAACAGATAATAGTATAGTTGTAACAATGTAAAGAATACAAAACGGAAACATCTACAACCTGCACAACGATAGACAACAACCTTTTCTTCGCACTCACATTACCGACACGTGTACACGTGTACAGTGCGAGGTGAAATCACCTCTGGCAGCAATACAGGCCTAACCACGACGGATCATGCTGCGAATGACGTCATCGGTCTAATTTTGTGACAATAACGTTCACTCTTTCGCTGAACTGGTCGCTAGTTTTGAAGACTGATTGCTGAAGTGATGCAACACGTCTCTCCATTCCTTCCAAGTTATGCTCTGTGGGTCACATCATGCATGCAATTCCGTTTCTTTAAACGTCAACCACCGGTTCACTATGTGGTCCAGCATTGATTACGTAGTCTGGGTCCACAACACAACAACAACACGTGAGATCTCAAGATCTTGTCAGGTTAAGTGACAACGATGAAACCTTGCTGTTTCAAAGAAACAATTTAACGAAGACGTGCTCGGCTGGTCATCTTAATCCGTACTCACACCATTAACACGAGTAATGTATCACGAAGAAAATACCGTCCGCACTGGTGAAATGTTACGCGATACCACGTACTTATGCGTTTGTGACTATTACAGCGCCAACTATCACAAAGCGACAAAAGTGTTCCAAATAAAACATTCATATTTATTTACGTGCAAGACGAAAATGTAACAAATGGGGTACCTATTTTTAAAAAAATGCAGTTGTTAACCATTTGACCTATGGCAGTGACATCTAGCGGGCCAACCATAGCGTCATCTGTTTTCCCCCTTCAAGCTAGAAAAGTTTTGTTATTTGTAAATTTTTCGTTTGATGCTTATTTCGTAAGATTTTTGGCCCGGTCACTATCAATGGACCACCCTCTATCTTACGCCTTTCAGGATCTACTTGAAACGAAAAAAAACGAAAACCATTATCTGGACGATTAGAAAAATTCGGAGCTACACAGCCCCGCATGCTGAAAGCGTTCTGACTGAGCAACACTGCCCCGTCGCTTCGAGGTGAAAGAACTAAAATGGCGGTTTCGCATGACCGTATGTATATGTGTCCTTGTTCGCATGGTTATACGCAGACTGTATTGCCAACTTCCGTGCGAAACACGATTGTACATTTTGTATAATTATATCGTGAACAAAGATGAGCAAAATAGCACATTCGTGCTTTACTGAAATATGAATAGAACCAGTACGACAAAAGTAGCTGGTACTAAAAATTAATTGCTCTACTTCACAGATTAAATCCTGTTTACAGGTGTTGCGTTACTTGTGGAAATTTATGCACAGTATTTTGGCGAAAATGTTTTTCAGAAAAAAAAATCTTTCCTTTTCAAACTTTCCTGCACATTAAGCGTTCTAAACTTTCTGACACTATTACCCAGATAGCCGCTGGCAACCTCCCTCCAAGACATAAAATGTCTATCGCAGCTAAGTAACACAGTGGTATACCACCAGTTGCCACTTAATAATGGACTCAAGAAATAAGACTCTTCACTGCTTTGTTTGCTTAGCTAAATATTAAATGTTTGTAAATCTATGGAACTTAACTACGCTGACCATCAGTCCCTAGGCTTACAAGCTACTAAACTAACTTATCTTGAGGACAACAAATACACCCTTGCCCGAGGGAGGACTCGAACCTCCGACAGCGAGCAGCGTTGGAACGCTCGGCCACTCCAACACGAGTTTGTTTATCTGACTCTTGTTTAGTCCATAGTACTTTCTTGTGCTAAAATTCAAACAACATAGCTGAAGTGATGATGTTAACCTAAAACCGAAGAACCAAAAAAGTTGCGCGTGATACTGCTAAGCCCTTGGGTCCGGACCTTGCTATCCAGTAATGTTCTATTTTCATATAGTTGTCGTCTTCCTTTTGTGAAAACAAAGCGGAAAATATTTTCGCAACGCCTTGTGCGGAAGGATGTTGAAATTTCCGCGAGAGCCATCTCACAGGATACATTTAATGCCATTGAAACCGAAACCGAAACCGAAATCTCATCTTACAATTTACTTCTCAGCAGAACCTACCCTACAACATCCGTACAAGCTTTTCGTTCAGTTTGTGACCAAGCCCACTTTTGGGCAGTAAACCACATATCGCGGCTTGTAACCCGAGAAGATTTCATTAATACTTACACTAGGGTAAACTAACCTAAGGACAACACGCACACCCATGCCCCGGGAAGGACTCGAACCTCCGACGGCGCCGAATATTCGGCTTCGGTTTCGGTTTCGACCAGTTTGGACCAAAATATTGCGGTTTCGGCCAAAAACCAGCCGAATCTTCGGCATGGACGAAACTAGGTTTCTTGAACCTACTGATGAAGTCCGGTCGCGTTCTACATGGATTCAATCAACAACAACGCTTTACCTCAGTTCGGCGCGCCGCTTAATTGCTAGGAGCCTCTCCTTGCGCAGTATACCGCAATCGTATCTTATAGTGATTTCATTCCCAATTTAACTCATTCAGTATTTTACATAATGGAACGGGTTATCATATCGTTATGCTGAAAAGTTTTATTTAAAGGAGTTTTTAATAACTAATATGGAAAAACTGGTGGAATCCGGGCTTGGGGGAGATCAGTTTCGATTTAAGAGAAATGTTGGAACACGGGAGGCAATACTCACATTACGACTTATCTTAGAAGATAGGCTAAGGAAAGGCAAACGTACGTTCTTAGCGTTTGTAGATGTGAAGAAAGCTTTTCACAATGTTGTCTGGAACACACTGTTTCAAATTTTGAAGGTACCAGGGGTAAAATAAAGGGAGCGAAGAGTTACATTCAAATTATACAAAAACCAAACGGCGGTTATTAGAGTCGAAGGGCTTGAAAGGGACGCAGAGGTTGGGAAGGGAGTAAGACAGGGTTGTAGCCTTTCGCCGTTGTTGTTCAATCTGTACATTTAGCAAGCAGTGAAGGAATGCAAGGAGAAATTTGGAGAGGGAATTAAAGTTCAGGGAGAAGAAATACAAACTTTGCGGTTTACCGATGACATAGTAGTCCTGTCAGAGACCGCAAAGGATCTGAAAGAGCAATTGAATGGAATGGAAAATGTCTTGAAAAGAGGTTATAAGATGAACATCAACAAGAGTAAAACAAGGATAATGGAATGTAGCGTAAGAAAATCAGGCGATGCTGAAGGAATTAAATTAGGTAATGATGCAACAAAAGTAGTAGACGAGTTTTGTTACTTGGGTAGCAAGATATCTTCTGATGGCCGAACCAAAGAAGATATAAAATTCAGAATCGCTATGGAAGAAAAGCGTTTCCGAAGAAGCGAAAGTTGTTGACATCCAATATTAGTTTAAATGTTAGGAAGTCCTTTTGAAGCATTTGTCTGGAGTGTAGCATTGTATGGAAGTGAAGCGTGGACAATAAGGAGTTTAGACAAAAAGATGATAGCAGCTTTTGAAGTGTGGTGCTACAGACGAATGATGAAAATTAGATGGGTAGATCACGTAACAAATGAAGATGTGCTCAAGAGAATTGGGGGAAAAGGAATTTCTGGTGTATTCTGACTACGAGAAGGGATAGGTTGCTGGGACACATCCTGAGGAATCAAGGAATCGTCAACTTAGCGTTAGAAGGAAGTGTGTGGGGTAAAAATCCTAGACGGAGACCGAGGGACGAATACAGTAAGCATATTCAAAGGCATGTAGGTTGCCGAAAGTATTCTCAGATGAAGAGACTTGCACAGGACACGTTAGCGTGGACAGCTGCATCAAACCAGTCTGCGGACTGAAGACCATAACAACACAACAACCACAACAATATGCGTTTAGGAAACATTGATCATGTGGTACACAGCTTTTCCTGTTCAGAATGCGTCAATTTATACTGACAGCAATCGTAATTTGAGTTAGAACTTGACCTTATTTTCCGAAATATTTTCTTCAGCATTGATTGAGGCTGATTTACTGACTGTAACTTGTGCGCAGTATGTATTTAGTAATACCAAAAAGGAGATATGTAGAGTCGTTTGTCGATTGCAAAACCGGAAATGAAGATGGCAATAGAAAGCTAGCGATCCCCAAGTTTTATATATGCTTATGGAAGTAAACAAGTTATTCTTTTTCGCGTATTTTGGGTTGTGGTAGTCATGCCCAGGCTCTAGCAGTTCGTAGTATCTACTTGGCATGTTTTTTGTGAAGCTAAAGAGCATCTTCCTGCAAGAAAAACGGGACCGGGACCAGCTCTAACTATAAAAAAGAAGTAAATCGTCCTTGAAAACAATATATGTGTAAAATAATATTAACGTATTTAAACAAAGTGTACAAATAGGCATTTACATAGGCAGCCTAAAGGTTTTAAAATCTCTTAACTATTTACTTCGCGATATAATCGTGGAGTTCCTTTTTTAGGTAAAGGCAGAATATACCAGTAGTTTTTGGTTTTGTTTCATGACGCTCGGATTTATGGGAAGTTCGTAATTCCGAGACCTGGAATATCGAGACGCCACTGTATAGAGGTCAGTTCGCTTCTTCTCCAACTTACTTTAGTTTTTTTTTTTTTTTTTTTTTTTTTTTTTTTTTTTTTTTTTTTTTTTTTTTTTTTTACGTAGAAACTGTAAATGTTACAATTTAATAGAATAACAGAATCTAATTTGGAAGTACTTTAGCAAAAGTACCGTCGATTTGTTTAAACTTTTTAGCCTCCCACGTCATCTTATACATTAGGCTTACACCCACTGAAGTACACTTACTACAGGAAGGCGATCTTGCAAAATGTGGGAAAACTAGTGATTTGTGGTGTAATTTAAATTTACCGGTAATTTTAATTTAATTACGCAATATTCGGTTACGGTTTCGGCTAAAATTGGGAGCCGAATATTCGGTTTCGACCGCAAATCATGTTTCTCATGTTTCGGTATGACTCTAATGAAAATAGACATAGCTTTAAATTGGAGGCGTCAGTTGGAGAACTAATATGTCTCGTATAGTATTTTGATATCTGTGAACACAAGGTAATGAAAACATTAAAAAACATTAATTTTTGTAACATATAATTTATTGCACATTAACAATCATTACACTTGGCACTGGTTCCCAACAGTTTATAAAAAGGTAAACTGTTATATTATGTAACTATATAATATGGCGCTACTGCTTACTAATATTAATACTGTACAACATAGGATTTGAGAAGTGAGTGGAAGAAGTTCTACAAGAAAACGATGATGGGAGATATAACAGTAACTATGTGTGGTATATGACACGTGCTCCTCGTACTCAGCACACTCCATAAACGCAGTTATGTTTGCCATTTAGACCGTCATGTATCAGTAGTGGTAGCCGCCGTTTCCAGCCCTAGCGTGCCCCCTGCCGTAGCCGTATCCACCAGCAGAGTAGGCTGTGACGCCGGTGTCCTCGTACTCTATGGTGGGCCTGTAGCCGCCCTCGTCAGCCTGATACGTGACGATCTGCTTGCGGCCGTCGGGCAGCAGCACGCGGTACTGGCCCTGGGCATTCTCCTCCTGGCGGGACTCCTCGTGACCAAAGTCGCTCAGTGTGTTGCCGTCCTCCACAGAGTAGCTGAACTCGTAGTTGGCCGGCTCCTGTAGAAACGGTTCAACAGTATCAGACTCTCTGAAACAACAGTATTCATTGACCACATATGCAATTATCACCTAAAAAGGTTGCTTCAAATTTCCGCTACCACTCACAAATGCAATCTAAGTATTAAAAATACTTATTAGTTACATGTTTCGATGCTGTGAATCATTATCAGGCTAGAGCCAACCAAACACATTACTGAAGGTATACATTAAATTGACAATGTCTTGATGTTTGTGGCAAAGGACATTCATCTTGAGTAGATCTCTTCTTCGCTTGACTGAATGCATAGCAGTTACACTCCTGGTCATTTAAAATTGCTACACCACGAAGATGACGTGCTATAGACGCAAAATTTAACCAATAGGAAGAAGATGCAGGTACAACGTGCTGATATGAGGAAAGTTTCCAACCGATTTCTCAAACACAAAAAGCAGCTGACCGGCGTTGCCTGGTGGCTGGTTGTTGTGATGTCTCGTGTAAGGAGGAGAAATGCGTACCATCACGTTTCCGACTTTGATAAAGGTCAGATTGTAGCCTATCGCAATTTCGGTTTATCGTATCGAGACATTGCTGCTCGCGTTGGTCACGATCCAGTGACTGTTAGCAGAATATGGAATTGGTGGGTTCAGGAGGGCAATATGGAACGCCGTGCTGGATCCCAACGGCCTCAGTATGGATAGAAATCTCCATCTAAGTCTGAATCCGCTGTGAATGTCAGAGCTGTGGTCATTACTAGTAGGTGCAGCATTACTGTAGGCGCAATTGCACATGGCGAAGGAGCTATGTACAGAGAAACTGGACTAACGTTCACGTCCAAAGAGGTGCGGCATCCTTTGTATTACGTGCCACGGGAGCAAGCGCTGTGACTGACTGCTCTGGTTTTCCAACATTTACAAGCATGCCATACCTCAGACTGTGGATGGCTGAAAGCAAAGAGCAGTTTTAGAAGGTGACTCCACAGTCGTGTTACAAATTTCAAGGATGTGGTGTAGGGTATGTGCAGTACTTATAGGCAAGTGTCCATGTTTCAGGAAACGACAAAATCAAATGTAGCAAACAAAACCTTCTCCGCTTCCACCTTGGCCTCGAGACGTCATCAAAATGAGGGCTTCAACTTCCAAAACCTGCTGCTAGGTCAGTAAATACAACTTTTGCGGACGGACATCCACAGCTAAAATTATCCATCTTTAACTACAGCAGCTCTCCAGTTTTTTCTGGTCATCCCTTTTTTTTAAAAAGTGAAGAAGAGCAGCAGCGGATCCTTTTATCAAAGATGGTCAGTTAATATCTGAAACGTTTTTAAGGTTGGTACAGCTCATGAATATTGAGAGAAATGTCATATATGTTGTGCCGTCTCCGAGATATTTGACAATGGAGTAGGCGGTCAGGTTGTTTCGCGTGGAAATACGTTTTTGGGGAAATCAGCTACTGGACACGCGTTCTAATTGGCTGACTTCAGTGCTAAATATATCTAGGAGTTAGGTATTGTTTTTTTTAGTTTAAATTGCACTGAAAAACAACCGTTTCAGACCTTAACAAATCACCCTGTAGCACTACCGCTGAATACTCCCCCTCATTGTCATGAAGCTATTTCATCTTTTTTTACGTTTAAAAGATTCTAGATGTAGCAGCAATACTTTAGATAAATTGTTACATACTGCGAGGGGGTCCTCCTGCATGGCAGAGCGTCCGTAGCCGTACCCAGGGACACCGTATTGAGTGGACAGAACGCCGACGCTGGCGAGACGGGAGGGGGCGCCGTACTGCGTGGAGAGGCGGCCGGCACCCAGGCGCCTGCTGAATGGCAGCTGCAGGGACCCGCCGACGGCAGCGCCGCCACCGGCCGCAGCCCCGAACTGCGACGGCGACGGCGGCAGGTAGGAGCGGCCAGCTGGGGCCGCGGCAGCCACCGCCACCACCAGCGTCAATAACAGCGCCGGCACCTGCTGCGCAACAAAACACTATCAACGTCACTAACAGACCGAGGATTCTAGGCCTATACGGCTCCACATCCAGCAAAATCCACGAAGCTTGAAGATCTGCTGACACGTTTGAGTTCAGCTACTTACGCTATTATGGTAATTACGAATTTTGGTGATATTGATCAATTACATGAATATTAAATAATTAAAGTAATAGTAGTAAATAGAAGATATTTTCATTTCAAACTAATCGTATTGGAAATGAATAAATAAATAGGTATAATTCCTAGTATATTCACGATTTTTGTCTAAAAGTTAATTAATGGAAAATTTGTTTTATAATTACGAAGTTCAGTCACTATTGAGCTTCTTATGTATAGTTTTTCAGCTCCAGCTTACTCTTTTAAAACACTATGTAAAAGAGTCATTAGTAATATGTTAATATTTTTAATGAATTTTTTTAGCGTCATTTTACTGATGCTGCAGCAGACGTAGAAAATCTCAGGCTAAGTCCAGATTTAAGGCCAATTCAAACCACATGAGGTAGCTCCTCTTAATTAGAAATAAAGCAGCAGAGTTCCGTTTAAAAACTTCACGTATGTATTTTGAAGAAAGTATCCTTCACATTTTGTACATTTGCACTTCATACATTCTCGAACGGCTACAAAAAACGTACTACTACTGGCGAGTGCAAAAAATAGACTGTCTCCACCCAAGCCTTCTTCGCTTGTTCTGTTCATTAACATCTGAAAGTAATTTTTACACTGTTGACTTTACAAATGAAACCTCTTTGAATAAAATACATTAACATTTGC
Source organism: Locusta migratoria (assembly GCA_026315105.1). NCBI lineage: Eukaryota > Metazoa > Arthropoda > Insecta > Orthoptera > Acrididae > Locusta > Locusta migratoria. Next base: position 92,532,487 of record CM048748.1, read on the forward strand.
TCTTTTTATCATAAATTAATTAATACATATACATGAATATACAGAAAGTAAAACATGTACACTCGTTACATCAATTGTGAAAATAAATATTGTAAGAAGACCTTAATTCTCTACCGCTGTTAATGAATACTTTTTTTTCCAACGCTATGGTAACGCTGCAATTTACATCTCAGTAAATTAGCTTACTCTGCCTATTTTCGTTCTCTGCTTTCGTAAGGCATCATTTTTGTGGGGTAATTCATCATTGAGTAAAAAAGTATTCATTGCTCAAAAGCATGTAATCCAAATACTTGCTGGAGCTCATCCAAAATCACCATGCAGTTACTTATTTGAAGCGCTATGAATCTTCAAAGTAGCTTCACAGTATATATATTCACTTATGAAATTTGTTATTACCAATCCTACCGAATTCAAAAGCAATAGCAGTGTACATAATTACAACACTAGGAGAAAGAATGATCTTCAATATTCAAGGTTATATATACCTTTGGCACAGAAAATGATGAGTTATGCCGTCACAAAAGTCTTTGGTCACCTACCAGACAGCAACAAAAGGCTGACAGCCAACTAGCATTTAAAATAAATTAAAAGAATTTCTGAATGCCAACTCCTTCTACAGATGAATTTTTAGATATAAATTAGTAAACCTGAAAATAAATAAATACATAAATCAAATAAAATAGAAGTAAATTGTGCCATGTAATATTTCCTACAAAATAATAATTTGTAAAGACGCGTTTCATTAACCTTACACGTTCCACATCATTACAAAGTGTCGTATTCATGATCTATGGAACAAATACTAATCTAATCTGTGCATAACTTGCAACATTAACAAATATGCTACATAACATAAACTACTGTGAGGTGCGTCATGGGCTGCAGTGGAGTGGCCAGGCGTTCTAAGGCCCCTTGCTGCGTAGCGCACGGTTGATCTTCATCTGAGGTACAAGTCCTCCCTCGTGTGTGTGTTCCACTTCGTTAAAGTAGTTTGTGAGCCTAGAGACTAATAACAGCAGATGTTAAGTCCTATATTTTTACGAACACTTCATTTGAATTTGGTGTGTCATGAACAAGTCCTGCTCAGTATTTGTGAGAATAAGTTGGTAATACTTTTATTATTCTCTGCGACATTTATATTTCTTGTAATCATTGGTATAAATATTGACAGTAGCAACTTTAGATCATATCGGATACAAATGCCGTGATGGAATGGCTGAGCGCTCTAAGGAGCCTTGATGGGGAGAGAGCGGTAGCTTCCCCACGAAGGCTCGAGTCCTCCTTCCGGCACTGGTTAGTTTAAGTACTTTGTAAGCCTAGGAACTGATAACCTCAGCAGCTAAGTCCCATAGACTTAGTATCATTTGAACATAGTTTTGCATATAAATGTTTCTCTTTGGAGGTCTTGGCTCTACATCTACATCTACATGGGATACTCTGCAAATTACATTTAAGTGCCTGGCGGAGGGTTCATCAAAACACCTTTAATACCTTTATATTATTTATCTCCCATTCCATTCACGAATAGTGCGCGGGAAGAAAGAACGCCTGAATCTCTCCGTTCGAGATCTTATTTCTCGTATTTTATTCTGATAATCTTTTCTACCGTAAGTGGCAGTCAACTATATATTTTCGCATTCAGAGGAGAATGTTGGCGATTGGAGTTTCGTAATTAGTACACGCCGCAGCGATAAGCGCCGTTGTTGTAATGATTCCCATCCCAGATTGTGTATCTTTTCGTAACGCAGTCTCCCCTGTATCGCGACAGTACAAAACGAGCTACCCTTCTTTGAACTCTGTCGATGTCCTCCGTCAAAACCACCAGATAAGGATACCACGCTGGGCAGCAATACTCCAAAGAAGTACTGACAAGCGTAGTGTATGCAGTCTCTTTAGTAGTTTTGTTGCATCCTTTAAGGGTTCTGCCAATAAAACGGTCTCTGGTTCGCCTTTCCCACGACATTAAAAACGTGTTCTTTCCTGTTTAGCGAATAGTGAGGAGGCGTTCATAAATAAATAAATAAATAAAAATTCTGTTTTTTAAGAAAATAGTTTGTATACCTAATGCACCAAACTGCTATGGTCATCAGTCCGCTGACTTACAAACTACTTAAACTAACTTACATTAACACAACACACAAACCCATGCTAGAGAGAGGACTCAAACCTCCTCGCGGCTGCTTTTGTTTCTTTCAGTTAATTATGTGCTGTGACTGAAATGTGGCGCAAATGAAGATAAACGTTTCTGTACAATGTGCTTTCACGGATCCTGCGACTTACACAATTAATTGGTGAGAGTTTCCCTCTCTGCTCAAGGAATTAGAAAAAGTTAATAGACTTTAGATTTATGTTCTACTACCTTATATGCCCGTGCTTCGCAACGGCTGTTGAAGGAGAGCCTGTGTGTATCATGGTTTTTTAGGGTTCCGGACCTCGGGCAGTAAAAGCAGAATCCCTGTTGGATCGTTCTATCATTAAACTCAGTTGTCTTACCCAAGATGTCAAATGTAAGTAAGTGTCTTTGTCCGAAACGATGTATCTTCATAAAGTGAAACGTGACAAAAGAAGCAAAGAAAGTCGCTAAGTATTTAATACACAAAGAGAAACCAATAACACTGTGTTGGTATTCGTAGACATCAGATTGCTTAATTCTGTCACAGACGTTCGCTTCCTTGATGTACTACCCCATACTTATTATGCAGCAGCGGTGTTTATTAGTTCTTTCGTGCACTACAGTGTCTCTATTGCATGTTTGCTGTACTACGCAATCCATACTTCAAGTATAACATATATCTCAAACAATTTCCCTTATGAAGTTGCTCCATGCAAATCCGTGAAGTAGTTTAGGAGATTAGGTATTTCTAATAGATGTACAGACAGTTACTGGAAACACTTAAGATTGCGATATATCTTTTCTCCGTGATCTGATTTTGATGAAATGATGCCTCTATGTCGCCTCAATCTTACCTCAAATGTCCTGTGGAAACAGCTTGAAAATGTGTCAGTAGTTTCTTTTTTAATATGTTTGCGAAACGTGTTAAATGTCAAATGTTTGTAAATCTATCGGACCAAACTGCGTGGTCATCAGTCCGTAGCTTACAAAATACTTAAACCTAGGTAAACTAACCTAAGGACAAACACACACACCCATGCCCCAGGGAGGACTCGAACCTCCACGGCGAGCAACCGCGCGCTCCGCAGCGAGACGCTTTAAACCGCTCGGCTACTCCACCGCGGCGAAACGTGTTAGAAATAGGCATATATTCATGAATATGATGTAACTCACATCATACATCAGTTATATTCGCCACTTAAAACATTTATTTCATGATCATTCATATCTCTGGATAATGGACTGAGGCAAGGAAAGCTGAAATATAATAAGTATATCCTTAAAGAAATACAAAAATCACTGACAATAATTATTATTCTTACGGTTGGCCCTCTTTCTGTTAGATGCGCTACTGTCGCTCCATGCGTGAAACCTTAAACTTCCATAGCAGTTGTACATATACGTTGGAGTGTTATATCAGTATAACTATATGGATTAAAGACGGCGAGGATTGTATCAGTTTTATATTCATTGCGTTGAATCATATTTCGTAGAATATAGCAACCAAGAAAACGATTTTCAGAAATATGGTAAATTTGAAAAGTCAAAGAGTAAGTAGTATTTTCAATGGGTAATAATAATCCGATCGCTGGCTTGAACTTCACACGAACACCCGCAGCGCTATCTATTAGTTCTTTGCTGCATTGCGCCATTCTTTCCAAGCATGAAATACACCTAAACAAATTACGATATCTTTTACTTTCCTGATCTGATTTTGATAAAATGAAGGCTATATGTTCCCACATGATATTCTCTGTTTGTCTGTGATACCCCCATGAATGTTCATTTAGTACTTTTTAAGATTACTCTCTACAAATAGACACATGCGATTGCTTTCAGAGAAATGTTTAAATTATGATATCTAACGTTTTCTGATCCAATTTTGTGAAATGAAGCGTTTCTGTAACCGCAAGAAACCCTCACGTTTCCTGTGAAAAACGCATGAAAATTCGTCTATTAGTTTTGGAGATGAAAGACAAAGATAGACATGACGGTTGTCGATGAAAAACGTTAATTAGGACGTTCTTCTTTCCGTGATCAGATTTTTATGAAACTAACTCTATATGTTGTCCCAAGGTACGCTGCAGTTACCATACCTGTGAAAACATCATGCGAATTCGTAAAGTAGTTTTAGAGAAGTGGTTTTATAATATATGAACCGACAGACACGATGGTCTATGGAAACACTTCGTCATTCTATTTTGATTAATTCATGCCTAGATCCTGAACCAATCTTCGCTCATGTTTCCTGTGAAAACTGCATGAAAATCGTCCAGTAGTTTTGAAGATTGAAGCGATAGGCCTACATTTACGGATTTATTATTAGTATAGATATGTTGTACAATTGTAAAATTTTGCAGTAATATTTTGATTTGTATAAGTGCTGTGAGTCGGTAAAATCTGTTGCGAATATGGTTTGTAGTAAAGAAGTAATAGATAAAAACGTAATACTTGATGGGGCGGTATTCCATTAACGTTACTTTTTACGTCGTCATATCTCATGAACTACGTGTCGCACTGTGATGCAATTTCGAACGTACATTCAGCTGTGTGTATTCTTTCTGCAAAATTTCCTGCGAGTACAATTGGTAGTGTAGAAATTATAAATTGTAACGTCATGGCGAATGCCATAGTTTTTCTACATAAACAGCGAAAAAGTAGTAAGCGAGAAACTTTTTTCCTTTCATTATTTTAATCTCGTTGTCTGCGAGAAAAAGTTTAATAAAGGTTTGAAATTATGTTTAAAGTTTGTTGCAAGTCGCCAAGTACTGTCATTCTCATACAGTGTATTCATAAAGTCTCGTCGCATTATGTAGCAGTTTTTTTGCGATTCTTATTGTTCATGACGTTCCATCTCCTGATCCACGTGTCGTACGTGGCTCGCACTCCTACAGCAGTTGATAGCTCATGTACGAAATATGTGTACCAAATTTGGGTGAAATCGGTCAAGTGGTTTAGGAGAAAATGTGCAGCATTGTCGTTTGACGCAGCAGTTTTTCGCGCATCTCATTTTTTATGACGTCATATCTCATTACGTATGTGTCGTAAGTGATTATTAAGGAACATATGTACCACGTTTGCTTGAAATTGGTCCAGTAGTTCAGGAGGAGATGTGGAACATACGTACATACATACACATATACAGCCTATTTTATAAGATGTAAGATAAGATAGGTGACATTAATTAATTTCTCTTGATACATTAAATTTGGAGTTATGGCTTACAATGAATTGCATTGCAAAACGTTACGCTGATGCTGCTTTGATCTTACAGACATATCCGCGAAAAGTGATGCATAGGTATGATATGTGAAAATAAGACGTTATATACGAATTATATTGTGAGAAATATTGACTATCTCGAAAAATGCAGGTGTTGGTAAGGGGGTGACGCTTGAATGATTTGTACAGGGCCGTAAAATCCCTCGAGCCGGTCCCCTACCCTACAATCCTAATAGACGTATACAACAAATGCAAATTTGTTTGTCGACTCAAATGAACCTATCATCACTTTTGTTACTGATTACCAATAGCGTAAAGATGCAGTAATGCATTCCGTAAGTCATACACGCTCAAAATAAAGCATTAACTTAATTTCTAGGGCTCCTGCCAAACGCTTTGCTCATTCTCTATCCTGCAAGAATCTCCATATATTTTTCTACGTCTTCTACCGCTGCAGCTTTCTTATAAGGGCCTATCTATAACATTATCGCCTGCTGAAAAGTCTCCGGGAGGTGCCAACGATATGAACCAGATCAATGGGTCCCCTCCGTGTCGGTAGTTATCCCTGAAAGATAAAATTAATTTTTCTGTAGGTTAAAGATAAAAGGGTGCTAGTTTGTTCTATTCATGAAGCTAATTGTTTTTTAACTGATCAGTATTATTTGTGTCGTAAGGTGTATTACAATTACACTCTCTTAAAGAAAATACTAGTATGAAAGGATGACCTTAAGGCTACAGCCTCTAAAATGAATATAGTAACGTATTCTTCGTCACGTAGTCCACCCGCGACGTAAATGCTTTCTATTTTTTACCATGCAACGCCGAAGGTAAGTGAAATGGTTTATCGGACTTATAGCTAGTTCCTGTAATGTATCAGAATTTGTTTCATTATTGACTCAACAAGCAACAAATTGACAGCACAACAAACGAACTACAACAAACTATACACTACAGCCTACACAGCCTACACAGTATAACGTACACGCCTTTATCTAAGTCGTCTGAATTCAGATGAAGAACAGAGCGACTCACGTCCAAGATTTTTGAGCTCTAGACCGTCATAGAACTTGAGCCCGTAACATGTTCCATAATTATACAACATGTCGCCGTCAGACTCATAAGCTTGTGAGACACATTTCGACCGTCCTACCTGTAAACGACAATTACTTGTGTCTTCGTTCGGTATTTCGTTGCCCTTAGTCAGTCCTACAGCTTACGATAAACTACTACTCGAAGAGCACCGTACTATATCGTATAATCTCTACAGAATCTCGCAGTTACCTTTATAATACTGAGCGTTTCTAATTCATATTGTATTATACAGTGATTTAAAGGTACTTCCTGGGTTATTCGACCGAGACTCGAAATCATGACCTTTTTTTTCTTTTGCGGACAAGTGTTATACCAACCCATGACCCGGCCTCACATCTTTCTTTCGCCAGTAGCTCGGCCCTTTGTTCGAAATTTCTTAAAAATGCTCCTGTAAACCTTGTAGGACCTGCACTGCGGAGACATGACTTAGCCACAGTTTTGGTGATGTTTCCGGAGTGAAATTGCATTCGTGTTAATTTGCTGGAATGTTCCATTTCAGCGCACACGTTATGGAATAGAAATTTCTCTCTGGAGACTTAATTTAAGGTATTTCGGGGATCGTCTGATAGCTCTTCCGCAGAGAAAAATTGTTTTCACTAATTCCCTCTACTTTCTATCGGCTTCTCTTTTGATGCCATTGTGGCATCTAACAGCACTTACTGATTGTAAATAATACCGGAAGGATTTTCAGTCAGATCGGTTTGAAAAAATTTAGGATTCATTTAACGCTAAGTACATCCCTTCTCTAGCCTTCATTTCAGGTTCGCTCAGCTTTTGCTCGTATAGCTAAATTTTGAAACTATTTTAAATCAATTTCAGTGGCAACATTGTAATACGGCTATAGTACGAGGGGGAGTTGGAAAGTAAGTTTTCACTGTCGACTGTGGTCAGAGATAGGTATGAAAGACATTAAAAAATAGAATGATACAATAAAGATAAGACATATCTTTATTTTTCTACATAATTTCCAAGTACATTGAGATATTTGTCATGCCGATTTATAAGCTTCAGAAAGCCTTCCAAGAAAAGTCAGGGCGTTGCATACGGAAGAAGCGTTGAACGGATTGTTTGACGTCAGCATTGCTTCAAAAGCGCTTTTATCCAACAGCAGAACGCCAGGTTTGAGAAGGCCATGCCGCTTTTTCCGAATCACCTCTTTCAGTTTCGAAAGTGTGGCACAGTACCGCGCAGCATGAGGTCCGCATCCTCCAAAAAGTCCAACAACAAAAGTCCTTGGGCGTCCCAGAGAAGGATGAGAAGCAGTTCACCTGCAGACGGAGTGACTTTTTAACTTCTTTCGGACAGGTGATGACGGATGTTACCACGGCACAGCGATTATCGCTTCTTCCGAATGCAACGCCATGATTTTTTTCTGGGCGGCTTTTTGTTTTTACTAATGTCGAAATTTTCTTGGAAATTATGTAAAAAAATAAGATATTTGTCTTATCTTTTATGTCTCATTCTATTTTTGTTCTTTAGTACACAACTTTGCCCACAGTCGACTGGGGAAACTTATTATCCAACTCCCCCTCATACAATGACCGGACTTCACCATCCACCTTTCACTGTCCTTACCTTCATTTCTAAACTGTTGGCAGGCGGAGGAACTAGTGCACATGTGGAGTGGTGGTCAGGCCGTATTTATAGCAGGCGAAGTAACAGAGGGAGAGGCACGGGCGTGGGTGGTTCGTACGTAAGACGAGCAGCGCTTGATCTACTTAGGCCACACACACACACACACACAGAGGGGGGGGGAGAGAGAGAGAGAGAGAGTCGCTTTTACACCTTGCGTCACCCCATGCCGGTCAGCGCTAAATGGAACCCCTCCTCCACCTAGTATTGGACTATCACTGCAAGTTGCGGGATCATTGGGGCCGATATCTGCTTGAAGATATCTCAGTTACTGTTCCTGCTTCGATGCAAATTACGCTTTATTGCTTGCCGCAATCTCATATTGAGGGAAATCAGGCCAAATGCAAAAGCCATATCTCTCGTGGTATACTGATACAAAGCTTCGCAATGTAATCGTCCGTATATTATATTAAATACCGACACTGTAACACCAAATATTAACGACCCCTGAATGTACGATTTACCAGTAGTAACCTCATATATTGCTGTTTGTTAGTCTCGCTAAAACTGGTGAACGGCTGCACCGATTTCGGTAATTTTGGTCTTCAAATATTCGTGCAAGTCTAGGAAAGGTTTAAACGGTGATAAAATATGGAAACGTTGTCCGGACAAGAGGAAAATCGGAAAAAACTGAAACAGCTTTTTCCAGTCAGCTATCAATACAGTTTGTCCAATTGCGATAAAATGTTGTACATTGCATGTTGAAAGCAAGAGGAAGGTTCGCATCAAATAAAAATTTGGAAAAGTCAGCCGGGAATTAGGAAAATTTAGGAAAAACCGAAAGCAATTTTTCTATAAATAAAAATCATTTGCCGCATGGTTGTACGAGCGTCACTTGAGCACGACTTCAGAGGACAAGGTTTGTATGAAATATTTTTTTTTGGAAAATCTACCGGAAAATTGGAAAACTTGAGAAAAACTGAAAGTGCGTTTTTCAATGTGTTTTTGATTGAATTCAGCATTGTAACCGACTATTCGCATGACGTAAAGGTTTTTTTTTTTTTTTTTTTTTTTTTTTTTTTTTTTTTTTTTTAATAGCAAAAGTAACGTTCTCATAAAATAAAAATTTGTAAAAGTTTCCCGGAATATTGGAAAATGTAGAAAAAATAAAAAGAGATTTTCTCTATGAAATATCGATACCATTCATCTGATTGCGATAAAATTTTGCACATTTGACATTCAAAGCGACAGAAAGGTTTGAGTGAAGTAAAAGTTTGGAATAGTTGGTCAGAAAATAGGAAAATTTGTGGAAAACTGACAGGCACTTCTGTTGTTCTGCCGTTCTATCCACTTTTTACAAACGGGGCAATGAATTTTTAAAAGTTAATAACTTCTAAAAAATAGTTAAGAAGTCAAAGAGTAAATAGCTTTTCCAGAGAGTAATTTTTTTTTTTATTTGAAGTATATAAAGCGAAAAATCGATGAATATCTTGACTTATACACTTTCTAAAGTATCTCACCCGGTACTTCATCTCTCAAGCTAGCTCCACACCATATTTCATCACAATAGATTCAGTGATTTATGTAATAATATATAGCCAAATCGATTCAACCGTTCTCGAATTTTAGCGAGACTAACGATCAGCAATTTATTTTTATCTTTGACATTTCATATACGGGTTCAGATCGTGTAAAGCGAACTTTACTTTTTCAAAGTATATTTCTGAACGCACCCATCACAACAACCAAGTAATTATTTTACATGTTTTAAATTAAAATTTCCTCGCCATTTTTCCATATTTTATCACCGTTTAAACCTTCCCTGAATTTCCACGAGTGTAACATGAACTTATCCTGGACATGTGTGCGTGACTCTTCCCGCCCACTATCGAGCCGATACTTAGACTATCTGATGATGCCTTAATAAAGCTACAGGGTCTGAAATACATATGATATAAATTAATATGGTAAGTGACTCCCACAAATTTACAAACATTTGACGAGTATCGTATCAAGATCACAGTTCCTTAGATTGTCCATAGATGTCGCTGAGCCGCATCAGCAGTGCCATTGTGATAGAATGGCCAAGGTGGTCCATCACTCCCGGTCATAACAAAAGGTAGAAGTACACTGGTTGTGTTGCGTGCAGTTCTGCAATGCCTAGAAGCTCAATTCCGAAGTTTAATAGTAACCGCATTTTTACTTTGTGGCAGGATGGACTGTCATTAAGGAAGGTTTCCAGATGTCTCTGAGTGAGTCAAAGGGATGTTGTTCGGACGTGGAGGAGGTACAGAGATACAGTAACTGTTTATAATCTGTCCGCTCAAAGGGATACCACACCAGCTGATGACCGCCTATTACAAATTCAACCTGGGGCGAACTCTGAAAGGAGCTTCATCATGCCGAGTAATGATATTTGTGCAGCCACAGGACATCGTTTGAAACGTATGTAATACGCTGCATGTCATGCGACTTAACCCCCGATGTCGAGGTCGGATATGACACCACGCAGCGTGGTTCAGATGGGCCCCATAGGATGATGAAAGTACTCGCCAGAATTGGCATCAAATGCTGTCAAGGATGATAGTCGCATCTACTTTCAACCAGGCAATCGAAGGAGACTTTTTGGAGACAGTCTGGTCACACTGAACGTCCTAAACACACCGTCCAGCGAGTGCAGCAAGGTGGCAGTTCCCTGGCGTTTTCTGGTGGCATATTTGGGGCCACAGTATGCCACCGGTGGTCGAGGAAGGGAACCAAAAGGATATTACGGATGGCATAATGCGACGTATAGCACAACCATATCGGCTGCAATTCTTTGACGGAATTGTTCCATTGTTGAAGTAAAGTTTTGGGACTAAACTTCAGTGCTCATAAGTCCCTAGACTTACAGCCTACTTAAACAGACTTATGATACAGACAATACACGCACACAGCCTTGGCCGAGGGAGGTCTCCAACGTCCGACAGGAAGAGCAGCCGCGCACTCCCCAGCAAGGCGCCTTGGAGCACGGGGCCATTCCCGTACGGCGAGGGATTCTTCTCGATGGACGACAATGTTCGCGCTCATCGTGCACAACTCGTGAATGCGTTTCTAACTGATGACTACATCGCTAGATTAAAATAGCCTTTAATTAATTTTTTTACGAGATAACGCAGCAAGAAGTCTGAGAGATTTACTCAGAAACACCGTTGAGGAAGGAAGGAAGGAATCTTGGGCTTTAGCGCCCCGTCGAAAGCGTAGGCATTGGAGACGAATCTCACGCTCGTATTTTTGGGAAAGGATGGGGTAAGGAAATCGGCCCTGCCCTTTGGAAGGAACCATCCAGGCATTTGCCTGGAGTGATTTAGGTAAATCACAGAGAACCTAAATCTGGATGGCGGAGGTGGATTTGAGTCACCATCCTTCCGAAAATGAGTCCAGTGGCCGTTGAGGAGCGTGACGATTTGGACCAACAGTCCGTTGATAATGTAGTGGAAAGTATGCCCCACGACTAAATCCTGCAAGAGGACGAACCACCGGTTGTTAGTAGTACTGGTGTATGCTGCAATGTAGAACGGAAGTACAGGAAGTCTAGGTTACTGTCTTAGATCGTCTCAGTTTCTAGCTTTATGATCTGTAATGGGAACTGAAATGTTGTTTTCGGATATCTCTATTCTATTTTTATGTCTATCTTTATGTGAAGAGACATGAACCTCTAGATTCATAGTGATGCAATACCTTCTTGAAGTGTTTATTGTACTTAAATTATTCGTCTAAATTACAAGATTAAAACCGTCAACATAAGAGGGAAAACGTGTGTAGGATAAGAAATTTCAACTTTGTAGCTCAGGAAATGGTGTCGCTTCTTACCGATATATAAACAACCATTGCTTACGAGGGGGAGTTGGAAAATAAGTTTCCCCTGTCGACTGCGGTTAGAGGGGCATATGAAAGGAAACAAAATAAAATGACAGTTTGTATAGGTTAATTATGCTAACAATCATACGGCAGTGTTTGAACACTTCGTATAATTCTTTTCATTATATTGTTGGAGTGCACCGTTCACTGAACACAAGCACGAAGTTTTAGCATCCTGCGATGTATACCGCCCGCACTACATCACCAGGATAAATACTGTATAATCGCCCATCATTATGACATACATACTTACGGAAGCGTCGCAAAATACATTCAGCTTACATTGACGTACTATCAAACTCCAACATTAGCCGTGACGTCTTAATTTGGAACTTTTGTACTAACAATTCTATTAGCAGCACATTTTTTTATATATACTGTGTCCGAAAAGTTGTGGTGCAGTTTCAAACAAACACAGAAAGGCAACGAAACGAGATAGAAATGTGAAAGTCCGTGGCGTGGGTAACGTTGAAACGGCTGACATTTCAGCTATAATATAGATACTGATCTGAATGGGCTTCTAGAATTTGAGAGTAATTTATCTCTGCCCCATTTGTGAAACCTTCGCTTAATGAAAGAAAACCTCTCGAAGTTTGCATACATGTTCAGTGATGTTCGATGTGGTTTCTATTTGTCACTCTTCACTAGTATAAACAATTTTCTAGCTCACACACTTTGAAGGCAATCAGTTGTAACGGAGTGAACAGCTTCTCCGATTACCTCCACAATGAGTCAATGTCTTTAAATGAACTGTGAACATAAGTAAACCCACAAGAAAAAGATCGAAGATCGTGGTCATCATGCCTTAAATTCACACATAAATGCCTTAAATCCACACTTTTCTGTCCACGCCTAGGGAAATGTTAGATCCAGGAACTCCCGAACAATTCTGGCGTAGTGTGTGTAGGCTGCGGCAGAAGCGTATTCGCTGACATCATTTGTATTGAAGTTGTTGGGGGTCAGTTTCAGTACATTTTGTAAGATACAGTGGAAACGGTATGTTCATTATGTCAATGTTGTTATTTGCAATTAACTATAACTAATCTAAATCACCTTAAGTTGGCATCTATGACCCCAGGTCAACAATCTCAAATTGTTCAGTGGAGCAACCTGTATGCCCTCAGGAATTTTTGCACGCTCTTACAGATACTTCCTGTATACTACTTATATGCTCAAGTTGTAAGCTCCCTATGGTCCCGGTATTGTATAGATTGATGGAAATTTCTTTGCCAAATTCTAACGTGCTGTTGGCATTTCAAAACACTATAATGTGTAATGTGCAGGCACGCTGCAATTTCATCCTGGACACTAGAGGTATGTATTCAATTTCCCGCCCGCCATCCCCCCCCCCCCTTTTTTTTTTTTTTTTTTTTTTTGTCTTGAAGCTTATGGGGTTCAAGTAAGCCAAATTTGTTCAAAAATGATAATAGTCAGTTAATAAATTTTATATATACTTTCAAAAATTTGCGATACCGACATCATCGGAAATGCTGAATGAAAAACCTGTATCGCTTACGTGTTCGCTATTCATGCGGTCAGACTTCAGCATTTCCCAACACGTTACAAATTATTTCTGACTTCAGTCACAATACTCTTTGTAGACTGTATGTACGTATATCACTAAATGCACAGTCAGAATCGTTACACTGTTCGTCACATGAGTGAAGAGATGTAACGTCATAGACATTTACACAAGTAAAAAACTGTATTTGCTCATCATCATGTGACGTGAAACTTCAGCATTAGGTATAACTTTTTAATTCTTTGTATGCCGCATACATTATTCTCATGTTATTATAGTAGCCGCGTGGTCTAAGGCGTCATGCTACAGACCAGGCGGCCTTTTCCGCCATAGGTTCGAGTCTTCTTTCGGGCCTGTGTGTGTGTTGTCCTTGGTGTAAGTTAGTTTAAGTAGTTTGTAAGTCTAACGACTACTAACCATATCAGTTTGGTCCAATAAGTTTGCAAACATTTGTTTTTTGAAATGTACAAATGTTTGTAAAGTTTATGGGACTTAACTACGGGGTCATCAGTCCCTAACTTACAAACTACTTATGAACTAGCTAACACTAAGGACAGCACAATATCCATTCCCGAGGGGGGATTCGAACCCCCGACCGCAGTTCCCTCGGCCACCGCGGCCGGCCATTTGTTTTTTATTGTGCTATTCAGTCCGGAGACTTCACTGTACGCTACAATGAGAAAGCCTGTTCACATATTCTTCAACAAGTCACATGCGTCTTTGAATAAGAACAACCCACATCAGACTGCACCAGCTTTCTTTATTCGTCTCTTGGTTTCACTCCGTGATTTTCGTCCCGATAACTACCCTCCAATGCTGGACTGAGGATTTCCTCGTCTCTAACAATGTGTCCTCCCAATCGACACATTCTTTTAGTATGGTATGCCATAAGTTCCTTTTCTCTCGAATTCTGCTTAGTACCTCATCATTAGTTACGCGATTTACCCACTCTATTTTTAGCATTCGTCTATAGCACCACATGTGAAAAGCTTCTATTCACTTTCCGTCTAAGCTGTTCATCGTCCATGAGCCACTACCGTACAAGGCAACACTCCACGCAATTGTCTTCAGAAAATACTTCCTACCATTTAAATTAATATTCGTTGTTTACAAATGTCTCTTTTTCAGAAACGCTTTTCTTCCCATTGCCATTCTACATTTTACATCAGATGTACTGCGACCATCGCATGTTATTTGCTGCCCAAGTAACAAAACTCATCTACCACCTTTATCGGTTCGTTGCTGAATCCAATCCCTTCAGCTTTCCCAGATTTTTGTAAACATCATTCGATACCGTTGTTTTGCTATTGTTAATGTTATAAGCTCCTTTCAAGATACTTTCCATTCAGTTATATTGCTCTTTTATGACCTTTACTGTCTCTGACAGAATAACAATATCATCAGCAAAACGTTCTCAAATTTTATTGCTCTAGATGTTGAAAGCCTCCACTGTACGCCTGTACATTATAGTCACATTGCGCACACTTATTGAGCCACTGGCAAGGAAAGCGCGTGGAATCCCAATTAGCGGGTCAGAATTCGGTGCGAGTAACAGCTACTTGAGCGGATGTATTAATTACCGCCGAGTCGACGTTAAGCGCCGCCGCTGGCGTTGCATCTGATTCATTAGACTTAACACCCAATTCTCGAGCCTGCGGCAGGAGGAGCAAGTCACGACCGCGCGCGCGCAGCCAGTGAATATGAAAGCCGCGGCCGGCCGATCACCGTGACGCAAGCGGCGGATCACGTCACGTCACGTCACATGCGCGGGAAGAGCCCGTTCCCACAATTAGGCGCCAAAGTGGCCGCCAGTGGCGAAACGGGATCTGAATTTCTGCGCCCCTCATTAGTTACCCGAGCAGTAGCGAGCACCGCCGAGGAAAGTTACGCTTTCAATCACTGTGCCGTAACATCAGCTTTCAGAGTAGGTCGCAGGAATCGTTTGAAAACCGGTGGCGTCCCCAGCAACGGACTGAGATACATCTAACAGTTCCTGTTGTAATGCATCTAGTCAGTGATAGTAAAATTCTCGGATCGGTAATCATTCTATTCTACAAAACTACTTCATATCTCTCATTACTTTACAAATTAAGCATTGTTATTTCGTCTACTCTCCTAAACTACGAGTCGCATCATTAAATAATTTTACAGGTTCACTCTGTGAAGTAAGTTAATAAATGTTCAAATGTTTGTTAAGCTTAAGGGACTTAACTGCGGGGTCATCAGTCCCTAAACTTACAAACTACTTATGAAGTACCTTACAACTAAAGACGACACAAATATTCATGCCCGAGGGGGGATTCGAAACCCCGACCGTAGCGGCCGTGCAGACTGTGACTGGCGCGCCGCAGACCACTCGGCCACTGCTGTCGGCTGTGATTACCACAAAAAGGACAGAGGAGAGAGGTACAACAAGAGTAACAATCGGTGGAGAATGACTGAGGAGAGTGGAGAATATTAAGTACCTAGGAAGTCTGATAAGGAAGATGGAAAAAACAACAGAGAAATCAACGACCGGGGGAGAAAATCAGAAACATTTCGGAAGAGTGTTAGAAGCCTAATATGGAGCAGGGATGTACCCCAAAGCAGTAAAAAAGTTATATATCGATCATACAATGTCCCGATCCTGATGTGTGCATTCGAAACCTGGGATATGAAAGGAAGAGAGAAAAGTAAATTACAACCTAGAGAGATGAAATTCTTGAGAAACAGTATTCTAATGACAAAGATAGACAGGTTAAGAAATGAAATGATCAGAGTTAATGACGGTGGAACTATTGCAAGAGGAGATAGAGAAATCAAGGCGGAAATGATATGGGCATCTTAATCGAATGGATGAGGATACCAAGGAAGATACACGAGATGAAACTGGAGGGAACGATACTAAGAGGAAGACCAAGAGACAGATGGCTGAAAGGAGTGGAGGAATATGACAGGAGGAAAGGAGAAGAATGGACCAAGGTGAAGACGGACAGATGGTGGCAAGACAGAAGACGATGGAGAGGCTTATGTACATTGCAGACCCGGTCAGAGGATGGAAACTGTGCAAGATGATGATGATATGACGACTGTGAACTACTCTTTAAAACTATTCTGAAGTGAGCATGGGAAAAATATTGGGAACGGAAGTTTATGTACATCTTGTACAAAAAACAGATAGCAGTTATGACACGAAGGGTATGAAAGGAAAGCATTGGCTGCGAAGAGAGTACATATACATCTACATCTACATGGGATACTCTGCAAATCACATTTAAGTGCCTGGCAGAGGGTTCATTGAACCACCGTTATACTATTTTATCTCCCATTCCACTCTTGAATAGCGCATGGGAAGAATGAACACCTGAATCTCTCCGTTCGGGCTCTGATTTCTCGTATTTTATTCTGATAATTTTTCTACGTATGTAAGTGGCAGTCAACGATATATTTTCGCGTTCAGAGGAGAATGTTGGCGATTGGAGTTTCGTAAGTAGCCCAAGCCGCAGCAATAAGCGCCGTTGTTGTAATGGTTCCCATCCCAGATCCTATATCATGTCCGTAACGCTGACTCCCCTGTATCGTGACAATACGAAACGAGCTTTCCTTCTATGGATTCTTTTGATGTCCTCCGTGAAATCCACCTGATAAGGATCCCACAGTGGGCAGCAATACTCCATAAAAGGACGGACAATCGTAGTGTATGCAGTTTCTTTAGTAGTTCTGTTGCATCTTTTAAGGGTTCTGCCAATAAAACGCAGTCTCTGGTGCGCCTTTCCCACGACATTATCTATGGGTTCTTTCCAATTTAAGTCAGAAGTAATTGTAGTTCCTAGGTATTTTGTGAAGTATAAGGCCTTCACATTTGATTGATTTATCATGTAAACAAATTTTCACGCATTTCTTTTCGTACTCATTTGGATGACTTCACACTTCTTATTATTTAGAGTCAACTGCCAATTCTTACACCATACAGATATCTTATTCAAATCGTTCTGCAGTTAGTTTTGATGTTCAGATGATTTTACTAGACGGTAAATGACGGCGTCATCTGCAAACAACCTAAGAGAGCTACTTAGATTTTCCCCTAAATCGTTTATGTAAATAAGGAACAGCAGAGGACCAATAACACTACCCTGTGGAACACCCGATATCACCTCTGTTTTAGTCGATGCCTTACCATCGATTACTACGAACTGTGTCCTTTCTGAGAGGAAATCCCCTATCCAGGCGCAAATTTGGGCCGATATACCGCAACCACATAATTTGATTAAAAGCCGTTTGTGAGGTACGGTGTCAAAAGCCTTCTGGAAATCAAGGAATACGGAATCAATTTGCGAACCCTTGTCGATAGCACACATCACTTCGTGTGAGTAAAGAGCTAGTTGTGTTTCGCATGAACGATAATTTCTAAATCCATGTTGACCTTGGGCAATAGATCATTCTGTTCGAGATAATTCATAATATTTGAATACAGGATATGTTCCAAAACCCTTCTGCATATTGAAGTCAATGAAATAGGCCTGTAGTTTAATGGGTTACTCCTACTGCCTCTCTTGAATACAGGTGAGACCTGTGCAACTTTCCAATCTTTTGGTACAGATCCTTCTTTGAGAGAGCGGTGGTATATGGCTGTTAAGCAAGGAGCTATCACTTCAGCATAATCAGATAGAAAGCTAATGGGTATATAATCCGGACCAGAAGACTTGTTAAGTGATTTTAGTGGCTTCACTACTCCGATGATATCTACTTCTATGTTACTCATTACGGCCTCTGTTCGTAATTTGAAATCTGGTATATTGATTTCGTCTTCTTTGGTAAATGCGTTTCTAAAAGCTATGTTTAGTAACTCTGCTTTAGTAGCGCTGTCATCGGCAGGATCGCCATTACTATCACGTATTGAAGGTATTGTTTGTGTTTTGCTCCTAGTATATTTAACATATGACTAAAATCTCTTAGGGTTTTCAGTCAAATTTCAAGAAAGAGTAAGACAGGGTTGAAGCGTTTCCCCAATGATATTCAATCTGTACACTTAGCAAACGGTGAAGGAAAGCAAGGAAAAATGCGGAGAACGAAGCGAAAGCGTAATTTAAGATTTCTGCGGTACTCTCTGTAAAGTACAGGGGGTGCCAAAACAGTATGAACACGTAACACCGACACAAAATTTATTTATAAGTAAGGGGCTAGCGCAATATCGCCTTTGAGAAAAGCTGAACCTCTTAGATCAGTGTTTTTCTACGTTTTCGAAGATGCGACCCCCTTTGATCCTTGAGTTTTTCAGTCCCTGTTGACATGGTAATTTTTTTCTGATTGGCCATAATCGCTCTTCATGCACGTCGGTAGTTGTCACTTAACCTCGGGTTTGCCTACTACTCCTTTACGCCAACGATGTTTTACCTTTTTTTTTTATATATATATACTTCCGGTAATGAAACCTCAAACAGTGCAGATGTTTTCGTCACAGATATTCTTGCTAACAGTTTCAAATTCAAATGTTTGTAAATCTATTGCACCAAACTGCTACGGTTATAAGTCCCTAGACTTATAAACTACTTAAACTTACTCTAACGTCAATACACCCTCCTATGCCAAAGGGCGGACTTGAACCTCCAGCGGTAACGGTCACCCATTCCGTAGCATGACGTCTTAGACCACGCTGCCATTCTGAGCGGCCCCACAAACCATCGAGTTGGCCTCATTGGAAGTCTCAGCGATCATGTATTTCACTGACCCCGACCATCTCTGTTGACCCTGGAGAACCAAATACGGGAAGGACAAGTCACTTGTGTAATGCGATCACGTCTCTGTGGTAACAGATATGCACTCATACCCTCTTGCAACAAGATTTAATATAGTTCATGCTGTTTATTTTATTGCGTGCGTCCCCTAGAGATTTGCGTAGTTCACCTTTTTTACCTTTAGAAGCTACAGACGTGCTCTCTGTGTTTCCGTTGTTGTCCTACTTCTCGCTTATGCTGAGAGCTCTCGTTCTGTCCGGTATAAGGCGATTTTAAGAAATCTGTTCGTTAAAAATACTGATTTTTGGGTATCTTCGAGTTCGTTAGTTGATAGACGTCTAAATTTGTTTCCGTTACTCGATACAGTTATAGTCCTGCAAGAAAATGAGGAAACTGTTTCGGAAGACACAGTCTGTAGAGGTATATTGGATTTCGTAGTCTTTGCATTTAATTGAGTTTGGATAACACATTGCAGTATACTAAATGAGGATAAAACACGTAGATTTTATTTTAAAACTATCTTTACTTCCCTGCACTGCCAGGAAGTGCATTTATTCCATTCTTACGTCAGTCCAACTCCAGCTTCCTCTTCTGCCATCGCCTAATGGTCCATATCAGTTTCTTTTCTATGCAGGTCGATCCTTATTACTTCATATTGCCCCAAACAGCGCTGCTGTAACCGCGCGGCGAAGTGTGTCTCTTAGGCGGTTTCTAACGCCGAGATATTGTTGTAAATGGTCCATTGGTTTAATAGTTGATGCTGAACAATACCGCATGTCCTGGTACTTTGTTGTACATTTAACTGACATGACAAAATATCTCCTCAACTATAATGGTAGAAAAATTAGATTAGATGAACTAAAATGGTTAGAAGTCTTTCTGTTGGTACTACGGACTGGAGAGAACAACATTACGGCAAAAGAGATAATGGTGATAACAAAAAGGTGATTCTTAGGGTGTTCATGTTGATCTGTGTTTACTAAACGAATTACACAAGCAGCTGGGTTCAAATGTTGTACTGAGCAATACAACAACAAAGTGACTAGTGGTTAACTATAGGAAGGTTGGAAGCGGAAAAGATAGAGAGAGAGAGAGAAAGAGAGAGAGAGAGAGAGAGAGATGGCTGCAGCTTTTGGAGAGTGCCAAAGTGTAATTTCCAGGACTTGGCCACGATCTAAAGAATAGGAACCGTTAAAAGAAGACAAGGAATAGTTCGTACACCGGTAACATCAGCAGAGATGACCGACATCTCCGGTTAACAGGCCGTCGAGACAGGCGTTTGAACGCAACTCAGCTAGAAACGTACCATTTAGGTAGAAACATGAAGCGCAATATCAACACAGTCCGAAATCATCTTCTGTAGTATGGCCTCTATACACGGAGGCCTATGGTGTGCATCCCATTAGAACCAAGACCCCGTTTACGCCACAGAAACTGAGCGGCGGAACATCAGGATTGAAGTCGTAACGGATGTCGCTGTGTTCCGTCCACAGATGAGTCAAGATTTTGTGTTCATCCGGAGAACCGTCGTTACCTCATCTGGAATAACGTGGAACGAACAATTCTTTGTATGTGCAAAGAACATCACCATATCATGGTGGTGGAGGAATGGTGTGGGCAAGAATCAGTATTTGCGGATGCACGGACCGCTTTGTCGTTTAGAATGGCGCTTTGACTGCCCAGAAGTATATAAACGAGTTCCGTCGACCTTTTGTTGTGCCCTACGAGGATGCCATGGCAGATGGTTTCCTTCTGGTGCGCGATAACGTTCGTCCCCACAGAGCTACAATGGTGGAGAACATGCTTGAAGCTGAGGAAATTGAATGAATGGAGTGGCCAGCTTGTTCACCAGACTTAAGCCTTTTAAGCATGTCTGGGATACACTTCGCAGACGCAATGCAGGCGGACCAGCACCTCTTGCGACGGTTGCAGAGCCGGATGTTGCACTAATGTAAGAAGGGCCAAATATCCCCAAAGAGCTTATTGATAACCTCAAACTGTCCGTGTCACGCTGGTGTGCAACTGAATTGGCCATTCGGGGTAATCATGCAACATATTACAGCGCAATGGGAATTATTTTATGTGTGTTATATCATCTTAGTGCATCACGGACACATTAAATATTGCCATGAGACACCGCGTAAACCGACTGCCGGCGTGGCTCAGGGGTTAGCGTCACCGACTGCGCATTCTGGCTTCAGCTGTCGCTGCGAACGGAAGTACACGCTACCGCTCCGCCTCGCCAGTGTTTACGCCAGTGCTGTATTGAGTCGTGATTCTAGTTCTCTGTTCTGAGTGTTTGTTTCTGTGCCGTTTTACGCCGTCTACTTTTTTCTTTTGTGCGTGTTTTCCTTGTGTTCGGCGATTCGTCGTCGATCTACGGAATTTCGGTTGTAACCGGAATCCCACAGCACCTGCAAAACATGTCTGCATCCAAGAGGAAGAACACCCTGGCCTTTTACTTCGACAAAGAGACCCGGCGAATCCAACCGTCACGAGTTGAACTGGACGACTGGCTTACCGAGGTAATCGGCATCAGCATTGATTCTGTTCATACCATTCAGTTAGACCAAGACGAATATTGTGTATTTGTGAAGTTTTATGACCCGGTAACTGTCGATAAAATCCTGTCCACGGTTGGTAGAAGTGCAGAATTTCTACATAGAAACGGCGCCAAAAGTAGAGTCGCTATAAAAAGGGCAGATACAACTTATAGGACTGTTCGCGTGCTCAATCTGCCGATTGAAATTGATAACGAGAAAATCAGGGAGGTCCTGTGTAAATACGGGGAAGTGAAAGAAATCATTAATGAGAGGTGGGGTCCGCAGTACAAACTGCAATGTTTTAGTGGTGTGAGATCCGTAGACATGGAAGTTAAGACTAACATTCCATCTCATATAACAGTTGACGGTTGCAAAGCACACGTCATATATACTGGACAAACGCCAACCTGCCACGTATGTAACGAGTCGGGTCACTTTAGGTCAGACTGTCCCCGTCGCGTAACTGTGTTGAAAACCAATTTAACACTGCGACGAAAATTAACGTTGAATGAAGTTTTATCGAGTGACAAGTCTGCACAATCGGAAATTGAAAAGGTTAATACCAACGGTCCCGAGAACCTTGCTGAAGAAATCAATGAGTTTCCAGTTCTGAAAGTTCAACAGGGTTCTGATCCTGTCCTTCATGACAATGAAATACAGAATAAAAAAAGGCCGCACGAACAAAGTGAGGATCACTCGGACGAAGAAATTTCATGCAAGTCCCCTGCAATTCGTAAACCAAGAGCCTCTGGTGAGGAACAATTAATAGATGACGACGGAATGCAGATCGATCCCGTAATACCGGAAGAAAAACTCGAATCTCCGGTAGACTCGGAGGCAGAAGAGGTAGAGCAGGAAAGGGTAGCTGCGACCAGTGCCGCCGCGAGTGACGCGCAACTTCCGCCTCAGAGCGGGCAGCCCGAGGTAAACACCGGCTGTAAGCAGGAAGTAAACAGAAGTACACAGCGGCCTCTAAGCAAAGCCTTACCACAGGTAGCAGCAAGAGGCATGCATGACGTAGGGCCAACCGTGCAAACAGTTACGCCGGCTAGTGTGCTTCTTACGACCACCCAGTCTGGTGGCTGCATTACCACAACCTCGACAACAAAAGAACCTGTCATAAGTGCTAGTCACGTTGCAATTACAACGCAGACTAGTTCATGCCCTCCAACCACCTTAACTGCAAAACAACCCGTGACGTACGCTACAGTAGCCGCAACTCCCATACAAACCAGCGGCTACGTTACAACCACCGCGGGCACTCAGGAAGGAAGACGTCGCAAACTCAAACCTCAGCCTAATCTCACTGTTCCTCGAAATGTAGGAAAAACGAAACCAGGGGGACCGGAGAAGACGCAAAAAAATATCAGTTATGAAATAGTGCAAGAATATCATGATGATGACCATACCAAAGATTTCAGTTAGGTTGCCTCACGACTTAGTATGGATAGCAGGAATTTTGTCAATTGTTCAACGAATTTGTTGTAAGTCTGTTCATTATTTGATTTATTACTGAGAACCGTTACTTCTCTGCTCACTGCAACTGATTTTTTATTTTAATTTTTATTTTAAATTAAGGTTAAGACATGCAAGCATACACTATAGCCACTATCAACATAAATAAAATAACTTCAGATTTAAAAATAGCTGCACTAAAGGAATATTTATATCAGTCTGGAACAGACATTGCGTTATTG
Source organism: Locusta migratoria (assembly GCA_026315105.1). Taxonomy (NCBI): domain Eukaryota; kingdom Metazoa; phylum Arthropoda; class Insecta; order Orthoptera; family Acrididae; genus Locusta; species Locusta migratoria. The sequence goes on from CM048748.1 coordinate 92,555,862, forward strand.
CAAGAGGTATGGACAACTGACCTCAAGGTTTCAGGCTATGTAGAAATTTTAAATGTGTGTCCTGTAACGCATGTAGGAACAGCCTTTTTAATACGCGAAGGGATACCTGTGACGACCATCGAAAGACTTGAATCCGGGAGGGCATTATCTGTACAGATTTTCAATATCACCTTTATTAATGTATATGCTCCGTCAGGGAATACCAACAGATCCGACAGAGCCACATTTTTTACAGAAGACATTGTGTATTTATTGCGGAAAAATCCAAGCAATTTGGTATTGGGCGGAGATTTTAACTGTGTTATTAACCGCAAGGACCAGACACCTAATTTTAATGGCTCTGTTGAACTGAAACATTTAATAAACGACTTAAAGCTTAAAGATGCGTGGGAAATTTTTAACCCAACGGCCGTTGAGTTCACTTTCGTGACCAGCACTTCACGAAGTAGAATAGACAGGCTTTATGTATCTGAGAATCTGAGACAATTTGTCCTGAAAGTAGAGACCATACCTGCTTATTTTAGTGATCATAGTACAGTCGTCTCTTGTCTTAATCTCAGTCCTCAACCAACAAGACGTTTCAAAAATCAGTGGAGCCTCAATATCTCCCTTTTAAATGAGGATGATCTCGAGGAGGAAATGTTAGCAGCGTGGGATTTGTGTCTTCGGTCAATCGAGAGATATCCGTCAGTGTTAGACTGGTGGACCAAAAGGGCGAAGCCGAAGATGAGGACAGTTCTAATGCAATTCAGTGCACGGAGGAATAGAGAGCTGAAGGACACCATGGAGCATTATTATACCGTTTTGAGGGAACTGTACGAACGGGCAAGTGTGTCACCTCCTCGCATTGAAGACATCCGGAAAGTCAAAGCGAAGCTCCTGAATCTGAAAAGAAGTCAATTAGAAGGTCTGAAAATAAAATCTAAGGCAAAATCTGTATCTGAAGACGAAACCACTTCGCTTTATCACCTTCTGCGACACGCCAGAAATAGAAGAACAAGTTTCATCGAGGAGATACAGACGGAAGATGGGACGAAACTCTCTGTTCAAAAAGACATCGTCAATGAGATCTATAGATATTACCAGGATTTATATTCAGATAACCGAACTGATGAAAATTCTCCCGCAGATTTTCTAAACATCGTTGAGTCGCACATATCAGAGGAAGACAATGACGAACTGTTGTCCCCTGTCACCAAAGAAGACATGTATGACATAATATGCAACTCTCCGCCCAAGAAATCTCCCGGCCCTGACGGTCTGCCAGTAGAATTTTACAAGCGGTTTTGGTTTCTCATAGGTGACAAAATTACGCAAATGGCAAATGAAGTTCTTGCTGGTAAAATGGTACCACCAGAATTCAAAGTGTGCAAAATTGTTTTGATTCCGAAAAATACAGGGAAGGACCTGCAAAATTTCCGTCCTATTTCTTTACTGAATTCCGACTATAAAATTATATGCAGGATGATCAACGGCAAACTTCTAAGCATTTCCACGAAAATCATTAGTCCTTACCAGTCAGGTGTTGCCAATCGAACCATATTTCGCAATATTTCAGAATACCGGGACGTAATAGCTCTAACGGCCGTTACCAACATCAAGTGTGCCCTGCTCTTTCTCGATTTCCACAAAGCCTTTGACTTAGTAAACCACAGGTATCTCTTCGGAACCATGAAGAAAATGGGCTTCCTACCCAGATATATCGATATGATTAAAAATACCGCCACAGGAATAAAGGCAAACATAACTGTTAACGGCCAAAACACCAGGCAACTAAATATTAGCAGAGGGTTTCCACAGGGCAGCCCGTTGTCGATGTCCTTATTTATTATATCCTTAGAGCCCTTTCTGCAACACGTCCATGCCAATCTAACAGGCATTTTGTTATCTGGGCATAAGGCAGCTATCCGAGCGTATGCGGACGATGTGGCCGTCATATTAAGAGGTAACGATGATGTAATGAACCTAGACCGGATTGTAAAAAACTACTGCCTTGCGTCCGGCGCTTCAGTCAATGCTTCCAAAAGCAAATTCCTAAATTTACGGGGCATTCCTCAATTCCGAACACCATGGGAGGAAGAAGTAGAGAAGATTAAAACTCTTGGCGTACTCCTAACTAAATGCCCATTAAAAATGTCTGCGGTGAACTGGAAAAACACTTTGGGGAAAATACAAGGATCCATCATCGGGAATAGAGATCGACGTATGAACCAGATCCAAAGAGTAAAATTCATAAACTCCTGCATTTTTTCGAAAGCTTATTATACTGCTCAAGTGTTCCCAGCCCCCGTAATGGTTACAAAAAAGATAATGTCTATTGCAACAAACTTCCTATGGAGAGGGGAAACCTTCAGGGTAGACGTTCTAACAGCAGTGTTAGACCCTAAAAATGGAGGTCTCGGTCTTGTGGACATGAAGAACAAGGCTTCTGCATTATATATAAAAAGAACTGTTAACATACTCAGGACACACCCAGATAGCATTACAGCTAAGATATTTCAATGTGTTAAACCCGTTAGCCTGCAGTCTCCGGTGGATGTACAAGCAATAAACCCCCGTCTCCGACACATAAGGACCTTTTATATCGAAGCGAGTTACCACACTGATATTGTCAACAGCTCGAGGGATGTGACGACAAGAGATATTATACGCAAAAAGAAGGAAAATGAGGGAAGAAACAAAATAGCAACTAAGTTCCCAAATATTAAATGGACAGCTGTCTGGAAAAACGTAAACCTGAAATGTTTGTCATCTGATGTCGTCTCTGCATGGTATAAGGTAGTGCACAACATCTGCAGAACAAATGAAAGATTACATGCAGTGGGTATAAGTGATACCAATCTTTGCCCCAAATGCCAACTGGTGGACACAATAACACACAGATTCACTTGTGCGGGTCATTTTGAAAACTGGAAATGGATCAGACAGAGCATCGCATTCCTGTCGAGGTCTTCGCCCGATTACATTTACCCGGAGGCAATTTACAGGCCACAAAAAATTCACTATCCGGCTGCAACAAACAACGCCATACATTGGTTGATGGGCAAGTTCGTCAGTTATGTCATAAACAATTTAGGTACGGATAACAATACAGAATTTACCGCATACATGATGTGTGAATATTATAAAAGTAAAAAATACACGGAACACAAAAAACAATTTGGAAACATGCTAAAAATTACTTTTGAGAGGTTAGGAGTTGGCTAACAGTTACAAACATGAACTAAGCCCATACTGCAGACATCGGGATCTCCTAAGGATACCAGCAACAGCGACACTACTTTTGCTTGGCATCGCAAATTGAATATTCACAAAATGTATGTGAGTTAAAAAAGAAGAACTCTATGTTCACAATTACGAAAAAGTTCAGTAAACAAGAAGATGCAGCAAATACAAATATGTCCGTCCGAGGATGATGTGAGAGAAGGTAGTATGCGTGCCATCTGTTTTCGCAATTGATCACCTGGTGTTTGGTTTAAGTTTTCCAGGATACTGGAATGATGAAGAACCGCATCCCATTCATTTTTATTTTATTTTTTTTCCCCAAGAGAGATAATTGTTTCAGTTGTTACAAGAATACTCTCATGCTCCAACAAAAGAAGTAAATTCAATTGGCCATTTCAAAGTCTAGAAGAGGACATTTCTTTTGTTTTAAATTAATCAGAAGAAAAAAAAAAGGTACACTAAAAAAAAAAAAAAAAAAAAAAAAAAAAAAAAAAAAAAAAAAAAAAAACTGCGGTACTGAAGGTCGCCGGTTCAATTCCGTCCACTAGCAAAAATTTATTTCTTTGTAATTAACAGAATGTTCTATATCTTTCTTAGGTTCACTTGTAAATTCAACTTGTTTCTTATGTTAACTATTCTTCTAATTTCAGGTGCATTCTGTCTGTGTGTAAATAGCAGAGCACTCTGCCCGAGAGGAAGTTAGTGCTGCGTGTATGTTCGCAATAAACCTGCTTTCAGTATAAGTGCTGTGTTCAGTTGACAACCCTGCCTTCGAAGTCAAGCCTGCTTCCGTTTCAACGCGATAACATTAATCAAAATCTGATAAAATAAATTACCACATGCATCTTGTGAATGATACCGCACCCGATATCGTAATTGTTGTGTAGTGTATGTATCGTGGGTGACTGTTAACTGGCAGTGACGATTATTTGATCTAAGTTTCCTTGAAATAATCCAAGTACGGCTCTATGTAGCAAGTATAATGCACCATAAAAATATGTTTCGTAAATAGTTCATTATATCGAAATGAGTGTTTTCGCAAAATATAGCTGCCAAACGGAGACGATTTTGTGTGATAAATACTCGAAATTCGTTTATGAAACTAACTTGTTCGCAGTACTGAGATGAGTGTAAAACGTTCAATGCACTAGACGAGAAGACCAAATGCCCTGTTGCCTGGGTATTGTAGCTGCGGTGCGTGTTATCCAATCTAGAGCAGACAATTGGTTGCAGGTAAAAAATAAAATAGGATAAGTAGCATTTCTCTGTTTTCTGTGACTTACAGACATTAGTTAGCTATTTCTTTAATTCAAAGGACAGACAACGTCCTGAAAATTACCGTTTGTAAGACCTGTTTTACTGTAAACGGTAACAAGCAGCACCACAATTTGCTTTGTAATAAATACACTTTATCCAGATTTCGACACTATCTAAGAGTGTTATCATCAGAAGTATAAAATGATGACATGAGACGTAAAAAATTAGAGCATGTTGCGGTCACGTCGTATAAAATAACATCAAGTTTGTTCATAATAAAGTACATGCCAGGTGAATACTAGCAGTGTTTATAGAACTTAAAACAATGTGCCCAGCCGCTATAGCCTGGCATTGTCGTGAAAGGAGAGTGTAAGATGAACGTTAACAAGAGCCTGAAAACGGTAGTGGATTGTAGTATCAGAAAATGCTGAAGGAGTTAAATTAGGAAAGGAGACAATGAAAGCCTTACTTCACTTTTATTACTTGGACAGTACAAAAACTTGCGTTGGACGAAGTACAGAGGATATTAAATGCAGAATGGTAATGGGAAGAAAAACATTTCTGAGAATGGATTATTAATTACCATCGAATTTTAAGTGTTAAGAAATATTTTATGAAGGCATGTGTAGGGAGTCTTGCCTCGTACAGTATTGAAACATGGACGATGTGGTGCTAAAGACGAATGCTGAAAATTAGGTTGGTAGACCGCGTAACTGAAGAGGAAGTATTAAATGGAATTGGGAAGAAACACATTTCTGCCATACCTTGACTAAAAGAAGGAATCGATTGGTAGGACATATCGTTAGACATCAAGGTATCGTGAATTTAGTATTTGAGGAATGTGTGTGTAGTAAAAATCGCAGAGAGAGACCAACAGGCGAATGACGTATACCGGTTCAAATGGATGTGGGTTACCATTCTTATTCGGAAATGAAAGTGAGCAGTTAGAGAATATGAGATGAAGAGGCTCGATCAGTACAGAGTAGGGTGGAGAGCTATATCAAACCACTCCCTGGGCTGAAGACCACGGCTAAAGTTTCGCTCAGCTGCATGAGAAGCGTCTCGGTGCGCCCGTAGCACCGTTAGGTTGGCAATGTATGATCTGAACGAAATAGTACTGAAGTGAGTTTTAACCTTCCTTTTACGAGGCCAATTACTTTTACTGACTGGACAGGAGTACATCGAAAAATGTTATTACTTTTACAAATATGTCATGATTTTCAACGTTGTGGTTAGGCAGGAACCTAAGAGTACAGCTTAAATTGACGTGAGTGAATGTTATGATATTTACGAACATGTCGTTATTGTAACGGATTCGGTTAGGTAGGAATCGAAGAGTACAGATTAAATTTTTGCTTTCGTTCTACCAAATTATGACATTTAAACAATCGTAGTAATTCGTATCATTTTAGAGATAATTGTTACGTAAATCATGTGTATGCCTAAATGTTACATCTGTGTGCAATGTTTTGCATTACATGCTGTGATTCTAAAATAAAATCACAGAAACGTGATATTAACACATTCATTTTCACATCTTGTAAAGACTGTGTGCCGTCATTCATCCCAGTATCTACAGCGACTGTTGCCAACACTAGCGCACTACGTCACGCAAGTACATTAGGCCATGCCGCCAGTCGAGACTTTTACCGAAGACCACACCGATATTACATAAATTGCTATCTAATATTAGTTTAAGGGTATCGTGAACTAACGTTTGATGGAGATCACAAAATTAAATAAACAAAATAAAATAAAATGGCCGAAACGTCTGTTTGAGCGCCGAATGAGGCAGCAGGCGTCCGCAGAAGAGTCCAAAGAGGGATCGCTTTACTGAGTGCACTTCGCGCTGCTGTCAACAAACGATGCTCTCTCTCCGGCAGGAGATCAAAGGGCGGCCGCCACGGCGAAACCGTGCCTCCAAGCCTGAAGAGCACTCCCAGAACTCCCACACCAGTACTCCAAATGGCTCAAGGTCTGCAGGAGGACGCAGCGACGAAAATGGCGAAGGAGTGGGCGTGGACCAAACGCTATGTCAAGTTCACAGAAATCAAAACAGTTTACCATATGATGTACTAAACCCTTTGAACTCTGAATGTGAGTTATGTTTTCCAATCTTCCTTCCATTCTCGCATTTGATACCGGACACTATAGTAATATATTAATCATCTGGTATAGGACAAACTCGGCTAATTTCGCAGTATTAAGGTTTTTTCCCTCTCGTATTATAAAGGGAATTTTTGTATCAAATGTTATGTAAAAGTAGTACAATTCGTTAGTATAAATGTTAAATATTGAAAGTTAAATTTAAAATATAAAAAACCTTTCTTAAAATCGTGCTAATTTACCTGGAATAATAAGAACTCGAGCAATTTCACACCACTACTGCGGTAACTTCGCAGTAGCAGCTGGAATTCTAAAAAAAAACTTTTGTCTCATCAGATCATGATTTAATGTAACCAAACACATCATACACTTAACATTTACTGTATTTACTATTACTAAAATATTATAAGTAATGTAATCAGAGGTAATATTGTCACGTTGCAATGGAAGTAGGCTTGACTTCGAAGGCAACTAAACAAAGCACTTACACTGAAAGCACGTTTATTACGAACTCAACATACACGCAGCACTGACTGCCTCTCAGGCAGAGTGCTCTGCTATTTATACACAGATAGAATTTACCAGAAATTAGAAGAACAGTTAACATAAGAAACAAGTAGAATTTACAAGTGAACATAAGAAAGATGTAGAACCTTCTGGAATTGTAAATTACAAAGAAATAAATTTTTTGCCGGTGGGCGCGATTGAACCGGCGACCTTCTGCTCCGCAGTCCGTGACGCTATCCCCTGCGTCACGCCGGCAGTTGGTGTTCGTGGTCTCTCGCGGCAATATGATTAATTAATTACATACTTTAACATAAAAATGAATAAAAAACAAAGAAAATTTTAAATTCGAAAATGTAATTTAAGGTAGTTCTTAAAATCGGAAATCTGTTTCAAGTTAATCAAAATCAGCGTCAGTGCATAAACAGCATATGAACTGAGCACTGTACGTCTTCAGTCTTTCGCAAGACACATGAAACCAGCACTCGCACATCAAACAACATTTCCACTCTTGGCCATCATTATCATCTTCGTAATTTCCACAATATAACGAACAAATGTTATCATCCTTCCCTACATTTCTTATTAATCTTCTCCGTACAGGCGTACAATGTCTTGTTGAAGGAGCTACGTGTTCGCATGATTGCTGTTTCCCCATTCTAGCTTTTGAGGTGCTTACTTTTCCTTGCTACCTCTCTGCTGGAACATACCCCTTTGATTTCGAATTTTTTTCTCTCTGCTTTCCTCTCTCAGAGGTCTCCTCGCCTGTTGCAACTAACCAAATCATTAAGAAGTTAACTACCGGCAAACGTGTCAAAATGGTGAACAAGACCTTAAATTAAACAGAGGCCTGTGAAGAATCAATCAATAAAAGTCTTATACTTACGCTTCAGGTTATATCGGCAGTATCGATAGAAAACCAGACAGCTGTCACCGAACACGTGCTACACTGAAAATATTTTCAACCACAACGTAGAACGTTCTACCACAGCCACAAGAATGCGCTCGACACACCTGATAGGTGCTGCCATCTGTGGCGCAGTGTTTGTGCTTCACGTCAGCTCGTACAATTTCGCAGTGAAAGGATTTGTATGGAACTGCGAAATTAGCCGTACTGCGAAATTAGCCGAGTTTGCCCTATATTTTTCCACATCTTATGTTCTCCCAATCTCTTTCTTTTAAAAATCAGAAATTTGTCCTTTTTGAAACTTTCCATAGTTATGAACAAGATCATTTTTTATTTCCACATTATGCACCTGCTCCGTAAATTGTCTTTTTTTCCCCTCTCAACTTTATCCCCTGTTACATTACTTACAATATACGAGGGTTGTCCACAAAGTAAGTTCCGTTTCTATTTCTACTCGCTGCAGCGCTACGTTCGCAATTGATTTTCAGATCTCTGCTACCCACGTGTGCATTGTAGTGTTTCTCTATAATGTCAGCCGTAATTGGAAATGCCGCCGCGTGTGAAATCAGATCTGTGATTCGTTTTCTAAATGCAAGGAAAGTTAAACCGAAGGAAGTTCATTGGAAAATCTGCGAGGCTTACGGACAAAATACTATGAGTGATTTAATTGTTATATGACGGGTCAGAGTGTCCAATGAAGGACCTGACCAAGTGTACGATGAAGAACGAAGTGGACGCCCGTCTGTGTTTACCGATGAATTGGTTCACACAATTGAAGAGCACAACCGAAAGTTTACGCTTAGTGCCCTTACTACGAAAGTTCCGCAAAACAAAACGATGATGACGATCTGAAAGAACATGTTACGACATGGCTGAATACACAGGCGGCAATCTTATATGAAAAAGGCATACAAAAACTTATGCCACGCTATGACAAGTGCATACAAAATTTCGGAAGCTATATAGAAAAATAGTTTAAAAGTTCTAGATTTTTGTACAATAAATATTTTTTCTGTGATTGTACACGTTTGTTTTATATAACCAAAAACTTTGTGGGCATACGTCTTAATACTTCCTTTGCTTACTACAGTATTTTAGTAGCGCCAACAAATTCGAGTGCGAATATACCAGCTACGGTAATGAATATTTGCTTCTTCAAGCACTAATAATGTGTTGGGCGTCGTCTGAATTTTTCACATTGGCTGCTATGTCAGATTTCACCAAATCCAAGTCACAATTCCATTAATTAATATACCTCAGAGCCCCTATTAAGCATGTGCAAACACAAATATCTGCAGTCTATGCAAGTCAGGCAAAACAACTACAACACGAGCTTAAGTAAACAGCTGGATTTCTGATTAAATGTGAGGATACATATCTCTAACAGGAGCCAACAGTGCAATCATCACATTTACGCGCTAACAAAAAAAAAAAAAAAATCAGTAGTACAAATTACATTAAATTAAATTCAGGCAGGCTGGTTTGTAAATAGCTTAAGCTACTCACACAAATTTCGTTTCACTTATCTTAGTTGATTAATCATGTAAACGTAACAAACTGAAACGTCAGTAAAGTTATTGAGATCGTAGGTCTGGGATGTTGAATATCTGTAACTAATATTCTTTGGTTCTGGTAGTTCTCTCTCTCTCTCTGTTGTATGATGCACGGCGGTCTCTAAATAAGTCCCCCGCCTCACGTCCCCTCGAGTTTAGTGTCATGTAGGCTGACGTAGGGTTAAGTTTGACAATTGCAGATTGAGCTTTAATTTGACGAGAGTGTGACAAAAATGATAAATATTTTCTATACAGATGTTAAGATAAACATTTTGAGAGTTTAGCGGTGTTTAATGATGACCTGCTATTATGTAAAACCAAGGTAAGGAGAATCATTGTTTCATTATTAGACGCTCCGCGTAGCTTTTGTCAATCTCTAACGGGAAGAAGGGTATTGTTCGTCGTTTCATATTAACTTTTTAAATAAGCTAATTTGTAGCGCAGGGATTTAATATGATTTTTCTTAATATGAATGAGTAATGTAAGGAGGAAGAAAGTATGTGGAGGGTATGTTGATTTTGGTTACATTGCTTAACGTAGCAGCTAACAAAAGAAAAGGATTGATTTAGGAATTTGGCAAAAAACTAATAATTTTCTGTGTAGAATTGTTGTGACGCATTCTCACGTTCAATATGTCACCAACACCAATTTCGTAAAAGAAAAAGAAATAATATTGTAATTATTTCATGTTCTCCATTCTTACGATGAAAAGAAATTTCAAATCAAAATTGCAAACTGTGTCGCGATATTTATTTATTGCTATCTCGAATAAATTTTTAAAACAACAGAGATGGAAAGATTTTGTATTTGTGTAGTTCGTGGATTCACAAATCAAACCGGCGAATACTGAAGTTAGTTTAATTTTTCAGCTGTGGCAGTAATTTTGTGAGCAGTGTTATATAAGCAGTTTCCTTGCAGACAGGTAGGCCAAAAACCAATGCTATTTGTCAAATGAGCTACGACTGGGACAATTGTTTATTTCTGACCAATCAGTGGCTTTCGCCAACTTTAATTTATTTTCATAGTTCTGCTAGCATCATTCCTTGATATGTTAGATTTTAAACTACTTTCCGTTATTGAAGAAAATGTCAAGGTCAGGATAGTTATTAAATATTTTTATTTTGCTGAAGGTTACATTCTGTCACATTGATAAAGTTTTATAGTCAGTTCAGCGAAGTTCCAGCTGAAGGGCAGAATCATTGACAATCGTCGGTCACAAACGCAGCAACATACGACACTATTCTATATGCGTCATTCGGTTTATTTAAATTAATTTTTATATTAAAATTTTATAAAGAGAACTTTCACTGGGCGACATTTTTGAACATGAACGGGTTCCGTGGGTCTTCCATATATTACTAGACTTGTCATTTCCATGTTGAATTTACGATCTGCCGATTTTCATTGTTTCTTTTTCAACTGATCACAAGCTTTTCCAGGTAGCATTTTCATAAAAGTAATTAATTCAACCATTTGTTTCCCTATTACTGCCCCTAAACCAGTGGCGCAGCTAAGATTTGGATCTGGGGAAGAGGGGAGGGACTATTTTTTTAGTAAAGCCTATTGAATATATTAATGTATGACTTATTTTTACACTTTCTATAATGTAACTAATTATACTACCAAAACAATTGCACAAGAAATAAAAAGAGTATCCTCACATTAATTTGAAAGTGGAAAAGGAGCAACGTGGTCAAAATGGACTGTATATACCGGTAATCAGCTCGCAAAATAATTAAGCAGCTTCTATGTTACTAGCCACAGAGAATCTATGTGTAAAAATTGATCTAAAATAACACTAGTGTTGTTCATAAGATTCCACTCGCTGGCACCGCTGACCTGCTAAGTAGCGGGTCGCCGCATATGAACAACCGGCTCGTAACTTCAGCATAGCAGTAACAATAGCGGCAGCATCAAAGTTGGTCGCGGGGACATTAAAAACGCTCACAGTAATAGCAGCACACGTCCTTATACCGCGTCCCAAATCGCGTGTAACATAAAAAAAAAATAATAATAATAATAATAATAATAATAATAATAATAATAATAATAATAAATTGTTTCAATCAATTTCTGAGTCATTTGTTGTTAATCTAACAGATACCGACACAACATTGATGAAAAAAAAACTATCTGAATTATTTGTTCCAGACGCGTGACAAAGTATACCCACAAAATTCCGACTTTAAACTTTTTCTAACACGAATTTTTTGTTTTCAAACGTTTAACTGGACACATGATTTCATATACAACACTGCGCTTCACCAGACAGCAATTTAATCACGCCCACATTGGCAGACAACACCACATTGATGCAAAATTCCGAAACGCAAAAAAATTTTAGGTCAGCTGTAATGCCAAATACGACACAGATCAGTGAAATTAGTTCTATCTTTGAATTTATCCCTCAAAAACAAGATGAACTTTTTCAAAAATAAGCCGACCGTCTGAAACAATGACTCTCTTCAACACGATCATTTTCAAAAACTCTAGGAACATGTGAAACAATCTATTGACTATTTAGAACAAGACGAGCATATGAAAGAACACAGTCTTGTTCTCTAACAGAATGTCACACAACAAATTAATGACGAAATTTCAAAAGTCGTTTAACGAATTGATGATCCTGAGAAAGCTCATGGTAAATTACAAGCTCACGGCACACAAAGAGACAACGAGCTATCCAAACTGTTGCAGCACCTTCAAGACAACTACCAAAAGGATAAACATCTCATCATTGCCACAATCAATAAAGTCGTGTCCAGTTTCAGTTCCTTCAAATAACCAAACAACGAAACACATTCACAGCAGATTGAAGAAACTGCATCCGACGCAGGTGCGCTACTACAAAAGACCACCCACTGTAGCTTCATTCGCAAATTTCCGACCTGACATAGTCTGTGTTGCAACTTCAAAAAAATTACGGCTACAACTCCAACAACAGACAACCGGTTCCCTTTACTCACACAGAATAATGTAGCTCGCTAGAAAATTTTAAAAACCCTCAGTTACACGTTAACAGACAACACACAAACGATTTCAAATATCTACAATTACACCTACAAGAACTGGAAATAAAATTAACTTCTGATTCTCATTCGCATGATGATTGTCCACTACGCTTTGGCAATGCAAAGTTGTACGAACCTTAGTACTCTTTTACATCAATGAGAACAGAAAGAGATTTTTGTCTAGAGAACGCTCTCACACTGATTGTAAACACCGCAAATTTAAAGTTCTCCAAAATGGATCAGATGACTAGCACTCTCTTGACTGGATGTAGCAATTAACACTTTCGATGCCTCCACCTTGTCGAGTCACAAAAACTGGAATTAATCTGCAGGGTTTGGAAAATGAGCCGGCATTATGGGTGTGGCAGGTCGCGATACTATGCTATTCACTGGAAGAATTTCAAAATGTAATTTAGGAGCCTACTGGTCAAGTGCAAAAATCGTATTGTGAAACATACAAGTTTATCGCATCCAAAAACATTCAAAATTCTCATTTGGACACACCATCTTAGTACTTCGGCCATTTAGTGCAAATAAATCAGCGTTTAACAGCTTACTCTCCGTCTGATCGTATCCACCACTGCATTTCCAAGCTACCAATATCTTTTTACGGACTGATTTATTCACGGGACAACAGAAAGATGACATCTTCGATTTCCGCGATTTGCTCTAACTTCTAGAAATGTAAGATTGACGACCATTTTCAAGCAGTACATTTAATCACAACTTCAAGACAGCAAATTCGCCCACAGCAGACAAGACAGTAATAACACATAATTCGACAGTAAATTTCAGATTGGAAAGTCAAAATTTTCAGCACTAGCCAACTGCCAGTCAGCCAATACGACAGACGATTTCACAATCAAACACAGCAAAAAAACTTCCAATCATAATTCCAACATTATGGCAACAAAGGTAATGTTGTATATCGCAACAGTAATTTACATGCCAACAGACAACATCCCTACCAACAACACCATTATGAGAATAACCGATACACAAAAGGTACAGTAATGACAATCAGTACCGCAATAACCCTTACAATCATTGGTACAACCTCAGCAGTACAATCAACTTCACCTAACGCTCAGGTGCAAGACGGCGGCGGACATCAATGACTAGAATCACATCAACAGGACGCGGATCATGTGATCACTTCATGCAATAGGACAAAAAATGTTTCTAAATCTATCGGACCAAACTGCGTGGTCATCAGTCCGTAGCTTACAAACTTGTTAGACTAAGTTAAACTAACCTAGGGACAAACACACACACCCATGCCCCAGGGAGGACTCGAACCTCCGCAGCGAGGCGCCTTAGACCGCTCGGCTACTCCACCGCGGCCCAATAGGACACATTCTTTAAATATTACTGAAAATTACATATCCTTTCAAGATATCACAGACAATCTACTACATGATAAAGACGAACCACATAAATTAACTTATTATCCCATAACTAGCATTCAGTTCAGAAAATGTAATTTTGATGCAGTTATTGATTCTGTCTCTCCAGTATGTCTCATCAGTGATTCGGCGTTTTTTAATTGCAAGAGCGATAACACGTATCCAACACTACAAATACACAAAACAAAAATAAGCGAAGCCATGTCCGGAGAAGGCTACAAATGTACTTAGGTATTCCTTTACATGGTCATATTTGCTTTGCAAACGTCGTGGTCGTATCCTTACAACAAAAAATTTTAGGCACTGATATTTTAAACCATTGCAGTTCTAAATTTCCATATTTCAAGCATTGTACTTTATGATGACACAAAATCATTTGCATTACATTTTAAAAGTAGTGTTTCTACCGATGACCAAGACATAAATACACTTATTAACTTGAAATAGAGATATGAAATGGGTTACTTCACATTATACTCTTGTTTATCTTCCATTTAGAAATTATGTTGAACAGTTCCCACCATATATAGAGCAAATAATTCATATGACGTTAGATATCAGTGAATCTGTATCTGACGGTGACAAACAACTTTTACAGCACATTCTACCTACTGAAGCAAATAATTTTGTTGGCATTCGAGATACAATTCGTAATTTTGTATACGAATTTCAAGTGAAACCACACTACACATTCAAAGGAAAAAACACTATATTATTCCGTTAAGTTTCAGAGAAAAGTTTAAACAAGAAATTGACTCCATGTTTCATCAAGGTTTTATAGAACCAGCAATCAGACTATACACCAGTAAATTTCACAGTGTTCTTCAAAGTTACGGCTCACATTGAGTTGTACTTGGTTATAGACGTATTAACGACATAACTGTTCTTGAAACAGACCGACCCAAAATGTTAGAATAAATAATGCAGAAATTCCACGAAGTCACTGTTCTACCGGTGATTTGAAATCCAGTTCTTGGCAAATTCAGTTGCGAGCCATGGATGAAGGGCAACAGGCGGATTGTGTTTTTCTCGACTTCAAAAAGGCGTTCGACGCGGTGTCTCACTGCAGACTGCTAACGAAGATACGAGCTAATGGAATAGGTTCACAGATTTGTGACTGGCTGGAAGACTTCATAAGTAATAGAACGCAGTACGTTGTTCTCGACGGCGAGTGTTCATCAGAGACGAGTGTATCGTCAGGCGTGCCCCAGGGGAGTGTGATAGGACCGCCATTGTTTTCTATCTATATAAATGATCTGATGGACAGAGTAAGTTGTAATTTGCGACTGTTTGCTGATGATGCTATGGTGTATGGAAGGGTGTCGTCTTTAATAGACTGTAATATCATACAGGATGAATTAGACAAATTTTCTAGTTGGCTCTCAATGTAGAAAAATGTAAGGTGATGCGCATGAGCCGGCCGCGGTGGCCGAGGGGACTGAGGCACTCCAGTCACGGTCTGCACGGCCACTACGGTCGGGGGTTCGAATCCCCCCTCGGGCATCGATATTTGTGCCGTCCTTAGTCTTAGGTAGTTCATAAGTAGTTTGTAAGCTTAAGGACTGATGACACCGTAGTTAAGTCCCATACGTTCTACAAACATTTGAACATTTTGATGCGCATGAGTAGGAAAATCAATCCCATAATGTTCGAATACAGCTTTAGTAGTGACGTTCTTGATGCTGTCGCGTCGTTCAAATATCTAGGCGTAACATTGCAGAGCGATATGAAATGGAACGAACATGTAAGGACAATTTTGAGTAAGGCGGAGAGCCGACTTCGGTTTATTGGGAGAATTTTGGGAAGATATACTTCATCTGTAAAGGAGATCGCGTATAACACGCTTGTACGACCACGTATTCAGTATTTCTCAAGTGTTTGAGACTCGCAGTAGATCAGTTTGGTATTACTGTTAATTTGCTAATATCATACTTAAGGAAATAATTATATTCTGCGTACATATCATTTCGTACTCTAGTATTCACTCTGATACGGAATTGTTATAAGCTCAGTGGTACTTCCTGGGAAGCCTCTGCTGACTGTTTACGCATATCTTCCATCAGTCTCGTCTACTCGGCGTCTGGGTACTGTGCACCCGTCTGGTTGGAAAGCGCACATGTGAAGAAGGTAGACACGAAATTGAATGATGCAATGCATTACATTACTGGTTCCATCAAATCAACTCCATGTCACTGGTTATCTATGCGGTGAACATGCATGCACCTCACCTATGAAGGAAGCAAGCTCTACCAAGAGAAGGTAAGAAACTCTCTGCATCACCCTCTCTGCCCTTGCACCAGGAATTCTGCCATCCATCACAGCAGCGACTAAAATCAAGAAGACTAGTAAGTGTCACTGCGGGGCAACTCATTACTGATGGATTTGACCTAAATGAAAGCTAGAGGCATGAGTGGTCAACAAAAAAAATTGGATACAATGGGCCACCATCCTGATCCCATAAATATTCCAAACGGTTTTGACCCACCGACAAAATTCGGTGTTGCACTAACAGGTTGAGGTCTGGACAGGATTGTTGCAATTACTTCAAGCAAAAGTGGGGATGGATCGTTTCACCGATGTGTGAGTGTAACCTGGAAGAGCAGACCATCTGGTCCAACGCTGTCCTATTTATTCGTACCTTGGCATTCGTGCTTACTCTAGCATCGCAAACACAAATTTCAGAATAGCAATAATAAATTAATAACATGAAATAATATAAATACCTTCTAAAGAAAATTTAGACTGCTATTATATGCAGTAATTTAATTAAAATTACACCTCCACGATGGAATATGGGCATAACCTGATGATAGCCACAGTGCTGAAATAGGCCTATTGATGTATTTTAAGCATTAAATAACATCTACCAAGGATAGCAGCATTTCGGTATTATTTGTATAAACAAATGTATAAACAAAATGTCTTTAAAAGACATACACAATGATGCAGACCCAAATGAAATAAAATTAAGGTTTAGATCTTTTGTAAAAAAAAAAAAAAAAAAAAAAAAAAAAAAAAAAAAAAAAAAAAAAAAAAGATTCCCCGCAAATACAGAAAGGTCGTAAATAGGTAAAGTAATAGTCTTAACTGCAAAAGAAAATAAAAAATATTTGCCGATTCGCGGCCACCGCCAGTGCAACCGAGTAGCACCCAGGAAAACCTATATGGGCGTGAATTTTGAGGATGACTGTAAGTCGAAACCGTACCATAACAAAAAGAAAATTTGTGACCTGCACTTATTTTAAACAAATGAATTGTATCTCTATGTCACTTATGGACCATGTTCTCCAAATTCATAGTTCGTTGGTAGTTAGATATATTTTGGGTGATAGGTATTGTACAGCTATATGTTGTAATTGTTTTCATGCTAATCTTGTTGTGTCGGCACCTGGTTCTCTTCCTGCTTTTCTTCTTTCTATTATTTCGATGTTCACTGGAAAAGCAAAGCCGAACCATACGAACCCGTCTTGGACCGTGATCCACTCACACATGGGTGTGTCCACAGTGCCACGTCTTGATCTTCTTGAGCCATTCTGTTCTGTTCCCCGCCACTCTGCCCTCCTCAGAACTGCTGAGAGCGGAAGTTACAGAGACCAGCTGTTGGGATCACTACGCCTTTCAGATTCTCCCATCGGCTTTCTAGCAATTAACGTTTATGTTTCTCTTCACGCACGAAACAGGAGTATTGAGAAACATTCTCCGAACTGGCATTAACAAAAGAATTATGAGTCAGCACGGCCGTAAAGGCTTTCTCTTGTATCGTCGCAGACGCTTATTGTCATACCCAAAGCAACTTGCTTGTTTTCTTTGCTTGTTTCATCTATGTTAATGAATCGTAAAAGATTCTTCGGGGCTGGAACATACGTTTTCATAGTTTAATTACGCCTTGACATTTGTGTGTACACTCACTCTCTCCCTCTCTCTCTCTCTCTCTCTCTCTCTTCCTCACACGCACACACACACACACACACTCACACACACACACATAAAATTAGATTACAATGAAATAATTGCCACATGTTCTTTTCCCAAGATACCGTTTGTCTGCATTTAACCAAAAACGTGTCAGTAGAAGAACGTCATTACTTTGACACAATCATTTTGACTAAGATTTCCGTCGTTTCTTGGTGGAACGCCATCATACTGTATCAAAAAGACAATTTCGTGTAAGTTGTAGATCATACACAAAATTGTTATTTTAATTCATCATAACATAAAATTTCCACGAAAGTTAATCTAACAAACGTGTTACATTTGGTACAGGATACACAGTTGCGTTAGATTCTAGCCCTTGCAAACTATATATAAGTACTCTGAACACTTTTCCAACATGCTATAATTAGTCCCATTAGCGTATTATAGAGTAGTGTGGAGGGGTGTACCAAAGCGGTTTTCTTACTGCAGTGCAGCAAGGATGTACTGCAAGAGTTTTCGAATATAGATGCACAGCGCTATCCCAGAAGTGTACCGCACAGTTCTAAATTTTCCAATTGTTTTTCCCTGCTATGAATTTATGTGTTCGTCCCATTTCTTACCGTGTATCAGTATCCCACCAGAACATTTATTCGACTCGCTGGGGTAACTAATACGAGGGCAGGAATTTAAATAGTGGAAACAATTATTCACAACCGATACTGAAGCGTTACATGTTTGCACCTGTTACTGTACTTCAAAGTATTCGGGCTGCAGCGTCAGCTCCCCCCCCCCCCACCAGCAGACCATGCTTCAGCCCCCCCCCCCCCCCCGCTCCAGACCCTCCTCGAAGCATTTTTTTTTTTTTTTTTTTTTTTTTTTTTTTTTTTTTTTTTTTTTGCGTCACTCCGGCTCGCAATGACAAAATGACAGCGCCCGTCCCCCAGACAACGATCTTGGATACGCCACTGCATGTCTGGGATCTGTTATTTCGAGTCAGAGGCCCAGTAGGAATGGCATAGATACTTTTAATTTGTTTTTACGTTATCTTTGCGTTTTGAAGTAAAGTTTTATAATTACTACGCTTCTTAGAATTGTTAACCCAATGAAGGGTGGATTGTACTGTCTCCTTTCTGCCTCTTTACCTCCTTATTGGTTTTTCATCAGAAGGCGACTGAATAAAACTTTCGAAGATATGGCACTGCAGGGATTTCCTTTGAGTTTCTTTCTTTCCACCTCTCTATGCCATCAGGTTTTATCGTCTCGCTCGGCAGAAGATAGTGGGCTTCCCATTAATCTCTCTCTCTCTCGCTCCCTCCTCCATACCTTCTATTGCTGGCCGAGGCATTATCGGTAACATAGGTCTCTATGAGGGACTCTTCTTTCTCTTTACCTATTTGTAATCCCATTGTGGAGAGGTGACCGGTTCCCTGTTGTTGTTGTCTTCAGTCCGGAGACTGGTTTGATGCAGCTCTCCACAATACCCTATCCTGAGCAAGCCTCTTCATCTCCACATAAGAACGGCAACCTACATCTGTCTGAATCTGCTTACTGTATCCATCTCTTGGTCTTCCTCTGCGATTTTTAACCCACACACTTCCCTTCAATGCTAAATTCACAATTCCTTGGTGTCTAAGAATGTGTCCTACCAATCTATCCCTTCGTTTAGTCAAGGTATGCCAGAAATTTCTTTTCTCCCCAATTCTGTTCAGTACTTCCTCATTAGTTACGCGATCCACCCACCTAATCTTCAGCATTCTTCTGTAGCACCATATTTCAAAAGCCTCAATCCTCTTCCTGGCCGCACTGTTTATCGTCCATGTCTCACTCCCATACAAGGCAACACTCCATACTAATGCCTTCAGAAAGGACTTCCTTAGGCTTAAATCAATATTCGCTGTTAACAAATTTCTCTTTTTCAAGAACGCTTTTCTACCCATTGCCATTCTGCATTTTATATCCTCTGTACTGCGACCATCATTTGTTATTTTACTGCCCAAATAACAAAACTCATCTAGCTCCTTTATTGCTTCGTTTCCAAATCTAATTCCTTCAGCATCACCTGATTTTCTTACACTGCACTCCATTACCCTAGTTTTGCTCTTGTTAATGTTCATCTTATATGCACCTTTCAGCACACTGTCCTTTCCGTTCAACTGCTCTTCCAGGTCCTTTGCTGTATCTGACAGAATTACTGTGTCATCGGCAAAACGCAATGTTTTTAATTCTTCCCCTTGAACTTTAATTCCTTCTCCAAATTTCTGCCTTCTTTCCTTTATAGCTTGCTCAATGTACAAATTGAATAACAATGGAGAAAGACTACAACCCTGTCTTACTCCCTTTCCAACCACTGCATCCCTTTCACGCCCTTCAACTCTGACAACCGCTGTCTGGTTTTTGTACAAGTTGTAGATAACCTTACGCTCCCTATACTTTACTCCCGCTTGCTTCAGAACTTGAAAGAGTTTATTCCAATCAACATTGTCAAAAGCTTTCCCCAAATCTACAAAAGCTAGAAATGTAGGTTTGCCTTTTCTTAATCTGTCTTCTAGGATAAGCCGTAAAGTGAGTATTGCCTCCCGTATTCCTACATTTCTCCTGAACCCAAACTGATCTTCCCCGAGGTCGGCTTCTACCAGCTTTTCCATCCTTCTGTATATAATTCGTGTTAATATTTTGCAACCATGACTTATTAAACTGATGGTTCTGTAGCTGTCACACCTGTCTGCACCTGATTTCTTTGGAATGGGGATTATAACATTTTTCTTAAAGTCTGAGGGTACTTCTCCTGTCTCATACATCTTACGCACCAGGTGAAACAGGTTTGTCATGGCTGGTTCTCCCAGAGACTTCAGTAGCTCTGAGGGAATATCATCTACTCCAGGGGCCTTGTTTCCACTTAGGTCCTTCAGGGCTCCGTCAAATTCCTCTCTCAGTACAGTATCTCCTATTTCATCTTCATCTACATTCTCTTTCAATCCTACAATACTGTCTTGAAGTTCATTTCCTTCGTAGAGCCCCTCTATATACTCTTTCCACTTTTCAGCTTTCCCTTCTTTGCTGAGTATTGGTTTTCCATGAGAGTCGTTGATATTCATAGAGCTGTTCTTCTTTTCCCTATCCATCAATAATCCGGGACGCGCCGAATGTTCTTATTCTTCCCAGAAATCTTTCTTTTGTTACTAAATTACTTTTGGGTGCTGTTTGAACTGTTTTGATTTATGTTTCGAAAAAGGATTTTGCTTTCTAGGAAGTGCAGTCTGAACCGCGCTGTGCTTCACTCCACACTTCATTCGCTGAAGCATGCCCCTTGAGTGGTACTCGTTTGTTTTTTTTTTTTTTTTCTTTTTTTTTTTTTTAACTCATGTAAACGATACCCAATTAATACTTTGCATATAAAAGTTATAATGTTGCCAACTAAAGACGTCTTAAAATTCTGTTCTCCTTTTACCTCTACATTTAAGGTTACCATATCCATTATATGAATAAATTCTAGTGGCTGTGTATGGTGATTGAAATGACTGAAGGTCATGGCTACGCTGAAATTAGACGAAAAACGATTAAGTAACTGATGTATTCATGTATTGCTGAAATCATACATTCCACGTAACTTGTATTCTTTATTCTTTTGTATTTCCATATAATTTCAAAAACGTTTACACAACTGCCCATATGATATTTTAGAATGAACACTGCATGGAGGGTTTTAACTTTCAGTAACAATTTTCGGTCCACACGGAAGTAATCTGCAAAATCACTCTGTCGGCAGATGCGTTCGTCTCTGACAAACAGAGAAGGTACCGCATGAGGTCAGACAGCTTTTGCCTGATATCTGTCGTTTATTACTTTTACCGAGCATCTCTCGAGTTTCCACCAGAATATTTATACGAGTCGCTGTACTAAATGATGTTAACCACTAATATAAGCACATTCTATGGAGTTCTGTTTCTCTGTTACTCTGCTCTTCATCTCCACTCTCCATATAATCGTGTTATTTGACGGTCACTCAAGATGGCTATTAATTAGCCGAAATCGATTTATAATAATATGATAATTTCTCGGTGGCTCACTATTTTTATTTCATAAAGAAGTATGTCCATTTTCATTAATACATATGTACTGCCAGTTTTACTACAGTAGCTTCTAGTAGCAAATGTCAAAAACAAAAGCTGAATTTCAAAATTTCATTTATTTTAATTGTCCCGACTTCACCAACTGACTATCCCCAAAATTAGTATACTCAACCTGGCAACAATAGCCATGAATGTTATAGTCAAGTCTGCGAACGCAACAATAGCAATACCGAATTATTACAACGAGTGTTTATTTATGTTTCCTACGTGCGAACACATTGATCTCCTATCGTGCAAAAACTGTTTCAACAAAAGTTTCCAAGTGTTCAATTTCCAGGTCGTGTTGCAGTTCACAAATTATTGAGTAAATTTCGTGAAACGGTGAAACTGAAAGTGTTTGTGACAAGAAGCGTAAACGATAACATCGATGGACATTCTGCACCGTCTCTTAAACCTTTTCACAGGAAATGCAAATTTCTTGGCGTTCTTTACAATGAACTACTTAGTTACTTCGGCTAAGGCCCTATAAAGTAATAGAGTGCTACTGAGTTACTTCGGCTAAGGCCCTATAAAATAGTAGAGTGCAAACATTTAAACCAGGTGATCTCGGGCCCAGGGTTAGATTTTGAAAATGGGCACTGAAGTACGCGCATAACGGTGAAATGGATTCTTACCTCATTCCATTTTCAGACGAGGCCTGGTACCATTTATACGGGTACGTTAATTCTCAGAACTGTCAACATTGGAGTTCCGAAAAACCTATTCAACTTAATAAGGAACCACATCACCACAAAAAAAAAAGTGATTGGTGCACAGATAGTGGTCAAGAATAATAGGCCCAAATTTTTAATGACGTGGTTAATGTTACAGATATGCGCTGTGCAGATCATTTTGCATCCCTTTCTTATTGAACATAGTGAAAGGGAACGTAGATTTGCGTTTTCTTGACCCACTTTAGGTTTCGGTAATAGCACTAAAAGTGGACTATTGTGATCGCCTTTTGACAGCTCAAAATTTAAATGAAAATAATAGCCTAACCGTGACATTCCACGCCCAGAACGCTGACATACGCCATCTTGCTTTCTGAAATTTACAAGTTTCTAATAACTTACGGGTTGTCATTTCAGACCAATGGAACACTAAAGAATTATCAAAAAGACGTCATTCTTAGTATGATACATTATAGTGTCTATAAATTAATTTCATATTAGCAATTAATAACTGGCAGAAAAGTAAAATAGTGGGGGATTTCAGGAAGAGTTCCGTAATTGTTCTAAGTAGTGTACTGGGCAGCGGGTTGAATTGTGATGCACTTGGTGGGAAATTCGAAACCCGCAACAACCAATTTTTTCCCCTAAAAGTGTTTCGTGCACACTTATTAATTAAATAGAGATATGTTTCGAACCGCCGTCCAAGATGTTCATGCATCACAGGGTCAGAAAGAGTATTACGTGTTGGATAGATAGATATTATCATTATAGTAGAGTCGAAATCGTGTCGTCCATCATTGTTTTTTTTATTTTTGTCTAAAATGTTTGCAAAAAATCGTAAAACTACAGAAAAATCTAAAGTTGGCCGTAATGCACCCCAGTAAGATTTTTCAACAGGATTCGGCAAGCGCTCATGCGGCTGGCGCTTCTTCGGACGCAAAGTTTTCCGTGAAAGAGTCATTCAAATCAAATGTTTGTAGAGATTATGGGCCTTAATACGGTGTCATCAATCCCTAGACTTAGAAACTACTTATGAACTAGCTTATACTAAAGACGGCACAAACATCCATGCCCGAGGGGCGATTCGAATCCCCGACCGCAGCGGCAGTGCAGACCGTTACTGGCACGCCGCAGACCGCCCGGCCACTGCGGCCGGCGAAAGCGTCGTTATCAAATTTATATTATGTTATGTACTCTTAGACTAGGAGTTATGACAACATACTATTTAGATGCGCGAAAAACTAGTTTTTGCCCAAAATGTTGCGCAACTGAACTTGTATTAATCCAATGTCCGAGAAGGACATTGTGCTTCACAGTTCAAACCAGTTTTTTTACGTTGTCTCCGTGGCTTGCTTGAACATTTTGCACATGTAAAATAATCAACGTCTAAAGCAGTTGTGTACAAAGAATATAAGATTCATTAAGAAATCAAAAGATTTACTAGACAATTAGAAATATATATATATATAAATTTAAAAAGCACCAAACTTCTGGAATATTAATAGAATGTCAGAGAAAGAAAATGGCTTTATAATTACGACAAAAACTCACTTTATTTATGATTTACAAAGTACAGAAACATTTCTCATGCAGACAAGATGGGTTCGAGAAATATGTGATTAAAAAGGTGGGTAGCAGAAACTACAATAAATATCGAGTACTCATAAAGCATGTATGAGTTTCGACGTGACTAGAGCTAAAACACTTGCTAATCAACGTCGGTAGCGGTATCCGCCGTTTCCAGCCGCAGCGCGCCCCCTGCCGTAGCCGTTCCCCCCGGCAGAGTAGGCGGTGACGCCGGTGTCCTCGTACTCTATGGTGGGCCTGTAGCCGCCCTCGTCAGCCTGATACGTGACGATCTGCTTGCGGCCGTCGGGCAGCAGCACGCGGTACTGGCCCTGGGCATTCTCCTCCTGGCGGGACTCTTCGTGACCAAAGTCGCTCAGCGTCTCACCGTCCGTCACAGAGTAGCTGAAGTCGTAGTTGGCCGGCTCCTGGTGTCAAAGAAAAACGTCAAGTGCTGCTCAAGCAGATCCTTAGACACGTAATTATTTTACATCTATTATACGTCAGAAATGCCCACAGGTTGTGCTTTGATAACCATCTATCACCAATTCTTAAATCATGATATGCCTTATTTATGTAAAAATATAACACAGAATTGTTCTTTGTGTTACAAAACAGGAGCAGCTTAAAAGATAAGGTTACTTTAAGACTAAAATATGTGATGCAAATCCTTAATGTGTGCTCCTAGTTGACGCCCTACTTCTACTGTTCATATATTCTGTTTGTGATTTGGTATACACCAGATGTTTCAAAAATAAGGTCAGAAATT
The DNA here is from genome assembly GCA_026315105.1 of Locusta migratoria. Taxonomy (NCBI): domain Eukaryota; kingdom Metazoa; phylum Arthropoda; class Insecta; order Orthoptera; family Acrididae; genus Locusta; species Locusta migratoria. Next base: position 92,580,861 of record CM048748.1, read on the forward strand.
TTGGAAGATGATAGGTTTGACACACGCAATCATTTTAAATATATGAACATGGGGTCGCTAACTTATTTACCATGGTAGGCGACATCAGAAGGTCATCGGTTCACCTGGTAGTGCGGTAATCGACAGTCGAGTCGTTCAAATATCTAGTCGTAACATTGCAGAGCGATATGAAATGGAACGAACATGTAAGGACAGTTGTAAGGCGGACAGCCGACTTCGGTTTATTGGGAGAATTTTGGGACAATGTACTTCATCTGTTAAGGAGACCGTGTATAAAACGCTTGTACGACCACGTCTTGAGTATTGCTCAAGTATTTTGGACCCGCAACAGATCAGTTTAGAGGAAGACATAGAAGCAGTTGAGAGGCGAAAAGCTCGGTTCGGTACTGGTGTTTGAAGCTGAGTGTAGAACAATCTTCCCGCCGGCTACTTACATTTCGCGTAATGATCACAAAGGCAAGATAAGAGAAATTAGGGCTCGTACGAAGACATATAAGCATTATTTTTTTCCTCTTTGTATTTGGGAGTGGAATAGGAAAGGAAATGCCTAGTAGTAGTACAGTGTACCCTCCGCCACACAATTTTCAGTGGATTGCGGAGTATGTATGGAGATGTAGATGTACGTTTGTGTGTCAAGTTTCATTTGTATCCTTTGGCTGATCACTGTTGTGAAATTTACTATTCCTCAGTACAGTTTCAGAAGGTGGGAGTTTCTTCCTATGATGCAACATACCAGACTTATTTAGTATTTTTTGCAGTCGGCTTTCGAGTTGCAGCTCCTAGAATTCGGTTGCAACTTCATTTCTTTCACTTAAGTCACATACATCATGTGCTGACTGAGAGATTTCTCACTATAGCAGGTAATCAAATATTAACAACCAAATGCCTTCCCCCCTAATCTGTAAAATTATTCGCCTTTCCTCAGAAAAAGACACCTATGTTTTCCATTTCCATTTTGCTTGAACCTGATGTCTAACAATCTCACTTGCGATGGGATAGAAAATCCTAATTTCAGAATACACATACAGTAAGGGAAAGTATAAACTATGCATCAGTGAGATTGTTAGTATTTAAGGAATTCTGGGTCAATCCAGTGGAATATTACTTAGTTTATCCATTGAAATTCCCAGAATTTCTCAGTAGATCTTGAGGTGGCATTGTCCTTGAAGATTGCTACAAACTGACAGAAATAATTAAGGAGTAAAATTAAATATATGTCAACTGGTAACTTAAGGTACTTACCGCAAGTGGGTCCTCCTGGGCTCCAGCTCGACCGTAGCCATAGCCGGGCACTCCGTACACTGGGGAGAGGCCAGCTCTGTTAGCAGAGGGTGCGCCATACTGAGTGGAGAGCGCGGAAGGGGCGCCGTACTGTGTGGACAGGCCGAGTCCTGACAAGCCAGTGGCGCGGCCAGCCGCCGAAGGGGCGCCGTAGCGAGCCGAGAGACCGCCGCTGATCCTTCTACTGGATCCCAACCTCCTGGAGGAGGCGCCGCCAAAGTTGGAGGAGACACGCACTGCCGGGCCCTGGCTGGAGGCGCCCGAGCGGCCGAAGGCAGCGCCTGTCAGCGCGGGGGCTCCGTACTGGGAGCTGAGGCTGCCGGCTGAAGGAGCTCCGTACTGGGAGCTGAGGCTGCTGGCTGAAGGAGCTCCGTACTGGGAGCTGAGGGGGGAGGCCGAGGGAGGCCCGTACTCAGCGCTGGGGGGCAGGTACGACCGGTCGACTGGCGGCTCGGCGATCACCCCCAGAGCAAGTGCCAACAGGACGACGTAGACCTATTGGAATTAAAAATAAATAAATAAAAATTATATATATATATAATTTACACAGTGGAAAAGTGAAAAATGGGCCTATCTTGTACAGTTTACGTATCGGAAATAGCGATGGTACCTGAGAGTACCTACGACACAAAGAAAGCAATGTTAAAACCAATATATGTTGATTAACGAGATATACTGCTCTCATCTTCAAACGAACAAGCCTTATCTAGTTGTCAATACTACAGTGTTAAGGATTTTCGTTGAGGTTGGATACTGTCAGCGAGTCACGACGTTACAAGAACACCAATTCCTCAAGGTTGATTCACTGGCAGCACATGGCAAAGATGGAGGCATGGCCATTGATACTGAACACTCTGGCGTCTCGTTTAATCCAAAACAGCTCTCTGGGTATGTGCGGCTTCACCCAGCTGCTATCTTGATTCCCAAGGACCCATTCTCAGTAGTCACTGTTACTGGTAACCTTTTACTTGGTCGATCCTCTCCTACCTACCCGAAGACAGGAATCAACACCATCAAATGTTCAAATGTCTGTAAATCTATCGGACCAAACTGCGTGGTCATCAGTCCGTAGCTTACAAACTACTTAAACCTAGGTAAACTAACCTACGGACAATCAAACACGCACCCATGCCCCTGGGAGGACTCGAACCTCCACGACGAGCAACCGTGCGCTCCGAAGCGAGCTGCTTTAGACCGCTCTGCTACTCCATCGTGGCCACCATCAGATATGAGGCAATGAACAGGAATGGAGCCCTGAAAGTCGTGCTGTCGACTACCGTGTTCAGGTTAGAGTGTTCAACCCTCCGTGATGCTATGTTGGCGGAAAATGTGTTGTCGGAAGACAAGTAATTTCTCTACCAGTGAGTTGTAAGAGAAAGCAGCAACTGTCCTCTCCACTATTGTATAGCAGATTCTGGCTGTTATACTAGCCTGTGATGGATCATTTAGGAACAGGCTCACTACAGTACCGTTGTCATAGAATTTAATTCAGTACATGTGCCATCAATCCCTATTACAAGTGCTATAAAGCTGCAAGAGCTGGAGTATTTAAATACACTTTCAAGGAGGATCTTATGTGGGGCTCGATTTGTGCTAGTTATTTTGTTATATCCACTTGACAGACTATTTACTGCTTACTTCAGTCTCCACTGCCTGTGCTTGTGTAGGCGTTACGTGAAGACAGTAAATTTCAGGCAGTGCAGTGAATATTATTGTCTCGCTTCCTTTGGTCACGGTCATCTGTTTCTGGAGGTTGACTTTTTTCGCTTGTGTGTGGTTTAGCAGTATGCCATTAGCATCTCTGATTTGTAACACATCAGAATGATTTCTACTTATACATCCAGCTCTGCCTATCGTTTGCGCTGATATGACTGAACTTGTAACGAAAGTTTATGTTTTGTTACTCTTTATTATTCTGCTACATAACAAAAGTATATTCATACACTAAGCTGGCAAATAATCGGAGAGCGTTATGCCCAGAGACACAAGGAGATAGTATCGGGTACCAAACGTATAAAATGGAGTTTCATTTTCAGAGATGCCATTTGTGCTCCAGTAACCCACTTGAAAAGGTTTTTCAGATCATTATGCCTGTACGGCACGAAATATCACACTTTCAATTCGCAGGAGCTAGATGCATGGTACATTGTTTTCGACATCATTACAAAATTAAATATTCTGATATCTATTGTATTAAGAGAGTAACAAGGATTACAGATTTCAGGCACAACTTCTCACTGTGGGTAACTCAGTGGCTAATGGCACGCACATAATGACCGAGAACAGAACTGTGCAGTTGTCAGTGCTAACGGACAAGCAACGCTCTGGGAAATAACTGCAGAAATGAGTTTTGTTTACTGTAAACTGTTACGTTTGTCTTCTTGAAGACCACTTGCAGCCGTCCATGAATTTCATATTCCCGATCAAGACTTGAATTATTATGTATTACAATAGGCTACAACTGTTCCTGGTTTCTTTTATGAACATTCTGGACGGCTACAGAATCATTTGGCCGCCTAGATCGCCTGAAATCAATCCCATTAAACATTTATGAGATCTGTTAGAGGGAATAAATACGGAAATATGGTCTGCTGTCGCGGTATGATGCCTAAAAAAACTTCCAGGGACCTCTAACGACTTGTTAAGTCCATGCAAAGTCGGGCAACACTAACACTTCCCATCTTAAAGTACATTTAAGATAATTGTTTGTGTTGATGATTATTTGTACCTACAAATGTACTCCAGGACAGAGAACTATCATACTGCGCCAAACTTATTTATGCACCCCTTAAGTAAGTCAATTCTTAAATCTCTGTTATTATGTGAACCTATTTTTAAAAGTTTGCTATATTGTTATAACCTATGTATTGATCGTAACATGTGTCAAAATAATAGAGGCACCTGATGATGAGCCCTCAGAGCTCGAAATGCATTGTGTATCATAAAACATAATTTTGTGACTGATGGCGAGTTCATTTAATTTTACTGAAGTAAAACAGTCACTGAAGTAAAACAGTCACTGATAATAGTGAACAAAATAAACTTTCTGTCTAAAAAGTTCTCCGACACCAATTACCGTACGAATACTAAGGTTGGTAACATTAATGTCCAGAGTATGGGTTGCGTGGTTTATATGCGTAACAGCGCCACCGTCCAGTTCCAACTACGGCCACCTGTTGCCCCGAGCAGTCATGGTGATTCATAGCCTCACACACCTAACCGGACGCAGTGCACTTGTGAAGCTCTGTTATCAAAACAAAGATAATGATACAGCTCCAATTCGAGAATAACGCCGATGGAAATGGTCACAGAAACTCCTCTTGCTCCACCTGTTTTGCGGAGCGGGGCGAAGAAGATTTAATTAACTAGAAAACTAGGCGACGCCCTGGGAAGAGGTTTACGACCGGTTGCAACACAAGTTACTGATGAAACCACTGTTGCTATGGCAGACAAACTGGGCGCGATTGTCAGGCACTGTGCGTCCTTTGTCACGACTGTTGGAATATCCCGTGATTCACTGTGCAGAAGGTGCTTCGAACCATTCTAAAAATGATAACCGTGCAAGTTCCACAGTTCCACATCACGCAGTAGCTTGCACCACTGGTCGCAGTGAGACGTGATGTCTCAAAAGAATGAAACAAGTTGAAATGTTTGTAATTCTACTGGACTCAGCTTCTGGGTGTTTAGTTCGTAGCTTACAAACTACAACAAGGTAAACTAACCTAAGGACAACACAAACATCCATGCCCGAGGGAGCACTCGAACCACCAAAGGCAAATGGCCGCGCGCAGGTTGACTTCGTTCTCCACTTTCTTGCAAGGATGATGAAGCTCTTTTCTCTCTAACACGTACGGTGAACAAACAGATTTGCAGATTTTGTGGATCTTCACCTGCCTACGAGTGTTTGTGCATGAAGTTCCTCTGTATAGTTAACGTGTTACCGTATGGAATGTCTTCACGGCTACGTTCATCATTGACCGAATCTTTTTTGTTTCTACACGTTGGCACTCTAGGAACAAACACGTGCAATGTGACTTGCCAGAGTTACCGCAATATGTTTCACTACCAGGGTTTTCTGGCTGTAGAAGAAAGAGAGAGACATTGAACTCAACATCACTCCTGAACTATCTTTCCGAAACACAGTTGGAAAAGATTGAATATTCTGTCAGTCGTATCCAAATGCTTAGCCCGGACGATCACCTGATCTTCCTCCGTACTATTTCTACTAGTTGGGCTATCTGAGCAACAGGCCTTACCTGGGGAACGTTTACACAAGTGCTGATCTGATGCTGAGTATACAAGACAGTAGTAAGCATGCGTAGGAATATGCTACTTACTGCTCTGCAGAATAAATTCTGCACTTTCAGACTATACTGGATACTGATGGTCAGCATGTTGAGTTCCTTTTGTAACAGTTGGCATCGACATGTAATGGTATGATGTACCGTCTCAGTAAGTACAAAGTGTTTCAACTGAATTGATTCTGTATGATTTCTCTTCCCCATATCCTTGACATTAATGCTACGAAGTTTGGTACTCGTATGGTAATTGTTTTCCGTATTATATCGTTCAACTACAACCACGTGGTATATAGCTGGACGACATGGAGGAAGTGTACGGAAGGCCCTTCCAGTCTGTGACCAGCGGTTCAAACGGCGGACGCGTTCGCCGCGTTGTGGCTGCCTTACCTTCATGACGGCTGCGAGGAAGACACGGAGAGTCGAGTGATCTCGTCGAGAAGCTCCCCGGTATATATAGCGGTGCTGCGCCCCTGGGCGGTCCGTCTCTGGGCGAGTTTCGGCCCAGTTGCTCCAGTTAGCGGCCGATGGGCAGTTTCACTTGCATCACGACGGCGGCCTTGGCGCCGCGCCGTCCGAGGAGACCGTTCCCACGGCGCACCCTCCAGTGTCCCGACTACTGCAGTCGTCTTCCACAGCACGACACACCTCAAAACGTGTACTTAATACGTAAAGACTGAATATTTGAAACTCGGTGTTCAGGTTCATAAATCACTCCCACATACACCTCTAAATTAGGAACAGCTACTCTTGAAACCTCCATGTCTCTCTACTCTCGATTTACGAAATCAAAAGCTATATTTATGAATTTTTGTTTGTGCGACCATCTTCCGCAGCAGCAGTCTTAACCAAGAACAATGAGTTTGACTGCCTTTTAATGAGTGCAAATAACGACAAATCTTCGTTTCAGACGCGTTTCGCTTTTATTTATGAAGCATCTTCAGTGTTTCTGTAAATGTATACAACGGATTGTACATTTCGTTTTGTTTCTTTAGGTTAGAAACAGTATCAATCTATCTTTGCACTTTAAGAGTTTATAAAACTTTTTTTATAACATTTTACCTACAGTTTTGTTCTGTCTTCCTTATATGCTACTGTTTTTTCTCTTTTCTTGTTGGTTGGGTATGTCACTTATAGTCGTTCTCAGCATTTTTAGTTTAGCTTTTCCGTCATTTCCGCGTTTTTGTTTCATTTTCATTTGGGATACACTACCACATCACTTTTCCTTATGGAAACAGGATGTCACTTCACTCTACTATTTCAGGTATTTCACTTTTCTGGTTATTCTAAGCACAGCACAGTGTCACTGTCATAATGTTCATGTCTGTTCATTTGTTTTTTGTGATAATGGTGAGTGTTGCCAACTTTGTAATATAAGAGAGAGAGAGAGAGTCAGTGAAATTAATGTAGAGAACTGTGTGTTTATCATGTCTGTCACGTGTGGAGTTGGGGGTGTGTTGGAGGTAAAAGAAAAGGGGGAGGGTAAGTGTGAGTAGTTGTTTGAATATGTGCGGGGGTTTTTGAATGTGTACTTGGGTGCATGTATTTAAGTATATCGTTATGTTAGGTGGTCAGTCAGTTTGAAAAGTATGTAGTCTGCTAAGTTGGTCTGGTCGTTTAAGAGCTGTTTAATTTCAGTCATTGTTTTGTAGCTGTGGTAGTTTTCTTGTAAAGTGAGAAGGTTGTTGTTAATAAGTCTCAAGATTTCCATATCTGTGTCTCTGGTGGTAATTTTGCGTTAGTTTTGGTGTAAGTGTTTTGCAAAGGTTGAATGGTCTGTCCTATACTTCCATGCCCCTACATGTTCTTTATATCTTCACTTTTCAACCCCCCCCCCCTTCTTTTTAACTTCCAACACCCCCCCCCCCCAACACTACACCTGACAGACATGATAAACACACAATTCTCTACATTAGCTTCACTGTCTCTCTCTCTCTCTCTCTCTCTCTCTCTCACGAAAAACAAGTGAACAGACATGAACATTGTGACAGCGACGCTGTGTTGTGATTAGAATAAGCATAAAAGTGAAGTACCTGAAATAGTATACCTAAAATTTCCATAACGAAAAGTGAAGTGGTACTGTATGCGAAATGCGTCAGCAATAGACAGTCAAATCCATTATTCCTGGTTATATTTATGATCGTCAAATAACACTGTGCTCGAATGTTCGTGTTGTTCTTGAACGGTAATGAGTGCTGATATTGAATATGGAAATGAATACTTTTGTGGTAAATGGAGTACTGATAAGAGTGTTTTGTATTGCATGTAAAAGTTTTAAAATAGGTACATTTTAGTGGCTTTTAATGGGACTAATGAGAAAAATAGTTATGGGTTATATTCTGTAGAGTGCAATAACAATTGTTTTAGCTTTATTTCAATTAACTTACAGTTACTCGCTTGTTTACATAATAGTGATTCAGTCACAACGTTAGATATAGACTATCTTTTACATAAACCCCTCCAGATTTTTTTTCCAGGTGAACAATCAGAGGGAACAGTATGACTATAACAATAACAGAATAGGAGAAATAATAAGCAACGTTGTAACAGCGAAAGAAACTTAAATGATAATTGGACTATTCTAGTTAGTTCAAGAACCAATTGCTCGAGGTGATTTTCGGAGAATGCCTTCAGGACAATTTCGGACGATGTTTCATGCTGGCCTCCGGTTCTGAACAAGTATTTTTGTCAATATACCCTACATATTTTGTCAAAAATACTTGTTCAAACCCGGAGGAAAACATAAAACATCTTCCGAAATTGTACTGAAAGCATTCTCAGAAAATTATCTCGAGCAATTAGTTCATGAACTCACTAGAATAGTAAATGCTTGTGAGAACATACTTGACCTCTTATAAACAAATAATCCGGAGCTAATAAAGAGCATGAAAACAACACAGAAATTAATGAACAAAGAGTTGTCGTAGGGAAACTGAATACGGACTCTCCAAATCCACCAAAATTAAAAGAAACGTATATTTATTCAACAAATAATTCGATTAATGCATTCCTGTATTAGAGTTTCTAGTGTTTCGAAACTAACAGTATGAGTGTGGATGAGATGTGGTTTACATCCAAAGAAATAATTTCGACAACATTTTTACTAATTTATACATCAACATCTACATGAGATACTTTGCAAGTCACATTTAAGTTCCTTGCAGAGGTTTCATCGAACCACCTTTATAGTATTTATCTCCCATTCCATTGTCGAATTGCGCGCGGGAACAAAGAACACCTGAATCTCTCCGTTCGAGTTCTGACTTCTCGTATTTTATTATGATGATCTTTTCTACCTATGTAAGTGCGAGTCAACAATATATTTACGCATTCAGAAGAGAATGTTGGCGATTGAAGTTTCGTAAGTAGCCCTTACCGCAGCGATAAGCGCCGTTGTTGTAATGATTCCCATCCCAGATCCTGTATCATTTCCGTTACATTGTTTCCCATGTATCGTGACAATACAAAACGAGCTGCCCCTCTTTGGACTCTCTCGATGTACTCCGTCATACCCAATTGATAAGGATCCCACATTTGGCAGCAATACCCCAAAAAAGAACGAACAAGCAGTTTCTTTAGTAGTTCTGTTGCATCTTTAAAGGGTTCTGCCAAGAAAACGCAGTCTCTGGTTCGATTTTCCCACGACATTATCTACGTGTTCTTTCTAGTTTAAGTCTGAAGTAATAGCAATTCCTAGATATTTTGTGAAGTTTACGGCCTCGACGTTTGATTGATTTATCTTGTAAACGAAGTTTAACGGCTTTCTTTTCGTACTCATGTGGACGACTTCACACTTCTCATTATTTTGAGTCAATTGCTAATTTTGCACCATAGTGATAACCTATTCAGATCGTTCTGCAGTTGGTTTTGATCTTCTGATGATTTTACTAGACGGTAAATGACGGCGTCATCTGCAAACAATCTAAGAGAGCTACTAAGATTTTCTCCCAAATCGTTTATGTAAATAAGGAACAGCAGAGGACGAATGACACTACCCTGTGTAATATCCTCTCTGACAGCAAATCACCTATCCAGTCGCAAATTTGGGGTGATATTCCATAACCACGCAATTTGATTAAAAGCCGTATGTGAGTTACGGTGTAAATTGCCTTCTAGAATTCCAGTACTGAATCGATTTGCGAAACTTTCTTGATAGCACTCATCACTTCATGTGAGTAAAGAGCCAGTCGTGTTTCACGTGATCGATATTTTCTAAATCCGTCTTGACCTTGCGCCAATAGATCATTGTGTTCGAGATAATTGTTGATATTTGAATACATGACATGTTCCAAAACCCTGCTGCAAATTGACATCAATGAAATAGGCCTGTAGTCTAGTGGGTTACTCCTACTGCCTTTCTTGAATATAGGTGTGCCCTGTGCAACTTTCCTATCTTTTGGTACAGATCCTTCTTTGAGAGAGCGGTTGTTTATGGCTGTTAAGTAAGGAGATATCGCTTCAGCAAAATCAGGTAGAAATCTAATGGGTATACAGTACGGACCAGAGGACTTATTCTTGTTAAGTTATTTTAGTTGCTTCACTACTCCGATAATATCTACTTCTACGTTACTCATTCTGTCCTCTGTTTGTAATTAGAAATTTGGAAAATTGGTTTCGTCTTCTTTGGTGAATGAGTTTCTAAAAGCTATGTTTAGTAAGTCTGCTTTAGTAGCGCTATCATCGGCAGCATCGCCATTACTATCACGAAGTGCGAGTATTGTTTGTGTTTTGCCCCTAGTATATTTACCATATGACCAAAATCTCTTAGGGTTTTCAGTCAAATTTGGAGAAAGTGTTTCGTTGGAATAAGTATTGAAGGCATCTCGCATTGATGTCCTCGCTAAATTTCGAGCTTCATAGTAGGATCGCAAATCCTGGGGATTTTGTGTTAGTTTAAATTTAGCAAGCCTTGTCCGTTGCTTTTGCATCGGTATCCTGACCTGTTGTGTGTACCAAGGGGGATCGCCTTCTTTTATTAACTTATTTGGAATAAACTATCAATTGCTGTCGATACCAATTCTTTGAATTTGAGCCACGTCTGGTCTACACCTACGTTTAGTGTTAGAAACGAGTGGAAGTTGTCTTTCAAGAAGCAAATTATTTTATTTCCATCTGATTTCCTGAACAAATATACTTTTCGTCTATTTTATTTAACTTTGGGACTTCAATATTTAATCTGGCTACGACAGCTCTGTGTTCACTAATACCTGTATCCGTTTTGATGCTCGTTATGAGCTCAGGAGTATTTGTTGCTAAGAGATAAAGTGTGTTTTGACAACCATTTACAATTCTAGTTGGCTCATGAACTAATTATTCGAAGTAATTCTCCGAGAATGCGTTGAGTACAATTTCACGCGATGCTTTATGCGTACCTCCTGATTTGAAAATATAATTTCGCCAACAGGTTGAGGGCAAATTAAAATCACAACCTACCATTTTCGTATGAATCGGGTACATTTTTGTAAATAGACTCAGGTTTTCTATGAACCTTTCTGCTATTGTATCGTCAGAGTCGGTAGGCCGATAAAAGGACCAATTATTAACTTCTTACGATTTTCAGGTACAACCTCTCACCTTAATAGCTCACAGGAACTATCAACTTCAATTTCGCTACACGACAAACTACTTTTGACGGTGACAAACACGCCTGAATCTATTTTATTTAATCTATCCTCTACAACTTCTGCTGAACTTATTTCCGGTTTGAGCCAACTTTCACAGCCTACAATGATCAGTGTTTCGGAGCTTTCTATTAACTAACGCTTGGAGTTCTGGTACTTTCCCGACACAGCTACGACAATTTACAACTGTTATACCGATAGTTCCCAGATCTACATTTCTTCTGTGATCCACCTGCACCCTTTGAGATTGCCCATTTTGTTTTTCCCCGAGGCCCTATATGCTACAAAACCGCCCAGTCTACGCCACACAGCCCCCGCTACCCGTGTAGCCGCTTCCTGCGTGTAGTAGACTCCTAACCTATTCAGCGGAATCCGGAAACCCACCACCCGATGGCGCAAGTCAAGGAATCTGCAGTCTACACGGTAGCAGAACCATCGGAGCCTCTAATTCAGACCCTCCACTCGGCTCTTTTCCAGAGGTCCACAGTCGATCCTGTGGTGGTGAGCTCTGCTTTCATCTTGCAAACAAGACTAGCAGTCTTTACCACTTCAGATAGCCGCACAAAACCTGAGAGAATCTCTTCCAATCCGAAGCGACACACATCATTGGTACCGGCGTGAGCCACCACCTGCAGTTGGCTACACCCCTTACCCTTCATGGCATCCGGAAGGACCGTTCCACATCTGGAATGACTCCACCCGGTATGCACACGGAGTGCACGTTGGCCCTCTTCCCCGCCTTACGTTGCAGCGTTAACAAATTAAGAAGAGAGGGGGCTGATCCGCCGTGGTACACACAGCAAATCAGATCAGTCTTGCAGAATCAACTAAAAAGGCATGGCAAATGCAAACGGACACAAAATCCTTAAGCCTTGCAACTCGAAATTTACCTCGAACTTCAATGCGAGACGTTTTTAATTGATACTACAACGAAACCATCTAACGTAATTTGGTAGATAATCCTAAGAAATTCTGGTCGTATGTATCCTCGTGGTAAAACACAATCATCGTAGTAGAAATGGTGATGCTGCTGCTGACAGCTGCTAACGCAGATTTGCTTAACACAGCTTTCCGAAATTCCTTCACAAAAGAATATGAAGCAAATACTCTAGATTGCGTATCAAGAACAACTGCTAGCATATGTAATTTAAACGTATATGCACCTGATGTATTAAAGCAACTTAAATCATTTACGAAAAGTAAATCTTTCGGTTCCGATTGTATACCAGATGTGTTCCTTTCAAAGTATGCTGATGCAATAGCCGCATTTCTAACTATAATATTAGGTGAATCAGAGAGCACAGCAAGATATCATAGAAAATGTTGTTGCTCTAATGAATTGTGCCATTAAAAAGTAAATACTAGAGTAACTAATTTAGAAGTATACGCTGCTGCTAATAATAGTGGATGCAGGTACCTAATAGTACAACCTTCACAGGAGGAAACACGTACCACACAATAAATTTTATTGCAAGTTTCAATGATTATTTTATGCTTCGTATGTCTGATCAGTGTAAATAAAAAGAAGTAAGAAGGTTATTAAAAAATTCTGCTCAGTCATGGGCAAAACAATGTGCTGAAAAATTTGCCAGTGTTGAAGATTTTTAGAGCTTTTTTTCCAAATAAGTACTTGAGTCAGGATAAACAAAAAGGTTTCAGAATGAATTACTAAATGGTCCAACATAGAAGAAAAGAGGGGAGGGGGAGAAGGGGGTTAGACAGACCATGAGGGAGTTTTGCCAGGAAGACTTAAGAAAGTTCTTACACATAGACAGGCTATTGGATACATTGACCGAAATGTCTCTTGCAATGCGTAAGTTGTCATAGTATCTGCAGTAGGGTATAATTAATTGCCCAACAGATTTTATACGAAGAATTCTTGATTTTGTCAAAGAATGCATGAGGCAGTATAACACAAGAGTAATGACGAGAGTAAAGGTCATTTGAACAGTCATAGGGAACAGAATGAGTACAAAAATAACAGAATAAGGTAAATAATCAGCAAAGTTGCAACAGCGAAAGAAACTTAAATGAAAATTGGACGAGTAATCAGTGAAAGTTTGATGTCAGTAATCAAAAGAATTCGTGGGGAAATAATAATAGTAACGGGAATATCCCATTGCAAGAAAATTCGGAATAGAAAAGGGAGTCAGCAGGAGCAAAGTACGGGAAACAAGGGGTTGTCTCAAACGAGGTCGACTTTGAGATTGGAAATAATGCCAGAGATGGCAGCAGCGGTCATGTAGGAATCACAGTAGTCGGAATAAATATAGAGAAAGATTAGAGGAAATAATGTGACATATGGATAGTATTTTGGTTGATGACGTTTTATTTGGGGGTTGTTTTGAACAGCACGTCAAGAAAAATTCAAATAAAATGAGAAAAGGAAGTTTCATATAAGCGTACTCTCCGCTACAGAGTGAAAGCTTCATTTTAAAAAAGAGAAAAGTTTGAGAGTGAACGAGTAATATGTTAGGTCTATTTACGAAAAATAAAAAAGACCATACAGACAAACAAATATGAATCTGAATCACAAGGTGAATTTGTGAAGGTGAGCTGTGGCAATCAAGGGGTGTTTGTGGATGACAATAACGTTGTTAATAGTGTTGAGACCGAAGTGGCTGAATCCAATCTGTTTGTAGATATTGATGATAATGTAGGGGTCATTATGCCTGAAACTGGTACCTGAGAGTACTCACTTCACTGATTTTGATGTGGATGTTAGTAGGCAGGGAGAGGAGCCTGTTTATGATGTTTATGTGCCAAGTGTTTGTAATATGCAAGATAGGATCGCAAATACAGTAGAAGCTGTATCTGATTCAATGAAACATGATGTAAAAAGCTCTGCTTACATTAGCATGCAAGACGTTCAACAGAAACTTTGGTGTAGTTAGAAATGGCAGAATAAAAGGGAATGTGATTTTTGATTCAGATGTTTGGATAGAAGCACCAAATTGCTGAAAAGGTGCTTTAGTTACCAAATAAGATTTTGTCTATAGGGGATGAAGATTGTGATGGTTTAAAGCAGGAGTCATTGCTCATGATGGAATAATATTGGACAGAAAGCGATAATTGTAATGTTTCACATTGTGGTAATACAGATTAGGAAACAGGGTGGTCGTTGACAAAAAAAAAAAAAAAAAAAAAAAAAAAAAAAAAAAAAAAACTTCTAAATATATAATTCTGAACAATATGCAAGAGTGAATAATGTTAAATTATGTACAGGGTGGATGGTGAAAATTAAATGTGTGTTTCATGCCAGTGGTTGGACAGACTTTGCAAAGTACATTGAGTAATTAAAACCTAAAGTATGGGAGAAGGTAAAGAAAGTTTTGCCAGGAAAGTGGAGTGGTTAAGCGAAGGAGATAAAATAATTTCAGGCTGCTTTTGAGGTGATATTTTCAGGGGCTGATGAAATAGAGCCAGATAGTGGAGGACAAATATGCATCAAGAAACACAACTGTATCTGTGAGGTAGACGAAGAAATTTTTATCAAACTTAACTCGACCATAAGGATGTTGGAAAGGTGCAGAAATAATAGATATTCAAGTAGTAGGCGTTTGTGTATTGCCCTGGTAGATACTGTGAGCTCTGTTAGTGATATGACAGAGGATTTTTCCTGACAGATTAAGAATGCAAGAACAGTTGAATTTCCAGTCAGGGGCTAAGGATATAGGATGCAACTAAAATTAAAACATTTCAGTTAGCAAGGAGGCTGTGTTAGACATAAACATGTTGAGCAGGTTAGCGAAATTTTCATTGCAATACGTAACTCGAGTAACAATCTAACATTTGGGATATTCTGAACAAAAATGAGCTCAAATTGAATATAACAATCAGGTGTTTGTAAATAGTTTGGGTCATGGAAGCGAGGAGTGTAGAGTTGGCCCATGGACTTGAAACGAAACCAAACACACACCGTGATATCCAAATGTATCACTTTGCCCGTATTGGCGTAGTAGTATAGAAAGAAATATTCCTTTCATTGCACACAGTGTGCTAAGGGCTTGAGCTACAATTCCATTATTTACACACATATAAACTTAAATTCTGTAGTATGAACATAAACTTTCGTCCAGCAGCAGAAAAGGAGGCGATTTTCCAATTTTGGAGGATGCAACGTGTAGCTGCCCGTTTCCTACAGTCTGCCAACCTACTGCGCTTCCCCTCTCTGTCCATCTCTTCCTCGCCCTCGCCCTGTGCCTTCTTCCTTCTTCTACACCTCGTCATCCCTCATTCCATCTGCCGTCTTTGAACATCTTGTATATTTTTAATGCGTGTCAGAAAAGGTAACATCAGTGGTATGGATATTAAAGTATTTACTTGCTGTTGCCATTCTTAACGGCTATTTAAACCCATGATTTTTGTTTTGTTCATATCTACAATAAAGCAAATTTTGATTCATATAAGTTTCATTAGCCTCATTGTATAATTAATACCATACATCGGTACCCAAGTTGTTGCGTTCAGATATTAATTTTCAGACTTGTTTTTAATGATTAGTTCTCCTCAATTCGATTCAGTACTTAACCAGTAGTTACGCTACGCACCCAACTTTTCTTCTCGACAATTTTATATGTGTGAAAGATGGTTTGTAGGATTTAGCTATTGTATTTAATAATTAAAATAAAAACATAAAATTTCGAATGTGGTAAATGTGAATCAATCATCTTACGAAAGGTGATAGAACGTTCGGAATTTAAACGGTTTCATGGTACCAAAAACCAATTAGAGAAATACTGGGACAGAGAAGGTTTTGTGTCCATGGCAGGATATTTTTATACTAAGCTCAAAATAAACTCAAATATGAAATTTCAAATTTTGTGCACGTTCGCGTGGTCTTCAGTACGAAGACTGATTTGATGCAGTTCTCTACGCTACCCTCACCTGCGCAAGCCTCTTTCTTTCTGAATAAGAACCTACATTCTTTTAAATCTGCTTGCTGTATTCGTCTTTCCGTCTCCCCACACACTTCCCTCCAATGCTAAATTCACGTTTCCATGATGTCTCTACCAATCGAGTCTCTTAGTCAAGATATGCAAGAAACTTCTTTTGTCCCCATCTATGTTGAGCAGCTTCTCATTAGTTACGTGATTTTTCCATCTAATCTTCATCATTCGTCCGCAGCACCATATTTCAAAAGTTTCTATCGTCTTTTTGTCTGAACCCCTTATCGTTCACGTTTCACTCCCATACAATGCTACACTCCAGGCAAATGCTTTCAAACAAGGAATTTCTTCTCTACTGATCGTGCAGCATACACAGGGTTAAAATATGACTTTATAGTAATAGAAAATTAATCCAAGTCAGCAGCGTGATTTACCCATTTAATTTACAGCATCCGTGTGTAACACCACATTCCAAAAGCTTGTACAATATATTTGTCTGAAGTCCTTATCGTTCACATTTCACTGCCATAAAATTCTATATTCAAATGCTTTCAAAGAAGACTTCCTAATATTTCAGTTAATTTGGGATTCAACAAATTACGGTTCGTCAAAAATGCTTTTCGTCTCATAACCCTTCAGCATGTTATATCTTCTTTATTCGGTCATCTGATGTTATTTTACTACCCAATTAACAAAACTCATCTACTACTTTTACTATCTTATTAGCTAATGTACTTCCTGCTTCCTGATTTTCTTACACTGGAAGAACAGCGGCAAAAGTACAGTGAGCTCATTATCAAAAGTACTCCTACAAAATAAAATTTGTTTTCTGTAGTATTTACTACTGTAAAAAGCCCGGTGAACCAAAACTTAAGTGCAGAATATGAATTATATTTTCTTCTGTTAATAACAGACTCTTTTCATACGTAACTACATTTTTGTCCCCTCGTTATGCGACCACGTACAGAGGCACTGAAACAATGCACGACACATCCATTTTACTCAAAAATAGTTGTCTGTTAAAACTTGAAAGATACGCATCATATTCTCGATAACAGCTACATAGTACAGGAGACCATTTGTATTGTAACAGCAATGTAAAAAGTAACTTGATGAGAAGTCATTGCAGGTGAACGAACGTTGCAATTACCCGTTTAGTAAATGCTACATCTCCTGATTGTGTGGCACCCTCTACGTGTTCTACGTATTACGAAGGAGGAGCAGTATTACATTGTGTAAGACAATGCTGTCTACAGAATAGAACATAACATCACAGAAACAATAATGAACTGTCGAATAGAAATTGAAAGGTGTGGAGGGATTAATAAAATGGTGTGGAAGGGTCGCCAATAAGAAAGATGTGTAGGATAGTTTCGTTCGGGTGCGGCTGATATGAGCAGCAGATCCTGGTTTCCAATTAATCTTTTAATTAATAACATCAGAATAATATCAATTTTTGTGTAATCGAACGTGACTAATCATCCACCAATAAACATTAAATGGCCGTGTTGCTAGCATCTGACATACTCTCCTTTGCTTCCTTCTTCACAAGGAAGCAATAAACATTCAATCAAATTTTCCCTCAAAATGTCTACAGGCATAAAATAAAGTTCAATATATATATATATATATATATATATATATATATATATATATATATATAATTCTTGAATGAAATTCAATATTCAGAAACCTCACAAATAATATTTACAATATCATAATTGGACATGACGTTCACAGTTCCAAAAAACTGGAAACAATACCCTAATTCCAAAGGCTTTACATAGCATTCTCGGTCTGACTTGAACTCCGACTGGCAAGTCAAATCCCTAACCGACTCCTTTATAAAGCACATGAGGTAATGAAATGGACGCACAATCCTAAGTCAAACGTAATACAATACAGGGCGGAATTCCTCTCCTAACGAACACCCAAATATAGAGAACCTAATTCAACTGCTATCTGATGATGGCATAAGCACAGCTATACGTTACCACACTGTTAATCTGCTGTGATATCACCCTGCTGCTCTGGCGAGAGGTGTTGGACAGCAGCAGCTAAAAACAATTGTTCCACGGCACGAAAAATAAACCTCGCTCCATAACGCGGAGAGCATACGTTCCTACTATCAGCCACTTTGTTCACGGCAGTACACAGTGCCTACGATCTCTGGGAGTTCTGTGAAGTCAGAGCCACTTCTGTCAGCATACAAGTACACGCAGGTACTGAAGGTCTAGGCGACTCCAAAAAAATGTTCAAATGTTTGTATAGTTTATGGGACTTAACTACGGGGTCATCAGTCCCTAAACTTACAAACTACTTATGAACTACTTACGAACTAGGACGGCACAAATATCCATGCCCGAGGGGGGATTCGAACACCCGACCGTAGTGGCCGTGCAGACCGTGACTGGAGCGCCTCAGTCTCCTCGGCCACCGCGGCCGGCTAGGCGACTCCAGAACGAAAAGAAAATCGTAACCAGTGCCTCGGTGCACTAATATTGGCAGGCAGACCTTATCCTTGCCGATACAAGAAGTTACAGTTCCAGTATAAATCTCAGAGCACACTCTGAAACCTATACAAGCACCAGCGTCCAAGTCTCGGTTCGATAAGCAAAAAACTTCACGTCGCTCCTACCAGTGCGCAGCATAAGACGTGTGTACCCCAGCGGCGCTAGCAAAGTCCCCTCTATTTTGTGGCTGCTGCCGCAACTCGGCCCCAAAACGCCTTCTTACGTTCAAGCCAATGAGAAGGCGGCTTTCAAAGCCTAGCCCGAAACATCCACACGCGCCTCTTCAATTTTTGAAAGGCAGACGTTTTGAGCAGTGGCCAATCAGAGGTGCAGCCATTCTTCTCAAGATATATTGGAGCGAACGCCGCACGTAGGCCCGAAATACGGCCGTTTGCTGGCTCGCCTCTTTTCCCACTACACTTTTTTTTTTAAGAAAACACAAGTTTGGAAGAATTCGCCCGTTGCGACGCTACCTGCTGTAATAACAGCAAGAGCAATGAGCACAAGGCCACCCCTGACCCCTATACCAGCGTGGGCCTTCTCAAACTGCCCTCAGAAAAAAGCACTCTCTGCCCCGCGCCTCTGCCAGGTAACGCAGGTCGGTGGTAGAGACCCCTGCTGTTTCAGAATGCCAAGCTCCTCCTGTTTTTTCACTATGAAGCTAGCTACACTCGCGAACACGGCCCTGCCCTTATTCCTAAATTCAAAGTAGCGCCTACTGCCAAATTACTCACTTCTGCATAATGAAAGATGAGAGGTGGACTGCCATCTCTCAAAATAAGCCGCGTGGAATGGCTGCGTGGTGCAAAGCGTCGTGCTAAACACTGGGCTGCCATTCCCGCCGGAGGTTCGCGTCCTCCCTCAGGCATGGGTTGTGTGTGTTGTGGTTACTATAAGTTAGTTTCAGTATTTGGTAAGTCTAGGGACTGATGACAATAGCAGTTTGGTCCAATAGGTCCACAAAAATTTGAATTGAAAGGTATAAATTATAATACTCTTAGTAGCTGATATGAGATCTTAGGTAACTTTCAATTAGATTAAGTACTTTCTAAGCCTAGGGACTGATAACCACAATATTTAAGTCCCATTCAGACCTGTATAAATATTCTTAATACAACCACAATACAATAAAAATCAAAGCAAGAGTAATACATTTTTCTAAATGAGGGGTTTCATTTTCCACGTTTCCGGGAAACGTGAAATTATGACAGTTTCCCTGAAATATACTGCGGGTCTCCTTGAAAAGAAGGAAGCATTGAACAGCATTAAAACAAACCGTACTGGAAAAATTATTCCTTTTATTATAGTTTATGTGCTAATTGTATGAAAAATAAAAAGTGGAAATTTAGGAAGAAATCAAGAAGGGTCGAGGTTTGTTTTGCAGGACCAAAATCTTGTCAAAATCAGAGTCAATTTGGATAAAATCATCTTCCAACATCTTTCATACCGTGCGGCAGTCACTTTTCCATCAAAGAATATCGAGCCTATTGCTCCGTGTCTGGAGATTGTTCATCCACAGTCACGCATTGAGGGTGAAGAGACTTTCCGATCGTGAAATACGGATCCTCCTTCCCTAAATGCTACAATTCTGATTATTCATGAACCCTTCTAAACGAAAGTGTGCTTCATTGCTAACCAAACCATACTGACGTGCCCGTGTACGTACTACTCCCACAATGTCCACGGCCACCAGTGCAGTTTGGATGTTTTAACACAAACCGGTCAAAAGCTATTACGGATTTTTTTTCATATAGTTCAGTAATAGTCACCCTGCATGAGCAAGAATATGATTTCACTGTACATGTTCATTCATCTTATTACACAGTAATTTTCTAGGGTATTAAGGTGTTTATTGTACGTATGACAGGCGACATCGGTTGTGTATAAAATATTAGCATTTCTGCTAGCTGTTAAGTATCAAAGATAGGTACTGACATTTAACGATCAATTATAATTGCTGAAGAGACGTTTCGAGACATTTCTAATCTGAATCACTGACAAAGTTGTGCAAGCGTTGGTAGCGTGCAGAGCGTTATCTGATAATAAGTTGCTTACATTCCTCTGTAACAATGCCAGTCAACAGCAGTGCCGAACTTCCCACGATGATGAACACAGTTTGTACAGTGTTACGTACATCGGTGCATATTTTATCAGAACTGTATTCAAGGTTCAAACTATTAATTATTGAAAATTCACTAGTGGAAGAATTATGAACTTGTACAAAATTCGCATTTAGGACGATCGAAATTTGTGAAGACAAGTGCTTGGAAGTATTATGGGCAGGCTAAGAACGAATATTTTGTCTGGGATAATTTTTCATTAATTTACTGGGACTGACACAATGCTGCCAAAATGAAAAAGAGTGTTAAACTACTTTTTTCCACCTGCTGAATAGATGACGTAAGACTACAAGTTTTTCGGATATCAAGATGCCCTTGACCCGAGAGTGAAATACCAACTAACACTTCATATTCTCAATTCAGAGACTGGTAGAGGGAAATTTTTCCCCTGCTCAGCAGATCTTACACTACTTATGCACTTTCTGTGGGGTATTGTGAAGGCTTTAGTGTACGATACTCATTCAACTGGAGAGGGGGATCATAGCATACGAACCACACCGTGGGTGAAATCTCTAAATGCATCCTGTACATCATGTACTGTGTGAGATTCATCCCCCAAGCTGCTTTAAAATAATTTAACTTTATCTAGATTTCGACCACCACTAAGGGTGTCTTCATTAAAAATAAAACTACAACTCACCTGAGACGTTTACATAAAGAGCTAAATGCGCCCATGTTTTATTAATGTAGTAATAAAACACTTGCTAGTTTTGTCTAGCAATCTGAAAAATAAAAATTAACACTTTGACTGCCGGTCATGTAAACCATTCCATCCCTTAGATTGCCAGACATTCTGCTTGCAGGAGTAACCCGAGCTGCACATAGTTTCTTTATCTTCAGTCTGGCGTAAAGAATTGTCTGATTTCTTAAATAAATACAGAACTGAACACAGAGCATCTAAATTTATTTATTTATTTATTTATTTATTTATTTGTTTATTTAGCCTGATCAGATTAGGGCCATCAGGCCCTCTCTTACATCGGACCAGGGTTTTACACATACAGAATTTTTTTACATTTGAGTTACCTATAACATACCAATGATTTTTACAGATAAGCAATTAATAACATAATTTATAAAAGTTAACTACATGCAAAAGGATGTAAAATAAAAGGTATTGACTTAATTCTAATAGGATTAATACTAGTAGTACCACTGAGACACCTTCTGCTGCTGTTGGTGTAACAACATTGATATTAGCAGATACAGGATGTACTTTTGAATCGAGACTGGTTAAGGCAAGGCGAATTCTGACAAAAGGAAGTTAAGAAAGCTGTACCTGGCGAGAGCAATGGCAGTAAGAGAATATCTGGGAGGAGGAATGGATGTGACGTACCTGGACCGTAGGGTATTAAAGACTGGCGTAATTATTGCTTCAGTAGATAATCCATTAACTGTCGTTTGAAGCTGGCAGTGTTATTCAGTTCTCTGATATACTGAGGTAGATTGTTCCAGAGCCTCGTTCCTGCTACTGAAAAGGATTTTGAGAAACCGGCTGAGTGATGGATAGGGACAGAAAGGGTTTTGCTCTGACACGAACGAGTAGTTCTGTTATGCTGATCAGATAATAGTGTTAAGGTCGAGGAAAGATATGAGGGACAGTGTACGTTGATAAGAGAGTAGAGGAAACAGAGTGTATGAAAATCTCTGCGCTTGTCAGCACGGAGCCAGGATAGTTGCATATAAGATGGTGAAATGTGATCAAAGAGACGGATGTTACATATATATCGAAAGCAGGCATTCATGATTAGTTCCAGACGTCTTGAGCTTTCCCAAGAAAGACCTTGCAAGATAACATCACTGTAATCAATAATTGGAATTACAAGTGTTTGTATAAGTTTCTTTTTGAGATCGAGAGGAAAAAACTTCTTATATCTCTGTAGGGCATGAAGAGATGCTGATGCCTTCCTACACACGGCAACTGTGTGCTCAGCCCAATTTAGTTTGTCGTCTATTATCACTCCCAGACTTTTTGCCGAGGGCGAAAAATAGATAGGTGTGTCATTTAATATTAATGATGGTTGAGATTCGCGGAATTTGTGGTTAATGAGCCTAGGATGTCCTACCAGAATTGCTTGTGTTTTACTTGGATTGAGCTTTAATCCTATATTCTGTGCCCACTTTGATAGTGCACATAGGTCAGAATTAAAATTTTCGATTGCTGTCTTCAGGTTTTTTGGTTTTGCACTTAAATACAACTGGAGGTCATCGGCATACATGTGGTATTTACAAAAGGACAAGACCGATGATACGTCATTTACGTACAATGAAAAGAGGAGTGGACCTAATACCGAGCCCTGTGGTACGCCTGATAGTACTTTTCTCCACTGTGACTTTTTGGTGCCGGACATGACGCACTGAAGACGCGATGTCAAGTATGAGCGAAACCATTGCACCACGCCTTGAGAGAGATTTAGGCTGCTAAGTTTAGCAAGTAAAATGTCAAAGTCCACAGTGTCGAAAGCTTTGCTAAAGTCTAAGAAGCACATAATAGTCGCCTCTTGTCTATCCATTGCCTGCTTAAGATCGTCTGTCACTTTTATCAAAGCAGATGTTGTGCTGCGATATTTGCGAAAACCTGATTGGTGTTCGTCCAAAAGGTTATTAATAGTCAAGTAGCTGGTTAGCTGATCATTTACTATATATACTAGAGCTTTGGATAGTGCCGGAAGAATGCAGATAGGTCTGTAATCAGAGGGTGCTGTGGCAATGTTCTTTTTTGGCAGTGGCTTAACTAGTCCACGTTTCCATGCATCAGGAAAAACACTTGTGGCTAAGGACTGATTAAATATATCTGTTATGATGGGCAGCAGTGGATCAATAATCAGCTTTACCATTTGGATAGTGATACCATCATCCCCAGTAGACGCTGATGTAATACGCATAATGGCTTTTTTGACTATACTTCCAGTAACATGCTTAAAACAAAACTTATCATGGTTAGCGTTGTTTATCCTCTTGATATGGTCAATAAGTGTTTGTTTCGTTTGGTGATCTATTGTGGTGGTAGGCGTTGTGAAATACTGATTTAGTTCCTCAATGGGGACAGTGGGTTCGGCTGCAGTTTTTACTTTTCCAATACCAAGACCGCGCAGGTTTTTCCAGAGGACGGCCGGTCTATTTATGTTGTCGGTTAATGAATAGGCGTATCTGAGTTTAGCATTTCTCACAGCCTGGCTGACTCTGTTACGTTTCTGCTTGTAAGCGGTGTGGTTTTCAGGTGTAGGGTGCAGTTTGTATGTCCGATGTGCATTGTCCCTGAGATTCATGAGCTGTTTTAGTTCATCAGTTAGCCAGGGTGCAGGTTTCCTTCTCACTTTTTTGGTCTTGATGGGCGAATATTTATCATACAGCTGGTTAAGTTTATTTGTAATTTTGTGCAGTTTCTCGTTTACGTCCGGGAGGGTGTCGGAGGTTGGCTCGAAAACTATTTCTTGTGCATCAGCTGTCAGTTCAGGTAAGTTGACGCGTCTTAAGTCACGGTATGTAGTTAGAAGTGGTTTCTTCCTGGGGCATTCTAGCGAGTATGTCATGAAAATTACATCATGGGCAGACATGCCAGGTGCAGATGTTTGTGACGTTCGAATTACTCTGTCTGGAAACCTTGTTGCAAATATATCTATTAAAGTGTGGCTATCAGCTGTGTGATGGGTGGGTGCAAGCTGAAGTAAGGTCAGATTCGAAGACGTAAGCATACGCTTGAACTTCATACAGGACGGACTGTTCAACAGAAAATTTATGTTAGTGTCTCCCGCTATAATTATGTGCTCATAAGCTGATTCGAGGTCTGAGAGGGCAGTTTCGAAGCAGTCCAACGCACCTACCTTCGGAGGTTTATAGAGGACGCATATGAGACACTTTTCTTTGAGGGGTTTTATCTCTACGAACATGTATTCCACTTGTTCAGTTTCATCTTTATTTGATGTGTGCAACACGGTAGGAGATAATTCAGAGCGTATGTAAGCTCCAACGCCGCCTCCGCGTTTGTTCAATCGGTCGTGTCTTAGGAAGACATAGCCGTCTAAATTTACGGAACTGGTGGTAATGCTTGGTTTGAGCCAGGTCTCCGATAGAAGAATTATATGAAGATCCAAGTCTTGAAATATATGGCGGAACTCAACTAAATGAGCTTGTAGAGATTGAACATTTACGTGTGCAACGTGGAGCTTTGTGCGCTCAGTTGTAGCGCGCGCGATGATACCGCTAGTCGGTAGGGCAGCGGCAGCGGGCTGTGGGGTGGCGGCGTCCTTTTCTGCGAACGCAGGACACATTGGAATGTGGCGTGGCTGGGGGCTAGCGGTCCGGGGGGTCGGGGGAGGAGTGCAGGACAGCAGAGAGAGAGAGCCGAAGCAGGTCAGGTGGGTTCAGAGACAGGGGAGGGACAGGGAGGCGCTGCAGCCAAGGTCAGCACGGCCTGTGTCCGCCGAGCGGCAGCGTGGCGCTGAGGGGGGGGGGGGGGAATCTCGCCAAGCACAGTAAAAATAATCTGCACGGAACAACACTAAATAAAGATAACAATATCGATAGTAGAGTGAGCAATTGCCAATGATGCGTGAGACCAACGCTATATAAAGGTGAATTTAAACCTAATATGGTACCGTAATTAATAATGCAAGTATGAGATTAATAGTAAAACAGCACTATCCTAAAGTGAACCAGTAAGTGTCACTAAAAATATAATGATAATTTGCTAGAAGAAAGAGAAAAAAAAAGTGTAACAACAAATCACACCAATCAAATAATGATAATTTGCTAAAATAATAAAGAGAAAGCTAACTAATGTAGTATAATAGATATTAATGTACATAAGATTTTCTTTACAAAATCGATATGAAGTGTAGCAAAAGAAGAAAAAAAATAGAAAAGAAAAAAAAATAGTAAGCTACACGTAGAAGTAGTGGCGGCAAGTGTTTTTATCTCCTAAAGCAGAGGCTTTCGAGTTCATTCGCATTTGTAATTGATATTTTGCCATTGTTCGTCTTCACCATTATTCTGCCATCACTTGTCCATACATTGTGTAAGCCAAATGTTGCGATTGCACTATTCAAAATTTTTAACCGCTCGGAAGTGAGATCTTCACGTATCGTCAGACCTGATTTTACCAGTTTCTTCTTGGCTCTAAAGATTTCGGATCTCTTCCTGTAGGAAACAAACTTCACTATTATGGGCCTATGTTTTGTGGATTCCCCTGTCTTACGTCCTACTCTGTGACTTCTGTCGATGTCGTTAAGGGTCACCTGCACCCCTAGCTTTTCAGTGGCCAGCTTCACTACGATTTCATCGGTGTTTTCACTACTATTTTCTGGAATCCCGAACAGTCTTAGGTTGTTACGTCTCTGATATTGTTCGAGCTCATCTGTTCTCTCGATTAGCTTCTGCTCGAGAGATCGTGCTCTGCCTGCGGTATCCTCCAGGGTCTTTTTCAGAGCGCATATCTCGCTGGCATTCTTGTCGAGCGTCTGCTGTATTTTGAGCGTCACTGAGGCAGTGACGGTGTCGGTGATGGTCTGGACCACGGTGGCGAGCGCGCCCTCCGCCTGCAGCGCGGCACTTACCTCAGCCCTGACGAGTGCGGCGATGTCGGCGGTGGCGGGCGGCGCGGCCGCGGTCGCCGGCACCGGCTCGCCTGCTGCACCCTCGCCGGACTGGCCGTTGGCGGTGCTGCGCGTTGTTCGACGACTTTCCATTTTCAATGCAGTTACACGATTACAGGCACTCCGAATACTATAGCGATTCAACACTTGGCACTTAGCACACGTTTTGTGACTATTTCAAACAGCCAAACTGCTTAGTAACACCTCCAAATACCGGATAAACTTGCGAGCCTAACTAGCGTGCGTCACTCACTGGCGGCCATCTTGCATCTTGCATAAATCACATACAACTCCGACGCCAAGGGCCCCACTAAAAAACTAAAAACGTCTGTCTTACTCTGTATCAGTCCACCCCTCTGTAGAGTCATTACGATATGTTACGGTGTCACCCCTCTGTCATAGCCACCTCTCAGTACTTTCGGGGAGAATATTTTGCGTGAATCCATGTCCGTTGATTTACCTATAGAGTGAGCGGACAACAGTTTCTACCTGCCTCGTTTCATATAATGAATGCGACCAGTCGACCGATTTAGAAACTAAATTTACAACATTTATAGGCTGGTTTAGACACTAGGTTTACCAAGTAAGGTATTTAAGGTTGATCTAGCCCGTCAATAAACTTGATTCTGTTTTTAAAAGCACGAAAACAAAGATCACGACAAATGACGTGACTGGCATTCTACAGAAATTTCCGTATCCTGTCAATTGACGTGATTGGCACTCAGAGTGGCTGGCAGCTATGGACTTCCGACGTGTCCGCAGGTCAAAGTGGCATCGTACTGTACATCAATAAACTAGAAATTTATATTCTGCAATCCATCTGAAAATAAAAATTAATTGTTTGAAAACCTTACTGAGTTTATTCATGAAAAGCGTTTACCCGAGGAGTCACTACTTTTGAACTGTTAGACACTCATCAGTTCTCAAATCCCGAACTTCTGAGAATGCGTTCTGGTTTGGAAAATGGTGGGTTTGCTCTTCTGTTCAACACACTAAGGGTACGAAGGGCCTAGTACCTTTGATGAACGTGAATGACGAGGTCGTGAATTATTGCATAAGATACAAAATAAATAAATAAATAAAACAAAAAAGAAGGGAAAAAACGATGTTCTTAGAGGTGTAGGCTCTGTTACTGAAGCCGTAGAAGTTTGGACACGGCTTCATGTTTCAAAAATGTACAATTGTACAACATTACATGAAAAGAATTGTCAGGGAACCCGTGATTCACTCTGTACAGAAATTTTCATAATACCAACACACCTTTTCCATCTTCATGACGACAAAAAGGTTGTTATTTTTATCACTGTACATGCTCTGACTTGTATATGTAAAATATGAAAGGATACATACTAGCAGGTACAATTAATTTTCAGTTTATTCAGTTCACTATGTACAAAAATATATCTGTATTTACATCACTGTAACACAAGTATAACCAACAAAATAACTACTTAAGGATCCTCCGTTGCATACATAATCCACTGAGATAGTTGGAGTAGTATTTACAATAAATATTATCTGCTGAGAGAACATTGGCTGTGCTTGAAGTAGAATCATAAAGTCTGCGGTGCTTAAGCCGTCAGTAGTGGTATCCGCCGTTTCCAGCTCCGGCGCGCCCCCTGCCATAGCCGTATCCTCCGGCAGAGTAGGCGGTGATGCCGGTGTCCTCGTACTCTATGGTGGGCCTGTAGCCGCCCTCGTCGGCCTGGTAGGAGACGATCTGCTTGCGGCCGTCGGGCAGCAGCACGCGGTACTGGCCCTGGGCATTCTCCTCCTGGCGGGACTCCTCGTGCCCAAAGTCGCTCAGCGTCTCACCGTCCTCCACAGAGTAGCTGAACTCGTAGTTGGCCGGCTGCTGTAAGAGCAAAGCGCGTATCATTACCCACTAAATGTAACAACAATGCAGTTTCACGGTTTAGAGCCTCCTGCCATGAATACCTCTTTCTTGTTTCTTTACCTGTATTACCGCTAACGATAGGAATAAATTTTGCATCTGCACTGAAATAGTCATTTTCCTGCTAGAGGCACACATATAATGACATATATAGTGTCTGTTCTGCTTGATTTAATATAATCACATAATTCTGCTGTGTATCAGATAAATATGTCACCCTCAAAAGTAGTACCAATGCCACGTAACTACTACTACAGCTATACGTTACCACACTGCCAGTCTGCTGTGATGTCACCCTGCTGCTCTGGCGAGAGATGTTGGACAGCGGCAAGCTAAAGACAATTTTTTCAACAGCACGATAAATAAACCTCGTTCCATAACTCGGAGACCATACGTTTCTACTATCAGCCACTTTCTTCACGGCAGTACACAGTGCCTACGATCTCTGGCAGTTCCGTAAAGACAGAGCCATTTGAGTCAGCAAACAAGTACACACAAGTACTGAAGGCCTAGGCGACTCCAGAACGGAGAGAAAATCGTAATCAGTGCCTCGTTGCTCTAATATTGGCAGGCTGACCTTATCCTTGTCGATACAAAAACTTACAGTTCCAGTATAAATCTCAGAGCACACACTGAAACCTATACAAGCACAAGCATCTAAGTCTCGGTTCGATAAGCAAAAAACCTCCAGTCGCTCCTGCCAGTGCACAGCGTAAGACGTCTGTACCCCAGGGATAGGAATAAATTTTGCATCTGCGCTGAAATAGTCATTTTCCTGCTAGAGGCATACATATAATGAAATATATAGTGTCTGTTCTGCTTGATTTAATATAATCACATAATTCTGCTATGTACCAGATAAATATGTCACCCTCAAAAGTAGTACCAATGCCACGTAACTACTATGTTTATCTATATGTACCATAATAATGTATGATTGTGTGTCCCATATCTATTCGACCAATTTCATCTAATCATAATACACATATTAATTACCGTCAGGTAATAATTATTGTGTGTTAAGAACCATCTAATACCCATAATTCGGTAGAAATGTCGTCACAAACAATGAGCTGTGTGAAGAACTGCCACATGATATCATTCGTAAGTACCAAGACTATTTGAGAATGAGAGCTCTTAACTACGTAATACACAATATCAAACTTGTAAAGGATGTGTCCAACTGTACAACTGACGCGTTTTGGAGTAATGGCACTGAAACGTCTTCAGTGGACTGTAATGATTGATGTCTACAATTTCTTTTGTTTCTTGGATTTAAACGCGTTCCTTAGCGAAATATGTAAAGTGATGAATTGTTATTAACGGAAATTTCGTTGTGACTTTTATCCTCACATCGTGGAGCAACGATTTGTTTCATGCTGCGACACAGATTTTTCCTTGTGCATCAATATTTTCCGCACTAATTGCACTTTCTGATGCACTGTACATAATTATATTTCAACAGGATCGTGTGGTATTATCATAAATATTTCGTTGTTTTAAATGTGACTGAGTATGCAATTGCTCTCATTATTTTCTTTAATTATTTATACTTTATTTTAAATTGAAACATGTTACTTTTCATCTTATTTATTTATTCTAGTAAATCGTCTTTTTAAATTATGTTGTAACATAATTAAATATGAAGTACATAAAAATTTTAAAAAAACATTTGAGATGTTGGCAACACCTCGAAAACACTCTGTTCTCACTCAATCACATTCAAAACAAAAAAATACGTCTGTAATGCCACTTGATCGTGTGACAAACATAATTATGGAAGGTGTACCAGGGAAGTGCAAATTAGTGCGGAAAGTATTGAAGCAGAAGGAATAATCTATGGTGCAGCATGAAACAAATCGGCTCTCCATCATGTTAGGCGAAAAGCCAAGACGAAATTTCCGAAAGTAACAAATCGTCAGTTTACATATTTTGCTAAAGAATCAGTATATAGTCAAGAAACAAAATAAACTGTAGGTACCTATGGTTTCAAACCAATGAAGATATTTTACTTTCATTAAACAGAAACGTGTCTCGTGGACTAAAATCACATCATATTGTAGTTGCAATATCCTTCACATTTGTAGAAACAACGTCGGACGTCATGGCAACGAAAACATGGTAAGATTTAAAACGTTTACGGAACTTTTCTCACTCATAATCTCTACAAAAGAGTAATAGAAAAAGAAAATTTGTTAGGGACTCATTTTCCGCTGTTCATGGACTAAAATTGTAGCATTCAACGAGATGTTTGAATTTATTATTTCTACACCACTAACTGTATTCATCATACATTATAAAGACAGTAGCGCATATATAACATGAGTGTTACTTCAAAATTGTGTCATAGTACGACACAAAGTTCAAAAGAAATAACATCCTAATCATCATGCTTCAAGTTTTAATTTCATATTTCTCTAGTATTTAGACTATATGCAACACATTTTTCGAAGATTTTCGAAATATTTCACTTTAAATAACTGAAATTAGTTTACTGTAGGACATATTGTTCAGGAGGTATATAGTAAGAATTGTGGAGGATGAAAAAGAGATTATAAACCGAAATTCTGTAACAAATATCAGTGAAAAAGACAGAGATGGCCAGAAGGTATCTGACCGATGGAATGAAGAGATGAACTGATATGACGGTATAATAAATACATAATCTGAAATGCCGTACTAAGGCTACTAAATAAATATAATACGGTTGAAATAAACATTTTCACCTCGAAACTATTAGTGTAAAGAACAGGGAAATAACAATAATGTAATAGAGCTCTAGAGATTGAGACATCTGCGTACCACAATAGTATCATTACCAAAATGGAAATAGATGATGTCCATTGTATTGATTACAATTTTGAAAAACGTTCATTGCTGAAATTAAATTCAACAACAATTTCCTGAGACATATATTCCAACATTATATCAAAGATATTGAATGTATGGAGAGGCGTTGGCTTAAAATTAGTGATGTGACCGGAATTCGAATTCGGGACCTCCCACTTACAAAGCAGACGCTTTAACCATTTTTTCCAGGTAATTCGATGCTTTGTGGTAGTCTGGTTATGTTCGTTCTGCGTTGTTCACTAAGTATTTAGATTAGTTTTTTTCTGTTATTAATAGAGAGCTTTAAGCCCTCTGACCGACAATGCTGAGCTACTGCGTCTGGCATCCACTGAGCTACCATGGACTGTCTTAAGACAAATCTCCCTTCACAACACATATTGCGATTCTGCCTCATTGTTCCCCTGTGAAATAGGTATCACATAGCCAAGGCTCTACAATATTGAAATAACACCTCGGCAACGAACGCATTTCAGAGCGGGACATTGAGGCAAAATTAAGGAATATGTTGTGAAGGAGACGTGCCACGACAGTTCTTGTATCGCCACCCTCCATAAGGCTGTGGTAGCTCAGCGGTTCAAGTGTCTGCCTAGTAAGTGGGAGGACCCAAGTTCAAATATCGAATCTCACTGCCTGCTATAGATTAATTTCGTTCAGACAAAATTTTGAGCTATGAAAACCTAGTAGTACCACTCCTACTACAATATCATATAGTGAGCACAACGATACTCATTGTAGGTGTACCACAATTTTTTCTACATTTGGACTGCAGCATAGAGTCATTCTTGCACTGGAGAAATAAAAGACTTCTTACCGCAAGAGGGTCCTCCTGGGCTCCAGCTCGACCGTAGCCGTACCCAGGCACTCCGTACACTGGAGAGAGCCCAGCGCTGTTAGCAGGAGGCGCTCCGTACTGAGTGGAGAGTGCGGAGGGGGCGCCGTACCGTGTGGACAGACCGAGTCCTGCCAAGCCAGTGGCGCGGCCAGCCATGGAAGGGGCGCCGTAGCGAGCCGAGAGGCCGCCACCCACCCTCCTGCCGGCTCCCAACCTCCTGGAGGAGGCGCCGCCAAAGCTGGAGGAGACGCGCGCTGCCGGGCCCTGGCTGGAGGCGCCCGAGCGGCCGAAGGCAGCGCCTGTCAGCGCGGGGGCTCCGTACTGGGAGCTGAGGCTGCCAGCTGAAGGAGCTTCGTACTGGGAGCTGAGGCTGCTGGCTGAAGGAGCTCCGTACTGGGAGCTGAGGCTGCCGGCTGATGGAGCTCCGTACTGGGAGCTGAGGCTGCCAGCTGAAGGAGCTCCGTACTGGGAGCTGAGGGCAGAGGCCGAGGGAGGCCCGTACTGCGAGCTGAGGGGGGAGGCTGAAGGAGGCCCGTACTCAGCGCTGGGGGGCAGGTACGACCTGCCGACTGGCGGCTCGGCGACAACACACAAAACGAGTGTACTCAGGAGGACAGAGACCTGTGGAATGTGAATAATACCTGATACAGAAATTAACCCTATCAGGAGTGTGAAACATTAAACGAAAACCAGTAGGTGTTAATGAAAGGTCATCACGTAAAATGAAATCTAGATTTGAAGTATATCATTGTTCACATCCACTGCACTGTCAATAAAATTCTTCTGAGTAAGTGACTGTATTGTTGATGTTTAAGATTCTCCCACTGTTGTGTAGATCATGTTGAGGAAAGCAAAACGCTACAGTGGCGAAAATGTAGGACAATTTTATGTATTACCGATGCAGCCACCTACCTAAAAGAATCTTATTGACAGATAGTTAAGTGCTGTGATCTTACGTTTGGAGACTCATATGATTCAGTTGTGTACGCTAAACTACGCTGTGAGAGCTACATCATCTCTGAGCAAGTACAGAAACCTAAATTCATTTCACCCTTTAACTTGATTAATTCCTAGATCCCTCCCCCCCCCACCCACTTACCCCGCAAAAAATCCCTTGGTTACGTTTATCTCTCATGTATCATTGCCTGACTGACTTTTTCTGGAGGCCACTGAACTACCTCCAATGTTTCCTAATCTAAATCTCTGAGCATCACCTAATTTAATTCGACTGCAATGACCTAGCTTTGCTTTACTACCGTTAATATTCATCTTACAATAATCTATCTGAACTTTAGTTTCTATTCCAAATGTATCTTTCCTTGCGTTCACAGCTCGCTCAATTTGCTCATTGTATAGTATTTGGGAATGGCCACAATCCTGTCTTACTTTTTATTCAACCACTGAATGATTCTTTTTTATTTTCGTCTCTTGTAACTACTGTCTGTTTTCTGTATAAGTAGTATGTAATTTAATAACTGATCAAAGGTTTCTCACTTACACATACACCGGTTGAAATCTGTAGACAGTACCAAAATCTCTCGCTGCCCCCAAAACGATACTAAAGGTCAGCGCACCCTGCATTACCCAAAAAAGGTACTGTACACAATAGTTCTACACAAGACAAAAAACAGAATATATCTAGTGTTAGTAAACTTGCTATGTGCTAAACTGTAGCACATAAGCAGGAAGATCTAGGTAAGAAATAAAAAAAATTAAAACAAATGAAAAAAAAAGAAAACGTAACAACCAAGTAAATACTGTTTTTAGTACTAAGTTACTGTGTGAAGCATCGTCATGGTCGTAGGAAGTAGCATTGTAAGAGGAACTGTACTGTTACATTGACTAAGAAGATACTTTAAAGAAAAAAAGGAGTCTAGTCTTAATTAGACATAACTTATAGTCACAACCGGTATTATTATTGATTATTATTAGTGCTAAGTTTGCTATTCAGTTATCAGCTATCATGTTATGATATGCAAGTGACGTCGCGTTTTGAGTGCGCTCATTTGCTTCAGCGGCTCTCCGCGGCTGCCTCACCTTCATGTTGTGTAGCAGTTGGACGGCAGCGTTGGAGTGCCTCTGCCGGAGTTCTGGCCAGTTTATATACATGCCGGCAGCGGTGGTGTGGTGGGCGGATCGCCGTCTGCTCCACTTGGCGGCCTGTTACGTCACCAGGGCAGACCTTGGTGGCGCCGCCGAAGACCCTTCACAGCCGCACCCTCCCAGCCGAAGGGACGTCTGCCCGACATTGCCAATCATCTCTCTACTAATACCGTCCTACATTCCCCCTGTCTCTTTCACTCATCGTGCACTGCTATTTCTACATCCGGCATTGTTGTGCATATGCATGTTTTCAGATACAACCCTCTTTTTGCGATGTGAGCCTTCTGTGAACTACTTCACTAACTGGACCAGCCTACATTATATTTGACACGTGAACTAGACCTCATGAATTTGCACATATGTAACTTTTCAAGATGCTTATCTTTTCATCTCAGCTGCGTTGGAGTGACCGAGCGGTCTAAGGCGCCTTGCTGCGGAGCGCATGGCTGCTCACCGTCGGAGGTTCGAGTCCTCTCTCGGGCATGTGTGTGTGTGTGTGTGTGTTGTCGTTGGGTTAGTTTCACTTCGTTTAAGCAGTTTGTAACCCTAGGGACAAATAACCGAAGAAGTTAAGATCCGTAGATTTACAAACACTTGATGTTTATTTATTTATTTTGTCTCTGTTTCCATTGTTTATTCTGCAGGGCTCTGACTTTTCTTTAGGTGTCTTTGGCTCTTGTGCTACAAATAACTGTTAAATTTTATTTCTCAGGTGTAGACCAAATTGATACAATCACGCACACTGACTAGAAATTAGAGATAGTAGAAATCAGTAGAGTCACTTAAAACTATCTAAAATGTATGTGGGTGTTACACATTCTTTATCTGCTTGCCCTTTTCATTTACTGCCATTACGCCATCCCTCTAAATCTTTCTGTTCCGGCTGCTTCTTTTATCGAAGTGTGTCTTTACATGTCTATTTCAGCGTCAAACGATCAATACATACTATAATGCTTTTATTATCCGAAAACACTATCTTGAAGTGTACGATACCGTTTATTATCTAAGTTTAATGGTCCACTAATATTCTAAAATATTGACGAATTCTACATAAACATTTCATAACACCACTATCTGATTCCATTCATTATATTAGGCTCATAATTTCGATCTTCTGATATACTAAATTAGTTACTTCATTATAGCAAGTTGTGCCATTGCGCAGTCATTATTGTTTGATGACAAATTTTGGTACGAACATTTCCTGATGTCTTTCACTAAGTACTGACCTGCTTGCGATGCTGTGCTTGACTTACAACTGTATAATTATTTTAATTCAGCCATTAAAAATATCATAAACGAATTCAGACACGGCTCTAGTCGTAAATTACATACGATCTTAATTTCTGTTTTGCCTTGATACAAAAATTCTTTCACTATAATTGTTATAATCCTGTGTATATCATCTTGATGAAAGAGTCATTTATATCTAACAAATAAACTTATTAAGATGTCGCGTTGCAACTTCCTTGTCCTAGAATGTTCCAGAATCAGACTTATTGTATAAATACGCGCGAAATTGGCGCGCATTGTCGGTCTTTATTCTGTCAATTCTAAGTCTACATCATGCAATGGACGAGTCATTAAGTTAATCCTTTTACCTTTAATGAGAATGTTTTTCAGATTTGTGTTACAGTCATTTAATTTGTGAAGTTGAAACATATCAGTTTTTGTTTCTGTGTGTTTTTAATGCAAATAAACACATCACTTCAATGAAAATTGACATGTTTGTCATCCATATGAGCTGGAAGAACCCATCGTTTCTTAATAATGTATTGGAAGGCGAGCTACTGGAGCTACCACTGAACGAGAAATTTCAGGTGATGTATTTATCATTTATGTAACATCGTTATGATAGTAATGCCACCAATACTATAAATTAATTTCATACTCTGTATATTACCAGTTCTGGATGAAGTCAGTTGGCTGTCTAATTCTGTACGTCGTTACAGTAAACATAATGTCTCAAAGAGCGTCGTTCTGTTTTCAAGCGAATTACATTTAGAATTCTTTCATTGCACTAGACCTCCATGCAGTAACAATCATGAAAAATTAATTATCGTTTTTATATGCAATAATCGATAGCAGTTGCTGAGGATCGGGATTGTGTAATAACGATTTGTACACGAAAAATAAGCTTTAGTAAATGTGTTTCTGAGGGTTCTTCTTACCCCTCCTTTCCTCCCTCTCTCCCTTCTTTATGTCTCCCCTCCCTTTCCCCAATAGTTCTCTACCACTCAAACACACACATTCTGCTCTATTTAAAGTTATGATCTTGTCTGAAAGTGTTATAAAGTTTCTTGAGAAGAAATTGATTTTTACTTGTAGATAAGTCACTTACATTATCCTTGCTCTCTTCAGAA
The DNA here is from genome assembly GCA_026315105.1 of Locusta migratoria. Classification (NCBI taxonomy): domain Eukaryota; kingdom Metazoa; phylum Arthropoda; class Insecta; order Orthoptera; family Acrididae; genus Locusta; species Locusta migratoria. The sequence continues at coordinate 92,617,219 of CM048748.1, forward strand.
AACGTGAATCATCTTGTACTTTGGTCTAATACAAAGATCTTTTTTTTAAGAATTATTGTAGTGGATGCTGATGTTTATGTCTGTAGCTGTCATGTCAACAATCAATAACACAGAAACATCAGATACAGCTTAATAGAAGTTGTAAGATTTTGTTTCTACAGTCTACTAATCCCTGATGTCTAACACCATTCAGTATGTGATGAAAGCATCATGATGCTTAGTGTCTGGGAGATACGTTTTCACACCACAACAACATCACATATCAATACGTCATCTATAGCAAGACTTCAATACAGCAAAGTATTCAAACTATTATGAGAGATTTATTAGTGTACGTATCTCAAATATTGAAATGTTCCTAAACCTTAGGTACCAAACTGCTGTGGTCATCGGTGCCTATATTGTCAAACCACTTAAGCTAACTTATGTTAAGGAAAACAGACACACCCATGTCTGAGGACTCAAACCTTAACAGTGCAGTGATTCTGCTGCGGCAGAGTGTGTACGTCATTAATCCACTACTGTAAATGTAATCAAAAAGAATTTACAAATCGCTGTACCCGGTTTTACATGTGTCAGTGGAAATATTCTAAAGTTGACTAAGGAGAGTGTACCTAGTAGGATGTTTTGTCATTTGGAGACTTTTAAATATAGCTATTAAAAGTAATATTTTAAACTTTAGTGTCTCCAAGTATAAGTAGTGCCAGAAGACCTACATTCTCCAAGACCATAGGTAAAGTGACTATTCGGGCAGTGGGCTATTAGAGGCTTGCAGCCAGACGTTTCTTACTTTCGGCCCATGTACTGAAAAACATAAAACATCAGCTTGCAAACTTTGTTGATCGACTGTTCGTCGCAGAGTAAAAATCTCACTAGTGTGTTTTACGACCCACGTTAGGGTTTCTTGCAATATTTCACACAAAAAATTCTAAAAATATAAATAACATGAAATTAAATAGTAAAAATAATAGTATAATGAATAATATATAATAAAATAACACAGACAAAAAAATATAAAAATAATATGATGTATAACATTTCTGTATATTTAAATATAGCATTCCTCATTTAAATTATTTTTAATTTTTTGTCCTAAATATTTACAACAGAACCCTGTAAACACGCCCGTGCAATTTATTCATTTTTAATATACATTTTTCGGCCTTTTCGGAATACCTTTTTAAAAATTTATATTTTGTGGTGCTTGTTCTGCAATAACGAAACAAATACCAGTAATCATAACTCCTAAATATTAATTATGATTTGTTTTTCTATATTTCTTTCTTTCTTTATAAAAAGGTTTTTTCCTAGGCTATTTCATCACTAGATAGGAAATGACATATCGTAATATGACGCCTACAGAGTAAGATCAACACCCTCCACAAATTTCAAGTTTCTATCTTCAGTGGTTTAGGCTGGGCGATGATGAGTCAGTCGGGACACTTCCTTTTATATATAAAGATAACATAACAGTATTGAAATATGAGTAATGTATTTGTACATGTGTAAATACTTCGTCATGATTTATATTAAAAATAATCACACAAAAATTACTTTCTATTAAATTCTGAAGAACTTTGCTTAGATTTTGTTTTCATTCGACGCATAATAGCAAAGGCAGGGCATAGTGCTGCCCTCTAGTGGCGTCCAGTTATGCCACCAGAGGAAGGTTCTGGTCATCGCCTGCCAATAAATAGGTCTATAAAATTTGGTACTGATCGGTTTTTTGTCGAGACCTAAAACAGACACAGAGACAGTTCCAAATGGCCATTATGTTTGCATTCATGTCTGGAAGATGAGCAATACGGTTGAAAAAAGCAACACAGTTGTAGAGAATTTTCTTCTTTACACGTCCATTTATTCAATTGTCGTCTCAGGTGAAAGTTATGCAATTAAATTTCAAGGTGTCAAAACGCTACCCAATATTTAGTGTTACTACTGTTATTAATCTGTATCTCTTCTTGGGGCTGTTCAATAAAGATTGATAAAATATATTTAAATTGTTTTTGACAACATACCTATAATCATCTTCAAAATTTTGATGCTCCTTCTCGAAATAGTCTCCCTTGAAAGACATTCACTTGCCCAGCTTACTGACAAAATAGTAGGGTGTACACAATCCACTGTGATATAAGACAGTAATCTAGAACTTTGATCTGCCATGTAGGTAATATTTTTGTTAATGCAAAATCTCAGAAATTTAAGTAGTCGTTAACATAAAATTTTCTGTTTGTCTGTGTAAAGTTTCACTGACACAATAATAGTAACAGGTTTGATTATGTTGTGGTTATTAATTTAATGCCTAATTGGGCTGGCGACCGTAAAAATTTAGTATAACAAACTGTCTGTGTACTGTAGGTTATGCAGGCCCTGCCCTTTATCAGTTCATCAATTCACAATTGACATGCCTGCGGGAGATGCCTTGTCTGTGGCTAAATAGACGGTTCTGTTTAAAAATTCCCACCACGGGTGGTGACTTTGCATATTGTAGTGTTTTTTTGGCATGGTAAGTTACGTATGTAGTTCTGGCGATATGTCAGAGCAAGGTTACAGTGGGATTTATTTATATTAATACTTGGTAAATACTTGGTTTTCAATGTGGTTCATGAATATGTCCGCTAGAAGGACAGTAATTGGAGATCCCATATGTAATCCTTCATGTTGGAAATAATTTTCTGGTCTCAAAGAAGGTTTTGTTGCATAGTGATCTATATTCTTTAAATACTTTCGTACCTTGCCCTATTTCTTTCTGTATGTGACGTTATCTTCTATTGTTAGTTTTTGGAATGAGCTGTTACTGGTTACAATTTTTAGGTCATTTTCTATGTTTCTTTGGGTATGATTCTGTTTTATTAAATGTTTAGCAAATGTTGAGTGCTGTGAGGACATCAGTGTATCTTGTTTTGAAACTTCTGCATGTCTGACTCAAATACACAGGTTGGCAGTTATTGCAAGTGGGCTGATATATTCCTGATTGGCTGTACTTGTCAGTCTTGGCGAAATGTGTCCCTAATGTATTCTGTATTGTGTTGTTGGTTCTGTATCCTATATTCATCCCTTGTTCCTTAACTCTGTTGCCCACTCTGTGTGTGATTTTGTTGTTGTAAGTTATTACGTGTCATTTGTTGCTTACTGTTTGCTGGTTTGTTGTGTGTAGTGTTTCTTCTCTGTGTCTTGAATTTTCATAACTGTGTGTTCCCTTTCTTTGTAATTTTATATGTATTCTCTCCACTGTTTTTGTGTGCATTTGTTTTATTGGGTCAAGGTCTTCTGTCTAATCCTGTTTGGTCATTGGTGTTCTGATTAATCTGAGTACTAGAAATCTGAAACTTGCTTACTTCTGGGTTTTTAAATGATTGGATTGGTTATGAATCTCAGTGCTGGTCATTGTATGCTTCCTATAAATTGTGAATTCATGTTTGTTGTTTCTGTTGTGTTCTAAGAAGTTCAGTTTTCTGTCTATGTTTCAGTAGTGAACTGTATTTGTCGGTTTGTGGTATTTCTGTGACTGTGGAGATCTTTTATACAGGAGTGTGGTTGATCTATTAGGCGTATTATATCATCCACATATATTTACCAATATTTTATCTTGTACTGTTTTGGTTTCACAATTTTGTCTTATACTTGGTTTTCAATGTGGTTCATGAATATGTCCGCTAGAAGGACAGTAATTGGAGATCCCATATGTAATCCTTCATGTTGGAAATAATTTTCTTTCATTAAAAGTGATGTAATTTCGCTCAGTGATGAGTTTAAGTATGGTTGCTATTTACTGTATGCTTGTTGTGGGCATGTGTCCTTGTAATTGCAGGTGTCTTTCTATTATGGTGAATTTTTCTGATGTTGCAACGTTTGTGTACATGGAAATTATGTCAAATGATATTAATGTTCCTGTTTGGTACGTTTTCATTTCTCATTTTTTCTATTAGGTCACTTGAGTTCTTATGTTTATTTGTATATTGTTTGTAATATTATGTGTCTGTTTAGCTAAGTAGTAGGATGTTACATTGATGAAGCGAATCAGTGGACGTACAGGGATATTGGGCTTGTGAATTTAGGGTTATGATTTCTGAACATGGGTCTCTGAATTTTTCTGTATCATTCCTTTTATCTGTGTGTCTGTGAAATTGTTTCCTTTTATTCAATGTTTTCTGTGCGTTTCTTTCATACTGGTTTGTTGGGTCACACATTAATACTGTTATGTTGTTCTTTTATAGGAATTCTAATGTTTTGTCATTGTATTACCTTTGTTTCATGAGAACAATTGAATATCCCTTATCAGACTTTGTGATTGTGACATGTTCTTGTGTTAATTCTTGTTGTCGTTTTTTCTTCATCTGTATTTGTGTTTTGTTTTATGGAGGTTTTGTTCTCCTTGATTATGAGCTTTATTTCTCCAGAAAGTAGTTTTCTAGTTTGTATTAGAGTCAGGTTATGTTAAATCTTTCATGTTGTTAACTTATGTGTTCATCTTCTGTTATCATGTTTTCTGCTGCTCTGTGAGACTTATATTTCAGACCATTTTCAAATAGATTATTTTCATCTTCAGTTAACTTTATCTAAGTTAAGTTTAATAAAACAGAATTAATCTCCAACAAAAATAGATACTGACCTACAAATTCTCAAAACCATCAACAAGTTATTTAAAAAACTAACAATAGAGGAAAACCCAGATCCAGAAAGCAATACCTCAAGGTAAGAAATTACTTAATGAATATACATCACTGTTATAATAGTCTGGTTACACAAATAACTTAAAATTGTGGTAAATTCACAAGAATACACTTTAATTAACTTTGTTGATATTAATTATACCAACTAGAATGACTTGTTCTAAAAAAAATGTTATTATGGAATTACTTCTTGTGATGAAGTGAGTGATATATCCCTGTACCTGAAGTTATTTGTAAATTCTAGTTTCAATATTCAAGGGCATTTTTACTGACCCTAATACTCCCATACTATCAGTGACAGATGTAAAGTACTTGTTAAATAGATTATCCACACTATGTCGATCAGTTACTGATGTATCATCTACTCTTAATGCCATCTACTCCTGTTCCTTTCTGGACCTACCACTCTCCTCTTTCACTACATCCCATATTCTTTTTATTTTGTTTCCTGATTTTGCTATCTTTTTCTCGTGCAATCGTTTAGATGTCTGAATTAGTTTTTTTTTCAATATTTTACAGTATTCTTTATATTTAGCTAAGTCATCATCATTGGAACTACTCTTAGCTGACAGATACATTATCCTTTTTGTCTTACATAAAATCTGCATTCCTTATGTAATCTGTGGTTTTATTATAGTCTTCTGTTAAATTTGAGTTACTTTTAGAGGAAAACAGTTTTCAAAAATAATACTGAGATTATTAATGAGAGTATTATATTTTTTTATTCATTCCATGAGTAGTAAAACATCTTTCTAGTTCATAGTTTTGGAGCAGTTATCTATTATTCTCATTTTTTAGTGAATTGACTCTTCTGAATGCAGATTTAGCAGTCTTCGTAATCTGCTTAGAAACTGTACCTAAAAGAAGGAGCTGTAAATCATGACCTGATAGGCCATTAATTATTGGTTTCATGATATTTTTTCCTTTGTTTTGTCTATAAAATATTATCAATGGCTGTCTTAGAGGATTTAGTTATGATAATTGGAATGTTTACAGTATGATTTTGATTGAAAGACGATGTACTGACTACAATAAATGTTTACTGGAAGACTAAATAAGAAAAACTCAAAAGTCATCAGCAACCAGGATTTTTTTGTTTCTTTCTGTGCAATAATCCAATAGACCTTCTAGATGATTTAGGAATACATTATAATTTCGTGCAGGTGTCGGTAAATAGGTGCTATTATATAGCATATGTTATGGAACTCTATTTCTGTTGCACAAGCTACCAAATTCTGTTCCAGATAGAATTTATTTATATAAATATTCTTCAGTTTATCGCAATTTTTAATAAATGTGGCAACTCATCCTTCCACATATAATCTACAGAACTATGAAGCTAAATTAAATCCTGGAATATTTAGCATTGAAACTTATCTCCCTAAAATTATTTCTTGTAATAATGATAACAGTAATGGTTGTTTAAAATTAAAGTGCGCCAATAAATAAATTGCTTCGCCACTTAATTGAAACTGTAAAACAAAATTTTCGTAAAGTTAAGAACTGTGTTCGGCGCAAAATACTAACCGGGAGATATGAAGAGTGGAATTGCTAAAGGTGCTAAGTGCCGAAAATGTTGAGTAAACGAAAAAAACTGCACATCTCTGTAAGAAGTGGATATTTATTTCCAACAAAACACTAATTAACACTTTACTAATGTTGACAAAGGTTTTTCTACTTATGTTGAAAAATCAAAAAGTTATGTAGCATTTTATGTAGAAAGGTGTAAGTGCAATAGGTTTTGTCATAGCTAGTAGATATAAGTGCCACGAGACAACATTGACTTTATGGAGGTAACAGCTGTCCTTGTTGTTGTTGTCCATATAATCAATAATAGTGGAAAAATCATTTTCTTATTTGGTGCCAGTGGGACAGTAGTTGGAAGTTTTATCAATTCCACAGCTGCAGTGTCTTTCATTGCCTTGCCTTTCTTCAGGACCTGAAAATTCTTCCAAGTACACTGATCGAAAAAGTTTCTTTTGCAGGACACAATACCAGGCTGTTTGCTTACTTTGATCAAAGAAAGCTGTGTCTTTGAAAACTTCAGAACCTGATTTTTTCTTCGTAACAATTGTTTGATTTCTTTAGCAGAAATATTAAAGTTATAGGTATTTAAAAATGTAGCTTTTCATACTCTTTTGAGGTCTCCTGTCCCATCAGGAAGTGTGTAGCAGGAAGTTGACTGCCTTTTACCTCTCTGCGTCTTCATTATATGTACCATGGCGTCTTCTTTGAGTAAGAAAACCCTCTATAAGCCCCATCAGGTAATTGCCTTGTTGGTTCAGGTCAAGTTGGTGGTATTCTTCAAAAAGCTGAGAGATGAGTTTTCATATCAACTGTACTTACACTTGCAGAACACCTAAACACAAAACAAACGAAAAATATGTACATCAATCTGCTACAACCGGATAATGTAGGCTTGTTTCATATTAGAACTGACCTGTAAAGATGACGGTTGTTTTGCAGCAATTTGCCTAATCTTGCCTTATACGGTTTCTTTCTGAACGTAACGTTCTCAACACTTCCATCACCACTAAAATCACTGGAGTTCATATTATCGTTATTAACAGGTACATCATTTTAGATAGCAAGCAACAGCTTCAGTAAGCAAAACAATAGTGTTGTGGCATAACCTTGACTACAGTCTGCTATTCGGCTATCGCCAGATGCCTGTGGCACATAGATCCATTAGCAAAGCAGGCCTATCTGGACATAGGACTAGTGCAATCTCTTGGGGTCAGTAGCAACTACAAGGAATGACCGGAGCACATAAATCTTTTAGCAGTGTATTGGCAGGAAGACACAGATCGGTTAGCAGTGAAAAACCCCGACAGTAAAAAAATGACACTTACATCCTTTAGCATTTCCACTCTTCCTATATTCCAAGTTATTGGTGTCGTTACATTTAAATTAAAAGTTATGTGGCTGCACTCATAATTGTGTACAAATTTAATTGGCACAGGCAGAGCAACGCACTCAGTGCACCATTCAATCAACCTACTAAATAGTTTTGAATGTACTGATCCTGCTGGTGGTATCCGCAGTTGAACATGGCTATTGGAGACATGTTTCACTGATTGAGTCCAAGTTGACCACGGATAGCACAAAATCGTGAAATACATTAATTAAATCGACATAAAATAATAGCAGAGCTATAGGCGTAAATAAAAACAGTAATTTCCACGAAAGAGACCTTATTTAATCAGCACGTCTCCTACAGTTTCTTTTTTAAAATGGTCGCAGTAACCATAACCATTGTTTACTGAAAAATGAAACACATCTTATATCAGTGGTGGGAAAGATAAATGAATTTTGATGAAATAAATCCATTTACAAAATTAAAATGAAATCGTCCTTATTAGTAGTAAACATTACATTTTACAATGCGATGCAACTAGAATCAGAGCAAAATGACAACGTGTCCGAAAGTTACGTTGAAATTTGATACTTCTTCATTAGATTGTTTATCAGAGAGCAATTTTTTATATCGATATATTCAGAGTTCTGCATTCATATTTTAATATTGTTCATAGCGTCCTACATCATTTTATACAGAAAATGGAAAACATGATAGTTTTTTAATTGTTCATTTTAGAAGTATCGTTTTAAGAGGCAAATGTAACACTACAACATATCTATACCAGTGGTCACATGATGGTCAGAGAGGAAATTATGTCAAGAGTTTTAGAGAGACCTATTTCATCAATACAAACGAGTGTTTATCAAGTTTATTTCTGAGTGCTGGACTATTCTGATGTAATAAAGATAACAGATATTTCCTATTAATGGTTGAACAGAGATTTACTGACAGTTTCTGAGCACTTTCTGTTAAACACTATTTGCTAAATTCTTTCTCCTGTTTATTTGTTTTCTCAAACTTGGTGTTTTTCCAATCTCTCTCAAAAGTGGTTTTCTTTCCCCACTCCCTTGCAATCAACCCAAACAACCCAATCCTCAATCCTGTTGAGGTTTATTGTCACCTGTAGATAGCATACACAGGAATCAAACCAATGTTGGGCCCTAAATCTGACATGAGCAACCTTCCTGACGAATGAGTTCAAATGAGGACGCTCATAAACTCTTCCGAACATATAACATGTAGTTTCTATCCATCTTTTGATTTAAAATATGACCATAAGTTCTTAGCGTCTACTGACGAGTCGGTTCATTGAACTCCATACTAGAATACAGTATTGCAGTGATTTGACGCGTGGTACAGAAAGTAGAAACAGACCCCAAACATAAACAAATGCAATGTAATACACATCAAGGATTGCCCTCCTTATGCTAATTTTTGCATGTCTCTGATATTTTGCTCATCTTCAATTTGAATTAAAGTTGTCTTATTTCACTAAAGTTTTCTGTCTCAACCGTACTGTATGATACATCCAAACTTTGTCATCTGATGATGGACACTGGCAGTGCTACAGATGAAAATTTTGTTTTGAACTTTCGGATAATATGAAATCTATCTCTTTGCGCCCTTTCTAAACGGTAAGATTTTCTTTCCTGACATAGCATTCATATATGAAACCGTATGCTGCAACGACCTTATGTTCACAGATTGTTTGTTCTGCTCCAAAAGAGTAGAAAAGTTCGGATGGGTCACTAAGAGTCTATGATGTTATCTGCTTGAGTCGTTTCTCTTTTTAACTACCATAAGTACTTTTCTCAGTTACCGCTTAGAACAGTTTCTAATTTTCTGTCCTTACCACCTGTATTAGAAATTAACAGGTATATATGTCCCCATATATATATATATATATATATATATATATATATATATATATGGTAGTTAAAATCGTCACTTAATACCGTAAGTTGACATGAAATATAAACATATCTACATATCTACATCTACAACCATACTCCGCAAGCCACCCGACGGTGTGTGGCGGAGGGTATCTTGAGTACCACTATAAATTTTTCCCTCCTATTCCAGTCACGTACTGTTCGCGAAAAGAAGGATTGTCGGTATGCCTCTGTGTGGGCCTTAATCTCTCTCATTTTATCCTCACGATCTCTTCGCGAGATATACGTAGGAGGGAGCAATATACTGCTAGACTCCTCAGTAAAGGTAAGTTCTGGAAACTTCGACAAAATCCTGTACCGAGTGACAGAGCGTCTCTCCTGCAGAGTCTTCCACTGCAGTTTAGCGATCATCTCCGTTACGCTTTCACGATTACCAAATGATCATGTAACGAAGCGCGCTGCTCTCCATTGGATCTTCTCCACTTCCTCTATCAATCCCACCTGGTACGGATCCCACACCGGTGAGCAGTATTCAAGCTGTGGGCGAACAAGTGATCTGTAACCTACTTCCTTTGTTTTCGGACTGCATTTCCTTAGAATTATCCCAATGAATCTAATCTGGCATCTGCTTTACTGACGATTGATTTTATATGGTCGTTCCATTTTAAATCTCTCCTATTGACTACTCCCAGATAATTTATGGAATTAACTGCTTCCAGTTGCTGACCTACTATAGGGTAGCTAAATGATAAAGGATCTTTCTTTCTGTGTATTCGTAGCACATTACACTTGTCTACATTGAGCTTTAGTTGCCATTCGCTGCAGCATGCGTCAATTCGATGCAGATCCTCCTTCATCTCAATACAATTTTCCATTGTTAGAACCATCTATATACGACAGCATCATCCTCAAGAAGCCTCAGTGAACTTCCGATGTTATCCGCAAGGTCATTTATTTATATCGTGAACAGCAACGGACCCACGACACTCCCCTGTGGCACACCTGACGTAACTCCTACTTCGGAAGACTTCTCTCCATTGAAAATGACCTGCTGCTTTCTGGTATGTAGGAATTCCTTAATCCAATCACACAATTGGTCTGTTAGACCATATGCTCTTACTTTCCTCTCATATTCTGCTACAATAACTGCAGAGAGGCAGGGGATATCTAGATTAAATGTTTAACGCTAATATTTACTAAAAATGTAAATCAGTTTCTACGGGCTAATAGCCGATATTATTATTAAGTAAGCAGTATTCACCAGCAATCAGAACCTGCTGCTAAAACAGAAAAATGCACCCATCACCGGAAATCAGAAAATTTCTGAAAATATATAGAGTTACTATTATGGCTGTATTCGTTAAATTTATTTTATTTGTTTTTCTTTTTCTTTGCACGTTCCTCCACTCCATGGCCTGGACCAGCAACATTATTTCAGTTTTCTTTATTATTTGTTTAGTAGCTACACATATTTTGTGTACGTTAATTATATGCATATATATATGCTAAATGTGTAGTGTGCATGCATGGACTGAGTATTTCGAGTGGTATTCGATGTATTCTGTTTTACATCTCTACACTGCTATAAAACTTATTAGGTTTGGATGTACGTTTAGCTTCTCAAAATATATCGTAGGGAAACAGGGACGGATGGAAATTGTGACTTCACGTTGTTTCCTTCACCGCATTTTTCAGAGGTAAGATTAAAGCAAGTATGAATTTTACGCTATAAGAAGCTACGTATTAGGTGATGTACGATTTTGATTTAGAATTCTGACTCGATTTTTAAGATCTATGAGACAGCAGAAACACCCCCAGACTTTAAGAAAAATTTAATAATCCGCATTCCAAAGAAAGCAGGTGCAGAAAGGTGTGAAAATTACAGGACTATCAGTTTAATAAGTCATGGTTGCAAAATTTTAACACGAATTATTTACAGAAGGATGGAAAAGCTGGTAGAATCCGACCTTGGGGAAGAACAGTTTGGATTCAGGAGAAATGAAGGAACACGGGAGGCAATCCTCACCATTCGGTGTATCTTAGAAGACAGATTAAGAAAATGCAAATTTACATTTCTAGCTTTTGTAGATTTGGAGAAAGCTTTTGACGATGTTGATTGGAATACACTCTTTCAAATTCTGAAATGAACAGGAGTAAAATATAGGGAACGTAAGGTTATTTACATTTTATACCAGAACCAAACAGCGGTTGTCAGAGTTCAAGGGCATGAAAGGAATGCAAAGCTTGGGAAGGGTATAAGACAAGGTTGTAACCTATCCCCAGTGTTATTCAATTTGTACATTGAGCAAACTATAAAGGAAAGCAAGGAGAAATTTGGAGAAGGAAAAAAAAACCTTGCGTTTTCCTGATGACATTGTAATTCAGACAGAGACAGCAAAGGACCTGGAGGAGCAATTGAACGGAATGGACATTGTGTTGAAAGGAGCATATAAGATGAATATTAACAAGAGCAAAACAAGGGTAGTGGAATGCAGTCTTAGAAAATCAGGCGATGCTGAGGAATTAAATTAGGTAACCAGTCAATAAAGGTGGTAAATGAGTTTTGTCACTTGGGCAGTAAAATAACAAATGATGGTCGCATTACAGAGGATATAAATTGCAGAATTGCAATGGGAAGAAACGCGTTTCTGTAAAAGAGAAATTTGTTAACATCGAATATTAATTTAAGCATAAGGAAGTCCTTTCTGAAGTAATTTGTGTGGAGTGTTGTATGGGATTGAAACGGACGATAAACAGTGCGGACAGGAAGAGGATAGAGTCTTCTGAAAAGTGGTGTTACAGAATAATGCTGAAGATTAGGTGCATGGATCACGTAACTAATGAGGAGATACTGAACAGAATTGGGGAGAAAAGGAATTTCTGGCACACCTTGACTACAAGAAGGGATCGATTGGTAGCACACATTCTTAGAAGTAAAAGAATTGTGAATTTAGCGTTGGAAGGAAGTGTGTGGGGAGACCAAGAGTAGGCAAATTCAAATGGATGTAGGTTGCCGTTCTTATGAGGAGATGAAGAGGCTTGCTCAAAATAGAGTAGGGTGGAGAGCTGCATCAAACCAGTCTCCAGACTGGAGACCAGAACAACAACATATAACTGAGCGACTCTACGGACATTATTTCCGTAAAGTCGTAAATTGAATCTATTTTCACTGACTTATAGAGGCATTTATTCAATTTCATTCATAAAAGTAAAAATTTACATTTGTATGATACAGACACATGCTCCGCAGCACATGCATTCCATGATTTTAACTGTAACATTCACTCTTTATAAATAACTGGCACTTTCTCTAAGTCTCTAGATCAATTTCTTTTGTACATTGTTGATTAGTTTGAGCAATTCGAACAGGCCAGTCGTGTGTCAGTAGTGATATCCGCCGATTCCAGCCCCAGCGCGCCCCCTGCCGTAGCCGTATCCTCCGGCAGAGTAGGCGGTGATGCCGGTGTCCTCGTACTCTATGGTGGGCCTGTAGCCGCCCTCGTCAGCCTGATACGTGACGATCTGCTTGCGGCCGTCGGGCAGCAGCACGCGGTACTGGCCCTGGGCATTCTCCTCCTGGCGGGACTCCTCGTGCCCAAAGTCGCTCAGCGTCTCACCGTCCGTCACAGAGTATCTGAACTCGTAGTTGGCCGGCTCCTGGTGGAGAAGATTAGTATTGGTTTATGCTTTTGCAAATATATGTTCATTCATCAGAAAATACGTTGTTTAATACTCAAGCATACTATTAGGCCTATCACAGTTAATACGCGATGTATTCCGAAATTGAGGTCCGGTGAATAATATGTCACAGATGTTGGGCTTCAGCGACTTTTCACGCCAGCAGTACTGTCTACCAACCATTGTGGAACATACAGCAGATCGAGATAGCGGCGATAATCATAGCATCCACCAGTTGTGAAGTGTGCGATGAGATTAGATTTTGGCAGGCAAAAGGATTGTCAGCTGTGAACATGTTCAAATGTTTGTTAAGGTTAAGGGACTAAAAACGATACAAACATCCATGCCCGAGGGGGGATTCGAACCCCCGACTGTAGCGGCCGTGCAGACTGTCACTCGCGCGACGCAGACCTCTCGGCCCCTGCAGCCGGCGAACAACCTTGAAGAGTTGTGTCTACCGTATGGGCTGGACAAACAAGTTCGAAACTATTGCCGAGAATTTAGAAAAGGTCACACAATTGCACATAATGAACGTTAATGTTGTAGGACTATTCACCGAAATTTATTGGTTGAGGCTGTATTAATTTACCAAATATTAATTCCCCTCTGTTGAAGAACGATATGGCGTCATCTCTCTTATGGGTCTTCGTTGCACTTTGTCTTTAGTTTTGGCAGATGTCTGTAATTTGGTTTTTGAGATATGTAGTTGAATATTGCTCATCTCGTCTCTCATGCGGTATCATCTGTGTGTGAAAAGCGTCGGTTTACTCCCCGTTTTAACAACATTATTTTTGATGCAAAATTTCAACTTTTGGTAGAGCAGTTTCACAGAAATACGAGTTACATAAAACATGGGACATTTCGTCTTTAAAAAAAAAAAAAAAAAAAAAAAAAAAAAAAAAAAAAAAAAAAAAAAAAACTGGTATGCAATGACGTAACTCAGACTGCCTCTGAAAATAGAATTTACAGACGAATGGTTTTATTTCTCTAATAATAATAATAATAATAATAGATTCGGATCAAGACTACTAAGTCTTGTCTTTTTAAAACAATGCAATCCGTTGCTTGTTTTATCAATACATATTAACAGGGGCAGTAAAACACAAAGAACAACAAGTGCTGAAGCAGAAAAATATTTAGGGTTTCTGCATTCTAGAATCAGCAGGGCTAGAGAAGTACTATCGCAGCAGGAGATCTGATTCTATCTAGTGTTGTACTGTGCACAGTCCGTATGTAGTCACAAAACGAATATTGCTGTAGACTAATTTTGATTCACAATTTCTATTTTCCTTTTAAAAATTGTTTTCTTTCTATCGAGAAACGAACAACTCGAGGTACATGGTACAAAAAGTAAAACTACATTTATCTGCAGATGAAACAGAGAAAATGGGCCTGGTATCACATAAACGAGACAACCTTTATTTGCATATGAGTGATAACAATATACATCGCTATGTGGTCTAATGTTATTAAAACGTTTTCAAATAATTTTTCTACGTTTGTCTGATGCTAACATATTTCTCCAATATTATTATGCCAGAATTTTTGAAGTCTTATGTTATATCAGGCATGGTCAAGATTTCGTAGCTTGCGGCCCGGGTTCATAGGCCAAATACAGCTTGTGGGCAGCCTCATCAGGTGGAATAATGCACTGATATGAATACACCCATTTTCTAAAACACTAAGCCAACAATTTCTGCTTAAAAATCATATTTTGAGAGGACATTAAGTTCACAGTCAGCCCATTAATATCTTCACATATATTTAAAGTTATGCACATTAATCCCTCACTTATGACGTTTTGCAATAGCTCGCTCTCCCTCCCATGAACGTTATCTGTGGGTCACATTAAAACCAATTGCAAGCAAGATTGAAACCAATCATGAAGCGGATTTGGCTAGTAGGTTATGAGTTGACCATCCTTGAATTACAAAAACCTCTGCATTATTAACAAAAAGTCTTGCAGGTAAGTACAGAAACTTCACCAAGGAGAATCTAGTCAGTTCTTCGTAGAGATGAAGAGTTAATACATTACCTTTCTTCTAACTTAGTGGCATCGTAACAAAATACTCTAATCATACCCAATAGCTGTGTCCTTATTTAACACGTATCATCTATCAACACTTGTGACACAATAATTTGACGTTCGAGACTTCATGGCAGCTATAGCAGATACTCACGGCAAGTGGGTCCTCCTGGGCTCCAGCGCGACCGTAGCCATAGCCGGGCACTCCGTACACCGGGGAGAGGCCAGCGGCGTTAGCAGAGGGCGCTCCATACTGAGTGGAGAGTGCGGAGGGGACGCCGTACTGTGTGGACAGACCGAGGCCTGTCAAGCCAGTGGCGCGGCCAGCCATGGAAGGGGCGCTGTAGCGAGCCGAGAGACCGCCGCTGATCCTCCTGCTGGATCCCAACCTCCTGGAGGAGGCGCCGCCAAAGCTGGAGGAGACGCGCGCTGCCGGGCCCTGGCTGGAGGCACCCGAGCGGCCGAAGGCAGCGCCTGTCAGCGCGGGGGCTCCGTACTGGGAGCTGAGGCTGATGGCTGAAGGAGCTCCGTACTGGGAGCTGAGGGCGGAGGCCGAGGGAGGCCCGTACTCAGCGCTGGGGGGCAGGTACGACCGGTCGACTGGCGGCTCGGCGACCACCCCCAGAGCAAGTGCCAACAAGACGATGTAGACCTTCAAAAAGTAAAAATTGCCCCATGTATAATACGTTACTACAACAATCCACCTGTGACTATCACTAAACACTGTGGACTATAAAATTTATATTAATGGGAGGCTGTGTAATATCAGTGATACATATAGTATATTTTCTCACATGCTATTCATAATAGTCATTTTATTGATGGATGCAGCTTTAAAGCAGTTAATTTTCTGAAATTGATTTCAGAGCATAAAACTATATTTTCTGCCAAATATCGCTTTGTTACCTGTGAATTACACTGTGACGGTTGTGTCGGTTAATACCCACATACAGTGATCTCTGAGTGTAAAGATATTAGAAACTATTACGTTTTATAAGAACGATATATCCTGATCATAAACCTGTTAACAAAACAAACAAAAGAAAAAAAAGCTATTGCACGATACGAACAAGCTTCCAGTCAGATTAAAACTGTTTGCCAGAGTGGGATCGAACCCAGTACCTTTACCTTTTTCGGCAAGTGCTCTACTGACCAAGCTACCTGTGCACACCTGACAGGCCGACCTCACAGACAAGAGTTCCCCCATAACCTAGTTTCTTAATTTCCAAAGTTCTCCTGTGAACCTTGCAGGACTATCACTTCTGAAAGAAAGGCTGTTGCGTTGACAAGGTTTACCTACAGCCCAGATTGCAATTTTCACTCTGCAGTTGAGTTTGTGCTTAAGTGAAACATCCTAGCAGGCTAAAGTTCTGACGACCTTGCTACCTGTGAATGTCTCACAGCCCTATCTAGTCTTTTTTAATTTCCCATTTTGATACGAAGGAGATGCGGTACTGTCGCAACAAAAACTGTGAGCTAGTGTCATGAATGAACAGATGAACAGGTAGCCCAATAGGTAGAGCGCTTCTCCACGAAATGCAAAGAGCCTGGCTTCGGTTCCTATTCTGCCACAGAGTTTAAATCTGCCAGCCAATATAACATCATCTCACTCTTCACAGTGGAGTGAATTTTTCAATCAGAATTAATGCGTTATTTCCTAAGTTAATGATGCTTGGATAAATAATACTTTAACAGATGCGTATCACTTAAACCAATGCATATAACCAGGAATTTTATATTTTAGTAATTTTAGAGCATTTAATGGCAGATGATTTTCATACGAAACTGATAACCTTGTGTTAATTTTAATTAATGAATGGCTATTCATATTCTCACAACTATTGTTTGGCTCCTCGCACGTTACAATACAACAACGACAAAGAACTTCCAGTACCTATATTTGTAAAGAAACTAGTTTCATGCTATTGCATGTGAGCCGCTAACCTGACAATATAAAGAGTAATCGTTATCAGAAGATGGAGAGGTTTTATACAATTATAAGTACATAAATAACGTGATGTCTTGTTCCTTTTTCTGTAATATAAGTTAAATATACCGCAAGAGCTCTACGAATTATGAACGGTTCCCCTGGTCTAGCTGTATGCTGGCGCAATGGCTCAGGGCAATCGTACAGAATCATGAGGAAGCAGAAAGCAATACAAATCTCTCCTTGAAGACAAACAATGTGTATCTACGGGACAATTTGCCTGTAACTGTAAAAAAGAAATATGATGATCTCTCCATTGTCAAAATATTCCGGAATACTCTTCCCCATTCAGACATCCTTACGGAGACTGCCAAGTGGGACTTCTCCATGAGAAAGTAATTGAATAACGGACAAACTAATAACATTTTGTGAGTCCGAGGATGGAGTGTTACATAGCAGGGAAATTGTGGAATCTGAGAAGGAAATGCTAAGGCTCAGCTTAGACACAGTGACGGTCAGTAAAGTCAAATGTAAAGATTACTTCTTATCATATGAATATAGAGGATTGTCAACAGCAGCGGAATATAGTATAAAAAGAGAGTGCTATTTTGTATAAAGGAAACGAATTTCGTGTACAAGTCTGTGATCTTAATTTTCTTCAATAATTGAAAAATCGTCTATATCGTTAAAATTTATTTGTTTATTTATTACGGCGTTTTGTCATCAACAGATCTAAGAACGTCTGAACTTGCACAGTCAAATGCAGCGTCAATAATAAAGTCTCTACCTAGTAGGGATGCCCCTACAAGACAGAGATTTTGCTGCTGTTGGTGAATTTTACTTTCCAGGTTCAGAGACTTTTAGATCTGATGATGGCAAATGCCGAAAAGCCGTAATAAATAACACAATATTAGTGACGGTTTTTTATTCTTAGCGAAGGGTAGTGTTTGTTACGTATAGGAAGTTAGATATAAACTACTGTCAACAGTTTAGTGATAGGATTAATCTCATCAGAACTGTTGTCAAACCAATCCCGAAATCAGCATTAAAGGCCGAAGATGTAGATAAAGTATATGAAAATGTAGTAAACTTATATTGGTAGGTACTGGGAGAAAAATCTAATAATCATAGAAGATTAGAAGGAAGTTATAGGGGAAGGAACAGAGGATAGTAAGGATTTGGAAGAATGTCTCTAACAGTAGAAATAACAGGGGAGAAAGTGTGATCGGCTTCTGTAATATATATTTAAAAAAATTAGGGTGAAAGTATATCGGCGATTAAATTCGCTTATTATATTGTATCTCAAAGCGAAGACAAATTACAGGATCGTTAGAAGCAATGCAGTGTGTACTGAGTAAAGATTGTGGACTGAGAGTAAACTGCAAAAAGACAAAAGTAATTAGAGATACTAGAAACGAAAGTAGAACGAAACTTGACATCAGTACTATTGTTCACGACGTAGAGGACAGTAAAGATTTCTGCTACCTTGATGGTAAAATAACCGACGGCAGGAGAAGCAAGCAGGACACAATACCTATTTATAATTTCTAGCCTTTTGTGGAACCACAAATATGTAAAATTTTTAAACGATTTCTCAGCCATTGGACTTCTATTGTTGTTTTATTTCACTACTTAGATTTAAACCTGTGGCCATTTTGAAATGCTACAATATGTTATCACGTCTGGGTGTAACTCGAAGCTATGTTGGAACATTGAAATCGTGGAGAAATCTAAAGACTCAAAACTACCTAAAAAGTCAGTAGGTGCACGGTAAGAGGAGTCTAATGACAGGCCGGCCGCAGTAGCCGAGGAGACTGAGGCGCTCCAGTCACGGTCTGCACGGCCACTACGGTCGGGTGTTCGAATCCCCCCTCGGGCATGGATATTTGTGCCGTCCTTAGTATAAGGTAGTTGATAAGTAGTTTGTAAGTTTAGGGACTGATGACCCCGTAGTTAAGTCGCATAAGCTTAACAAACGTTTGAACTTCTTTTTCTAATGACAGCACACGTTGAGATGCTTGACGCCTACATCGGCGACAGACATTTCGCTCTTTAGTCAGTGATGGGACATTCCTTTTCATGATTTCCTTAGTTGCATTCCCTGTATCCCTGCCAAGGTGGAGTAGCCGAGCGGCCTAAGTCGCCTCGCTGCGGAGCGCGTGGTTGCTCGCCGTCGGAGGTTCGAGTTTTCCCTGGCGCATGGGTGTATGTGTTGTCCTTAAGTTAGTTTACCTTATTTTAAGTAATTTATAAGCTACGGACTGACGGCCAGGTAGTTTGGTCCGATAAATTTCAAATGTTTGTAGAGCTTTTGCGACTTAACTACGGGGTCATCAGTCCCTAAACTTACAAATTACTTATGATCTACCTAATACTAAGGACGACACAAATATCCATGCCCGAGGGGGGATTCGAACCCCCCCCCCCCCCCCCGATAGATTTAAAACATGCGAATATTCCTCTGTATCCCTCTCCCTCGCTTTCTCTTCCCTCTACTCCTGCCTGAAGCCACAGTTTAAATCTCCCTTGTTATACACTGTATTTGTCATTATATGTTTCTTGTACTATAAACTTTACTGTTTTTCTATTACAGCTGTTGTTTTTTCCTGACCTTTTTTTTTTTTTTTTTGTTTCTTCTAAGTGCTGTAATAGGTACTAAAATGTCGTTTTATAACAAGCAAGTCGTAATGAATATGAAATATGTTGTACACTTGATTAGATGTGAAACAGATATAGAGCGATGGTTCTCATCCATAGAGGGGAAACAAGTAAACAAAATAAATTACCTTTATATAGCACAATAAATGAAAATAAGAATAATTAAGAAAAGAAATCAACAGTTGATTTTCAAGTTTCTTAACAACTTTCAGGAATTAGTTAAAAGAGAAGAGCATAATTTTAAATGCGACAGGTGTAAGTAAACATGACAGTGTAAACTGTATGTGATTGGAGCAACATGGCCGTGCGGGAATGGCCGTGTGGCTAAGAGCATCACTTTACGTATGTGTGTTTCCTTAGCGTAAGCTAGTTGAAGTTATTTTTGATTTTTCTTCCGGTTTGTATTGGTCAGTCGGCAAGACGACCACCGCCAGAAGCAACTCTGACGATGTTCAGCGAAGATCTGGACGGAACGTTAGGAACAGAAATGCGTCATGTACGTCGGTCATGCAACCCGGGAGGATCATGAACAATTATGACATTAGCTAGTGAAAGCCTTCATTGTAGGATTAGTTTAAGCAGTTTGTGAATCTAGGGACCGATAACCACGGACGTTTGGTCCCTTGGAACTACAAATATTATTTTATGTGGAGCAGCACGTGTCAGTCAGAGTGTTATGCGGAGCAGCTGCCTTACCTTCATGTTGCGGAAGAGCCAGACGCGGCACTGCGAGTGGTCCGGACAGGCCAGCCTGCCGTATATATACGCAGCGGCTGCGGACGCGCCCGTCCTCTGGCAGGGGTGGGACCGGCCGCTGCTCCACTTTGCGGAGTCCCTTCTGCCGTTACGTCACCACCCTGGCCGACCTTGTCAGCGGCGGCGAACGCTGTTCTGCCGCGCCCCTTATCGGTCCCTCTCCTTACAAAAGCTGCCTACAGTCGTGCGTCGCTTCTCGCTGGTAACCTCGTAATTTCCTCTTCTCTCGTCCTACTTAACTACTGCCTTTCCAAGAGCCATCAGGTCCAATTTGACGTTATATGAAGCTCGTTTCGGAGACCTTGCCCAATGCAGCGTTGCAGCGAAATGTGTTTGGCAGCTGTGACGTACCTCGACGGTGTTATTGGTATGTACCATGCTACGATAAACGTTACGTCCGACTTCTTACAATGAGACCACATGGGTATCGGATTTTAGAATTTTTTGATATTTAAAGTACGTGAAATTAAAAGTCGACCACTGTACGGAACAACAGCTTTCTTTTATAACTGAAATTAGCAAATTAGGTCCGTGTGAACTACTGGTTACTCCCAGTTACAAAGCCTTGTTCCCTGGCCCAAACTGAGAACTGACTCATTTCATATTACTTCAATAACAGGATGTTAATACTACAGTGGTCAATACATAGCATCTCACACGTCGTTACACACAGACATTAATAAGCAAGCCACCACAATTAAAGTTATCTTAGAAAGGTGGCTAAGAAAACATTTATGGCACTCCGGAATTTAGACATAATTTGCATCTGAGCTTGTTCTCAGCACTTGTGAAGAACAATATTAAATAAAAGAGGGAACGTGCTCTAAAACTACTTGCGAATTATGCTGAACTTAGACTTGTTTATTCAGATAGGAAATAAGCAAAATGGAGAACCAATTTTGTTAATACAATAAAAATGCATCTCTTACATGGATTAATGCCTACGGTGCCCAGCCTAAATTATACATGATTTAACGCTACTGGGGGGAAGGATTCACAAACAGCACTCATTCTCTCACACACACGCAATGCCACAGCGAAACTCACCATATCAGCGTGCTGAGACGAGGCGGAAACAGGCGTATGCGAAATTCAGCAAGTCGGAGGTAGCAAAAAACACAATACACAAAAACACTTTGAAGCTGGCTCTAGTCTGTCGTGCCTGTTTTGAGATGGTGCGTGTGCATAGCCAAATTAAATTACATCTGAGTTGGACTGCGAGCTAACACGCTAACGGCGACGCACGGGTACGTTACATGAACGCTCAAAAAAATGTTCAAATGTTTGTAGACCTATCGGACCAAACTGCGTGGTCATCAGTCCGTAGCTTACAAACTACATAAACCTAGGTAAACTAACTTACGGACAAACACACACGCCCATGCCCCATGGAGGACTCGAACCTCCACGGCGAGCAACCGCGCGTTCCGCAGCGAGACGCTTTAGACCGCTCGGCTACTCCACCGCGGCATGAACGCTCTCCACTGAAGGTGAAGTGGTTGAAAATCGGATTCATTATATAAAATCACGGTGGATTCGTAAGTTGCAGTCTGTTAGAAATCGATCTAGGTACTGGTTTTATATGAGAAGTCGCGTGAATTCAGGCGACTAGCTGCAAACCCCGGAAGTCGGAACTCGGACCCATGTGGTTCCGAAAACCGATCAAATTGAATAAATTCAGTTTCCGAAAAATAAAGAAAATTAACTACAGCATGCAACCCATAGAAATGTTTAGAATTACGTAAGGAAGCTATTGAAGGAGGTTGTACAAGGCTCAGAGAGAATTACTGACAAAGACAGAGTGCGTACTATCATTCGGAGAAAAAAAAAGCAAGATAAAAATAGGCGGGGAGAGAAGATCGCGAAATATTAGTGGAAACTAGAAGGATACCCACATAGTTACTTGTCTGATGGGTATGGAACAAACAAGAGTGGAAGCTGAAGGCTTTTTTTCTATGAACTAACCACGTGTAACACATATCACTCACGGAAGGAAAGGATGAGAAGATTTTTACATGCACTGTACAAAAATGGACATATCACCTATTAGAAATTGGGCCCCACAAAACTAGAAAGTATTTACACAGAGTTCATACACCGCCACATGATCACAAAAGGTTTTAATATATCAGGCTGTTATCAAACTGCAACTAGAATCACACATACTGCGTTTATCTATTGGAAATCACTGAATTGAAAAACGAGAACACCTTTCCGCACACGATCGGAGAAAATATTCCAAAAAATTGATTCTAAATTCACGAATCTAAGTTAAACGTGCTTGTCAATGAAACGCTACCATCCACATAAACAAGAGCAGAACCAACCTTACCTCACCAGACGACCAGCCCAGCATGAACAGCCCGAGCCGTTACCAGACGCAGGAAGCCACCGGAAGCCGGAAAATCCAAGATCAGCGGTGGTGGGGACGGAGAGACTCGCCTTAGAGATGATTCGCTGACTGGACTGTAACCAAAGGGTGTAGAAACCTCTTTGGTAGCCTCAGCAGCTATCTACTCTGAGCCAGAGAGAACGATGCAAAGCGAGCTAATACTCCCCACATTCAGACATCAATAGATAACACGCACATCCACTTAAAAATAAGACAAGTACACATTCTCACAAGGACAGTGGCGTAGCGGAGAAGCCACATTTATGCCACATTAATTAATATAATAATAAATTATTAACATAACAAAATAAGAAAAACCTGGCAATATTAACTAACTTTTTAAAACATGAAATAAAAATGCTATTCCTCAAGCCTTGAAAGGAGTGGTGTTCAAGTTTTAACAAAATGATAATCTAGCGACATTAAAGAAATTATAACTTTACAGAAGTATACAAAAAATATATGGAAGACGACAGACGGTCGTCAAATCCATTCGACGCAACTCTCCAAAATAGTCGTGAAAGTGGACTTTAAAGTTTTGCAAAGTACACGTAGGTACCAATAAATAAAACGGTTCCGTGGTCTGTTGGTGGGGCTCCGGTAGTATCGTTCTTGTCTTTCAACCCCAAGGGCGATGGTTCGAATCCCGTCTTGAGAGATTTTTTTTATTTTCTTCCGTTATCTTAGAATACCTACGCAATTTTAATATCTAATGGTAATATTTACGAAAAGTGCACGTATTTTTGTTTATCCGCAATTCTTCTATATTTTACTGAAGGTTGTTAATAATGTCGGTTTCAATCAAAAAACATGTTACATTTATTTCAGGATTGGCTTAACTATTAGTTGACGTCGGCAGTCTTTGATTGTTCAGTTTGTGAAGATCAACGACACTGTTTTTGGAAAATCATCACCATAGCTACTAATGGCTTTCCAAGCAGCTTACCATCGTTTTACGTGACGACAAGGTTTCCAGCTCGTCTACATACGCATAAACAAAAAGTGACACAACATTTGGAATTAGAGATCTCAAAATGTTTTATAGGATTATATTCGAGAACGAAAAAAATATACGTATGTCAAGTGGGACTCGAACCGCTGCCAATGTCGTTGTAAGGCCACAACGCTACACCTGAGCTATACAAACAGACCATGCAACCTTATTTATTATTGGTAGTTACGTGCACTCTGCAAAATTTCGAAGTCCATTTTCTAGAGAATTTTTTAGGGTTGCATCGAATGACTTTGGCTGATTCTTATTTAACTTCTGAAGGTCACGTACCATAAATATAAAGAAATTCTAAAATCCGATAACCATGTGATCTCCTTGTTAGAGATTATTTTATACTTTTGTGTGAGCACAAGATGTTTACGAACTCGAGCGTTTTTTGATTTAAGATTAATTCAGGAAATTGACCCGTCCCTATGTGTGGTATTGAATCCAGAGCACTGACAAAGAGTCCCATAAACTCTAAAATTATTCTTACGGCAGGGATTATTTTCACATAAGTAAGATATACGCACGCGTTTATATTCTTTCAAGTTCACAGATAATGATTCTAAAATATCGCTTTTAATAAGAGAGTTAAACCCTTATTTACGAACACGATAGTTCTTTATGTCAAAGACAATGCTGTAAGTAAGTCACACGTAAGTTCACCTTTAAAATCTGATATACACTCCTCGCCATTAAAATTCCTACGCCACGAAGATGACGTGCTAGAGACGCGAAATTTAACCGACAGGAAGAATATTCTGTAATATGCAAATGATTAGCTTTTCAGAGCATTCTCACAAGGTTGGCGCCAGTGGCGACACCTACAACGTGCTGACATGAGGAAAGTTTCCAACCGATTTCTCATAAACAAACAGCAGTTGACCGGCGTTGCCTGGTGAAACCTTGTTGTGATGCCTCGCGTAAGGAGGAGAAATGCGTACTATCGCGTTTCCGACTTTGATAAAAGTCGGATTGTAGCCGATCGCGATTGCGGTTTATCGTATCGCAACATTGCTGCTCGCGTTGGTCGCGATCCAATGACCATTAGCAGAATATGGAATCGGTGCGTTCAGGAGGGCAATACGGAACGCCGTGCTGGATCCCAACGGCCTGGGATCACTAGCTGTCGACATGAAAGGCATCTTATCCGCTTGGCTGTATGCCATCATGCAGCCACGTCTCAATCACTGAGTCAGTAGATGGGGACGTTAACAAGACTACAACCATCTGCATGAAGAGTTCAATGACGTTTGCAGCATCATAGACCTCTGCAGACTTGAATCAGAATGACCTGGCCCCCGAGATCTTTTGTTTATTTCTAAAGTTGAGTACCCCGGTGAAAGGAGGATGATTTGAGACGAAATACCAGATAAAAGACAATTCGGAGACGGCACTTTGCTCTGTACAGCAGGAGGCGTACCAGGACAGCTTTTCTAAATGAAAACGGCATTCGGAGCGGTGTATCACTTCTGAACAACACTATTTCGAAATAAAATTAGTAAAAGGTCAGCGCAGAAAAATTTTGTGGACAAAGTTACAGAAAGTTTTGAACAGACTTCGTAAGGTAAAAAGAAGCTAACAGGAGGCACACTTAAAAATATATTTTTGTAGCTTCTAAGGAGTTTACTGATTGCTGGCTAATTTCAGAGGTTTCGACGGGTTATATGACCAACTGGGTCTCAGAAGTTTCGTTTCCTTAGTTCGATTTCCCATTCTTTCATTACTTTGTCTAAAACTATGTTGAAGAGCAGTGGCGAGATTTCAAATCCTGTTTCTTTTCCCCCTTCGAAAGATGACCATTACTGGTTCCTGATTTCCAACAATTGTGATGTAAGAAGGAACGTTGTTTCTCTTCTATTGCGTCACAATTCGAATTCCTCAATCGGTGTTTGCATTTTTTCTTTAATGGGATCGGTTCTCTTGCTGTCTATACAACATCTCCAAGAGTTAGTTGGTATTTTCCCATACTTCTTTGATTTTTGTCTTTTTCTTTTCAATCATATTTGGAAATCAGTGATGCTTTCCCTCGGCATTCCTTTTTTGGAGAGAATTTAATTTTTCTCTGGTAACGTAGTGGTCAGAATCTATATTTGCCCGTCTGCAGACTTGAACGTCGACTATTTCTTTCTGGAAATCATAGGAGATCGGAACATGGTCTATTTCAAACTCTCTTAGCTGAAGAATTGGGGATCAGCAGGTATTTTGCTTTTATGATCCTTTAGGATATATGTTGTCACAATTTTAAGTTAATTTCTGGCACAACTCGATGACGCTTATGCCATTCTTGTTCGTGAATGTGTGTGCAGGATAATTTCCACTCCTTCCCAATTTGTGCATTAAAATCACCGAGAAGAATTTTTACCTCCTCCTTTGGAATTCAGGACATTTCAATTTCAAGCTTTCCCAAAAACTTTTCTGTCTTCTCAGGTTCTTTGCTGTTGTCAACGTTGTGGGTGCGTGAACATTAATAAACGTAAATGTTTTGTTGATGTGCTTGATACGCATAATCCTGAAACTGTTACTGATTTCATTCACATTTGTAACAGGTCAAAGATGTCGTTATTCACGATAAAGATCATACCAAATAACGCAGCTGTTTTCATATTTTAGTGTTTGTTTTAAAGATACGGTAGTTGCTGTAGCCTGTTTTCTTCCGAATCAAAGAATCTAGAGTGCAAGTATTTAAATTTTGTGTTTCCTGATTTATGTTGTAAGAATATGTAATTTGACAGTTTGAATTCGTGTTTGGCTGTTGAAAGTGCCAATAAATGTATGAGACTTTTGTGGAAATTTGCCAGAGAACACCAACTTTTATATCACACGAGCCCCAGAATCAGCTCCCCATAATCAAATCATGGTTGTCGCCACAGGCGAGTGGATTAACGAGCTGGTGTAATATTTATTTTACTTATACGAATCACATCGCTTGTAATTCAATTCCAGCTAATGCTGGGTAGTTGAAACCAGGAATTGTTAGTTTCTGGTTCAAAAATGTTCAAATGTTTGTAAAGCTTATGGGACGTAACTGCGGGGACATCAGTCCCTAAACTTACAAACTACTTATGAACTAGCTTATACTAAAGACGGCAGAAACATCCAGCCCGTGGGGGGATTCGAACCCCCCGACGGGCAACGGCCTCGCGCATCTTAGCATAGGGTCTCAATGCTCTCAGCAACGCCGCCGCGGCTTCTTTTCTGGAACGTGGAGTTCAGCTGCATGTCACATGGTGAACCGACGCTGGCCGATGTACCGGTGGTTGTCATACAGACGTGTTTGGACTTTTGTTTTTACATCTGGACTACTGAATATGCTTTATTTTCTTTGTAAATCTTTGCCTCTTCCACCATTTCCACTGTACCAATGATCTTCATCTCCGTCTTCACTGCTGTTTAGGTCTTCGCCGTATCCCTGACAAGTGACCCGCACAAGGTACTATCACCCAGGCCAGGTGTTACTTCTGCCCCTCATCCTTTTGCGCGCAGGGTTGGAACCGGCTTAGGCGGAGTTTTATATATATATTACTTGATCGTCTCCCAGCGTTCACTGCACTCCTTTCTGATGGGTCAATGTTGTACAAATTATTTGTGAATTGTGAGGGTTAAAAGTGATTCACGATGAATTTACAACTAAATTTTCTGAGATACGAAGATAGTAGCATTGTATTGCCTAATACAATTCATTTACACTTTTGCACTTTAAGTATTATATATGATGAGTATTGATGAAGTATCAACTGTTGAACAACAGTATGTCAATGACGTGTCATGAATACTGGGGTACAAACAACGTGTTCTTTCGGACCGGGATAGGTGGGGTGTTGGCGTTCTGTTTTTTGATGGTTTGAGAGTTCAGCTATATCAGTATCTGAAATATCTGTAAATGAAGTGTCAAGCCGTTTTAACACAGATATAAAGTTCCATGCATATGGCTCTGGGAGAGGTATGTATGGAACCCTGCTGCGCCTCGTCAATACCCTATTATCTATATCCCTAGATGGACAGTAGGCTCTGCCCGTCTAATTGCCATCTCAAAACAAAATTAATATTCACCCCTCTCATAATTTATACAAATATTATTACGAATGATTATTAATAAGATAGTAATTATATTATTGTAATTTATCCTTTGCGAAATAATATACATCCACTTCAAAATACGAAAAAGTGCACATATCAGTTATATATTCGAATAGATATCAGATTCGCATATTACATTTCAAAGGAGAATGTCACATGATTACATTAAACTGTTCATAATGAGGAAGCATTACATATTTATAAACCTGTTTACGAATCGAATGATCAGCCTTCTAATGTGAACTTAGCTCTCATAATTTTAATGTTACTACTCAACTTTTTTTTTTAATTGCACAACAGAATGATCAAACAATGTACCCTTGACACCTGCAAGGAATACATCAACAGCATGTTCTGCAGAATTCAGAAAGATGTTCCTCGTCTATCTACAATCGGTGGAACTTTATGACTTATGCAAAGACAAACTTAGATGATATCTCCTGTAAGAAAAACCACTAAAAACAAATAGGTGTAACCACTGTGGATCTGTTCGGGTACTAAAGTGATGTCGCTAGTTACTGGAAGAAAACACTTAGAAAAAGTGAAATCTCGATGTTTATTAAGGACGATTTTTGTGTAAAAAGATGAAGTTAAGATTTAATATAATTAGTTACTTGTAATTCTGGGTTGCAGGATGGAAATCACTATCTTTAGGTAGACTATGAACAATTTCAAAGAAATAAAATCGGCAGAATGGCTGAAGTGCCACACCTACTTGACTTTAAATTAATTCAATTCCATAAGTTACGGTCCAAGCTCTCGCGTCATATGAAATTTTGTGAAGTGTCTGCGGTCTGTAGTTACTGACTAGAAGGGATGGGTGGAATTTGCCTAAAGCGTACTATGAACTGCGATGCCTGACCCCTGGCTGTGTTAACTCCGCTGAAACCAAAATTATTATTTTTCTCTGCCCTGATCGAGTATTGTCAATCGCACTTTCCGTATGTCTCGATGAAGTCGAAAACATCCTCTCAGCCCTAGTCTTCCTATCTGTTGGCATTGTATGTCAGTCAAAAGTCAACCCACCACGATGCCACTCAACATACGCTCACAAGCATTAACCAACTTCACTCTGTCCGTGTTCATACTGGATATTAAGAATTGTAACCAACACAGTGAACACCACACAATCAAACGTATCCTCCACTGGAGGTATACTGAGATTCACTTCAACAGAAGTGCAGTACCGTAAAGGAGTCTTTTTCTCAAAAACTAGCTCTGAACCAGAGCGCAGTGGAAGAGTCAGTCCCTGTGAATGTGCTTGCCTCACCAAGTAAACTACGTAGCGGAGAATACACTATACGACTACTAGGCATATCCTTTCTATTCCATTCCCAAACAGAACGAGGGCATAAACAATGTTTACACCCCTCTGTACGAGTCTAAATTACTCTTGTATTTGTGATCTTTATTCGAAATGTAAATACGTGGCAGTAAGATCGTTCTACAGTCAGCTTCAAATTACTGCTCTCTAAATTTTCTCAACAGAATTTCTTGAAAAACACGTCCTCTTTCCTCTAGCGAATCCCATTTGAGTTACCGGAGCATTTCTGTGACACTCGCGCATTGATCGAACCTACCAGTAACGAACCTAGCTTCTCGCCTTTGAACTGCTTCCATGTCTTTCTTTAAAGTGATCTGCTGAGGGTCCCAAACACTTGAGAAATACTCACGACGTGGTCGTACAAGTGTTTCATACGCGGTCTGCTTTACAGATGGAGTTCATTTTCCCAAAATTCTTCCAGTAAAACGAAATCGGCTGTCCGCATTACTCACAACTCTCCTTACCTTTTCGTTGCATTTTATATCGCTCTGCAGTGTTACACCTAGATATTTGAACGAGGAGACAACATCAAGAAGCCACTAATAATGCTATATTCGAACAATATCGGGATTTTTCCCTACTCACGTGCATCACCTTACGTTTTTCTACATTTAGAGGAAGCTGCATCTCCTCACACTAACATGAAATTTTGTCTAAGTCATCCCGTATGGTATTACAGCTGGTCGTATATGAACCCACAATATATTTTTTTATTTGCGTGACAGGACTCATGGAGATTTTAGAGTACTATAAAACAATAAATAGTATTGTATAAAGGGCACTTACTGTAGAATAATGAAGTGGTAGAATTTGGTGGAATACTTTTAGTTTGAAGTGCTGTATACTATAATCCTGTAAAGTAATTGAAACTGGTCAATGGCTTTTAATAACTGCTTGTACTTGAACACCAAGACTAAAAAACTTAAACGTAGCTGCAAAATACACCTAATTCTATGTACACAAATTCCTTCATTGTATATATGTATAATGTATGGACCAAAATTGTCATTTGTAAATGTAGAACATCAATTGCTTAAATTCTGTGCATTTTTGAGCAAATTTAAATTTTTGATACTCTACAATTACTCTTCATAACAGGGCTTAGGATATTACGCGTCAAAAGAATACCTCCAGCTTTTCTACTACAAAACATTATTCTCATTTCAGTGAATCCAGTCGGTATAAGCATAGAATTAATATGAAGATGGAGACATGAAAAAAAAAATGTTTGACAATTATTCACTTACTCTCGTTCTTTATTCAGATACGCATACAAAGTTACAGTACTCATACAGACAGAGACAGCAGGCATTCATTGTGATAACAGTATAATATGAATCTTTATCAATAACTATACATAAATATCTATACATGTCTTATTCACTATATATATACATTCTATTTTCGTTGGGAGCATCGTTTCCTGTAGTGTTCTGAAGTGTCCAGTCGTGTATCAGTAGTGGTATCCGCCGTTTCCAGTCCCAGCGCGCCCCCTGCCGTAGCCATATCCTCCGGCAGAGTAGGCGGTGATGCCGGTCTCCTGGTACTCGATGGTGGGCCTGTAGCCGCCCTCGTCCGCCTGATACGTGACGATCTGCTTGCGGCCGTCGGGCAGCAGCACGCGGTACTGGCCCTGGGCATTCTCCTCCTGGCGGGACTCCTCGTGCCCAAAGTCGCTCAGCGTCTCGCCGTCCGTCACAGAGTAGCTGAACTCGTAGTTGGCTGGCTCCTGTAAGAGAAAAATGTTTGTATTCCAACTGCTCAACTGAACGAAATGGCTGTGTAAAACAGAAATTAATTATCTGAATGTGTCAGAAAATTAAGTATATTATATGTGAAGTAAGTCTCATAGCAACATAATTATAAAGAAAATGCTGCTGTAAAAGACATTAAAAGACATCAAAACATTTCTTTTGGTAAAAAAGACAATTTAAAATTGCAATAAGTACTGTTGTTAGTTTTAATTAACGTAACCTTTTTATAAATGTTTAAATGTTTGTAAATCTATCGGACGAAACTACGTGGCCATCAGTCCGAAGCTTACAAACTACTTAAACTGAGGTAAAGTAACATAGGGACAACACACACACACACACACAGACAGACAGATACACACACACCCATGACTCAGGGAGGACTCGAACCTCGGACGGCGAGCAACGCGCGATCCGCAGCGAGGCGCCTTAGACCGCTTGACTACCCCTGCGCGGCAACAAGTTTTCTATTACTGTGCGATTTCACTGTACACTGCGTTGTAAGTTCAGTGGCTTAATGTGGAGAAGTAGTTATAAGTGGCTTTATAAAACTCGTTGATTTTAAAGTTTCAAGGTAACGCTGAACTAATAAAAGTAATTTTAGGTCGCATAAGCCATCGCAGAACCCTGCATGCAGTAGGCTATCAGGGAACCGAACTCTAACCTGTTAGTCGCGGCGGAGCTGCCGAGCGCATTGAGGCGCTATGCTACGATGCGCGAAGCCGTTACCCATCGAGGGTTCGAATGCCCCCTCGTGGATGAATGTCAGTGTCGTGTTTAGTATAAGCTAGTTCATAAGTAGCTTATAAGTTTAGGGACTGATGACCCCGCAGTAGGTCTCTTAAGCTTCACAAACATTTGAATTGCTAACCTGCTACTTGGTATCACATGCGTAGCTGTTTCCATTGTCATCATTACATGTGAAGCATCTGATTAAGTTTAGAATATTTGATCATCTGATATAGAATAACGCCTGATACTTGATTTAATGAGGTAAACAACGTACGTTTAAACTGATATTATTCATGCAAAGGAAAAATATTGCATGAACCATTCTTCATACTTTGTTGCCACAGTTGAGCTAGAACCGACAATTGGAAGGTGACTGACCCTACCATTATTACATTACTGTGTTCTCTCTAAAGAAAATATCCTAAATAGACTCACAGTGGATGGGACATCAGATAGAAGCACATCTGTGCAAAATTGGGCGGAGTGATATTCTATACGAATTTTGTTTTGGGACAAGAAAGTGATAGACGCTCTAATGCTGAAATATCGTCACGTGCAACACACTCCACTTAAAACATCACAACAATTATCTTGCAAATAAAACACTGATTTTAATGGCATTCGATAAAACTAATTAGGGCACGAATTGACTAGATTTATTGCGGTAAATGACTAATACGGGGTGCATGCAAAAGATACTATACGATAAATAGTACGATATTAGTCAGTAAAACTACCAGCTGAAAACAGGGAATCAGTGGTGAAAACTTTACTTACATAGTTTACGTAGTAATTCTGTGATGTACCGTGAATGAACACGACAAATCTCACTGTGAGCGTTGGCGTGAAACCGGACTACCGACACACATACAAAAACTACAGGAAATACCAATAATTTTGTGTCAAAATTCAGATGGAATTTTTAATCGCGGCCAGTTAGTTCACCGCACACACATACTATCTTAAACGTACTCTAACCCTAACACATTTAAACACACATAGAAGAAAAAGGAGGGAAGGAATTGGAGTACGACTTGAATAAAAGTACACCACTAAGTCCATATCGAATAAATAAAAAGCTTTCCATCTTAATAGTGTCATGCAAAGTTATAAACAGGTAAAATTAATCAATGAGGCGGAACAGCAGTTCCATCTCAAACTGACTTCTGGAGGACCGTGTTACTATTCAGTCTCCAAAACAAGAGAACGTTATAATCATATGTCTTGAAGCATAAGTAAGGCATGTTTACGGACAGATAAGTTGTCTGCATTTATTATATCTACAGTCACAGTACTATAAACCATGCAGTCACTCAGAACAGCGAGTATTATGTATGTTTCAATAAATATCTTTGAAAGGCGCTTATTATATTAGAGGCAGTCATTCCAATATGCAGAATCAAACTCCAAGGGCTATTAGCACTGTGCGCCACATTAATTCTCAAAACCTTTAACAAAATGTCTTGTAAGCTATTCGCTTCTAAGTTGTCATTTAGTCTGAATGGAAAGCCATCAACAATGTATGTATGGAAATCTGTTGATAGTTTCGAATGTGTTATGTGATAGACATAAAATCACTATAAAGGCAGCCACAATTGGTAATATATAAAATATTCACTTAAAAAACAGCTCTTCGGTTGCGGAAATTTTGGTAAAATATTTACTTTATCATGGTTTCGGCTACACTAGGGGAGCCTTCATCGGAAGTGAAACCAATTTTTTACATATGCATGTGTTAGTCAGCAGAAGGTCTCGTGCGATTGGCTCACGTTAAAAATAAAAAAGTTTGCACATCGCAAATTTTTAAAAACAAGCGGTCCGTTGTCTTACTTGTTTTTAAGGATCTTCCTCTTGGTTTAAATGTCATATGTACCAAAATTCATGAAGATTGGAGCAAAACTATGCATTTTGTAAAATTCCGTAAGGTAAGTACCCTCCACCATGCACCGAACGAAATTTTATACAGTGACATTCCTCTTGTTTTTAAGGTAGAGTGTGAAAAATTTCATCAATATCGGATCAAAACTATAGATTTCTATGCAATAGAAACGCAGGGTCACATTAAAAAACGCACTTTGTTGATATCAAATATTCCAGTTTTATTTCATATGACCTTTCTTCTGAGAATAACGAAAACAACAACAAAAGGATCTGTGAAAGCTGTAGAGCCGTTCTCAAGTTATAGCACGAATATGGTACTTAGGGATCCATTTTTATGTTGCCAAGTACCCTCCCCCATGCACTGTATGGAACGTAAGGTAGACGATGACCTTCCTCTTGTTTTGAAGGTCAAGCGTGTGAAATTTCGTGAAGATCGGAATGAAACTGTAGATTTCGTGAGTCTGAGGAGAAGTGTGCTCCACCATGCACCTATCACAAAATACCTTCTTAGCTGACGTTTTCTACCTATAAACTACATTCCTTCATAGGTGATGTAGTTTAGTCAGTGAGTGAGTGAGTGTCCTTCGCTTTGATATAGATAGATATTAAGAAAACAGATTGCTTAATTTTGGATGCAAGAGAATTAAGGGAGAGTTGCAGACAAAAATAAATTGTAACATGCAAATCTGTAATGCTAAATTTACTTGATACAAGGTCATGCCTGATACGACAGTTCAAATGTTCAAAAGTTTGTTAAGCTTATGGGACTTAACTACGGGGTCATCAGTCCCTAAACCTACAAACTACTTATGAGCTACCTTATACTAAAGACGGCACAAATATCCATGCCCGAGGGAGATTCGAACCCCCGACCGTAGTTGCCGGATACGACAGTTTTGCTGGATCTACAGCAAAACTGTTGTGAGCGGTACACTTATTTTCGTACTATCATTTCGTGTGGAGGGGGGGGGTGAGGTGGGGTGTCAGTTACAAAACGCTTCATAGACGGCCGAAATTACACGCACACTTTGTTTCAGGTCCCTAACTACTCCCATTCTTCAATAATTGACGCATAAATCTGGGTATTCTCACGTGGGGGCCTCTCATTATTTATGACGTCATATCTCCTGAGCTATGTGTCGTGCTCTTTTGTTCTTGGGTCAGCAACCTTCGTGAGCGTACGGTGAACAGTTCACCAAAGTTACATTGCAGTCGAATGAATAGTTTATGAACACATACAGGACATACAGACAAATATTCATAAACAGTTGCTGTCTTTAACAGCCATGTTTACAATTGTACGATTGTTAAGGTTTGGCTGTAACTTTCATCGAAGAAAAAAAAAAAAAAAGAAAAAAAGAAGAATAACACATTCACACAATCACTTAGACACTACACAGTCAGTTTAATATCTTACAGCAAGTGGATCCTCCTGGGCTCCAGCGCGACCGTAGCCATAGCCGGGCACTCCGTACACCGGGGAGAGTCCAGCAGCGTTAGCAGAGGGCGCTCCGTACTGAGTGGAGAGCGCATCTGCTGAGGGGGCGCCGTACTGTGTGGAGAGACCGAGGCCTGCCAAGCCAGTGGCACGGCCAGCCATGGAAGGGGCGCCGTAGCGAGACGAGAGGCCGCCGCTGATCCTCCTGCCGGCTCCCAACCTCCTGGAGGAGGCGCCGCCAAAACTGGAGGAGACGCGCACTGACGGGCCCTGGCTGGAGGCGCCCGAGCGGCCGAAGGCAGCGCCTGTCAGCGCGGGGGCTCCGTACTGGGAGCTGAGGCTGCTGGCTGAAGGAGCTCCGTACTGGGAGCTGAGGCTGCTGGCTGAAGGAGCTCCGTACTGGGAGCTGAGGCTGCTGGCTGAAGGAGCTCCGTACTGGGAGCTGAGGCCATTGGCTGATGGAGCTCCGTACTGGGAGCTGAGTCTGCTGGCTGAAGGAGCTCCGTACTGGGAGCTGAGGCCATTGGCTGATGCAGCTCCGTACTGGGAGCTGAGGTCGGAGGCCGAGGGAGGCCCGTACTCAGCGCTGGGGGGCAGGTACGACCGGTCGACTGGCGGCTCGGCGACCACCCCCAGAGCAAGTGCCAACAGGACGACGTAGACCTTAACAAAAAATGTCCATATATCATGCTATTAGAATTATGTATTTCATTTAAAATGGCAACATTAATTAGATCACAAAATCCTAAATAAAGGAAAATCAACTAACACCAAACTCTGGTCTAGATATTATTGTCTAATATTTAGAATATTATAATTACTTTTATTTCATCCATTTCATAATCAAGTAGCATCATCAATTTTAGATTTTCACTAATGTGGCAGTAATCGGCATTTGTTTTGTCAGTATCTGCATCTACAACTACATCCAAACTACGCGAGCCACCTGACTATGTGAGGTGGAGGGTACCTTGAGTAACACTATCGGTTCTCCCTCTTATTCCAGTCTCGTATTGTTCGCAGGAAGAAAGATTGACGGTATCCATCTGTGTAGGCTCTAATCTCTCTGATTCTATCCTCATGATCTTTTCGCGAGATATACGTAGGAGGCAGCAATATTCGGCTTGACTCCTTGAAACTTCGACAAAAGCTCTTGCCGACCTACAGAGCATCTCTCTTGCAGAGTTTTACACTGAAATTTATTCATCCTCTCTGATTCCACACTGGTGAGTAGTATTCAAGCAGTGGGCGAACAGCTGTACCGTAACCTACTTCCTTTGTTTCTGGCCTACATTTCCTTAGAATTCCTTCGATAAATCCCAGTCTGTCATCTCCTTTACCGACGATTAATTTCATATGGTTGTTCCATTTTAAATCACTCCTAATGCTTACTCCCAGATAATTTATGGAATTAACTGCTTTCAGTTGCTGACCTGCTATAGTGTAGCTAAATGATAAAGGATCTTTCTTTATATGTATTTGTAGCACATTTCACACGTCTACAATGAGATTAAATTGCCCTTACCTGTTCATGCGTCAATTCGTTGCAGATCCTCGTGCACTTCAGTACAATTTTCCATCTTAACAACCTCTCTATATACTACTACATCATATGCAAAAAGCTTCAGTGAACTTCCGACGTTATCCACAACGTCATTTATACATACATTGCGAATAGAAACGGTCCCACGACACTCCCTTGTGACACACCTGAGATCACTTTTACATTGGAAGACTTCTCTCCATTGAGAATACAGTGATACTGTTTCGATAAAAACAGTAAGTCTACAAAACTGAACATCCACTGAAGGGCTACAGTTGCAGTACCATTAATAATGATAGCCAATGCAAATCTGCGAAGGAAGTCATGCTATGGTCATAATACATGGACAGTTCACAACTTGAAGAATTTACTATGGTCAGATGAATCATCGTTTACATTCCTTCCTACAAACAATCGAAACTCAAAAATAGTCTTACTATCTGGCATGCATGATTACTTCTACCAAACATGCGGAGAGGTTCCGTCACGATAGGGACCTTTATGTAGGAGTACAAAACTGTTTCTAGCATTATCGTCACTGGTCGGATAACAACCCTCGGCAACAGACTGATTACTTTGGCTAACAGCTAACACATTGGTTACAAATACTGCAAATTCCAAAAAACTAATGTTTCTGCACACAAATACACACACACACACACACACACACACACACAATAAGAGTCAGGCGTACTTTTTACAGAATCAGAATATTATCAAATATCTCCCCTGAACATTAAAGCACTATGGCCCAATATAAAGGTACCTTTATTGATGTTTTGGAGCAGAGAGTAAAAGTTGTGAGCTACCTCGAAGATAATGCCCTTTTAACACATAATAAACATTGATTCAGGAAGTATCGTTCCTGTGAAACACAGCTAGCTCTTTACTCACATGACTTGATGGGTGCTATCGACAAATCAAATTGCGTACTTATGGGATATCGCCACATTTGCGCGATTACTTGCCAGAAAGGACATAGTACGTAGTAATTGACAGAGAGTCATCGAGTAAGACAGAAGTGATATCTGGCGTTCCATAGGCGTTATATGGCCCCTAATATTCTATATATATGGGCAGCCATGTTATACTGTTTGTGGATCGGTAAGTAAAGACACCAGAAGCCCAAAATCATCTGCAAAACAATTTAGGTAAGAGAACTGC
Source organism: Locusta migratoria (assembly GCA_026315105.1). Taxonomy (NCBI): domain Eukaryota; kingdom Metazoa; phylum Arthropoda; class Insecta; order Orthoptera; family Acrididae; genus Locusta; species Locusta migratoria. The sequence goes on from CM048748.1 coordinate 92,654,991, forward strand.
ATGATGCAAAACTTTCCAATGGTCCTACGTAACGAAAGGTGTAAACTTAAAACAAAAAACCGTTAAACGTCGTTTACACGATCAATCAGTTGAAATCAACAAGTTGTAATTTTAAATAAATGCTAGAAATTATAATTATGTAAAACTTTAATTGGGAAGAATACAAACAAAATATAATAGGAACAGTGAACCGAAAACTACAAGAAATATTCAAATGTTTGTTAAGCTTATGGGACGTAATTGCGGGGCCACCAATCCCTAAACTTACAAACTACTTAATACTGAAGACAACAAAAACATCCATTCCCGGGAAAGAATTCGAACCCCCCCCCCCCCACGAGGAACGACCTCGCGCATCGGAGCATAGCTACTCAATGCGCTCGGCCACTCCAGCGCGGCCTGAAAGCTACGTTTCATTGTTAGAACACTAAGAAGTGGCAACAGTTCTACTAAAGAAACTGACTTCACTACACTTGGGCGCCCAATTTAAGAGTATCGCTGTGCACCGCGGGATCGCCATCATGTGGGACTGACGAAGGATATAGAGAAAGTTCTGAAAAGGACAGCTAGTTTTGTATTATCGCGATACGGACCAGAGATTGTCACTAAAATGATGCACAACTTGGGAGGAAAATCATTACAAGAAAGGCACTATTGTGGCGCCGATATCTATTTGCGAAATATATTTCAATAACTTTCTCTTGCAAATGCGAACATAGAGTGATCGTGATAATAGTAATCAGATAGAATAGAAAACAAAGATTCACGTTTTCCTTGTTCCTGTGTGCTATTAGAGAATGGAACGGTAAAGTAAGATTGTGAAAGTGGTAGTATAAACCCTATGCAAGCATTTCATATTTGATTTGAACAGTAAATATATAGACGTACATGTATATATAGAACCATATTTACTGCTCCAAAATCATTAAAGTAATTGCCGCACGTTTTGGTCACATACTGCTGGAAATTCTAACATCGCCTTACAAATCTGTTCCTTGGAAGTGTTGAGCCAGTGGTGGCTACCACCTTACTAATAAATAAGCATTGTATTGATGTTAGGCGTTATTATTATTTTGTCCACCCCGTATACAGAGCAGATCGGGTGCCATCATATGTCCGTCAAACCTGCCGCATTTCTGACAGCCCCACCTCTACATCTCTATCTATACACATACTCCGCAATCCACGCAAAGGTTCGTGTTTGTGGCTACTCAGTACCAGTTACTTGCTTTCCTGTTCCACTCCCATTTAGAAAAAGGGAAAAGCGAATGCTGGTATGTATCGGTACGTGCCCTAATCTCTCTCTCTCTCTCTCTCTCTCTCTCTCTCTCTCTCTCTCTCTCTCTCTTTCTCTCTCTCTCTCTCTCTGATCTTATCTTTGTGGTCTTTACGCGAAGTGCAGGTTGGCGGCAGTAGAATCGTTCTGAAGTTCGCCTCAAACTCCGGCCCTCTAAATTTCTTCAACAGTTTCATTAAAATCTTCCTGGCTCATAAGCCGTGGTTGATTTGTAAAACTTTCCCCTAACGTTTCATCTTCAGCTGCGGAACACATCTTCAGAGGTAGAGTGGTGCCACTCTACTTCTGAAGATTTCTTCCGCAGCCGAAGATGAAACTTTAGGGGAAAGTTTCAAAAATCGACCACGGCTTATGAGCCCGGAAGTTTTAAATGAAGTTGACGCCGGCCGTCAAAGCTTACATTGTTTCTTCAACAGTGTTTCTCAAAAAGAACGTCGCCCTCCCTCCAGCGACTCCCGTTTGAGTTCCCGAAGCATTTCAATAACACTTGCGCATTGTTCGAAATTGTTCGAATCTAACAAAGCTGGTCGCCCGCCTCTGAACTGCTTCTAAATGTTCAAATGTTTGTAAGTCTGTCGGACCAAACTGCGTGGTCATCAGTCCGTAGCTTAAAAACAACTTAACCTAAGGTAAACTAACCTAAGGACAACACACGCACACACACCCATAGCCCAGGGAGGACTCGAACCTCCGACGTCGAGCAACCACGCACTCCGCAGCGAGGCGCCTTAGACCACTAGGCTACTCAGCCGCGACGAACTGCTTCCATATCCTCCTTTAAAGCTACCTGAAGGGGATCACTAACACTTGAGCAATACTGCAGCCGGGGTCGTAAAAGCGTTTTCTATGCGGTCTCCTTTACAGACGAATTACACCCCCCCTAAATTCTCCCAATAAAACGAAGTCGAGCATTTGCCTTCCCCTCGGCTGTCCTCGTTTGCTCGTTCCATTTCATGTCGCTGTACAACGTTATGCCTAGATACTTAATTAACGCTATTCTGTCAAGCAGCACACTACTAATGCTGTATTCTAACAGTACAGGATTGTTTCTCCTACTCATCTGCACCACCTTACATTTTCCTATATTTAGCGCTAGTTGCCATTCCTCACACCACCTAGAAATTTGGTCCGTCAGCTTGCATGCTACTACAGTCATTCAGTGACGACACCCTCCTGTACACCACAGCATCATCAACAAACAGCCGCCGAGAGCAACGCTAGGAGGATCTTGAGACGCACGCCCACCAGTTCCAGGCCTGCTCCGTGCGCGGCCGGCTTACCTTCATGTTGAGTAGGAGGCGGGCAGCGCGCGGCTAGTGGCCCAGCAGAGCGCCGCCCGCTATATATATACGCACGCAGCGGCTGCGTCGCGCCCATCCTCCCGGAGGGTCTGCCCGCCGCTCCAGATGGAGAGGCGTGGCGGCTGCGCTGTCGTTACGTCACTCAACACACTCGCGACCTTGCCTCGCGATGGTGCGAAACTCTGCCGCCCCTTCACATCGTCAGAACTTTCTGGTTTCACGTGGTTGGGCAACAATAACACTCTGTCTTCGTTTTAAGGACAGGTGCGGATTGCTGCAGAAAGTATACGAGTAGCACTAAACCAGAAAATGACTCCTTTCCGCCGCGGTGGAGTAGCCGAGCGGTCTAAAGCGTCTCGCTGCGGAGCGCGCGGTTGCTAGCCGTGGAGGTTGGAGTCCTCCCTGTGGCATGGGTGGGTGTGTTGTCCTTAGGTTAGTTTACCTCTGTTTAAGTAGTTTGTAAGCTACGGACTGATGACAACGCTGTTTGGTCCGATAGATTTACAAACATTTGAATTTGAATTTGACTCCTTTCTTCGTGTGGGATAACACAGCGAAATGTCTCCTAGCGCCGCGCAGGTATGGCCGCGCGGTATGAGGTGTCATGTCACGAATTGCGCAGCCGCCCCCGCTGGAAGTTCGAGATGTCCCTCGGGCATGTGTGTGTGTGTGTGTGTGTGTGTGTGTGTGTGTGTGTGTGTGTGTGTGTGTGCGTGTGTGTGTGCGCGCGCGCGCGTTCGCGCATGTTGTCCTTAGCATAAGTTAGTTTAACTAGTGTGTAAGTCTATGGAACGATGACATGAGCAGTTTGGTGCCATAGTTTCATAAACTTTGAACTTTCTTTTAGCAGACGTTTGGATGTTTCCCACATGGGTGTTTTGTTCAGGTATTTATTTACATCTGGCATTATTGGCAGGTCTCGCTCTACAGGACATTTTCAAGTGCAGTCTACGAAGAAACAGAACAAAGACACCTGTAGAACTTTGACTAACTTTATTTAAGTAACTCGTTCATATTTCATTTCCTTTCCCAATGATGTCGTATATGATGCCGATGAACAATTACCCTTCCTGCCGCGAACCCATTCTGCCCCCCGCAATTGGTTTGGCAGATTAATTTCAACCTGTGCTAAATACCGATCAGCAGTTGCTGAACCACGCCCAACTCAAACAACATACGGTATATTTCGACAAAAACTATGACTAACAAACTCACTGTACAACAACTGTGTGACACGTCACACATATGATGTCATATATAGGCTCGCCGATTAATCGTAACAAGGAATGGTAGTTCTATTCCCTTCATACAAAACGGAATAGTTACCCATGACTGCTATGTGCTAACGTATAAATAAACCGGTACAAAGTTTACCAGTATATCTTTATCAAGATATGAGTATGTCTGACCCAAGACGTTTTTTACGGCCGCTGAATAAACAATAATTCAGATTAATGATTTTGGTAAATATTTTTGTCCCTTTGGAAAGACAGTGCAGTCCTAAAAAAACTTTTCATAGTGAAAAATTCACTTAAGTTCGTACAAAGTTTGCAGTTTATTTTTTAAGGCGACCTGTTTCGATCTTTCAATAGATCGTCACATACCGATTGTCCCACGTTCCTGCCGAGGTAAACATTCTGAAGGTGATCTGTTGAAAGATAAAACCTGGTCGCCTTAAAATATAAATTGTAAACTTTTGGTGAATATAACCAATTTTTTCAGGATAAAAAAAACTCATTTACATGTTAAATAAGATTAAGTTTATACAGTCCATTACCTGGAATACACTTCCTGTTGTTCTACAAGGTGCGCCAGATGTCACGATTAGAAATATTTAATGTTGTTGTATTGAAGCAAGAGGCAACATGAAAGGCAAACAGGAACGACAAAGGAGCCTTTGGCTCAATCAGAAATTTAAATTAACAAAAAATATACGTGCAATGATACAGAATTCGAAAAACAAATTTTCTTACAAACGTCTTAGGCCTACTTATTTCAAACTCTCTTTCTACGTTGACGATCATTCTCAGCAAGTAGATGGAGTCATCGTCGTGAGTGTTTGCTTGCCTGGTGCAGCAATTCGTGAGTCATGACGTGTAGGCTAAAGGTAACCTCTGCCTTCAACTTTTCAATAGGAAAAATACTAATTGTGCAAAGCTTTTCCTATAACAAGGACCTCGGGCAATTAACCATATTTTATGTCCTTGTCTCGGATTAGCTGTGTAATGGGCCCTCTGAATCCATAATATAAATTGGTTTTCAACTAGAATAGCATACAAAGCATCACCGTGTTGCCTTTCACTTAAGTTCAACCCAAATCCAATGAGATAACTTCTGGAGGTACGATGCCTCTGTCACAGACCCATAAAAGAAATATTATGATCTGACGGTAGCTCACTCGTAACATCGTAATGAAGGGTGACTTTCACCCAAGTATAAAACTTTCGAGGCTGAGACCTAAGATATACATCATAACCATATGAAGAGCCGCGATTATTCGAAAATCTGCAAGTAACCTTCTGCACAAATCATGTCATTATTGATGCATTGATGCTACAAGGTCTATATGTATGGTAAACTTCTTTCTTTATCCGGCAGCCCATGGAGGATCCGGGAATACTCATTTCCGCCTATCGTTTCCTTGTCTATTTTGTTGGTGACTGAAGCAATGGAATGTTAAACGCTCACTGGCTTCACAATGACTATCGTATTCCTTGCCTCTCCTACTGAATGGTACAGTTTGGGATAAATAAAAGTCGCTTGGAGAACACACTTCCAGGCTACAAAGAAAGCAGAAGAATAAGTTCTACAGTTCCGAATCAGCCATTATGAAACAACTATTTAATACGGTATAACTTTGTTAGGAAACCTTAATATGATTATTCGGCGTAGCATTCTTCAAAACAAAAGAAACAACAAAGTTACTACCTGCGTTTCCTTGGAGTGACACTTTCATTGTTGTAATTTGACGCACAGCAGTTATCCGACTTCATTGCTGAAAGTGAGTGACCTATTCTAGAAAAATAGATGTACTACGACCAGGGAACATTAATTTGAACCTTGAATGCATTTCCAGAGCCTTGTAATCGCTATATGTTTTGAAACATCCTGTTTGATTAAATTTGTGCGCTGGACTGTGATTCGAACCCGGGTCCTTTCCCTTTCATAGACAAGTGCTCTACCGAATAAAGTAAAGTGAAGTGTGGGGACGAGCCATGACGCCTAGCAGGGCAGCTCAGTCGGTAGAATGCTTTTTCTAGAAAGGCAATAGTTCCGGGTTGGAATCACGATATGGCAAAGAGCTTTAATTGTCAGATAGTTTCACATCTGCGCACACTCCGCTCCAGAGCGAGAAATTCATTCTACATGTAATGTCACTTGAAAACTTCCTGATCATGGTTTCTGCATCACTGTGTACGGGTTACTTATTTCAGTATAAATTTTATATAATTCATTTTAAGTCAGGATGCAATATTCTGTGTAATGAGTGAGAGTATTGCAGTCGTAGGTTACAACAGATGTATGTTGAGCATGTTGATGCATAACAGTGTATTCTTTAATTACACATATAATTTAGGTCAGATAACTTTAGTATGTTTGCAGCAGATAAGTTGATCTAATGAAATGTGAATACATAATCATGTTGCAGTTGTCACGAGGTGACTGAGGCGCTCCAGTCACGGTCAGCACGGCCACTACGGTCGGGGGTTCGAATCCCCCCTCGGGCATGGATATTTGTGCCGTCCTAGTTTGTAAGTAGTTCATAAGTAGTTTATAAGTTTAGGGACTGATGACCCCGTAGTTAAGTCCCATAAGCTTAACAAACATTTGAACATTTGCAGTTGTCAGAAACGTTCTCACACTTAGATTCGTGTGTATTCTCACAGACTAACAATAGATCTCTTCGCAGAGTAATGAAGGAAGAAAAACTTTCATGTCTTGTATCACTTTTGAGTTTATGGATAGATAAGACAGCCACGGGTAAGCTGAGTTAATTGTCACTTCATTGTATATGCAAGCTCAGATGCAACACAGTTTTGGCAAAATTGAAAGTGCTTATGATATGCAGCATCCACAGGATAGGTTGGTAGTTAGGGCTTCGTATTGTTTCCCAATAAACAGATCTTAATATTACAAACAAAAGTATTTTTTTGTAGAAACACGTTTTTTAATGGAACAATGTCCACTGAAATTAACAAACTAATAGAAGAGTAGATTAGATTGTCAGTGGAGTTTGTTGCACGACTCTAGTGCTAATCTCTTACGAGATATCGTATTGTGAAAGTTTTCCGCTGTAACAGTTGTACAGCACCTGTGGTAGCAGACGCTATGGAACAACATGAGTGCATACGCAACTGCTGCACACGTGAGCAATTCAGCGGAAATGTCCGACCAGGCTGCAGTATTACATTACTGTATATCATAGTTGTTGGCATGACTTTGTAGACGCCTTTCAGCTTTCTCCACAGAGAAAGTCTACAGGAGTCAAATCCGGGGAACGGGCTGGTCAACATTTAGGTCATCTGCCTCGAGTCCAACGATTTCGAAATAGCCGGCCGCGGTGGTCGAGGGGACTGAGGCGCTCCAGTCACGGTCTGCATGGTCACTACGGTCGGGGGTTCGAATCCCCCCTCGGGCATGGATATTTGTGCCGTCCTTAGTATAAGGTAGTTGATAAGTAGTTTGTAAGTTGAGGGACTGATGACCCCGTAGTTAAGTCCCATAAGCTTAACAAAAATTTGAACATTTTTTTTTATTTTATTTCGAAATAGCGAAAACAAGCTGCACTGATCCTTGCACTACGGATTACGTTGGTACCATAGGTTCCTCCGAGTCTGCAGAGGAACTTCTTCTAGCAACGGTGGCAGGTGATCATTTCGGAGGCTGCGATATCTGTAGGCGTTATGTGTAGGGATTGATGACCGAGCTGTTTAGTACCATCCAACCCCTCACAACAACAACAACGTTCTGTTCACAGTCTATGACTAACTGACCTACTCAGAGTTATAGGTCTGTACTGTTTAAGTAGCGTAACATTATTCTTCGGTTGCACTTTAGACAGTGAGTTACTGGCATACGCAAAAATAAAGAAGTCTGGAAGTAAATGTGAGGTGTAACATACTGTTCTCAAATAGGTACCAAATTTCGCTACAGTCTTGCACAGCAGCGCTGCGAACACGTCACACAAGTTCCAGATCAACACACCTCACATCCTTCACTTCCCTTGACATCTCAATGACGCATCTAATGAAGTGTTCAATTGTTTGTACACTTAGCGGACCAAGCTGGTATGGTAATCAGCCCCAGTCTTACAAACTACTTATATTAACTTACACAAAGGACAACACACACACACACAAACACACACACACGCACACACACACACACACACACACACACACACACACACACACACACACACACACACACACACACACACACCTGTTCCCAAGGAAAGACTCGAACCTCCACTGGAGCGGCCGCTCAATGCATGACCACACGGTTACATCCGCTCGGCTGTGTGACGAGTCTCAGAACGATAAGAGTGCTTTTAAGACCCGCAGTTTTATATTTGGTGCAGGGAACACCTCCCCCCATACCCCTCCCAGTGGCACTGGAGAGTACGACACTGATATGCATCTGAATAAAAGGGTAAAGGTCCGTTTAAGTCACGCCCCTCACATTCAGCAACATTTTCAGTTACAGTTCTGCACCGTTGTTGGCAAAAGATCTGGGTTTCTGGCCACATGGTTTATTTGAAAAACAGTTGAAAAGTCTTGATGGAATTGTCTGAGCTTAAGCATTGGCAGAGGTATGGCGTGAGATAGAGGTAAGGAGACGTGTGGTGGTCCTTAATAAGTGAAGTAATTAACAACTAAGAGAGCTCTACTGTGTTATAAAAGGAGAAAAATCTGGGATGACATTTGTTTATTTCCTGAAAATACTTAAAGTACTAGGAGCAGCAGCGCTTGCCACACTGGACTCGGCAATCGAGATTCAGCATTTAAGTGGCGTCCCTGGATCACGTTATGTAAATGACGGGATGGTTCCTTTGAAAGGACACGGCCGATTTCCTTTCCCATCCTATTAAGACCAATACGAGGTTGTGCTTCATTTCTATGGAACACGATGTCGATGGTGTCTCAGTGCAGTCTGCGTCAGGCAGCGACGCGGTGAGGACGGGCGTGTTTACGTCCCGCCGCAGAGCTTCTCGCGCACGCGCTTGTTTACGTGTTCGGCCGCTCTCGAGTGTGTAGTATTTCCTATTATAGAATGGCTCACTCATGGCGCAAGTCGACGATAAAGATCAGCTTTTCGAACGAATATGCCCGACCTAAAGCTCACGAAATCGAAAGCTTTATACGAGAAGAGGTTAAAATCGATCCACAAGATCTCATAGGCATACACCTCTCCATCTTGAGTAGTGTTGTCTACTTGAAAATGATCAGCGAAGAAGCATGTGAAAGAATAATTCGAGCTAATAAGCATGGACTCAAATTTAAGAACGCAGACGGCCATGTCGGCGATGTGGTTATTGATCATGCAGGACTTGGACTACGTACAATACGCATTTTTGAACTCCCATTCGAAGTGCCATCTGAACTCGTGATTGAAGCGCTCCAACCTTATGGTACGGTGCTCAGTCATGTTGCGGAAAAGTGGTCCACTTTTATGACGTACCCAGTTCTTAACGGGGTTCGGCAAATCCGGATCGAACTTACCAAACACGTCCCGTCCTACCTGTTCATAGGAGGTTGCAGGGCCGTAGTCATATACGACGGCCAGCCGAAGACATGCTCAGGATGTGGTAAAGAAGGACACGTTCGCTCTGAGTGCATGCAGCGGAGGATCGCACAAGTACCAACAGGAGAAGCTGTGCTAACGCCCGCGCCGACGTCACTCCCCCTGTCATACGTCAATGTGCTCCGGAGAGGCGCTATGCCGAATATTGACCCACCCATTCCACAAGAACAGATACCAGAACCGTCAGAATTGGTGGCCGCTGACACAGATGTGCTTCCGAACAACCAGAGCACAATTTCTCTGTCGACATCGACGGCTGAAGAGAAAGAGCCGGAAGCACGAATGGACGTTGACATGGTAACACCCACATCCGCCGTCGCTCTTGAAAGCCGGGATTCGCTGCCACAATCTGATATAGAGATACACACACGCAAGCAACGATCGCCGAAGCGGCACAAGAAACGCCGTCTATCGCCGTCGGACACATGTTCCACGGGAGACGCTGCAACACACAGTGAGGATAATGAAATTGAAAGCACAAACGTGGAGTCCCTTCTCACCGCACAACAGAACGACGCAAACCGCCCAGTACACGAGAAACATCTGACGTCGTTCATCGGAGACCAACAAGTGGGTCCGCCGACGAACCTTGATACAGATCCACCGCCATTGCAAAGCCACGCGGTGATATCTCAACGAGATTTGCCTCATATCGTCTGGTCTGAGGATCATGATGATGATGACTCAATGAACGACGACACGGACGCGGCAGCGGCCGCGACCTCACCCAAACACTAGTCACTTAGGAGATGCGGAAGGTTCCGAAGGACACGACAGCACTCAACAGATGTTCAACGCCACACCAACAAACTCCAGCATCATGAACGCTTTTCAACGTGCAGTGCAGCAACAGGCATCTCGAATAGCATCCATCAACATCAATACGATTAGTGCACACGTCAAACTAGAGCTATTAAAGGACATGTTGAGGGCGTCGGATGTTGATATAGTCCTCCTACAAGAAGTCAATGTAGACAGTTTTCCCGCACTGTATGGGTACAACACATATATTACACCAACGCATGACAGCGCCAGCGGCACGGCGATACTTTTACGTGACGGTATCGATGCTGAAGACGTGGTATATCTGCCGTCAGCACGGGGGCTTGCGCTGACAGTACTTGGGCTCCGCATCATCAACATATATGCTCCGTCAGGTACAGACCGAAAGCGGGATCGTGCCAGATTCTATGCAGAGGAGATTGCTCCTCTTTTCTTGGGCCGATATAATCACTTTTTACTTGGAGGTGATTTCAACTGTGTGCTTGACCCGAAAGACCAATACCCACATTACACCTCGTGTCAAGAGTTACGACTGCTGGTGAGAGATATGAACTTGATCGATACTTGGGAACGCGTCCATAACAACCGGACCGGATACACATACTATACCAGTCATTCAGCAAGTCGTATTGATCGAGTTTATGTTACACGTGGTCTCACCAATGCTGTTCTTGATGCTGAATTGTGGCCCGTTGCCTTCTCAGACCATACCGCATACATATGCACGATCGAACTCCAACGGCAGAAGGTGTGGAGGAGTCGAGGTACCTGGAAAATGAACGTCGCACACCTCCGGGATCCGGAGTGCAGACGCTTAATAGAAGACGCTTGGAACACCTGCGAGCGATGCCTACCGTCATTCCAACCGTGGTGGTTGGACTGCACCAAGCCTGCTATACGCCGAGCGATGATTGCATACAGAAGAGAACAATCCTTGTGGAGACGGAACACCGTGGACTTCTATTTTACGACGCTACGGGAGCTCTCAACACAGGCACCTTCACCAGATCGGCAATCTGCAGTCAAACGGGTACAGGCTCAGATAACATCTATAGTGCGCCGCAACCTAGAAGGCACTGTCGTCCGAGGTAGAGTTTTTGACCGAGTACAGGGAGAACCACCATCGATGCACCACTTCATCAGGGAGAAACGACGCAGTCGGAGAGCCTTAATACATGTCGTCGACTTGCCGGATGGCAACAGTCTAACATCGCAAAAAGATACTGCCACAGCCTTTCTGGAACATTACCGACACCTATACGACAGAGTGGAACACAATGAGGCAGCTTTTGATGAAGTTCCACAAACACTGTCGGGTACCCTTGATGTGACGGCTGAAGGATTACTCATGGCAGAGGTTACGGAAGATGAAGTGGCAGAAGCTCTGGTGAAAGGCGCAGCAAACAAATCACCTGGACCGGACGGACTCCCGTTAGAATTTTATCGGACATTCAAAACTCTCATGCTGCCTCGGTGGACTGATATGTACCGAGAACTGATGTCTCCACATACTCCTCTTCCATCAGCCTTTGTGGAGGGAATGATAATTCCTGTCCCCAAAACGTCAGGTGGGAAAGGAATACAAGACTACCGGCCGCTGACACTACTCAACTCAGATTTTAAGACCTACACAAGGATACTTGCAGCTCGCATCAAACGCGTCCTCCGCCAAATTATCTCCCTTGATCAAACGTCACTCGGTGGTGACAGCAATATGCAGACAGCGCTCAGTGACTATCGCGACGTGATAGCATTGGCAACAACCTGTCGTCTCAATGCTGTTTTGGTGTCCGTGGTCTTTGATCGCGCTTTTGACAGAGTGAGCCATGCGTACATGACAAAAGTGATGACGAAAATGAACTTTCCACACGACTTCGTTGCCGTAGTAATGCGACTACTCCACGGTGCTTCCTCCACAGTGCTCGTGAACGGGCGTGCGGTAGGACCAATCAAAATCTTCAGATCTGTGCGGCAAGGGTGTCCACTGTCGTCGGTGCTCTACGCCATAGCTATCGAGCCGTTACTTTGTGGCTTTAGGAACAAGCTAACAGGAATGACGTTCAGGGGCCACACATTCATCTGCAGAACATATGCAGACGACCTTACCTTCCTGGCGCGGTCGGGGGACGAGATACGAACAGCACTACGCTGGATTGATCTGTATGGTTCGGCTATAGGAAGTCGCGTTAATATGGCGAAGTCTGGGGCTATGAACATTGGACGAGGGCTGCCAGATAACAGCGTGGCACCGTTAAGATTGATGGACACAATGAAATGTTTGGGAATTACATTCACCAACGACATCAGACGCACGGCAGCGCTCAACTATAGACGGCTCCTGCAGTCTATCAGAACGAGTGTTCGAGATAACATGTTAAGAACATTAGACATGATGCAACGGGTCACTTTTGTGAACATTCACCTGGCATCGCGCATTCCACACTTGGCGCAAGTGCTCCCGATGCCGGTGGTTATGGCACGCTGCCTCCTAGCGGCCTTTGGATACTTTGTGAGCGCAGGTCTCATTTTCAAAGTCCGATACGAAACTCTCACCCTCCCCATTAAGCGAGGGGGCCTCGGACTTGTCCACGTCCGCGACCGCGCTGTGGCTCTCTATGTCAGTACGATGGCCAAGTTGTGGCGTCGACACCAGTCAAGTCTGTCCGGCACTTTTATAGAGGAATTAGCACCACCTTCTCAAAGAGCGCCAGTTTTTGTCGGTCACATATCACCGTCTCTTGCCCATATTCGTACCTTTTTCGTCGAATACAGTTATGTACAAGCGGACCTGCCGACTACCAGGACCACAACAGCACGCGACATATATTGCTTACTGTTACGAGGACGACCAGGCAACGTGATAGAGAGACGGCATCCGACAGTAACGTGGACAGTGGTATGGCGGGCAGTGCACCATGTGTTTCTTGACACAGAGACACGTACTCTGTGGTATCAGATCGTCAATGGAAAATTCATGACGCGTGCCCGATTACATGCTATACATAGAGTGGACACGCCTCTGTGTACTCAGTGCAATGAATTGGATAATGAAGTACATCGTCTGACATGCGGCACTTCCGCAGAAGCGTGGAGCTTGGCGCAAAAAATTATAGCTTTTTTCCTTCGAGTTGCTCCGCAAGATATCGAACCACGGATATTACTCTACCCGGACGAGACATACTACCCCCGAACAAAGACAAATGCAGTAATTTGGATTCGAGGATTGACAGTCCTCTACCTTTTCAGAGAAGGCCCCAAGAACGCACTTGACTTTTGGACATTTCTACAAGAACGGCATTCTACGATCAAGAACCACAAGAAATACAAACTTTACTTTGCTAACTTTCTAGGAAGTGCTATGAGCGATCCCCCGCGCAGTTGGGGAGTACCGGGTATGAGAAGTTAATTTCTATATTCGCCGACTTAGAGCTAGAACTGATTAGGTCAATGGAACTTACTCTAAAATCTATCGAGAAGACGTGCCCGACTCCAACGCGAGGCGCGTTGGGGATCGGCGAGGTGCACTTCTAATATTAGTTTAGCAGCCAGCCACAGTGCAATACAAGAACTGAGTTACATAGAGCTATTACTTTCATTTCAACAATGTTTGTATGATTTTTGTTTGAAGAAGACATTTAACTTTAACTTCTGGGTTTAGAGAAATGCAAATTTTAATTTTCTTACTGAGAAGACTAAAACGGCAATGAAGCCAGGCCGAGAAGGCAGAAGATGGCGAGCGAAAGGCGGGGCTGAAGGGGAGGAAGGAGGCCCTATATATAAAAAACAAAAACAAAAAAAAAAAAAAAGGGGGGGGACTGAGGCGCTCCAGTCACGGTCTGCACGGTCACTACGGTCGGGGGTTCGAATCCCCCCTCGGGCATGGATATTTGTGCCGTCCTTAGTATAAGGTAGTTGATAAGTAGTTTGTAAGTTGAGGGACTGATGACCCCGTAGTTAAGTCCCATAAGCTTAACAAAAATTTGAACATTTTTTTTATTTTATTTCGAAATAGCGAAAACAAGCTGCACTGATCCTTGCACTACGGATTACGTTGGTACCATAGGTTCCTCCGAGTCTGCAGAGGAACTTCTTCTAGCAACGGTGGCAGATGATCATTTCGGAGGCTGCGATATCTGTAGGCGTTATGTGTAGGGACTGATGACCGAGCTGTTTAGTACCATCCAACCCCTCACAACAACAACAACGTTCTGTTCACAGTCTATGACTAACTGACCTACTCAGAGTTATAGGTCTGTACTGTTTAAGTAGCGTAACATTATTCTTCGGTTGCACTTTAGACAGTGAGTTACTGGCATACGCAAAAATAAAGAAGTCTGGAAGTAAATGTGAGGTGTAACATACTGTTCTCAAATAGGTACCAAATTTCGCTACAGTCTTGCACAGCAGCGCTGCGAACACGTCACACAAGTTCCAGATCAACACACCTCACATCCTTCACTTCCCTTGACATCTCAATGACGCATCTAATGAAGTGTTCAATTGTTTGTACACTTAGCGGACCAAGTTGGTATGGTAATCAGCCCCAGTCTTACAAACTACTTAAATTAACTTACACAAAGGACAACACACACACACAAACACACACACACGCGCACACACACACACACACCTGTTCCCAAGGAAAGACTCGAACCTCCACTGGAGCGGCCGCTCAATGCATGACCACACGGTTACATCCGCTCGGTTGTGTGACGAGTCTCAGAACGATAAGAGTGCTTTTAAGACCCGCAGTTTTATATTTGGTGCAGGGAACACCTCCCCCCATACCCCTCCCAGTGGCACTGGAGAGTACGACACTGATATGCATCTGAATAAAAGGGTAAAGGTCCGTTTAAGTCACGCCCCTCACATTCAGCAACATTTTCAGTTACAGTTCTGCACCGTTGTTGGCAAAAGATCTGGATTTCTGGCCACATGGTTTATTTGAAAAACAGTTGAAAAGTCTTGATGGAATTGTCTGAGCTTAAGCATTGGCAGAGGTATGGCGTGAGATAGAGGTAAGGAGACGTGTGGTGGTCCTTAATAAGTGAAGTAATTAACAACTAAGAGAGCTCTACTGTGTTATAAAAGGAGAAAAATCTGGGATGACATTTGCTTATTTCCTGAAAATACTTAAAGTACTAGGAGCAGCAGCGCTTGCCACACTGGACTCGTATGCGGGAGGATAGTGGCTCCGCCTTCGGCAATCGAGATTCGGCATTTACGTGGCGTCCCTGGATCACGTTATGTAAATGACGGGATGGTTCCTTTGAAAGGACACGGCCGATTTCCGTTCCCATCCTATTAAGACCAATACGAGGTTGTGTTTCATTTCTATGGAACACGATGTCGATGGGGTCTCAGTACCTAACTTTCCTTTTCTTGCTGATTCCTGAATATTTCAGTATCGAGCTTTTGTCAACTTTCCCTTGTTCAGATTACCTTAAATGCCAAGATCGTACATTAATAATTTATTCAATGACGGGCGGTTTCGGTGAACTGTGTCACCATCATCTGGTCACATATATATTTTACAAGCTGGTCATCATGTTAAAAAATGGGTATTAAATAATAACTGCAACATTGCACTTAGTCACTATATAAAAAATACACAAGTTAAAAACATGACAGCTTACAAATTCCCCTTGTCGAATTAAACAGCGCCGCAGGTTTACCAGAACACTTCTTTAGATGGGGAAGGTAACTGGTACACTGCACGACTTTTACATCACTTCAGAGTTATATTCTTTGTGTTACAGCGACTAATCGGAAACCTCCTTAGATTTATCTAATTAATGGTATAGAAAAATCCATCGATTTATAAGCAAATATATTTCTTACTTCAGTAATAAATACCCGTACATTACATCATTATTCAAGCACATATATACTAAAATTAGGGAAGCGGTTGTCTAAATGTAGTTTACGACTGATGAGCTTCACTGACTGCGTTTTTATTCTATTCATTATTTGAAAATACACATGCAGTAGTTGTAATACATACAAAGAACTAAAATGGGGCGAAATAATCGTCAATCAATTTGCGAATCGCATTTATCTGACCTATATTAAATCACTCCAATATTCAGAAAATTACGTATGAATTATGCACCTAATTGACTTCCACAACTACAGTGATAAACCAACGGTAAACAGAATAGCTATAATATACTCCACCAAAAACGCTGAAACTCATGGATCCGGAAAATACGTCTTCCACGAAAGTAGTTACCCATGACAACATGCTTTTGAATCGTATTAATGGCGTTTAGAATCTTACATCTTATAAAATAGGCTGTATGTGTGTGTGGTGTGGTGTGTGTTTGTGTGTGTGTGTGTGTGTGTATGTGTGTGTACGCCAATCTTGGTATACACGTTCCTTAGTATCAGGCAACAATCGCTGTCAGGGTAACAATCACCAACGGCACGAACGTAAGGAGATATGACGTCATAAACAATGAGATGCGCGAAAAACTGCTGCGTCAAGCGACAATGATGCACATTTCCTCTTAAACCACTGGACCTATTTCAACCAGATTTGGTACACAGATTCCTTAAGTAAGATAACAATTGCTTTAGGAGTTCGAACTACATACGACACATGGTTCAGGAGATATAACGTCATGAACAATAGGAATCGCAAAAAACTGTAACATAGTGCGAAGAGACTTCATGGATACACAATATGAGAATGACAATATTTGGCGACTTGCAACAAACTTCAAACATAATTTCAAACCATTGTTAAACTTTTTCTCGCGGACAACCACATTAAAATAAAGAAAGGAAAATAGTTTCTCGCTCTTACTTTCAAGCTGTTCATGGATCAAAACTATGCCATTTGGTATAACGTCACAATTTATAATTTCTACACTACCAATTGTACTCGCAGGAAATTTTGTAGACAGAATACAAACTTAAAGCTGAATGTACGTTCGAAATTGTATCAAAGTACGACACCTAGTTCTTGACATATGAGGACGTAAAAAGTAACGTTCACAGAAACCGCCCCATCAAGCATCACGTTTCAATCTATTACTTCTTTACTAGTAACCACTAACTTTACTACTAACGGAGTTTACCGACATACAGCACTTATAAAAATCAATATATTCCTGCAAAATTTTACAATGTTCAATATATCTATACTATTAAAAAATCAGTAAATGTAGGCCTGTCGCTGTTCGCTTCAATCTTCAAAATTACTGGACGAATTTTCATGCGGTTTTCACAGGAAACATGAGCGAAGATTAGTTCAGGATTTATGCATGATTTCATCAAAATAGAAACATGAAGTGTCTTCATAGACCGTCGTGACTGTCTGTTCATCTATTAGAAACCACTTCTCCAAAAAAATTCATGATTTCGCATGCGGTTTCACAGATAACTTCAGCATACCTTGGGACAACATGTAGACTTAGTTTCATAAAAATCGGATCACGGAAAGAAGGACATCACAATTTAACTTTTTTCACGACAAACGTCATGTCTATCTTTCTCTTTCATCTCCAGAAATAATAGGCGAATTTTCAGACGTTTTTCACAGGAAACGTGAGGGTATCATTCAGTTATAGAAACGCTTCATTTCACAATATCGGATCAGAAAAAGTAAGATATCGCAATTTCAGCATTTATCTGAAAGCAATCGCATGTATCTATTAGTAGAGAGAAATCTCCAAAAGTGCTAAATGAACATTTATAGGGGTATCGCAGATAAATAGAGTATATCCTGGGGCAACAACATATAGGCTTCATTTCATCAAAATCAAATCAGGAAAGTAAATGATATTGTAATTTGACGTTTTAGGTGTATATCATACTTGGAAAGAAGGGCGTAATGCAGCAAAGAACTAATAGATAGCGCTGCGGGTGTTCGTGTGAAGTTCGGGGCAGCGATTATTACTCTTTGAAAATACTACTTACTATTTCACTTTTCAAATTTACCATATTTATGAAAATCATTTTCTTGGTTGTTATGTTCTACGAAATATGATTCAGCGTAATGAATATAAAACTGATACCATCTTCGCTGTGCTTAATCCATATATTTACATACTGATATCACAGTCCAACGTATATGTACATCTGCTATGGAAGTTTACGTCTCACGCTTGGAGCGACAATAGCGCATCTAACGGAAAGAGAGCCAACCGTAAGAATAATAATTGTTTTCACTGATACTTCATTAAGGAAATACTTATTACTTATTATATTCCAGCTTTCCATGCTTCAGCCCATAGTCCAGAGATATGAATTATCATGAAATAAATGGCTAATATAACTGATGTATGATGTTAGCTACATCATATTCATGAAGATATACCTATTTCTAACACGTTTCGCAAACGTATTAAAAATCAACTACTCACACATTTTCATGCGGTTTTCAAAGGAAATTTGAGCTAAGATTGGGGCAACATATAGGCATGATTTCATCAAAATCAGATCACAAAAAAGATACATTCCAATCTTAAGTATTTTCAGTAACTGTCTGTACATCTATTGGAAATACCTAATCGCCTGAACTACTTCACGGATTTGCATGAGCAACTTCGTTTCATAAAAGCTGAATCAGGGAAATTGTTTTAGATGTAGATTATGCTTGAAGTACGGATTACGTAGTACAGCAAACAAGCGATAGGGGCGCTGCAGTGCACCGAAGAACAAAGAAACACAGCTGCTGCATAATAAGTATGGGTTAGTACAACAAGGAAGCGAACGTCCCTGACAGAATTAATCAATCTTATGTCTACGAATACCAACAAACATTGAACATAGTATTACTGATTTCACTTTGTGTATTAAATACTTAACGACATTTTTTGATTATTTTGGTACGTTTCACCTTATGTATCAAAAACTTTATGAAGATACATCGTTTCGGACAATGACTTTTAAGTACATTTGACATTTTTATGAGGATACATCGTTTCGGACAATGACTTTTACTTACATTTGACATCTTGGCTAGGATAACTGAGCTTATTGACAGAGAGATCCAACAAAGATTATATTTTTTCTGACACACATGATACAAACAAGCCCTTCTTCAACAACCGTTGCGAAGCGTGGGCATATAAGCTAGTTCCCTATAAAAATGCACTGATATGTAAACTATGTTGAGCCGGCCGCGGTGGCCGAGGTGACTGAGGCGCTGCAGTCACGGTCAGCACGGCCACTACGGTCGGGGGTTCGAATCCCCCCTCGGGCATGGATATTTGTGCCGTCCTAGTTCGTAAGTAGTTCATAAGTAGTTTGTAAGTTTAGGGACTGATAACCCCGTAGTTAAGTCCCATAAGCTTAACAAACATTTGAACATTTTGAAACTATGTTGAACACAATGCAGTATCACTTTCAGCCCTATAATTTTTGAATACGTACTTTGGATACTAGCTGTAGAAGGATTGACTGTATTCGAAGGGAATAGTTTAGAGCAGTGGTTCCAAAAGTTTTGTTGTAGTGAAACCCACAATCTTTCATGAATCATTTTCGCCACCCTATATATATTATTGTCTTAGGGCAATTACTAGTAAAAAATTATTTAATATGAAACTGAAGTTATGATATGCAACTGCTTTGCTGAGTATGACTTTAGAAAGTGTTGAAGCGAACATCTACACAAGAAAGTATACTTTCTTTGTTTTATAAAAATTACAGGATGAACTCAAAAAACATTTGTTGTAGTGTTAAGTCTTCCTGTAAATGGTATTGTGGAATCTCGACTGACACTTAGTTTTCGGCGTACGTCTTTTAGTACGCAATGAGTATTTTGTTAAATGAAAATCGTAGAAAATGAAGCTTACAGAACGAAGTAGTAGTAGATGTCATTAATTCCTTCGAAGTTCTCGTTATAAGCACTCGACTCTCTTCCTCTCCACTCGATGTGTAAAGATGTAGTCTCAAGCAATCGCCAGAAACATGAAATAGTTGGAAGGTTACTTATACCACGTTTATCGCAAGTGAAAGAGAACGCGCCGTTGCCATATCGTGTAGTCGTGAGAACGTTATCGGACCATTGGTACCTTGTTCATAACACTTGTTTCACAAAACTTTTCAGGTGATAAAAATTTTCTCTTGAAATAAACTTAACAAATTTCCAGTTACTAAGATGTTTTACTTAGTAATTGAACTCGTCTGGCCACTCACCCTAATACCCCGCACCGACTAGTGGGTCGCAGCCAACAGTGTGGAAACCACTGGTTTATAGTAACATTACACAATACGCAGTGTCAGTAAAAGAATGTGTTAGTATACAAAAAAGTTCAAATTACCGCAGTTTATTTAATTTGAAGTTATATTATCATACAGGAGCGAAATACAGTTAGATTATTGTTAACATTTTCTTTGTCTTTGGAACATTGATGCAACAGAAAAGTATCTAAAATTTTATGTTTTCGAACTCCTTAAATAGACATTATCTAACGAGGATATAATTACAAAGCCCGAATGAAAATTTGTGGGTAAATTTTGAGCATTTATTGTTCGAAGAGCTTAGATCGTAGAACCATCCTAAATTTGTGATCTGTAGAAGTCAGTTTTCTTGAGGAAAGGGAATAATTAAGCAAGCAAACGACTGAGCCACTTTGAATGTAAGGGTGTTGTGTGTTGTCCTAATCATCAACACTTCATCATTATCAGCACGCAAGTCGCCTAAGCGGCGTCAACAATCCCTTACGGAACTCCCCCCCCCCCCAACAATACCATGTACCAATTACCATTTTTCTTGTCACTGAGCCACAGAAAAAAACACAAAATAATGTATATAATTTAAGATCTTCCTTTATTCAGCATCACATATAGAATGAAATACAGTAGTAGTAGAATACAAAAAGTACAAGAGAGTTTTTTTCTAACACTAAAATAATATCACCAGTTCATGATAAATATATAATATATATACACATGTCTTGTTCACTATATATGTACATTCTATTATCGTTGGGAGCATCGTTTCCTGTAGTGTTCTGAAGTGTCCAGTCGTGTATCAGTAGTGGTATCCGCCGTTTCCAGCCCCAGCGCGCCCCCTGCCGTAGCCGTATCCACCAGCAGAGTAGGCGGTGATGCCGGTGTCCTCGTACTCTATGGTGGGCCTGTAGCCGCCCTCGTCAGCCTGATACGTGACGATCTGCTTGCGGCCGTCGGGCAGCAGCACGCGGTACTGGCCCTGGGCATTCTCCTCCTGGCGGGACTCCTCGTGCCCAAAGTCGCTCAGCGTCTCACCGTCCGTCACAGAGTAGCTAAACTCGTAGTTTGCCGGCTCCTGTAAGGGTAAAATGATTCTCAAGCTCCCGAACGAAATGTCTGTTTAAAGCTTAAATTCAACTGATCTGAATGTGTCAGTCCCTAGTTTTAAAACGATTGTTACCTTAAAGGAAATCAATGAAAAAGTCTCGTAAACATCTGAAACGCTGAAGTATTTTCTGGTGCTGTGTATTAAGAATTTTTAAGAACAGTTATAGAGTCTGCATTCAAATTTTCCTATACACATGTGCCCAGCATTCTGAATTCCTCAAATATACCGGACACGTAGAATCTGATCCAAAATATTTCTTCGACAAGGACTACTAGACTTCGGCATTACATTGTGTCAGATGTAGTCTAATTCGAATACACAAAAACGAACTTTGGGCATTTATTTCTGAGCAACACAACAAATCTCAAAGCCTTCAATGTGGCAGCTGCTGTGCAATTCAGTTTTCACGTATCGACCTGTCTTAGTGTACAAACAAGAGCATGTTAACCCTTTAATGCATAGTGTAGCTGATCAGCTACATATCTTATTCCTTTAATACATAGTGTAGCTGATCAGCTACATATCTTATTTTTCCCATTATTTCTCAAACTGATCAAAATTTTACCACAAATTTATTTGTAGCTGCTTGTAAACATAGTGTCACATATGGTAGTAGCTCGTCTTAGAAATTATAAATTGCAGACTGATAATAATTCATTTCAGCAGTTATCTGTATTGAGTTGTGCGATTGTATACAGTAGTATTCCTACTTGACCATGTAACAGATGAGATGCACAATAGTCACATTCACTACATCATGTACATGATGGAAGCACCATATTGCTGACAATCTACGAACTTTTTGTTGCTAGTATTGCATATTAATTTTAAGGAATTTTTTCAATATTTTTCTCACGATATATACATTAATCGTGTTATTTTTATAGCTTCAAATAAAAATTCATGCAAGAAAGGGTTAAGACTGACGCCAACATTCAAATGGCTCATATGAAAACACAAAGAAAAGTACAACAACAATACTAAAGAGATGTAGTAGTAAAATATTTGCTATGTAAGGGATATTCAGTTCACAATAATATTCCACAAAGGTGCTTAATTTACTTGTTGATACAATGGTATTCATTCGATTTGGATTGCATTGACTTATCAAAGAAATAACATTCACAATTCCTTGAGATCATGAACATCAAGCTACTACAACACATTAGGTATTGAATGCTTTGGTGAGTCGAGTGTCAACAACCGTAATATATTTCATAAAATGCATTTTTAAAAACCATCAGCTGTTTATTGAAAACCTTATATAATTACCAGTTTCGGTCAATAGACCATCAGCATGGATAAAAAGGTGTTAAAACTGAATGGTAAAATGCATCAAATAAAATACATCTGGCTGAGACAAACAGGAGTCAGTTCTTATTTTTTATGTTGAGTTTAACTGATAGGTTTTATCTTAGATGACCACTGTATTTTTAATACTTTTGACTCCTGTTTGTCTCAGCCAGATGTATTTTATTTGATGCAGTTTACCATTCAGTTTTAACACCTTTTTATCCATGAAGATGGTCTATTGACCGAAACTGGTAATTATATAAGGTTTTGAATAATCAGCTGATGGTTTTAAAAAATGAATTTTATGAAACATTAGGTATTGT
Source organism: Locusta migratoria (assembly GCA_026315105.1). Lineage (NCBI taxonomy): Eukaryota > Metazoa > Arthropoda > Insecta > Orthoptera > Acrididae > Locusta > Locusta migratoria. The sequence goes on from CM048748.1 coordinate 92,678,085, forward strand.
GGCATATTGTGACCTCCAACACATTCACTACAACTGCTATGTATTGACATACCGAAGGCAAGAGTGTTAAAAGAATATAATGCATGTTCTTACAGAAAGTGGGTCCTCCTGTGCCCCAGCTCGACCGTAGCCATAGCCGGGCACTCCGTACACTGGGGAGAGGCCAGCAGCATCGGCAGAGGGCGCTCCGTACTGAGTGGAGAGCTCGGAGGGGGCGCCGTACTGTGTGGACAGACCGAGTCCTCCGAAGCCAATGGCGCGGCCAGCCGCCGAAGGGGCGCCGTAGCGAGCCGAGAGGCCGCCACCCACCCTCCTGCCGGCTCCCAACCTCCTGGAGGAGGCGCCGCCAAAGCTGGAGGAGACGCGCGCTGCCGGGCCCTGGCTGGAGGCGCCCGAGCGGCCGAAGGCAGCGCCTGTCAGCGCGGGGGCTCCGTACTGGGAGCTGAGGCTACTGGCTGAAGGAGCTCCGTACTGGGAGCTGAGGCTGCTGGCTGAAGGAGCTCCGTACTGGGAGCTGAGGGAGGAGGCTGAGGGAGGCCCGTACTCAGAGCTGGGGGGCAGGTACGACCGATCTACTGGCGGCTCAGCGACCACCCCCAGAGCAAGTGCCAACAGGACGACGTGGACCTTTGAAGAGACAGACCATGTTCGTATACTGTTCTATAAGCAAATGCCATTACAACAGTTATATGTCATTCTTATCCAAATAAGAGCATCATAAGATATGGAAGTTATGTGTATAATACTGTTTACAATCTAAATATATTCATCTACTAGACTAACATCACCTTTACATTCAAGTAATCAGTTTCACAAATAAGTAACACCATCAATCTGAGAACTCCATTGATATGACACAGTCTGTATTAAAAAAGAAACATTTTAAAATAAAAAGTTATTCATAGTGCAACATAAATACATTCCATGCATCTTGATGTGGAAGTACTTTTTCGGTCAATGTTTGCTTTATAAATACTTATGTTCGTTTCTTTTGGATAAGGACCTGCCTTGAGCCAAACAGTGTGATTTGAGTGTGTGTGTGTGTGTGTGTGTGTGTGTGTGTGTGTGTGTGTGTGTGTGTGTGTAGCAATACATGGTTCACTGCAGATTACAGTTGTACCATCTTCAGTGGCTACTTTATATTGCTTGTTTTACAAGTTGGATTGGTTGGTTTTCTGACATCATCCCTGTAGGTCTTAGCTTACAGTTTCTCATATTTCTTGGTGTCTTCGTTGATGTACTAGAGAAGCAGTAAAGGAGAACTTTGGTGTTCATTTTTTCTGTTTATGAACTGTTAAAAACAAGATGGCAGATCAGTCAGTTCAAAAACAGTAACAGTAAACACTTAAGTTCTCCTGTTCTGCTTCTCTACTCCACCGATGAAGGTACCAACAAATATAAGCAACTGTAAGTTAAGACCTGCAGGGATGATGTAAGAAAACCAACCAATCCAACATGAAACACAAGCAATAAAAATAACCGACTGAATGCGCTACAATTGTAATGAAACATGTATGGACATACAAAAACAAAACAAAAATCAGGGTTTGCTCAAAGCAGATTCTTAGCCTAAAGCAACTAGCTTAAACATTCCACGCACTTTAAAAAGTTGTATGTGCATCATGCGTGTTTAAAAGAAGGTACAGATTACTCTGTTTAAACGAAGTAATAAATGAAAGAGAAACTAACCAACAGGAACAGTTTTATTTGTTATGCATCATATACTGAAGGTGTACAATTAATAGCAAGATCAGAAATTGTTGCTAGTATAAGTTCATTTGAAGATATTGACCATATTAAGTGGGTATCATACTCGCATTTCATTACTTCCAGCTTTTTTTCTGCTATTGTTGTTGGTTAAAGATGAATCTCAGAAACACAGTACTGTAACGAATGCTACTCAAGTGATAGATAAACCATCTGAAATTCGGAAAAATGAAGTAATAATGTTAATATAAACTGAAAATTATCTGCAGTCTTTCACTTTCAGTACCTGCATGTAATAAATTATTGGAATCATGATTTACTTTAACCAAACCATTTCTGGTAGACTCTCATGGAAATAACTTGAGAATAATCCTTATAACATTCGTTCGCGTTGCGAAATCTTATATTCCAAAAGTCGAATGTAGACTATGATCAGCTGCACATCAGCCATATGTGGGTAATAACCTTTCAACTTTTAAATTACATGCTACCTGTTAAGATATGGCATGTAAGTAGATACAAATAATATGTTACAGTAGTGTATTACACTTTTCATATAATGAAGCAAAAGGGAATATCTGTGATGCCCGGATAATATGTAGAAAATCTTACAGAAATAGAGAATTGGTTAGTTTGGAATTACAGTTCAGAAGCACATCCAACAGAAAATGAATACACAAATGACACTGTTAGGCAAAAAATAGGAGTTTAGCATTTGCACTTTCTGTTGTGAACTAGTTTATATACAGAATCTATATATGAGTTTGGGAAATATCGTTTCCTTATGGAAGGAATCTTTTAATATTAAAATATCAATCTAGTTCATATATATATATATATATATATATATATATATATATATATATATATATATATATATATATATACTATTTCACAATATGGCGACCAGTTCCGATCTCATACTAAATCGCTCTGAGGATGATGCTAGCATAAGATCGAAACAGGTCATCTTATTATAAAGTAAGGTGTATAATTTTTTGCGAAGTAGACCGATATTTTCATATTAACACAAACGATATATCCTTTAATGAAACATTTTTTGGTAATAACTACTGAAGTTATTTTGAAAGTATCATATTTAAAATAAATGTATGATTAGCTTTTTTGAAGAAAACTATATATCATCCTTAACATTCCAAACTTGCAGGTGGAACATGAGCTAGCTTTCAGAAGCTTTACAACTGGAGCTTTACAACTTGCTGACTAATTCCCCATTTCAACAGAATACTGAATTAGGGCTATTGTGATTTCCGAGTATAATGGTGAGTTTTAAGTCAGTAGATTACGAATTAATGACGGATATGTAAAGTTTCACTACAGACCAGCCCATCTGTGCATAAAATTCGACCTGTCTAGTAGTGGGGCGTTATTTGCTGTCATACAAAAATTACAAGTCATTACAAACCCTTTAGCAGATATTTAACATTTACGTGTTCTGGTATTACGTCAAAAATTAGTTCCGTGGTTCCGCGAAATTGTCAGTAAACAGGAACTTCGAGAAATTCGGATCAGTGTTTACTTGGCCCCTGAATAAGGAAGGTACATAGACACCAGTGTAGAGAAAGGCTACAGATGTAAATGCGAGTACATTCCATAAAGGAAGTTAGGAAGCTTAGGGTATACCGTCCCGTCGACACCGTCGTCATTAGAGACGAACTCACGCTCAAGTATTCGGGGAAGGAAATCGTCTGTGATCTTCAAAAGAACCTTTCCCGAATTTAGCTTGAGTGAATTAAGCCAGGTATGGAGATGGCTTTCTTAAAACAGTGTTGTAGCTCTTCAGAACTGAACAATCAACAACTACCATCGTCAACTAATAGTGAAGCCAATACTGTAAAAGATGTACCTAATATTTTGACTGGCACCATCATGATTAACAACCTTCTATAAAATATAGAAAATAATGAATAAACTAAATTACGTGAAATATTCGTAAAAATTTTCATTAGATATTAAAATTGCATACGTATTCGAGCTGCATGTCTTCGGGAAAAGTAACGGTTGTAGTTCACCCTTGCTTTCAGTCGTTCGCAGTAACCCTGTGGCAAAGTCACATTAGCTGAATTTACAAGGCCAGCTTAGTCAATCATCCAGACTGTTGCCCCTTTAACTATTGAAAAGGCTTCTGCCCCTCATCAGGAACCACACGTTTGTCTGGCCTCTCCACAGATACCCCTCCGCTGTGGTTGCACGGCTATCTGTATCGATGAGGCACGCAAGCCATCCCACCGCGGCAAAGTCTGGGGTTCTTGGCGATACTGAAGATATTGCATTAGATAATGAGACAATAAAGATGGTAGATGACTTTTGCCGGCCGACCGCAGTGGGCGAGCAGTCTGCGGCGCGCCAGTCACGGTCTGCACGACTACTACGCTCGGGGGTTCTAATCCCCCCTCGGGCATGGATATTTGTGCCGTCCTTAGTATTAGCTAGTTCATAAGTAGTTTGTAAGTTTAGGGACTGATGACATCGTAGTTAAGTCCCATAAGCTCTACAAACATTTGAATATTTTGACTTTTGCTACTTAGGAAGTAAAATAACGTATGATGGTCGCAGTACAGAGGATATAAAATACAGAATGCGTATGGGGAGAAAAGGTTTGTGAAAAAGAGAAAATTTGCTAACATCGAATATTAATTTAAGTGTAAGGAAATCCTTTCGGAGGGCATTTGTGTGGAGTGTTGCTTTATACGGGAGTGAAACTTTGACGATCAACAGTGCAGACAGATAGCCGATAGAGGCTTTTGAAATGTGGTGCTACAGAAGAATGCTGAAGATTAGGTGGGTGGATCGCGTAACTAATGAGGAAGTACTGAACAGAACTGGGGCGAAAAGCAATTTCTGAAGTACCTTGACTAACAGAAGGGATCGATTGGTAGGACACATTCTTAGACATCAAGGAATCGTGAATTGAGCGTTGGAGGGGAGCGTGTGGGGTAAAAATCGCAGAGCGAGATCAAGAGATGAATACAGTAAGCAGATTCAAACAGATGTAGGTTGCCGTTCTTATGTGGGTTGAAGAGGCTTGCTCAGGACAGAGTAGGGTGGAGAGCTGCACCGAACCAGTCTCCGTCTCCGGAATAAGGGCCACAATAACAAGTATTCGAAGACAACGGAGAAAAAAAATCTGTCACGACAGGATTAGAACCACCGACCTTACTCCTGTAAGGACAGAAGACTACCACCTGAGCTACACCGACAGATACTGCCAGTGGTTTAATGATTCGTAGTTACGGTTACTTGCGAAATTTCATTTGAGTTCTGAACTTCACGTACCTTATATATCAAAACATTCTAAAATCCAATACCCATTTGGTACATTTGTGAGACGCACGCTGATCTATTTGAGCCCTACCCTGTGCGAGCCGGCTTACCTTCATGTTGTTCGGGAGGCGGGCACCGCGCTGCTAGTGGCTCAGCAGACCGCCGGCCGCTGTATATATACGCACGCAGCGGCCGCGGTCGCGCCCATCCTCCCAGAGGGTCTGCCCGCCGCTCCAGATGAGAGGCGTGGTGCCCCGCTGTAGTTACGTCACTCACCGCGCCGCGCGACCTTGCTTCGCGATGGCGCGGATCTCGGCCGGCGCACCCCTGTCTTTCGCCCACTCCTGATGGCCGGCAGTACTTGCGTTGGGCAACGATAACTCTCAGCGTCTTTAAAAGCACGTTCTCTCTCAAGGCCGGTGGTTGATAGCTGCATTAAGTCTAACTGTAGCACTAAACCGCAAATCGTTGTCAGTTGCACGGCTGATAGCGACTTCAACCTTTTCTTTTTGCTGATCCGTAGACCCATATTCCGAACTCGATCTACAATGGGATCCTGGTACACGGGTGTTCGAACATTGTGAATTAGCCGCAGGATAACGATCTGTTCACAAATAGGCAACATGGACTCATACAGGGTGTTACAAAAAGGTACGGCCAACCTGCCAGGAAACATTCCTCACACACAAAGAAAGAAAATATGTTATGTGGACATGTGTCCGGAAACGCTTAATTTCCATGTTGGAGTTCATTTTATTATTTATCTTCAAATCACATTAATCATGGAATGGAAACACACAGCAACAGAAGGTACCAGCGTGACTTCAAACTCTTTGTTACAGGGAATGTTCAAAATGTCTCCGTTAGCAAGGATACATGCATCCACTCTCCGTCGCATGAAATCCCTGATGCGCTGATGCAGCCATGGATAACGGCGTATTGTATCACAGCCGTTCACAATACGAGCAAGAAGAGTCTCTACATTTGGTTCAAAAATGTTCAAATGTTTGTACAGCTTATGGGACTTAACTACGGGGTCATCAGTCCCTAAACTTACAAACTACTTATGAACTACTTACGAACTAGGACGGCACAAATATCCATGCCCGAGAAGGGATTCGAACCCCCGACCGTAGTGGCCGTGTAGACCGTGACTGGAGCGCCTCAGTCCCCTCGGCCACCTACATTTCGTAACTGGATTGCGTAGAAAAGAGCTTTCAAGAGCCCCCATAAATGAAAGTCAAGAGGGTTGAGGTCATGAGAGCGTGGAGGCCATGGAATTGGTCCGCCTCTACCAATCAATCGGTCACCGAATCTGTTGTTGAGAAGCGTACGAACACGTCGACTGAAATGTGCAGGAACTCCATCGTGCATAAACCACATGTTGTGTCGTACTTGTAAAGGCACATGTTCTAGCAGCACAGGTAGAATATCCCGTATGAAATCATGATAACGTGCTCCAGAGAGCGTAGGTGGAAGAACATGAGCAATACTAAAATGAGCTCTAACATGGAAATTAAGCGTTTACGGACACACGTCCAAATAAAATATTTTCTTTCTTTGTGTGGGAGGAATGTTTCCTGAAAGTTTGGCCGTACCTTTTTGTAACACCCTGTATACTATTGTTCTCCAGCATGAGCAATGAGTGCTGTTAACTATGAAACTCTATTACATTTTTCGTAAGGAGCTTATAATCAATTCCCTGCTTATAGGAATATCGTCGCTGTTATATCAGAACGGTCACAGTTCATGCTAACTGACAAGAAAACCAAAAATTACAATTAGCGTTGCCTGAATATTTCTTTATTCAATCTTCTATTAATCCTGCTCCTTTGACATCCTGTATCAATCTCCATTTCCTCTTTCTATAAATCTATCCTTTTCCTCCAACCCCTTATCTTCATCTATTCCTCCCTCTCTATCTATTTCTTAATCAATGTTTGCACACAGAGTCTGATTTGGTCTAACTTCCAAGATAAGGTTCTTTTTATCTCGATTCATGACTAAAATATTTCTACTTCAAATTAAATGTCTTTATCTAAATAAACGTCTACTAGATGGCTCCCTATCTAGATTTCATATATCTCTTACTTTGATGAAATATTTATATGAGTCTGAGTGGATCCCTTGTTTGATTTTTATTCACAATCGGACGTGCTAGTTGGCGCTGAAAAAACTGGTAATTTCTGTGGGCATCGGCACTTTGGAACAGACTCGTATTTTATACGTTTCCATACCCTTCATTCGACTGTGATAAAATTTTACCAAGACGACCTTCAAAATATGAGGGACGGTACTCCCTACATGATAATTCGTACAGCGCGTGACGGAGGATACTTTAGAACTCACTTCGACAGCAATCTACACTTTTATTCCATTACTGATAAAATTTTGACCACGTCGCCTTCAGAGCAAAATGAACACTTTGTGCTGTTCATGGCAGAGGCTACCTTATCGTAAACGATAACACTGTTCCAATGATCGCCATGAATGATAGATACATGTAATATTTCATACCCAGGGGATAAAATCACACGAACACACACACACACACAGAGAGAGAGAGAGAGAGAGAGAGAGAGAGAGAGAGAGAGAGAGAGAGAGAGAGTAGTTGTGTTTAGATTATTTAATTAACTGAACGACCGGTTTCGGTGCTATATTCGCTCCATCTTCAGGCGCCCATTGCGTAACTGACACAAGTAATAGCGCATTTAAAATGGTTGGCCGTTGACACCAGTAATCATAAATTTCTTCGTCATGACAGTTATCAATCGACGATGTACGAGCCCTTATTCTTCGTCTCTCTGCGGCCCTTTCGCGAAATATAAGTTTACAGCAGTAGAACCTTTTTTCATCCACGTTTAAATTTTAGGCCACGAAATTTCTTAGTGTTCCTCGGAACGAACGTCGCCTTTCTTCCAGGGATTCCCATGTTGAGTTCTTAAACTATTTATGCAGTACTCACGTGTGGATTCAATTTGTAACATATCTAGCAGTCCTTTGTGGGGTTCAAAATATTATAGCAGCACTAATGAGTGGGTCGCATTAGTGATCTAACGCGGTTTCTACTGATGAGCCAAATCTTACAAATGTTTTGACAATAAATGAAAGTCGACCACCCGCTTTCCCCACAACTATACTTACTCGTTTGTTCCTTTTGATATCGCTTTGCAATGTGAAGTCTATATATTTAAACGACGAGATTGTATCAAATGGCAAACTACTAACGCTGGATTCGAATATTACGGGGTTGTTTTCCCAAATTATCTTCATTAAATTACCTGTTTATATATTCAAAGCGTGCTGCCGTATCCACTGAAATATTTGTCTAAATTATCTCGTGTATTTCTACAGCCACTCACCGATGACACTTGTCAGTACATACAGCGTTCCCAGCAAACGGCTGCAGATTGTTATTCATCGTCTCCGTCACGTCATTTTTGTGGATAATAACAGCGGTGCTATAACACTTCCCTTAGAATTGATGACGATAACTTAGATGACTGTTCATCGTGGAGGAAAACGTTCCGGTTTTTGTTACTAAGAGTCACTTGCAAATCTCGGATCCTCCTGCGCCTACGATTTCTAGAATAAGAAATATAAAACTTGGTCTTTCCTTTTTCTGCATTCTATTGCCACAATACATTGCTCAACATATGCCGTTACCCGCTTATCCAGTTGACGTAGGACCACGGTTTTCTCGTATTAATATTATTACTGTTATTCATCATTGCGTGGATGTGGGACAGAGCTTGAACGTGCATTCTTTTAATTAAGGTATACTCTTCTATGACCATCACAGTAGAACTAAACGATGCTATTCGTTGCCTATGTGGGATGATAACAACTGCTTATTCTCTCTTTCTTGCAAAATTCTCTCCACACCTACTTGACTGCTTAATTTAGTAACTATCGTCGCTTTCACAAAATTTTGATCAGTCATACCTGTATCTCCGCTGATGTTGTCAATAATATCAGGACGTTGAAGTACATTCAGCAGCAACACTTAAAAATTGCCGCGGTGGAGTGGCCGAGCGCTCTAAGGTCCCTTAAAGTGGAGCGCATGGTTTGTCGCCTTCGGAGGCTCAGTTCCTCGTCGGGCATGGATGTGTGTGTTATCCTTAGGATAAGTTTAAGTAGTCTTTAAGCCTAGGGACATAACCACTGCAGTTAAGTCCCTCATTTGAACTTAAAAATTTTGGGAAAACCGGTATCCGAACTCACCTTACGTGAAAAATCGTTTTAACCGCTTAGGCTTTCTGGACACGCTTTCTCTCCTACTACAACACATAGCTTACCATACACTACTATTTTAGCGTCTATCGTCCAGTTTTCCTTTTTCTTTGTGACTATAATTGTATTGAACGGTTTTTGTGAACCCCCACTGAAATTGGCACCTTTATTTCAAAGCATATTGTGTCCCATACCTCTTTCGTCTACTATATAATACAACATTAAAACGCAATAAATCGTTATAACCAGCTACTTAATCAGCTATAAGCGATCCGGTGACTGCGCCACACACCTGTAGTGTTTTATACCCTTTGCACGACGCAGAGCCGTCCTCTTAAGTACATATTCAAATGTTCAAATGTTTGTTAAGCTTAAGGGACTTAACTACGGGGTCATCAGTCCCTAAACTTACAAACTACTTATGAACTACTTACGAACTAGGACGGCACAAATATCCATGCCCGAGGGGGGATTCGAACCCCCGACCGTAGTGGCCGTGCTGACCGTGACTGGAGCGCCTCAGTCACCTCGGCCACCGTGGCCGGCTAAGTACATATTACTATGTTTACATATAGAGTAGTATTATTGGTCCTCTGCTGTTCCTTATTTACATAAACGATTTAGGTGAAAATCTAAGTAGCTTTATTAGGTTGTTTGCAGATGACGCCGTCATTTACCGACTAGTAAAATCATCTGAAGATCAAAACCAACTGCAGAACGATCTGAATAAGATATCACTATGGTGTAAAAACTGGCAATTGACTCTAAATAATGAGAAGTGTGAAGTGGTCCACATGAGTACGAAAAGAAATCCGTTAAACTTTGTTTACAAGATAAATCAATCCAAAGTGAAGGCCGTAAACTCCACAAAATACTTAGGAATTACTATTACTTAAGATTTAAACTGGAAAGAACACGTAGATAATGTCGTGGGAAAGGCGAACCAGAGACTGCGTTTTATTGGGAGGACCCTTAAAAGATACAACAGAACTACAAAAGAAACTGCATACATTACGCTTGTCCGTCCATTTTTGAAGTATTGCTACCCAGTCTGGAATCCTTATCAGGTGGGTTTGACGGAGGACATCGAAAGAGTCCAAAGAAGGGCAGCTCGTTTCGTATTGTCAGGATACAGGGGAGACAGCGTTACGGAAATGATACAGGATCTGGGAAGGGAATCATTACAACAACGGCGCTTATCGATGCGGCGTGGGCTACTTGCGAAACTCCAATCTCCAACATTCTCCTCCGAATGCGAAATACATTGTTGACTCCCACTAACATAGGTAGAAATGATCATCAGAATAAAATACTAGAAATCAGAACTCCAACGGAGATATTCATGTGTTCTTTCTTCCCGCGCGCTATTCGAGAATATTATGGGAGATAAATAGTATAATGGTGGTTCGATGAACCCTCTGCCAGGCACTTAAATGTGATTTGCAGAGTATCTCATGTAGATGTACGCATGCGAATACCAGTTTCTTCGGCTCTTGGGTGTATTTAACGTTATTAGTGTGAAACGTTGTGTTCACATCGAAGTTAATATCATGTTGGTTGATAATTCACTACTTACAATGGTTCTACGCCGTGATTGCCTTAGCAACAAGGGAATCGAAACTACAACCTCTGCTCAGGCAATGGTGTTAGCCTGATACAAATGAGACTCTATTTTAATATCCATGGTTTGAAATGACTTGTAACCCATTCTTTCCCATAAATAAAATAACCATCTGCAAACTTTTTATTCTATACTTTGGAGCATTGTATTATATGGGATGACAAAAATGCTATATCCGATACATTGTAATAATCCATATGTACTCTCCCCCTCTCTCTCGTTCGTTATGTCAATATCTTCTGCGTTTGTTAACTTGTTATTCTACATTTCTGGTTTGGTCTGTGATTCCGACAGTGCGTTCCTAACGTACATCAATGCGTGCTTTAAATGGCTTCATGAAAACATACTCCGTTCACTTTCATAGCATTGTACCTAGGGACAACGACATATAATTACGCAGTGCTCTCGCTATTGTCTTCCATAAGATTTACACAGCTCTTCAGGTAAGGTTACGTTACTGCAGCACTAGGAAACGTGCTGTTCCAGAAACTAAGTCACCGGAACTCCCTTTCTCCACTGCACCAGCTCATAGATTAGTAGGTTTACCGGCAGTATAGGTCACAGACAGCAGGTGCAATTGTCCTGCATACGTAGAGTCTGAAAGCCACGTCATACGATAGAAGTTCGCTTGTCCATTTTAGTAAGCATTATTCTAAATTCGTTTAGTCCTCGGTGGCCAGAGTCACTTGGCATTAACGGTTTCTTAGCGAGGTACCGCGTCTTGTTCTAACGATGGCTATTATTGTAGTAATAACCAATATTTTGACCAGAGTTAGTGCGGCTTTCTTACCCGGTCGAAACACTGGTTGTTTTAGGAATAACAATCTTTCCATACTAAATCCCTTAGTTGCACTTTAAGAAGTCCTGCCACCCCCGATATTATACCCCTTCAGTAGTATCGCATTATCAAGAAATTTTTTAGGACAAAGCACGTCTACACGTGAATATTCCTACTGGGGCCCTCTTTTGAGGTATGGAATGAGACGTGTTTGGTCATCCACTAAACAATCCGGATTTGGCGCCTGTTACCTCGTCTCGGCAATGAAGAAACGGCTCGCTACACATCGTCGATATCGATGTTAATGAAAACTGAAGTGATGAGCGGCAGATTTTTGCGGATACGGTACAGAAAAACTTGTGCCACGGGGATACTAAATACGTAACAACTGCTTAACAGACACACCATAATCTTCCTCCCTACTCTTAATGGCAGTCATAAAAAAATTGAAATTCACTCACCTTCACTCTTGATGTAGTGCATTAACACATTTCGTAAAGCATGTAATCGTGAATTAGTAAAGTTAAAACTTCTAACTACCCTGCTGTTACTGTTAAAACTCACAACATGAGATTGCTCGCAAATAATGCCGAGAAGAGTTGTTATGCAGTTAATGAATACCATAAAAGAATCTATAGGACCTATGAAAATGCTGAATATGTAAAAATCGTTTTGCTGACACTGTATTTTATCTGAGTGCAACAATTATGAAAATTACTGCCTTTCTATTCAAATTCAGGAAATGAAGATATCGTTTAAAAAAAGCTATTAAAATGATCTTGATTAATACAAATGAAAAAGACAGAAATTGCATACTATTATCTTGCTTGTAATTATTTTTAACTGATCCAGTGCAATGAATAATTAAAGAACGATGTTACCTTACGACGATTTCCACGAATGCGTGTTAACGATTTCATTTTCACCGTCTTTATATAGAATAAATACATTATACCAAAATTTTCGCTATCTCCGTCTCAGTATAAAATATGATCCAAAATTCCTCTCTTTTGCAAACAGAACCAGACTCTCCGCCTTACACCTAAAAACTTCGAACTACTATTCGCTACAGACACTGACCGCTACAACAGACGCCAGTCACCGCCGTCTTACAGGCTGTGGCAACCAATCTGGCCAAAATCAATGATAATAACAAAATCAACTGTTGCCACATTTCATCACCGGTCCACAACAGTATGCTGATACATTCAGTACTGGCACAGAGACAGAATTCACGTCCGAGTAGATGTCATTCATGTTCTATCGAAAACATAAAATGTGGAGACCATACTGGTCATTGGAGTACATTAACATGAAGCAGGCAGTTGACAGTGAAACGTTTAATGCATAGACAAGTATTGTTTGAGAATGACATCACGATTTTGTTGTATGAAAAGCAACACAAGTGGATGCAGCGTGTCTCGGGGTGTAGCGATATGCCGTCAGATTTGTCACAGTCATTGCCAGTCAAAACGTGGAGTCATATCCGACGTCTCCACAGATCATCATGCCAGTACGATCAGCTGTGCATCTCCCAAAATACTGTAATAACGGGGCTCTCCCCGGGTCGTCGTTATACTCACAGATGTTAGTAATGGTATTTTGTTTATTGACAAACACATTGGAGAACGTACCATCAGTTTTTCTCAAGTTTTACAATTTTCCAGTAAGATTACAGAAATCTTCTGTCTCGAAAATATTGTTCTATGAATTATGAACATAAATAAGTATCAGTCAATTTGATCATGGCGTTCTCAGATGATGCTCTTACATGCACCCACAACTAATTTTAATGTCATAAATGAGATCGCCCACAAAATGTGACACAGTACCATAAATAAGTAAAATTAGATAACTAGATGATTTCAGCAGTGGGTGTTGGAGCACTGAGCTCCCTCACAAAAACATCAAAAAATTGGAGGGGGGGGGGGGGAGAAGGAGACATGGGTAAGGAAGGAACACTTTGCTCCTTTAGAATCACGTTGTGCTATTTCAACCACTATGAGATGTTCAATGAGAGAAAGAAAATTCTGAGCAACAAAGAATTACGTGGAGTAACGCCTATAGATTTGAAATTGTCTTTAAAGGTCGTTAATGAATAGTTATTGCTTATCCTTCGTATCACTTTTATAAAAAGTAGTCAAGAACATGATATGAATATCTTCAAATACCTACAAAGAGCGAATACAAAGCTGAGTTACACTATTTTAGAAAACAGTAAATGGAAGCAAAAAAAATTAACATTATGTTTGATATTTAAAAGTCTACCTTCAACTTATAAATGCTGCACATTTGTAAATCTAAACGTATAATATGATTGACTGTCAAATAACAATATGTGTATCAATTTTGCAATTAAAACTACTTACAGAAGTTTACCAAGAGATGAAGGGTAAAACTCTTATGTTGGAGATTTATCACTTTTTATTTGATAACAAAAAGGATAATTAATAAAAAATTTCAGTTTGTGAGACTGCACTATCATTCTTTAAGAATCAGTGACAAGAAAAGTACTTCATATAAACACCAACTGGCAACGCCTATTTCACCAATGACGCGAAATAATACAAACACCAATAAAGAATGACCAACATCCGTCCTCCTACTTAAACTGCTACTTACTGTGTTACATAAGAAACAAGCCTTTACTCATTTAGCACTTACACAAATACCCAGAACAAGAACCCTTGCAATAGTGGCCAAAACATCGGGCAAATTCTTAAAAAAAATGGCAAATGCGGTCTCACACCCAAAAAATGTTATTGATTGTAACAACGGCCGGGAAATCCTACGCTTAAATTTAAAGAGAATAACTTTCGAAAAGTACCGTGAGTTTTACATGGTTTCCAATAGGTAGCAACAGATGTGTCCACTGCAGTTGTAGTGGAAATGGCATCGGGGAAACAGAAAGCATTTTCTGTTCTACGTTTTGCATAGAGCCAATCAGTAGTAACTGTTCAGTGGGACTTTCGTTCTAGGTATGGTGTGGATCGTCATTAACCACACAGCATTAAACGAGTGCTTGATGCAGGCGTTTAACACATCAGTCAAATTTTCACAAGCAGGTCGCAGAAATCCATTCGCAATGGAGATTGTCTGCTATGAAAAGGCGATTAAAAAGCCTTCAGAGTTTTCCGTTCAACAATAAATAAATAGTTCACTGTATATTATGAGCTTCAGAAACATGGATGTGCCAGTCGGATGTCTGTTTGTGATAACCCTGCAGTATAAAAATTTTCTAAGTATAGTCAGAGCGATGTATTTCGTCAAAAAAGATGGAGTTTATTTAACTGTATTAATTTTGACATCATTTTCAGAGGACGGAAACAGCGATCTATTTGGTATGATTAATATTACAAAAAACAGTCTTGATCGCAAAAATTAACAGTTTCTATTTACCGGTTTCGACCTGATGTAAGTCATCTTCGGAATAACATGTAGCCTGCAAGGATTAATAAAAATAATTACAGAAACGTCTCAGTACGTCTATAGATGTAACCTAAAATATATACAATGTTATGGCGTTTACCCATGTGGACAGTGCTGGGCAAGTAACTGTTGACTAGTGGCCATAAGACCTCTGGTTAAATAGTGTACGATTTTTGGCGCCAAGTCAGCAACAGCCAATGGGAAAAGGCTTTACAAAGAGTAGGTTCTGAGTAATGTATTAATTTATACATTACTAGTCAACAGATACCTGTTGGCAGCAGAACAGCCCAGGACAGCCCTATCCAGCCGAGTCCAGCACTGTCCACATGGGTAAATGCCATAATATTACTCTGTATATATTTTAGGTTACATCTAAAGTCGAACTTAGACGTTTTTGTAATTATTTCCATTAATCCTTGCAGGCTACATGTTATTCCGAAGATGACCTACATCAGGTAGAAACTGGTAAATAGAAACTGTCAATTTTTGCGATTAAGATTTTTTTAATATTATTTATTTTTAATTTGAAATCATTCTGCATAGCACAATCGTCTGAGATATTCTTCATGTATCTTTCAAGACTGGAGATACTGTTCATTTTTAGTAGTATCTTAAGTAATGCTATTTATGTGGCAAATTGCAGTTCTTAAACGAATGTTACAGGGTAGAAACAAAATAAATAATGAAAAAATAATAAAAAACGAGATTCGTACATGTACATTGCATTTTTCTTTATTTAATTTGAAATACAAAATTAAAAAAAATATGAAAGCAACATTCATTCTTCATAAGTTAATTTGACTATATCTATTGTTATACACTTTGTACACTGTATATCTTTTGGCACAATCGTTAAGTTTCAGTCAGTTGAACAGTCCAGTCGTGTATCAATAGTGGTAGCCGCCGTTTCCAGCCCCAGCGCGCCCCCTGCCGTAGCCGTATCCTCCGGCAGAGTAGGCGGTGATGCCGGTGTCCTCGTACTCTATGGTGGGCCTGTAGCCGCCCTCGTCAGCCTGATACGTGACGATCTGCTTGCGGCCGTCGGGCAGCAGCACGCGGTACTGGCCCTGGGCATTCTCCTCCTGGCGGGACTCCTCGTGCCCAAAGTCGCTCAGCGTCTCACCGTCCGTCACAGAGTAGCTGTACTCGTAGTTGGCCGGCTCCTAGAAGCAATGGAAATTGCACTTCTGTATATGTCTTGTCTACTTGGGAAATCAACTTCATGGCTGTGCATCAGAATAAGGCTTTATTACTGTAATTTCACCTCAAAACAATATCTGGTAGGAAAGACAGACCTAAGAAAGTTATAGCATACTTTCATCTTCATTGGTAGGACACATACGTCCGAATTCATCTAAATATTCCTTTTACATCCTAAATCATAAAAGTAGGTTTTGCTATGTTATATACAATACAATCACTATGGATGAGTGACTACGTCATGACACAACTAAACTACCAAGGTTTAGGCTCCTGAATACTCATTGGGTTTCTTGTGTAATAACAGTTACACACTTAGATGAGCCAGTTTTGTTGCGTGTGTATGTGTGTGAAAGACATAATCATCTAAAGTTGAATCGCATTTTCAGTATTTCTTGTCCACAATCTGTACTGTGAGGGTTTATAATCTCCTTGCACCAAAGGAATTCATGATAAGAGCAAAACATTTTATTCACAATACCTACTGTATAGGCTATTGTGTACAACAAACCAGTCTTGTGGAAATACTATTGGTCTGAAGTGTCGACCTGCTTTAGAATATACCGTACACTTTAGCAGCAAGGAACGATTTACCAACGCTTGAAACGTAAGCTACCACCCTCGACAGGAGTGTTTGCCTTGTCAAACTGCCAGACGCCATGTCAGTACCATAAAAATCTTTTTAATCCCTGATGTAAGCTACCAGTCAAAAGGGATATGTTCTCTTGGAGTAGTGTTTGCCAGCCGAGGGGTCAGCGGCGCGCCAGTCACAGGCTGCACTGGGGTTCGAATCCCTCCTCTGGCTTGGATATTTGTGCCGTCCTTAGTATTAGCTAGTTCATAAGTAGTTTGTAAGTTTAGGGACTGATGACCCCTTAGTTAAGTCCCATAAGCTCTAAAAACATTTGAACATTTGATTTGGAGTAGTGTTTGCTGTCCCATCAATTTTGTTGAGCGTTTTTTGGTACAGATGGTCAAGGTTAGGTGGTTGTTCATAAAGTAGGCAAAGAACAGACGGTGGGAGAACGTAGATTGGGAGAGAAAACGGGAAAATATGGAGAGAGTTTATGAAACAGCATCAGGAGGAAAGAAACTGGCGTGAGGAGCAACAGTATAGAGAAATCAGGCAAGAGGATATGTAGGGGCAGGAAAAAAGGGAACATACGGCTATTACGTTCTGCTGACTTCAGTACTTTTCTCAACGATAGGCAAGGAAGTCAGCCATCACCTTTCAAAAGGACCATGGCGTCCTTTGACTGGAGTGATGAAGGTAAACGAAGATTTCTGGAGACAGGTTTGAGCCACGGTCCTCCCAAAAGTGAAACCAGTGTGTTACCACTGAGAAACCTCACTCAGTACTGGAGTGGGAGGAGGTGGACAGAGACAATGGTAGAAGGAACACATGGAAAAATTGACTGCGGGAGAAGAGAAAATGGATGAATAGGGGAGAGTAGCAGCTGGACAGAGAGGGTGAAAATTTTAGATGGGTTCAGAGAGATTGAGATGGATAAAGCGGTGAGTAGCAATAGACAATTGAGGGATATCAGAAGGGACATGGTGAGGATATGGATAGTAGAATGAGGACGATATGAATGTAACATATGAGTTGAACAGATACAGAGCCTTATGAACTATTAAATACGTCGTTCACATAAGTTGCAACAGTTCTCAGGTTTCCTCGGAACTAATATCAAGTTCTTCAGGAACAATATCATCAAACAGTAATGGTTGCCCACATGTCTCAATTCTGTTGGGTTTATAACCCTCGTAGCCCAGCAATACAGTATAAACTTGTATAATGGAGGTGTTTGAAGCAAGTAATTTTATGTACGTACAGCAAGTGAGTCCTCCTGGGCTCCAGCGCGACCGTAGCCATAGCCGGGCACTCCGTACACCGGGGAGAGGCCAGCGTTGTTAGCAGAGGGCGCTCCGTACTGAGTGGAGAGCGCGGAGGGGGCGCCGTTCTGTGTGGACAGACCGAGTCCTGCCAGGCCAGTGGCGCGGCCAGCCACAGAGGGGGCACCGTAGCGAGCCGAGAGGCCGCCGCTGATCCTCCTGCCGCCTCCAAACCTCCTGGAGGAGGCGCCGCCAAAGCTGGAGGAGACACGCGCTGCCGGGCCCTGGCTGGAGGCGCCCGAGCGGCCGAAGGCAGTGCCTGTCAGCGCGGGGGCTCCGTTTTGGGAGCTGAGGCTGCCGGCTGAAGGAGCTCCGTACTGGGAGCTGAGGCTGCTGGCTGAAGGAGCTCCGTACTGGGAGCTGAGGCTGCTGGCTGATGGAGCTCCGTACTGGGAGCTGAGGCTGCCGGCTGAAGGAGCTCCGTACTGGGAGCTGAGGGCGGAGGCCGACGGAGGCCCGTACTCAGCGCTGGGGGGCAGGTACGACCGGTCGACTGGCGGCTCGGCGACCACTCCCAGAGCAAGTGCCAACAGGACGACGTAGACCTTCACAAAACACACATTACTTTAGATCAATATCTCCTTCTTCACTGAAGAGTATATCACCAACAGTATCAGCTGAAAAAAGGTTTGTTTCAGTGTGTAAACTGTGTTTTTTTTATGCATTATAATGTCCCATTCATATGTTCATATGTTCTACATTGTAATTGGAGATATGGATAACAGTGGTGAGAATGACAGTAAAAATCCCTGCATAACGAGTGTAACCCTCAATGCAAATGTATTGCCATATGAATCCAGCAATAATTAAATAGGGAAATAACGCAAAGAGATTATTGCACAAATACGGACCATAAGTGATAGGGCTCAGCACGTCAATATTGTACGATTTGTTGAAAGCAAGATATTAAAAATCATAATCTAATGCACTCAACGTATACAAAAATGTTTAAAGCTGTGCTTTACCCAGTGATTACTATTGTATATGAATGTTCTATATCTTTCATCTAAATAAAAATGGGATAACGACAATGAAAACATTTGCATAACAGTGAAACCATGTATAGAAGTGTTGTTTATTCATATTTTTATGTATCATTAACCACATGACGCAGCTGGAAAGCCAAGAAAATTTTATCAAGATAACTCTTCATGGAGAAATGCATTCATATATTAGTCCCTGAGTTACTGAAATATGAAGAGCCATATATTTGAGATAGTAATAGCCTCCCATGGCACAGAGAACCAATTATAGATAAAGATGTCGCCCTATGCTGATAGAATCCCAATTAGCATACAGTTTTTATTTGAGTGTGCCTTTAGTAGCTTAACTTTGTCGCCTAGTGTTCTAGGCGACTTGAAACAAGGTGGGGAAGGGCTCTCAATGAGTACAATAATGCTTAACAGTAGATACCAAAGTCCTTAGTATCGGTCTATTGGGCAGTAGTTGAATTTGATATTAGTTCGAATACACTAATGTTCCTTGAGACAGTACAGCTTCTCTTCATTAAGCAAACGGATTTAAAAAGCATCGATTGGCCGAAATTCAGCTATCCCTTTACTTACATGATAGTCTGTAAACCATAGATCAAGGAACACAGGCAGATCCTTTAATCCTAGATATCTAATTATCACCTGACATGATGTCCCACTCTAAAATATAATAGCAGATTCGGTCATATGGAATAGGATCCAAGACATGTCAGTGGCTCAAAGGCTGAGAAAGTAATCGAAACGTGTATTTTGTCGTCTAGGGTGAGTGCACGTTGTGATAGGAATGAGAAGATATCTACGGCTCTTGGTGTGTGAGAAGATGTCGTTGACTAACCGTATGTACATGCACGTATTAAGGTGTCTTCGACAAAATTTCTAGATGCTGTGATAGTATAAAAATATTACCGAGAGCATAAGAGTAGCAAAAGACAATGTACGATTATAGCATTAGTAATGTATTCCTTGCAGAGTCAAATCTATTCAATATTCGATGTAACGTAGTATAGCGATAACGAACGATTTCCTAAGGATTAGTCAGGTAAACGGTCGACTTCGGTTTATTGGTAAAATTATACTAAAAAGTAGTTGAAATATAAGAAGACGTGTTATTGAGTGGCAGAGTGACCCAATTTTACACTCTAGTCTAGTGTTTAGGATTCTCAAGAAGACATTCATGCCGGCCGCGGTGGCCGAGGGGACTGAGGCGCTCCAGTCACGGTCTGCACGGCCACTACGGTCGGGGGTTCGAATCCCCCCTCGGGCATGGATATTTGTGCCGTCCTTAGTATTAGCTAGTTCATAAGTAGTTTGTAAGTTTAGGGACTGATGACCCCGTAGTTAAGTCCCATAGACTCTACAAACATTTGAACATTTTGAATTTGAAGACATTCATTTTCGGAAAGCTACTGAGTACTTTTAGAGAAACGATACTTGAAGCTGGTTCCAGAATGATTCTACTGTAGTCAATACGAATTCCACCCATTATCTGCAAAGATAAGTGAAATTAGCGTTCGTAGAGACGAATATTGACATCCGCCTTCTGCTCTCTGCGACTGCCAACGGTACAAGAAAGGAAATAACGAGTCGAGTTGGTCTGACTACTCCAAATATGATTGCAAGGTTTCTGAAACATAGCCTCCATACATGGCAACGCTGAGGTTAGTTTGCCTATAGTAAAATACTAAATTTTACAACATTGCGTTGGTTCAGATCGCCGTTTACTACTATACTTAAGAATTTTTCTGATCTTATATACAAAAACATTCGGTACTTTTATTCCTTTGTACGACATTAGAGCAATGCTCTTAACGAAATTTGATGCGGTTCTGGAAACTACAATTGTTTTATTGAAACAGCTTTAATTTACCAATCATATAATTTTCGCTATCTTCATTTAGCATCCACGAGAGCGAACTTTAACTTGAGTGGGCTCTTTCACCGGATGAACTGATCAATAGCTCCACATACGTTGATTTTTCGAGACCAGTGATTAATGTGCATTTCTTCCTTGAATTAAACCGCAATATATACAACGAGCTAATACTGCATTTAATCTTTTGAAATATATTAATCTATACAATTATTAGGAATGAGACAAGAATAGTTAATGTAATACATTTTATTATTCAGGGTGAATCAAGTTTTTCAGAGAGGAATCACACTTGCAACTGGCTGTTTAAAGACTAAGATTGTGACTGCAGGGGAAGAGTTACAGCAAGAACAGCAGCCATTGGTTTTAATTACACAGCATTCGCTAGAATATCTGTTTGGAAAACAGGCAAGAAGAATCATTTTCCAAGGTCTCCTTCTTCTTTTTACATTTTCTTTAAAGTAAACATAAAGTACATTTCTTCAAACAGTGGATTTCTTTAACCGTTTTCGAACGTGGGGCCGCAGATTCTCTTGCTTAGGACCTTATCTTCCATGGACGTTACTTACTATTCGTCGAACAATGTTTTCCAGTGAAGGAAATACACATTCTAAATTACGAACTGTTTACATATGCAGTAAATGAAGTTATAAACTTAGTTAAAAGACAGAGTATGAAGAATTAAGGCCGATATTCGAAATTCTCAATTGTTTCTCCGAACCACATATAATTGGAGGATTAACAGGGAGGCTGAGTATGCCTATCAAGCTGGATGCGGTTTCTAGGTGGTTTTCATCATCTCATTCTGGCACTACTGGGCTGTTACTCAAGACTCACCTTAGGTTATAGGTACAGGATGTTTCACGACACATATTACACCTTTCTAGAGGTTGTAGAAGAGACTTGGTTGAGCAAGTTTGACATAGCAGCTTACGTTCGCTAATATTCAACGACACTAAGAGGTATGAGATGTTCTTCAGCTTCGATCATATGGAACAAATCTTTTCTACTGCTTTCCATATATAGGTAGCCGATACTGTGGATAAACACAAGAAAAACTATCTAGTAAAGGTGAGTTCTACAGCGCATACTTTAAGAGAGATTAACTCTTCACCAGGAATACTTCCAAAGTATCGAAAATAAATAATATGTCATAGTTCTTAAAATATGAATTTTAGATCTAAGTTTACGAAACATTTTTGGTTTCTCTTAGTCCACAGCACTTCGTTCGAAAATTTGAAAAACCAAAACTCTGCATTGGAAGAGATTTATTTTATTTCATTTTTTTAATTTATTTACTTTCTGTACCAAAGATAAATAAGTGATCAGAGCCTCATTGGATGACATTTCAGGTCAGTGGTTCCTGTGCAAACCTTGATATGCTACGTCCTCTGTACAAGCTCTATAAGTGTGTAACATGGATTTGGAAAGACCTTGCGTAAATCTCTACGCAGGTTATTGTGGAATGCAAGTTTCCTGTCGGAAGGGGGTGTAACAGGGTGGCCCGACGAAACGGCATCCGGCCACCCCTTAAGGTTCCTCACCAAAACAGTACAATGCCCGGCAAGGGCTAAGTAGAGAGGAAAGACGTGTGACCAGACAGTGGTGATCTCAATATGATTGAATAATACAATATTTTCCAGTCAAGGAAATGCGCAGACTGAATTACGGACAGTTTACACATGGAAAAAACGAAGTGACAAAAACGTAGAGGAGTTGTGGACAAAATTTAAATGCATTGTAAATGAACCACCGGAGAAATCAATGCCGACAAAGTAGATTGAGGATGGGAAACAGCAACTGTGGTTTAGTAGTAATATTAGAAAAATGCTGAGAAAGAAAAGACAGTAGCACTTTCGGTTCAAAAATGGTGAAGCAAATCGAATCTGATCAAATTTAGTATAGGATCGCGCATCTATTAGAAGTGCAATGCGCAAAGCGTACCACCGTCATTCATTAGTAAAAAGATCTTCCTGAGAACCATAAAATATAACAGTGCTATGTAAAATCGGTAATCGGACCAAAAGTCTCTATCAAGTCACTCACTGATCATTCGGAAATGGGGATAGAAGATAGAAAAAGTAAGGCGTAAGTTTTAAATTTAACATTTAAGGAATCATTCACGCAGAAGAACTAAGCATACATACCTTCATTCGATGGAAGACATAGAAATAGGATCAACTGGTGCAGAGGAGCAGCAAAGAGAGTTGAAAACGAACAGGTCACCAGGTCCAGATAGGCTACCAAACCGATTTTACAAAGGGTACTCAGCGGCTTTGACCTCTTACTTCGCTTGCATTTATCGCGAATCTTTGATCCACCGCAAACTTCCAAGCGACTTGAAAACGGTGCAGATTAACTCCTGTGTGTAGGAATGCGAAAGAATGGACCCACCAAATTACAGACCTCTATCGTTAACATCAGTTTACTGTAGAATTCTTGAACGTATTCTCATTTCTAATATATTAAATTTACTCGAGACCGAAAACCTTCTGTCCATGGATCAACACGGCTTTAGGAACCTTCGATCGTGTAAAACTCAGCTTACCTTTTTCCCCTCGTGACATCTTTCTAATATATTAAATTTACTCGAGACCGAAAACCTTCTGTCCATGGATCAACACGGCTTTAGGAACCTTCGATCGTGTAAAACTCAGCTTACCTTTTTCCCCTCGTGACATCTTGCGAGCTGTGGATGAAGGAAATGCATACTGCAGATTCTCGCAAAGCGTTTGACACGGTACCGCGCTACCCAATTCTAACGAAGATACGAGGTACCCAAATATGTGAGTGCTCGCAGCTACTTATGTAATAGAACCCAGTATTCATCAGAGACTAAGATGTCGTCAGGGGTGCCCCAGGAAAGTCTGATAGGACCGATATTGTTTCCTATCTATATAAATGATGTGATGGACAGAGTGAGCTTACTGATGGTGCTGTTGTCTTTGAATAACTGTAGTAGAATGCAGGATGACTGGGACCAAATTTCTAGGTGGTGTGAGGAATGGCAGCTAGCGCTAAATGGAGAAAAATATAAGGTGACGCAGATGAATAGGAGAAACAATGCAGTAATGTTCAATTACAGAATTAATGCTGCTTGACAGTCGAATCATTTAGATAAATGTCTTAAAGATGCACAGCGATATGAAATAAAATGAGCATATAAAGACAGTCGTGGGGTTGGCGAATGGTCGACTTCGGTTTATTGGGAGAATTTTGGAAGGTGTGCATCGTCTGTGAAGGAGACCGCACATAAAACGTTTCTACGACCCCGTCTTGTGTTTGTATCTGGTAGATTCGGTCAATGCGCGATTGTTACTGAAGTGTTTCGGGAACTCGAATGGGAGTCGTTGGAGGAAAGGTATAATTTGAGGCGCACTGTAGAACGATTCTACATTTCAGTAAGTATCACAAAGATAAGTTCAGAGAGATTAGGACTCGTATAAATGCATACAAGCTTTCGATTTTCCCTCTATGGGACTGGAATAGGAAAGCGTAACTAGTAGTGGTACTGAGTACCCTCCGACACGCACCTTTGGGTGGATTGCACAGTATGTATAAAGATGCAAATGTAGAATAAACAGAAATGTGTCAAAGCTTTTGAAACGTCGCTTATAGCATTATTATAGTACAAACGAATTGGATGAAAACAGTCGTGATCACGTAAGGTTAATTTCATTAATAAGATGACCGGTTTTGACCTCGGAGAGAACATCTTTGGAACTCTCTGACATCGAAACTGATCTTATAAATAAAATTAATCGTATGTGATCGCGACTTTCTATATCGAAATTATTTATAGAAGTGAGAACTTGTTTTAGTTACTGCGGGTGTTATAAGAGCTGCAACTCTCTCGAGAGTCCAGTATTTGAAGAGCACTTGCCGCTCTCCAATACGCGAGGCTGCCTTACCTTCATGTTGGGTAGGAGGCGGACACCGGGCTGCGAATGGTCCCAGCAGATCGGCGAGCTGTTTATATACGCATCGGCCGCGGGCGCGTCGGCCGTGTTCGGGGGTGGGGCCCGCTGCTCCAGATAGCGAGGAGAGGCGGATTCCCAGCGTTACGTCACGAGCTGCCCAACCTTGACGGCGACGGAGAGGAGCCCTGCGGTGGTGGCCCCATCAGGCCGCCTGCCACTCATCTCACACACCGCCAGGAACCGCTGATAGCTTCCGGTTGGGCAACACCAACTCTTGCCTTAAACATCCGTCCCACCTTTCGAGACAGCGTGGGAAGGTGTACGTATTGTTGTTGTGGTCCTCAGTCCGGAGACTGGTTTGATGCAGCTCTCCACCCTACTCTATTCTGACAAGCCTCTTCATCTCATAAGAAGGGCAACCTATTGAATCTGCTTACTGTATTCATCTCTTGGTTCCCCTATGCAATTTTTACGCCACACACTTCCCTCCACAGCTAAATTCACGAGTCATTGATGTCTAAGGATATGTCCCAACAATCAATTCCTTCTTTTAGACACGGTATGCCACAAATTCCTTTTCTCCCCAATTCTGTTCAGTACCTCGTCATTAGTTACACGATTCACCCACCTAATCTTCAGCATTCTATCCTCGACCTCTCCACACTGTTCACGTTTCACTCCCGCACAAGGCAACACTCCACACAAATGCCTTCAAAATGGACTTACACTTAAATTAATATTTCTCTTTTTCAAAAGCGCTTTTCTACCCATTGCTATTCTGCATTTTATATCCTCTGTACTGCAACCATCGTCAGTAATTTTACTGCCCAAGTAACAAAACTCATCTACCACCTTTATTGTTTCCTTACCTAATCTAGTATCTTCAGACTCGCCTGATATTTTTTTCTTTGACAGTACTCCATTATCTTTAGTTTGCTCTTGTTAATGTTCATCTTATACGCACCTTTGAACACACTGTCCTTTCCGTTCAACTGCTTCCCCAGGTCCTTTGAACTGTAATAAATGTAATAAAAGAAATTTAGATACGTTTACCGAATGTAAATTATTTTATAAGAAGTATTAAGGTATACCTTACCCCACGTATTGGTAGTATATTACAGTACTTTCATTACCGCAGAAATATACACAAAAAATATTTCTTATACAATCGTAACAAAATAGTTGGGTTGTAAAAATAACATAGGAAGTGACACTTAGATCCCCTAGTTCACAGTCATGTTAATTAAGGAAAAAGACTAATTAGAACTGCAGTGCTCAAAAATACGAAGTTGCAATTTCTTTGACAAGAAATAGGGTAACCAATTGCAGAGGTCGGTAGGGAAGTCAAAATTTGAATAGCCTGCTGGCAGATAACCATGATACGGTAGGCAGTTGTGTATGCAGCCGGGTTTCGAAACTGTCACCTCTTGCTTATTACTCAAGTACTATAACCAATCAGCCATCGCGACCTAATGGATATGGTGACTGCACATACTGTGTTACATCGTGTCTCCCTACACAACACAACCTTCAATTTTACCTCATGTTTTCCTATATGAATACATAGCAACGTTGCCGAGGTTCTCCGCACCTACGAACATGAATTGGAACGATGCTACCTTGTGCCTCAGGCACAAGTGATATAAATATCAAATAATAAATGAATCTCTAGATCTATATTTAGTCTCAATATACGAAAAAAAATGTTTGTAAATCTATCGGACCAAACTGCGTGCTATCAGTCCGTAGCTTACAAACTACTTCAACCTAAGTAAACTAAGCTAAGGACAAACACACACAATCATGCCCCAGGGAGGATTCGAACCTCCACGGCGAGCAACCGCGCGCTGCGCAGCGAGACGCTTTAGACCGCTCGGCTACTCCACCGCGGCAAGATACACGAGGGTTGGAACTTAAGTAGTGCCAACACCGCTGTGGAGACACTATGTCATGGAATCTGCTATTGTTGCTGATAGCACACCTTGTTGGCATACCTACCTTACCTCCGAGCAAATGGACTCGCCCGTCCCTCGTCACCAGCGTGCGCACAGTCGAGGGAAACAGTCAGTTGTGAGCGAGAGGTCTGACGAAATAGTGTCTATGTTTTAGCAATAGGAACAACGGAGACTGTTAATGCACAGTATTACTGTTCGTTTTTGGAGAATTACTTGCGATCAGCTTTGCGAAAGAAGAGGCTACACTTTCTGCGCTACCCACTCATCATTTTGCACGACAATGCGCGGGCGCTTACAGAGCAAGCTGTGGCTGCTCTGTTCGGTCGATGGGACTTGGAGGTAGTGTACCATCCACCATACTCCCCAGATTTACTTGTGACCTTGATTTGATTCCGAAGATGATGGAACCCCTTCGTAGTGTTCGCTACGGAACTGTTCCAGAGAATCGACAGGCAGTAACCCCTCCATTCACACCATTAACAGAACAGGCTCCCACGTCTTTGGTAACGGGTTCTACACAACGCTGGTGCCTACATTGAAGGACAGTAACAGTTACAAACATGCAACGCTTTTGTATCGGTTGTGAATGAATAGTTGCCACTACGTTCAAATTTAAATGTTCAAATTTTTGTAAATGTATCGGACTCAACTGCTGTGGTATTAGTCCGTAGCTTCCAAAATAATTAAAATAACGTAAACTAACCTAAGAACAACACAAACACACATGCCCGAGGGGGAACTCGAATCCCCGACGGCGAACTGCCGCGCGCACTGTGCCCCAATACGCACGGCTAATCCGCCGTGGCACTATTTAAGTTCCAACCCTCATATATATCAATGATACAGAAATGAATTTGCCTCGTAAGAATGACGTCTCGGATTCGAATCCTGGCCGTGGTTCAAATTTTAATGTAATGCCTCTCCTTCAATTGCATATCTTTGATATATATATATATATATATATATATATATATATATATATATATATATATATATTGGGACAAAATATGTCTCTGGATGTACCGGAGTTTTGGTCAGGTGAGTACTGGTTTATAAATACAAACTCACTTGATGATAACGCAGGAGTAGGTCTGATAATGAATAAGAAAATATGAATGCGGGGAAGTTAATATGAACAGTATAGTGAGCGCAATATCCTAGAAAAGGTAGACATGAAGCCAACACTGGCCACAGTAGTACAAGTTTATATGCCAACCAGCTCTGCCGATAATGAGAAGATCGAAAAAATGTATAACAAGATGAAAATCATTATTCAAACACTTAAGGAGGAGGAAATCTTGTTAGTGACTGGGGAATGGAACACGGTAGCAGGAAAGGTAAGCGATTTATGGGAATGTAACATTCGAAGGCAACACTCACTTATCTTAGAAGATAGGTTAAGGAAAGACAAACCTACGATTTTAGCATTTGTAGATAAAGGTTGACTGGAATAAACTCTTTCACATCCGAAGGTAGCCCAGGTACTATATAAGAAGTGAAGATTTACATTCAAACTGTACAAAAACCAGACAGCAGTTATTAGAATCTAAGGGTATGAAAGGAACGCAGTGGTTGGAAAGGGAATAAGAAAGACTTGTAGCCTTTCCCAAATGTTGTTTAATCTGTGCATTGAGCAAGATACGAAGGAATGCAAGGAGTAATTTGGAGAGGGATTTAATTTTCAGGGAAAATAAAAATATAAAACAACTTTGCACTTTACCGTTGACTTTATAATTCTGTCTGAAACAGCTAAGGACTTCGAAGAGCAATTGTCCGTTGGGACAGTATCTTGAAAGGGGGGTTTCAGATGGACAAGAATAAAACAAGGCAATGAGACAGTAAAACTAGAAGATGAGTTTCGTTATTTGGGTAGCAAATCGACTTTGAGAGTGGAAGTAAAGAAGATATAAAATGAAGAATCGCTATGGGAAGAAAAGCCTTTCTGAAGGAGCAAAAATTGTTGACGTCCAATATTAATTTAAAAGTGAGTAATTCCTTCCTGAAAGCATTTGTCTGGGGTGTGGGAGTGAAACGTGGACGATCAGAAATTCAGACAAAAGGATTATAGAAATATTTGAAATGTGGTACTACAGGCGAATGCTCGACAGAATTTGGTTTAATGTCCCGTCGACAGCTTGGCCATTAGAGACGGAGCTAACGCTCGGAGTTTTTGGGTTAGAATGAGGAAGGAAATCGGCCGTGCCCTTTGAAAGGTACCATCCCGGCATATGCCTGGAGTGATTTAGGAAAATCACGGAAAATCTAAATCTGGATGGCCGAAGGTGGATTTGAACCGCCATCCTCCCGAATGCAAGTCCAGTGCGTTACCACTGCGCCACCTCGCTCGGTGGAGTTTCTGGCATATCCTGGCTAAGAGAAGGGATAGGTTGCTGGGACATATTCTGTAGACCAAAGAATCGACAACTAAGTTCAAAATGTTTAAATGTTTGTAAATCTATCGGACCAAACTGCGTGGTCGTCAGTCCATAGCTTACAAACTACTTAAACTAAGATAAACTAACCTAAGAACAACACACACACACACACACACACACACACACACACACACACACACCAGGCAGGACTCGAACCTCTGCAGCAAGGCGCCTTAGACCGCTCGGCTACTCCATGGCGGCGACAACTAAGCCTTAGAAGGAAGTGTATGAGGGAAAACTGGTACGAATACAGTACGCTGATTCAAAAAGATATAGCTTGCCGTTCGTATTCTCAGGTGAAGAGGCTTGCGCAGGACAGGGCAGCGTAGAGAGCTGCATTAAAGCAGTCTGCAGACTGAAGGCTACAACAACAGATTCGTAGCTTGCAAAAGAAAGAAACATAAGAGGTTAGTTACTTACAGCCGCGGTGGAGTAGCCGAGCGGTCTAAGGCACCTCACTTCGGAGCGCGCGTTGCTCGCCGTCGGAGGTTCGAGTCCTCCCTGGGGCATGGGTGTGTGTGTGTTTTCCTTAGGTTAATTTACTTTTGTTCAAGTAGTTTGTAAGCTACGGACTGATGACCACGCAGTTTGGTCCGATAGATTTACAAATATTTGAACATGTTGAGTTACTTAAATTCAAGCAATTTCTAGAATTACGTATTAACAATAGGCGCTTAACTTTCATTAAACAAGAAAATGTTCAGTTTCTCCATTTTAATACAAGTGTGATCAGCATGTACAAGCGACATAAATTCTCATATGTTCCTCACCCTTGGATTAATAACTAAGTTCCACGATAAGTTGTGCTCTTACATCCATCATGTATACCTCAATGTGACAACGTACTTAGCACCTTAAAAACATCCTAAAAGGACAAATATTAGCTATAATTAGTATTCGGTATGGTACAACAACCAAAAATTAAATTAAACAGCCGGTCACATAGAGTGGAACTGTGTACATTGTTCTATCATAACTCAGCTATGACGTGGTGTAACTACTGCACCAAACCGTCACCTAAGCACCCTGACACGGTCGATCTTCCACTTTTCCCGACGACACTTACAAACCCACGTCACTCGGTTCAGCCTAAAACATCAGCTGGCCCAGCGGTTAAACCCGTTCTACACGGGAACTGAGGGGAGCTTGCAAGAATACTTATGACGCACCGGTTCCGTCGGCCGCCTACCATGTAGACGCGTCCGCTATACAAGATGCACGAGCGTACGATCGCTTGTAGACGGAATAGGATGGATGTTATCCTCGCGCTTATGGATGTGCTTGGCGTATGCACTAACGACTGAGTGGGGAGCCTAGCTGAAGAACCGAACTGTCGCATATTAGTTTGAGAAATGTGTACCTGTCCCCTAATCAGAGGAACGTAGTTGTTCGTTTCAGGAGCAATCGTAATTATTTTAGGAGATGGTAGTATAGACGAATCGCAATAAAAGCGCTATATAACATGTGTACAATTATAATTGAATACAGAGATTCAGCTATTAATATGTAATCTAATCAAACTTATAGCAAAGGTAATTGAAAACGTTTTCACTTATTTCTCCGTCAGTTCTTGGTACAATAACACGGTATTGGCTTATTACTACAATTATGTGTATAAATTACTTTCCACTCCATTACGGGCCGACTGGCAGAGCAACTAATAAAATTGTTTTGCAATAAAAGAGACATGGTTGCAACTTTTTTTTATTCATTTTTACGCGTTTCACAGAACACCTTTATAAAGTCTAGAAAATAAATGAAATGGGGACATAAAACTTAAAAGCCCACTCTTAACGTTCACATTTCCACAAAAAGCAATAGAATAGAATGTTTACTGATCTCAAAATATCACATCGGATAAGTAGAACTAAAACAATTGCTATCCACAATCTGGCAGCGTCAAATAATTAAAACGAATATGGTTGACAAAACCGGCTATAATGCTATAAATAACATAGGAAATACAGAAAATACTAAACCGCGGTCCTATCCTGCCCGGTCGTTATAAATATACGTTAAAAATCTTAAACAGAATTATTGATTTTGGGCATGAAACAGAGAAAAGAGCAAAAAATAAAATAAAATAAAATAATAATAAATGAATTTACCTAAAACAGAACAGCAGCGGCGGAACACGATTGTGCAATGAAAGGAGCACATAGACACTCCTACTCATGCCACTGTTTACAATCATACGTCTACACTACCGTCAGGCCGGCTTGCTGTTGGGTCATACAGTAGGCTTGTTATGAAGTTAATACGGCGAATGCCCTATGGTGGCACTCATGTACAATACGCCAAACAGCTCAATCTGAAAGTAGTAGGAAAACTGCCAAAAGCATACAACAGAAGCTGATACAGCCCATTGATGCCGTATCTTCATCAGGATAAATTAAAAATTTGTGACCAGTCAAAATTTTTATATTAAATAAAAGCTTTCTTTCCGCTCAATTGAATAAAAAAAAGAAAATTAAAAAATCTCACTGATACGTCATAGAATTAAAATAGACAATAAACTACTAAGCAATCATTGGACCAGAACAGACAGACACTAGAAAAATACCCAGGTTAAAAACGACTACCACACAGAAACTAAGTTAGGTATTACCCAATGGGAAAAAATAATAAGCAGTCATATGGAAGTATCAGAATTAAGTAAACATTTTTAGAGCAGACATCATAGGGTCAAAATGCCACCGGTTGCAGCTAATAAGCTGATCATTAAGCACCCGTTCATCAGATCTGCAGGTATATTTAACAATTTCAAGCTGTTCCAATAAATCAAGCTTTTTACCTTTTCCGTCACAATGCAGAATTCATAAGTCTTTTAGTATGAGTGCATGATGCCCTGTAGCCTTGAAATGCTCAGAAAAGTAGAACGCTGCTTTACTTGTCCTTTTTTGTAAGCAAGCGGAATCTCGTTTTAAACATTCTACCCGTCTGACTAATATAGAAAGTCTGACAATCCTTACATTCTACTTTGTAGACACCTGAGGAGGTATATAAAACTTTATAAGGTTGTTCATTATGCACCAGTGAGTTTTGAATTACATCTCGGGAAGGAAACGCTGCTCGGACTTCCATGTTTTTAAATAAGTTCGCTAGCTGATCAACTTACCCACAAACGGAAGCTTTATATAGTTATTAGGAGATGACATTACGTTGCGGGGTGTTCTCAATAAGTAAAAACTTCTTTTTGTACATTTAATCGACGAGCCATGAATTGTAGCCATTTGTAGCGGTAATAAATATAAGGTTTTTCAACTCATTATTAATGGCTAAAGTTCTAAGGGGGACATTGAAAAGATGATCAATCATCGATCTAAAGAAGCCCATTTTGTGATGATAGGCGTGGCATGAATAGGTGTGAATAACACCATTAGTGGTGATTGGCTTTCGAAAGATATCAAAGTGAACAGCATTGTCTTTTGACTGCACCTGTAAATCTAAGTAATTGATATATCCGTCACAATCCATAAATTCATGAGTAAATGACAGGTTAGGATGCAGAGCATTAAATTCAGCCACTAATTTTGGGATATCGGTGTCAGACCCCTTAAACACTATGAACATGTCGTCGACAACCTTGTTTTACTTTACTTTTACTTGTTAAATACTCCAAGTTCTAGAAAGCCTTCCATTGACTTACTGGCAGTCAATCTGCTCCCCTCTCCATTCCTGACAATCCCCAGTTCGAATTGAACTACTTCCTCTTTCTCGACGTCCACGAGGTTATAGATACCTCCCCCCCCCCTTATGGTCACCCACGGCTTTCAGAATTTGGACTACATTACCCCTCAGAATTCAAAACATCTATTACCGCCCTCGATATATAACTCACACTTCACACGGATTTCCTTGCATGCCCCACTCCTTACTTGGCACCCCAGCTTTCTTATAGAATGTTTCCCCGACCTGTGGAGGATATCCAATATCCTTATGTTCCCCATACCTGACAATCCTCCCTCTGAAGCTTCCTCCTATCATCCCATCAGCCTCACCTCGGCGTTCATCACAGTCCTGGAAACCATTGTCTCCTACCAAATCCATCAACACTTCTGTCAACACCATATCGTTCCGAGTGGGACTTCCAACCTCCGTTCCCTTTTGATGATCAACTTCTCTACCTCCCCCATCCAGCTGAACTTCTGTCGGCATCTTTGTTTCCCTCGACATCGAGAAGGCTTATTGCTGCGTATGGCATTCCAGTTTCCCTTTCTAGCTCTAGACCTGTGCCCTTCCCACTAATTATATCCGCCTCATTGCTTCCTTTCTTCTCAACTTCCTATCCTACGCCACTGTCAACAATTCCAATTCCCGGTTGTTTTACCCCTCCACCACAGTGTCCCAGAGCTCCATCCTCTCGCTGCTCCTCTAACTGATTCACTCGGCAGATATACCCAAACCCAGCCGCCTGTCCATCTCCTTGAGTACGTTGACGACACTGCCTTCCTACCCCCGCCTCCTCCCTCACCCGCTCCCAGATCCTTCTCCACCTTCCCGAATTCTCCACCTAGTGCAACCAGTGGCTCCTTTTCGTTAACCATGACAAGTCCCAAGCATTCATTAGTGGTCGTTCCTACTCCTTCCGCTACTTTCCACTAGCATGACGTATACCTCACCCTCCTTGACGGTCCCGTCTATCAAATTCCTACCCTCAAGAACATTGGCCTCTCCCTCGACCACTCCCATTTCTGTAAGCCCCACCTTTAGACCATCCATCAGAAAGCCTTCTCCCACCTCAAATTCAAGCACCTCTCCACACACACACATGGGGTCTTAACCCGTCTACCATACGTCCCATCCTCTGCAGTTTCCACCCTGCCTGAGTCTCTGGCTCCTGCAAGTCCCTCCAAATCCCTTAGCGCCACGCCTTCCACCTCGCTTACTGAATCTCCCTCCCTTTCCCCCACCTCCTCAATTCCTGGAGCACATCCGTACCCTCTA
The DNA here is from genome assembly GCA_026315105.1 of Locusta migratoria. NCBI lineage: Eukaryota > Metazoa > Arthropoda > Insecta > Orthoptera > Acrididae > Locusta > Locusta migratoria. The sequence goes on from CM048748.1 coordinate 92,712,353, forward strand.
TGTTTCCCTTAAAATAGAATTCCACCATTCTCTGGTCTCTCCTCTGCTCCAGAATCTCGGGCCTCTGCTGTGTTGTTATCAATGTAACCCTCCCCCACTCTCTTCACCTCCACAGTCTTCACATCCGCTGCTACTTCCGTTATCTTCCCCTCCCAGATGACGCCCTCCACCCCGACATCTATCGTTCCTACCATCCTAACCCTAAATCTTCCCTGCATTTGATGTGTCATCTCTCTCCCCCTCCCCGCCTTCCACCTTCCTCGTTTGGTTATCACTTCGTTTCCCCCATCTCCAGAGACGCTCCAATCCCCTTCCTCCTCCATCATCGCCTCCACTCCTTTTCCTGCCGCTCCGCGCCACCTCTCCCTTCCCTGTCTCCCTACGGGATGTCAGTGCAGTGTTTTACTCATGTGGCAATGTTTGGGTGTTGTTATGGAACTTTTTCAATACTTCCCCATACCAGCAGATCAAGTGTTGCCATGTTTTTATACAGGTCTCCTGTTATTGTTGCTATATTTCTGTTTCAATATCACTGTATGTTAGCCGTCGTGACAGTTTTAATTTAGAATTTGTGCGTACCCTTTTTCATCGTATTGTATTCTATGGTGACTTCAGAAAAAAAAAAGATAGGAACCACGATATACATTTACTGAACAGTTGCTGAGAAGTGTAAGGTGGGACCGATTGTAGCAACTAGTGTGCGGTAGTTTTTGGTTGTTTCTTTGAGAGGACTTTTCCTTTTTTGTAAAAAGGAAAAGGGTTTAACATTCCGTAGACAATGTGGAGCACAAACTCGGTTTATTTAGTTAATTTGTTAGGAATGAGGAATGTAATCGACCGAGTCTTTGAAACTAACAATTCCAGCATTTAGCTGTAGCGATATAGGGAAATCACGGAAACCTAAATCTGGATGGCTTGAGGCGGTTTTCAGCTGCCTTAAAATGTGTTATCGATTGCGTCACCTCGTTCGCTGTGTTTCATCTAGTTGTCTTTATGTGGTGCAGACATCAGCCTCTGTGCTCACATCTGATGAAAATGCACATCTAACAAGGAGACCACATGGGTATCGAATTTTATAATTTGTTGATATTTATGGTACATGAAGGTCAGAACCCGGATAACAATCAGCCACAGCCATTCAACGCAACACTCAAAATTTCTCGAGGAAATCTACTCTGAAGTTTTGCAAATACACGTAGGTACCAATAATTAAAACCACTTCCACCATCTGTCTCTGTACAACCATAGTGTAGGTGGGTCGAATCCCACAGTGACATGAATTTTTTTTCCTTCTCAAATTCAGTTATATAAAAAAATGGGATCGCTAATTCCATGTGTTGTCTGTTTTCGTTTATGTGTATGAAGAAGAACTGAACACCTTGTCACCTAAAACGATAGTAGGTAGGTTAGCTGCTTGGAAATCCATTAGCAGCTACGGAGAAGACTTTCCGAAAACAGCGACCTAGCTGTTCACAAACTGAACAAAGACTACGGTCGTCAATTGAGACCATCATTATTAAGGATCTGTTATAAAATAGAGAAAATTACGAATAAACAAAAAACAACGACTTTCTTTTTTTTTTCAAAAATTACCATTAGATATTAAAATTGTGTAAGTTTTCGCACACTACGAAAAAAATTAGATTATGGCAGGATTCGAACCATCAACTGTACGGTTGCAAGGCCAGAGAGCTACCACCTGAGCTGCAACGACAGATACTACTACTGATTTAATTAGTGGTACTTACGTGTATTTGAAAACTTCAAATTCGATTTTCTCGAGAATTTTTGAGAGTTGCGTCGAATGGCTTTGGCTGATTGTTATTTAAGTTCTGTACTTCAAGTACCATAAATATAGAGAAATTCTAAAATCGTATACCCATGTGGTCACTTTGAGAGACCATCAAACAGGAATTTATGTAGACAGTTATACGCAACATTGTAACAATATGTGGAAAATATGATCTTGAAACCTAGCCAATCTCACTTAGGATCTTCTATAAACACTTCAGGATTACCTCAAAAACCTCAATTGAGAACTATGTATATAATTGCAGTTTTCTTTATTCCGTTTAATATGCAAAATTAAATTATATACAATTATAATACATGACATCTTACAATGTGCACAAACAGACTCAAGCTAACATATATCCAGTAGAAACCATTCGTGCATCATAAATAACCTCGAGCATCCCTGTTTTTAGTTCTACTTTAAGTAGCTTTTGTACGCTTTACATTGATAAGCAATACAGTTGAGTTGCAGCCGTGGCAGTCCAGTCGTGTATCAGTAGTGGTAGCCGCCGTTTCCAGCCCCAGCGCGCCCCCTGCCGTAGCCGTTCCCCCCGGCAGAGTAGGCGGTGATGCCGGTGTCCTCGTACTCTATGGTGGGCCTGTAGCCGCCCTCGTCAGCCTGATACGTGACGATCTGCTTGCGGCCGTCGGGCAGCAGCACGCGGTACTGGCCCTGGGCATTCTCCTCCTGGCGGGACTCCTCGTGACCAAAGTCGCTCAGCGTGTTGCCGTCCTCCACAGAGTAGCTGAACTCGTAGTTGGCCGGCTCCTGTAAAGGTAAAAACAACGCATTTTTGAAGCCAAGCACTTATGTACATCAGAAACCGACCTGGGAAGCAAACGTGACGACTGTACATGACAATATGGCTTGGTGATGGTATTTGACATCGAAAACAGTACTCAGCAGGAAAGTAAGTGAAACCAAAGAAAAAACGTTTTGTAATTGTGTTGGTTGATATTCGATTTGATACCTCAACCTCAATATTTTTGATGAATAAAATCTCTTCTACATCTTCTACATAGAACCAACGAGTAGTTAAACCACAAGCGACGAAAACACTGAAATGTTGGACCTGTTTTCTTGACTCTAATTACTATGAGTAATAATGCAAACAGCATATTGTTAAGTACCACAATCAGCAAGCGAATAGTACTGAAAGGCTTTCCTGACATACTTTGCAGGTCACCTATCCAACAGCTTCCAGCATGAAGAAAACTTCTATTTTCAATAGCTCTCATAATTATAAGCTTTAAAATTCTCCACATATCACTAAATCTACCTGCAAAATCATATTACTATGCGGCACATAGTCATTAGGTATCATATGACAGACAGTTATATCTGTCAAAACGGCGTTCTGAATAGATTGCTGTGCAGCAGAACGTCATCATCAAGCATAATATTTAGTTAACTACTCAAATTTTATCCCCTTCGGGGGTTCGAATACCCCATCGGGCATGGATGTTTGTGTTGTCTTTAGTATAAGTTAGTTTATAAGTAGTATGTAAGTTTAGGGACTGATGACCCTGCAGTTATGTCCTATAAGCTAAACAAACATTTGAACATTTTCAAATGTTTGCAACATCTCTGTTAAAATTTTAATCAACACCTCCCATTACAATCATTATCAGACCATGTTGTGATTAGAAATATCTCAGTAGTATCTATTTGCTATTTTTATTATGGTATTCAGTCCTAAGATCGGTTTGATTTACGTTTAAGATTTTTCCTCTTGATTTAGTATGATAAATGTATCATTTAGTGTAAACTCTGGTAAACTCTGAACCAGTAAAAAATCCAAATATTGTATTTGCCTATTAGGAAGAACAAACAAAGGCCTCAGAAATCAAGTGGTTAGGATTTACAAATAGGTTATAAAATTCATGTATGGGTTCCTGTCCTCATAACTGATTTTTTATAATTTTTTGGCACAAAAACATATTACTAATCAATAGAGGAATGCGTTTCTTGTATTTGGAAATTGATCTGTTTTCACTATTGCTTTAAAATACTGCTAACTGATATGAACCTGAGGCTCTACAGGAAGAGTATCAGTATAGTACACTATAAAAGCCAAGACACTCTGAAGCATCGACATTCAACCCTAATCCATCTACCTTACTTACTTCTGACGCATCAAGCTTACTTCTACACATAAAGTGTTAGAGCATATAGTTTTATATACATACAGCAAGTGGGTCCTGCTGGGCTCCAGCGCGACCGTAGCCATATCCAGGCACTCCGTACTCCGCGGAAATGCCAGCGCTGTTAGCAGAGGGCGCTCCGTACTGAGTGGAGAGTGCGTCTGCCGAGGGGGCGCCGTACTGTGTGGACAGACCGAGTCCTGCCAAGCCAGTGGCGCGGCCAGCCGCCGAAGGGGCACCGTAGAGGGCCGAGAGGCCGCCGCTGATCCTCCTGCTGCCTCCAAACCTTCTGGAGGAGGCGCTTCCAAAGCTGGAGGAGACGCGCGCTGCCGGGCCCTGGCTGGAGGCGCCCGAGCGGCCGAAGGCAGCGCCTGTCAGCGTGGGGGCTCCGTACTGGGAGCTGAGGCTGCTGGCTGAAGGAGCTCCGTACTGGGAGCTGAGGGCGGGGGTCGAGGGAGGCCCGTACTCAGCGCTGGGCGGCAGGTACGACCGGTCGACTGGCGGCTCGGCGACCGCTCCCAGAGCAAGTGCCAACAGGACGACGTAGACCTTCACAAAACACGAATTTGGTATCTAAGTCATACAGTATTGACTATACAGTGGATCACCAACTGGAACAGACCAAATAACTGTAAGTTACAGTTTATATTTAAGTTCAAAGTGTATGTTCCATACAGACCATGTAAGTACGAACTTGGATAATAACGATACTACAAATTCTTGCATAGGAGAAGCCTGTAAAATTCGTTACAAATGTATTGTCTTGTGACTGCAGCAATAACGAATCGAGGACATAGTAACAGACATCCTTTACATAGATAAATGACTGAAAGAGTTAAATACAGATTGTATTACAGGTCTAAATGGAATTTCTATTCAGATTTACAAAACTTGATCTATGTTATTCAATATTTAGTGAATTTTCTCTTGACCTGCGAATCGGCAGGAAGACAGCGAATGTAGAACTATTTTAAGGATGGATATAATCTCGCTAAAACTAAGAAATTCGTTGACTGATTTGAAGAAATATGGGTTACTTTTTGTTCACTTCCGTACATATGCGGTTTGGAAAAAAGAAAGAAAAGACCGGAATTCAATTTGCTTCACGTGAAATACTGAAAATTCGAAATTGGTAATTTTGTATCCTCCACTTTGAATTAGTTTCGGATTTTAAGTGCTGCCACATCGTTCAGCCACTCGTGATAAAATTTAACACCAGAAATGCATCAATTCGATTGTGCTTGCTGCCCTGAGGATGACTATTTAATAGCTGAAATCGATATTAAAAATATGTTATTTTACGACAATTGCTGAAATTTCTTTTGATATTTATCATTTTATGGTCGTGTTGCATACCACTCCTAATGGATTTTTCATTTTACACCATAAAATTTGGTAGATACATGTTATTTTTTGTTTACAGGGGAGAAAAGATATGAACAATGAGTGAGGACGAAAGGAGACTGGTGGAGAACAGGGTGATACGGACATTGGTCGAAGAGGAGAAAGAGGAGGGTAAAAAATAAGAATAATGATGGGAAGTGATGGCAGAGTCATTGAGTGATAAAGTCTGGGATGAACGCATATTTATCAATCGCGAAGATTTGTTGGGTTGGTTAGAACTAAATATATTTGTTGCTGAATCGTTACATTGTAGAAAATCTGCTAACATTTGTAGATAATCAACAGCCAAACTGAATGTTCAGCTCTGAGAAATTGTCTAAACCTTTCATAGTTATCAAACTGCAATACATGCTTGATCCACCGATAAAAACGTGTTTGGGATGAATGTTTTTTACAATATATTGACGAAGTGTCGTGTCACAGGGAATAGGTAGGTAGGGTTTGACTGTTAGTTTGCACTTAATGAACTTAATGAGCGGCAAGTAGGAATTGCAGAAAGACGAACTTCCTCTGATGACCTGACACTGGACACGTATGAGAGGTGCGAGCTGTGAGACTCTGTAGAAAATTAAGATGCGACACTACATTGTCCTGTGACAAGATATTTTTGTTCATCTCCTATTAAAAAAGTAGGAACTATGTTAAGTTGAAAGCTACGTGAATACTCCGCAAATGACATTGAATTGCATGGCCAGCCAAAATGTCACGCGACTCCAATTTCAGAGCTCACCTTTTCGCCATGTTAGGCAGTTTAACTCACTTATCGTCACACTGCAACCCTTGTGAAGTCACTGTGTTCCTGTTCTCAGGGACTACTATCAACCTTTCTTCATATGCTATGCTGTGCCTATCTGTGAAAAACTTTACCCTGATCCCTTATAATAGCGTCTAGACGCGCTATGATCCTAACCACACAGACCTTTGATCCGAAAATTCTCTCCTGATACCGCCACTAAGGGCTTTACAATTTTCAAAGTTGTTCTTAACTGTTTACTTCGTGGGTCTTCAACCCAACATGTTTAATTTGCTATCTGTAGTGTCTCTTGTTTCCACATTTGGAGTAAATTCCTTGGATTTTCAGACCTTCTGCTGTTCTCTTGCAGATTATGTTCTCTTCGCTGTGCAAACCAATATTGTGACCCATCTCATAAACAGAATATCACATGGACTTCAGATACTAACCTTAAGTTCATCAAACTCAGAACAGTATTTCCAGTGCAAGGGAAATATATTCAGATATGTTATAAACTGAGTCATAAGGGTATTATTAATTAAAGTATAGAGGAAGGTGAATAACGATTGACAATCATCAAGATTTGTAGTCTCTCCAAACCATCTGAAGTTGATAATACTTCATACGTCCACTACCAGAAATATAATTAGACTAGATGAAAACCCGGCGTTGCCCGGGTATATATTTATTTATTCAAGCCTTCACTTACTACTTCTCCTCTCTCTTCTCTATCTGTCGATCTCCTTCTTTCTAAAAATCTTTATATATAAAGCGTCCGTGTGTCTGATTGTATATAATGATATTGTTTGCGGAATGTGCTGCGAACAGAGTAATAAAGCCTTAACAAAATGTCAAATATAATGCAGTACCTATTTATGGATGTCACGTTTATGACGTAATATCTCCTGATTTATATGGCCTACAAAAACATTGGAATCTTAGGGAATTGCCTTCGAAATTTGTTACAAATGCAGTTAGTAGTAAATACGTAGTAAATTACAACCTCATGCTTATTTGAGCGAATCTTCATGCATTTCATTATCTTGGACGTCATAGCACCTAAGCTATATGTCGTAATACGATATTATTTCGAAGCTGTATCCAATGGTGTATATTTAAAATATCTGCAAAATTCGTTACGAATAGAATTAGGAGGAAAAACGTTATAAATTAAAACATAATGCGTGATGAGGCGGTCTCTCATGAACGTAATTCTTTATGACACCATATGTTATAAATTGTGTGTTGTAGTATGACAAAATTTCAAAAGTCCAATCAGTGGTATGTGTGTATACTGACTGTAACATTTCTTACGAATACTATTAATAGTGTACGAGTAATAAATTGTAGCGTCATTCCAAATGCCGCAATTTCACTACATGAATGCCGAAGCGACAAACTCTTTTCGTTTCATCATTCTGAAGGTGTTGTCAGTGAGAAAAAGTTTCCTAAAGGTTTGAAATTATGTTTAAAGTTTGTAGCAAGGCGCTAAGTGCTCTCATTCTCAAATAGTTGACTGATAAAATCATACTATCGCGTGCCGCAAGACGGGAAAGTTGTCATTGTTTATGACCTGATATATCCTGAAATAGCGGCCCTATCGCAAAAACCTTTCGTAGTTGACATCTTCTACCTATAAACTAAATTCCTGCCAAATTTCAGCTTCATAGATGAAGTAATTTTTGAGATTTCGTATTTAGTCGGTGAGTGAGTGAGTGAGAGAGTGAATGAGTGTCCTACGAGTGAAGATGGGGTTGTCAGAAAAAGTTTCTTAAAGATTTGAAATTATGTTCAAAGTTTGTCGCAAGTCGCTAAGTGCTCTCCTTCTCAAATAGTGGACTGATAAAATCATATTATCCCGTGCCGCAACACGGGTAAGTTTTCATATACTTCCAGGTGAAGTTACACATGGACTAAAGCACATTGTCACTCTGTATGGTTCTGTACATCAATCAGTCAAAACGGAACCGTTATGCGATCCCTTAGTCAATTCATCCGTTTTCCTAATCAATAATGGAAATATAATTAAAAATAAATCTGTATATATAAAAGAAAGTAGTGTTAGTTACACTATTTATAACTAAAGACCTTCTGAACCGATTTTGCTCAAAACTGGTGGGGAGTTAGCTCAGAAGCAGGTGACGGACATAGGAAGGTTTTTAGATACCTATTTATATAATATTTTAGGTGTGACATCTATCTATATTAATACAAATGAATTGCTGCATGTATGAAAGCGCATCACTTGAGAATGGCTTCACCAATTTGGCTGATCTTTTCTTTGTTCTGTTTGTAATTCTCAGGACAAGATTTGTATGAAAGAAAATTTTTGGAAAATCTACCGGATAATATTAGAATTTGAGAATAACTGAATGTACTCTTCCAGCTCGGATCATTTTCTAGATTCTCCAACAATCAGCTTATTCATTCGCTATTCGCCTAGCGACCAAATACGCTGTAACGTAGCAAACAAATACACCAAGGAGGTTAGAAGAAAGGGAGGGCATTGCTTGAAGCCAGGGATTAACTGGTATGTAAGGTATAATTTTAAATCCGCTACACAGACCTAGCGGTCAATGTTGGCCCTATCGCAAAACCCTTTCTTAATTGACATCTTCTACCTATAAACTACATTCCTGCCAAATTTCAGCTTCATAGGTGAAGTAGTTTTTGATATTTCGTATTTAGTCAGTGAGTGAGTGAGTGAGAGAGTGAATGAGTGTCCTACGAGTGAAGATAGACTCGAGATTCTTGAAGAGCACATGCCGCCCTCCAAGAGGCGAGGTACTTACCTTCATGTTGGTAGGCTGCGGGAACCGGACTGCGAGTGGCCCCAGCAGGTCGTCGTGCGGTATATATAGGCGCCGGCCCTGTTCGGGGGGTCTGGCCCGCTGCTCCACATACAGGGGAGTGGCTGATCCCCGGCGTTACGTCACCGCGCTGCCTGACCTTGAAGGCGACGGAGAGGAGCCCTGCGGTGATGACCCCATCAGGCCGTCTGCCACTCATCTCACACACCGCCAGGAACCGCTGATGGCTTCCGGTTAGGCAACACAAACTAGTGGTCTCCAAAATGCCCATTGTGCACGTTCGGGACGACTGACTGCTGATTCATTTTCACTTGGGCCTGACTTCTTTTTTGTCGTAAATGGAACCCTACGAGCCCAACAATACGAGATATACCAAGAAAAAAAATTGATACCACGATATCAGTATGAGTTTGACGTCATGCCACAATGTCCATTGCAGGCCGCTAGAATATATTAGTGGCGTTATGGTAGGCAAACCCGCATAACAAACAACCACCAACGAACCTCTATCGGATGATCACAAAGTCAGTATAAAATTGAAATCTTAATACATCACGGAATAATGTAAATAGAGGTAAAATTGACACGCATGCTTGAAATGACCTGGGGTTTTATTAGAACCGAAAAACAAAAAGAAACTTCAAAAAATGTCCGACAGGTGGCGCTTGATTCTGGTATTGTAACTGCTACCGTGACGGGTGAGCGTTACGCCGATATGTTACATAATCGCATCATCCCCAGCCTGGCTGATAAACACTTGCTGGAATGTACGATTTTTATGCAGGATGGCGCTCCACCCCATATTTCTAGACGCGTGAAAAATCTCTTGCGCGCGTCGTTTTGTGATGTTCGTGTCCTCTGCCGCAACTTTCGTCATGCTTGGCTTCCCAGATCCCCAGACCTCAGTCTGTGCGGGGTTACCTGTAGTCGCAAGTGTATCGTGATCGACCGAAGTCTCTAGGGATTCTGAAAGACAACTTTCGGCGCTAATTCCTCACCATAACTCTGGACAGGCTTTACAGTGGTGTTCACAACATTATACCTCGGCTACAGCTATTGTTGAGGAATGATGGGGAACATATTGAGCATTTCTTGTAAAGAACATCATCTTTGCTTTGTCTTAATTTGTTACGCTAATTATAGCCTTTCTGACCAGATGAGAGCCATCTGTAGGAAATTTTTGAACCTTTTTTGTTCTAATTTACCCTATGTCATTCCAAGCATGTATGTCAATTTTTACCTCTCTATCTACATTATTCCGTGATTTATTAAGTTTTCAAATTTATACTGAGTTTTTGATAACCCGGTATATCGCAAATTCTTGTTTTCCAGTTTGAGTTCATATTTTTAACGGTATATTTCATATTCTGATCTATTTTGTAACGTAACTAATTTTTATTTTTACTTTTCATGGGATATTTCCCGATCAAATTTAGACACAAGAGTTTCAGAAAATTGGGACAACTAATAATCAATGTAAAGAATCTATTAATTATGCAGGAAAATAGTTATATATAAAAAATTGTAAATACATGAAAATAACAGTAATTGAAAGAAAATCATTTCAACTTGGGAATTAATATCCAGAGTGTCCCCTTGTAATGGAAGAAATACGTTTTATTTATTATTCACGACTTTTTACGTCGATGGCAGCGTATTCCTGAAGGAGTGGAGCGGGCTGTTTGAGATCCGGCCCATAAAGAGTCGCGGTTCTGTTCAGCCAATTATCAGCAAGCTGATAGTGAGACATAGAGGAATCCCAATTGGGAATGAAATGGAGGACATAGTAATAAGTATTTCCGGTGTAGAGAAGCAGCTGAGAGAGCTAAAAGTCTCCTGGTCCGGATGGAACACCAGTTCAGTTTTACAAAGAGTATTCTGCGGCATTGGCCCGTTACTTAGCTTGCATTTATCGTGAATCTTTAATTCAGGGAAAAGTTCATAGTGATTTGAAAAAAGCGCAGGTGCTCCCATTTATAAGAAAGGAAAGAGAACTGACCCACGTAATTACAGGCCAATAACGTTGACGATGCGCAACCTGGCGCTACACACCGCTCGGCTACTCCCGCGCGGCTCTTGTCATTATCTGTACGCACAAAACCATGATATGCAGTTGGCATAACTGATCGCATCATAAGTAAAGCGTCCATTTCATTCGAGTAACACAGACATACACTTAATACGTATGCTCGCTTCTCCAGTGTCACTATTCTCCTTTAAACTACTTATGAGTTGAATGTCAGCCGCCGCGGCGGAGTGATCGAGCGCATTGAGACACTATGCTGCGATGTGCGATGCCGTTCCTCGTCGCAGGTTCGAATTCCCCCTCCGGCAATGGTGTTTGTGTTGTTTTCACTATAAGGTAATTCATAAGTAGTTTGTAAGTTTAGGGACTGATGACCCTGCAGTTAAGTTCCATAAATTTAATAAAAAATTGAACATTTATTTAATTTTTTAAATTACTTTTTAAATTTTTATATGTCAGTCCGAGTAAAGTTCCTCTATCCTTCAAATTGTCCTATAACAAGGCCTGATTTAAATTACCAGCTCAGCCCGACCACAATGCTTTGTCTGATATGAAATGAAAAGGAATGTACGGTAAATAGGAGAATTCATGTGCTCATAGTATCACGAAGAAAATACATCAGTCAAATATGTATATTTACCATGCTTTGCATTCCTGTGGCTACATAGAATAAAAGTTAGAGAAATGATTTTTCATCAGAAAATAATTGTTTATTGTAAACCAATATATTGCCAGACGTTTTTTGTTTATTTGTTTTCTGCATAAATAATCATATCAGCCGGTTTCCCAAATACGGACCATGCGACCTCTATCTACATCATCATCCTCCTACTCCTCCTCCTCCTCCCTCTATAAATTCTCTGTCTAGCTCCCTCTTCCCCTTATTCTCTTCGCTATTGAACATCATCCTCCATCTCTATTTCCTATTTATCTAGTCATAGGTATTTAAAATCAACGAATTCAAGATAAATAACTTGTATGAAATTTGGAAGCATCGGCAGAAAAAATAAACAAAATAGGGAAAACAAAAGCAGTTCGTTAGTGAGGTGTTTCTATATCAACGGCAGGCAGTCTAGCAGTTGTAGCATAATAGCTATCTGCAAGTGTGCGTCACTTCAAATGAACCATTTGAACGTCAACGTCCCTAGAATGCTATTTCACGAAGCGTTGTTGGAGTCGTGTGACAATTGTATAATAGTGTTGATCGGTACGCTACGCAGAGGTTCGTAAAACTTGAATTTTTGATGTGTACTTATTACAACAGTTGAAGATTTTAATGCGTGATAGGAACGATAGTATGACAGTTATACACATGAAAACACCTACTTCCTTTTACCACTCTTCACGGCTGCGTGTACCCATGATTGCTATTTTGTGCACATCTGTGGCAAAGCTCATTTCGAATTATATACGTTTCATTGGCCTCCTCGTGTAATTAATGTTAACAGTTGGTACTTCTATTTTTATGTTAGCGTATTTATATACCCTAATGATTACCATATACTCTACTAAAATAACTAACAATTAAGTGAAAAGGCAAAAAACGATTACCATATTTGGCTCAAAAGAATAATGTAAGTTACTTATTTTCCATTAACTGAATGTTCCGTTGTTGCTTGGTACACACGACACTGGTGTAATATTCTACAATATTGTAGAATATTACACCAGTGTCGTGTGTGTTTAGCTGAACTTATTTCCCTTTCTAGTGTGTTAATTATGAACACAGGAAATTATTTATTTCTATGTAGTAAAATTATTACTATTTTAGTCCAAAAATCGGTACTTTTCTATGTCCATTGCTAGAAATGCAGCATAATTAGGATCTGATAATCCTAGTGAAACAATATGTTGTTCAGCCGTGGTTCGTCCCATACACCTCCGGTATCATTACGTGCACTTGCAAGGGAACCGTATGCTGAACAGATTGCTTCAGGTGTCGTGTTCCTTTCTTCAGACGGCGTCGTCGCTCTAGGTCACGAGCATCCTCTCTACTCTGACCTTCGTTCGTGTGGCGGTTAAGGTTCATCTCTGAGAGGTTTGTGGTTTCCATAAGCGGCTGGACAGCAAGTACGTACTCAACAGGCAGCCTTTTACTTTCCGTTCCTATTCAAATTACGTTTCCGTCAGTCACCAATCGCACGTGATTTTGGTTCTTCCATTAGTATGTACGTTCTAAATCACTTCGTCTGGACTTAAAACATTACACAATAAACACATTTACTGCAACAATCATGTTTATTCTTCCGCTGACATGGACTGCACTGAACAATGTTGTAGTATATTAATTTTATGTCATAATCTAGTTATGTACCTATTAAACGTTAGCGTTCTAGTGAAATCTCTGCAGAACAAAATATCTATATGTCTGAATGATCATTTTTAGCAATTTTTCAGGTATTTAGTACTGCAGTCGTTATTTATGAGGCGTTTGCAAACAAGCTCCATTTTACCTTCTTTCACACATTATCATCTCAGATGGGACTCATTTGAATCTGATGTCATAGACCATATCACAACTGCAAGTGTAAAGTTCATATATTTAAAATGTCTAATACGAGGCACGTCCAGAAAGTAAGTTCCGTTTCAATTTATCTCCGCTGCAGCGCTGGGATTGCAGTTCCACCCATGCGCTGTAGACGATGTGTATCAAGGAGAAGAACGTGCGCCATTTGGAGATCGCTGTCAGTTACGTACGCTTTGTTGTGCTTGTTTTAAATGTCGGCGTTGATTGAAAATCCCGTCGCCTGTGAAATCAGGTCGGTGATTCTGTTTCTGAATGCGAGAAAAGTGAAACCAAGTGAAATTCATCGGCAAATTTGCGATATTTACGGACCAAATGCGATGAGTGATTCTAAGGTGAGAAAATGGGTCCGACAGTTCAAGGGCGCGTGTAGTGATGTGCACGATGAAGAACGAAGTGGGCGTCCAAATGTTCAAATGTTCGTAGAGTCTGTGGGACTTAACTACGGGGTCATCAGTCCCTTACAAACTACTTAAGAACTAGCTAATACTAAGGACGGCAAAAATCTCCATGCCCGATTCGAACCCCCGACCGTAGTGGCCGTGCAGACCGTGACTGGAGCGCCTCAGTCCCCTCGGCCACCACGGCCGGCAGTGGGCGTCCATCTTTGATTACAGAAGAACTGGTTCACGCGATTGATGACAAAATCCAGGAAAACCGTAGGTTCACAATTAGTGCTCACGCTATGGACTTCCCCCAAATTTCACGAAAGAAATTGTTTCAACTGGTTGAAGACACAGGCGGCAGATTTCTATGATGAAGGTGTACAAAACCTGGTGCCACGCTATGACAAATGCCTGCAAAATTTCGGCAGTTATGTGGAGAAGTAATTTAAGAGTTGTAGAATTTTGTGCAATAAAAATTTTTTCTGTATCCGTGTACAATTTCATTTTATTACGAAACGGAACTTACTTTCTGGACGCGCCTCGTATTTCGATGATTCTGTATCAGTACGTCGTGTGAGTGGAACCGGGAATTGTATCTACGTTTTGATCTAGAAAAGGCTTATGACCGCGTTCCTAGGAGGAAGCTATTGTCAGTTCTACAAGATTATGGAATAAGAGGCAAATTTCTGCAGGCAATTACAGGACTTTTCGTAGACTGTCAGGCAGCGGTTAGAGTAGACGGCAAATTAAGCTCATGGATCACGGTAGTCTCAGCAGGCTGTAATCTGTCACCACTGTTGTTCATACTATTCACGGATGTTGAAAACAGTCGACTGGCAGGCCGGGATTAAAATAGGTGAAAACAAAATAAGCGTCTCGCATATGCGGATGACTTACAAGAGGAGGCCACGACGTTTGGAACGCGGATTTACTGCAAACTTCGTACACTCGTAGTACACCATGAGGACAACAAAATGTGTAAGCAGTAGCCCGTACTTCTCAAGCGTTATTGAGAAAATCGCAAGATAATTTCGGTCGGTCGTCAAATATGGACCATATGTAGCTCTGCGTGTCCATTTTTGGCACGAAGCTTTGGCAGCCGAGTGGTCGTGTAATTAAAATGCTGAACCAAAACCTCATCGCACGAGAACGAACAAACCCAATCAGCGTCCGCAACGAACAGAGCTAACCATAGAAAAAAAAAGTGGTTAGCGTCCGAGTCCCGATGGTCACTGGAACGAGTCACGTTCGTCACTTATTTTTCTAACACAGCCGTATTCGTTACTATTTATATTACAATTGATATAACGGGAAAAGTATGTGTAATAAGATGGACTTTTATTAAAATTACAAATGTATTTACGGTTAAAGTCGCACCTCCGAAAACAATTCAGTTGTTTAAATGTATGTAAAACTAAGGCACTTAAATCATCTGTTTAGATACCATCACACAACTGTTTCACAATTATTACTGTACTTCACGCACCAGTTGTCAATAATAAAATATATATGTCAACACGACATGTTTCGGGACGACATTATCCCATTATCAAGTCATAAAACTTATCTGCTGCTAAGAAGCATCGTCAAACAATACCTGAGTATGTACATTGTCAAAATAAAACTTTGCGCAGTACCACATGTTTGTTTGATGGCAGCACACAAACACACACAGATTATATATATGCCTCTGTAACTTATAAAATAATAGATGACGGGAAATTTTAATGCGGTAGGTCAACACAAGAAATGTTACACCTTCTGCGGAGCTATGAACATAGTTTATTGTATCATTTTCCAAAGAGTTACACCACAAAGATATAATTTTTTAAATGGAACAATAGTTTTTTTTTTATCGTGCATTGGATTCGTTGAAACCAGCTGCATCCAAATCAATTTAAACTACATTCCTATCGCTGTTAGTTTGGGAGCTACAACCCTTCAAAGTGTAGGGGGCGGAGGCTACGACAGCGTAGCTGACTGACTGGTGGTCATGAGACAGTGGCCCGTGCCCCAGGGGATAGCCGCTCGGCCAGTCAGCTACGCTATCGCAGCCTCCGCCACGGGAACTTTGAAGGGTTGTAGCTCCCAAACTAATAGTGATAGAAATGTAGTTTAAATTGATTTGGACGCAGCTGGCTTAAACGAATCCAATACACGATAGAAAAAACTATTGTTCCATTTAAAAAATTATATCTTTATGGTGTAACACTTTGGAAAATGATACAATAAACTATGTTCATAGCTCCGCAGAAAGTGTAACATTTCTTGTGTTGACCTACTGCATTAAAATTTCCCGTCACCTATTACTTTATAAGTTACAGAGGCAAACACACTTAGTGAAACACCCTGGTTCCTGAAGTACAGTAACAATTAAGGCACTTAACTACGTCGGTTATCAGTCCCTAGGTGTACAAACTACTTAAATTAAAAGTAACTTATGCTAAGCACTTTTGTGTCCCAGCCTCGTCGCCGCTTTTGAGTCTCGTTTCCGTCGTAGGTGTCGGTGGCCGAGTGGAATGAGACCGACACAGGAATAAAGATAGCACGCTGGTGCAGGTACGGAGGGGAGCAGCCAGAAACTAGAAACACTAGAGTAAATTAGAACAAGATATATATTGAACAGAATTTATACAATACTTAACTTTTACAGAGATCAGTACTGCAGAATGCTGATACATAGTTGTTAGAGGCCTGCCTAGTGCCTGTACGATAACCAAGTCTTCACTGGTGCCTATCTGATTCCGAAGGTCCTAACTGGTTGCTGTCTCAGTCCCAAGTGAACGATGTCGTTCAGTGGTGGCCACGAGCGGAGTTCCAGCAGAGGGCGCTGGTGGCTGTCGTCGTAAGAACGCCGCGCCGTGCGTGCATGGCGGCGCGCGGCGAAAGTAGGTGGCACGCACTTTGTACTTGTGCGACACCACACCCCTCCCCCCCAAAACCGCCGCGCCGTCGTGGCGTAGGGCTGAGGGCCACGACGACGGCACTGGGAGGAGGGCCTGGGCGGGGGCGTTACTGGTGGGACGGGCGTCGTAGCAGAGGCTGGGATCGAGACGCCGTCCGCGCCCCGGCATCCGCCTTGCGATCCTCCAGGAAACCCACCGAAACCCTGGGGAAGGGCGCACACCCCCGCCCAGAGGGAGCAGGTCGTCTTCTGAGGTGCGTGGCCCAGACCGGTGCGGGGGGGGGGGGGGGGGGGGGCGCACGGTCCCGGAGTCCCTCTCGGTGACGCTGTCATCTGCGGCGGCGACAGCGGCGGCGACGACTGCGTCGCAGGTGCGTCGACGTCCATAGGGATCTCGTAGTCCGGGGACGAACGATGTGGCTGTGCTCCCTGGCGGTGAACTGGGTCTGGAATCAAGAAACCGGAGGCAGGATCGCGCGGCCTGTGCAAGCGCAATTGGTTTGCGTGGCGCCGCAGTTCCGACCCTGTGAAAGAACGTACAACATACATATTGCGACCGAGCACGCGCTGAATGTTGCCCGACATCCATAGTTTCTTCTTGTTTCCAGCAAACACCCTGTACAGCACCGGCGTGGAAACCTGAAAACGCGTAGCGCCATACGAACCGACTCGGTGCGTGGGAGGCTGCAGCATGTGAAGGAGAGTGCGGTGACGCCGGCCGTGTAGCAGCTCGGCAGGAGATGGGCCGTCACGTGGCATGCACCGATACGTAGACAGGAAAATTTGAAGAGCTTGCTGCCAGGAGTGCTGACCTTTCATCTTTTCCATGTGAGACTTGAATGTTCGAACGAAACGTTCTGCTTCACCATTGGACTGAGGGTGAAAAGGTGCGGTGGTGATATGCTGAATGCCATTCACACGACAAAACTGTTGAAATTCCGCACTAACAAACTGAGGTCCATTGTCACTGACGATAGTTTCAGGCAAACCTTCGATACAAAACACTGATGTTAAGGCACTGATTGTACTAGACGCCGTCGTTGAGTTCATGGCAATCACAAAAGGAAACTTACTGAAAGCGTCTACAACGATTAACCATCGCGTATTCCAGAAAGTTCCGGCAAAGTCATTGTGTAAACGTTGCCATGGTCCCTTGGGGCGTGGCCAGTCTGAGAAACGTTGCGAAGGAGCCGCCTGATGCTCCGCACAAACAGTACACTGAGACGTCATGCTCTCTATCTGAGCGTCCATACCAACCCAGGTACAATGACGTCTGGCCAGTTGCTTTGTCCTAACAATACCCCAATGTCCTTGATGCAGGAGGCGTAACACTTCTCGTTGCAGGGAACGAGGAACAATCACTCTTGTTTGGTCGTTGTCCGTATGTAACAACAGAACACCTTGATCTAAAAACAATGTATGACGATGTGCAAAATAACGTCGAACCAGAGGCCGATCAATGTCTTTTCCTCTGGCAGGCCAACCTGAGCGAACAAAACGTGCTACCACACTTAGGTCTGCATCCGCAGCTGTTTCCTGTGCAACCCGACGAGAGTTCAAAGGAAAGTCTGGCGACCGCTGTAGCATCTTTCGAGTCTATCTGACAACATGCCATTTCCGAATAATCAAATGACACATCCTGGCCAACCGGAAGTCGGGAAAGTGTGTCCGCGTTGGCGTGTTTAGAGGTAGGTCGGTACAAAATCTCATACTGATAATTAGACAGTATCAAGGACCATCTCTGAAGCTTTTGTGCCGTTCGCGGCGGAATTGGCTTTGTGGGTGAGAACAATGACGTGAGAGGCTTGTGGTCTGTCAACAAATAGAATTTTCTGCCATAGAGATAATGATGAAACTTTGTGACGCCGTAAATGATTGATAAGGCCTCCTTTTCGATCTGACTGTAATTCTGTTGCGTCGGCGTCAGTAGCTTGGATGCAAAGGCAATAGGGCGATCGTGACATCCAATACGATGCGACAAAACTGCACCCAGACCGTACGACGAGGCGTCAACTGCTAACACTACAGGCTTCTGTGGGTCAAAGGGAATCAAACATGCATCACTGAGTAGTGCAGACTTTAATTTGTCAAAGGCAACCTGACAATCGGTAGACCATACAAAAGGAACATTCTTCCTACGTAAGTGATGCAGTGGAGCTGCAATCTCAGAGGCATTGGGAATAAACCGGAAATAATAGTTAAGCTTTCCCATTACTGCTTGCAATTCGTGCACATTCTTAGGAGGAGGCAAGTCTTTGATTGCTCGAAAATGTGACTGTAAGGGATGGATTCCTTGGGCATTAATCACATGGCCTAGGTACTCTATTTCAGTCTGAAAAAACGAACACTTTGCTTTATTACAACGTAGACCTGCCGCAGGCAACACTTTGAAAAGGCACTCCAGGTTTGCTAAATGTTCTTCAACTGTACGTCCGGATACCACAATATCATCTAAGTAGTTCGAGCAACACGGTACAGAAACTGTCAGCTGTTCCAAAAAGCGCTGAAAAATAGCGGGGGCGGAAGAACTGCCAAAGGGTAGGCGTTGAAATTGAAAAAGGCCCATGTGAGTATTAATGACGAAAAACTTTTTTGACTCGTCATCAAGTGGAATCTGTAAGTATGTCTCTGCTAAATCAATCTTTGAAAAGTAGTGAGACTGTCCTAATTTGTCCATTAGTTCGTCAGGTATGGGCAGGGGATAAGTGTCTACAATTGTTTGACTGTTCACTGTTGATTTAAAGTCCGCACAGAGACGAGGTTTTCCTGACGGCTTGGGTATAATTACTATAGGCGAGGCACACTGACTCGCAGAAACAGGAGAAATCACCCCACTATCTTGCCAACGTTTAAGTTCTTCGGAAACTGTACCACGCAATGCGATAGGCACTGGTCTAGCTTTACGAAATTTTGGAACAGCAGATTCCTTTAAAGTTACATGTGCCACGAAGTCTTTTGCACAACCGAGTTCCGGCGAAAACAAGTCACTATATTTTTCACACAATGCATTTATTTTGTCCTGAGGCACTACTGACGAAATCTGAAGCACATCCCTTTGAATTGATAAACCAAACAAGTCAAAAGCATCTAGTCCAAAAATGTTCTCCCGCGCTCCAGATTCCACCACAGGGGCGAACTGGTGCGCGTGCCACCAGTGGGCCCACCGGCTGGACGCTGGCACTCCTCGTAGAGCCCGCCGAGGATTGGGTGGGGCTACCGCGCTCTCTGACAACCGAACGGCCTCGTGCTATAAATATTTTTAATTTGATTAATTAATTTATTGTTCCATTAAGTTTCGGGTGTGCAGCCGAAGAATTCTCCTTCTTCTTCTAATATTTCGGCTGTGTAACGTTCAGCCATCTTCAGAGTGAGCTGAAAGACTGACGCTCCAGTGGTCGCTTCGGCCCTTTACTCTCGCGTACCGCGTGACTGAGCATGCGGCCACAGATACTTATGCGCCAGAGACGTTGGTCGCCGGCAAAGTCGTGCATAATGCACAAGTTGAAGCTATGACTCCGCAGTCGAACAGTGTTGGCATGTCGATGTATCACTATGAGTGAGTTCACAAGTGCAGCTCATAGTGTACAGTGTTACATGCGCCTCCACATACAAAACAATAATTACTTGTCCATATTTAAATTAATTATGCTTCTATTTGTATTTTTTCTTGTAATTTTGTGTCATTTTCAGGTGTCACTAAATTCTTAAAGACGCAATACTCTTTGAAAAACTTAAATCAAAGACTAACTCTGAACATAGAGCAATTAGAATAATACATAGATTTAACTATTGTTTCTTTTAAAACAAAGTAGTGACGCCATTTCTTTCTTCTGTATTATGCTCTCGTCTAGTAAACTTCTCTTCCATATTACGCTGATGAATTGTGAAAATGTCTGTACGATATATCTCGATGAGAAATTTGTAATTGAAATGATGTACTGAATTTATGACATGATCTCGACTGTATGAAGTTAATGAGATTTCACAAAAGTAACAGAACTTTGAATGTGATGTATATGTAGATTTGCTTCATTTATTTGAATAATAATTGTTTCGTGAGTTTACCGAAATTTGTCCGAGTTCTTATTTGTAGTGAGATTGGAACCTTATTTTTTCCTTTCACATTTTTCATTTAACTGTGATGCAATTTATTTTTCAGGACAAAAGAATAATGAATTACATTGATTTACGAATCTAATTGTGGGAGATGTGTGCAACAGGATCCATTTTTATCACGTTCGTTTATTAAATAATTATTCTAATTGCGATCCTGAGATTACGATCGATTTACCATTTTCGATTAGTAACAGATTACAAAATCAGCAATAGTGATAATGTCTCCAACAGTTAGGTTCACGTTGCCAATCAGTATCAGCCAGGTTAGAAAAGGATTGTAACTACTTTCTTGGTGCGTATCTCATTAATTTCTCTAAACGTACAGCATAGTAGATTCATTTCAATAGATAGATGGTTTTCTACGTAACCAGTATTGAAATATTTCTCCCAACCACTCTTGACAGTTAATCTATTTCGTGCTCACATTTACTTGCAAAACTTTATACTGATTTAAAAATTTAAAGCCGGCCGCGGTGGCCGAGGAGACTAAGGGGCTCCAGTCACGGTCTGCACGGCCACTACGGTCGGGGGTTCGAATCCCCCCTCGGGCATGGATATTTGTGCCGTCCTAGTTCGTAAGTAGTTCATAAGTAGTTTGTAAGTTTAGGGACTAATGACCCTGTAGTTAAGTCCCATAGACTATATAAACATACATAAAAATTTAAATTAAAATAATAAAATTAAGGGAGGAATGTTTCAAGTGATACATCGACATGAAAACATCGATCGACTGCAGAGTCGTAGATTCAATGCCGGCCGCGGTGGCCGTGGGGACTGAGGCGCTTCAGTCACGATCTGCACGGCCACTAAGGTCGGGGGTTAGAATCCCCCCTCGGGCATGTATATTTGTGCCCTCCTAGTTCGTAAGTAGTTCATAAGTAGTTTGTAAGTTTAGGGACTGATGACCCCGTAGTTAAGTCCCATAAGCTGAACAAACTGGTGCATTATGCACGTATTTTCCGCCTACCTACGTCTCTGGCGCGTATGTATCTTTGGCCGCAAGCGCAGTCGCGCGGTACGCGAGTATAAAGAGCCGAAGCGAGCACTGGAACGTCAGTCTTTCGGCTCACTCTGAAAATGGCTGAACGTTACACAGCCGAAATATTAAAATAAGAAAGAGAATTCTTGCGGCTGCAAACTTGAAACTTAATGGAACAGTCTATGTGCCGCAAATACCTGAAGATTCACAATTTAATTATTCACTAAAAGCCATAAGTCTATATTGTTTTCTTTACGAAACTGGATTCAATATAACAGTAATATCTTCATCAGCCCTTGTGCAAATACAGCTACAAATTGGTGTTGTTTCCATAACATCGTTGTTGATGTTGTCTTCAGTCTGCAGACTGGTTTGATGCAGCTCTCCACCCTACTCTATCCTGAGCAGGCCTCTTCGTCTCTTCATAAGAACGGTACCCTACATGCATTTGCTTACTGTATTCATCTCTTCGTCTCCCTCTGCGATTTTTACCCCACACAGTTCCTTCCAAAGCTAAAGTCCCGATTCCTTGATGTCTAAGTATGTGTTCTACCAATCGATCCCTTCTTTTAGTCAAGGTGTGCCAGAAATTCCTTTTCTCCCCAATACTGTTCAGTATCTCCTCATTACTTATGCGATCCAGCCACCCAAAATTCAACATTCTTCAGTAGCACCACATTTCAAAAACCTCTATCCTCTTCCTATCCGCACTCTTTATCGTTAATGTTTCACTCCCATACAAGGCAACACTTCAAATAAATGCCTTCAGGACAGAAATCCTTAAATATTCGATGTTAGCAAACTTCTCTTTTTCAGAAACGCTTTTCTTCCCATTGCCATTCTGCATTTATATCCTCTGTACTGTGACCATCGTGTGTTATTTTACTGCCCAAGCAACAAAACTCCTCTACCTCCTTTATTGTTTCGTTGCCTAATATAATTCCTTGAGCATCGCCTGAGTTTATTAGACTGCACTCCATTACCCTTGTCTTACTCTTGTTAATTTTCATCTTATACCTCCCTTTCAACACACTCTCCGCTCCGTTCAACTGCTCTTTCCGGCCTTTTGCTGTCTCTGAGATAATTACAATATCATCGGAAAAGCAATGTTTTTATTTCTTCACCCTGAACTTTAATTCCTTCTCCAATCTTCTCTTTGCTTTCCTTCACAGCTTTCTGAATGTACAAGTAGAATAACATGGGGGAAGGCTATAACCCTGTCTTATTCCCTTCCCAACCACTGCTTCCCTTTCATGCCCTTCAACTCTAACAACCACTGTCTGGTTTTGCAAGTTGTAAATAACTTTCCGTGCCCTATATTTTATTCCTCCTTTTTTCATAATTTGAAAGAGTGTATTCCTATCACCACTGTCAAAAGCTTTTTCCAAATCTACAAAAGCTAGAAACGTAGGTTTACCTTGCCTTAATCTATCTTCTACGACAAGCCGTAAAGTGAGGATTGCCTCCCGTGTATCTCCTGAATCCAAACTGATCTTCCCCGAGGTCGGCTTCTACCAGCTTCCATAACATTATTATATACAAATACACATCATATGAGTAAAAACAATATACATAGAAGTAATATAATAAGGCCTAATGAATGGTACAACGGAAGAGTGTATAATAAAATAAAATTAGCACTTATTCAAATAAATCTACTAGAAGAAATAGCAAACAGAACTGGTCTCAAAATTTTAGCTGAAAAAACGAAATTCATGACAAGTGCAAATAATGCGGCAAACGTCATAGAAACACAATTCGGTAAAATAGAGCGATTAAATAAATTTAAATATCCTACAGAAACTATACAACAGAATGGACTAGAAAAATCTGCAATAGATGTAAGAATTAATGAAATGGAAAGACCACATGGTTTGACCAAAAATATTTACAACAAGAAATTTATAGCTAGAAAAACAAAATTAAAACACTACACCACAGTGGTACGAACAGAATGTTTATATGGATCTGAATGCCTAACCTATTCAGTACAAAGGGAGTATACGTACTTAGTGAGTCCGTAAACCTATTACATGTAGGAACTGATTAAAATAGTGAGTCTCCGGCACCTTCAACAAGCCGGGAGGCACTGTAGGCAACTTAGGATCGCCATAGCCACTCACAAGGCAGAGTCTCCGTGTAAAACAATACGTTCCAAAATTAAGAAGTGGAACATAGAAAGAATATAAAATCGGCACTGCTAATGTATCTGTATGTTCCACTTCTTAATTATGGGACTTCTTGTTAGATAATGAGACAATAAAAGTAGTAGATGAGTTTTTTTATTTGGGTAGCAAGGCAACTTCTGATGGCCGAAGTAAAAAACATATAAATGGCAGATAAGTTATGGGAAGAAAAGCGTTTCTGAAGAAGCGAAATATCTTAACATCCAATATTAATTTAAATGTTAGGAAATCATTTCTGAAAGCATTGTCTAGAGTGTAGCATTTTATTGGAGTGAAACATGTGTAACGTTTCTGCTATGTTGCGCACTCTCTACAAAATCCGTTACCAACATCGCAAACACGAAATATCGGACACCTAAGTAAAAATTCGCTACCGGACATGTAAAATATCAGATTTTCGCGTTCAGTTTAACATACTGGTAACACTATTAGTAAAACGCGCTTAAGAAATAGTATGTTGATTTAAACATAAGTTTGGCTGTCCTTTTACGTAATTTTAAATTTTTGATACTTTTGTAAATAATAACTGCAAACAGTGTTACGGAATATGCTAAGCCTAAAAATATATAAAAAGATACGTATTTTTGTAAAAATAACACTACTACAAGTTATAACTTCTGCACAACGTTATTACATATTAACTTTTTGTTTAAATAAATTCTGGTAAACCATGTTTTATATATTACTGGATCCTAAATTAAATACTGATCATTTTACACACACTAAAATTAATAATCAGTTTGGTACTAAGACAAAACTTTATACAAATTCGCATTTATAAAAAATTAGACTGCAAAATGAAATACTTTAAAATTCCATGTCTCAATAATAGTACGCCTACACAATATTGTCAAAACAGATAAGTGTACACTCCAAAAACACAAATAATGTAAATGATTTGAGTAAATTTAACACTAGTCAAACCACGACTTTTATTTTGTATATACTATTAAATACAAATTTCATAAAACAGGTACATACATTGAGATAAATAGTTAAAGCATAAATGTAATATTTTCAAATGTTCAATTGTTTGTAAAGCTTATGGGACTTAACTACGGGGTCATCAGTCCCTAAACTTACAAACTAATTATGAACTAGTTTATACTAAGGACGGCACAAATATCCATGTCCAAGGGGGGATTCGAACCCCCGACCGTAGTGGCCGTGCAGATCGTGACTGGCGCGCCTCAGTCCCCTCGGCCATGTAATATTTTAATTTGTGTATTTTAGCATATTTCAAGTATTGTTATATTATTTATTTGGTAACCGAAGAAAATTTTCCTTAGCCTTATTACGCTAACGCTGAATATATTTAAGTGGAAGCCATGTTATGGCACTCTGTTCCTGGTTACAAACCTGTTAACATCTCTGTCATCTGATGCTGCTTTGTTGCGCACTGTGCAACTAGGTATCTGGTTTAATCTTCATTTAAATGGAAATAAAACATTTATTAAGAAAAGTTTAAATAAGTGAGTCCGTCATTTTTATCATTTAACGTCGACAACCATTTCATTAATGTGTATGTAGCTCCGAAGTAAACCTTCAATCACAACGCAGACCTGCCAACTCCTCTAACATCAGAATCCAAGCTAAGCAGTTTTTTTCCTTTTTTTTTTTTTTTTTTTTTATATATATATATAACCTGTACCTCACAATCCCCCGGCGTCTTGTTAATAGAACTTTGTCCTGCAATACGGACACAGTTCGTCTGGATGCACCCAGCGATCGGCAACAGGATTCGTCACACGTGGACGATAAAGAGTTCAGACATGAAATGTGGTGCTACAGACGAAAAATGAATAATAGGTAGCTCACGTAACTAATGAGGTGCTTGCCCGAATTGGGAAAAAAAAGGAATCTCTGGCATATCCTGACTAAGAGAAGGGATAGTTGGTAGAACACATTCTGAGACATCAAGGAATCATTAACTTCGCTTTAGAAGGAAGTGTGTGGGGTAAAAATCATGGAGGGAGACCGAGGGACGAAGACAGTAAGCAGATTCAAGAGGATATTGGTTGCCGTTTGTATTCTCAGAAGAGAAGACTTGCACAGGCAGGGTAGCGTGGAGAGCTGCATCAAACCAGTCTGCGAACTGAAGACCACAACAACAACTACTACTTCTTTACATGCAGACCCTGCCTTGTGAGTGGCTATGACACGCCCATGTTGCCTACAGTGACTCTCGGCTTGTTGCATGCACCAGAAACTCACTATTTTCATCAGTTCCTACTCGTTAAGTTTTACGGACACACTAAATACGTATACTCCCTTTGTACTGAATAATTTTAGACAGCTGTAGGGTAGGCATTTTATTACATGCCAGACGTCACTATTTTATTTAAATGTATTTTGCAGCTGCACCTGATGGTTAGATATAGGTCTCGAAACTCGGGCAGTGCATAGAAATAGAAAAAGTTTAAAATCAACAACCGTTGCTTAACTTATCTTTACATAAATCTTGCCCTGCCCCTCTCCCCCTATCAAAATACATGCCATACTGTCTACTGACTACGACGCAAAACTATTCAGCATTTTCACACGACATTTGTAGAGAATGCCTGATGTCCAAGCGGCAGGAGATGTGCCAGGCGACACGGCTGCTGTACCCAGGGCCCGACAACACCCCTCACCTGACCAAATCCACACGATCGTCCCTCTAAGTCAGATCGTCGGGTCGCCGTGTGAAGCTGAAGTCAGTCCATTTGTCAAGGGTTTGTGTAAAAGTTACAGTCAGTGCACATAAGAAGAACACAACGAAGAGGGTGAAAAGCAACTCATCAATAATGTCTTTGTTTAAAAACAAAAGGATTAAGTTAACTAAATACTTGTTACAAAACTAGCTTCAGCAGCCATTGTTCCTTGCCAATGTATTCTTTCCATTATTTTGTTACCCATCTCCTCCTTCCCGTTCTTTCATTCGCCTTCTGCACCATTATATTCCACCACTATCTATAGCGGATAACGGTCTGTAGAATCGTTTTCACGCAGCTCAATTCTCATGACGTCACGTCTCCTGATTAATATACCCTGCACTAATAGAATTTTACATGTACCTTTATTAGAATATTAGGAAACTGTCTAGTAAATGTAGTGCGAATACAGTTAGTAGTGTAGATGTAGTAACTCAAAACCACATGCGTGAGAGGTGTTACATGATGAATCTGATTGTTTATGACATAAACTATACGTCGTAATATAATTGTTTATGACATAAACTATACGTCGTAATATAATTGGGAAAGACATTTAGTGATATATTGCATAATGTATATAAAATATGTCGAGAATACACTTTATGGTACAAAAGTAATGAACTCTTAACGTTATACCAAATGCTGCAATTTACTGCATGAACAGCGAAAGTTTGCTTGCGATGAACTTTTCCTTTTCATAATTTTTTAGGCGTAGTATTTAAAGTTCGTTACTATTCGCTAAGTGCTCTAATTCTCAAACTGTGGACGAATTAAATGTGATTAATCACGTGTCGCGGGCTACCCTTTTGTTCTCACCCCCACCCCTTGTAAAGTGGTTTGTTCTTACTATCGGCGTTCTTGGCGAAAAGCTTTTACCTGAGGGTAAATAAGCAGGCAGTTCTGAAAGTTTCTTTCCTCACTTTCTCGAAAAGTATGCGTTTGCGGACTGCATACAGGATGATGAAAATTGCTCTGTCTAGAATCATCTACCGATCACGTCAATTCTGAGCTGATTGCTCGTCATAACCTTTAGGAGCCGTTCTGTCTAAAATTGGGAGAAACAGGTATTGAGCCAAACCACATACCGTATTCATTGACAATAACAGACATTGCGTTGCGTGTCCCATTTGTTTATTGGAGTCTGTATAGTGTTCATAATACCACAGAGCTTACACCACAAAAGTTTTACAATAGCGAGTGCCGGCCGCGGTGGCCGAGGGGACTGAGGCGCTCCAGTAAGCTTAGGGACTGATGACCCCGTAGTTAAGTCCCATAAGTTCTACAAACATTTGAACATTTGAACAATAGCGAGTGTTTATACTTCCTAATTCCTGCATTTCAGTGCCCATGTTAACATGTCCAACTTCTGTGGTTTTCTCTGAGCTTTTTACTTAAAGTTCGTGGCTAATTATGGATCAACCAACGAAAATCTTAATTTCACGACATTCGAGTACAGTCATTTTTAAATTGTGGGATGCACTGGTGACAGTGGGCTTTTTAAGAAGGACAGACTGTAACGACGGCGGAATATATAGTCCTGACTCTCAGTTAAGAATCTAAGACGGTAAACAACTGCAGGTGCAAACCAACAAAAGGAATAGCCTTTGGAGTGATTTATTTTTTTCTACGCTTCGGTGAATGCGTCGGCATTCGCTGTTTTATTGACGGTGGAAACTCCTCGAACACACACGCAATATATGACTTGGATTTCTGACATGAAAGGACTAAGAAATCTACGGCTACTGGTGGTAACTGTCACACCTTATACATTTACTAGTAGTGATAACTGCAAAACGGGTACCTGAAAATGATGTGATTGTAACACCGAAACCGGTCGCGTGATTGAATAAATAATATTTATACAGCTGCCGGTACTTTCTTTCACCTTCACGTTTATCAGCTGCAGTCCCAGTCCATTGATTACGGTGTGAATTGCCGGCCGCGGTGGCCGAGGGGACTGAGGCGCTCCAGTCACGGTCTGCACGGCCACTACGGTCGGGGGTTCGAATCCCCCCTCGGGCATGGATATTTGTGCCGTCCTAGTTCGTAAGTAGTTCATAAGTAGTTAGTAAGTTTAGGGACTAATGACCCCGTAGTTAAGTCCCAGGGAAAAAAAAAAAAAAAAAAAAAAAAAAAAAAAAAAAAAAACGGTGTGAATTAAGTCACATTTGGTGGGATTTTTTTTATTGCTGCACAGATTTAGTCTTGTGCTGTGTCGTATTTTAATGCCCGCAGCATAATGAACCGTGCTAAATAGTTAGTGATGCTAACGACACTCATTCCCATAATTTAAGAGAGCGGAAATTACTTCCCGAATCACCATCGTAAATATATTTTTGTGAAGAATCTTTCAATATATGCGGTAGAAATTAGTATACAACTCTGACAGTTAAATTCGGTGAACAGCCCTGTAACACAGATAAATATGAACTACTGTTACCTTACTGTTCGAAACGGTTACCTACATAACTATGCAACACTGAGCACTGCGATATACAGGGTAAGTCATCTAACATTACCGCTGGATATATTTCGTAAACCACATCAAATACTGACGAACCGATTCCAGAGACCGAAATTGAGGACAGGGGCTAGAGTAATTGGTTAATACAAACCATTAAAATGTACGGAAGTATGTTTTTTAACACAAACCTACGTTGTTGTTTTTTTTTAATGGAACTCCGTTAGTTTGGTTAGCACATCCGAACATACAAACAAATACGTAATCAGTGCCGTTTGTTGCATTGTAAAATGTTAATTACATCTGGAGATATTGTAACCTAAAGTTGACGCTTGAGTACCACTCCTCCGCTGTTCGATCGTGTGTATCGGAGAGCACCGAATTAAGTAGGGATTCAAAGGGAACGGTGATGTACCTTAGGTACAGAAGAGACTAGAACAGCACATTACGTCCACATGCTAACACCTTTATTGGTCTTTTTCACTGACGCACATGTATATACATTACCATGAGGGGTGAGGTACACGTACACACGTGGTTTCCGTTTTCAATTACGGAGTGGAATAGAGTGTGTCCCGACATGTCAGGCCAATAGATGTTCAAAGTGGTGGCCATCATTTGCTGCACACAATTGCAATCTATGGCGTAATGAATGTCGTACACGCCGCAGTACATCTGGTGTAATGTCGCCGCAGGCTGCCACAATACGTTGTTTCATATCCTCTGGGGCTGTAGGCACATCACGGTACACATTCCCCCTTAACGTACCCCACAGAAAGAAGTCCAGAGGTGTAAGGAGAACGGGCTGGCCAATTTATGCGTCCTCCAGGTCCTGTGAAACGCCCGCCGAACATCCTGTCAAGGGTCAGGTGTTGAGGGTGTTAATTGCGGAATGTGCAGGTGCACCATCAAGCTGATACCACATACGTCGAGGCGTTTCCAGTGGGACATTTTCGAGCAACGTTGGCAGATCATTCTGTAGAAACGCGATGTATGCTGCAGCTGTTTGGACCCCTGCAATGAAGTGAGGATCCCTCAGTCAGGGAAAAAGACCAATAAAGGTGTTAGCATGTGGACGTAATGTGCTGTTCTAGTCTCTTCTGTACCTAAGGTACATCACCATTCCCTTTGGATCCCTACTTAATTCGGTGCTCTCCGATACACACGCTCGAACAGCAAAGGAGTGGTAGTCAAGCGTCAACTTTAGGTTACAATATATCGGAATGTAATTAACATTTTACAATGCAACAAACGGCACTGATTAAGTATTTGTTTATATGTTCAGATGTGCTAACAGATCTAACGGGGTTCCATTTAAAAAACGTAGGTTTCTGTTAAAAAAAAACATACTTCCGTGTATTTTTTATGGTTTGTATTAACCAATTACACTAGCCCCTCTCCTCACGTTAGGTCTGTGGAATCGGTTCGTCAGTATTTGATGTGGTTTACGAAATATATCCAGCGGTAATGTTAGGTGACTCACCTTGTATGTACAGTACTAGAAACTTTCCACAAAGTCTTCCGTGTGTTCGCCGGCCGCGGTGGCCGAGAGGGCTGAGGCGCTCCAGTCAAGGTCTGCACGGCCACTACGGTCGGGGGTTCGAATCCTCCCTCGGGCATGGATATTTGTGCCGTCCCTAGGATTAGCTAGTTAGAAAGTAGTTTGTAAGTTTAAGGACTGATGACCCCGTAGTTAAGTCCCATAAGCTATACAAACATTTGAACCTTTTTTTCCGTGTGTTCAAAAGCCTCGCCACGTTTCGTTGGATGTCTGTAATACCGTCAAATCTCTTTCCTTTTTAAGTGAGTTTGAGTCAGGGGAATAGGAAAACATCTGGAGTACTGAGATCCCACGATTATAATGGAAGTTCAAGTTGCATCACTCTCACTCCTGCCAGCAACTGCTTAACGATATTGGCTGTGTGTGAGTGAATGTTGTCGACCAACGTAACATCCACCGTACTCCCCTCTTCTCAATCCTCCAGATTTCTTCCCAAACTTGTTTTGAAAGGAAAGTGATCTGACGATATTCTTGACATCGAACGAAAAGTGACGAGGATTTCGTTCCAAAGTAAGACTGGTGCAAACTTTCCAGGATATGTAGTGCAAAGCTCAGCAGTGCATAGTCATTGAGGTGACTACTTCAAGGACACTAAGGAACTTTAGTTCATAGTTTATTTACGTTACAGTTACAGCACAATTCACCGAAGTTTATTGTCAGAGGTTGTATATCCCTGAAGAAGTATGAGTTGTAACAGAGAGTAGAAAATAGTAGGTGGTACTTTTTCTTTGTTCTGTTGACAGGATATTTCCTTTTGTGTATCCAGGAGGAAGAACCGTTGAACCTTATTGTCTCGTGGAGATCGTGCAGGTGGAGCATAAGCATGACGTTTCATAGGTAATATCAAAGATCCTGAGTTAAAAAAAAAAAAAAAAAAAAAAAAAAAAAAAAAAAAAAAACCCTCACGATAAAACAGTCACTACTAAGGTATTTTTTGAAACGAGAATATTGTAAATTTTATTAACCTAACATTTTGTCTAATGATTATATCAGTTTCGAACTATTTACGAAAAACTATAATTGTCATCTATTAAGTTTTGATAAACCATACACTTTTATGAACATTTTTTCACTTTTAAATTGTCGTTACCTTAAAATTTTTGAAAAATCTAGAATTTGAAGATCAGTCAGAAGACGTCAGGTACGGACTCGTTTGTTTACATAAACTTACAGCTTAAAGGTTATTGTATCACCTAGCGGCCGTGTAGAGAAATACGTACCACTTACTTTTAAATAATTAATTTATTGCATAAATTGTAACATTTTTTACCAACTTTTGTAACCAGTGGTTTGTCAACCACTAAATCGAACTGTATAAATTTCTTCGAAATTTGTCGTAAATTTATTTGAAACAGAATTTGTAAACGTCACGACTTGGGCACCAAAAATCTATGTATTTAAACATGCCGCTACTGACAGCAAAGGGCAGTTGATGGCAGTTGTAAGTTGTAAGCAGTTGTATGCTGCTAAAAGTCGTAGACAGGGTGTGGTACGTTCTTGTAAGTTCGGTTGCCAGGAGCTTTAGGCCAGATGTATACAGTGTTGTAGTGTGATGGAAGAATCAATAAAAATCCGTTCTCATCTAACAACGACTTTAGTTTGGTAGAAGAATCTTGGAGAATGTGCTGCTATTAACTTGACCAAGAACTCTTTTTTGAAGTTTGATTCGTTGTGTGCTTGGAGTGCTTGGAGTGCTTGGAGTGCTTTAGTGACAAGCAACCCTAGCGACGACCTAAGCCCCATTCACACAGGCCATGCAACGTCTCAAGCAACAAATATTTTGTTAAGGTTAAGGAATTCATTCGTACCCTTTCAAACGAAGAATTTCAGCATATACATGTAGTGATTTAGGGAATCCACAGAAATATAAATCTGGATGGCCGAAGGCAGATTTAAGCCCCCATCCTTCCAAATAGTGTGTACCGTGTGTTAGCTACTGAGTCCCCTCACTCGGTGTGTTTGACCTAGTTGTATTTATTAGATGCAGTCACCAACTCAAGCAAAAGGAATGTCTGAGACCATCAAGCAGCAACTGATATAGACTGTTTCGCACAACATTGTAAAATGGGATCTTGAAATCAAAGCAACACTTCGGGATTCTGGCAAAACTCTCCATTTATAACAAGGTATATAAATAGCAAATTGATTTATTCAATTTAATATGCAAAATTAAAAATAATACAATTACATTATTTTACATATTCAAATGCACACACACAGACTCATGCTAAGATTTATCCAGTACAAACCAGTCATTCATCATAAATAATCGCGAACATTCCTGTTATTTGGTCTACTTTAAGTAGCTTTTGTACACTTTACATTTATCGTTAAGTTGCAGCCGTAGCAGTCCAGTAGTGTGTCAGTAGTGGTATCCGCCGTTTCCAGCCCCAGCGCGCCCCCTGCCGTAGCCGTATCCTCCGGCAGAGTAGGCGGTGATGCCGGTGTCCTGGTACTCTATGGTGGGCCTGTAGCCGCCCTCGTCAGCCTGATACGTGACGATCTGCTTGCGGCCGTCGGGCAGCAGCACGCGGTACTGGCCCTGGGCATTCTCCTCCTGGCGGGACTCCTCGTGCCCAAAGTCGCTCAGCGTGTTGCCGTCCTCCACAGAGTAGCTGAACTCGTAGTTGGCCGGCTCCTGTAATGGTGAAAACAATGCATTTGTTGAAGGCAAGCACTTCTGTATATCACATTCCAATTTCCGAAGCAAACTCTAATAGTGTCCATCCGAGTGTGACGTGATGATGGCCAGTAGCCAAAACGGTAAAGGAAAACGGTTTTCCAAATGTGTTGGTTGTTATTCCATTGGACAGTACGTGGACACTATTTTATTCCTACATATGTTTTACAGACTAAATTTCTTCCAAACAGAACTGATAAGTAGTTTAAAGGAAAAGCGACAAAAGCACTGAAATAGGGAGTCTGTTTTCCGGACTGTATCTACTGTAAATAATTATGCAGACATCATATTACCAAGAAAAAAAAGCAGCAAACATACACTACTAAAAGGCTTTCCCGGGAAACATTGCCCGTTATCTATGCTTACGGCATGAAGAAAAAATTTATTTCACGTGCTGCGATATTTTCGTCATTAGAAGGTATACTCGTACGAAAAGTTTGGTAGAATAAGATAAGTATTACAGTTACCAACTTCTTCCCCAAGTCGTTTAAATGTGAATAGTTCGCAGAATTACTTTGAATTCAAACATACAGGCTCGCCGCGGCGAAGCGGCCGAGCACATTGAGGCGCTATGCTGCGATGCACTAGGCCGTTTCCCGTCGGCGGTTCGAATCCCCCCTCGGGCATTTGTGCTGTCTTTCAGGTAGTTCTTAAGTACTTTGTAAGTTTAGGGACTGATGACCCCGCAGTTAAGTCCCGTAAGCTTCACAAACATTTGAAAATACAGGGTCTAAATTCAATTAAATACCTACGAGTAACAATTACGAACAACTTAAATTGTAAAGAACACATAGAAAATATTGTAGGCAAGGCGAACCAAAGGCTACGTTTCATTGGCAGAACGCTTAAAGGATGCAACAATTCTACTAAAGAAACTGCGCACACCACACTTGTGCGTCCTATTTTGAAATATTGCTGCGCATTGTGATATCCACAATAGGTGGGACTGACAGCCGATTTAGAGAAAGTTCCAAGAAGGGCAGCTCGTTTTGTATTACCGCGATATAGGGGAGAGAGTGTCAAGCAAATAAGGTGGAAATTATTTTTAAAAAAGGAAGGAAGAAGGAAGCAAGCTTAGGGTTTAAGGTCCCATCAACAGCGTAGTCATTAGAGACGGAGCTTACGCTCGGATCGAACCATTCCGGAATTTGCCTGGAGTATTTTAGGGAAATTGTGGAAACCCTAAATCAGGATGGTCGGAGTTAGATTTGAACCACCGTCCTTCCGAATGCGAATTAAAAGAAAGGCGTTATCCGTTGTCACCCGATCAATTTGCGAAATTTCTTTCACCAACTTCCTCTTCCAAATGCGATATTGTTAACACCCACGTACATAGGGACACATTATTATCATAATAAAATAAGAGATATTAGATTGCAAACGGTAAGATTTAGGTGTTCCTTTTTTGAGCAAACTATTAAAGAATGGATCAGAAGAGAACTCCCTCTGTCATGCACATCAAAGTGTTTTGCAGAGTATTTATTGATACAGATATCCAGCCATAGTATTTATGTATATGTAGATAGATATAGAAGTACTGCTAATTGCCATGAACCTGAAGTTGTACAAGAAGAGTACTGGTATAGAGCAATATAAAAATCTTCCTTCCTTCTGTCTTTCTGAATCGTGGAGTTTACTGTCACATTGAACTTGTTAGAGAATGTCATTAATTTCAAGTACTTACGGCAAGTGAGTCCTCCTGGGCTCCAGCTCGACCGTAGCCATAGCCGGGCACTCCGTACACTGGGGAGAGGCCAGCGCTGTTAGCAGAGGGCGCTCCGTACTCAGTGGATAACGCACCTGCCGAGGGGGCGCCGTACTGTGTGGACAGACCGAGTCCTGCCAAGCCAGTGGCGCGGCCAGCCATGGAAGGGGCGCCGTAGCGAGCCGAGAGGCCGCCGCTGATCCTCCTGCCGCCTCCAAACCTCCTGGAGGAGACGCCGCCAAAGCTGGAGGAGACGCGCGCTGCCGGGCCCTGGCTGGAGGCGCCCGAGCGGCCGAAGGCAGCGCCTGTCAGCGCAGGGGCTCCGTACTGGGAGCTGAGGCTGCTGGCTGAAGGAGCTCCGTACTGGGAGCTGAGGCTGCCGGCTGAAGGAGCTCCGTACTGGGAGCTGAGGGAGGAGGCCGAGGGAGGCCCGTACTCAGCGCTGGGGGGCAGGTATGAACGGCCGACTGGCGGCTCAGCGACCACCCCCAGAGCAAGTGCCAACAGGACGACGTAGACCTTTGAAAACACAATGTTACTGCGTAAGTCATACATTATATAAATAACCCAATGTTCACTGAAGAGTATATCACTAACAAGAACATTATTCAAATGACGTAAATACAGGGTGTTACAAAAAGGTATGGCCAAACTTTCAGGAAATATTCCTCACACACAAAGAAGGAAAATATATTATGTGGACACGTGTTCGGAAACGCTTAATTTCCAAACTCAAATGAACTGTGGAAAAAACTACAAATCTAGATTGGTAATTCTGTATGGACATCACCACAAAAATTTAGTTTCGTATTTTAAGTGCTGTAATGCCAGTCATCTGACTGTGATAAAATTAGTCGACCGATAAACTTAGCCGGTCGCAGTGGCCGAGTGGTCTGCGGCGCGCCAGTCACAATCTGCATGGCCGCTACGTTCGGAGGTTCGAACACCCCCCCTCGGGCATGGATGTTTGTGTCGTCTTTAGTATAAGCTAGTTCATAAGTAGTTTGCAAGTTTAGGGACTGATGACCTCGCAGTTAAATCCCTTCAGCTTAATAAACATTTGAGCATTTGATAAACTGAATTTCAGCTCTGAAAAATTTGTGACTAAGAAGCGTTTGCCTGTTACTGTGCACTTCACGATCGGTTAGCAGCAACTGCAGAAAGACGAACTTCCTCTGACTGTATGTGACGTACCTCAATTAGCGCTAAACTCCTCGTGCTCTCGGGTAAAGCGCTCGACTGTAAACCGAGAGGTCACGGTTTCGAGACCTGTCGGATCTCGGAATTTCTCAGTCTGCATTTTAAGCCAGCCTACACCTCTCAAGTCGGCAGAAACGAGGTGCCCTTTACCCGGGTGAATAACTGGCGAATGTGAGGGACACCACGATAGTGACTCATTTTTAAAGTAAACTTTTCTCTATTACCCATGAGGCTGTCGGCTAGCCATACGGATTTTTGAATGCATAATCCAGGGATTTCAAATGTTCGTGTTGGCATGTTTCTTCTACCCACACCTAATAGCGTGCTTTGTCCATACGAAGGAACGCTGTTGCACCATCCAGTGGCCAGCCATGTTTTATTTACATTTCTTACTATTTACGTATGAAGATTTTACTGGCCTTTACACTAACGAAGTACAAACGTGTTAGCAACTATGTTCAACTGATAGCTACATCTCAGTAGTCTTCCATCTATAGCCAGCAACAACAGGATTTCATGTTATGTGACTCCATCTTGTGGCCTTTCCTGTATGTTGGTCCTGTAAAGCAGTTTAAATCACTTCCCGTCAAACTTCGTCTCACACGTTACTTTTCTCATGTTGTAGTGTCAAGATTTCTACATATTCTATGACGTGCCTGTTAACGACAAAGTTCCACTCTGTTTCCTTATAATAGCGTCTCGACGTGATATGAAATTAACCTGTTACTGCTTCGAACCGAAACTTCAATTCGAAGGCACACGTTCTGAGCGTTATAGTTCGCAAGGCTGTCGCATAACTGTTTTATCCGTGGAACTTCAACGCTAAATCGTTTTGCTTGTAATCTGCATTGCACCTGTATCCTCACCTGGAACACATTCCTTGGCCTATCAGAACCTCTACTTTTGCAGATTCTTTCGCCTTCAATGTGCACATCAATATTGTGACCCACCTTTTTAGATCTTACCGTACATAGACGATACATACTAACCTTAAATCCATAAAATTCGGAACAGTATTTCCAGCGCAAAGGAAATGTTTCATTAACTAATGTGTAGAGTAGTGGGCATAAGGATCGACAAGCAACAGCGTTGCACAGGAAAGATTGAATCATTTGGAACCATTCTTATAATTTATGCAATATTATCAATTGGATTACTAGGATTTATTGCATGAGCACATCATATATTCACAGACGTTGATACTCGAGCCTACTTCACATCGGCAACAATAATTATTGCCGTACCAACAGGAATTGAAGTATTTAGATGAATAGCAACCCTTTACGGAACTAAATTCAAATTTAATCCACCTTTATTATGAGCATAAGTATCCATTTTGCCATTTACAATGGGAGGACTAATAGGACAACGTCTTGCAAATTCATCATTAGATACTGTATTACACGACACATACTATGTAACAGCACACTTGCATATGTACTTTCCATAGGAGAAGTCTGATAACATTTCATACATTTACTGTAAGGCAGATATGTAGATAATTACGTTATATTCTGCACATGAATGCAGAAGTAATCATCATGTTTAAGTTTACTGCTACTTATTCTAAGGGTACAGACGCTCCTGAGAGTCGAGTATTAGAAGCGCACACGCCACTCTCCGAGACGCGAGGCTGCCTTACCTTCATGTTGGTAGGCTGCGGACACCGGACTGCGAGTGGCCCCAGCAGGTCGTCGTGCGGTATATATAGGCGCCGGCCCTGTTCGGGGGTGGGGCCCGCTGCTCCAGATAGAGGGGAGTGGCGAATCGCCGGTGTTACGTCACCGCCCTGCCCGACCTTGACGGCCACCGCGAAGAGCCCTGCGGTGGTGGCCCCATCAGGCCGACTGCCACTCATCTAGCACGCCGCCAGGAATCTCTGACGGCTTCCGGTTGGGCAACACAAACTCGTGAACTCCTAAATGCAGATTCTGTGCTCTTAATAACGCTGGTGGGATATATCAATTTCAATTGAACAGCTGAACCGTTGTTTTGTGTAACATATAATAATGATTTAGATAAAAGTTCCATAAATGGTTCCCTGATCGACAGTTTGCATCCTTCCAAATTATACACCATATGTGGCGTTAACTCAATAAATAAATAAAATAAAAATGCTATTAGGAAGTCAACAACCAACTGCACATTTAACAATGGGACCTAGAGCACTGCTTCAGACTTTATTCATGACCTATATGTTCAGTCAAAGAAATAGTACTGACAGCAACTATCAGACGCAAATGTTTGATTGTTATCAGCCAGTGAATTGTTGTTAAGTTTTTTCTCTTTTTTAAATTTATACTGCAATTAATTTTCTTCAGTAGCTACAGAGATGTTATTCGTCATTATGAACAATGATAACAAAAGAGAATAGAGACATACTTTGCAAATTGACTCTTAAATGCTACGATAGTTCATCAAATGGAAACATAAAAACTGATCGGCAGCCGTGTCATCCTCCGCCCGAGAGCATCACCGGGTGCGATATGGAGGGGTCCGTACTTAGAGCCCCGCACTCCCGGGCGTTATGTTTTCATGATCGGAGGCGCTATTTCTCCTTCAAGTACCCCCTCAATTGGCCTCACGATGGCAGAGTGCCCCCCGCTTGCCAACTGCACTCGGCAGACCCGGTCGGTTACCCACCCAAATACTAGCCAAGCCCAACAGTGCTTAACTTTGGTGATCTAGCGGGAACCAAGATATCCACAGCGGCAAATCCGTTGGCATCAAATGGAAGTATAGCAGCCAATAATTCGATGTAAACGTTATTAATGAACGAAATGCCGTTCGAGACTGGCTGCGAAGTCTAAGGCATTATGCACCGGACTGGGCGGTCGCTCCCAGCATTGGTTTGAATACTCCCTCGGGCAAGTTATTGTGTGTGTGTGTGTGTGTGTGTGTGTGTGTGTGTGTGTGTGTGCGTGTGTGTGTGTGTGTGTGTGTGTTGTCAT
Source organism: Locusta migratoria (assembly GCA_026315105.1). Taxonomy (NCBI): domain Eukaryota; kingdom Metazoa; phylum Arthropoda; class Insecta; order Orthoptera; family Acrididae; genus Locusta; species Locusta migratoria. The sequence goes on from CM048748.1 coordinate 92,751,615, forward strand.
TAGTGTAAGTTAGTATAAGTAGTTTGTAAGCCTACGGACTAATCACCATAGCAGTTTGGTCCAACAGGTTTACAAATATTTGAACATTTGAATAAACGAACTTAAGTTGGATCTTCTCTACTAGATAACACCTCTCTCTCTCTCTCTCTCTCTCTCTCTCTCTCTCTCTCTCTCTCTCTGTGTGTGTGTGTGTGTGTATGTGTGTGAGTGTGTGTGTGTGTGTATGTGTGTGTGTGTGTGTTTGTGTGTCTGTGGGGCACTGTTTGTTTAGTATGGAAAAACATGGCAAAGTTCAGTCAATATATCGTAACATCTATGATAATGAATAAAAGAATAATTTTTATACCCTAAAGATTTAAAATATATGTCATCCTAAGAGTTTTTCAAAACTAAATACTTAATTCTATCTCAATCACCTATTAACCTGTGTGATATTAAGACAGTGAACAAAGCGAAGTGTGATAATAAAGAACGAATCACAAAATATATTTTGAAAGTTTAGGTAAAATCTTAAATTATAAACTTTTATCCATATTTATATCTCACGACATTTTTTTCATGTCTGTAAATTATATAACTTATCTCTTTTTCTTTTCCTGGTTTCAGAAATTGAAATACAACATGCTCCTCCTACGCCCATAGTCCTAGCATGCCATACGACAACACACTCTAGTAGCTCTAGAAATTGAGATCTCTTCTTTGCATTCCAACAAGCGATATCACACTCCAAAGATATAAGATCTTTGTTGTTACCAACATAGGGCTTTAAACTGAGACCGTGGTGGGCATTCAGGCGGTGACAACCCTTCATCGTAATATTTCGCTAGGAACCCTTGTCCGAATATGTCATTAAATGACGCCATGAGCACTTCCTTGGAACAAATCTTTTCCTCTGCAACTCAGAAAAGGGGAGGGGGAGAGGGAAGGTCTATCAGACTGTGCGCCACTAGCAGAGGGGCGACAAATGGGCCCCCAGACCAACACGATTTTCCGGATAATTAAAGTTTGTATTTGGATCAAGTTCTGCACAATAATAATAATCATTGTAACATAATTATTTTGCATTTAACTTATCTGTTAAAATCTAAACATTATTTGCAGGAAATCAATGGAAAAATTTCTGTATCGGAAACGTTCTTTCTTTCACCGAAAGAGTACTTCACACGAAATTTCCTTGTTGCTGTTACGCCACCAGGATTTACAGGATTCGTTTCGTAATGTAATGGTATTAGGTTCATACATCTCTATTACCAGACGTTTATAGCGACACCCGGTTCGTGCAAGACATTACCCTTCAAGTAGCAAGCTTGCAGAAGGAATACTACTTTTATTATTAACATTTCGCGTAACTATTGATAAGACAAGTACTAAAATCGGGAACAGTTTGTTTGTCTGGAAGCTTATTAAGTTCCATTTTTGGGCTGTGAGACAATTAATCACTATTCTGTGGTGGACGCTGACTGTGGCTATCGTGTTGCTGTAAAGTAGTTGTTCATTAATATTGCAGATAAAGTAACGCTGGTGAAATATATACGATTACACACATGTCGATAGAAATTATTTAACATGTCATGGTTAACTCGGATGAATTTCCTAATGGTGAGTTGTTTTAAATTCACATAGAACTTACGTGTCATCTGCGATCAGTCCAGAGCTGCATGGATGGTGATATCCAGTCATATTTTGTTCATCGGTAGATATTTGCCGTATCCAATCTGTTTTATTCAGTTATGTGTGAAGAACCTGCTTTCAGAAAATAACTTTATTTCTACTTGGCAGTTCATTACATTGTTTCCTTTGTGTAACTTCTGACTTGCCTTGTAACAGCGTATGCACGGTTGTTTCACACGTGTGTCTATTTCGCAGGAGTATCAACAGTCTTACTATGTTAAAAATTCTTTCGCTCTTGCAGCAGGGAGGCTATGTATGGTCAGGTCCAACATTGCTCACATCTTCACTCCTTGGTGCAATTACTGGAAATACGTATACAAGCAAGACACTCGCTACAGAGCGGCAAATGTTATTCTCATGTTATTCCTAAAATTTCTGGTAAGTATTTAAGTCGCAGTTTCTTGATTTTTGCAATTTTGCCGGTAGCTTCACATCAGATTTCAGAAATTATTTCATCGGAAAATCTTGTCTCGTTACAATATCTCCTATTTCACCTTCATCTACTTCTTCTTCCCTTCCTACAACATTGTCTCTAAGTCGATCTATTGAAGGGCCCCTATAGGCTCCTTGCACCTTTCATCTTCACTTCTTGGATCATAACAGGTTTTCCACCAAAATTCGTGATATTCGTGCCAGCGCTTTTCTTGTGTCCAAATGACTCTCTTATTTTCCTGTTGGCGGTATCTCTTTTCCCCTACTTATACATTCTTCTACAACATCTCGTTCCTCAGCTGCCTTCAATATTTCATCTCTCAACGCTACCCATTTACCTTATACTGTATTATTTTTCCTTATTTCTTTCACTTTTAGTGCAAAGTGTAACGCGTACGGCGAATCGCTCCAACTGCACCGGCATGGTAACTTCAACTTTGACTACAAAAATAGTGCATCAAGTAGATAACAACGGCGACCAGTGACTTCAAAAAAATGTAGTAAAAATATTGACTGTAACTAGAAATGTAAAATAAAAGTGAAAGAAATAAGGGGAAAATAATACAGTAGAAGGTAAATGGGTGGCGTTGAAAGATGAAATATTGAAGGCAGCCGAAGAACGAATAGGTAGAGAGGCAAGACCTATAAATAATACTTGGATGTCACTAGGAATGGAGAAGATTGAAAAATACAGTAAATTAAGAAGGGAAAATGGTGTACAGAAGACTAAAAAATGAGATTGACAGGGAGTACAAAATGGTTCAGAAAGATTGACTAGAATGGAACAACTGACATTTGTGTTAATGGATGCATATTTCGACCAGTGCAATTTTTGTTTGCTAGTTGTCAACAACCTCAAACTGTCACGTGAATGTGTTATTATTGTGCAGCCTAGTTAACTGTATCTACAATAGAAACAGCTTCCGCGAAGTACTGATCAGCCTTGTCCAACACGGTCAATCTTATTTTATTTATCAGTTCTGACAGTAGCAGCATTTTATTCACCCATTTAGGCGGGAGTGTTTCATCTTGGCTTACCATGAAAGGGCATCACAATTTTCGGATGAGGAGCATGAACAGTGAGTAATTACATCTAAATTAACACGAGAGTGTGTGCAAAATTCTGATAAGACAGTGGAAACGGTTGTGGTATATTGTTTATTTAACTTGATTATTGATTACGAGTGCACAAGTAACAATTGACGACGATAAAATGATTACGACGCCATAAATAACAAGAGCAGTGTTAACAAAGTGAGTAACCTAGTGGAAACGCGGGAATCCGCAAGGTAACTGTGATTTGTGAATTCAAAACAGTGTCACATGACAATGTTACGGGCTGAATCGGGATATAATTACGTTAAAACTGTGGGAAAACGTGTTTTATAGTGACTTTACCCACGAAATTGACTACTGAATCATTAAAATCGGCCAATCTAGTGTGGGCCCTTAAACTGTTATGAACACGATAATTTAAGTTAGGGCGTGATTATCGAGGCCTACGGTGATTGTTGAGTGACGTCACTTAGACTCAAGCTGGCCGCGCCAAAGGGTTGCGGAGTAACCTTACTCTGAAGAGACAGGTTGATTGCAACTGGTAGCGCCGCCTAGCCATATTTATCGAACTTCATCGGCCGGCAACGCCACCATACAACAAACTACTAACGACGGTAGTGCCAGTGCCGTTTACCGACCACCTGAGGAACGACTAGAGACGACGCAGGTCTGCGACTGCCGCGCCACCCAGCAAGCAGTCAATGAACTACCAGCTCTGCAGCGACTCTGCTGGCCGACTGCAGACCTGTCAACTGTCCCATCTGACGCTGATAGATCATCACGACGGACGTCTATAGTCGAATATAGGAACGTGTAGTGGTGAGTTAAGCATCTGATGGCGCAATACTGAGCAAAACTGCACTACCTGGTTACACCTAAACCATTTTTTTATATATTTTGCTCCACGATAAATAATTGTTACATTAACTTTCGATCTCTTAAGAGGAAATTGTTGTTCTCTGACAGCATGCCAATGAGGCACACCAGTATCAACCTTAATGACTATATAGCTATTTTGCAAATATTTTATGACGATAACTGCTAATTATAAATTTATTTACATGGATTATTTTACGAAATTACACAAATTTTTAACATTTTGGCATAGGTTCATGACTTAATCAAAATGTTCAAATGTTTGTACAGCTTATGGGACTTAACTACGGGGTCATCAGTCCCTAAACTTACAAACTACTTATGAACTAGCTAATCCTAAGGACGGCACAAATATCCATGCCCGGGGGGGATTCGAACCCCCGACCGTAGTGACCGTGCAGTTCCTTCGGCCACCGCGGCCGGCATGACTTAATCTGTCAATTTACTGAAGCTTAAAGCTATTAATACCAAACAGCATTGCATAAAAATTAATTTGAATTAATGTAACAGTGAGATTCATTAATTAAGTGATTATTGGTAATAATTTTTAATTGCTGGCTATTTTGGCTGATATAATTTTTATTGTTTTCATACATTTTGCAATTTTTCGCATTGTACTGTATATTTTATGAGTGCTAAAGCTACTATTGAGTATTACTGTGCTGTGTACTGACAATTAGTTGTTGATTGTGGGAAGTTGTGCTAATACAAAAAGATATTAATTGATTGAGTGACTATTAGGTGGGACATTCTGTATTGACTGATAGATTCCAAGTATTTAAGGTGGCTTCAGAACCGAAACAGAAGATTGAGGAATTGTTAGTAGAAAAGGAAGAAGGGCAGATAGACAAAGAAGACGATTCAGGGTTCAGTGGTACTGGACTATCAGCTGACAGCCCGTATCTCATTCAACCATTTATTCGGAAACACCAGTCACACTAATAAAGGACAACTCAGGCATAAATAGAGAGCAAATGACAGCGATGTTTGTGGCGATCATACAATCTAATAAAAAAAAGAAAGATAGTCTAGAACAGATTACACAATTAAACAAAAGGGAATACATTGAGGGACTATGACAAGTTATACAATTGCGTAAAGAATTCAGGGAAATGTTGCGGGACGAAATTTCTAAGGTATCCCGTGAAACTAAGGAAAGGGCTGAAGAAATATCTCAGGAGTTACAAGAATTTAAGAAATAAATAAAACAAGATTTTAACAAAAGAGACAACAAACTACAGTAAAATGTAGATCAGATACGTGAAGATATGGGAAGATCAAGGAAATGAAAACTGAATCTTGACTCATATGTTGAAACGGTAGTGAAGGGGCAACAGAACTGTAGCCAACAAATTGAGAGAGTACAACAAGAAGGTAGTCAACAAATCCATGAATTGAAGAGCAAACAAACCGCATTGGTCAGAAATGTAAATGACGCTTTGGCCGTACAGAGGCAGGAAGTCAACCAGAGAATTATTCAGGAAGTAAAGAATTTGCAAGAAGGTTTAAAACACTTACAAAATAAAACTGAGGAAATTGACAAGAGAATAGGAAGTGCAAACTTGACTATAGGTGATGCAAAGGTTAGTGTATTGATGAATGGTTATAGCAGATACACTCAAGCTAACATAGGTCAGAAATACGAACCAAAGAGGATGTTACACCCGGTGATTTTCATTAAGTGGCTAAGAGGATTTCTTCCATCTCATTTTAAAGAAGCAGACAAGATACAATTTGCGGTAGGTAGAATGGAGGGTGAAGCTTTCAGCTGGAGAGTCAAGAGAAAACAAGAAGTGATTATAAGGATTTTGAAAGGAAATTATCTAAGAGAAACTGATCTAAAAGTCATCAAGGGGATGCACTTGAGGATTTACTTTTTCGCGGGTACTTTAATAAGTAGAAAGGTACACTAAGAGAGTTTGCTAACACCTGTGGGAGTTGAATGAAATGTGGGAGCAACCATTGACTGATAAAATTATTATATCAGCAAGCAAGGGAAGGTTACATTCAAAACTACAGAGAAGGTTATCAGTGAATGTAGCCCGTTATTAAAATAAGCAAGATCTCGGTCAGTTGAGATCTGCAAATGTAAGTTAAAACTCTCACTGCTGCTCTACATTATTTTATGAGTGGCCACAGTACACTTGCAATGGAAATTTATCTAACTGCTCACTCCTTAAGGGAGCAGCCAACGTTTTAACAAAGACAAAATCAATGTTAAAAATAAATGAATAGATAATTAAACATGGGACGGGGAGCTTGAAATCATAAAGCAGAGGTTTGATACTTTAAAATCATAATCTATTCAGAAAAATGAACAAGCAACTAAATGTGGGGAGACCAAATTAAGCACACATCTTGTACAAAAGTGAATAAAATCATACAATTACTGCCCATAATAAAATTATTTCTATCCTTTATGAATATGGAGGTAATGAGAGAGGAAATTTGCAAATACACAATGGATAGCTGAAAGAACATTCATTAATTCACAGACACATGCATAATGCTTGGCAGTACATTACTCTGTGGGAACACTCGATAACAGCAGTGAAATGAAGTGTCGGTGGCATGTGTCTTGATGACATATTTTAAATATACTGTACACTAAACTTACCCATGTTTTGGGAGGGAGCAGCTGACTATTCTTAAGTACCATGTGGTGTGTGACAACGCCAAATTTCACAGCGTTTACAAACAGATATTAATTTAGAATAAGCGAGTAAAGTACACACAAGAATTCGTTTCGAAGAAAGCTAGTATTAACAGAAGCATGGCTGAAGGCCAAAGTAACGACCATTATGAAAGCACATGGTGCAATCGGTCATACAAGACTGGAAAGATGGAACCAAACAAGAAAATCTATGAAAAATTTAGCATACTCATGGATTCAGACGTGACGTGAAAACGTTAGTTAAAAACAGCAAGAAAATTCAATCACACTAAATTTACACAATGGCTTAAGGCCACACATGTGTATTCTAACTTGAGCAAAACCGGATACGTAATCATCACTGGAATGAAAATGCAAATAATAAATTTACACTGAATTACTCGAGTTCTGTAAATTATGAATCACTTCGCCTCGCATAGCAAAAGAATTACTCTAGGAAACTATCACTGAAAACCTAAGACTACCTGATCACAAAGAAATTAATGTTCTAACAGCATTCATTACCCTCATCATGATTTGACGAAGTACTTACTTCCAAGGCTGCAGCAAGAGTGAAGTTCTAAGGCCACAGGAACCCCCCTCCCCCCCACCATATACAGGATGTAGAGCGCGCTAAAAGCGATGCAGAGTGCGTTCAGAAACTAGTATTTACCAACCCTTGCTACCTGGCCAAGACAATTCCCTCTACAACCGCTACCAGATAGGTCTCCTGTCACCTCTTTCTTCCAAGATAAGGTTGGTACTACACTAACAGCATGGTCAACTTGCCACCTTGCCAAGTAAACTTCTCTCTGGCCAGCCATCAGACGCCAGGACAGATGACAAACGAAGCCATGCATTCTTAAATACAGCAAAACGAGGTCTTGAGCGCAAGGCGGCGACTGTAAGCAATTGTGCGACAGTCAGTCTATATTAAAAACAACCTTCCACATTCACATGAACATACAAGTTCAATCACATGGGTGGAAACATATATAAATATGGGTCAAACATACATAAACATGGGACATTGATCATTGATAAAAATAATTAACACACAAGCAAATAACATTAATGGTGCAAAAACACTTTAGGTTAAAGAATAAATCAAAATGCAACACGACCACACAATCAGTGGATGTGTTTCATCGGCAATTGTGATCAAAGACAAGGATACTTTAATGGATGTGTAAGAGCAATTAGAGCCATACCATTTTGAGGAAATCGACCATAACAATGAGCAGAATCAAGGGGGAGAAAGTCACCAAAGCAGTCGGAGTGGTCGAGTGGATTGAGATGCTATGCTCCAATGCATGAGGCAGTTCCCCATTGGGGGTTCAAATACACCTTCAGGCATGGATGTTTGTGTTGTATTTAGTATAATGTAGTTTATAAGCAGTTTGTAAGTTTAAGGACTGATGACCCTACAGTTAAGTCCAATAAGCTTAAAAAACATTTGAACTTTTTTGGTGTTATTTTGGCAACCAACCACATTATAGAGGAAGTGGTGGTGGACAAGGATGACAGCATTGCAACAGTCATGGAAGAGAACCCAATTTGAGGAATGAGGATAGGTGAAATATTAATGATGAAGGAGGGAGGAATACAGGAAATTAGGCCACAATCCACATGAGGTCCAGTCGGGTGTGAGACATAATAAAACCAACATCAATCTGATTAGACGTGATAAACAGGGTGACCTCAGTCGAGACCTGATGAAAGAAGAGGAACAAGTGTCTAAAGAACCTATATTGCCAATGGTCAAGATTAGAATGTATGGATTGAGTGTAGAAGCATTAATTGATACTGGAAGTGAGGTGTGTGCTATTTCTCAGAAGTTGCATCAAGAGATATTGAGTCATAATAAGATTTTGCCTAGTTTACCAGTGAGTGGACTTAGTTGGCTAATGCTGCCAATGAAAGAACAAGTACTAATTATCTTTGGAATTGAGGGAGAAGAAGTATGAAGTAACGTTTTTGGTGGTAACAGTGTGGAATAGACCCATCATTTTAGGAATTGACTAGTTGAATGAAGTAGAGACTATGATAAACTTCGACTGAGGTCTCAGTGGAGTTAAAGGGAAAACAGGAGAGAGAAAGAAGGTCGCATTTATCGGAAAGGAAGAGTTGGAAGAGTGAATTTGTGTCATGAAGAGGGAGCTGAAGTCGAAGAGGAGTAAGAGGATGAGGAAGAAGTAGATGTTTCGATAATTTATGGACTAGTGGAAGAAGAGAGAATTGAATAGAATTTAATAATCAAGAAATTGGAAGATTTGACACACTTAAGTGAAGAGGTTCAGCAGAAGCTAGCCGCCATTTTATATAAATTTCGGAAGATCTTTTTTCAACAACCAGGAGTTATGGACGGAACAGAATACAAGTTAAAGATAAAAGAACACAAACCATTCAATGTGAAACAGTATTCTATTCCTCAAGCAAAGAAAGAAGCTGTGGCGAAGGAGATACAAAGAATGATTGATCTTGGTGTGATCGAAGAGGCCAACACTCGATATAACAATCCGTTATTTGTCATGGACAAGAAAAATGGGCAAGTGCGAATCGTGTTAGATGCATGAACTGTAAACCGGGTTATAGAACCAGAAAGGGACAAACCAGAAACGATTGACGAGTTGCTACAGAAATTTTGAGGAACTGAAGTACTCAGGTGCATCGATCTGAGCGCCAGGTAGTGTCAGATATCATTGGTAACACAATCTCGACAACACACTGCATTTACTTATGTTGCAAGGAGTTACCAATTCAGAGTTTTACTGTTTGGCCTTAATGTGTCAGTTTCTGAATTTATAAGAGCATTGCAAAAACATTTGGGGGAAGAGTTACGGATAAGGTCACAGTTTATGTTAATGACGTACATATAACAAGTAATTCGTCGGAGGAACATTATGAAATATTAGGTGATATGCTGGAAGCATTTGTAAAGGCTGGTGTGACAGCGAATTTGAACAAATCTGAATTTGGGAAATCGCAAATAAAGTTTTTAGGCCATTTCGGAAGAGGGTACATATCCTGCTCCAAGCAAGTTGGAGGCCATTGGGCAGTTTCCTACCCCCAGTAATAAGAAGCAGCTGAGAGCATTTTTCAGCCTCTCTGAGTTCTACAGGAAGTTATTAAAAGAACCAGTCTTGAATGCACCGAACTTGAGGAACTTAACTAAAGCGAAAATGACTTGGCATTGGAATGCACAGCGTCAGGAGGAGTTTGACAAAATTAAGAAATCCAAGGTATTATATCACTCTGATTTTCTCTGATTCTACCAAAGATTTTTCTTGGTTGCAGATAGCTCAGCTTATGGATTGTTGTGTTCACCTTTATCACATAGAACAGGATGGATATGAGGAGATAATGAGGTCTATTGCCTTTTGTAGCAGAAGTTTAAACATGTGGGAAAGGAGGTACTCTATTACAGAGAAGGAAGCGCTTGCAGTTGTATGGGGCTTCAAGAGATTTCCCTATTATTTGGCAGGCAGACATGTGGTCACTGATCACAAAGCTTTAACATTCCTGACTATATGCAAGTTGAGACATAATAGATTAATAAAATGGGCCTTAACCTTACAATATTAAAACTTTGAGGTCATCTACCGTCCAGGCAGTACCAATATAATACCTGATGTATTGTCACGACTACCAATGGATGCACGTGGGGCCACTGTAAGCGAACCACAGGAATAAGAAATCAAAATTAACTTGATCTATGGTGTACAATATGACGACTTTATTAGAAGATTCTTAAAGAATATTCGTAGTGAGCAGAATGAAAATGAGAAGCTGAAAATTATCAAGAATCAGTACCGGACTCCTGGAGAAGAAAATATTAGGACATATTATCATATACACAAGGGGATATTATACAAAAGAAACTGAATAGAGGAGAATAGGAAACTGTGTGTACCACAGCATGTGGTGTACAAATTAATGTGATATACGCAGTACAGAAATGCTCACTGTGGACCAAAGAAGTGTCTTGAAAAACAGAAGTTAGATTGTGCATTCAATAATATGGGAAGACGGTTACGCTTGTTGTAGAGTACTTGTCAGAAAACCAATACTGCCACTGTCCAACCAAGGGTTATCTGCACTCAATCGTACCAACATCGATTAAAGACATCGTTGCTGTGTACTTGTTTGGAACTTTGCCTGTGGCAAAAGGAAATTTTACACAAATTTTGGTCGCTATATAAGTGGTTTCTAAATATGTGAAGTTTTATCCCTTTAAGAAAGCGACAAGCAGAGCCGTCATCACTAAATAAGAAAAGTATTATTTCATGAACGTGTGTACACCCAAACGGATTCTCAGCGACAATGGGTCACAATTTCTATCCAGGGAGTAGAGATAAATTCTGGAGAGACACCATATTGAACAGGTAGCCTCCAGTAGATATGGACCTGCATCTAACCCTGCAGAAGTAACTATGAAGGAACTGAATCTTTGTGGCAAAAGTAGCAAAAAGCACGGCTCTTGGAAGGAGTATTTAGGAGAGATTGAATGTGTTAGGAATCATTGCCTCACGATTACACTACATTCGCACCATCTGAAATTTTATTAAATGAAGAACTTGATAGTATATTCCGTGATTCGTTACAGTACCCACCTGGAGATAACTTGGGAGAAGAAATTGGAGTTAGTAGACCTAAGTTTGAAAGAGAAGACGAAAAGGAGACAAGAAAGACATGACAAACTGGTGAAGCCAATCAATTATAGGGTGGGAGATCTAGTGCTTGTGAAGGTACATGCTAAATCAAAGAAATTTAGACTCTAAGATTCATTAATTCAACTACGTTTACAAAGGACCATTTAGAATTATAAAGATTGAGCGCCAAAATACATTAGGATTGGAGTATGTACAAATAAAGAGAGCTCATGGTAAAGAGCATATTGAAAATATTAAAATATATATCCACATAAGGATAAAGGTAACACAAATGATGGAGTAAGTTCATGCAGCAGTAGATTAACAATTATGTTCCAGAATGAAACTTTTCACTCTGCAGCGGAGTGTGCGCTGATATGAAACTTCTTGGCAGATTAAAATTCTGTGCTGGAACCGGGACTCTAACCTGGGACCTTTGCCTTTCGCGGGCAAGCGCTCTACCGACTGAGCTATCCCGACACGACTCACGATGCCGCCCCACAATTTTACTTCCGCCAGTACCTCGCCTCCTACTTTTCAAACTTGCTTGGAAAGTAGGAGGTGAGGTACTGGCGGAAGTAAAGTTGTGAGGCGGCATCGTGAGTCCTGTCGGGATAGCACAGTCGGTAGTGCGCTTGCCCGCGAAAGGCAAAGGTCATAGGTTCGAGTCCCGATTCCGGCACACAATTTTAATTTGCCAGGTAGTTTCATATCAGCGCACGCTCCGATGCAGAGTGAAAGTTTCATTATTAGACCTACTATAGTAATACCCCCAACTGATTCCTATTTGTAATCCTTTACTCACCTGACCTGAGGAAACTTTCACTATTTGAAGAAGAAATTAGTATATATCAATGAAGAAATTGGGATGTAACAGAGATAGAAAAAAAGTAAGTGGTGGTTTTTGGTTAAGAAGATATTTCCTTTCATATAAAACGGAGAACGGAACACTAGGCTTTACTTCCCATGGACATCGTGGAAGATGAGCACAAGCTCAGAATATTTTGTTAAGAATGAGGACGGAAGTCAGATGTACCGTTTGAAAAGAACGGTCCCAGTATTTATCTACAGCGATTTAGGTAACTCACAGAAAAACTGATCAGCATTACTTCCGAAAGCGAGTCCATTGTGTTAACTACTGCACCACTTCGCTCTATGTGTTTCATCTTGTGGTCTTTGTTAGAAGCTTGCAGCAGTAATCAGGTAATTTTCTCACAGCTAATGCAACAATCACGTCTCTATTAAGCAGCAACTGATGTAGACAGTTTCACTCAACATTGTAACACCATGTATGAAAATGATATCCTGAAACCTAGCTAAACATTCAGAGGATCTAACGTTAACATTTCAGTATCCCAACAAAGATTTAAATTGATAACAAGGTATATAAATTGCACTTTGCTTTATTCCATTTAATATGTAAAATTAAAAATAATACAGTTACAATATTTGATATATTCTAAGGGACACACACAGACTCATGCTAACATTTATCCAGTCCACGCCATTCATCCATCATAAATAATCGTTAACATTCCGGTTATTTGGTCTACTTTAAGTAGCTTTTGTACACTTTACATTTATCGTTAAGTTGCAGCCGTAGCAGTCCGGATGTGTTTCAGTAGTGGTAGCCGCCCCTGCCGTAGCCGTATCCTCCGGCAGAGTAGGCGGTGATGCCGGTGTCCTGGTACTCTATGGTGGGCCTGTAGCCGCCCTCGTCAGCCTGATACGTGACGATCTGCTTGCGGCCGTCGGGCAGCAGCACGCGGTACTGGCCCTGGGCATTCTCCTCCTGGCGGGACTCCTCGTGCCCAAAGTCGCTCAGCGTCTCACCGTCCTCCACAGAGTAGCTGAACTCGTAGTTGGCTGGCTCCTGGTGACAAGAACAATGCATTTGTTGAAGCCAAGCACGTATGCATATGACACAACTCATTCCGAAGCAAACTTTATTAATGTCCATGAGGGTACGATGTCATGATGGTACGCAGAAAAAAAAGGAAGGTGATAATGAAAAACGGTTCCTAATTCTGTTGGTTATTATTCCAATGCACAGTATGTAGATTTTATTTGAGTAATACATGTTCCATAGAATTCCATTAATAGTAATGATACGAAATGTGTTATTTTAGTCAAAGATAACATTACTTGATCAAAACAATTTTAATTTTTAGTTTTATTGTCTTTCAGTTTTTGCTGTATTGTCCTTTGGTTTTTTTTTAATTTTTTTTAGTAAAATTACTAATTTTCATTTAAAAATTCGTCTACTTAGAAAAAGGAGCCGTGGTTCAAAAATTCTTTCAGTTTGTTTTTAAATGCTCGTTGGATATTTGTCTCACATTTGATGTTATTTGGTAAGCGACCGAAGGATTTTGTAGCAACATAAGTCACCTCTTAAGCCAGATTTAGCTTGTACATCATCCTTTCTGCTGATATTACAGCTATGCACACCGCTATTACGTTTGAATTGCGTTGGGTTATTAATCACAAATTTCATAAGAGAATATATATATATATATATATATATATATGATCAAGGTACTGTTGGTTTCCCTAGCTCCATAAATGTGAAGATGTTCTTTGGTACCCTCCAGAAATTATTATAATTACACACTTTTGTGCAATTAATACATAACTACTCGATGATGAATTACCCCAAAATATTATGCCACATAAAAGCAGTGAATGAAAGTAGGAATAGTAAGCTAATTTATTGAGAAAGTCTTTTTTATGGGACTTAAGTACGGGGTCATCAGTCCCTAAACTCACAAACCACTTACCTTGTTTGTCAGTTGCAATTACTCTACTAGTATCATCAGCGAAAAAGAACTAACTTGTTGACTTTTTTTTTAGCCCTGTGTATTTTTATCAAACGAAATTTCTTTTCCACCAAACTGACAAGTATTTTAAAGAAAATCATGCAAAAACACTGAAATGCCTAGCCTGTTTAATTATGCACACAGAATATTACCCAGAAACAAAAGCAGCAAGTCGCCTATGCTTGCAGCATGATGAAATATTTTCTTTTCAATAATTCCCATAATTTCATGTGAAGTGATCGACATTGAGTTTGTCTTGAAGCTGACGTCGCTCAAATATGCCAAATATGTTCAGCTGTAACTAAAAAATTACACCATTTCGCTATTTCGCTATTTCGAACAAATTTCATATATAATTTCAACCTTTCCGACTTTTTTTCTCGCATACTATACCGTCAAAAATGAAGAAAGAATCTACCTGCAGCTACTGCCATTATATTTTAATTTATTCTTTTTTAATTGCAAATTGTATTCACAACAAACTATATAGAAACTATCTTCATACCTAAGTATTACAAAATTATTGAGTTATTTACAGAAGTCGAACAGTTCTCAGTATTTCTTGCTATATTCGTTAGACTCTTATGAGACGTATGTACTTGAAAATCATATAAATGTCTTGACCACATTTACTGTTGGATTTATACCTCACACGTTTTAGCTTTCGCCATTTTCGTTGGCAAAGCTTTGTTAAAAAATTCCCCCATACAATAATTTGTGTCACACACTTATACCATTCTATATAAAACATATGTCAAGTGAGTATGCACTCCTTTGTAACAAAGAGTAAGGCATAAATAAAGTACTATATGTGGTCAAGACATAAGTATCATTTTCAATTTGTAAAATTGTTTTTAAGTACTGCTAATTAACATGAACCTGAAGTATTGGAATAGAACACAATAAAAACCTAGTTACTCTAAATCATCGATGTCAAGCCATTTGATGCATCAAGTTTACTGCTACTTTTGAACGTGTTACAGATTCTAAGTACTTACAGCAAGTGGGTCCTCCTGGGCTCCAGCGCGACCGTAGCCATAGCCGGGCACTCCGTACACTGGGGAGAGGCCAGCGGCGTTAGCAGTGGGCGCTCCGTACTGAGTGGAGAGCGCGGAGGGGGCGCCGTACTGTGTGGACAGACCGAGTCCTGCCAAGCCAGTGGCGCGGCCAGCCGCCGAAGGGGCACCGTAGAGGGCTGAGAGACCACCACCCACCCTTCTGCCGGCTCCCAACCTCCTGGAGGAGGCGCTGCCGAACCGAGAGGAGACACGTGCTGTCGGGCCCTGGCTGGAGGCGCCCGAGCGCCCGAAGACAGCACCTGTCAGCGCGGGGGCTCCGTACTGGGAGCTGAGGCTGCTGGCTGAAGGAGCTCCGTACTGGGAGCTGAGGCTGCCGGCTGAAGGAGCTTCGTACTGGGAGCTGAGGCTGGAGGCCGAGGGAGGCCCGTAGTCAGCGCTGGGGGGCAGGTACGGCCGGTCGACTGGCGGCTCGGCGACCACCCCCAGAGCAAGTGCCAACAGGACGACGTAGACCTATAAAAACACTAATTTTTTCAGTAACTCTTACATTACACCAATACCACTGAAGAGTATAACATCTATAGGACCAGCTCAAAGAATTTGAAGGGTATGCTTCTATTTGGTGTGTTTTTTTATGGTTAAGAATGTTCTGTATGTACATCATCATTGCTCATATAAGTGCAGATGTGGGTAACAACGGTGGTAATGACAGTCATATTCCATGCATAACAGTTTACCCTTGTAAAAAAAATTACAAATGTATCGCAATGTTCTGCTTAGTGTTAATTTATGTTGATATCTCGCCATTATAATGGCTAGAGGAAGGCGCATGTAGGACACAAGTACGGATGATATCGTTAATCTAATTTTTCTGTAGAAATCCGTGTATCTATGTGGAAACGAACTGCTGTGAGCTCGCCTCGCTGAAACTCAAATGTTGTTGTTGTGGTCTTCAGCCACTTCATCTGTTCATCTGAGAATACGAACGGCAACCTACATCCTTTCGAATCTGCTTACTGTATTCGTCCCTCGATCTCTCTCTACGACTTTTACCCGACAAACTTCCTACTAATACTAAGTCGACGATTTCTTGATGGACTGTGTCCCACCAGCCTACCCATCACTTAGTCAGGGTGTGCGAGAAACTCCTGTTACGCGATCTACCCATCTAATCTTCATTCGTCTGTAGCACCTTATTTCAAAAGCTTCTATCATCTTTTTGTCTGACGTCCTTATTGTCCACGTTTCACTGCCATACAACGCTACACTCCAGACAAATGCTTTCAGAAAGGACTTCCCAACATTTAAACTAATATTGGATGTCAAAAAATTTCGCTTCTTTAGAAACGCTTTTGTTCCCATGGTCATTCTGCATTTTATATCTTATTTACTTCGCCCATAAGAAGTTATTTCGCTACCAAAATAAATAAACTCATCTAATACTGTTATTGCTACCTAATGTAATTGCTTAAGCATCGCCTGATTTTCTGACACTACATTCCCTTCTTAATGTTCATCGTACACCCTCCTTCCAAGACACTATCCATGCCATTAAGTTGCTCTTCCAAATCCTTTGTTGTCTCTTACAGAATTACTATGTCATCGGCAAACTCCAAAGGTTTTATTTCTTCTCCCTGAACTTTAATTCTCTCTCCAAATCTCGCCTTGCATTCCTCCACAGCTTTCTCAATGTACAAATTGAACAACAATGAGGAAAGGCTACAACCCTGTATTATTTCCTTCCAAACCCCTGAGCCTTTCATTGCCTTCGACTGTAATAACTGCTGGGTTTTGTACAAGTTGAATTCAAATCAGATACGGGATGGAATTTGAAAATTGTTCGCTTTAAAACTAGTGTGGTTTAAAAAAATTGAAAGTGGCAGGTGAAAAATCGAAAAATATAGATTTGTAATTTTGTATGGCCATCGTCACTTGGAAATACTTTCATATTTTATGTGCTGCCATACCGTTCATCCTTTAGCCAAAAAATAAGTCAACTAGTAAACTGAATGTTCAGCTCTGTACAGTTCGCGACTAATCCTTTCATAATAGCCAATCTGCGGCAAGTAATTTACCCAGCAACATCAACGTTGGTGGTGTGACTATTGCCACCATATATTGACAGTGCCGTGTCTTCATAGGGAAGAGGAACCAGCGGCTTGCCTGTCAGTCTTCACTACATAAGCAATCAGTAGCAATGCAGAAACACGAACTTCCACAGAGCGCAGCTGATGAACTGAATGTCATAAACACGGACACTTTACACGTATGAGAGGTACAACTAGTGAGACTCGACAGGAATCAGTGACACTGAGAAAACATTCTTATTGTAATTCATACCAACTACTGTACAGCAGACTTGTGCAGAAACCACAGGGTACTATGACCTTAACAGAACCAAATCCCGTTTAGTGGATGCTAACTGACCTATTGGACATTAGAGCCAGTACAGTGCCACAGTTATCAAACTCAGCTCTATTTGATTACCCTGAGGTTTTCGGCGAGTGACACGGATTTGGTGCCCCACTTGTACAACTTTAACTGTCCTTGGAATACATAAGCCAGGAATTTTAAAGGTTTCTTAGTCATGTTTCTTCGACCTACAGTTGCCCTGCCAATACTTTGTCCAAACTAAGGAACTTTTCTCACAATCCTGTGGTAGCCACCTCTTATTCAATCTCTTTGTACCCTCCAAAGGTGGATATGTCACTGACCGTTACACTAACAAAGTTCAAACATGTTAGCAACAAAGTTCTGCTGAAAGGTAAATGTCATTACTCTCCAGTTACAGCCAGCAACAACAGGGTTTCACATCACGTGACTCCTCCAAGATACCTGTCCTGGGTGTTACGTAAGGCAGTTTAAATCATTGAATGTCGTGGTGTCTGTTCTTCACGAACATGTCCGAAAGAACAGACACCATTAGTTGACAGTAACGGCCTTAAATTAACGAAATAGAAATATTAAAACATTTCGACCGTTTCGGGGGGGGGGGGGGGGTTCAAATAAATTCAACGACCAAGTTGAAATTTGTGCTGGACCGGCGTTCAAATCCGGAACTCCTGCTTCGGACCAGCGGTCGCCTTAACCAATTGGGCTATCCAGGCACGCTTCGCTTCCAACCTAAATTCTCTACTTCTAGCTCCCTGCACATTGATTCCTCTTTCTCGCAGCCTATGGTGGAGTCCCGCAATGGGTAATGCGTCTGAATGCGTCGCCACTGAAATGATCATCGCCCATTGTGGTCATGCTTAGAATTAGTAACCGCTGTAAATTTACGAAATCAAATTATTTTGAAACATTTCTGTGCTGTCACACAAGTCTGAAGTGTGGGTCACGTACTTTCGCCACGCGCCGCCATGCAAGCACGGCACGGCGTTCTTACGACGTCAGGCACGAGCGTCCTCTGCTCCAACTCCGTGGACCGTGATTCGAACCCGGATTTCTGTCTTCGGGCCAGAGATCGCAATATCAATAATTTTAAATATACCCACGGACGAAAGGCATGACCATTTTATTTCAATACGGATGCAATCAAATGCTCGATCCCTTGCGGGAGTCCAATACAGGCTGCGGGCAAGAAGAAACAAAGGGCAGTCAACTAGAAGTGGAGAATTTGGGTTGGAAGGGAATGTTTCAAAATTTCGAATTTCAATCACTTTCCCTCACACTGTAACTATCGTAAACCCACTGTATTTCTGTTCTCAGGTACGAGTGTCAACATTTTATGCTATTACGAGCCTGTTCATGACAAAGTTCCTCTCTGATCCCTTAAAATAGAATCTAGACATTGTTAGTGCACTGAACCGAAATCTCTATCCTGAAGCCACCAATTTACAATTCGCTTGGCGGTCCCATAACTGTTCGTGGAACTTCGAAAATACTCGTTTTATTGGTATCAGAATTTCCTTTGTTTCCTCACTTTTAGTACATTCCTTGACCTTTCAGAGCCTGTACATATCTTTTGAAAATTCTTTCCCCTTCATTGTGCAAACCACTGTTGTGGGCCAGCTTTGTAGAGACCTTAACGTACATGTACGTTACATACTGACCTTAAATCCACCAAACTCAAATCAGTATGTCCAATGTAAAACAATGTAGTCCTCATTACAGACATGTAACAAACTAAGTCAGAAATTTTAAACTATACATTAAGGTGAATAACGATCGACAGTCTTTCGGCATTATAGTTACTGTGAGCCACTAACACTTACATACGAGTACACTAACAGCGGGAATAAGTACATAAATAATTAATGATCTATCAATGATTGCGTAAAGAGAGATGTGTCGGTCGTTTGAATTTACTGCAACATGTACTAAGACGCTCTCAAGAGTCCAGTATTTGAAGCCCACACGCTACTCTCCAAGACGCGAGGCTGCCTTACCTTCATGTTGTAGTAGGCGGACACGGGGCTGCGAGTGGACCCAGCAGATCGGCGTGCGGTTTATATACGTATCGGCCGCGGGCGCGTCGGCCGTCTTCGGGGGTGGGGTCCGCTGCTCCAGTTAGAGGGGAGTGGCGGATTCCCAGCGTTACGTCACCTCCAGGCCCGACCTTGACGGCGACGGAGAGGAGCCTTGCGGTGGTGGCCCCACCAGGCCGTCTGCCACTCATCTCACACACCGACGGCTTCCGGTTGGGCAACACAAACTCGTGGTCTCCTAAATGCACATTCTGTGCTCTTAATTATGCGAATTGGAAGAAGTATCAAGCGCAATTGAACAGTTAATGTAGTGGGACACGGCTGGTAGATTCAAAAGTAAAGTTGTTCCGTATGATCGTGTTGGACTTCGATTCTGGCCCTTCCACTACACTCGAAGTATAACTGAAACTTCACTGTTCAATTATAGAAAAAAATCTTTAAATGTTTCTTTCTAGGTCCTTGTGCAAGATAAGAGAAAATAAAACTGTTTCTAAAACAAAGTACTTCAAAGCTCGAAATCTGGTATATAGTTCTTGCTGAAATTTCGTCGTATGCTTTGTAAACCACATATAATTATAACTAAGTGCCTAAACGTGTCTAAAGTCCAAAAAACTCTGAAATAACTTCGTAATATAGTTTCAGCACAATATATAAATGCTAGTTCTTCTAAACAGCTGAAATAACTGTTCTCTAAACACTGACACTTGAAGTAAAATTCAACGTTTTATTTTTTTAAGTCACAAATCCATATACAATATAACACAAAGTCTGATCTCTCTCCTAAGGACTCAACATAAAGACTGATACTGTTTTTCTGTACATACAATCATGAACTACTTATGACAATACATTTATTTCATTTATTTTATATGTTTCATTGTGACGGTTGGCAACGGAGGTCTTCAAACAGGATCTTCCCTGGCTGTGCGGCTGTCGACCTGTGACGATTGGTGGCCAGCTATGTCATCTTTGGCTTCCGCAGAGAAGACGCTGTTCTCGTAGATTGCTCCGTTGTCACCGCACATGAAAGATCGGAAACAACACATATTTCTCTTAAAAAATCATTAATCAAAAATCATTATATTAAAAATTATTAACAACATAAAAACCATATTTTTACCTGCAAAACTGAGCTGGTGTAAGGTAGTAGCGGGAATAATATTTCGTTCAACTACATTAAACCGATATTTTTCATATAACATATAGTTATTATTAACAAAATCAGAGACAACTCGCTTAATTCATCCCTGAGCTACAGTCTCCACCCTTCCAAACTATAAAACTAATGTACAGTAGGTGGGTCTTGAATTACATGAAATATTTGGTTTTTAAAAGGCAGTAATCATTTGCAGAGTTAAAATTTGTTTTATTAGGCCCGGTTTTGGCCACTTAGTGTACTTCTTGAGACGTATATTTGTGACCTATATGATCAGTCAAAGAAACAGTATCGACAGTAATTGTGCGGGTTAAGTATTTGACTGTTATCTGCCAGTAAATTGTTACTTAGTTTCTTTACTGAAAACTGCAAAACTGAATCAATTGATTTTCGCCCAACGCTACAGAGATATCATTTATGGTTATGGAACAATGACAACGAAGTACAACAAAGACATACCTTACAAATGTCCTCTTCAACAACTCGAAACTTTTATCAAAAGGAAACATAGGAGCAAAAAATTCTAGATAAACCTGATAAATGACGACTGAAGCAGCATCTCCTCTGTTCTCTCTCTCTCTCTCTCTCTCTCTCTCTCTCTCTCTCTCTCTCTCTCTATTCTCTACCTCTCTCTCTCTCTCTCTCTCTCTCTCTTCCTCTCTCTGTGTATGACATACAATGTTCATACATGTAATGTAAGGTCTTTTGTAATAAAAAATAAAAGTACTTGTTTTATATTCTACACATTTGAAATATCTGCTATCCAAAGGGTTTCATATATTAAATACTTAACTCTTAACTCTATCTCAATCATCTATACCCTTCTAGACCGTCACTGTGCAATATTAGCTATCAACAAAACGAAGCGTGATATTAAAGAACGAATCAAGATGTATATGTTGCAAGTGTAGGCAGAACATTGATTTACAAGCTTTCATACATATTTATATCTGGAAACATTGATCATGTTGCACGTCTGGAGGTTACATCCTTCATCCTCATAATCTTTTTTTGTGTGTGTGTGTGTGTGTGTGTGTGTGTGTGTGTGTGTGTGTGTGTGTGTGTGTGTGTGTATGGAGAGACTACGTAATCCTGAAGCACCCACACTCCCAGCGAGCCATAGGACACATATCAGAGACTATAGAAACAGTCTCCTTTGTGCAGCCCAAAAGGGATAAATAATGATATTACTCTCCAAAGATGTAGGAGCTTCGTTGTTATCAACATGAGGTTTCAAACCAAGACCGTGGCAACCTTTTAACTTAATATTCTGCTACGAACTCTTGTCCGAATATGTCATTAAAATATGTAATGAGATCTTCCTCATGTTTTACACTGTCAAACAACTATTTCTACCGAAATCCTTAGTGGTTGCGAGGGGGTCTATCGCGCTCTGTGGGCACCAGTTTCTCGAAAATATTTTTGCGTTAATAATCGATGTGACAGTAAAAGTTTCTTGACTTTTCTGGTAAAATATAATCATTATTTGCAGTAAGTCAAACAAAATGTTCTTTCTTTCACCACAATAACACTTAATCAAAGACACTGTAGCGACACCCCATTCAAGCTAGCTATTACCCGTTCCGGTTGTAGGCTCCCAGAAGCAATAACAATTAGGAATTTTTTGTGTGTGATGAAGCTTATTAAGCTACATTGTGTGCTCTATAAGAAACTGAATAATACAAATTATCGTGCTTTCTTAAAATCAAACTACAAACTTGGACTGATACTGTTACGAACCGTTATTTCAGATCACACAATATGCGGTTGCATTAGCGAGAGAGAGAGAAAGACAGAATACATATTTCCTCATGTATTATAGATTTGTTTATATGTTTTTAAAATAAACACATTTTTCCGTCTCTCTCTCTTGTATTCATTGGCTGTTCACCGCCATGAATCACAGATATTGCTGAGGTTGGGTGACTTCCGTTCCTCAACGGATAGCCGTACCGTAGGTGCAACCACAGCGGAGGGATATCTGTGGAGATGCCAGACAGAAGTGTGGCTCCTGAAGTGGGGCAGCAGCCTTTTCATTAGTTTCAGGGCTAACACTCTGGTTGATTGACTGAGCTGAAAGCAAAGGGAAACTACAATCGTTACTGGAGGTAATGCAGCTCTATCCTGTGACTCTATGATGACGGCATCTTCTTCGGTAAAATATTCCGGAGGTTAAATAGCCCTCCACTCCGATCTCCGGGCGGGAACTACTGAGGATCGTGAAGTCATCCCGAAAAGCAACACTTGCATTCTACGGATCGGAGCATGGTATGTTAGATCACATAATAGGGAAGTTAAAAAGGGAAATGAATGGCCGGCCGCGATGGCCGAGGGGACTGAGGCGCTTCAGTCACGGTCTGCACGGCCACTACGGTCGGGGGTTCGAATCCCCCCTCGGGCATGGATATTTGTGCCGTCCTAGTTCGTAAGTAGTTCATAAGTAGTTTGTAAGTTTAGGGACTGATGACCCCGTAGTTAAGTCCCATAAGCTGTACAAACATTTGAAAATTTTTTGGAAATGAATGGGTTGAATATAGTGGCGATTAGTGGAGTTCGGAGGAAATATGAACATGATATTTGGTTAGGTAGTTAAAGGTTTTTAATACAAAATCAGTTGGGTGTATTACAAGAGTAGGCCTAATAATTAATAAGGACAAAGGAAGCGAGTAAACTACTATGAGCAACACATTGATCACATTATCATAAACAAGATAGATACGGAGCCAACACCGAGCATTGTAGTACAAGTTTGTACGCCAACTAGCTCTGCCGATGATGAGGAGATCGAAGAAATGTATGAAGAGATAAATGAAATTATTCAGGCCGTTAGGGGAGGGGATAACTTGGTTGTAATTGGTTAATGGAAGTCGGTGCTAGGAAAATGAAGGTGAGGAAAAATAGTAGGCGAATATGTACAGGGGAAAAGGAATGAAAGAGGAGGCCGCGAGGTATATTTTGGGAACGTAATTTAATCATACCATAACTTTTTTTTAAGATTAACGTTTCTATACATGGGAGAAACCAGGAAACACCCGAAGGTACCCAATAGATTTTATAATGGCACGGCGTAGCTTTCGGAGCCAGATTTTAATCTCTATGCATATCCAGGGGCAGATATAGAGTATGGTCATATCATGTTGGTTATCAACTGTTAACTTAAACTGAAGAAACCGCAGATAGGTAGGAAAATAATGTAATGAAACCTGGGTAAATTAAAGGAACATGAGAGTCTCAGAAGAAGCTTAGGACAACAATGGACAGATTCTGTGGAAAATATCACAGTAGATAACGAATGGGTAGCTTTGAGAAATGAAATAGTGAAGACAGCAAAGAACCCAAAAGATAGAAACATTAGACCTACAAATAGTCATATCGAGTATGGAAAAAATGCTGAAAACCTATTATCTTTACTGAAACCACCTTAAAAAGCTACGGAAACGCCAAAAACTAAATCGTATCTATCACCACAAATTCCCAATTCTTTCATTAATTGACTATCATCCATAGTTCAGATTTCCCTAATAAGTGACATCAAAAGATATATATATATATATATATATATATATATATATATATATATATATATATATATATATATACAGCCTGAATCACCTAACACTTGCAGCGCATATATTGCGGAAACAGAAAGTGCGATTCATGTGGGGTTTTCACAGAATGGATTGGTAGTTGTAGGCTCGAATTTTTAGCCAACAAACAGATTGTAATACTACTTAGAAAGTGTATTTTATGCAAACATACAGTTTTTAAATGGAACAATCCCTTTAAACATTAAGAAACTAGAAGTAGGTTGCACTAGAATATCAGTAGTGTTTGTTGCAGGATTCTAATGCAAGTCGTTTACGAGATATCGTCCGTTAAAAAGTTCCCACACCGACACTTGTACAATAACTTGTGGTAACACACACTACAGAACAACACAAGTGTATACACCATTCCAACCAGTGACGCTACAGATGATCATCACAAGTTGCGTTCAAAGTGACCACCGGCACCAGAAATATACGCTGCAGTAATACGTCGTTGCATATCATCGGGTGTGGTTGGTCGTCCTTGTAGACGGCATCTTTCATCTTTCCCCACACAAAAAAAAAGTCTACAGGCATCAAATCCTGGGAACTGTCGGGCTAAGGTACAGGTCCTCTGCGTCCAATCCATCGATTTGGGAACAATTCATGAAGACATGCTATAGTAATTCGTGCACTATGGGTTGGACAGCCATCATGTTGGTACCAAAGATTCCTTCCAGTCTGCAGAGGAACGTCTTCTAGCATCCGTGGAAGATGGTCTGTTAGAAGGCAACGATCACTAAAGACTTCATCACTAAACAACATACATTATACATCTGGAGTATCCTGTCGTAAAGCCCATCAACAGAACCTAACACGATTCTCAAAATCGTTTCCATGCAGCTCTTGATGGAGAGAAGTGTGGTAGGGATGGAACATATGTCGGTGGGGAATCCGTAGGACACTTGCCTCACTCATACCACTTCCTCGTGCGATTGTGCGAGAGCTGACATGCGGATCAACTGCAACAGCAGCAAGAACATCAATTTTCCCCTCGTCTGTCGACACTTGATTCCTTCTGTTACGTTGTCACGGTATTACACTACCACTTTCACGTAACTTGTTGAAGAGGTTGATGAATAATTGCCGAGATGGTTTAATCGGTTCGGTGTCTCTGTTTTGAAAAACCTTAAATGGTACATAGTCTATGACTGACACTTGTCTTAGTAAAATCTTTGTAATCGAAACACAGCAGATGGTGTGATGTGGATAATCTGCAGTATTAAGTTGTCTGAAAATGGCCTAAGAAGCCGAAAGCTAGTTCACAACAAAAATAAATATTGTTGTGGAACAAATATATAGTGTGTGCAGTTATTTAATAAATATATTTTGTTCATATTATTAATTCGAATGGTGACGGACGCATTGGAAGTTGAGTAATGTACATAGAAATATGATTTTATTTTATTTTCTCATTTTGTATAAGGTATTGTATAATATGTATTGTTAGTGTATTTGTAGAGGTGTCTTGTAACAGTGTTATGAAGGTGACGTGGTGATCTCATAGATATATGGATGGTATAGCTCTAGCTGCATGGACAGCCAACTCAAGGGTAGCTGCAAGCAATGATGATTTTTTGACAATTGTATATGTAACTAATAGAAAAAAATGTATTTCCTGATCTATCAAATGTACGTTATTTGTGATGTGATTCTCTGACTAATTCTCTTTTGTCAATGTTTAACTGTAAGTACCTTTGTAATATGATCCTTTGTAGGGTTTGTTCACGGGTGGCATCATTAGGATTTGATCATTTAGTAATTCATTTGGATTTATTACTTTGTTCGTGAATTCAGACAATTTATCTGCGCCTTTCCATCATTCAGACAATTAAGGGAGAGGAAAACTTAATTGTGATGGGAGACTGGAATTCAGTAGTAGGGAGAGAAGAAAAAATAGTAGGTGAATATGGACTGGGCAGAAGGAATGAAAGAGGAAGTCGCCTGGTAGAATTTTGCACGGAACATGATTTAATTGTAACAAACACCTGGCTCAAGAATCACAAAAGAAGGCTGTATACGTGGAAGAGACTAGGAGACACCGGAAGGTATCAGATAGATTTTACAATGGTAAAACATATATTCTGGAACCTTTTTTAAACTGTAAGACATACCCAGGAGTAGATATAGACTCTGACCATAACGTATTGGTCATGAACTGTAGGCTGAAACTGAAAAAAAACTGCAAAAAGGTAGGAAAATAAGGAGATGGAATTTGGATAAATTAAGGGAAGCTTAATTTCTTAAGAATTTAGGCAACAATTGACAGGACAGGGGAAAATAAACCAGTAGAAGAGGAATGGGTAGCATTGAGAGATGAAATAGTGAAGGCAGCAGAGGACAAAATAGATAGAAAGACAAGACCTACAAAAAATCCTTGGATATCACAGTAAAAATTAAATTTAATTGGTGAAAGAAGAAAATATAAAAATGCAGTAAATGAAACAGGCAAAATGGAGTACATACGTCTAATAAATGAGACTGATAGGAACTGCAAAATGGTTAAGCAGGAATGGCTAGAAGCCAAATGCAAATCTGTAGAAGAATGTATAAGAACGGGAAAAGTATATACTGCCTACAGGAAAATAAAAGAGACATTTGGAGACAAGAAAAACAGCTCTATTTATATCAAGAACTCAGATGGAAAACCTGTTCTCAGCAAAGAAGGCAAAGCGGAAAAGTGGAAAGAGTACATAGAGGAGCTCTACAAAGGAAATGAACTTACAGATAATGTTGTTGGGAGGAAAGAGGAAGTAGATGAGGATGAAATAGGAGATATTATACTCAGAGATGAATTTGACAGAGCCCTGATAAACCTAGGTTCATACACGGCCCCGGGAGTAGATGACATTCCCTCAGAGTTACTACAGTCTCTGGGAGAGCCAGCCATGACAAAACTATTTCATATTTCATCTGGTGTTTAAGATGTATGAGACAGCCGAAATACCCTTAGACTTTAAGAAAAATGTAATAATCACCATTCCAAAGAGATCAGGCGCAGACAGGTGTGAAAATCATCAGTTTGACAGGTCATGGTTACAAAATTTTAACACGTATTATCTACAGGGGAATTTAAAAGCTGGTAGAATCTGACCTCGGGGTTGATCAGTTTTGATTCAGAAGGAACGTAGGAACCCGGGAGGCAATACTCACTTTACGACTTATCCTAGAAGGTAGATTAAGATTAGCTTTTGTAGATTTGGAGAAAGCTTTTAACAATGTTGACTGGCATACACTCTTTCAAATTCTGAAGTCAGCAGGGGTAAAATACAGGGAAAGGAAAGTTATTTAAGACTTGTACAAAAGCAAAGGACCTCGAAGAGCAGTGGAATGGAATGGACAGTGTGTTGAAGAGAGCGTATCAAATGAACATTAACAAGAGCAAGACGGCCGCGGTGGCCGAGGGGACTGAGGCGCTCCAGTCACGGTCCGCACGGCCACTACGGTCGGGGGTTCGAATCCCCCCTCGGGCATGGATATTTGTGCCGTCCTTAGGATAAGCTGGTTGATAAGTAGTTTGTAAGTTTAGGGACTGATGACCGCGTAGTTAAGTCCCATAAGCTTTACAAACATTTGAACATTTGATTTGAACAAGAGCAAAACAAAGATAATGGAATGGAGTCTTAGAAAATCAGGTGATGCTAAAGGAATTACATTAGGTAACGAAACAATGACGATGGTAGATGAGTTTTGCTACTTGGGTAGTAAATTAACATATGACGGTCGTAGTACAGAGGATATAAAATTTAGAATGGCCGTGGGAAGAAAGTCATTTTTGAAAAAGAGAAATTTGCTAACATCGAATATTAATTTAAGTGTAAGGAAGTCTTTTCTGAAGGCATTTGGGTGGAGTGCTGCCTTGTACAGTAGTAAAACATGGACTATAAACAGTGCCGACAGGAAGAGAATAGAGGCTTTTGAAATGTGGTGCACCAGAAGAGTGCTGAAGATTAGGTGGGTAGATCGCTTAACTAATGAAGAGGTACTGAACAGAATTGGTGAGAAACGGAATTTTTGGGATACCTTGACTAAAAGAAGGGTTCGATTGCTTTGACACATTCTTAGACATCGAGGAATCGTAAATTTAGCATTGGAGGGAAGTGTGTGTGATAAAAATCGCAGACGGAGACCAAGAGACGAATATAGCAAGCAGATTCAAATGGATGTGGGTTGCCGTTCTGATGAGGAGATGAAAAGGCTTTCTCAGGATAGGGTGGAGAGCTGCATCAAACCCGTCTCCGGACTGAAGACCGTAACATTCCATTTCGCTGTGCTCAAAAGAAAATCTTTTGGATGTGGGTGGAAGGGGACAACGCCCCTTACATAGGTACCTCTTACTTTCGACAGTACAGTATGTCGATTGTTTATGCGCCGAGCGAGCCACCTGTAAGTGAGCAGAGCAGTTCATGAGGGGACTCCAAGAGCTGAACCCGCGAGAGTTGTGTCCAGGCCGTGATGGCGGAGCAATTAAATACTTCTCCGACTGGTGTGTGTATCCCTGACGGTCGCATTGGCCCCCAGTATCATTCTTATTTTAGTACAAAGTGTTATGTGCACCGCGAATCCCCAGTATTTACCTATAGCGATTTAGGGAAATTACAGAAAACTGCACCGGTATGGAATCTTCAATTTTGAGTGCATCAAGTGGATAACAATGACGATCAGTGTCTCCGGAAAATATTGTGAAATAATTAACTGTAACTAGAAATGTACGACAAAAGCCATGAATAAATCAAATTTGTGTTAATGGGAGCATATTTCACAAGTGCAATTTTTGTTTGTTTGTTGTCAACAACCCCAAACTGTTTATTTGTAACAGTTTAAAATGTGGTTCCGTAATCTACGTTGTACCTTTGTAAAATCTGTCTTGTACCCTTTGGTGTCTAATGGTCTCTTTCACGTACACAATAGTCTTTCATAATTCTTAATCCAAGTGTTTGTTATAAATAATTTCCCTGAAAAATTCCACCGAGTGGCTTTCTGTTTCATTACTTTTCATGTGTTCATTTCGACCTATGTAGCCGGTTGGTTTTGCGTTCAATTCTTACGTTTGTTAATCTTCATGATGTTGAAACAATCCTATTATTTGTGGACTCAGTACTCGGGAGGTGGGGTGACAATGAAACAGCGGTTTACACAAGAATACAATTATTGGCAAAGACCATACTTAGAATGATATAAAGACTATCTGTGTGTGTTGCCGAGGACTGGTGATGCTGATGCTTCTCCCCTCGTTGCCGACGGCTTGCACTTCTTTAGTAACGCACTGGCTGTCGCATTGCACAAATCTGGACTACTGTTGTTCACTCCATCGGCTTGCATCCCCGACACTGCCCGCGTTAACTACTGCACCTGCCTTTCGTCACAGCGCCGCTTCTGTTCGCTACTAAATCTAAATTCTATAGTTCAGTAGCTACTGGTGAACTTTTCCCACTTTTATTAATTATAGGTTCTCTGCCTCCTACACCTACTATTTTCCTTCCCCTCCTTTTCCTACTAACTAATTTCAGTCCCCCATCACAAATAAGTTCTCCTCTCTCACAACTGTCTGTGTAATTATCACCACTCCTCATACATTTTTTCAGTCTCATCATTGACAGAACTAGTAGGCTTATAACATTGTACTACTGTGGTCGGTGTTGGTTTTGTGTCTATCTTTACTATTACGTGATCACTGTACTGCTCATTGTAGTTTCCCTGCAATCCTGTTTTCCTATTCATTATTAGACCTACTCCAATAATACCGCCATCTGATTGTATTTATAATCCTGTACTCACCTGCTCTGAGGAAACTTTCATTATTTGAGGAAAAAATTAATATATATTAATGAAGAAATTGGGATGTAACATAGGTAGAAAAAAAGTAGGTTGTGGTTTTTGGTTAAGATTTCCTTTCGTATAAAAAGCAGAAAGGAACACTAGGCTTTACTTCCCTTGAACATCGTGGAGATTGAGCACAAGCTCAGAATATTTTGTTAAGAATGAGGACGGAAGTCAGATGTACCGTTTGAAAAGAACAGTCCCAGTATTTACCTATAGCGATTTAGGAAAATTACAGAAAAACTAAATGTCGCTTTCGAAAACGAGTCCATTGTGTTAACTACTGCACCATTTCGCTCTGTATGTTTCATCTTCTTTTCTTTGACAGAAGCTCGCAGCAGTGATCAGGCAATTTGCTCACAGCTAATGCAACAGTCACGTCTCTGACTATTAAGCAGCAACTAATGTAGACAATTTCACTCAACATTCTAACACTAAGTATGAAAATGATATCTTGAAACCTAGTTAAACATTCAGAGGACCCAACGTTAACATTACAGGATACCAACAAAGATTTAAATTGATAACAACGTAGATAAATTGCACTTTGGTTTATTCCATTTAATATGCAAAAGTAAAAATAATACAGTTACAATAATACAGTATTCTAAAGGACACACACAGACTCAAGCTAACATTTATCCAGTACAAGCCATTCATCCATGATAAATAATCGCGAACATTCCTGTTATTTGGTCTACTTTAAGTAGCTTTTGTACACTTTACATTTATCGTTAAGTTGCAGCCGTAGCAGTCCAGATGTGTACCAGTAGTGGTAGCCGCCGTTTCCAGACCCAGCGCGCCCCCTGCCGTAGCCGTATCCTCCGGCAGAGTAGGCGGTGATGCCGGTGTCCTCGTACTCTATGGTGGGCCTGTAGCCGCCCTCGTCGGCCTGATACGTGACGATCTGCTTGCGGCCGTCGGGCAGCAGCACGCGGTACTGGCCCTGGGCATTCTCCTCCTGGCGGGACTACATCTACATCTACATCTACATGGGATACTCTGCAAATCACATTTAAGTGCCTGGCAGAGGGTTCATCGAACCACAATAATACTATTTATCTCCCATTCCATTCTCGAATAGCGCGCGGGAAGAAAGAACACCTGAATCTCTCTGTTCGAGCTTTGATTTCTCGTATTTTATTCTGATGATCATTTCTACCTATTTAAGTGGGAGTCAACAATATATTTTCGCATTCGGAGGAGAATGTTGGCGATTGGAGTTTCGCAAGTAGCCCACGCCGCAGCGATAAGCGCCGTTGTTGTAATGATTCCCACCCCAGATCCTGTATCATTTCCGTAACGCTGTCTCCCCTGTATCGTGACAATACGAAACGAGCTGCCCTTCTTTGGACTCTTTCGATGTCTTCCGTCAAACCCACCTGATAAGGAACCCACACTGGGCTGCAATACTCCAAAAATGGACGGACAAGCGCAGTGTATGCAGTTTCTTTAGTAGTTCTGTTGCATCTTTTAAGGGTTCTGCCAATAAAACGCAGTCTTTGGTTCGCCTTTCCCACGATATTATCTACGTGTTCTTTCCAGTTTAGGTCTGAAGTAATGGTAATTCCTCGTGCCCGAAGTTCTCCACAGAGTAGCTGAACTCCTAGTTGGCCGGCTCCTGGTGGCAAGAGCAATGCATTTGCTGAACCCAAGCACTTCTTTATATTACACACCTACTTCCGAAGCAAACTTTAGTATTATCCATTAGGTATGACGTCATTATGGCCAGTAGAAATAAAGTCGTTACGACTGTTAACATCACAGGACAGGTCACTCTGTAACTTCATAAATTTGATCTGAAGATGGGCAGCTGTCCGGAAACCGGTCATGTTCTAGAAAATAAAAGCGATCTGGAGACTGATATTCAAGAATTTTATTCATATGACGATCTCAGAAATTCCCTCGACACCCATAAGTCTTCCTTTGATAAGAATATAGAGTAAAGGAAAACGGTTCCCTATTTGTGTCAGTTGTTATTCCAATGGACAGTATGTCGATTTGATTTTATTAATACTTGTTCCATAGATCATGAACACAATTTTTCGTAGTGACATGAAATATGTCATTTTAATAAATGATAACATTACATCATATAAACAATTTTCATTTTTTATTTTTCAGTTTTCCTATTTTATTTCTTATTTTATTTTTATTTCTTTTATTTTGTAAAATTACTAATTTTTCTTTAAAAATTCATCTATTGATTAGAAGGAGCTGTCATTCAGAAATTCCTTCAGTTATGTTTTTAAATGCTGTTTTTTGCTATGTCACACGTTTAATGTTATTTGGTAAGTGTCCGAAGACTTTTGCAGCATCACAATTCACCCTCTTCTATGCCAAAGTTATGTCTAGCTGTCAGTGTTGCAGCTAAAAACACTACTATTAACTTTGAATTGCATTGGGTTATGAATACCAAATTTCATAGGAGAAGAGGTATATGATGAAGCTTCTATCAGAAATCGTAAATCCTTAAATGCCTTCAAGATTGTCATGGGTATATTCCAGAAAACACTGAATTGGCGAGTCTGTTTAATTAACAAACAGAAAATTACCCAGAAACTAAAGCAGCAAGTCGCCCAAGCTTCTCGCAGGTATAGAATTATTTTTCTATAATTATTATAATTTTATAACGTCAAAATTAAAAATTCATGTTCCAAATATGTTCATCTGTAACTAAAAAAACACACAATTTCGCTATTTCCAACAAATTTCACATATAATTTCAACCTTTACGAATTTTTTCTTACATACCATACGTCAATAAATGAAGAAATAATCCACCTGGAGCAACTGCCACGATGTTTTAATTCATTCCTTTTTAATTACAAACTGTGTTCACAAGAAAATATAAAGAAACTATATCCATACATCACTCTTATAAAATTCTTATGTTATTTACAGAAACTGAACAGTTCTCAGAATTTCTTGCAATCTTCATTAGACTCTGGTGATATGCAATGGCCATTTGGAAGTACTTTAGCGTTCGAACTATACCTCACACATTCCGACTTTCGTCATTGTCGCAGGCAAAGCTTTGTTAAAAAACTCCCCTCATAAAATAATCTGTGTCAAAGACATAAAAAACTGTAAATGTAGGCCTGCAGCTGTTTCCTTCAGTCTTCAAAACAACTGGACGAATCTTCATGCGGTTTTCACAGCAAACACGAGAAAAGTTTGGGTCAACATATAGGCATAATTTTATCAAAATCGGATCGCGAAAAAAAATCGTAATGTTAAGTGTTTTCAGTAACCGTCGTGCCTGTTTTTCAACTACTAAAAACCCCTTATCACCAAAACTACTTCACTAATTTGCATGGGGCTTTCACAGGTAACTTGAGCGTAAATGGACAATATCCAGACTCTCGGAAAAAAAGAATATCGTAATTTCAAATTTTTATCTTCGACCGTCATGTCTACAAGTTTCTTTTACACGTACATCTCCAAAACTACTTGACTAATTTTCATGGGGTTTTCACATCGTGCGGTTACATGAAGGCTCCAATAATTAAAATCGGATCCCAGAAAATAAAGATATCATAATTTATTCATTTGCTTAAAAGCCATCGTGTTGAGGGTAATCTCAAAAACTACTACACGAACTTTCATGAGTTTCCACAGGTACATTGAGAATAGTTTGGAGAGTAACATAGGCTTAGTTTCATCGAAATCGAATTAAAGGAAGGAAATATATCGTAATTAGAAATTTTATATGTATGCCATGCTTATAAGTATGGTGTGAAATAGCAAATCTCCAAGAGTACTACACGAACTTTCATGGGGTCTCATAGGTCAACTAAGAGTACCTTGGGGCAACATATAAGCTTCATTTCATCAAAATCGGATCAGGCGAAGAAAAGATACCGTAATTTGTAGTTTCTGGTGTATGCTGTGCATGAAATTCAGCGTAATATAGCAAAGACGCGATAGAGGCGCTGTTACCAAATAACTAATAGATGGCGATGCTGCGTTGTTTATTCTCATAACTAAAGTGTATTACACTGAAACAAGGGCTATGATTTTCCTTACGGCAGCGGTGCAGTGTAATGATGTTGGTAACGGCCGTTGAAACCTGTTTGAAAAATCATTCATGTACAATGAGGAGAATAATTCTTAGTGTTGATAATGAAATAAATAATTTTGTTCGTCGAGCGGTCGAAGACACCTCTCTGCGGAGAGTGCGGTTGCTCTCCGTCGGAGGTTCGAGTCCTCCCTAAGGCATGGGGGGTGTGTTGTCCTTAGGTTTACCTTAGTTTAAGTAGCTTGAAAGCTACGCCCTGATGACCACGCAGTTTGGTCTGATAGATTTACAAACATTTGAACATTTTTGAATTAATGTTGTTCCGATCAGAAAATTAATAGTCCCCCTAATGCGAATATTTCGTTGCCAACGTTAACATACTAAACCGCTGTCACTACAAGTAAAATTTAACCCAGGTATGGCACAACAAAAAAAAAACCATTTCTTTACTAGCTGTATCCCAAATGCCTTGCAATGCCATGGAAAGAAAAAAAAGTGCTTCTATCCGCGGGTATCATTTGCATTTAAAACATAACGACGTTCCTTCGCGTCTATCGATGTTTTCATTTACTAAGAACTCCTTGCAAGACAACAGGAATTTATGAAGTTTAGTTTCTGATTTCGGTGCGTAGTTATTACATCTTGAGTCCATTCTGTTTAGGAATGCCTAAAAATCAGTGTAGTACAGCACAGAACAAATAGAGACCCTGTTAGTTATGTAGTGCACCAAAGAACTAAGAGTTGGCAATGCTGCATGTTTTAAATTATTTTTATTTTTGTTTCTTTTCTATGGTTATGCCATATAACAGCAACGAACCACTAAAGGTGCTGTGTTTGTAGTTCTGCAAAGAAACAATACATGATTGTGTAGTGCGTATTCCCTCAGTAACAGAAGTATTTTGAATTAAGAGCCGCAATCTTATCTCTGCAAATACAAACATACATTGCACAGCGGGTTCCTGATTATATTTTGTATATTCACAGCTTAACGACATTCCTTTGCTTCCTTTGACAGGGGACATAACGACATTCCTTCGCGTGTATCGATGCTCTAATTTACATAAGAATTCTCTGCGAGGAAAATGGAATTTATGTAGTTACCTTTCTGATTTCAGTGTATTCTCATTACATTTTGAGTGCGTTCTGTTTACGAATGCCTCGAAAACTCCATAGTACAGGAAAAAACAAAGTGAGATGACTCTGGTTACATATTACATCAAATAACTAATTATCGCGTTGCTGCGTTTTTTTCATTCTCATAACTAGGGTGTAATACACTACAAGAAGGGGTACAATTTTACTTACGGCGGTGGCGTTGTGCGTTGATGTTGGCAACAGCTGTTGAACCCTTTTTCAAAATTCGGCCACGTAGAATAAGGGTAATAATTCTTTATGATGAAATAAATAATTTATGCTGTTCTGGTCAGTAAATTAATCATCCTCCTAAAGCGACTAGTTCGTTGTCAACGACAGCAAACTAAACTGCTGACGCTTCAGGTAAAGTTTAGCCCAGGTAGGACACAATTTTTTTTCCTCCTAGCTGTATCCCACACGCTTTGCAATGTTATGGAAAGCAAAGAAGTGCATCTTTCGACGTGTATAACCACTAAATTGTACACAGAGTAGAAATATTTATGGAGTGAGCATTGGATTCTCTGCATCTTCGCAACATTAAACTGGAATTAACAAGTGATATTGAAACAAATCCACTCTTCCCACACATTTCTTTGCTATCACGATTAGTTTGTACCGCATTGTCGACCAACAAGCCACACCTTTTCGCAGAGCAACCACATAACATGAAATAATATGCAAATAAATGTATCACAGAAGAAACAAGAAAGTTGAGGAAACGTCGCTCAAAGGGCCATTTACACATAGTCATCTTTCTTAACAGAACAAAAAAGGACCAAGATAAAGTCATCTATTATTATATTTTTCTCAATATCAGATCATATTTCCACCTTAACGTTGAGAGGACAGAAAATCTCTTCTGCGCATCTGAGACAAAAATAACGTGGTCAACATGTTTACATCATTTTCAAGCAACCACAAATACTTTCGGAATCGTCATCGTATATATATATATATATATATATATATATATATATATATATATATATATATATATATATATATATATATATATATATATATATATATATATATATTCGTGATAAAACTTTCACTACTTGCGGAAGAAATTTGTATTTATCAATGAAGAAACTTGTGGTGTAACAGTGTAGAAAAAATTTGGTGGTAGTTTTTGGTTAAGACGATCTTTGCTTTTATGTAAAAAGGAGGAAGAAACCTTAGGCTTTAACTTACCATGGACATCGTGTGGGTCTAGGATAAGCTCGGATTATTTTGTTAAGTATGAGGACTGAAGTCGGACGTGCTATTTGAAACGAACAGTCCCAGCATTCACTCATAGTGTTTTAGGGAAGTCACTAAAGAACCTAAATGTGGTCAGCCAGAGACGGATTTTATCAGCCTTCTTTTCAAACGTGTTACCTACAGCCCAGCCTCGCTTTGTGTGTTTCATCTACTTCTCTTTATAGGAAACTGGTAGCAGAGAACAGGCATTCTGCTCACATCTCATACAAAAGGCACGTCTGAGATCATTAAGCAGCAAGAAATGTAGACAGTTTTGCGTAACATTGCAACACTAAATAGGAAAATGGGATCTTGAAACCTAGCTAAACATTCAGAGGATCTACTGTTAACGTTTCAGGATTCTAACAAAGATTTAAATTGATAACAAGATATATAAATTGAACTTTGCTTTATTCCACTGAATATGCAACATCAAATATGGAACAATTATAAAACATGACTTATTCTAATGCACTCAACAGACTCACCCAAGCATTTATACAGTTTAAGCCATTCGTCCGTCATAAATAATTGCAAGCATCCCTGTTATTTGGTCTGCATTAAGTAGCTTTTGTACACTTTACATATATCAGCAACACAGTTAAGTGGCAGCCGTAGCAGTCCAGTCGTGTATCAGTAGTGGTAGCCACCGTTTCCAGCCCCAGCGCGCCCCCTGCCGTAGCCGTATCCTCCGGCAGAGTAGGCGGTGACGCCGGTGTCCTCGTACTCTATGGTGGGCCTGTAGCCGCCCTCGTCAGCATGATACGTGACGATCTGCTTGCGGCCGTCGGGCAGCAGCACGCGGTACTGGCCCTGGGCATTCTCCTCCTGGCGGGACTCCTCGTGACCAAAGTCGCTCAGCGTGCTGCCGTCCTCCACAGAGTAGCTGAACTCGTAGTTGGCCGGCTCCTGGTGGCAAAAAACAATGCATTTGCTGAAGCCAAGCACTTATGTATAAGACACGCCTACTTCCAAAGCAAACTTTACTACTGTCCATAAGGGTATGACGTAATGATAGCCAGTGGAATAAAAGGGACACAATAGAGTCATCGTGGTCAATAGAAAAAAAAAATACGAAAGCTTAAAGACAAACATTCCCAAATTGTATTGGTTGTTATTCCAATGGAGTTTATGTGATTAATAATTCTTACACAGATCATGAACACAAGTTTTCGCAATGACATGAAACATGTAATTTAGTAAAAGATAACATAACATGATATAAATTATTTTCGTTTTTATTTTTTTATTTATCTGTTTTCCTTTTTTAAATTTTTAATTCTTTTTTATCTTTTATATATTATTTTTGCTAAATTACTAACATCTATTTAAATATTCATCTACTGAGTAAAAGGAGTTGTACCTCTCAAATTCCTTCAGTTTGTTTTTAAATACTGGATTGACGTCTGATGCACATTTGATGTTATTTGGTAAGTGACTAAAGACTTTTGTAGCACCATAATTTACCCTCTTCTGTGCGAAAGCTAGAATTAGTCTTGAATAGTGTAGATCATCGTTTCTGCTGGAGTTGTAGCTATGCACAGTGCTATTAACTTTGAATTGCGTTGGGTTATTGATTAAAAATTTCATAAGTGTGAGCATCTCTAGATCCTTACATAAGTGACTTCAAGATGATTTTTGGTGAACTGCAGAACCTATTTCTAATTACAGACTTTTCTGCAATGAAGACGTTTTTCCTCAATGTCGAAATACCCCAAAATATGTCATCATTAGAAACCCAATGAATGAAACAAAACAAATTTACAGCGAAATACATTATTTGCAATTTCACCAGTTAATTCTTGTTTGCCAGGTGTGATTAGTATACTTGTATCATCAGCAAAAAGAAGTAGCTATCCGACACTATGTTAAACCTGTGTATTTTTAACAAACAAAATTTCTTTTCCACCGAACTCAAGAGGATTCTAAAGAAAATGTGACGAAAACACAGACATGACGATGCACAGAATATTACCCAGATACAAAAGCCGCAAGTCGCCTATTATTCCAGGATAAAGAAATATTTAGTTTTCAATAATTCTCTTAATTTTAAAATTTTAAATGATAATCTCATATGCTGCTGTATTCCGCCCATTAAGAGATATATTCGTATGTCAAGTTTAGCAGGATAAGACATGTATCAAGTTTTGACTTTCAATTTGTCTTGAAGCTGACTTCGCTCAGATATGTCAAATATGTTCATCTATAACTAAAAAATTACATCATTTCGCTACTTCCAACAAATTTCACATTATAATTTCAACCTTTACGAATTTTTTCTTGCATGTCGTAACTCAAAAAATGAAGAAAGAATCTTTCTGTAGCAACTGCCATGATGTATTAATTTGTTCTTTTCTAATTACAAACTATATTGAAACTATCTTCATACGTCAGTATTACAGAAATCTTGTGTTATTTAGAGAAGTTGAACAATTCTCAGAGTTTCTTGCTATCTTCATTAGACTGGTGAGACGTACTGGCCAT
This sequence comes from Locusta migratoria, assembly GCA_026315105.1. NCBI lineage: Eukaryota > Metazoa > Arthropoda > Insecta > Orthoptera > Acrididae > Locusta > Locusta migratoria. The sequence goes on from CM048748.1 coordinate 92,790,661, forward strand.
TTCGATGTACTTGAAAATAACATAAGTGTCTTGACCACATTTAGTTTTTGATCTATACCTCACACGTTTCGACTTTCGTCATTTTCGCAGGTAAATCTTTGCTTTAAAAAATCCCCAATAATATTTTTTGTCACAGACATACGTCATTAGATATAAGACACATGATAAGTGAGTATGCACGTGCCTTTGTAACAAAGAGATGGTTTGAAGAAATATATTTTATACATCAGATTTATATATAATGACGTATGTCTGTGTCAGAAATTTTTATCAAAGCTCTGCCATTGATAATGATGAGAGCAAAATGAGTAAGGCATTACTAAAGTGCTATTGAGGTCAATACTTAGGTATCTTTTCAAGTTCTGAGAATTGTTTTGAAGTACTGCTAATTACCATGACCCTTAATTACTGGAATAGAAGACCATAAAAATCTCGTTATCTGATGCATCCACATAAGCCCTTCCTTCCCTTCTTTTGAAGAACAAGATTGCTACTACATTAAAGGTATTAGAGATTCTAATTTGAAGTACTTACAGCAAGTGGGTCCTCCTGGGCTCCAGCTCGACCGTAGCCATACCCGGGCACTCCGTACACTGGGGAGAGGCCAGCACTGTTAGCAGAGGGCGCTCCGTACTGAGTGGAGAGCGCGGAGGGGGCGACGTACTGTGTGGACAGACCGATTCCTGCCAAGCCAGTGGCGCGGCCAGACACAGAAGGGGCTCCGTAGAGGGCTGAGAGACCACCACCCACCCTCCTGCTGGCTCCCAACCTCCTGGAGGAGGCGCTGCCGAACCTAGAGGAGACACGTACTGCCGGGCCCTGGCTGGAGGCGCCCGAGCGGCCGAAGCCAACGCCTGTCAGTGCGGGGGCTCCGTACTGGGAGCTCAGGCCATTAGCTGAAGGAGCTCCGTACTGGGAGCTGAGGCTGCTGGCTGAAGGAGCTCCGTACTGGGAGCTGAGGGGGGAGGCCGAGGGAGGCCCATACTCAGCGCTGGGGGGCAGGTACGATCGGTCGACTGGCGGCTCGGCGACCGCCCCAAGAGCAAGTGCCAACAGGACGATGTAGACCTTTGAAAACACAAATTACATTAGACCAATGTCTGATTGTTCACAGAAGAGCATATCAGGGACAGGATCAGCTGAAAGAATATAAAGGTATGCTTCTATGTGCAAACTGTGTATTTTATAGGTGATATTGTTCCGTGTGTATGTACAACATTGCCCATGTACAGGGTCTCCAGAAAAGGACTCTCTGATTTCAAAATTAAATATCTCGAAAACAAAGATCGATAGAGGAATGCAGTAAACGGTATGTTTATTGTGAAAGCTGTAAGCAGTTTGAAATGATAGTTACAAAAGCTGCTAACAGATGGCGCTGTAATCCCCACACGTAATGCCTAGTATAAATAGTGATCCGAAGCCCAGAGGGATCAGTTCCACTATTGAAACGTTAGCGTACTGAATGAAGAGATTAAAACCATGTACTCCATTGAACAACGCGTTTCTCTGGTGCTAGAGTACCACAGGTTAGAGGAGAGTCCTACGGCAACAAAGCGAAGGTTTCAAGCACGATTTAATGTTCAAAAGGGAGCCGATGCGAAAACCATTCGTACGCTCTTCGCAAAATTTCAACGAACATGCAGCGTAACTGATGATCTAGTGGGTCATGTTGGCCGGAAGCAAACCGCAGTTACGCCTGAAAATATCGCCACAGTTTCTTGAATTATACAGCGAAATTCAATATCATCCGTTCGTAGAATTGTATCAGAGACTGGTTTGAAGCGTTCCAGCACGCAGAAAATACTGAGAAAGAGCCTACATATGTTTCCATTCAAAATTCAAACGCACCCGGCCATACCCGTACGAGCTTTGCGACAAAGGGTTGCCTTCGCTAATCAGATGCTCACAATGATTGATAATGAAGGATTTGATGTTGGCTGCATCCGGTTTACAGATGAAGCACACTTCCACCTGAATGGATACGTGAATAAGCAGAACTGGCGATTTTGGGGTTCCGAAAAGCCATATTGGTGTTAAGCGAAACCCATGTATTCTCCTAAAGTTATTGTGTGGGCTGCAGTATGCAGCAGAGGCATTGTTGGCCCTTTTTTCATTCGAGAAACTGTCACTGGTGCACGTTACGATGTAATTTTGGAACAATTTGTCGCCACACAGCAAGCGTTAGAGAATCGACAAGGTACTAATTGGTTTATGCAAGATGGAGCCCGACCACATCGGACCGAACAAGTGTTTCGCTTTCTTGAGAAATACTTCGGGTTTTCATACGATTATTTCACTTACGTATGCTGATATGAGCTGTACAGTGTACAGCGCCATCTGTTAGCAGCTTTTGTAACTATTATTTCAAACTGCCGTATAAACTTCTTACAGCTTTCACAGTAAACATGCCGTTTATTGAATTCCTCTACCGATCTTTGTTTTCGAGATATTTAATTTTGAAATCAGGGAGCCCTTATCTGGACACCCTGTAAGTGGAGATGTGGATAACAGCAGAGGTGAGAGCGAAGTCTTTCACGAAGGCACTGTCGTATAAAACATTCTCAGACTTCTTGCCGCGTCTCTTAATGAAACTTCAAGCTTTTGTCAACTACATTCATCGCCTTCGTCAGGAGCAACCGATTTAGTCATTACTACTGAGTGAGTGGTAACAACAGTCAAAATTGCTGCATAACAGTGTATCCTTGTAAAACACAATACAAATGTATCACAGTGTTACCCTTAGTAAATTGTTATATTTTATTTTGATCTCTGGCCAGTATATTGACTAGATGGTGGCGGATGTAGCACACAGTTACGGATGACGTCGTGAATATCATTTTTCTGCAGAAATCAATGTAGCTAGTTGTAAATGAACGGCTGGGAGTTCGTCTCGCCGAAATTTAGAAGTGGGTGGGGATTTGAAAATTGTTTGCTTTTTTTTGTTCACTTTCATACTTAGAAAAAAAATTGAACTCAAAGAAACAGGTGAAATATGGAAATACCTAGATTTGTATGGGCATCTTCACTTGGCAATAGTTTCGTATTTTATGTGTTGCCATACCGTTCAACCGTTACCAAAAAGATGCCCACTACTAAACTGAAGCTCAGCTCTGTAATATTCGCAACTAACTCTTTCATAATAACCAAATTGCCACAAATAATTTATACAGCAATAAAGACGTAGGTGGTGTGACTATTGAGAGTGTCGTGTCTTGACAGAGGGAAGAGTTACCACCTACTTGCTGCTCAGTCTGCACTACATAAGCAATTAGTAGCAATGCAGGAAGACGAACGTCGACATAGCGCATCTGAGTAACTGAATCAGTCATGAACACTAACACTGCACACGTATGTTGTGGTACAAGTAATGAGATTCGACAGGAATGCTTACACAAGATACTATGTCTCAGTGACATTGTGAATTTTTTTTTTATTGTAATTCATACCAACTGCTGCACAGCAGACTTGTTTAGAACCCAGAGAGTACTATGACCTTAATTGGACCAAGTCCCGTGAGATGGATGCTAACTGAACTATCGGACATTTGAACAATTTTAGTGACACAGTTATTAATCTCCTTGATTATCCTGAGGTTCGCGGTGGGTGAAATGGATTTGGTGCCCCACTTGTACGACTTATAACTGCCTTTGGAATACATAATCCAATAATTTTAAACGTCAGTTTCAGCATGTTTCTTTGACCTACAGCTGCCCTGCCAATATTTTGTCCAAACTAATGAACGTTTTCATTCAATCCTTTGGCCATCCACGTATTATTTAAATGTCTTATGACACTGCAAAGTGGAGACGTCACCACTAACTTTTACACTAACAAAGTATAAACATGTTAGCAACAATGTTCTGCTGAATAAATGTCACTATTCTTCCAGTTACAGCCAGCAAACCAGCCGCGGTGGCCGAGCGGACTGCGGCGCGCCAGTCACGGTCTGCACGGCCAGTACGGTCGGGGGTTCGAATCCTCCATGGATATTTTGGCCGTCCTTAATGTTAGCTAGTTCATAAGTAGTTTGTAAGTTTAGGGACTGGTGACCCCGTAGTTAAGTCCCATAAGCTATACAAACATTTGAACATTTGATTTGAACAGCCAGCAACAACAGGGTTTCAAATCACAAGACTCCTCCTTAAGGTCTCTCCTGGGGGTCATGTAAGACAGTTTTAATCACTTCCCCTCGCACTGTAACTATTGTAAACCCACTGTATTGTTGTTATCAGGTACTAGTGTTAAAATGTTTACATATGCTATGACGAGCCTAATAATGAAAAACGTTCCTCTCTGATTTCTTATAATAGAGTCTAGATGTTGTATGAACTTAGCCTGTTAAAGCAGTGAACCAAAATCACTATGATGACTCCACCAATCCAAAAGTTACAATTCACAAGGCAGCCCCATAACTATTAACTTCGTGGAACTTCAACGATACTCGGTTTCCTTGCTATATGACTTTCTTTTGTTTCCTCACTTGAAGTACATTCCTTGACCTATCAGAGCCTGTATTTTTGCAGATTATTACCCCTTGGTTGTGCAAACCAATATTGTGACTCATCTTAGAACTTACCATACATGTACGTTACGTACTAACCTTAAATCCATCAAACTCAGATCAGTATCTCCAGTGTAAAAGAACTGTAGTCCTCATTACAGACAGTTCAGACAAGTAGCAAACTTAGTAAGAAATGTTTCATTAATTAAATTATAGAGAAAGGTGAACAACGATTCTCTCTGAGTCACCAACGTCGCGTAACGCTTCATACATGCACTACAAGGGGGATATCATCATCATCATCATCATTAGAGACTGATTAAGCTTTTCATCGTTCAGTCTGGAGCTTAGTACCTCTAATAAAATTCCTCCATGATCCCCTATTCAATGCTAACATTGATGCCTCGTCTGATGTTATGCCTTTTACTTCAAAATCATTCTGCACCGAAGCTAAGTACTTTCTTCTTGGTCTACCTCGACGTCCTCTTAACCTCCACTGCCGAGGTCATAAGTCTTTTAGGTAACCTTGCTTCTCCCATGCGTGTAACATGACACCACCATCTCAGTTTGCTCCAACTGCTTCCTCTATGGTGTTCATTCCCAGTTTTTCTTTGATTTCCTCATTATGGACACCCTCCTGCCATTGTTCCCATCTATTAGTGACTGCAATCATTCTTGCTACTTTCATATCTATAACCTCTACCTTATGAATAAGGTAACCTGTATCCACCCAACTTTCACTCCCATACAACAAAGTTGGTCGAAAGATAGAGCAGTGCACTGCTAACTTAGTCTTGGTACTTACATCCTTCTTGAAGAAAAGAGTAGATCTTAGCTGAGCACCCACTGCATTAGCTTTGCTACACCTCGATTCCAGTTCTTCCACTATGTTGCCGTCCTGTGAGAAAATACATCCCAGGTACTTGAAACTGTCTACCTGTTCTAACTTTGTTCCTCCTATTTGGCACTCAGTCTGTTTGAACCTCTTTCCCACAGACATTACTTTCGTTTTGGAGATGCTGATCCTCATATCGTAATCCTTGCACCTCTTATCGAGCTCTGAATTATTGGTTTGGAACCTTTCAATCTAATCGGCCATTACCACTAAGTCATCCGCATATGCGAGACTACTTATTTTTTCACCTATTTTAATCCCGTCCTGCCAGGCTACTGTTTTCAACATATGATCCATGTATAGTATGAACAAAAGTGGTGACAGGTTACAGCCTTTTCTTACCCCTGAAACTACCCTGAACCATGAGCTTAATTGGCCATCTACTCTAACTGCTGCCTGACAGTCTATTTAAAGCCCTTTAATTGCCTGCAGAAGTTTGCCTCCTATACCATAATCTTGAAGAACTGGCAATAGCTTCCTCCTAGGAACACTGTCATAAGTCTTTTATAGATCTATGAAACAGAGATACAATTCCCTGTTCCACTCGTAGCTTTTTTCAATTACCTGCAGTAAGCTAAATATCATAACAAATAATTTATGATCTACATATAATTGCGTACAGAGAAATGTGCCACTCATTTCAGTTTACTGTAACGTGTTCTAAGAGCTCAGACGCTCTCAGAACTAGTATTTGAAGAGCACATGCCGCCCTGTAAGACGCGAGTCTGCCTTACCTTCATGTTGGGTAGGAGGCGGACACCGGGCTGCGAGTGGTCCCAGCAGATCGGCGAGCTGTTTATATACGCATCGGCCGCGGGCGCGTCGGCCGTCTTCGGGGGTGGGGCCCGCTGCTCCACATAGAGGGGAGTGGCGGATTCCCGGCGTTACGTCACCGCCCTGCCCGACCTTGACGGCGACGGAGAGGAGCCCTGAGGTGGTGTCCGCATCTGGCCGCCTGCCACTCATCTCACACGCCGCCGGGAACCGCTGACTGCTTCCGGTTGGGCAACACAAACTCGTGGTCACCTAAAAGCCAATTCTGAGTACTTAATGACGAGAATTGGTAGAAGTTTTAAATGAAATTGGACAGTTGAGGCGTAATTTTTCTTATGTTGTCGTTATTCTGGTCTTCAGTCCGCAGGCTGGTTTGATGCAGCTCTCCACGCTACCCTGTTTTGCGCAAGCCTCTTCATCTGAGAATACGTACGGCAACCTACATTCTTTCTATCTGCTTACTGTATTCGTCCGTCGGTCACCCTCTGCGAATTTTACCCCACACACTTCCTTTTAGTGCTAAGTTGACGGATTTGATGTCTCAGAATGTTTCCCACCAACCTATCCCTTCTCTTAGTCAGGATATGCCTTTTCTCCCCAGTTCTGCAGAGCACCTCCGCATTAGTTACAAGGTATACCCATCTAATTTTCATCATTTGTCTGTAGGACCACATTTCGAAAGCTTCTCTTCTTTCTAGTGCTAAATTGACGATTCCTTGATGTCTCAGAATGTTTCCCACCAACCTATCCCTTCTCTTAGTCGGGATATGCCTTTTCTCCGCAATTCTGTTGAGCACATTCTCATTAGTTACAAGGTATACCCATCTACTATTCATCATTCGTCTGTAGGACCACATTTCGAAAGCTTCTATAATCTTTTTGTCTAAACTCGTTATCGTCCACGTCCCACTCTCATAAAATGCAACAATCCAGACAAATATTATTTTTCAAAAGAGATATATTGGCTGGCCAGTACTTACTTTTGTGCTGTAGTCACATAAATAAAGAGAAAAAGGAGAAAACAAGCTTTCGGAACAACGATCCTTCTTCACGTAGGAGAGAAGGGAAGAAACAACGGATGGGAACAGAAGGGAAAGTTAATACACTACCTAGGCCATTAAGATGGCGTTTGAGGAGAGTAGAAGTCACAGATGCGTGTTTGACTATCGGCGGTACAGCACAGAGGTAAATACTGGCCAGCCAATCTATCTCTTTTGAAAAATAATATATCATCTCTGTGGAGAATTTCCATCATTAATCGAACACTCTAGACAAATTCTTTCTGAAAGATCTTCCTAACATTTAAACTAATATTGGATGTCACAAATTTCGCTTCTTCAGAAATGCTTTTCTTCCCATAAGCATTCTGCATTATATATCTCATTTACTTCGGGCATGAGAAATTAGCTTGCTACCTAAATAACAAAACTCATCTACTACTTTTATTGTCTCATTACCTAATCTAATTCCGCCAGCATCGCCTGATTTTCTGACAATACATTCCATTACCCACGTTTTGCTCTTGTTAATGTTGATCTTATATCCTTCTTCCAAGACATTGACCATTCCGTTCAACTGCTTTTCCAGGTCCTTTGCTGTCTCTGACAGAATTACTATGTCTTCAGCTAACCGTAAGGTTTTTATTCCCTCTTCCTAATTTCCTAATTTCCATTCCTTCATAGCTTGCTCAATGAACAGATTGAACAGCATTGAGGAAAGGCTACAGCCATGTCTTACTCCCTTCCCAACCAGTGCGACCCTTTCATGCCGATCGACCTTAGTAATAGCTGTCTGGTCATTATACAAGTTGAATATAGATCTTCGCTCCCTTTATATTACCCCTTCTACCCGCAGAAACTGAGAAAGTGTACTCCAGTCAACATTGTCAAAAGCTTTCTCTAGTTCCACATATGATAAAAATGTCGTCCCCCTTTCCTTAATCTGTCTTCTAAGATAAGTCGTAATATTAGTATCCCCTCGCGTGTTCCTACATTTCTCTTAAATCCAAACTGATCTTCCCCAAGGTCAGATTCCATCAGCTTTTCCATTCGTCTGTAAATAATTCGTGTTAGTATTTTGCAACCACGACTTGTTAAACTATTAGTTCAGTAATTTTCAAATTTGTCTCCACTTGCTTTCTTCGGAAATGGAATCACTATAATCTTCTTGAAATCTGAGGGTATTTCCCCTGTCTCTTACATCTTGCATACCAGGTGGAATAATTTCTTCATGACTGGCTCTCCTAACGATGATAGCAGTTTAGACGGAACGTCATCTACTCCAGGGGGCTTGTATCTACTCAAATCTTTTAGTACTGTGTCAAATTCATCTCGCAGTATAATGTATCCTATCTCATCTCCTCTACTTCGTCTTACATTTATAGAATACTGCATTCAAGTTTATTTCCTTTGCACAGGCCTACTAGATATTCCTTTCATCTTTCAGCTTTCCCTTCTTTGCTTAGTACTGGTTTTCTATCTGAATTTTTCATATTCATATCACTGCTTTTCTTGTCGCCAAATATCTCTTTATTTTCCTGTAGGTGGCATCTATATTTCCCCTAGTTATACATTCTTCTACGGTCCTGCATTTCTCCTTAAGCCACTCCTGCTTAGCCAGTCTGCACTATTAGGCTTTGTCCTTCTGCCTATATGACCCTCTGCGGCCTTCACTACTCTTTCAGAGCTACCTATTCTTCTTCTACTGTATTACTTTCCTCCGTTCCAGCCAATCCGTACCTAATGCTGCTTCTGAAACATTCAACCATCTCTCGTTTCATCAATGTGTCCATGTTGCATCTCCTTAATTTTCTACTTTTTGCAGACTCTTAAATTTTAATCTACAGTTCATAACAAATGCGTTATGATCAGAGTCTATATCTGCCCCTGGATATGACTTACAGCTTAAAACTTGTTTTCTATATCATTATAAAGTCAATCTCGTCCCTCCCAGTGTCTCCCGGTCTCTTTCACGTATATAACCTTCTTTCGTGATGATAAAACCAAGTGTTTGTGATATTCTACCAGACGATCTCTCTTTCATTCATTTTCCCCAATCCATAGTCAGCTATTACATTTCCTTCTCTTCCCTTTCCTACAACCGAGTTCCAATCCCCGATCACATTTCTTCTTCTTCTTTAACGGTTTGAATTATTTCTTTTATCTCCTCATGTATTTCTTCGATCTCCTTATCGCCAGCCGAGCTAGTATGCATATAAACTTGTACTACTGTGGTCAGTTTTAGTTCCGTATCTGACTTTGCTACAATGATGCGTGCACTATGCCGTTCATAGTAACTTACCTGCATTCCTATTTTCTTATTCATTATCAGATCTACTCCTGCATTACCACCGACTAATTTTGTATTTATAAACCTGTACTCACCTGACCATAAATCCTGTTCATCCTGCCACCAGACTTCACTATTACCCACCATATCTAACATCAACCTGTCCATTTCTCTTTCCAAATTTTTAATGAGGGATAGAACATTCCACACTCCGATCCGTAGAATGCCTGTTTTGTTTTTCTTGATGACGACATCCTCGTGAGTAGTCTGCACCCAGAGATCCGAATGGAGGACTATTTTACCCCCGGAATATTTTACCCGCGAGGATGCCATCATCATGTATTCATACAGTAGAGCTGCATTAACGACTGGAGTTTCCCCTTGCTTTCAGCCGTTCGCAGTAACTGCGTGGCAGATCCATGTGAACTGATGTTACAAGGCCAGCTCAAACAATCATCCAGACTGTTGCGCCTGTAACTACTGAAAAGGCTGCTGCCCCTCTTCAGGAACCACTGGTTTTTCGTATAATATGTAATATTTATTGATATAATCATATAAAACTCGCTTAATTCATCCCTGAGCGACATTCTGCACTCTTCCAAATACGAAAAGTAAGTGTACAGTAGGTGGGTCTTAAAAGAAATATTTGGTTTTTAAAAAGCAGCAATTATTTTCAGAATTAAAATTGTTTTATTAGGACCGGTTCTGCCGCTTAGTGCACTTCTTGAGACGTATATTTGTGAACTATGTGTTCAATCAAAGAATGTGGTGAAGATCAGTCTGGATTCAGGAGAAATGTAGGAACACGGGACGCAACACTCACTTTACAGCTTATCTTAGAAGACACGTTAAAGAAAGGAAAACCTACATTTCTAGCTTTTGTAGATTTGGAGAAAGTTTTTGTCATTGTTGATTGGAATACACTCTTTCAAATTCTGAAGCAAACAGGAGTAAAATATAGGGAACGGTAGGTGATTTACAACTTGTACAAATACCACACGGCAGTTGTCAAAGTTGACGGGCATGAAAGGGATGCAGTGGTTGAGAAGGGAGTAAGACAGAGTTGTGGCCTTTCTCCAATGTTATTCAATTTCTACAATGAGCAAGCTATAAGGGAAAGCATGGAATATTTGGAGAAGGAATTAAATTTCAGGGTGAAGAAATAAAAACATTACGTTTTGCCGGCGACATAGTAATTCTGTCAGAGACAGCAAAGGAACTGGAAGTTGAAAGTACTGGACAGTGTGTTGAAGATGAACATTAACAGGAGAAAAACAAGGGTAATGGAATGCAGTCTATGAAAATCAGCCGATGCTAAAGGAATTAGATTAGGTAACGAAGCAAAAAAGGTTACCACCTTTACTTGGGCAGTAAAATAATAAATTATAGTCGTAGTACAGAGGGTATTAAATGCAGAATGTCAATGGGAAGAAAAGTGTTTTTGAAAAAGAGAAATATCTTAACATTGTATATTAATTTACGCGTAAGGAAGTCTTTTTTGAAGGCATTTGTGTGCAGTGTTGCCTTGTATGGGAGTGAAACTTTGACGATAAACAGTGCGAACAGGAAGAGAAGAGGGGCTTTTGAAATGTGGTGGTACAGAAGAATGCTGAAAATTTAGGTGGGTTGATCGTCTAACTAATGAGGAGGTACTGATCAGCATTGGGGAGAAAAGGAATTTCTGGCATACTTTGAGTAAAAGAATGGATCAATTGGTAGGACACATTCTTAGACACCAAGGAATAGTGAATTCAGCATTGGAGGGAAGTTTTTGGGGTGAAAACCGCGGAGACCAAGAAATGAATGTAGTAAGCAGATTCAAACGGATTTAGGTTGCCGTTCTTATGAGGAAATGAAGAGGCTTGCTCAGGACAGGGTCTCCGGACTGAAGACCACAATAAAACAACGTACCTTCGTTTCATGACACTGTCCATTTCGTTTAATTGCTCTTCCAGGTCCTTTGCAGTTTCTGACAGAATTACTAAGTCATCAACAAACCACAAGGTTTTCCTCTCCCTGGACTGTAATTCCCTTTCCAAATTTCTCACTGCATTCTTTCACAGCTTGCTCAATGTACAGATTGAACAACATTCGAGAACCCTGTCTTACTCCCTTCCCAACCAATGCGAACCTTTCATGCCCATCGACTCTAATAATTGTTGCCTGGTTTTTGTACAAGTTGAATATAACTCTTTGCTCCGTATATTTTACCCCTGCTACCTTCAGAATTTGGAAGTGTGTATTACAGTCAACATTCCAGTCAAAAGCTTTTAGTAGATCCACAAATGCTATAAATATAGATTTCCCTTTCCTTAATCTATCTTCTAAGTTAAGTATATAAATAAATATATTTATGGACTTTTGTTTGATTCGGCTCTGATGTTGCTCACCGTGAACGCTTGTCCCTAGTCCTTAGGAATGTAGATACGGATATTACCAAAAGAAATGTATCCATCAAAGAATTTTTTGACGATTTATTGAAATACATTCTAAAGATCCATCCTCGACTGAAGTTTCAATTTTAGAAAAATTAAATTCCCTATCATGTTTCATTAAGAAACTAAACATTACAATTTTATGATAATGCTGCCATGATGTCATGTTAGGTACCTGGTATGGAACAAAAATTGTGGTAATAAATAATAAAGCATTATTTGTAAATTGTGATAATATTTCCTTAAATTTAGTAGGCGTTACTGCAGCTTATCAAAATCCAATCGTTCTAACATGTTTTGTAGTAATGGGAAACAAATATACTAATTTTTCTCACCTTCCACATTAAAAAAGGAAATATTAGAAGTGGTTTAAGGAAAACAGTCAAACGTCGTTTAACACACGATTGACCACCAGGACATAAGCAATTAGCGGTATTCTCGATGGGCTGGAAAAGTTAGTAGGATATTAGAAAATTTGCAGACGATTGTAGTACCACAAGTGACACCAAAAGTAAAGCTACAATGTTACTGAAAAATGTACTGAACTTCAATATTATACCACTAATACAATTCTGGCAAGATAACATCAGGAGACTGTTCACACGCAGTTCAGATTACAAGATCCAAAAATGCACTTTAGAGAATTGTTCATTGATCTTTAAACATGAGCTCCTATACTTGCAGAAATTCCAGACTGGATCTTTTAAGAGGCAGTTGAAACGGTTATAGACCTCTGAGAAAAATGGGATATTGATATAACAATCAGTGTTCGAATACGCCGAAAAATGCCTAGAGAACTGGCTAGTGATTTTGTCCTTCTCACAGAAAGTGAAATTTATCCGGTTATGAAACACGTCTGAAGCAATTAAAAACAGCACACGATTTGCACAACTAAGTTATCTTAACTCCAAATTTATATTTTTTGCTGTTTGTTGAAAATTTATTAAACATGATGGATGGTCAGGACCTTTAAAACAACTGTAAAAACCTTTGTGGATTTTACAACGCAGCTTTTAATGGAAATATGTGCCACCAAGATGTTCTTAGTAGACACGAATGATGCTTCTTATCTTTATAATCTTGTGTGGAGTTGCTTTTCTGGACCTGGAGAAATTTACCTTTATAATCTTGTATGAAGATGTTTTCCCAGACCTGACTGTACCATTTGAAATATTGCTTTCTGTTTCAGTTTCAATTGTTAGCTGTGTACGTTCGTTCTGCAAACTGAAATTAATTTTTACATATCTACGATCAACAGTAGGAAAAGATTGTCTAAGTAACCTAGTATTTTTGCTGTACAGAAAGAGAAAAATTTGAAATAGTTAACGTTGTTGAAGTAATTGATAACTTTTATTTACCAAACACAAAAAGGTATAAATAATATTATTTTAATATGATATTATGATAATTGTAGAATAAAGCAGCCCAACAGGTTGCAGTTGTTGGGTTGCCTTATTCTACTATTAGTGTGAATTTAGCACAGTTGGTGCAAATTTGACAATATATGTTTAAAATCGTAATATGATTATCAATCAATTTGTATATATACATCTACTTTGTAGAAACTATATTTTAAAAACAGGTATATGTAAATGTAAACCAAACATAACTTTTTAACTAATTCTACATCATAGTACGTCCGATTTTTCTACTGACACGGACACAGTACCGCGTCCAACCCTGGGTTTTTAATTAGATTTTTGGCTCGTGTAGAAGTCTAAATTAACCATTTCTTCGTATTTATTCCAAGAACAGTACAGTGCTTTATATGAGCGTAGTTAAGTAGCGACCGTTTTAATATATTACAGATATGTTAAAGTAGGCATACAATTGAATTGGCATTACTCTAATTTTCTTATTTGTTTAAATTCTACATTCTGTAGTATTATGAGGGTATATAGCCAGGGATGGGCACAACTGAAAAGTAATGTCGTGACTCAGAAACGAAGAGGATGAGGAAGGCTCCAATAAAGTGTCATGCCCAGTAGCCAGTTACGTTCGCTACGCCTCTGGTGTCGAATCTTCTTAATTTCGTTCCGATCACTTTAGGGTGGAATATTTCTCTAAGTTGTGGTGGATACTGACTGTGGCTATCTTATTATTGTGCAGTAACTGTTTAGTGTTACTGCAACTTCTCTCAGAGAAAGTAACGCTAGTGAAGAATATGCGATTACATTCCTGTACATAAAATTTATTGAAGAAATCTTGGTCAAGGAGGGTAAATTTCCAATTGATGTGCCGTTTTAGATTAACGTAGAACTTTACGTTCGTTTTCTATCAGTTCAGAGCCGCTTGTCTACGCTGATAGTGATATCCAGACACTTTTTTTTTTTTTTTTTTTTCGTCTGTGGACGTTTGCATCACCTGATGATCTTAGACTGCATTCCATTGCCCTTGTTTTGCTATTGTCAATGTGCTTCTTATATACTCCTTTCAACACATTGTCCATTATGTTCAATAGCTCTTCCAGGTTTTTGCTGTTTCTGACAGAATTACAATGACATCAGCAAACCGCGAACTCAAAATTTCTCCATGCTTTTTTCCACTGCTTATTCAATGTACAAATAAATAACAATGGTGAAAAGATTCAAACCTATCTTACTTCCATCCTAACAAATGATTCCCTTTCATCCCCTAGGATTCTAATAACTGCTGTCTGGCTTTTTGAACAAGTTGTAAATACCCTTCCATTCCTTTTATTGAAACCCTCCTGAATTCAGAATTTGGAAGATTGTATTCAATCAACACTGTCGACAGCTTTATCCAAATCCATAAAAGCTAGAAATATATCTTTTCTTTAATCTTCTAAGATATGTCGTAAGATTATTGCCTCCCGTTTTCCGACATTTCTCCTAATCCAAACTGATCTTTCCCGACGTCAGCTTCTACTATAGTTTCCATTTTTCTATAAATTATTAGTATATTAATTTTGCAACCATTACTTATTAAACGGATGGTACTGTAATATTCACACATGTCTGCACCTGCTATCTTTGGAATGAGATTATTACATTTTTCTTGAAGTCTGAGCGTATTTCGCCTTATACCTCTTACCTCTTACACACCAGCTGAAATAGTTTTGTCATGATTCAGTAGCTCTGAGGGAATGTGGGCCTTGTTTCGACTTAGGCCTTTCAGTGCTCTATCAAATTCTTCTCTTACTGTATTACCTCCGATTTCATCTTCATTTACTCTCTCTTCCCTTCCTACAATATTGTCTCGTTGTTGATCTCCACTTTGGAGCCACTCTATATACCCTTTCCACCTTTCAGTTGTCCTTCTTTGTGCCGGTTTTCAATCTGAGTTATTGATACTCATAAAGCTGCTTTTCTTGTTTCCAAATGTCTCTTTTATTTACCTGTAGGCGGTATCTGCTTTCCTCTAGTTATACATTCTTCTACAGACTTGCGTTTTCCCTCTAGCCACTCTTGCTTTGATACTATGTCCTGTCAACCCCCATTTCTTAGTCTTCTGTACTTCTATTTACCTGCTTCATTTGTTGATTTTTTTCTCATTTTATCATTTAAGTTCAATATTCCCTGTGACAGGATTTTTTGATAGCCTTGCCTTTCTACCTGTGCAGTCCTCTGCTGGCTTCACTATTTGATCTTTGAAAGTTTCTCGTTCGTCTTCTACTGTCTTATTTTCCCAGTTTCTTTCAATTGTTGACTTAAGATCCCTTTGAAAATCTCAAGTACTTATGGTTCCTTAACTTTATCGAGGCCACTTTATGCAGTTTCTTCACATTCAGTTTACGCTTCGTAACCAATAAAATATGGTCAGAGTCTATATCTGCCCCTGGATATTTTTTACAGTATAAAACCTAGTTATGAAATCTGTCTCACCATTATAAAATCTGTCTGATATCATCCAGTGTCTCCTGATCTGAAGATTGTTCGATGGAACTCATGCTAATCACCACGTATAAATATGAAATAAAATAATTCCATTCTTGACATAGAGGACGTTTATCGATGTCTCCCAAGTCGAGCTGAGTGTGTTGATTTAATAATAAATCTGGTGATACATTCATCTGTTTTGAAAATTCTAAAATTACTGATTGAGTTTACATTCTTGTCTCTACGTTAAGAACGTCCACATCTTTGAACTGTATTTCTGATTTTCCTTTGTAGTTCAGCAATGTTCTGCACAGAATTAATCTGACTTTTCGAGGTTTTACAGTGTTCTCTGACCTATTACGAATTGATCTACCACTCTATCCAATACAACAAGAGTAACACTCTTGACAAATGATCTCGTAGATCCCACTTTTTATGATGACTGTAAGTAAGTACTAAGGATCATTTATAAATCTTACTACAATAAAATTAGCTAACGAGTAAATCTCTGCCTTCGTTAAACCTAAATATTGTAATTGTTGTAAATCAGTGGAACTGACCTACTGTCGTCATCAATCCCTAGGCCTACAAACTATTAAACTAGCTCACTCTAATCCTGAGGAGACCACGCAAACCCTTGCCTCAGGGAGACTCGAATCTCCGATAATAGTGGCCGCGTAATCCCTGACAGAACGCCTAGAACCGCTTGACCATTTCACCCAGTAGACAAACGATGTCGCAACATCTGTTATTGAATCTGTCATTGTCAGTTTGTTATGCACATACCTTTTCCTTAAAAGTCGTGGGTAATTATTAATCAACGTAACATAATCTGAATTCCACACTTTTCGTGTACAGTCATTTATTAACTGCGGAGTGCACTGGTAACATTGCGTTTTTTAAGAACGTAAGACAACAGCGACGGTAGAATATATAGTTCTGACTCCCGATTTTAAGAATTATCGACGGCGAACAACTGCTGGTGAAAGCAAAGAAATGAACTGAATGTGTTGTCTTACGCTGCTTTATTGACAGTCAAGACTCCTCGAACTCACACACGATATATCACTGAACATAATTCTTTCTGGAATTGGAAGTATTAAATACTGCCTTTTTAAAATTAATTTGAGATGTACAAAATGTAGCCTCACTTACTTGTCCATACGACTTCAAGGTAAAAGAAATAAATACAAGCGTTTGAAAATGTTTTACATAATCTGCAAGGTGCTAAAATTTGTCGTTCCCTTTCCGAAGCTGAAAAGCGATTAGTTGGGCCTCGCTATACACACAGAAATACAACACTCATGACAAGATCACTGAGCTACGCGATATCCGTATATATGTTTCACCGATCGAATTCTTCAGCAATAATAAAGATAGTACATAGATAAGATGGTTTCTCCTACTTCTAACGGAAAGATATATCAACTGTAACAGCTGCCTGCCCACAAAAGTACAAAAGAGGGCATTCATTGAATTGAAAATAAACTAGTATTGTTTGGGACAAACCAAATTATTATAACTGATAAAATTCCTTCTCTGGTTTCCAGTCGCGTCAAATGGCTTGATATCCACGAGCTTTTGGCCGTTGCTTGGGACCCGGTCATCGGATGGTTGAAGCGGGCGTCGCAGGCACGCGACCAAATCACTGCCAAGTATGGTAATGCGGCGAGCACCAGTGACGTCATAGGATGCCGTGCAGCTATATAAGAACGGCGACAGCAGTGCTTCGACAGTCACCACTTCACAATGACCGAGGAGATATCGGCCGAAAGCTTGATGATATCAAACCACCTGACGCGGCTGGAAGCCTGAGAGAATTTCATCAGTGTAACTCGCCGTGAAACTATGCATTCACTTATTACAACTTCTGTTCACTAAGGTAACTAAAAGACACTTTTTCTTACAATAAATACAATCGTCTATTGCAGATAAGCATGACTGAAAGTTTTGGAAACTTCTAGAAATCAACTATAACCTTGCTGAAGCAATATTTTACTTTCATTGTGAAAAAGTATTAGCAACTTTAATATGATTGCAAGGGCGACGAAAGTATGCAAAGCTAAGAAAATGAAGTCGTCAGTGAGACATTGTTATGCATAATGAAAAGGAGAAAGTTATTTCTACGGGAATACATTCCTTTCAAACCCTAAATGATTAACTCACTCCTATAGAACCGCACGTTTCCCACCCGAGTAGGATGACGCATCCTTTGCCGCTTTTCACGAGCAACTCCTGTATATGGAAAAATACATTGCTCTTATTAGGATCTTTGCCTTCAGTTAGGTACGGTTTCTGCCTGACATTCAGTATTTTATTCAGAAAATTTACGTACTTATGTACGTGACCTACAAACAGCAAAAAAAGGCATTCAGTTTTTTTTGGTTGACAGCAGGTTATGTTTACGACTGACAGAAGCGTGGCTACTATTAACTGCTGAAACGGGGAGGAGAGTAGGAGAGTACTTATATCTAGCACACGGATATTATGGTCTGCGAAGGTATATTAGGCTGTCAGTGGAAACGGGAGTGGAACCTTGAACAAAATAATCTCAGTAAACAAGCCGCGTCAAATCGATTTGCCATGGCTTGATAGCCACAGCACGCCGCAGTGAAAGACTCTGAGAATGTATTGTTGAACCTTGATGCACTACCCAGACTTTGTATGCAGCCAACCTTTTAATACCAATGTAACATATTTTCGCATTCCATTTTTCAACGATGATATGCATTTATTATGCTCCGCTAACATTCCAAAATGTATTAATATTAATTTGAAAATTAATATTTCCTAGAAGTAGAACATCCTCGTCTATTTAGGAACAAATATTCTACTATTAGAAAGAATAAAATAATGTCAGTAACATATTTGATCATTTGTTACAGTGTTACTCTTCTACACACTAGCAATCAGTAAAGGATATCAGATTAATCAAAGTATTATTAAAAATCAGTTAAAACTGTTTTTCCCACATTTTGAAATAAATTCTGTTGATAACTAACGCAAATTTCAATTTCTATGAGACGGAATACTGTTAATACATTGGAGTAACTAAATAAAATAGCATGTTATGTGTTACTATTTATTTACGAAATATTCCACGACAGAAAATGTGTGACAACAATAACATGTATACATCAAAACATTTTAAAATGATTTGCATTTTTTTTTTTTACCAAAACTCCTTTACCAAACAAATTGACAATATATTTCAAATTGCTTCGATCTATTATACAGGAACTTAAGGTCAAGTGTGTAAAATGTTTGAAAATGCTAAGGAAGCATAAACTGAAGATAATGAAAGAAACTACATGTGAATCTATAATGAATCATTGAAATGAACACCGAAGGAAAATACGTCATCTACTCGTATGTACGCTATCCTCTCAGTACAATACATTCTCTTACGGTGTACCATCATCTCTGTATGTAACAAATATTAATTATAATTACTTCTCAAAATGGCTTATTCAGATCAAGTCTTGCTTTTATCTTTACTTTTCAGACTAATAAATCATCGTATTTATTGTAAAACATTAGTTCCTCCTTGTAATGTGTGTATTAAACATAAAATTTATTCTACTCTTCAATTTCAATTTATCATAGTCTAGTCCGTAATTATTATTACTATTATCACAATAAAAAATTGTGTACTGATGAACAAAAACATGAATTCTTTGAAGTGGAGACATTTATGTTGTTGCTGTGCATAGTTCAAATGGTTACATACAATATGCGCACATAGGTTTCTCTTTCGACGGTTTAGAGCACAAAATCCTTTAGGAATAGCATGATATAATATTTCCTCCAGAGATAAGGATGATAGGTAAATAGGCGAGTCTCTTTAGTGCAACTGCTGACTAGTCTGTTTAAGTTGTATCAAGCCTGTGAATAATCTTTCGCTAGATCCTTAAATAGATAATTATGATGACTGTATGAATAACGTCTTTCATTAGTTGTTTGATAAATCAGATGAACTGAATGCAATATTATTTCATTAAGAGATATCACATCAGATTAATATATCCAAATTATAGTTTCAAGCTTTTGACACCATACTATGAAACCTTAATTTCGAATAATAATAATAATGAAATTCTGTAATTTTTTCAGACATTGATCTATTAATATGTGACTATATTATTGTAAACATTTTGTATTAAATTTTATGAAATATTTTAATACTTTGCACAAAATTTTGTAATTGTGGAATGTAGTGAGGTTCTGGCTTAGGGAATATTCTAGATATATCAGTAGGTAAAAAGTATGTAAAAGCCCTACAAAGTGGAAGAAGAGGTGGTGAGATGGAAAAGGTGGAAAAGTGCGTCAACTGGTGCGTTTTTGTAGCACAAACACTGGACGGAGGAGATAGTGGTAGTTTGACCATCAATGTGAGAGGACATATTGAGCTGAGGTTCGCTTGGTGCTTCCATAACCGGCTAAAGAGGCAATTTTCATCTCCAAGAAGATTTTAAAAATGCCTTCAAAGGAGTGTGGTTTAACAAATTTTGCACTGGTAGACCTTATTGTAATATTAGTGTTCAGTGATGAAAATTTATGCTGTAATTAAATAAAATGGATTAAGTAAGCAAATCTTAAGTGCATTTCATTTACAAGTTTTTGGCAAATTAATTCTTACATTACTCCCTTGAACTTTGGATTAAAAAATGAAAAGGTAATTCGATTGCAACAAGCTTTTCCTTAATTAAATAACAGGGTTCCAAAATTTACAGTAGTTAGATTCTTTTCATGAATAGTAGCTTAAAGATTAGCTACAAAAAATTAATATTCATAGGTTTGATTACAAAAACACACTTAACATTATCAGTGCATAAAACTGAGAATCTGATGAAAATAGATCATAGATTCCCGTATATATAGAATATTTGTCATTTCAGTGTATATTTTGTGTAAATATCTTGAAATAGGTAGCGAAACCGCTGTGCAAAGAAGAATCAATTTCATAACTTGCAGATTGAATACATTCAGTGCTCAATTAAATTTCCTCTGTTTAAAGAAAAATCTCGTAGATGTTGGCAACAGACCACATTCACGCATGTGTTGATTCAATCATTCGGTTAATTACAAAGAAAAACAGTTTAGGCCTAATGATTTATGATCTTAACTAGATTATTTAATTGTTTTAGAAACTTTTGGGTAGTGGTTTTGTATTAGTTTACTTATTTTAGTGTAATAATCTTCATGAAAGCACTGATATTGCAAGTAAAATTTTCACTAAGGCTTATCAGTCAGTTTACCTCATGTATAACTTGTTGTTGTTGTTGTTGTGGTCTTCAGTCAGTAGACTGGTTTGATGCAGCTCTCCACGCTACACTGTGCTGTGCAACTCTCTTCATCTGACAATAAGTCAGGCATCCTACATCCTTTTGAATCTGTTTACTGTATTCGTCCCTCGGTCTCCCTCTACGATTTTTACCCGAAACACTTCCCTCTAATGCTAAGTTGACGATTCTTTGACTTCTCAGAATGTATCCCACCAATCTACCCCTTCTCTTAGGCAGGCTATGCCAGAAACTCCTTTTCTCCCCAATTTGCTTAAGCACCTCCTCATTTGTTACGTGATGTACCCATTTAAGTTTGTTCATTCGTCTGTAGCACCACATTTCAAAATCTTCCATCATCCTTTTGTCTAAACTCCAGACAAATGCTTCCAGAAAAGACTTTCTAACATTTAAATTAATATTGGATGTCAACAAATTTATCTTCTTTTAAGAAACGCTTTTCTTCCCATGGCCATTCTGCATTTTATATCTTCTTTACTTCGGGCATGAGAAATTAGCTTGCTACCTAAATAACAAAACTCATCTATTACTTTTATTGTCTCATTAACAAATCTAATTCCTGACTTTCTGACGCTACATTCCATTATCATTGTTTTACTCTTGTTGATGTTTGTCTTATACCCTCTATTCCCCGACATTGTCCATTCCATTCAATTGCACTTTCAGATCCTTTGCGGTCTGACAGAATTACTATGTCTTCTCCGTGAACTTTAATTCCCTCTCCAAATTTCTCCTTGCATTCCGTTACTGCTTGCTCAATGTACAGATTGAACAATATGACCGGTCGCAGTGGCCGAGCGGTCTGCGGTGCGCCAGTCACAGTCTGCACGGCCGCTACTTTCGGGGGTTCGATATCCCGCCCCCCTCGGGCATGACCCCGCAGTTAAGTCCCTTAAGGTTAACAAACATTTGAACATTTTGAATCTGAAGAACATTGGGAAAGGCTAAAACCCTGCCTTACTCTCTTCCCAACCTCTTCGTCCTTTTCATGCCCTTCGACTCTAATAACCACAGTCTGGTTTTTGTACAAGTTGAATATGACCCTTCGCTTCCTAAATTTACCCCTGTTACCTTCAGAAAGTGAAAGAGTTTATTCCAGTGTCAAAGCTTTCTCCAACTCTACAAATGCTAAAAACGTAAGTTTGCCTTTCCTTAGACTATCTTCTATGATAAGTCGTAATGTGAGTATTGCCTCCCGTGTTCCTACATTTCTCCTAAATCGTAACTGATCTTCCCCGAGGTTAGAATCCAAACGTTTTTCCATTTGTATGTAAATAATTCTTGTTAGTATTTTGTAACTATGAGTTATTAAGGTGATAGTTCTGTAATTTTCCACATTTGTCTGCACTTGCTTTCTTTGGAATTGGAATTACTATATTATTCTTGAAGTCTGAGGTTATTTCCCCTGTCTCATACATCTTGCATACCAAGTGGAACAATTTCTTCGTGACTGGCTCTCCTAACGATATCAGCAGTTCAGTCCTTCAGCACTCTGTCAAATTCTTCTCGCGGTATCATATCTACTATCTCATCTTCCTTTACTTTCTTCCATTTCTAGAATACTGCCTTCAAGTGTATTTCCTTTGTATAGGCCGTCTATATATTCCTTCCACAGTTCATCTTTCCCCTCTTTGCTTATTACTAGTTTTCCGTCTCAGTTCCTGATATTCATACCGCTGCTTTTCTGGTCTCTAAATGTCTCTTTTACTTTCCTGTAGGCGGTATTTATCTTTCCCATAATTATACACTCTTCATCTTATTGCATTTGTCCTCTAGTCACTTCTGCACTAATTGTCAACCTAATTTTTCAAATGTCTGTACTCTCTTTTGCCTGCTTCACTTCATGGATTTTTATATTTTTTCCTCTCATCAATAAAGTTCAGTATATCCTGTGTTACTCAGGGATTTCTATTAGGCCTTCTCCTTCTGCCTATATGATCCTCTGCTGTTTTTACTACTCTATCTCTCAGGGCTACCTATTCTTCTTCTACCGTATTACTTTCCCCCGTTTCAGACAATCCATGCCTAATGCTCCCTCTGAAACCCTCAGCCACCTCTGGTTCCTTCAGTTTGCCCAGGTTTCATCTCCTAACTTTTCTATCTTTCTGCAGTCTTTTAAGTTTTAATTTACAGTTCTTACAGTTTAAAACTTGGTTCCTAAATCTATTACTTACCATTATAAAGTCACTCTGTTACCGTCCAGTGTCTCCTGGTCTCTTCCATGTATACAGCCTTCTTTCATGATGTTTAAACCAAGTGTTGGTGATCATTAAATTGTGCTCTGCACAAAATTCTACCAAGCTATCTCCTCTTTCATTTCTTTTCCCCAGTCCATACTCACCTACAACATTTTCTGCTCTTCCTTTCCCTACTACCGAGTTCTAGTCCCCCATCACAATCAAGTTTTCGTCTCCTTTAATTTTCTAAATAATTTAATTTATCTCCTCTACGTTTCTTCGATGTCCTCATCGGCCGAGTTATCTGGCATAGATAATTGTAATACTGTGGTCGGCGTTGGTTTTGTATCTATCTTCGCTATGATAATGCGTTCACTATGCTGTTCATAGTAACTTACTCGCATTCCTATTTTCTTATTCATTATCAGACCTACTTCTGCCACCAACTGAATTCGTGTTTATAATCCTGTACTCACCTGACCAGAAATCCTGTTCATCCTTCTACTGAAATTCACTATATCCATTTCTCTTTTCTAAGTTACCTACGCGTTTAAGTGGTGAAAACATTCCACGCCCGATCCGTCGAATGCCTGTTTTGTTTCTCTTGATGACGACATCCTCCTGAGTAGTCCCCGCCCGGATATCCGAATGAGGTATTATTATACCTCCGGAATATTTTACCCAAGAAGACGCCATCATCATATATTCATACAGTAGAGCTGCATGTCCTCGGGAACAGTAACGACTGTAGTTTGCCGGCCGCGGTGGCCGAGGGGACTGAGGCGCTTGAGTCACGGTCTGCACGGCCACTACGGTCGGGGGTTCGAATTCTGTAAGCAAACGTTCATACAGATATGTTTGTTCGAGCCCATGTAAAATAAACAATACTGAGTTCCATTTGTAGTGAAGTCTGTCTATTTCTAGTTAGATTCCTCTTTTGTCCTGTTGGGCTGGCGACCACCAAAAATATTCATAGCAGTAAAGTTAGTTTTTGGCTTAAACTGATATATCCAGTTCCTATGACTTTCTTGTGTTTATTTACCGAGTAATACATATCTGCGGGAATGCAGAGCAACATTTTGTGTCATATCTGTAAGGTATACACACGGTCATTTTAATTCCTCGCAGAGGGGCGCACTACGGCTCTGTTTGTGCTGTGAAGTAGTGTTTTGGTGTAATCAGTACTGTACAGTTGGCGTAATTTCCTGTTTACTTTTTTTTCTGACCCGCAGTTAACCAGTACTAACGGGAGTAGGAGTGTTCCAAGCTGTGAGAGAATAATAAATTAATTACACCTCTGTGTGTACGTCTTCTTTTGTCTCTGCTTTATATTAAGTCTTCGTGCGCCAGCAGGATCTTCCTTTGTTACTGGCCACAGTTCGCTCGTTCAGAGAATCCAGCCACATTTGAAAACCCTAGTAGACACATAAAAATTGTTTTCTCCAGCATGATTGAACAAAGTCTTTCCTGGATGTCAGGTTGACATCAAAAGTACACCATCTTAGAGTTTATTCTTGAAACAGTTACGTAGTTATGTAAGAGTTGACGATTCGTAGATGTCTGATCACACTGGAGACAGCTGTGGAAGTTGCATTGTCTGGGCGAGCATTACCCTGTTATAACAACGTATCGTCTTTTATTTACAGGAACGGCAATAGAACGGATCTTACAACATTCCACGCGTATCGAGTGTGGGGTGGGGGCCCATGGTTTTAGGGGTTCAAACCTCTCCCGAAATTTTAACAAAGCTAACAAAAGAGGGGCATAAATGGTCTGAAAATGGATTGCAGTTTAATATTTATGTCAAATTACCGCCTTTTCAAGCAACAGGTAATGTATGTAAGGTGATGATCCGATATTTTTTTTCTTTTTCCCTAATCTTCATTTAACAGTTCTTCCGTTATTTTTTATTGTTTTTGATTGCTTTCTCTTTACTCATGATTATCCTGTTTGTTCAACACTTCATTATTGACATAAAAAAACTAGTGTTCAATGACAAGAAGAGTCTACTAATCATGTGTCCTAAGTATGCGATTAATGGATCTTCTGGAACTATGTTAATTGCATCCAGATCTGGAATTGTTTGTTTATGTTTATGTTGTGTGTAAGCAGCTTGGCACTATCTGCAGGAAGCAGAAACCATCCGAATTCGTCAGTCACGAACAGAATTTTCTGTCTTCATTATTTCGAAAATCATCGCCATTACTGTAAACAGATTTATCCCACTGGAGGCAAGATAGTGCACCTCTTGGTCCGAAACAAATCGACAGCCATGAATGTCTATTTTGACGTATGTTATTGAAAGACCCACGCAATTTTTTAACGATGTTCCTTTGCAGGCAACCCTAAATCAAATCCTGGCTGCGCCTGGGGGTGGGGCACTCTGCTTTCATCGCCGAAGTCCTGCGATTCCAAGTGAAAGACAGAGGTTCCGTAGTCCGGCTGCTAGTAACAGTTCGTGTTAACACTTGGGATCCCAAAACATCTTATCATTGCTGTGGTAGCTGTGCTACCCTTAAAATACGAGGATCTTGACATACGTCTACGCTGCGTGGACGTCCGGAATTTGTTTACGAACCATCGTAAGCAGCTCCGTTGCACAACTGACGCAGTAAAGCCAACGTGCGTGAAAATTCTCCGCAAATCTCATTCCGCTTCCCAAGAGACTAGTTTGACTCATTAAAAATTCGCACGAGGGCTTCATATTTTCGTATCAAACTCAGGTTCATGACTGCAAACATTATTAATGGTTGACTCAAATGGCGCCTTGTCAGCTATGTCACCACGCTACCTGTTGTTGCATGGCGCTGAAACCCTTATCAGTTCACCAAATTTATCCCACGTGGCATCTGCCGTCATTGGGTCAAAATCGACGTCGATTTCTCAGGAGCATTTTTTCTTCCTTTTTTTTCTGGCAGTGTTTATTTCATTATTTTTCTGTCACTAGACTCAATCGCAACACCTATGTTTACGCTTGTCATTTTTGTGTGTAAGACCGATATATCACCCAAGGAACGGTAGGTTTTCACACGTTTTATAGTGCAGAATGATTACAGCAAACGCACAGAACAGCCCTTTGGCCCAGTGGAAAGTTTTCTTCACAACCTTGCTCTGTTGTGTTATATTAGTTGCATCACAAAAACAACGAGGCCGTAGAGACTTCATTCTTAGAAACTTGTCTTGTACCCTGTTTTTTGCCAGACTTCATAAACGAAGGAAAACTTTCTTTAATTTGAGTTTCTCACTATATATATATTAAACTTCTGACTATAAAGAACGTCAATGAATCACTTGCAGTTCTAGAAGACGAAGAATTTTTGACTTCTACATAATATCCAACTGGATGAATTGCACCTTAATTAGTAGTGAATCGGTAGCACCGTCCATGTGTGACATAACTTGAGCAGAGTTTTCAGTTATCGTCTATCGTTACTCTCAATGACAGGTTTCCGTTGATGATTTCGTGAAGCTCCCATGATTTCTTGCTGAGGCTAGGAAACTTCACGGCCGGGGAATTTTTAGTAAAGCGGTTCTGGGTTTTTCCTGGCCGAACAATAGATGTCCGGAGACTTGAGCGATAACACGAGTACTCTTGTGTCGGTGCCCAATAATTGCGATAGACTTTCGACGGTAAAGACCTTCTACTGTGTTTTGAACCTTTACATCGTTACGTTGTTTCGCATACGTACAGCAGCATGAGTAGTAAAAACGGCCGCGGTGGGCGAGGGGACTGAGGCCCTCCAATCACGGTCTGCACGGTCACACGGTTGGGGGTTCGAATCCCCCCTCAGGCATGGATATTTGTGCCGTCCTTAGTCTTAGGTAGTTCATAAGTAGTTTGTAAGCTTAGGGACTGATGACCCCGTAGTTAAGTCTCATAAGTTCTACAAACATTTGAACATTTGAGTAAAGACATCGACTATACTCTTCACCACTCACAAAAAAAAAAAAAAAAAAAAAAAAAAAAAAAAAAAAAAAATTCGTTAACTCTTTGAAATTGTAGATTAAAAACGTGGTATTTCAATCAGAAATTCCCTATTGGTATTACGAGGACAATTCTGTAAGAACAGAAATTTTTCCAGGGAAGAGAATACAGTGTGTTCTTTTACAATATCCCAGTGGACAGAACGCCGTTTAAGATACTTTTAACATACTCATTCAATGATCTGTCACTCCAGTTCACAATCTTCGAAATCTCTTCTGCGTGAAAGCCTGCCACCTGGACGCAATAACGCTCACCTTAACACTAGAAGTACCGTATTTTTCTGTACCCCTAATAGTACCATATAGGTCATTTTTGACCCACAATAGGAAAAAATCATTTCATTGGTATTTGGGTGGCGTTTTGGGTTTCTACTGCTGTTGATGTATTTCTGTTCGGGTTCAAAACTAGTAAACATGGTGGCTCCATCGTTAACCCGTGAACCTGTGACGTGCTTTGTTATACAGTAACATTTCCTGTAGGTTATGATTGTACTCTAAGTTCCGTATATGCATTCATTTCTAGTTCTGAAAAACATTCCCTATCTAATTAATTCATTACATTTAAATTGTCCTGAGAATGGGTATTCATCCTGTCTAGCGAATTCATCTCCATTTTAGATGTGCGCATAACCACGCTGTTGGTGGCAAAATTTAGTAGTGTTGTCAATACTACCTCTAAACACAGATCATAAATTAGACTATGCTTCACATGCAAGGGTAATTTACTTAAGAGCAAGAAAAAAATCCTAATCACTTCCAAACCTTAAAGAATATAAATATACTATAAATACATGTTATCACACACTACTACAATAGTACAATACAATATAGTTTGCCTTGTGGAATTCGTATTAATTTCCTTTATATGGCCTTTAAGTCTTATACAATAACTAATCATGCTCAAAGAAGTGTACAATGCAGAAGCTATTAGAAGTACTTAATACTGCAAGGCAAAATGTAGAATAAAAATGATGTCTTCACATGAACATTCATGGCTGCGAGAACAGTAATGCCGTTTTTATGCTTATAAAGTTGTGATCAATGTGTGGATTTTACCACATGCTACTCAGAAACACAAATAACAGAAAAAAATACAGGTTAGTACACACATATAACAATAAAAAACCCTAAATAATATGTCTATGTACACTAAATATTTCACAGTACATTGAAAGTTTATCTTAGATAATTACCTTTTATAATATTGTAACATGTCCACTCATCCCAGCCATAGGTTTCCAGTCACCCAATACATCAAAATTATCCAGATTAGTTTGTATCACGCAATCTTGATCGTGTTATCCTTATCACTCTCGATCTTAGGGTTCCAATCGTAGTAGCAGCAATAGATTCTTCATAGATGTTCCAAACACAATCTCTTGATCTTCGATTCCTCAGGCTTCATAACATATATTCTCTTTCTTTTCTTTGTTTGACCCCCATATTGGGGGCCAATTTTGCAACAGGCTTCTCATTTGGTATGTTGGTACTCTTGTCTTCTTATGTAAGAAATTGTAGTCGTCTTTATTAGTATGGAGCTATGCGAATTATTTATTCCTATATTTTGGTCAGTTCTTGTGACTTCTATTTTTTTGCATTTGTCTTCCTAAAGTCTTGATGTTAATAATGAGCATGAGTATTCTTTTCTCTCTGTGGCTTGATTTTACTATGACACAAAATAACATGCTGGATATTGGTATATCATTCTGACTAGTTCTACTTGAATGGAAGCCTATTACAAAAGTCTGATATTACCCTCACAGTTAATTAATTCAAATGATATTCTATCCACTGAAACCTTGAAACTAACTATTCTGTTCTGGCTAAGCATGAAATTTTGAACATCACAGATATTATTTTTAATTCACTCACTTCCAATATACTTCACAGACGATATTAAAGGTTCTAACTATTCAATTAATATCTTAAAAAATTCTTTTTCTATTTATCTTGAATATATTTCCACAGCACTACACTTTAAATACTGTTTATTATGATATTTTACAGTCTCTAGAAGAAATTCTACACATTCATTATCTTCTGTTATACACAAATGTCAAATCCTGTTTACAGTCTGTAATCCATACCTGTTAATTTCCTATTATCCTTCTATCTAAACGAATTTTCGCTATTAAAATACTATAATGTTGTCGATAACTATAACTGTTCAAATCCATCTGAAGAAGTTAATTCCCAATTTGGGAGGCAGAGACACACATGATCGATAACACTCTCTCTCTCTCTCTCTCTCTCAACATGCTAAACATCATAGATTTTAATTTTTACAAGGAATCGATCTTTAGACAGAGCTAAGCTCACAGACATCTAAAGTTAATGAGAACTGATCTTACAGAGATCTACACTTAATGAGAGCTGATCTTACAGAGAGCTAAAATTAATGAGAGCTGAACTTACAGAGACAGAAATCCAGCTGCTGGTTCTATTAATTCTGATTGTTATTGTGTTATAATTTGATTATTGTTAAATTTTTGGTGCTTTGACCCACTTACTCTATGTATTTTTATTATTAAAATAATTTTAATTTATTTCGATTTAATTTTTTTTAAATAGCTCTGCCTTGCAAAAAATATTTGAAAATGACTGAAATGTTTCAATTCTAGTCCACGGTCGTGGTGCAGTGTTATAAATGGAAGGAGGTGGAAGAATATGGAGATATCAAGCAGTTGAACATATGTTATGCAGAGGAACCTACAGCAGATGCATGGGATGACGAGTGTAATGAGGAAGATTTATTGATTTACTACGAAGAACTAGAGCTAGAAAAATTATTTAGGGGAAGATGCCATCAGCAAAAAGTTCGAAGAGGTGACCCACTTAAGTGAAGAGTTAGAAAAAGGTTAGCCACAATACTGCACAAGCTCAAGAAGATCTTTTCTCGTCACCCAGGCATTATGACTGGAGTAGTTTGCAAATTGAAGATAAAGGAACATAAACCATTTAACATGAAATAGTGACCCATTCCACAAGCCAAAAGTCAAACAGTAGAAAGTCAAACAGTAGCTACTACTCGATAATAAAGTTCCTACTAATGTATTAACCGATTCTGCTTTATCTGATAGGCGATGGTCATCCTAAAATTCATAACTGGCTATATTGGTGGTTTACACAGCGAGAAACTAAGTAGGAACGATATAGGGGTAATAAACTTCTAATAGATCTGTGTCTTCAAAAATGGCGAAGTGGAAACGTCTAAGGCACTAATAAATTGCTAAGTGTGGTCAAGACATTAATTTCATTTTTAAGTGACTAGAAATTACTTCCTGAATCACCATTATACATTTTCGTGAGGAAACTTTCACTACTTGTGGAAGAAATTAGTATATATTTGTGAAGAAGTGTAATGTGTAACAGAGTGTAGTAATAAAGTAGGTGGTAGTTTTTCGGTTTCCTGTTGAGATAACATTTCCTTTTGTGCAAAAAGGAGGAAGGATCATTAGGCTTTAACTTCCCATACCCATCGCTGAGGAGGGGGAGAAACTCGGAATATATTGTTGAAAATGAGGAGAGACGTAGTTTGTGCCCTCAAAAGCGAACAATTCCAGCATGTACGTGTCGCGATTTAGGGAAATCACGAAAAATCTCAATCTGGATGGACGAAGTCCAGTCTGCTGACTACTGCATCACCACGCTCGGAGAGTTCATCCAGTTCAGTAGATGCAGACTAGCGATCAACCAATCAGTTCACAGCTACAGCAAACGGCACAACTGAGACCATAAAGCAGCAACTGATGTAGACAGTTTGTAACGTACCCGTCGCCGTTTTTAATTTTTATTTTAAATATCCTCGTGTCTGGACTGTGTACTTTACCATTCGGTCTGACTCTAAGCCCGATAACTTGTACACTGAAGGTGCCTATTGCAAGCTATTGCGATGCAATATGACTCCCACACATTTCTATGTGGAATGACTGGCCTACGCAGGCTTTATCCAGTTTGAGTATATATATATATGGGTTCCCGCCACGTGCGAAATAAGCACGCCCAAAACTTTAATGAAATTGAAGAGTCATAAGATTGATCCGCGCAACGGATAACATTACAAACACATCTGAACTAATTAATCGGAACCAATATATGTACTCAAATGGAACGTATACGTTACTTTGTTATTTATGCTTCAGTGCACCATTGCAGGCCACAGGAAAGACATTAAGAATGGAATTACTAGTGCTGAATAGGGTCATATGAACATTTAGAAATTGTTTCGACACGCATGTGGGATAAAAACGTTACTTATTTAACCATTAATTCTTTAAGATAAACATTGTGTGATGTTAATTTACATGGAAAGTGAATTGAAGTACGACCTTTTCTTGCTATCATCTGAATGGGCCTCCTAGCAAGGTTCCAACAATGACAGGTTAATTTCGTCACTCGCAAGGATATGGGAGCAAGGAGTTTCCTCTGATTCCCCGCTATGATTTACCACAATCACACAAGGCATGCAAAGAAGAATTACTGCGTGAGCCATCAAATTTGCATCCGTCCGGCCGTTGCGCGCCAGGGGCAGCAAAGTGGTGTGAACGGACACAAAATATAACCCGTGAATGGGATTAGCATTACCGACCTTCTGATCATTGCTAGAACACAACAGGGGATCACAAAACATTACAATGTCCATCTAAGCGGTGAAAATACGTGATCAGTGTGGCCCCCATACAAAAAACAAGTTACTGAAATTTAATTTAAAATAATTACCACCACGCTGAATAATTTCCATAACACTATTGCATGAGAAGGGTAAGCAATTGCAACAGACCCTCTGTTACCAGACTTACTATGTACTAACCACCACGTGGTACAACGTACACCCTGATCACATTGGACAAAGGAAACCGTCATTATTCAGAGATTAATCCTACACATTTATCCATTAAAGAAATTTAAAACACGCAAGAAATAAATTATAACTAATAAAAGACTACCACTGCACCAACTGGACTCACAAACTACAATTTATCCATTTCGCGCGCAAAGTCCTAGTTAGAAGGAAAATCACTGTAAATTTGAATACTGACTCTCAAAATGAATATGTACCGTAAACAAATACAAAAACACGTTCAACGAACTGATACTCCCCATGATAATGTAACTAATAACCGACTTAGCAGCAACTTTAACCCACGACAAAGCATACACACCATCTCGGTCTGATTCTATCACTTGAAGTCACCAAAAAATGTTAAAATTGACACCTATTGATTGCGTCCCCTAACAACCGGTGGTGAAAGCGTCACCGTGAGCAACATTGCTGAATATTCTCACCAAATCGTTACCAAAACCTCCGCGACACCAGCGTGCAGGTCTCCTCACGTCCGCGCTCCGCCAAGCCAGGATCCGATCTCTTTCTCTCCCTAGGCGCCACCCAGGCCAACCGTCCCCTCTTCAAATTCGCGAGGGCGGAGCGCCCGATTGTCTGGACACCGAGGGTCCGTTACTCCACCGTCTTCACAACCACTGGCTTGACCAGATCGACCCCTACTTCAACCCTCAAACAAAACCTTTGCTGAAAGACAGTCCTTGCCACAACTACATAGCCACAACCAAAGATTACAATATTGTTCGTATTACCAACACCGAAAGAAATATTAATACATTCCACTCCTACTCCATAGTACACAAGGATGGGGAAAAGAGGGGAGTGACTTATAACAGGAAAGATATAAAATGTACACCTTCGCCATCTCTGTTTCTACAATTGCTCTTTCAGTTTTCAACACCTGCCACAAAGTGTTGCAAGCCATTCCCAAGTGAATCAATTCCAATTTCATTCATTAAGTTGACATAATGAGACATCAGTCTCGTTTCAAGTTTTACACAACAGTGTAACATTAGGAATAAAAATGGGATGTCGAAACCTAGACAACCTCTCAATCTACTATTAACACTTCAGGATACCAACAAAACTCTCATTTAATGACAAGGTATATAAATTGCTTTATTCCATTTAATATGCAATAATTACAAAACATGACTTATTACAATGCACTCAAGAGATTCGCCCTAGCATTTATACAGCATAAGCCATTCTTCCGTCATAAATAGTCGCAAGCATCCCTGCTATTTGGTCTACATTAAGTAGCTTTTGTACACTTTACATATATCAGCAACATAGTTAAGTTGCAGCCGTGGCATCCAGTAGTGTGTCAGTAGTGGTATCCGCCGTTGGCAGCCCCAGCGCGCCCCCTGCCGTAGCCGTATCCTCCGGCAGAGTAGGCGGTGACGCCGGTGTCCTCGTACTCTATGGTGGGCCTGTAGCCGCCCTCGTCAGCCTGATACGTGACGATCTGCTTGCGGCCGTCGGGCAGCAGCACGCGGTACTGGCCCTGGGCATTCTCCTCCTGGCGGGACTCCTCGTGCCCAAAGTCGCTCAGCGTGTTGCCGTCCTCCACAGAGTAGCTGAACTCGTAGTTGGCCGGCTCCTGTAAAAGTAAAAACAATCCATTTGTTGAAGCCAAGCACCTACGTCTGAAGTAAACTTTACTACTGTCCGTGAGAGTACCACGTGATGACAGGCAGTATAAAAAAAAGGGACACAATAGAGTAAAGAAAAACGGTTCCCTAATTGTGTTGGTTGTTATGTGCCCTCAGAAGCGAACAATTCCAGCATGTACGTGTCGCGATTTAGGGAAATACTTGTTCCATAGATCATGAATATGAGTTTTCACAATGATTTGGAACGTTTCAGTTTAATAAAAGATTTCTTCTTTCTTTTTTTTCAAATTTTCTCTTTTTTAATATTTTTAATGTTTTATTTTGTAAAATTACTAATTTCTACATAAAAATTCTTCTACTGAATAGAAATAGTTGTCATTCAAAAATTCTTATAGCTTGTTTTTATATACTGGTTTGATTCCTGTCACACATATGCTGTTATTTGATAAAAGACCAAAGACTTTTGTATCAGCATAATTCAGCCTCTTCTGTGCCAAAGTTAGATTTAGCCATGAATAAGGTAGATTATCCTTTCTACTGCTTTTGTAGGTATGCACACTGCTGACACTTTGGAAGTGAGTTGGGTTATTAATAAAAAAATTTCAAACGAGAATATATAAATTGGAAAGCGTTCTTGGGTGGGCTCCAGGAATTGTTTGATTATAAGCTTTTGTGCAATGACAACTTGTTTTCTCAATTATGAATTATCAAATGTTCAAATGTTTGTACAACTTATGGGACTTAACTACGGGGTCATCAGTCCCTAAGCTTACAAACTGCTTATGAACTACTTACGAACTAGGACGGCACAAATATCCATGCCCTAGGGGGGCATTTATAACTATAAATTACAACATTAAGCTACTTCCAACAAATTTTGCATATAATTTCAAACCTTTAAGAATTTTCTGTCGTCCACAGTAACTCAAAAAATTAAGAAAGATATAGGTTTGTTGCTTACTAATTCATTGCTCTACTTGCAGTCTACCTGTGGCAACTGATATGATGTTTTACTTTACCATTTTTAATTGCAAGCTTCATTCACAACAAACTATATAGAAACTGTCTCCATATATTACTAAATACACAAATCTTGCATTATTTACAAAAAATGAACAGTTCTCAGAATATCTTACTGTATGCATTACACTCTCGTGAGACGTAGTCATTTTGATGCACTTGAAAATAATGTCTTGACCACACTTAGTCTCTTATCTACGGCTCATGCGTTTCACGTTTCGTCATTTTCGAAGGTGTAACTTTGTTAAAGAGTCCCACTTAAAATAATTTATGTCACTGACATAAATCATTATACATAAAAATGATATTTAAAATATATATCCTGAGACCAAGTGGATATTCACTCAACGAATGCATTTGGATTTGTAACAAAAAGATGGTCTGGGGAAACCTACTTTAAACATCTGTTTTATATATATTGGTGAATGTCTGTAATACAAATTATTTTATGGGGGAATTTTTTAACAACGCTTTGCCTCCGAAAATAAAGGGCTATATATGGCCACGAATTGAGTTGAAGTAAAGCTAATTCACATTGACCTGAAGTTCTACACGAATAGTGTTGGTATAGACACTATAAAAAACTAGTTACTATGAGATATTGACATTAAGCCCCAATCTTCCTTCCTTCCCCAGATGGTCTGGGGAAACCTACTTTAAACATCTGTTTTATATATATTGGTGAATGTCTGTAACACAAATTATTTTATGGGGGAATTTTTTAACAACGCTTTGCCTCCGAAAATAAAGGGCTATATATGGCCACGAATTGAGTTGAAGTAAAGCTAATTCACATTGACCTGAAGTTCCACACGAATAGTGTTGGTATAGACACTATAAAAACCTAGTTACTATGAGATATTGACATTAAGCCCCAATCTTCCTTCCTTCCCTCCTTCTGAAGCATCAAGTTTACTGCTACATTAAATGTATAATTTGGAATACTTACAGCAAGAGGGTCCTCCTGGGCTCCAGCTCGACCGTAGCCATACCCGGGCACTCCGTACACTGGGGAGAGGCCAGCGCTGTTAGCAGATGGCGCTCCATACTCAGTGGAGACCGCGGAGGGGGCGCCGTACTGTGTGGACAGGCCGAGTCCTGCGAAGCCAGTGGCGCGGCCAGCCGCCGAAGGGGCACCGTAGAGGGCTGAGAGACCGCCACCCACCCTTCTGCCAGATCCCAACCTCCTGGAGGAGGCGCTGCCGAACCTAGAGGAGACGCGTGCTGCCGGGCCCTGGCTGGAGGCGCCCGAGCGGCCGAAGGCAGCGCCTGTCAGCGCGGGGGCTCCGTACTGGGAGCTGAGGCTGCTGGCTGAAGGAGCTCCGTACTGGGAGCTGAGGCTGCTGGCTGAAGGAGCTCCGTACTGGGAGCTGAGGGAGGAGGCCGAAGGAGGCCCGTACTCAGCGCTGGGGGGCAGGTACGACCGGTCGACTGGCGGCTCAGCGACCACTCCCAGAGCAAGTGCCAACAGGACGACGTAGACCTTTCAAATCACAAATTACATTAGATCAATATCCCCTTGTTCACTGAAGAGTATGTCACCAACAGGATCAGCTGAAAAAAAGTTTGTTTCAGTGTGTAAACTGTGGTTTTTTGTGCTTTATAATACCTCATGCATATGTTCTACATTGCCCGTGTAATTGGAGATATGGATAACAATGGTGGGAATAACAGTAAAAATCCCTGCATAACGAGTGTAACACTCAATGCAAATGTATTGCCATATGAATCCAGCAATAATGAATGGAGGACGTCATAATACACATCCCAGAAATAGGGAAATAACTCTAAGAGATTATTGCATCACTTAACGTTCGAATGGAAGTCCTGTTCAGTGTTTCTGAAGAATTAGCTAACTATCATTTATCGTATTCTCTCGTCCAATAAAAAAATGTTCAAATGTTTGTATAGTCTATGGGACTTAACTACAGGGCCATCAGTCCCTAAACTTACAAACTACTTATGAACTACTTACGAACTAGGACGGCACAAATATCCATGCCCGAGGGGGGATTGGAACCCCCGATCGTAGTGCAGACCGTGACTTCTCGTCTAATATATCGGCTAGATAATAGCGTATGTAGCACACAAATAGAGATGAGTGTTCTTAAAGGCATTATGCTGTGAGAGAGAGAGAGAGAGAGAGAGAGAGAGAGAGAGAGGTGTTTCTGTTATATTTAACTCTGCAGCCAAAACAATACTTCGCAAATGAGTAGTGTTTGTATGTGGTAGCAGGTACCAGTCTCCCACAATGCACTATGGTCATAGAGGGTTGATAATAATAAGGGGGTTGAAAGTTACCGACTCATAGAACACTCTACGTGTGGGTGTCAATATTTTGCTCCTCAGCACAAACTACACAATGGAGACGAATGATCTCTCTTTGTTGTTGTATTACAAAGTCTCTCGTTGTACACCATAGCAGATGTGTGTCGATAAGACGGTAGATAATATAGTTGTTGAAGACTGAAGACCAGCGATGACTTTTGACACTATAATAGAAAAGAGGTTTTATACATCGAAACGTGATGCACATACCTCAGTCGCTTTTTTTTAAACAAGCGTACGAATAAACAAAATTAAGTGGATATTGCAGTCTGAAAAGTAAAACTACTAAGAAAGATGCCAAAGCATAAGAAAGAAATTTCGCGTTCGCGATCCGTTTCTAAAAGACAGAAAACGGCGCTGAAAAGTGAATCTACAGACGATAGGAACTTGAAATTTTGTAGACGTTGTTTATATTGTTTCTCGATAAATAAGAGATGTGCGGTTTTTTGAAAATACGGTGCTACTCAGGTAATTTTGAAGCACGAAATACAAAACTTCGGATTTAAAATTTTTAATGATATTTTAAAAACACGAGTTTCAATATTTTTAGAAATTCAACCATTAAGCGGGCGAAAGAAGGGCAAATCTTTAACGGTGCTACTAAGACTATTTTTATGCTAGAAATGCGAAAATTTGGATTTGGAACTATGGTTATAATTTTAAAAAATGTTTTGAAATCTGCCATCAATGGTACAATAGGGCGTGGCAAGTTATATCAAAATACTTGTTTAGGAAATCATTTTTAAAGCTAAATCTATGAAAATTTATATTTAGAAGTAGAAACAACCAATGCAGACCATCCAGTCTACGCGTGCGAAGCAGTGGCAATTCAGTTAGTTTAACAAATAAATGAACTGCTGTGAGTTAGTCTCAATAAACCTTAGAAATTGTTGGCGAATAGAAATGTTTTCTTACATGGAAGGATGAAAAATCGATCAAATATAGACTGGTAATTTTGGATAGGCATCGCCACTTCGAATTACTTTCGTATTTTACGGGCTGCTATGTCATTCATCCAATTGCGATAAAATTAACAAACTTTTAAACTAAACATTCAGCCTTGCATAATTCGCGTCTAACCCTCTGATAATAATCAAATATTTTATCCAAAAATGGAGACGTGTACGATGTGACTATTGGCACCTATACTGGTAAAGAGACGTGTCTTGGCACAGGGGAAAGGTACAGAGGGATCGCTGGTCAGTTTGCCCTTCACGATCGGTTAGTAGCAACTACGCAAAGACTGCAGGTAATCATTGCACTAATCACTGCAGTGGGCATGTATGAGTGATGCGAGTTGTGAGACATATTTTTACTGCAATAGAAGCCCGTGTCTACGGAAGGGTTGTTGGACTGAAACTTAAGTATCAGACACATTTCATAAAGTCGGTTTTCTTCGTTTACCCTGAGGCCAGTTGCTGGGCACGTTGGCGCCACACTCCTCCGATTTAGAACTTTCTTCGGAATATATAATCGAGGCATTTTAAAGGTTCGTGTCAGCGTGTTTCTTCGATCGCCACCCCCAATCAGTATTCTGCTTTCTTCAAAGTAAGGAGTGGTTCTGCAGAATCCTGTGACCAGCTACGACTTTTTGTTCTTTCACATACGATACTCCAAAAGTGGAGATATTACTGACCTTTACTCTAGCAAACTACATCGGTGTTAGGAACTTTGTTAAGCCGCAAGTTAAATATCGCTACTCTTCCAATTTTAGCCAGCAACAACAGTATTTCATGTTATGTGGCTCCACCTTGAGACATCTCCTGGTGTCAGTCAAGTAAAGCATTTTAAATCACTTCCCCAATGTGTTGCCTTTGTCAGGTATTCGTGCCTGTTAATGGCAAAAATTTTCTGCGATTCCTTATTATAGCGCGTATAACATTTATGAACTTAGTTAATGTTTGGATTCAAGCCTGTCACGTGACTGTTTACTCCGTGCCCGTCAGTGCTACACTTTTTGCTTCCTATTGCATTGTCTCTTGTTTTCTCGTTTGGAGTACATTCCTTCGCCTTTCAGATATTGACATAAGTAATTTATGGTCTGCATATGATTGCGAAACGACAAATGGGGTTGTTATTTCAGTTTACTGCGACGTGTTGTAAGAGCTCTGACGCTCTCGAGAGTCTAGTATTTGAAGAACACATGCTGCCCTGCAAGACACGATGCTGCCTTACCTTCATTTTGCGTAAGAGGCGGACACCGGGCTGCGAGTGGTCACAGCAGATCTTCGTGCCGTATATATACTCGTCGGCCCTGTTCGGGGGTGGGGCCCGCTGCTCCAGATAGAGGGGAGTGGCGGATTCCCGGCGTTACGTCACCGCCCGGCCCGACCTTGTCGGCGATGGAGAGGAGCCCTGCGGTGGTGACCCCACCAGCCCGTCTGCCACTCATCTCACACGTCCCCAGGAACAGCTGACGGCTTCCGGTTGGGCAACAAAAACCCGTCGTCTCATAAGAGCCCATTCTGCGCTTTTAATGACGCGAGTGTGAAGAAGTATCGATTGTAATTGGACAGATTAAAAGGTAAAGCAATCAACAATCCGAAGATTAGTTTGAATACAACAGTGGTTTACTAGGCATAGTCATGTTTGGAGGTTGTATGCCCTTGCCTTCCTCCGACCTTAGAACTTGCTTACCCCGCCAGTTATAAGGAGATCTTCAGTTTAATGTGGATTCCGAACCACAGTGATATTCGATATTTGTCACATCAGCAATATTAGCAGAGGAGAGTGACTGGCTGGTATCAAACCCATGACCTTTGCAATCATAGTCTGACACCACCACTGTGCTACCGAGGTAGTTTTAACTTCTTTCTCTTCAGCCCTTTTCCCGCACATGCAGGGTCAGCTTTGTTATTTCAGATGTGGCATGTTAGTATTGACGGGGTGGCCTGATTCCCTTCCTGTTGCCACCCTCTGCCCCCCGGGAGGAAATGTGTACCCCAAATGTCTCTGTTTAGTGTTATATGTGAGAAAATGTAAAGTGTTACGAAATGTTGGCGAATCGTATAATTGAGGCGGAACCTGGGGACCAGCCCGGGATTTACCTAAGGGATGTGAAAAATCGCCCGTCCCGGAAAGCGGTGAATTAGACCGCTTTTTTTATTTATTTTTTTTTTCATCTCGTAGATCTATAGATCGCGGTCGTTCGTTCAGTCTGTTCGTGGTTGTTCGGTGAATGTTTGGCTCAGTTTTTTTTATTACAGAGAGCGTTCAGCCCTCTGATCGGGCGCGCTGAGCCACGGCGCCCGGCAGAATTAACCTACGGACAAACACACACACACACACACACACACACACACACACACACTCACTCACACACATGCCCCAGGGAGGACTCGAACCTCCACGGCGAGCAACCGCGCGCTCCGCAGCGTGACGCTTTAGACCACTCGGCTACTCCACCGCGGCAAATGTATTGGTGTCATGTGTTTTGACCACAGAAATGATATTGTAACACTATAGCATACTCCTTTCCCTGATAATCCATTGTTTATTATTGTTTTATGCTTTTGTTACTACATTATTTATTTTAATGATTTGATATATATCGATTGTCAATTTTATTTTAATGACTGATGTCTGTATTTATAATCCTTGGCTTAGTGGAAGTAAGTGTTGTTATAGAAACTAAAAATCTTAATTATTTTTCTTTTACAATGTTAATTTTCTGTTTAAACATACTGCAGTTGTTATTACATAAATTGTTTTGTATAAAATATGAAATAATGTGTGCTGGTTCCTGTTAGAGCAAATTTAGTAATTGTAGTTAAAAGATGGAGTGCAGTACCTAGGAACGGAAAGGCGGCCAGTGCAAGGTAAACGGTGGTTGGTTGGCGGAAGACGCTTCTGGGAAGGTGGTAACAGGCAATTTTGGCGGAGTCGTAGTTCAGTGGTAGCCGTGAGCAGTCGAGTATGAAGTACAGAAACAGCCAACTACCAAGCTAAGTGGCAATAATGGCTTTTGTTGTAAACGTATTGGAGACTAAGAAGAAGCTTTGGAACTGGACGTAAAATAATTTGCTGCAAATTACCAATAGCCTCGGATGCAAGTACATAGTCTCAGAAGTAATGTGGTTTTGTCATGTCAGCTTGTTGTGCAATACTAACTTCGCCACGAAGAGGAAATGAGCTCACACAGCCACACCAACTACTGAAACGTTTCTGGAAGCATATTGTGGCCACTAAATCACCTAATCAGCCACCTACAGTACTGCAAGTAACGTATCAGTAGTTCTGTATTCATGCATGAACCAGCAGTTTATTTAATGTTGAATAATAGAGTGATCCATCAAAAAACATTGAACCAGACCGCGATATTCCGAAGTCATACTACCAAGTAGGTTCCTTTTCTGGTGATGCAAGTTCCGAGAATCCTGAGAATAAATATTGTTATTTGCAAGAACTTTTAATGCAGTGTGTGTGTTAAGCAGAACAGTACTAGTGTTAAATATTATCAGTACAGTAACCAAGTACCAATTATTTGAATAGTGTTCAGATAGACAAAATTAACTGAAAGTTTAATATTAATTATTTTGTTGAAAGTTACATTTTCTAAAGTTTTAGTCAGCAAACAAATCTATTTATATTATCAAAAGTAGAGCTAGCATCAGGTCTTTCATGAGATTTCAAGGATCAGTAGTTTCTT
Organism: Locusta migratoria; assembly: GCA_026315105.1. NCBI lineage: Eukaryota > Metazoa > Arthropoda > Insecta > Orthoptera > Acrididae > Locusta > Locusta migratoria. The sequence continues at coordinate 92,832,309 of CM048748.1, forward strand.
TTTTTTTTTTGTAATAATAACAGTCTCTTGCAACAGAGACTGTTATTATTACAAATATTGATTTACTGTTGCTGCGCCACGCCAATCAAGAGTGGAGTAATCAATAGTTTCATTTATCTAATATATAAAGCAGAGTGTCCGTATGTTTGTATGTGTTGCATACAAATCTACAGTTTTGTTCCAATATTTATGAAATTTTGTACACGTAAGGATCAATCCATGAGGACGGTCGCCGTAAGTGTAAGAATCACATACGATATATAGTTCACGAGATATGACGTCATAAACAAGAAGATGCGCGAAAAACTGGTGCATTTTGCGACAATGCTGCTCATTTTCTCCTAAACCATTGGACCGATTTCAACCAAATTTGTTACACACATTCCTTACAGTGAGGTAACAATTGCTGCACGGTTACGAGTCACATACGGCACATGCTTCAAAAGATATTACGTCATAACCAATAGAAATCGTGAAAAATGCCATATAATGCGGCGAGACTTTTGATATACACTGTATGAGAATGACAGTACTTAGCGACTTGCAACAAACTTTAAACATAATTTCAAACCTTTATTAAACTTTTTCTCTCTGGCAACCATAGTAAAATGATAAAGGAAAAAAGTTTCTCGCTTACTACTTTTCCGGTGTTTATGGAGTAAAACTACTGCTCTCGGTATGACGTTACAATTTATAATTTGAACACGACAAATTGTAGCGACAGGAAATTTTACAGACAGTATACACATATATAGTTGAATGTAGCTTCTAAATTGTATCACATTCCGGCACGTAGTTCATGAGATATGAGCACGTAAACAGTAACGTTCATGAAAAACCGCCCTATCTCCCATCCAATTTTAATCTATTACTTCGTTACTACTAATCCTATGCGCATCAGATTTTACAGACATACAGAACTTATACAAATGAATATATACCTGAAAAATTATACAACTGTACGAAATATAACTCAATAAATAAGAGATCGTGCGAATTTTATATGCCATTTTGATTGCTATATTTGTTTGGATACTGTACGTATAATTTTGTACATTATTCAAAACTGCCTTATTTCTTATTTGTTCTCCGATAAATATAGCATGTTTTTAGAAAAAAAGGAGGTGGACAGAGAGAGAAGGAATAGGGGAAAAAAGGCAGGAATAAATGTATAAATAGACGGGCAACGCCGGGATTTCAACTAGTTGTCTATAAAATCCAGAATCAAACTAGTTGTCAAATATTTTTTAGAAATACCAAACCATTTTTTTTTCTGATAGATTTGATCATACTGCAGCCAGAAGTGTTGAACAGTGTAGCACATTAGCATTTTTTGTTTTATTAACCAGTAACATTCATACAGGCCTATCTTGGTAATCATTCCAAATTTAATCAGATTACTGACTGCACCACAGTGTTGTATACATTAGTAATTGTTCAAGTTTTACTCCTATAAATGTTTCCTTTCTTTTTGACTTGAAGTTTTTGGACAGCTATGATAACTAATGTAGGCCTAAATTCACTTAATCTGAAATTCCATTTTTGTTAAAATATATTTATTTCCCTAAACCAGGGTGGCAACCGTTCATGTTAAACATTACAGTTCATTTAACTTGCAGTTTATACTGGACCTAACAGCATTATTTTATAGACATTCCCTCTTGAAACGAAAAATATTTAGAGACGAAGTTGAAAACGATTCCTTGTCCGTTAGACACACAACACGCTTAAAACTGAAATCCTGGCACAGGTGTATTAACATAACAGTGGTGTTTCGCAGTGCATAACGCGCGCATAACTTCGTGTTGTGTAAGTGTGCGTGTACTGTAGGAAAACCACTGCGGTGTTACAATATTACTTCACGTATCTGACACTTGTCGGGATCCTCTAGTTCTGCACACAATCTCGTAGCTAAATGCATACTGAACCACGCTATACATCTAAACAGTTGGACATGCAAATGAATCTCATTCGCGTGATTTAAGAGACTAGACATTACTTTCTTTGCTGTCTGCACTAGACTCCAGTCAGTCCCCTCAGGGGGCTCAGCATTTATTTGCTGGGTACGGGCTTGGCGAGCCTGGCGCCCCAAGCTGGGACTGCGTCGCTCCAACAGCCCCGCACACCATAAGCTCTGTGCGTGCTTCTGCGACCACCGTACGGCGCAACAGTGCAACGTTGTACACGTCAGAGCTGGGGGATCTTGTCTTAATCGCTCGGGTCGCGAGGACGGTATGAACCCCCATCAGTAACTAAATAAATTGTAACGTACGCGTCGCCGTTTTTAATTTTATTTTATATATATTCTCGTGTCTGGACTGTGCATTTTACCATTCTGTCTGACACTGTGCCCGATAACTTGTGCACTGAAGGTGCCTACTGCAAGCTATTGCGATCCAATGTGGCTCCCACACGTTCGTATGTGGAATGACTTGCCTACGCAGGCTTTATCCAGTTTGAGTACATATATGGGTTCCCGCCACGTGCGAAATAAGCACGCCCAACAACTTAAATGAAATTGAAGAGTCATAAGATTGACCCGCGCAACGGATAACATTACAAACGCAACTGAACCAATATATGTACTCAAATGGAACGGATACGTTACTTTGTTATTTATGTTACAGTGCACTATTACAGACCACAGGAAAGACATTAAGAATGGAATTATTAGGCTGAATAGAGTCATATGAACATTTAGAAATTGCTTCGACACGCGTGTGGGATAAAATCGTTATTTATTTAACCACTAATTCTTTAAGATAAACATTGTGTGATGTTAATTTGCATAGAAAGAGAATGGAAGTCCAACCTTTTGTTGCTATCATCTGAATGGGCCTCCTAGCAAGGTTCCAAAAAAAGGACATGTTAATTTCGTCACTCGCAAGTATATGGAAGCAAGGAGTTTCCTCTGATTCCCCGCTATGATTTACCACATTCACACAAGGCATGCAAAGAAGAATTACTGCGCGAGGCATCAAATTTGAATCCGTCCGGCCGTTGCGTGCCAGGGGCAGCAAAGTGGTGTGAACGGACACAAAATATTACCCGTGAATGGGATTTGCATTACCGACCTGATCATTGCTAGAACACGACAGGGGATCACAAAACATTACAATGTCCATCTAAGTGGTGAAAATACGTGATCAGTGTGGCCCCCACACAAAAACCAAGTTACTGAAATTTAATTTAAAATAATTACCAGCACGCTGAATAATTTCCATAACACTATTGCATGAGCAGGGTAAGCAATTGCTACAGACCCTCTGTTAACAGACTTACTATGTACTGACCACCACGTGGTACAACGTACAACCTGATCACATTGCACAAAGGAAACCGTCATTATTCAGAGATTAATCCTACACATTTATGCATTAAAGAAATTTAAAACACGCAAGAAATAAATTATAACTAATAAAAGACTACCATTGCACCAACTGTACTAACAAACTACAATTTATCCATTTCGCGGCAAAGTCCTAGTTAGAAGGAAAATCACTGTAAATTTGAATACTGACCCTCAAAATGAATATGTACCGTAAACAAATACAAAAACACGTTCAACGAACTGATACTCCCCATGATAATGTAACCAATAACCGACTTAGCAGCAAGTTTAACCCACGACAACGCATACACACCATCTCGGTCTGATTCTATCACTTGAAGTCACAAAAAAATGTTAAAATTGACACCTATTGATTGCGTCCCCTAACAACCGGTGGTGAAAGCGTCACCGTGAGCAACATTGCTGAATATTCTCACCAAATCGTTACCAAAACCTCCGCGACACCAGCGTGCAGGTCTCCTCACGTCCGCGCTCCGCCAGGCCAGGAACCGATCTCTTTCTCTCCCTAGGCGCCACCCAGGCCAACCGTCCCCTCTTCAAATTCGCGAGGGCGGAGCGCCCCGATTGTCTGGACACCGAGGGTCCGTTACTCCACCGCCTTCACAACCACTGGCTTGACCAGATCGACCCCCTACTTCAACCCTCAAACAAAACCTTTGCTGAAAGACAGTCCTTGCCACAACTACATAGCCACAACCAAAGATTACAATATCGTTCGTATTACCAACACCGATAGAAATATTAATACATTCCACTCCTACTCCATAGTACACAAGAATGGGGAAAAAAGGAGAGTGACTTATAACAGGAAAGATATAAAATGTATACCTTCGCCATCTCTGTTTCTACAATTGCTCTTTCAGTTTTCAACACCTGCCACAAAGTGTTGCAAGCCATTCCCAAGTGAATCAATTCCAATTTCATTCATTAAGTTGACATAATGAGACATCAGATCAATGCCTCAGCTTGCCCTTTATTCACATGAAGTGTTAAGTTCCATCGATAAAGGATCTCAAATCGATTCCATATTTCTTGATTTCCAGAAGGCTTTTGATACTGTACCCCACAAGCGGCTTCTAATGAAATGCGTGCTTATGGAATACCTTCCCAATTGTGAGATTGGATTCACGATTTCCTATCAGAAAGGACACAGTCGTTGTAATTGACGGTAAGTCATCGAGTAAAACAGAAGTGATATCTGGCGTTCCACAGGGAAGCGTTATAGGTCCCCTACTCTTCCTCGTGTTTATAAACGATTTAGGAGACAATCTGAATAGCTCCCTTAGACTGTTCGCGGATGATGCTGTCGTTTATCGGGTAGTGAAGTCAACAGAGGATCAAAAGCAACTGCAAAGCGATTTAGACGAAATTTCAACTTGGTATGATAATTGGCAAAAAAGTGTGAAGTGTGAAGTAATATACATGACCACTAAAAGAAATCCGCTGAACTTCAATTACGCGATAAATCAGTCAAACCTTAAGGTCGAAGATTCTACCAAATACCTAGGAGTTACAATTACGAACAACTTTGACTGGAGAGAACACATAGAAAATATTGTGGGGAAGGCGAATCAAAGGTTACGTTTCTTTGGCAGAACGCTTCGAAGATGCACCAGCTCCACCAAAGAGACTGCCTACATCACACTTGTGCGTCCTCTCCTGGAGTACTGTTGCCCCTTGTGGGACCCTCACCAGGTTGGACTGACGGAAGATATTGAGAAGGTTCAGAGAAGGGCAGCTCGTTTTGTTTTATCACGTTACGGGGGGGAAAGCGTCACGGAAATGTTGCACGAATTGGTGTGGAAATCATTAAAAGAAAGACGTTATTCATTGCGGCGTGATCTGTTTGCGAAGTTTCAATCACCGACTTTTACTTCTGAATGTGAAAATATTTTGCTAGCACCCACCTACTTAGGGAGACATGACCATCCCAATAAAATAAGAGAAATCAGATCGAAAACGGAACGATTTAGGTGTTCTTTCTTCCCGCGCGCTATTAGATATTGGAACGGTAGAGAAAAGTTATGAAAGTGGTTAATGAACCCTCTGCCAGGAACTTAACTGTGATTTGCAGAGTATCTATGTAGATGTAGATGAAACGAAATGACAGTCTCGTTTCAAGTTTTGCACAGCAGTGTAACATTAGGAATAAAAATGGGATCTCGAAACCTAAACAATCTCTCAATCTACTATTAACACTTCAGGATACCAACAAAACTCTCATTTAATGACAAGGTATATAAATTGCTTTATTCCATGTAATATGCAACTATTACAAAACATGACTTATTACAATGCACTCAAGAGATTCGCCCTAGCATTTATACAGCAAAAGCCATTCTTCCATCATAAATAATCGCAATCATCCCTGCTATTTGGTCTACATTAAGTAGCTTTTGTACACTTTACATATATCAGCAACATAGTTAAGTTGCAGCCGTGGCATCCAGTAGTGTGTCAGTAGTGGTATCCGCCGTTTCCAGCCCCAGCGCGCCCCCTGCCGTAGCCGTATCCTCCGGCAGAGTAGGCGGTGACGCCGGTGTCCTCGTACTCTATGGTGGGCCTGTAGCCGCCCTCGTCAGCCTGATACGTGACGATCTGCTTGCGGCCGTCGGGCAGCAGCACGCGGTACTGGCCCTGGGCATTCTCCTCCTGGCGGGACTCCTCGTGCCCAAAGTCGCTCAGCGTGTTGCCGTCCTCCACAGAGTAGCTGAACTCGTAGTTGGCCGGCTCCTGTAAAAGTAAAAACAATCCATTTGTTGAAGCCAAGCATTTATGTATATGACACACCTACGTCTGAAGTAAACTTTACTACTGTCCGTGAGAGTACCACGTGATGACAGGCAGTATAAAAAAAGGGACACAATAGAGTAAAGAAAAACGGTTCCCTAATTGTGTTGGTTGTTATGTGCCCTCAGAAGCGAACAATTCCAGCATGTACGTGTCGCGATTTAGGGAAATACTTGTTCCATAGATCATGAATATGAGTTTTCACAATGATTTGGATCGTGTCAGTTTAATAAAAGATTTCTTCTTTCTTTTTTTTTTCAAATTTTCTCTTTTTTAATATTTTTAATGTTTTATTTTGTAAAATTACTAATTTCTACTGAGTATAAGTAGTTGTCGTTCAAAAATTCTTATAGCTTGTTTTTATATACTGGTTTGATTCCTGTCACACATATGCTGTTATTTGATAAAAGACCAAAGACTTTTGTATCAGCATAATTCAGCCTCTTCTGTGCCAAAGTTAGATTTAGCCATGAATAAGGTAGATTATCCTTTCTACTGCTTTTGTAGGTATGCACACTGCTGACACTTTGGAAGTGAGTTGGGTTATTAATAAAAAAAATTCAAACGAGAATATATAAATTGGAAAGCGTTCTAGGGTGGGCTCCAGGAATTGTTTGATTATAAGCTTTTGTGCAATGACAACTTGTTTTCTCAATTATGAATTATCAAATGTTCAAATGTTTGTACAACTTATGGGACTTACTACGGGGTCATCAGTCCCTAAGCTTACAAACTGCTTATGAACTACTTACGAACTAGGACGGCACAAATATCCATGTCCTAGGGGGGATTCGAACCCCCGACCGTATGAATTATCCCAAAATATGATGCCATATAAAATCAGTGAATGAAAGTAGGCATAGTAAGCAAATTTAGTAGGCAACACATTTATTACAATTTCATCAGTTAATTCTTGTTTGGCAGGTGTGCTTATTATGCCTGTAACATCAACAAAAAGATTCAGCTAGTCGGAACTATTTCAGCCCCATACATTTTTAACATTAAAAATTTCTTTTACTCCAAACTGATAGGAATTTGAAACAGAACGTCAAGGAAAGACTGAAATGAGGCGCCAGAATGTCACCTACGCTTCCAGCATAAAGAATTTTTTTTCGATAATTCTCGTAATTTTAAGACTTTAAAACCTTTAGTGCTGCCTTATTCTGCTCATTGAGAGGTACATTCGTATTTAAAGTTTAGAAGGATAGCACAAATATTACAGGTATGAACTGTCTTTATCTTGATGCAGACATCGCTCAAATGTGCCAATATTTTCATTTATAACTATAAATTACACCATTAAGCTATTTCCAACAAATTTTGCATATAATTTCAAACCTTTAAGAATTTTCTGTCGCCTACAGTAACTCTAAAAATTAAGAAAGATATAGGTTTGTTGTTTACTAATTCATTGCTCTACGTGCAGTCTACCTGTGGCAACTGATATGAAGTTTTACTTTAGCATTTTTAATTGCAAGCTTCATTCACAACAAATTATATAGAAACTGTCTCCATATATTACTAAATACACAATTCTTGCATTATTTACAAAAAATGAACAGTTCTCAAAATATCTTACTGTATGCATTACACTCTCGTGAGACATAGTCATTTTGATGCACTTGAAAGTAATGTCTTGACCACACTGAGCCTCGTATCTACGGCTCATGCGTTTCACGTTTCGTCATTTTCGGAGGTGTAACTTTGTTAAAGAGTCCCCCTTAAAATAATTTATGTCACAGACATAAATCATTATACATAAAACTGATATTTAATACATATATCCCGAGACCAAGTGGATATTCACTCAGCGAATGCATTTGGATTTGTAACAAAAAGATGGTCTGGGGACACGTACTTTAAACATCTGTTTTATATATATTGGCCGGCCGCGGTGGCCGAGGTGACTGAGGCGCTTCAGTCACGGTCTACACGGCCACTACGGTCGGGGGTTCGTATCCCCCCTCGGGCATGGATATTTGTCCCGTCCTTAGTTGTAGGTAGTTCATAAGTAGTTTGTAAGTTTAGGGACTGATGACCCCGTAGTTAAGTCCCTTAAGCTTCACAAACATTTGAACATTTATATATATTGGTGAATGTCTGTAACACAAATTATTTTATGGGGGAATTTTTTTAACAACGCTTTGGCTTCGATATTAAAGGGCTACGTATGGCCACGAATTGAGTTGAAGTGAAGCTAATTGACATTGACCTGAAGTTTACACGAATAGTGTTTTTATAGACACTATAAAAACCTAGTTACTCTGAAGTACTGACATTAAGCCCTATTCTGCCTTCCTTCCCTCCTTCTGAAGCATCAAATTTACTGCTACATTAAAGGTATCAGAGATTCTAATTTGGAGTACTTACAGCAAGAGGGTCCTCCTGGGCTCCAGCTCGACCATAGCCATACCCGGGAACTCCGTACACTGGGGAGAGACCAGCGCTGTTAGCAGAGGGCGCTCCGTAGTCAGTGGAGAGCGCACCTGCCGAGGGGGCGCCGTACTGTGTGGACAGACCGAGTCCTGCCAAGCCAGTGGCGCGGCCAGCCGCCGAAGGGGCACCGTAGAGGGCTGAGAGGCCGCCACCCACCCTTCTGCTGGCTCCCAACCTCCTGGAGGAGGTGCTGCCGAACTGAGAGGAGACACGTGCTGCCAGGCCCTGGCTGGAGGCAGCGCCTGTCAGCGCGGGGGCTCCGTACTGGGAGCTGAGGCTGCTGGCTGAAGGAGCTCCGTACTGGGAGCTGAGGCTGCTGGCTGAAGGAGCTCCGTACTGGGAGCTGAGGGCGGAGGCCGAGGGAGGTCCGTACTCAGCGCTGGGGGGCAGGTACGACCGGTCGACTGGCGGCTCAGCGACCACTCCCAGAGCAAGTGCCAACAGGACGACGTAGACCTTTCAAATCACAAATTACATTAGATCAATATCTCCTTCTTCACTGAAGAGTATATCACAACAGTATCAGCTGTAAAAAGGTTTGCTTCAGTGTGTAAACTGTGGGTTTTTTTATGCATTATAATGTTCCATGCATATGTTCTACATTGCCCATGTAATTGGAGATATGGATAACAATGGTGTGAATGACAGTAAAAATCCCTCCATAACGAGTGTAACCCTCAATGCAAATGTATTGCCATATGAATCCAGCAATAATGAATGGAGGACGTCATACTAGAAATCCTAGAAATAGGGAAATAACTCAAAGACATTACTGCAACACTTAACGTTCGGATGGAAGTCCTGTTCATTGTTCTCTGAAGAATTAGCTAACTAGCATTTATCGTATTCTCTCGTCCAGTATATCGGCTAGATAATAGCGTATGTAGCACACAAATAGAGACGGGTGTTCTTATATATATATATATATATATATATATATATATATATATAGAGAGAGAGAGAGAGAGAGAGAGAGAGAGAGAGAGAGAGAGAGAGGTGTTTCTGTTATATTTAACTCTGCAGCCAAAACTACACTTTGGAAATGAGTAGTGTTTGTATGTGGTAGTAGGTATCAGTCTCCCATTGTGCACTATGGTGGTAGAGGGTTAATAATAATAAGGGGTTTCAAGATATAGGATTTGAAAGTTACTGACTTATATAAAAGTCTACGTGCGGGTGTCAATATTTTGCTCCTCAGCACATACTACACAATGGTGACAAACGATCTCTCTCTGTTGTTGCAGTACAAAGTCTCTCGCTGTACACCATAGCAGATCTGTGTCGATAACTACAATACGATGGATAATAAAGTGGTTGAAGTCTGAAGACCAGCGATGACTTTTAACACTATAATAGAAAAAAGCTTTTATACAGCGAAACGTGATGCACATTCTACAGTCGCTTTTTTAAAACAGTCGTACGAATAAACAAAATTAAGTGGATATTGCAGTCTGAAAAATAAAACTACGAAAGATGCCAAAGCGTAAGAAAGAAATTTCGCGTTCGCGGTCCGTTTCTAAAAGACAGAAAACGGCACTGAAAAGTGAATCTACAAATGTTAGAAACTTGAAATTTGTAGACATTGTTTATATCAGCGATTTCTCGATATTCCCCCCCATAAGGGGGTAAAATACGAGATGTGCGGTTTTTTGAAAATACGCTGCTAGTCAGGCAATTTTGAAACAAGAAATACAAAAGTTCGGGATTAGATTTTTGATTGAAGTTTTAAGAACATGTATTTCGATTTTTTTATTTATTTACTTTTTTTTATTTTGGTAATGGAACCACCATTAAGCGGGTGAAATAAGGGGAAATTTTTTAGGGTGCTACTAAGACTATTTTGATGGTAGAAATGCGAAAATTTGGATTTGGAACCATGATTATAATTTAAAAAAATGTGTTTCAGGATGTTTTGAATTCTGCCATTACTGGTACAATATGGGGTGGCAAGTTGTATCAAAATACTTGATAAGGAAAGCATTTTTAAAGCTAAATCTATGAAAATTTACATTTAGAAGTAGAAACAACCAATGCAGATCATCCAATCTACACGTGCCAAGCAGCTGCCATTCAGCTAGTGTAAGATATAAATGAGCTGCTGTGAGTTAGTCTCACTAAAACTAAGAAATTGATGGCGAATATAAATGTTTTCTTACATGGAAGGATGAAAATCGATAAAATATAGATTAATTATTTTGGATAGGCATCGCCACTTCGAATTACTTTCGCATTTTAGGTGCTGCTATGTCCTTCATCCGATTGCGATAAAATTAACAATCTTTTAAACTGAATATTCAGCCTTGCATAATTCGTGACTAACCCTCTCATAATAATCAAAGTGCCACAAATATCCAAAAATGGAGACGTGTACGGTGTGACTATTGGCACCTATACTGGTAAAGAGAGGTGTCTTGGCACAGGGGAAAGGTACAGAGGGATCGCTGGTCAGTTTGCCCTTCACGATCGGTTAGTAGCAACTACGCAAAGACTGCAGGTAATCATTGCACTAATCACTGACAGTGGAGATGTATGAGAGATGCGAGTTGTGAGACGTATTGTTACGCCGGCCGCGGTGGCCGAGGGGACTTGTGCGCTCCAGTCACGGTCTGCACGGCCACTACGGTCGGGGGTTTGAATCCCCCCTCGGGCATGGATATTTGTGGCGTCCTTAGGATAAGCTAGTTCATAAGTAATTTGTAAATTTAGGGACTGATGACTCCGTAGTTAAGTCCCATAAGCTATAAATACATTTGAAACACTTCGTATTGTTACTGCAATAGAAGCCGGTGTCCACGGCGGGGCCGCTTGTTGGACGCAAACATAAATATCAGACTCTGCTACTACTATAGTGACACATCTAATAAAGTCAGTTTTCTTCGTTTACCCTTAGGCCACTTGCTGGGCACGTCGGTGCCACACTCCTCCGATTTAGAACTCTCTTCGGAATATATAATCGAGGCATTTTAAAGGTTCTTGTCGGCGTGATTCTTCGACCCCCCCCCCCCCCACCTCCCCCAATCAGTGCTCTGCTTTCGTCAAAGTAAGGAGTGGTTCTGCAGAATCCTGTGACCAGCTACGACTTTTTTTTCTTTCAAATGTTCAAATGTTTGTAAAGGTTATGGGACTTAACTACGGGGTCATCAGTCCCTAAAATTACAAACTACTTATGAACTACTTACGAACTAGGACGGCACAAATATCCATGCCCGAGGGGGGATTCGAACCCCCGACCGTAATGGCCGTGCAGACCGTGACTAGAGCGCCTCAGTCTCCTCGGCCACCGCGGCCGGCTTTTTTCTTTCACTTACTATACTCCAAAAGTGAAGATATTACTGACCTTTAGCAAACTACATCGGTGTTAGCAACTCTGTTAAGCCGCAAGTTAAATCTCGCTACTCTTCCAATTTTAGCCAGCAACAACAGTATTTCATGTTATGTGGCTGCACCTTCACCTTGAGGCATGCCCTGGTGTCTGTCAAGTAAAACATTTTAAATCACTTCCCCTCACACTGTATCCCTTGTGAATCTAATGTGTTGACTTTGTCAGGTAGTCGTGCCTGTTAATGGCAAAGTTTTTCTGCGATTCCTTATTATAGCATATACAAGTTTTATGAACTTAGTTAATGTTTAGAATCAAGCCTGTCACATGACTGTTTACTTCGTGCTCCCCCGCCCCCCCCCCCCCCCAGTGCTACACTTCTTGCTTCCTATTGCATTGTCTCTTGTTTCCCCGTTTGGAGCCTTTCAGATATTTAGATAAGAAATTTCTAGTCTGCATATGAGTGCGAAACGACAAATGGGGTTGTTATTTCAGTTTACTGCAACGTGTTGTAAGAGTTCTGATGCTCTCGAGGGTCTAGTATTTGTAGACCACATGCCGCCCTGCAAGACGCGAGGCTGCCTTACCTTCATGTTGCGTAGGAGGCGGACACCGAGCTGCGAGTGGTCACAGCAGATCTTCGTGCCGTATATATACTCGTCGGCCCTGTTCGGGGGTGGGGCCCGCTGCTCCAGATAGAGGGGAGTGGCGGATTCCCGGCGTTACGTCACCGCCCGGCCCGACCTTGTCGGCGATGGAGAGGAGCCCTGCGGTGGTGACCCCATCAGGCAGTCTGCCACTCATCTCACACGTCCCCAGGAACAGCTGACGGCTTCCGGTTGGGCAACAAAAACTCGTCGTCTCATAAGTGCCCATTCTGCGCTTTTAATGACGCGAGTGTGAAGAAGTATCGATTGTAATTGGACAGATTAAAAGGTAAAGATATCAACAATCCGAAGATTAGTTTGAATACAACAGTGGTTTACTAGGCATAGTCATGTTTGGAGGTTGTATGCCCTTGCCTTCCTCCGACCTTAGAACTTGCTTACCCCGCCAGTTATAAGGAGACCTTCAGTTTAATGTGGATTCCGAACCACAGTGCTATTCGATATTTTTCACATTAGCAATATTTGCAGAGGGGAAAGAAGTGGAAAGTGACTGTCTGGTATCAAACTCATGACCTTTGCAATCATAGTCTGACACTACCACTGTTCTACCGAGGTAGTTTTAACTTCTTTCTCTTCAGCCCTTTCCCTACAGATGCAGAGTTGGCTTTGTTATTGCAGATGTGGCATCTCTGTGGTGACATGTTAGTATTGACGGGGTGGCCGGATGTCCTTCCTGTCGCCACCCCCTGCCCCCTGGGAGGAAATGTGTAACCCAAATGCCTCTGTATAGTGTTATATGTGAGAAAGTGTAAAGTGTTATGAAATGTTTTCGAATCGTCTGACTGAGGCGGAACTTGGGGACCAGCCCGGGATTCACCTAGGGGATGTGAAAAACCGCCTGCAAAACCACATCCAGGCTGGCCGGCACCTCCTTCGTTAATCCACCGGGCTGATTCGAACCGTGGCCGGTACGCCAACCTGTCCCGGAAAGCGGTGCGTTAGACCACATGGTTAACCGGGCGGTTGCTGAGACAGTTTTAACATACAGTAATTATTCAGAAAAATAAAGAAAACTTCTCTTAATGCATCCCTGAGTGGCAGTTTCCACCCTTTCAAATTATAAATGTTTTATTTACAGACGAATGGAAAAACTGGTGGAATACAACCTCAGGGAAGATCAGTTTGGATTTAGGAGAAATATAAGAACACGGGAGGCAATACTCACAATATGACTTATCTTGGAAGATAGGCTAAGGAAAGGGAAACCTATGTTTTTTTCGTTTGTAGATTTGGAGGAAGCTTTTTACAATGTCGACTAGAATACACTCCTTCAAATTCTGAAAGTAGCAGGGGTAAAATGTTGGGAGCGAAGAGTTATATTCAATCTATGCAAAGACCAGACAGCAGTTATTACAGTCTAGGGGCAAGAAAGGGACGCAGAGGTTGCGAAGGGAGTAATACAGGTTGGTTGCCTTTCCCCAATGTTCTTGAATTTGTACATTGAGCAAGCAGTGAAATGCAAGGAGAAATTTGGAGAGGGAATTAAACTTCAGGGAGAAGAAATAAAAACTTCGCGGTTTGCCAATGACATAGTAATTTTATCAGAGATTGCCAAAGATCTGGAAGAGAAATTGAATGGAATGGACAGTATCTTGAAAGGAAAGACTTACGATTGACATTAACAAGAGTAAAACGTGGGTAATGGAATGTAATGTCAGAAAATCAGGCGATGCTGAAGGAATTAGATTAGGTAATGACACATAAAAGTATTAGATGGGTTTTATTATTTGGGTAGCTAAATAACTTCTGATTGCCGAAGTAGAGAAGATATTAAATACAGAATGGCTGTGGGAAGAAAATCGTTTCTAAAGAAGCGAAACTTGTTAACATCCAATATTAATTTAAATGTTAGGAAGTCCCTTCTGAAATAATTTGTCTGGAGTGTAGCACTGTATGGAAGTGAAATGTGGACGATAAGGATTTCAGACACTTTCGAAATGTGATGCTACAGACGAATGATGAAAATTATATGGGTAGATCACGTAACTAATGAGGAGGTGCTTAACCGAACTGGGGAGAATAGGAATATCCGGCATATCCTGACTAAGAGAAGGAATAGATTGGTAAGACACATTCTGAGACATCAAGGAATTGTTAGCATTAGAAGGAAGTGTGTTGGGTAAAAATGGTAGAGGGAGACCGAGGGACGAATACAGTAAGCAGATTCAAAAGGATGTAGGTTGCCTAATGTATTCTCAGATGAAGATACTTACACAGGTCAGGGTAGCTTGGAGAGCTGCATGAAACCAGTCTGCGGACTGAAATCAACAACAACAGTGTACACCATATGTGGAGTAAATTAAAATAATAAATAAATAAAATAAACAAAACAAAAATAGATTTGAAGAAGGCAGCAACTAGTTGTACTGTTAAAATTGTTTTATTTTGACCAGATTCGGGCAGCTAGTGCCCTTCCATTGGTGACATGTATGTTCATTCAAAGAAATAGTATCGAAAGCAATTGGATATTTATACGAAATAAATTTATAAAAACACGAGTTTATTACTCTTGGTACATACATCATCTCAGAACACACTTCATGCAGCAACGAAAATTCCATGCTCATTCAAGTTATCTCTGATTTTTTTCTCACAAACGAATAAAACGCCAGCTGTGAAACTTTGGTCATTTCCCGACGCCATCTACTTGCATCTGTAAACAGTTTTAAAATTTACACAGGTCCCACAGATTTACCAATTTTGAAGGCGATCCTCTAAACAATTTTCTCCACTGGCACGATCAGTTCGTCAGGATCGCTGGTGCGAGGCCGAGATTGTCTCGTTGTGTTGTCGCATCACTTTCTGGTTTCACTGAACTGTATCACCACCGAAAGCACATTGAACATTCTGCGATACCATCAATTCATTCCTCACTCAATCGGTGATGAATTTCGATCAGTGGCACACCACGCAAAGAGAGAAAACGAGTTATTACACTCTATTCTTGTACGGAAACCGTAGGCATTTTAGGAATCGAAAACAGTCCCAGCTCTTTCCGCTTCTTTTGGAGTTCTATGTGAGTTACGGCCCTTCTACCTCTGTCGCGATGACAGATGATGTCATGATTTGACACGTATTCCAAAACAAACCTCATGTTTCTATCAGTAGCCAGTCCTGCGAAGCAAAAAGAAATAGGAGGTGTTCTAACTTGATTGCAACTCTGAGATGCATGAAATTTACGTCTACATTTAGCTTCGCTTTCAAACAGCCGACTCTTTATAAAGTAATATGTTCTCCACAATGTATACTACAATAATATAATTTTCCAGATATGTCTAGGCTAGAGGGAACCTCCCACCAGTATTTGTTATTTCCTTTTCTGTTCCACCAACAGACAGAGCGAGGATTAAACTAATGCTTATATACCCCTGTAACAAACTTAAGGTCACTAAACCTTGTGGTCCTTAGGCGAAATGGACTTTGATGGTAAAAGAGTCGTGTTGCAGTCAGCATCAATTTTCTGCCCGCTAACCTTTTCCCATAATGTTAGTCGGGAAAAACGATGCCTTCCCTCAGTAACATATCTAGTAGCCCTATTTTGAATTGCTTCCATTTTTTCCTTTAAACCGATCAGGTGAGATACCTAACACTTGCGCAGTACTCAAGAAGAAAGGTTAGCATTTATTTTTTACATGCAGTTTCGTTTACAAATGACCCACAACCTCCCTAAACTCTCCCAAATAACCACAAACTACCAACCATATCCCCATCAACTGTACTTACGTACTCTTTCTATAATACATTGCTCTCCAGCGTTATGCCTAGATATTTAATCGACACGATTGTGCCAGTCAGCACACTACTAATACTGCTTTTCAACGTGTTTTTCCCTCTAATTTGCGTAACATACATTTTTCTATATTTAGATCTGGCTTGCACCAACTAGAAATTTGGTCTGTCATCTTGTATCCGACAGTCACTCACTGACAACTCCTTCCCGTACACCAATGCCAACAGCCGCAGTCGCTACTAACCATGTACGTCACATCCCTGGGACACTCTTGACGATATGCTTGTCTCTCATGAACACCCGCTATAGATGACGACCTTCTGGGTTTTTGTGTCCTCTTACATCTACATCTACATCTACATCGATACTCTGCAAATCACATTTAAGTGCCTGGCAGAGGGTTCATTAACCACCTTCATAACTTTTCTCTACCGTTCCATTCTCTAATAGCGCGCGGGAAGAAAG
The DNA here is from genome assembly GCA_026315105.1 of Locusta migratoria. NCBI lineage: Eukaryota > Metazoa > Arthropoda > Insecta > Orthoptera > Acrididae > Locusta > Locusta migratoria. Next base: position 92,849,069 of record CM048748.1, read on the forward strand.
AACACCTAAATCGTTCCGTTTTCGATCTGATTTCTCTTATTTTATTGCGATGGTCATGTCTCCCTAAGTAGGTGGGTGCTAGCAAAATATTTTCACATTCAGAACTAAAAGTCGGTGATTGAAACTTCGCAAACAGATCACGCCGCAATGAATAACGTCTTTCTTTTAATGATTTCCACCCCAATTCGTGCAACATTTCCGTGACGCTTTCCCCCCCGTAACGTGATAAAACAAAACGAGCTGCCCTTCTATCCACTCACACATCGGGAACCTATTTAGCGCGGATTCCAATGTGACATGCTATCAATAGTTTTTATAACGAAATTTTGTCTTTAAATGTTGCTCACATCTCAAGGGTACTAGAGACAAAACAGCAGTATCTTTTTACGGGATACCAATGGTGTTGCTTCGGATGACAGTGCTGCTAAGAAGTTTTTTATTTATTTTCATTATTTATATTTATCATGTTCGCAGGATCAAATTGAGGAGCAAGTCACCACGGTCATGAAACGAGTTAGGACATTAGATAGTGACAAAGGAGTAGTAACAGATAAAATCAAATACACCACAAACCAAAGCACACGAAAGATCTAAGCACAAATAAAAGTAATCAACAACAGAATGTAGAAAGTAGCTTAACTTTTCCATATCACGTAGAATTCCTAAACATAATAGAGTGAGTGTGAGAGAACTCTTCAGTTTAAAGTGCGTGGATTACTATTAACTTTTTCAGTTCTTGTGGTAGCTTATTCAATCTAGATGAGATAGAACAATGTACAGATTTCTGCACAAGGGTCAAGCAGATGTGATCCAAATGTAGATTCGATTTTTGTTTAGTATTAACTGGATGAAAGCTGCTACCTCTTAGAAATAAGCAGATATTATTAACAACTAATCAAAGTAAAGAAAATATGAATTCAGAGAGTAATGACAGAATTTCCAGGCTACTGAAACGGATCGGTAAGACGTTCGGGAGCTTATACCACACGTTGCTCGAACCGCCAGTTTCTCCAAAAAGTTATACCAGGCATCGTAAGAGAATGAAAATGAACATGACAGACTACTTTTCGTGTTAAACTGTCACTCATTTAAGATATTGTTCCAATGGTAAATCAAGAAGCATTTAATTTTTAGTTCTTCGACGTAGCTTCCCGAAATTTCAGCACCAAGGAAGAGACAGTAAATATTATTGAATTCGAAGAACAACTCCCAAAATTTGTTACATAGAAGTCCTGAGATTCCAAGTTAGAGACGGACTAGAGGTGTCCGTAGTCCCACTCCTAGCAACAGTTCGTCTCTAAAAACCTGTTATTCTTCACAACCTTGGTCTGTCGTGATACATTAGTTGCATCATTATGACACCGTGGCCGTAGAACCTTAGTTTTTAGAAACGTGTATTTAATGGTGATTGCCATAACTTAAAATTCTTCTGACTATAAGAACGTTGATCATCAGTTGCAGTTCTAGAAAAAGAAGAATTTTTTTCTACTACATAATGTCCCACAGGATGAATTGAGTCTTAATTAGTAGTGACCAAGCGAGGTCACTGGACTCGGATTCGGGAGGATGGTGGTTCAAATACACCTCCGGCCATCCAGATTTAAGTTTCCGCGATTTCTCTAAGCCACCCCATCTTTACCCACACAAGCCGAGCGTAAGCTCCGCCTTTAATGACCACGCTGTCGATGGGGCGTTAAACACCAATCTTCCTTCCTTGATTAATAGTGAATCGGTGGGACCGACCATGTCTCATACAGCTTAAGAAGAATTTTCATTTATCGTATATAGTTACTCTCAGTGACAGGTTTACGTTGATGATATCATGAAGCTCCCGAGATTTCTTTCTAAGGTTTGTAAACTTCATGGGCGGATAATTTTTAGTAAAGCGGTTTTGGGTTTCTCCTGACCGAACAATAGATGTCCCGAGACATGTACAATAACACGAGTACCCTTGGATCGGTACCGAATAATTACTTCGATAGACACTCGACGGTAAAGACGTTCTAGTGTGTTTTGAATCTTTCCATTTTTACATCAAACTCTTTTGGCATAGGCTCAGCGCCATGAAGAGTAAAGACATCGACGAAACTCTTGCTACTCCTGCTACAAAAAAAAATTACGTTAATTATCTCAAACTACAGATTAAAAACGTGGTGCTTCATTCAGAAATTTCCTACCTGTAGTACGAGGACAATTCTGTAAGTAAATTACGATTTTTTTTTTCAGAAAAGAGTATATAATGGCTTCTTTTACTGTATCACAGAGCACAGAACACCGTTTCAGATACTTTTAATGTACAAGCTTCGAAAACCCTTCTGTTTGAAGGTCTGCAACCGGACCCAATAACGTTCGCCTTCAGGGGAAAATGCTTTGACTGTTCAAAAATGGAGACTTGGCGAGTCAGTCTGGCCATTTCATACACCTTAGTGACTCCATCACGAAATGCTCACAAATCAAGTACAACTCTGATACACATAGCGTTCCTCGTAATTTAGTAACCTCTCGATGAAATGTATTGGTGTCATGTGTTTTGCCCACAGAAATGATATTGTAACACTATAGCATACTCCTTTCCCTGATAATCCATTGTTTATTATTGTTTTATGCAATTGTTACTAGATTATTTATTTTAATGATTTAATATATATCTATTGTCAGTTGTATTGTAATGACTGATGTCTGTATTTATAATCCTTGACTTAGTAGAAGTAAGCGTTGTTATAGAAACTGTAAACCTTAATTATTTTTCTGTGTCAGTGTTAATTTTCTGTTTAAACATACTGCAGTTGTAATTATATAAATTGTTTTGTATAAAATATGAAATAATGTGTACTGGTTCATGTTAGGGCAAATTTAGTAATTGTAGTTAAAAGATGGAGTACGGTACCTAGGAACGGAAAGGTGTCCAGTGCAAGGTAAACGGTGGTTGGTTGCGGGAGACGCTTCTGGAAAGGTGGTAACAGGCAATTTTGGCGGAGTCTTCTTAGTTCAGTGGTAGCCGTGAGCAGTCGAGTATGAAGTACAGAAGCAGCCAACTACGAAGTTATTGTAGACTAAGAAGAAGCTGTGGAATTGGAGGTTAAATTAATTTGCTGCAAGTTACCAATAGCCTCGGATGCAAGTACATAGTCTCCGAAGTAATGTGGTTTTGTCATGTTAGCTTGTTGTGCCAAACTTCGCCACGAAGAGGAAATGACCTCACACAGCCACACAAACTACTGAAATGTTTCTGCAAGCATATTGTGGCCACTAAATCACTAATCAGCCACCTACAGTACTGCAAGTACAGCCAGTGTTGGATATAACTCCCCACACCATGATGCCAGGTGTCGGCCCTTTTTGCCTCTGGTCGCGTACACTTCAGACTTTCGTACTCCCCTGCACGACATCACACATGCGTATGACCATCATTGGCAGCGAGGTAGCAACGACTCTCATCACTAAAGACGACACGTCTCCATTCGTCCATCCATAAGCGCCTACCATGACACCTTTGCTGGCGGGCTGAACGCTGTTGGGACGTGAGGGAAGAACACTCTAACAGCACTCATGATCTTACATCATTGTGAGGGAAGCGATATTCTACACTCGCCATTCTCCTCTAGTGATCATCTAGAGAACATTGAACAGGGCACAGTACACTGAAACCATCATTTAACCCATCTTGCTGCCACTTATGCACGAACAAGGTGATATGCTTTTCCAACAGTACAATGCAGATCTAAATGTATCCCTTACCACCCAACGTGCTCTTCAACTACCCTGGCCAGCACGGTCGCCAGATCTCTCCCCCATTGAGCATGTTTGGGACCGCATGAAACGTCATGTAAGACGGTCTGCATGAGCAGCACGAAATCTGGCCCAACTGAGGCACCAGGTGGAAAATGCTTGACAGGCCATTTCACATAACCACATTCGGAACCTCCAGATCGTTTCCATGAAAAAAATACAGCTTGCATCGATGCAAAAGGAGGGTATACACGGTACTAACGCCGACATTGTGGACGCTGTGGTGACTGTACTCACCTGCGTGATTCATGGTGTTCTTTATTCATTTTCCAGGAGTGTATATTAATGAGCTACTGTATATATAGTGCAAGTATTCAGTTGTGACTATTCGATTTATTTTTCAGCACCACTGCCGTTACTGCTCAACTAACAGGCACTTTTCACAAGCAGGTGTCCACAATGTAATGGAGTAACGCGCAATCGCATGTGACATGCAGTGTTCGTGACGTTTTTGACGCCAATGTGGATTCATAGCATCGCTATTCTTCTCGCCTATCGAAACCTCTGGTCAATAATTGCGGAAGGCCTGCCACCGGATACACCGCCTGTTCCTGCATCACATCAACTTCGGCAATATGTGGCAGCATCATGGCCTGCTATGCGTCAAAAAGGCGATCAGAGACTCAATGCTTTAGCATTTAGCAGCAGTGGTAGCCTAAAATGGCGGCAATACTCACAAACGATTTCATCATCTTCCTCCACATTCTTGTTGTGATTCACAAACTCGTCTGATGCAGCTCTCCGCGGTACCCTGTCTTGTGCAAGCCTCTTCACCTCCGAATCAGAACTCCAACCTATATCCAATTGTACCTGCTTACTGTATTCGTCTCTCGGTTTCGGTCTGTGATTTTTGCTCCACACAATTCCTTGATCTCCTGGAATGTATCCTTTCTCCTTGTCAAGATACGCCATAATTTCTTTTCTTCACTGTTCTGTTCTGTGCCTCTTCATTAATTACTTTATCACCCACATATAATATTCAGCATTTTGTCTGTAACACCACCTTTGAAAAGCCCCTATCAATTTCTTGTCTCAAATCCTTATTGTCCACGTTTCACTCCCATACAATTCTACACACCAGACAGGTGCTTTCAGAAACGACCCCCTAATATTTAAATACATTTTCGAATAATTTTTTCTTCTTCAGGAATGCTTTTCTTCCCATAGCCATTCTGCATTTTACATCTTCTTTACTTCAGCAATCAGAAGCAATTTTGCTACCCAAATAACAAAACTCACCAACTACTTTTATTGCCTCATTACCTAATTCCTTTAGCATCACCTGAATTTCTTACTCATAATTCCATTACATTTTATTTACCCCAGAGTATTGTCATAACACCAAGATGAAAGTATCTGCAAGAAATAATGTGATACGAAAAGTAACGGGATCTAACTGGGGAGCACAGCCAACCACTATTCGGACTTCATCTTTGGCGTTGTGCTATTCTTCGGACGAATATGCAGCGCCTTTCTGGCATACTTCCTGCCACGCTAGGCAAGTGGAAACTGTTTTGATTGAGAGTCTAACATGATTACTGACTGCCTGAGACCAAACAAAGTGGAGCAACTGTATCAGCTAGCAGGTATAGCTCCACCTGACATCAGGCGCAAGCAGAAGGACGTAGAGCCCTGACCTCTCATACACAACCACTGTTCGGCTTCTCGCCAGCACCAACACACTTGAAGTCCAGAAAAAGTTTTGAAGTGTCTATGTCAGCAGCAACATCACAAACCAAGCGACAGGTAGAAAAAGAGAGCAAAAATTGCTCTTCTTGGCTGAAGAAAACCTAAAGAAGAGCTACCTCTCGGTCTGTTGTACCTGGAAGTCCCTCAACAGGTTACGAACTTGGTTTGGGCGATTTAAAGTTAGCCTCGAAAACTGGGGATACATTAGTGGACTCCCGACTTCTGAATGTGGCGAGGAGCAGACAATGCCTCACCTGCGCAACTGTCATCTATGTCCGTCATCATGCACTGAACAGGATTTAAGGCTAGTCAACTATAATGCCTTGGACGTAGCCCGTTAATTTGAGTTAATGGACTGTTACTCTGTCTAAATATAAATGTATGTATAATTGTTTATATATGTATTGTATACTAACTTTAATGCCTTGAACTTTGTCCACTTCTGGGTGAAACAATTATAATGATTAATTTATTTTTTCTTCTTATAAAATGTTCATTTTAGAAAATATTTCTGAAGAAACAGCGGTCGTTAATCCCGCCCGCAATCGGCTGCCGGGGTATAATATTTCGCGTTGTTTACTGTTAATAATAATGTCATCGTCTACACATCCTTCTTAATATTTGTAATATTGCATTGCATTCGACGAGAAGATGGTCTCACAATCAGACTGACAGACTGAAACCGGTTGCCTGACAACAAGAAAAAAATTATCTTGCGATCAAAACTGTGTTTAACACTAAAACCGCCGATGGAACATTTTTGTCCCGTGGCAGTGTTTAAATCCCTCCCCTTCGTTTAATTGTTTCATGAGGTGGATGAGGCTTCATCACTTTTAATGTTTCTTACCCTAGTCCATTTCTAATTGAAAGTCATCGCTACGTGTTACGTAGTTATCGAGAAAAAACAACAATACCGAAAACGGCCGATGGGACATTTTTGTCCCTTTGTATACACTAAAAGTTGCCGATTGCTACACACGGTTTTGTTGTCTGCTGCTACAATGCTGATGTGAAGCAATGAGTTCAGTGCCGTTGACAGTAAAAATATAAGTTACAGGGCATGTGAGGTAGTGCAACGTGGCTCGTTGGCGCGCTCTCTCAGATGACCAGCTGTTAACGTTGCTGAATAATATTGTAGATAAACCCGAAGAGGAATATGTAGATGGTATTTCAACTGATTTTGATTATGCCGCGAAAAAAGTACGACGGAGATCTCGAATGAATCAGAGGGCAGCGATGAACATCTGATAATTAAAATTTCTTCAAAATGTTCAAATGTTTGTAAATCTATCGGACCATCTGCGTGGTCATCAGTCCGTAGCTTACAAACTACTTAAACCTAGGTAAATTAACCTACGGACAAACACACACACACACACACACCCATGCCCCAGGGAGGACCCGAACCTCCACGGCGAGCAACCGCTAGCTCCGCAGCGAGGTGCTTTAGACCGCTTGCCTACTCCACCGCGGCACAATTTCTTCACGTCACTTTCACTAGCAAGAGAGATGAAAACAAATCGAACCAGCTGTCTTGGTACCATGAACAAAATTAAACGGAAAGTGCCTGAGTATGTGAAGTAAGCTCTTGAGAACCTACACAAGACGTAGTTTTCAAACAGGACGATATGAAGAATGCAGATGAACTTGCCAAATACTATAAAGAAACCAGGGTCGGAGCTCTACCAGTTCAAGTTGAAGCATCAGGTGTAAGTGGGAACTGTTACTGTTGACAGGTTCGAAAATCCTGCACAGAAGGTAAAAGTTTCTACAAATTTGCATCGTGTGACAAGCGAGTTTGCAAGAAATGTGTTGCTGTAGTTCCATATGTCTACAGAGAATGATGACCAGTAGGTCTCTAAAAGGAATTACATAGACTAATTTTATCTTTGGACAATGTATCGAAGTGCAGTATGTCATTAGACTACGATAATGTATTGATGGTGTATTATGTTATTCTTAATTGTATGAAATATCATTTTGAACTGAAAATTCATGCTATGGCTTAATTTCTATTTAAGAAATTTGATTTCTTTATGACATAATGAACAATTTTCAAGTGTTTGCATACTTTAGTTCATTTGTCTAAAAATAATGAAAATATTTCATATTTATATTGTTACGTGAAAACGTTTTGAATTAAATTGTATCTAGCACGTTTGTACTTCACATTTAGAAGAAAAAAATATATATGACACTATCAGTATCAATATTCCTTACAGAAATACCGGTGGCTTAAAGTTAAAAGAGTAGGAACAAACAGTAACGCATCGCTCTAAAATGGGACACTTCTGTCCAGTTGGCAGTTTTAGGGTGTTAAAAACTCCGGCGGTTCCAGTGTTAATCTATTGATGGTAAGCTTTCTTGTAATTAAGTTGTAACTGATACCTTGTTTCATTCTTGTAAGTGGTCGGAGGTTCGAATCCCCCCCCCCCTCGGGCATGGATATTTGTGCCGTCCTAGTTCGTAAGTAGTTCATAAGTAGTTTGTAAGTTTAGGGACTGATGACCCCGTAGTTAAGTCCCATAGAGTATACAAACATTTGAACATTTATTTGAACATTCTTGTTAATGTTTCTCTTATACCCTCCTTTCAAGACACTGTCCATTGCAATTCCAGGTAGTGTGCTATATCTCACAGAAATACATTACCATCGGCAAAGAGCAAAGTTACTATTTCTCTCCCTCGTGTTATCTGCCACATAGATTCGACAGTGATGCGTCCGATCCTTCTTGGTGTTGCATTTTGGATGGACACAGTGGAGCGACGGCAGCTTGAGCCAGGCGTGCATGCTGAGCCAACACCACCTAGAAGGCAAGGCCTACGTCACACCGAGAGGCCGCAAAATCAAGCTGACTGACCGGCCGGTACGAGGCGGTAGGCGTGCCCCAGAGGCCAGCCAGTCAGCTGGCGACTGCGGCCTGTCGGTGTGACTTAGGCACGCCCAGTTGTGAGGCCTTGTCTCCCAGGCGGTGTTGGCTGGGCGCCGCGCTGTGTCGGATAGAGACGTTCGCGCGATCCACGGGAAGAGGCAGCCGCCTGCCCCCCTCCCCCCCCCCCCCCCTTTCACCACAACCATCTGACGGACGTTCACGGTACAGAGGGCGCACGCGCCGCTCGTAAAGAGCCGCCACTTGTTTACGGCAGGCCTCGGCACGAGACGTTCCAGCGTCCAGTGGAGGCGCCGCAGCCGGAATATACCGGTCTGGCGGCTTTACGAGCTGCTCGTCCACTCCGCTCGCTGTCAACGCAAAGAGTTCTCCTCCAGGCGCGTGCACACTAGGCCGACCAAGGACAGCCGACCGCTCAGTTGGCCGAGATTTGCTCAGTGTGTACGGAGGGAACATCAGATCCAACAGAGCGGGGGCCTTGGTTGCGGTTCGGTCTTACCGCGGTAACATCAGAGCGTTGCCGAGGAATTATCTCCTTGTGTGGACGCCGGGTCCAATGTTCGTTGGATCAGTAGTGACCTGTCGTGTTTGTTCCACATCTATATGGGATACTCTGCAAATCACATTTAAGTGCCTGGTATAGGGTTCACCGAACTACCTTTATAATAAACTTCCTGGCGGATTAAAATTGTGTGCCGGAACCGGGACTCGAACTTGGGACCTTTACCTTTCGCGGGCAAGCGCAATACTGACTGTGCTATCCCCACACGACTCACGATGCTGACTCACAACTTTACTTCCGCCAGTACCTCGCCTCCTACTTTCCAAACTTCACAGAAGCTCTCCTGCGAACCATGCAAGACTAGCACTCCTCGAAGAAAGGATATGGTGGAGCCAGGTCCGAGTCCCGGTTCCAGCACACAGTTTTAATCTGCCAGGAAGTTTCATATCGGCGCACAACCCGCTGCAGAGTGAAAGTTTCATTCTGGAAACGTCCCTTAGGCTGTGGCTAAGCCATGTCTCCACCATATCCTTTCTTCCAGGAGTACTAGTCTTGCATGGTTCGCAGGAGAGCTTCTGTGAAGTTTGGAAAGTAGGAGGCGAGGTACTGGCGGAAGTAAAGTTGTGACGCAGCATCGTGAGTCGTGTCGGGATAGTACAGTCGGTAGTCCGCTTGCACGAGAAAGGCAAAGGTCCCAGGTTCGAGTCCCGGTTCCGGCATACAAGTTTAATCCGCCAGTAAGTTTCATATCAGCGCATACTCCGCTGCAGAGTGAAAGTTTCATTCTACCTTTATACTATTCATCTACCATTCCATTCTCGAATAGCACGCGAGACGAAATAACACCTGAATCTCTTGGCTCGAGCTCTGATTTCTCATAGTTTGTTCTGATGACCATTTCTACCTATGTAGGTGGGAGTCAACAGTACATCTTTGCATTCGGAGGAGAATGTTAGCGATTGGACTTTCGCAAATAGACACGCTGCAGCGATAAACACCGTTGTTGTAATGAATCCCATCTCAGATTCTGTATCATTTCCGTGACTTTGTCTCCCCTGTATCGTGTCAATACAAAATGGGCTGCCCTTCTTTGGACTCTTTCCATGGCTTCCATCAAACCCACCTGGGCCGGCCGCGGTGGCCGAGGGGATTGAGGCGCTCCAGTCATGGTCTGCACGGCCACTACGGTCGTGGGTTCGAATCCCCCCTCGGGGCATGGATATTTGTGCCGTCGTTAGTCTTAGTTAGTTCATAAGTAGTTTTTTATACAAACATTTGAACATTTACAAACCCACCTGGTAAGGATTCCACACTGGTCAGCAATGAGGACGTACGAGCGTGGTGTATACACCACTAACGCCGAGTCCAATGTTCGTTGGATCAGTAGTGACCAGCCGGGTTTGTTCTACATCAACATGGGATACTCTGCAAATCACATTTAAGTGCCTGGTAGAGGGTTTATTAAACTAACTTTATACTATTCATCTACCATTCCATTCTCGAATAGCGCCCGAGAAGAAAGAACATCTGAATCTCTCCGTTCGAGCTCTGATTTCTCATAGTTTGTTCTGATGACCATTTCTACCAATGTAGGTTGGAGTCAACAATACATCTTTGCATTCGTAGGAGAATGTTGGCGATTGGGACTTCCGTAAGTAGACACGCCGCAGCGATAAACGCCGTTGTTGTAATGATTCCCATCCCAGATTCTGTATCATTTCCGTGAGGTCTCCCCTGTATCGTGGCAATACAAAACGGGCTGCCCTTCTTTGGAAAATGTTCAAATGTTTGTATAGCTTATGGGACTTAACTACGGGGTCATCAGTCCCTAAACTTACAAACTACTTATGAACTAGCTAACACTAAGGACAGCACAAATATCCATAGCCGAAGGGGGATTCGAACCCCCGACCGTAGTGGCCGTGCAGACCGTGACTGACGCGCCTCACTCCCCTCGGCCACCGCGGACGGCACCCTTCTTTGGACTCTTTCCTTGATTTCATCAAACCCACCTGGTAAGGATTGCACACTGGGCAGCAATACTCCAAATGAGGACGTACAAGCGTGGTGTGTGCAGCTCTCTGGTGGTTCTGTTGGATCTTTTAAAGCTTCTGCCAATAAAACGCTTCGCCTTCCCTACCACATTATCAGTTTAAGTCTGATGTAATAGTAATTCCTAGGTATTTAGTGGAGTTTACGGCCTTCATATTTGATTGATTTATCTTGTAAATAAAATTTAACGGATTTCTTTTCGTACTCGTGTAGACGACTTACACCTCTATTTATTTAGAGTCAATTGCCAAATGTTTACACCAAACTGATATTTAGATCTTTCTGCAGTTGATTCTGATTTTCACATGACTTCACTAGTCGATAAATGACAGCGTCATCTGCGAACAGCCGAAGAGAGCTGTTCAGACTTTCTCCCTGATCGTTTACGTAGATAAGGAACACTACTCTGTGGAAAGACGAATATCACCTCTGTCTTAGTCAATGCTTTGCCATCAATTACTACAAACAGTGTCCTCTCTAACAGGAAATCACCTATCTGGAGCGACATTCCTTAACCACGCAATTTGATTAAAGGACAATGTAGAAAGATATAAAAAAGCCAAAATCGCTTATTATCAATTTTTATTTAAGACGACCGGTTTCGCTGAACTATGTCAGCATCATCTGGTGCAATAAAATCATTTTACAAGGCCATAATCTTGTAATATCAATCAGTTGCTATACAGCATCATTTGCACTGCATAGGTGCACTATGTCATTATAATAAAACATAATTATCACAGTGAGTGACAATAGCAAACGTAGAACGTAAACCAACTCATGATTAAAAGACGTTTTTGAGGTACGGTATCAAAGGCGTTCTGGAAATGTTCGATCGTCCTTGTTATAAATATATAAAAAAAATTAAAAAAAGCATAAGTATTTTAAAAATATTGAACAAACGTTGCCAATTAGTAGAAATAGCATACATCTACCAACCTGCAACATTAATAACTTCACATGTCTACTGCGCCGGAATTTTCTAACAAGGAAGCGGCACGACACGAAATTCTTTGTCTTTCGTCTTATCAGCTACGGAGGTCCATTAATAATCTCAATACAGGATACCGTAGACGTTAACAGACATGTCTTCATTTTCTTTTACGAAAATTTGAACATGTTTGTGTTCAGCAGCTAAGTTCCTTTTCATATTCAATACATTTAGACACACGTGCATGGTTATTTACTGGATACAATCCTTCTAGAATTGCCCACTTGACGAGGTGGTTGGTATCTTCTGTCCGTAGACTGGTTTCATGCAGCCCTCCACGCTACCCTGTCTTTTTCTCGCAATAAGTACGACAACAATGGACAATGTCTTGAAAGGAAGATATAAGATGAACATTAACAAGAGTAAAACGAGGGTAATGGAATGGAATGTCAGAAAATCAGGTGATTCTGAAGGAATTACATTACGTAATGAGACAATGAAAACGGTGGATGAGTTTTGTTATGTGAGTAGCAAAATAACCTGTGATGGCCGAAGTAGAGAAGATCTAAAATGCAGAATTGCTATGGGAAGAAAAGCGTTTCTAAAGAAGTGAAACTTGTTAATATCCAATATTAATTTAAATGTTAGGAAGTCCTTTCTGGAAGCATTTGTCTGGAGTGTACCATTGTATGGGACTGAAACGTGGACGATAAGGAGTTCAGATAAAACGATGATAGCTATTGAAATGTGATGCTACAGACGAATGATGAAAATTAGATGGGTAAAACATGTAACTAACGAGGAGGTGCTTAACCAAATTGGGGAGAAAAAGATTTTCTGGCATATCCTGATTAAGAGAAGGGATAGAATGGTTCGACACATTCTGAGACATCAAAGAATTATCAAGTTAGCATTAGAAGGAAGTGTGTGGGGTAAAAATAGTAGAGGGAGACCGAGGGACGAATACAGTAAGCAGATTCAAAATTATGTAGGTTGCCGAACGTATTCTCAGATGAAGAAACTTGCACAGGCCAGGGTAGAGTGGAGAGCTGCATCAAACCAGTTTGCAGAGTGAAGACCACAACAACAATAACACCTACATCCACATGACCGAGACCGAGGGACGAATACAGTAAGCAGATTCAAAAGGATCTAGGTTGCCGAACGAATTCTCAGATGAAAAGACTTGCACAGGACAGAGTAGCGTGGAGAGCTGCATCAAACCAGTCTGCGGACTGAAGAAAACAGCAACAACAACAACAATAGAAACCTACATCCACATGAACCTGCGTACTGTATTCGTCCCTCGGTTTCCCTCTACGATTTTTACCCCACACCCTTCCTTCGAATGCTGAATTGGCGTTTCCTTGATGTCTGAGAATGTTTCCCAGCAACCTATATCTTTTCTTAGTCAAGATATGACAGAAACTCCTTTTCTCCCCTATTTTGTTGAGCACCTCCAAATTAGTTACATAAATGAGCACCTTCAAATTAGTTACGTAATCTGCCCATCTAATCTTCATCATTCGTCTGTAGCACCACATTTCAAAAGCTTCTATCATATTTTTCTCAGTACTCACTATCGTTCACGTTTCACTCCCATACTGTGCTACACTCCAGACAAAGGCTTTCAGAAATCATTTCCTAACATTTAAATTAATTTTGGATACCAACAAATTTAGCTTCTTCATAAACGCTTATCTTCCCATTGCCATTTTGCATTTTATATCTTGCCTACATCGGCCATCAGAACGTATTTTGCTACCAAAATAACAAAACTCATCTAATACTTTCATTGTCTCATTACACCGATTTATTCAGCACTTCAATTCTCTTTCAATTCATTGCATTACTCTTGTTTTACACTTGATACTGTTCATCTTACACGAAGACACTGTCCATTCCGTTCAATAACTCTTCCAGTTCTTTGCTGTCATCGGCAAATCACAAATTTTTTATGTCTTCTCACTGAACTTCTCTTCTTTCTCCAAATTTCTCCTTCATTCCTTCACAGTTTGCTCAATGTACAAATTGAACAACATTAGGGAAAGGTTACAATACGTGTCTTACTCCCTTCCAAACCACTGCATTCCTTTCACGTCCTTCGACTCTAGTAACTGCTGTCTGATTCTTGTACAAATTGAATATAACTCCCCGTTTCCTCTACTTTACCTCTATTGACTTTATAATCTAAAAAAGTGTATTCAAATTACCAATGACAAAAGCTATTTCTATACCTATAAAAGCAAAATGTATGTTTTTCATTTCCGTGACTTGTTTACTAAGATAAGTCTTGAGTATCGCCTTACGTGTTCCTAGATTTCTCCTAAATCGATTTTTTTATTTTTTTCATTCGTCTGTAAATAATTCGATTCGTGCTCGTATTTTGCAACGATGACTTATTAAACTGATAGTTTTGTAATTTTCACACTTGAAGCAGGCAATATATTCTGACGTAACGTTGATAATTGCTTTTTTATTTTTTATCACTTTGGGCAGTTTTGCTTTTATTCCTGCATATAACTCATTATTCTAATTAATGTGAATGCGCTAATGAATGATTTTCTTTAATGGTCAGCCTGAATCTCTCGTTTAAAAATCTTCAAACTTTTCAAAAAGGTCACTCATACCATTTGTCGAGTATTAAGTTTGGATGGCATTAAAGTGGCATTGTTTGTAGTGAGGTAGATTTGTTTTTCTACACCTGTCTTTGGTAAGACGAAATTGCATAGTAGTGCACAATTAATATTTAGTGGTCTATTAATCTGACAGTTCATGGTTTGGCTTCAACTCTTGCTTCATTTCCACTAGCTGCCCTTCCCTGAACGTGTCAGTCTCTCTTGATGGGGATCTCATAACACACAGCAATACCCCTAAATAGGACGCACAAGTGTTGTGAAGGCTGTTTACTTGCACCTTCTTCTGCCATTGAAACGTAGTCTTTGGTTCGCCTTCCCTACAGTATGTTCTCACTAATTAACGTTGTTCACAACTGTTAGTCCTAGGAATTTAATTGAATTTACAGCGTGTATATTTGTCTGATTTATAGCGTAAATGAAATTTAATGGATTTCTTATACTGTTCATATGGATGACTTCACACTTATTTAGGGTTAATTTCAAATTTTTGCACCATACAAATATCTAAATTTTGTTTGCAGCTGCTTTTCATCTTCCGATGATTTTACTACTCGATAACTGTCTGCATTATCCGCGAATATTCTAAGAGAGCTGTTCAGATTGTCACCCAAATCGTTTATAAAGGTTACTAACAGTGGGGGCCGTATAACACTACTCTGGGCACGCCTGGTGTCACTTCTGTTTTACTTGATGACTTTCCGTCTATTTCAGTGTCCTCTCTGACAGGAAATCGCGCATCCAATCGCACAACTGTTGCGATTTCCAAAAGCACGCAAATTGATTAGAAGCCGCTTGTGAAGTACAGAGTCAAAAACCTTCCGGAAAGCTAGAATTATGGAATCGATTTGTGATCCCTTGTTGATAGCATTCATCTAGAGAGTAAAAAATTTTCTTGTGATGTCTGTGATTCAATAGGTCGTTCTCTTTGAGTAATTCATTATATTTGAGGAACGTATATGTTCTGAAATTCTGCATTTATATAGGCCTGTAATTCAGCGAATCAATACGGTTTACATTCAATGTATCGAAGGTGTAAGACTTAGTCATCTACCAGCTGGAGAGCACAATACCGGTAATTTTGTACTCTTCACACATTCCAAGCATCAGTCATTTGCAAAGTCCATGGATGAGTCCGAAAGAGAGGGGGCTAGTCGCAAGCCTTTTGAACGGTTACATCGAGATTTTTTGCGCGAAGTAGCACGATCCTGTTGTTCAGGCTGGCTACTTCGGCCGTGAGGTTGTTTAATCTCAGTAACCAGTGAGGTAGGGATATCGGGCACAAGGACTGCATCAACGTTTATGGGACCAGAAAATGTAAATTTCTCCACAAGTGGATCATCCGCCCTGTTGGACAAAGGAGAAATCATTGTCTCAACAGCCGAAAAATTTAAATAAGTTTTGATGACTCCTGCTCCGCTATTTGCAACTGCAGAGATTCGGAAGGTGGCGAAACTGAAGCGCCTTCGGCAGCAATCATCCGGATACAGGGAGAGGTTCCGTTCCTCGAGTTGGAGTACTCGAGAAGGCGGCTACTGAAGTGGACCATATGCTTCCGAAAGCTGATGCGCCTCTTCAAGATCAGCAGCAGCTGTGGTATCGACACAGACATATTTCGCTTCCTCAGTCTCGTCAGGACTGGACCCTACGACGCAATTGTTTTCATATTTAAGTAGCAGCTGCAATTGTTTTCATGTTTAAGTAACAGCTTATCTGCTTGAAGCAGACTCATGACTACTACAAACAGACAATGTGAAAATATGCCGTGTGGACGTGATCGTAAGTAATAGCAAACACTTCTGGGAGCCAGTTATTGATTTCAGTTGAGCATGGTTCTACATAACAGGTGCATTTATAAAAGGCAAAAGTGACTGTAACTTTAGGATGAAACATCCTGGATGTCATGAACACGAACGAAAACGAAAAAGTAAAAATGGGCGGCCTAGCTGCCACTAAACGAACACCACAGAAAAGAAAAAATGGCTTAGAAAAGGATGACGTTGTGAATCAGAAGCACTCACAAGTATACACACTCCACTACAAGGCTAACACTAATCACACTCGTGCTCTGCAGCAGTAGCACGAAGTAAACAACGTGAGGTAGCTGTCGAACTCGGCCGTTGCAGGGCATTTAAAAAAATTCAATGGCGAAGTTCAAAATGTGTACTACACCGGCACTGAACCCCGATTTCTCTCTTCAGGCCATCGGCCACCTTAACCATTTACTTATTTATTTACTCTTTTCTCTTTTTCATTCGATGGATCGGGACTTTGCGGTCGTTCGTTCGTCTTTGTTCTAGGTTGTTCGTTTTTGGCTCACTTCCTTATTATAGATTACGTAGAGGTCTCTGACCGAGCCCGCTGAGATGCCATGCCAACAACAAATGTGGCTGGCCATTATGCATTCTTTTACAATTAAAAAAATTTAAAAAAATAAACACTGATGATAGCGGGATTTCCGCCGACACTAGTATGGTAATATAAATAAACAAGTGTTTTGCATCAAGGAGGATCCAGACCGCAACATTTGTAGCGCAAGCACGAACTAACATAAGAGTTACATATTACAATAACTGGCTGTCCAGACAAGCTTCCCACTCGCCCAAATTCTCAACTTATCCCACACTACTATTGTAGTTCCTTCTCTAGATTGCCACACAGATCACAAAATGGAAGATATCGAAATAATTGACAGAGGGATAAAAAACAATTAAAATCGCTCGAAAGAGGAAAGGCCGCAGGACCAGAAGGGATACCAGTTCGTTTTTACACAGAGTACGCGAAGGAACTTGCCCCCCATTCTCATAGTGGTGTACCGTAGGTCTCTAGACGAGCGTAGCGTTCCGAAAGATTGAAAATGGCGCAGGTCCTCCCCGTTTTTATGAAGGGACGTCGAACATATGTGCAGAACTATAAGCCTATAGACCTATATCTCATACCTTTACCGAGGAGTCTAGTAGTATATTGCTCTCTCCTACGTATATCTCGCGAAGAGATCATGAAGATAAAATTAGAGAGATTAGAACCCACACAGAGGCATACCGACAAGCTTTCTTTCCACGAACAATACGTGACAATAGGAGGGAGAACCGATAGTGGTACTCAAGGTACCCTCCGCCACACACCATCGGGTGGCTTGCGGAGTATGCATGTAGACGTATTTCCTCTTGCTGTTAGCTATAACGGTATTCCCGCAAGAGGTCGGGAGTGTCTGTGCATCCGCAAGAAAACCGTCAATTGCTTCTGGGGCCATATAAAGGAATACTACAATTAAACTTTCAAAACTTTGTAAAAATAACACACTGGTCAGAATTAAATCAAATTTCCACTTAATATTATCGCAGAATGGTGGGAAAAGTATAAGAAGAGAAATAAATTGTGTGTAAATTGATCAATAGATAGAGTTGTATGTGTCAGAATATGTAAATGAAAGTAACTGTAACGCGCACGACCAATTGAAGTTGGCAAAACACGCATGGTACACGGCTTTTCCTCATTTCGCGACTGAGACAGTCGCCATGACTGTTTCAATGCAGGAATGCGCTCTCCTTGTAAAGCTGTTTTAGAAGAATGATGATTGTGCACAAGTCGCTCTGCAGAAGTTCATAATACTCAAGGGTTTGAAAAAAGGCGTTGATCCGACGACTGCCTTGGGTTTGGAGAAAATGATTCGGAAATTCGAAAAGACGGCCTCCTTTGATGAGCAACCTACAAGAGAGAGGAAACGAACTGATTAGGTTTCAGTGGAAGACTTGGCCACAGCAATGTAGGACGAGTAGAGTGCTGGTGTGAAACGGGTAGTGCAAGGAGAACTGCCCGAATATTTTACAAACCTGTGAGCTCGTTATGTAAAATACTATGAAACATCCTTTTTTTGCTATCCATTCGAAACTTTCCTCGTGCACGAAGTGCTTCCTGTTGGCGTGCCAGCAAGAGAGACCTTTGCTTTAGAATTACTTGCTGGCATGGAATTGTACGATGAATGGCCGTGGAAGATTTTGTGGATAGGAATCCCTCTTTCATCTGACTGAGTTTTCGAATATGGGCAACACAAAATCAACATGCAAATCAACCAGTGCAGTTTCATCCTGAAAAGGTCACTGTGTATTGCGGATTTACGTCATCATTTATCATAGAGCCATATTTTTTCGATAAGACTGATAAGACCTGTGAGTGTCTTTTGCGCAACCACATCATTCCAGCTCTCCAACAGCATGGACGTGTGAATGGGATCATTTTTATGCAAGATGGCGCACCTCCGTACATTGAAAACGCAGTTAAGTAGCTTCTGAAGCGCCATGTCGGAAATGCTAGGATTATCAGCCGCCATTTCCCTACAGCCTGGCCAGCCGATCACCTTATCTTAATCCGTGTCACTTCTGTCTGTGGGGCTATCTGAAATATGTGTTCAGTGTTCTGATTGCGAACGAAGCTGCATTGAAGACTCTCATTGCATTACATTTTTTGAACGTGACCCCTGAAATACTTAGATCCGTTGTGAAACGTGCTGTTTATCGATTTCAACCAAATGATGTACTACATATTAAACATGTTTTGTACCAGTCACCATTCACTGCTTTCATATGGGATCATATTCTGGGGCAATTCAACATTGAGTAAAACGTATTCATTGTACAAAAGCCTGTAATCAGAATAATTGCTGGGGCCCACCCAAGAGCATCCTGCAGACATTTATTTAGGGATCTAGGGGGATCTTCACTGTAGCTTCACAATATATATATATATATATATATATATATATATATATATATATATATATATATATATATATATATATATATATATATATTCACTCATGAAATTTGTTATTAGCAATCCGACCCAAATCAAAAGTAATAGCAGTGTGCATAGCTAAAACACTAGGAGAAAGGATAATATTCACTATTCAAGGTTAAATCTAACTTTGGCTAAGACAGGGGTGAATTATGTTGCCACAAACGTCTTTGGTCACTTACCATGTAGCATCAAAAGTCTGACAGATAGCCAACTAGTATTTAAAAAAAATTAAAGGAATTTCTGATTCGCAACTCCTTCTACAATGTAGATGAATTTTTAGATAAAACCTTAAAAAATTAAAATAAAAACAACAAAAAATGTAAATATAAAATATTGATTGTCAAGTGTAGACAACATTTACTAAACTGACATGTTCCACAACATTACGAAATGTTGGAACAAGTATTAATCTAATCTCATATAGAAATTTTATTTTAGACCGCTCGGCTACTCCACCGCGGCATTTGAACTTCGCCATTGGTTTATTTCAATGGCCTTAAGCGGTCGAGATGTTAGAATATTTTGAATATGTCGACAGAGTAACTTTATTCTTTATTCGCCTTTAATTAAAGTCAACTGTTTCATTATTAATAAACAGGGTACGAAGAGAAACGGTAATTTTGTGGGTTACTTCGTTAATCTGAGAGATGCATTTCCCTGATTGCCCTGAAACCTCAGTCGAGTGTACACAAATTTGGGGTATTCAGCAGTGAAACTCTCGTAGGCTTTCGTGTTGTCTTTTTAACCTTCGGATTATGATACCTGAAGGAGATCTATGACTAGAACAGGATCATTGGACCACAGAAGTGAAATGACTTTTGTGCTGAAGTACAACTATATAAAGGCCATCCATTTATACAAGCTATTGCTGAAATTGTCATAAAAAAGTCATGAGTAACATATAATTAACATTAACTTATAATGGTAGAATTTCAATCAAAATCCGTTTCATGACCGTATACAGATGTCAGTAACAGCAATCTACGTTATTTACGCACAGTGTTAGCAACTAAAAAAGTCACCCGAAAATATAGAAATTAATACGCTCAATTACGTCATTAATGTAGCTAAAATTTGGGAAATTGTGTCCTTGGTTTTCTGAGCGCACAATTGAGCTCAACGAAATAAGGTCAAAGCAACTAGGTGGGCGTGTTGTTAGCGGACATGAACATCTCGTTTCGTAAACCGGTTATCTGTAAATTGAGGTCGAACCATAAATTCTCTCCATTTACCAGAAACCTTGAGAAACAGCAAGTAATCCTATCCGCTTTTCGTGGTAATGTGGCATTTTACTTTGTGACGAGGTAATAACCGACAAAAAGAGGTCCAGTTAGGAGTGCAACTCATAGCAGTCCCCTGGACACGACATACCGAAGCATAAGTAAAATGAACCTGCAACATAATACGAAATGTTTTGTACATATGTAAAATCCTGAACTATATGTGTAAACAGAAACATGTACATATTTCAGGACACCCACTGATGATGCCTTGTGAAAAAAGCGTAACACGTATGGATGAATTTTAAAAATAAAAACCCTTCATTTGCAGCAGCAAATGGAGTGTTCTTTAAAAAAAAACACTACAGTGAAAATACATAGTATATATTGCTCATCGTAATATCTGGTTTCTCATATTGACGAAATTAATTCACGAGAAATCACGACGTTAAGCCCTACACCTACAGCAGTTATGCTGTTCAGAATGTACACTTGTCAGAATAATTAGGGGGTTAGTTGAGGTATTTAAGTTCTGAAGTATTGTCATCGACAGAAATAGCTAAAACGGTTCAACGGCTTTCTGTCGGTTATACAGAGTGATGACAACGACATTACGGCAACCGAGATAACAGCAAGTTGCTGCAACCTTTGGTGTTGTTAACTTTTCCAGAGGAATTACACAAGTAATTGGGTTCAGATACTGTAGTGAACATGTAGTTCAATGCAACAACAGCTTGACTTGCTACGGCTTGGAGAGCCATAGCAAGGTTGTAAGAAGGACAAACACAGCTATTGGAGTGTCCCAAAGTGTAATTTCCAGGACACGTATGCAATTTCAGAAACAAGAATCGTTAGAAAAATCCAAGGCCGAGGTGGTCCACGGGTAACATCTGAAAGAGATAATCGTTATCTCCAGTTATTATATCGTCGAACCAGGAGGCTGAATGCAACTCAGCTTCAACGAACTCTCCGGGCAGCAACAGGACGCGCAATATCAACACGAGCAGTTCGAAATGGCCTTCGTTAATGTGGCCTCTACACAAGGAGGCCTACCGTGTGTGCCACATTAAAACCTCGACACCGTTTAGCCCGCAGAAATTGGGTGGAGGAATATGAGATTTCGAGCCATAACGAGTGGCTACGGGTTATGTTTACATACGAGTAAAATTTTTTTCTTCCTTTTGACAATTGTCGTTCCCTCATCTGGGGAGAATGTAGAACTCGGAACAATCCTGCTTATGTGCAGGAAACATCACCATATCATGGTGGTGGACGCATGGTGGGAGCATGACTCATTATCGGCAAACGCAGAATGGCGTTTTGACTGCTTAGAGGCCCTTAGATCTACTGTTGTGGCCTACGCTGGTACCAGAGGAGATGTTTTTTTTCCTGGTGGACGATAACGCTCGTCCCCTCAGAGCAGCGCTGGTGGACATCATGCTTGAAACTGAGGTAACTGAATGAATGGAGTTGCCAGCTAGTTGGCCGGAGATAAACGCGATTGAGCATGTCTGGAATGCCCTTGGCAGACGCACTGCAGCCAGACCAGCACCTCCCACAACAGTTGTACAGCTGGATATTACACTCATGGAAGATTGGTCAAATATCCCTCAGAAGCTGATTGATAACCTCATACTGTCCATATCACGCTGGTGTAATACTACACTAGCTGTCTGTGGTGACCACACACCACATTAGAGGGCAACGATGATGATTTGTTCGTGATTTTGGTAACCCCATGGTGCCCCGCTCTAAGTAAACTGTAACTCAAGTAAAGAGTTGAGACAGCAAAACCTCGTACCGTAGCACACACAGATTACAGCTGTAACCGATATCTGAATAAAATATGTATATTGTATTACGTATGATCTCTTACATGATCCATTAATTCTTTTGAGCAGTGTAAATGCTGGCTTCTCGTCATGGATTCTTGTTCCCTTAGTCTGATAAAGAGGGTTATCATGAATTGAATTTGTCTTTTTCGTTACAAAAAGGTGCAAATGAGAATTATACTTCTTCTCTTAGGATATCAGAAAAAAGATAAGTATCGTATTTGCTGGGATTTTTTTGATGTGATGGATACGGTGTTGCTACAATATAACCACGTAAATAAGAATTATATATGCCTATCACTACAGTAAACTATTTTTTTTTCTTTTACTGCTCTCCTCCTTCCGTGCTTACATAAATGATGGTTATGATACTCCGCCCTATGCAAGGCACTTCAATTTTAATTACATTTTCCAAACATGTTTCAGCACATTTTGTACCCTCTTCAGTGTGCTTTTTTTATTGTTTCTCTATTAAGATCTAGCAAAAAATATCAGGAAGCCATTTTTACAGTACTAATATAATTTTCAGACAGACAGTAAAAAATTACACTGAAGATGGCACACATTGTGCTGAAACATGTTCGGGAAAGGTAATTAAAATTAATTATTAACTTTTAGTTCAATTATTTAACATACATCACTAAGCATAGAAAATTTTAAGCTGTAGAATCAGGTATGGCACCATTATTTGATAATAGTTTTAGCTACTGGACGTACTACAGACGACTACTCCTCAGTAGCAATTAACTATTTAAAGTAATTTACAATACTTGTGACTGTGATTCGCAATTGGTTCGTCCGCACTGGGACAAAATATTGTGAAAAAATCTTTCTGTTACAGTCTACTGTTTCAGAAAGAAATACGCCATGTAACGTTTCTCGTGCCATAGTGAATTTTGACTTGCCATTTTTGAAAGAAATTGATTCAGCGGGAAATGTGGCGAATCTGTAGATATATTATCAGAAATTAAATAGTAGATGAAAACAGAATAATGTATACTGACCTTTTTTTCTTTTTTTTTACGAAATTGATTAATTTAAAAGTTTACTGAATGTTTCCCTTAACTGTAGGGTATTACCACGTCTCTATGGAACTTTATTGTAAGTGCGTAATTTTTCTTTTTCTTTCAGTCTTTTTAGTTTTATCTTACGTAAAAACTGTGTTGCGAGTTCGATTGTTCCCGTACTGTCGGCAGTTAATGGTTCAACAGAAAAAGAAGCCATTATTAAATTATAGTAGATGTCTGATATCGCACTATAAGTCACTGCACTTTTTCATACAGGTACTTGTTATGGTTTCGGAATTCAATCGGTAAAAATGGAACGCTTGTAAGTAAATTCGCGTTAATTTTTATTCGTGAAGATGCGACTGCGGAGCTTATTCTGTTCCTGACGTAAGCTTTCGAAAACAGTTCTGTCACAGAGCTATAAAAAATCACATCGTCATTTCTTGGTTTTTTGGTGTACTTTGTTATCCTATTAAGCATAACATATCCTTAAATCTTGAAATTAATATATCTGTTTTTTATCTCATTTTGATACCGCAACTATTTTAGCAGTTAGCTTGTACACGATGGTCTTACATAAAACTGTACAGTATTATATCTTTTCCTCCGTGATCCGACATTGATTAAATAAAGCTTATATGCTACTCCCAGCCACCCTCAATTACCTACGCATGGAATTCGTCTATGTTGGGAATTAGCTTTTTGACACAGACAACACAAGATTCGCGGTGGAGTAGCCGAGTGGTCTAAGGTGCCTCGCTGCGAAGCGCGCGTTTGCTCGCCGTCGGAGGTTCGAGTTCTCCCAAGGGCATGGGTGAGTGTGTGTGTATGTTGTCCTTAGGTTAGTTTACCTTAGTTTAAGTAGTTTGTATACTACGGACTGATGACCACGCAGTTTGGTCCGATAGATTTACAAACATTTGAACAGTACAAGAAACCTTTCAATTACGATATCCTTTTTTTACGAAGATCTGATTTCAATTAAACCAAGCCGATATATTACCCCGTGTTACACCCAAGTTACCTGTGAAAATCTAATGAAAAACGTCGAGTGTTCAGACTAACGACAGACACGATGGCTTTATAGTGTTACTATTAGTATAGAAGTCTTCGTTTTGTTAATGAGAATTTACTGCTAGATCATACCAATTTGATTACGTTTTATTATGTGGGCTAACTTGAATGTGGAAGGAAGTGTTAATAACGTTGGATTTTGGTTTTTGAATTTTGGTTTGCTGCTATGGGGGCGATTTGTGATAACAAACACATGTTTCATAAAGTTTCAAACAACAGCAGCATAATCCCACATGAAGTACTTTCTTTCATCCCCATCCAAACGCTTGCTAAGCTGATTACGTTCCTCTTACACACGCTGCTTACTTCAATTTCCGTTCCTGACTGTTTTTACTTCTACCACTACACACCTTTTTTTAAGTATTTAGAAGCATTCACACTGGTATTCGTATTATATGAAAAGAAATAGATGTCATACCAAATTTGCACCTGCTTTAATTATTTCTGCTTGTTGCTTTGATGATTTTCTTTAGCATTTTTTCAGGCTCAACTAAACTCTTTACTCTCCAAATTTGAAGCATGTTAGCAGAGTGATGATTACTAAACACTCTAACACTGTGCTGTGGAAGAGACCTATGACCGACGAATAGTATTTGGTCTGAAGAGATCTAAAAGTTGTAATAGCACCAATTTTCCCTTTTTTTAAGAATTAAATCCAAGCGATATATATCTGTTGTTTGTAATATACTAGCTAATACCCGCGGCTCCGCTCGCGTGTTGGTTGATTATGATAGATAAGCTATCTTTCAGTAGTGTGCTATGAGACTGGTATTGAAGGATGAAATGAAATACAATACCTTCTTTAGAAAGAAACATTTTTAATCAACATCAAATAAAAAAATAAAATTATGTGAAGTGCTTAATGATTTACAATAAATAATACATTGTTCCTCATAGCCTGTGTCGCTATATCTCAACACGTATGGTGAGAGTAATGTCCCAATTCACTTTAATTTCATTTTAGGGCATTTTGGTAAACTACATTATTTGCATTAAAAGAAATTTCTTTTTTACTGCTTTATTTATTTTTTCTTATATTCTCTTATTCGTATGCTTATCCTTACATAGAAAGAGTTGAAGACATTGTAGCACGCATAGACCAAAAATATGCTCTGTGGCATCACGTTTCGCAGTATGTAACCTCCTTGCTATAGAGTCGCAAACGTCATCGCTGGGCTTCAGTCCGAATTTTTTTTATAATTTTACGACTTTCAACCACCATATCTTCCACCCCCTTATAGCTATCGGTATGGAACTGCTATGGTCTGCAACGGGAGACTTTGGAAAACAATTACACACAGACCATTCGTTTGCGTTCTGTAGTTTTCGCTGCAGAGCGAAATATTAACACACACACTTGTAGAATTTTATATACACCGATAACTTTCCATTCCAATA
The DNA here is from genome assembly GCA_026315105.1 of Locusta migratoria. Taxonomy (NCBI): domain Eukaryota; kingdom Metazoa; phylum Arthropoda; class Insecta; order Orthoptera; family Acrididae; genus Locusta; species Locusta migratoria. The sequence goes on from CM048748.1 coordinate 92,874,887, forward strand.
CACTCCACCCTTCTACCATTATCAACCCTCAGGCAACAGTGCAACCAATAAAACCATTTTCAAAAAGTAAATATAATTTTCAAAGAGTAATTATTGTCCCGCATTTCGTGTTATATTCTTCAAATTACTAAATATCTATCAGATCGCTGTAAAACCGTACCCAAAATCTTCCTCAGGTATAAATTAGTAACTGTACAAATATTTAAGTCTCTGTGTCTTGTCGTTTGGACGTGATAAGCGTACACCGAACAAATCGTCATAAAACCGTGCCTAAAGCCTTCCCCGGGTAGACATTAGTAACTGTACAAATTCTTAGCTCTTTATGTCTTGCGGTTCAGACGTGATAAACGTACACCGAACATTCACATCTATATAGATTTCACCTCAATGTAACTATTTCAAATCAGCATTCGTGTTTTTAATTCCCAAATCACGAACACTAGTAAAGATGAAAGGAACTTAAGAGGCTCAGATGAATGATACGGGCAATATTACGACTTCGACAGCGGCAGGAAGTCCTGGAATTGCCCGCATCCGTCGACAGACTCCTGATTTATGCGTCCAGAGATCAACAGTAGATTGCCTCGGAGGTCAAACCACTCAGGCGTTATTTGTTCTTCCCGCAAGAGCCACGTCTCCATTAGCAGCGATTAATCATTCGAAAGAACAAATCATTTTAGCTTGAGACAACAGACATATCTTTCCAAGTCGTTTGCTGGTGTGATTGAAACTGCACTGATGCGGCAAGGCTGATAGCCTGCACGAGGTTCATCCTTTCTCACATGATGGCCCATTGCCACACAGACCATCAGGCAACACGTTTCAGCAACTGCTTCGTCATTCGAGATGCAGGGTGAGCCATGACTTGTCGATCTTCGTGTGCAGGAGCGGAGAGGCTAGTTACAGGAAGTAATCAGCACCAGAAAGAAACAGAACGAGCTCTGTTGGAGCCTAATAAATTTAATCCTAAACTGTGTAACAGTTATCGCATTGTTAACGACTCCAAAGAAGGACGGGAACTCGTTATTTGGAATGATTTTGTAAAATTATTTCGATCGAAAGTGTTATAATGTTTAAGTGCGCCTGTTTTTTGAAAGAGCTTCTTTCCTTCTTATCGATCCAGTATCATGTTGGGGCACCATTACATAAGGGTCTGATTTCTAAGGTTGATCACGGAATTACAATATCTTTTAATCTGTAATAATACACTAGTATAGCACATAACACGTGTGCTATTTTTTATTGTTTACAGATAAACAGCTGTTATTATGTGTACCAAATCAACTTAAAGCGAAGGCAAATGAGTACATTTTCGTTGATTCTTCCGTCGGTTATTTGTAGAGCATCATCATACTGAATTGAAAAAATAATTTTGTGTATGTAAAATAAGTTTAGTTTTATTTGAAAGGTTCCAAGAAGGATAATGCCAAGATCGCTAATATATAATTTTATTCCGACGAGCAGTTGCAATGGTCTCTGCCATTATCCTCTGGTCTACAAATGCTTACAAAGCCGTCATCTTGCGATGTCAACGGTTGTTGTCTAAAATAAAGTGCATGGTTGCACTATGTCACTGTAGTAAGTATAAGTGTAGTATAAGTGACAGTATCTTACTGTCACTTATACTGACATGTAGATTTTAACATAGTGCATCCATGCACTTTAAATTATTTTAAACAACAACCGTTGACGTCGCAAGATGACGGCTTTGTAAACATTTATAGACCAGAGGATGATGGCAGAGACCATTGCAACTGGTCGTCGGAATAAAATTATATATTAGCAATTTTGGCATTATCCTTTTTGGAACCTTTCATAAGATTGGATCGCCTACTTGCAATATGAACAGATAAAGTCAATTTGGTTTTTAGTTAACAGATTTTCTGCTTACAACGCCATCTTTAGACGTTGAAGATGACTTCGTAAATTTAACACCCGTTATCAAAATAAAAATAAACTTCTAGAGTCGCTGCGTAGCCGTTACTGAGTGTGCACCGTAGTAGAGATCACACCGATACTTGTAAGTGTAACCGGCTTCTTAGTAGAAGCGATATATTCTGAGTCTTCAGTGACGTTATTGCTTTAGTTTATTTATCTTGTGCTCGCGTGTATATTAGATTCAGTTTTGTGTTAAGTACCTCATTAGTGTATTTTTTCGCCGTCTGAATCCCGACAGTCGTCTGTTTTGTTTTCGTTGGATTAGTACCATCTCTAGCCGTCTTCGTTTGTCATAGTTACTGTTGATCTACACCGTGTCTTTCTAGTCGTTAGTTTTTCTGGGTATTTTAATCATGAAAACGGATCGTGACTGCTGTGTGCAGATGCAGTCTGTGCTGGTGACACTTTGCTTCCAGCTTCATGCTGTGTTAACTTCGGTGGCATAACTTGAGGCTCCGATCGAGGGGCGTTGTGGTAGCCGAACGGTTGTCCGGCGTGTCCGAACTGCCGGTGTCAGTAGCATGCCCTGATACTGCTAGCATTGAGGCAGACACCCCACCCGTGGTTGTATGAGAGGTTGCTCCAGTGCGTGGCAGGCAGCGTAAGACATTCCGGAGGGTCGATCGTGAGGCCTCTCCGGTTCGTCTTGTGAACAGCTTCGAGGCGCTATCTGCTCAGGACAATGTTCCTGACCCGGGCGGTGTCTCTCACCCTGATGTCAACACGCAGTCTGCAAGATCCGGGCTTTTACAGAGGGTAGGTTTGCTTGTAGTTGGGAGCCCCAACGTTTGGCGGCTAATGGAGCTCCTTAGAGAGATGGCTGCCAAGGAGGGGAAGAAGGCCAACGTGCACTCAGTGTGCATTCCAGTCGTGGAACGCGTCCTTCCGGATGCCATGAATGGTACGGGGTGCGGCCAGCTGCAGGTGCTGCCTGACGTCGGTACCAATGATGCGTGTCGCTTCGGATCTGAAGAGATTCTCTCAGGTATTGAGCGGCTATCTGAATTGTAAAGACTGCCAGTCTTGCTTGCAAGATGAAAGCGGAGCTCAACATCTGCAGCACAGTTGACAGGACCGACTGTGGACATCTGGTACAGACCCGAGTGGAGTAATTGTACATCCCTATGATCTAGGAAATGTGATTTAGATTCCCTGCATCATAGGGATATCCAATTACTGTGATATGCAAGTATAGTAAGTAACAGTTTTATTCTGATTTGTATTTCACAATGTTTTAGACAGTAGGCTTGGTATGACGTATATTTCAGGTATAATGATTATGAATTTGTAATTTATGTCACATTGTCTATAGGTACAACATGTATTTCTGAAGAAGACGGGTTTATATCTGTCGAAACCTTGGTCAAGTTTATTAAACTACCATTATTGCAATTGGACACATTTTTATTGACACATTTTTATTGACACCTCCTAAAATATTTACTATTCTTCCTGAAGACCCTTGTATGTACGGTATTAGTAAGATTACCGAGCGAGGTGGCGCAGTGGTAAGACAATTAGCTGACACTGGGTAGGACAGGGTTTCCTAAAATCACTACAGGTAAATGGCGGGATGGTTCCTTTCAAAGGGCACGGCCGATTTCCTTCCCCATCCCTACTTTAAAATCCGAGCATGAGCTTCGTCTCTAATGACCACCTGTCGACGGGACGTTAAACTCTAAGCTTTCTTCCTTCCTAATTAAGGTCTACTGTTTTTACGTGTTATTTGGTACGACATAGTTCGTCGTGTATTTTCGGCTCGAAGTATCGGATGTCTTTCTGTTTTATGTTCCTTCTGTGTAATTTTATTTTTGTGGTCCAGGTAGAATAATCACTTTTAACTACTTTTCGAAAGATTATTGCAAAAGCAACTTCATTGTTGCTATATGTTTACAATAGCTGTAAAGAATACTACTATACCAATCACAGACCTTCAGGGACACAGGTAAATGAAGGGGACACTGAAAGAGCCTCCAAGAACCTTCAGAATTTTCCACTTGGACTTCCAGTGGACAACAGCACTTTGCCGGGTAATCTATCTCTCACTACAAACCTCATTCGACACAGAAGGACTGTTAAATGGAAAACAAAGCGGTATTTCATATAATTGAAACGTTATATGTGCAATTTTCTGTGCCTTCGGGGATCGCACAGTGGCCCGGACTCCGCTAGACTAAAATATGCAGCATTAATGAAGCAAAGAGATTTCCCATTACCAATATGTAACTGAAATTTTCGTCAGCACCTCATACTAAGTGTAGAAATAGTCTCTGTAACTATGGGTAATATAAACATTCACTCTTTACATAATCCCTTCAGTTCAGCACAGCTTTGGCGAGAAATAAAAATACACGAATACATAATAATGGGCGACTTCAACAGTCACTATATTGACTGGTGTTATACAGAAACTAATAAATGGGGAACTTGTGGTACTGAAGGCTGAAAACAAGCTTCGTTTCCTCCATGAACCAAAACAGCTTCCATCGTTTAACAGTGGCAGATAGAACAGGGGATACAGTCCAGATCTACAAGGGTGAGTCGGTAAATAAGTCGCAAACTGAGGTAGACACGGCAGTACTGCGCGCTGTGTAGCGGTATTTCTCTACCATTGAGCCCCATCCGTCTTGTGGGTTGCAGCAGATTAAGGAACCAAATAAAGTTACTCCTTAAGAGCGTCACTTGAAGGATGCAAACGTTGCCACAAAAATTCCACGATCCAGGCTTTTAAAAGCCTTCTCTAACGATGGGACGAGTGTTTAAAATTACAGATGGAGTCAGCTTAAAACTAATGCAATTTTCAGGCTTGTAAATGCAGTCCTGGCGTACTACCTCAGTTCGACGTACTTACTCACTCACTCAAAAGCTTGTACTGAATCCCATCGCAAAGCCCTAGCGCCGACCAAATCATCCCAATGTACAATTAACAGGCTTTCCCGCCAGAAACAGAATTAAGAGTATACCGAGAGGCTGTAGAAAATCGTACATTACAGTCTACAACAAATATCAAAAGATAAATACGAACCGTACTGTAATATTTATGACGCCAACCAATTCTTCCAAGATACAAGTGAGGCTGGTGCAGAAGTCATAACAAAAATGATTGGGAATAATAAGTGGCAACACACTGTAGCAAATACTAACATTACGAACAGTAGGAAGGAAAAATTGCTGAAATAACTGGATGGTATATATATAGTTTGACTGATTCTTTCGTCTGTTCTTGGTGGAATATCGTCATACTGAATTAAAAATCACAATTATGAGTATGTTCCACAAGTATATTTTAATTCGTAAACCGGTTTTCAGCTTAAAAAGGTAAAGCAGTCAACAATCCGAAGATTGGTTTGAACACCACAGTGCTCTACTAGGCATGGTCCTGTTCAAACTGACTTACCCATCCAGTTAGAGGGGGACCTACAGTTTAACGTGGGTTCCGCTACTACTCGGCATTTTTCACATAAGCAATACTGCCAGAGGCGAAAGAAGTGGAAAGTGACAGATAAAATTCGCAGGACCTGACGGGGTTCGAACCAATGACCTTTGGATTTGTAGTCTGGCACTCTACCACTGTGCAACTGACGCGCACGTTTTCAGCTTATAAGGCCATATTCAGACACAGCTGTTTATCTCAAAGAAGTTACACGGTTTTGTACCGCGATCGGCACGTTTCCGCAAATTATCGATATAATAGCGGTCGGCCCTGTGGACTGTGCACCAGAGGGTAACCTCGTTGGTGTGGTGGTGGAGCAAGGTATTTGGCGACTGCACGGGCAAAGAGAAACAGCGCAAGTAGTCGAACGGATACTGGTGTTGCTCTGAGATATTTTGGATCACGTGGCAACAACTAACAGGCGGCCGATGTTGCTGCGGTTCCAGGGTGGCGAGTGGCACTGTAGTGTATGAGGGCTGACGAGTTTGGCCGAAGGGATCCTGCGTTGGCGGCCGAGGAAGATTGGACATACAAAGGGAAGGGAAGATCCTAACGTGATTGCTACAGTGGAAGTAGTGGCCTATGATTACGCGTTCGTAGTTATTTGGTCCGGCTGTTACGCGTATACAGGACTAGGGTAACCAGCGTTCCTGCTATTATGTTGACATTCTCCTATTTCTGTGCAGATGCTGATTTCGTATTTACGTATTTGAGCGGACCTGTCATAGGACGATAATTATGACATTGTCCGACTTTGTTGTGTCTTTGTATAATCTTGCTTGAGCTGTAATATTTGTTTCCTAAATTAAGCTACGACCCGTGGGTAGCTAATGTTAATAATATTTATGTATCCAATTATATATATATATATATATATATATATATATATATATAGAGAGAGAGAGAGAGAGAGAGAGAGAGAGAGAGAGAGAGAGAGAGAGAGAGAGGATCCGCTAGATTAGCATGGGGAATGGGATTTTGATTTACGTGGGTACAAATTCAAGCACTGTGGGTAACCTGTTATGTTAATTGTGCAATATTCTCGTATTGATCTGTCTGTATATAATGTACTAAACTGAACTCAATCAATCGTTTCCGCCCTTTTCAATTCATTACATTAATATGAGCTTCATAACAGTTTTGATTCAGATATGAAAGATATTCTACTCGTTAGACTTATATTCAAGCACATAACAATTATTATCCTTAGCTCTGCTGTAGTAGTACAATATAGTTCCAATAAAACACTCATTAATAAATATACAGGATGCTGAACCAAGAATAAACTTAATTTTAATCTCGAAAATCTATGTGTAAAACATTTTAAGCAATTAACCATTCCATTTAATAAATTACTTTAGAAACTGACTAAGAAATTCACAGCTACATTTTTATTCCATGATATACATTATCTCCCACAATGTAAGTTCCTTAAAATATTTTTAGGCAGTAATTTATTCTTTGGAATGGTTAAATGCTTAAAATGTTTTACACATAGATTTTCGAGATAAAAATTAAGTTTATTCTTGGTTCACCCTCCTGTTTATTGTTTAATGAATGTTTTATTGGAACATTTTAATTTTACTACCACTCTAGAGCCAAGGATGATAATTTTTATGTGCTTTAATATAAGTGTAAAGAGTAGAATATCTTTAAATCTGTATCAAAACATTGTAACTTCTTTGAGATAAACTGTAAAGTCTGAAGATGGCCTTATAAGCAGAAAATCGGTTCACCAATTAAAATGAACTTGTAGAACATACTCGAAATTGTGACTTTTTTTAATTCACTATGTCTACGGCTACACCAGACTTTGTTGGCCTTACAGCAAACTAAATAACCTCCTAGTTGTTGAAAAAGGATAAACTTAAGACATATTGAAAAAAAGGGCCTGAAAATAAATACTCTCTCCCTTCTCCCAACATTTTCACTACGAAGACGACACTACGCTACATATATACATCCTGTAAAAGTGCCACAAAGTCGCGATAGAGGAAGGTGACCATACTTAGAATAAGTGGTAGTGCTGTGACTATGTTCAATAGGTCACAGAACATTCTTATACAAAACGTTCTTTAATGACGCGTTTCGAAGATTCCATCATCAGATTTGTATCTGTTGATTACATCAGCCACTTTCACACAAGATACCTTTAGAGGGATGTCACAAGCTGCTTGTATCATGGACATGTGCAGACGTTTCCAAACACGCTACTGAACCAACTATTGAGTGTTCCATTTATGCTATACGACATTTTTTATCTCCCAAGAAAAACAAATATTGCATTACTCCATCATCCATTTAGAGTATCAGAACATGGACGAAGCAATGAACGTTGATGACTGGGAAATCCGCTGACTTAGATGATATTTTTTTTAAAGTAAAAAAGACAGTGGATACATCTTGGTGTTACTCTAAATTATGAATGTTGATGGACAACGGGCGAACTCGTAAAATTTGGAGGCAGGCAAAGGTAATTACAATTCTTAAAAGTGGTAAGAACGCAGAAGACCCAGAGAGTTATCGGGCGTCCTCTTTGTCGTGTGCAACTAATAAACGCTTTGAAAGACTGAAAGCACTGGTGCAAGACATCCTAATAAAAGAGCAAGCAGGATTTCGACCCATCTTGTACCAAGCAAACTCTGAACCTAACCCTGTTTATCTGTAATGGATTTGAGAAAAATCTAGCTACAGATGTGGTTTTTGTGGATATAACGGCAGCATTTGATAACATGAAGCTTATAAAACTCTCTGTGAAGGTCCAAAGAAGAACACTAAAGAACTAAACCCATTTCTACATAGGACGAGATATTTTCTTGAGTTTCAGGATAATATGAACAGATGGCGTCTACAAAAAAGTGGACTTCCCCAAGTCTCCTTAACTGTTTCTCACCTGCTCCCCTAACTGTTTTGACCAATGTCTGTGTCCTTGCCTCCATTTCATTCAATACTAGTTATAAGCCCGGCGTTGCCCGGGTGTTTATTTGTCCTACACTCTCGTAGTCCACATCCCCTTCTCCCCTCTCTCTCCATCCACTTCTGTATCTCCCATCTCTATGTTCGTTTCCATCTTTCCCTCTCTTGGCAACGTTTTCTGAATGGTCCCCTCTGTCATGTACCATACAAACATTTATTTACCCAGTGATCTTTCTCATCGTTTAAAGGTCATGTGTGCAAAATTTCGTAAAGATTGGAGCAAAACTATGGATTTTGTAAAATTCAGGAATTTAAGTACCCTCCACCATGCACCGAACGAAATTTTATACAGACATTACTCTTGTTTTTAAGGTAGAGTGGGCAAAATTTCATGAATGTATGAAGAAAACTATAGATTTCTATGGAATAGAAGCACAGGGTCGCATTGAAAAACTCACTTTGTTGTTCTCAAATATTCCAGTTTTATTCCATCCAATCCTTGTTCATTAGAATGACGAAAAAAAAAATGATCTGTGAAATCGGACGAGCCGTTCTCAAGTCATGGCGCGACCAAGGTATTTAGGGATCTATTTTTATGTTGCAAAGTATCCTCCCCCCCCCCCCCCCATGCACCGTTTGAAATTTAAGGAAGGCGGTGGCCTTCCTCTTGTTTTGAAGGTCAATATCGTGAGGATCGGAATGAATCTGTAGATTTCATGAGTATGTAGGAGAAGTATGCTCCGCCATACACCTATCACAAAATACTTTCTTAGCTGACGTTTTCTACCTATAAACTACATTTCTGCCGATTTTCAGCTTCATTAGTGAAGTAGTTTTCGAGATTTCGTGATTAGTCAGTGAGTAAGTGAGTGTCCTTTCGCTTTTATATAGCTAGAGATTAAGAAAACATATTGCTTAATTTTAGATGCAAAAGAATTAAGGTAGACTTGCAGACAAAAATAAATAGTAACATGCAAATCTGTAATGCTAACTTCATTTGATGCGACAGTTTTACGACATCTACACCGAAACTGTTGTGAGCATTAGACTTCTTTTCGTTTCATAATTTTGTGTGTTTGTTTGTGTGTGTGGGTGGGGGGGGGGGGGGTAGGTCAGTTACAAAACGCTTCATAAACGTCCGAAATTACATGCAAACATTGTGCACAACTACTTCCATTTTCCAATAATTGACGCATAAATCTGGGTATTCTCGCGCAGTGGCCTCTCATTATTTATGACGTCATATCTCCTTAGCTATATGTCCTGCTTTTTTGTTATTGGGTCAGGAACCTTCGTGGGCGAACGGTAAACGGTTCACTAATGTTTCACTGCAATCGGATGAATTGTTTATGAATACATAAAGGACATACAGACAAACATTATATATATATATATATATATATATATATATATATATATATATATACGAATGGTCAGCACATCAGATGCCGACTGCCGACGATATGGTAATAGCGACTTAGGCACTAAAAAAGGGCACTGAGGAAAAACTAGTTGAGAACTAACAAAACGTTACCATCCATTACAACAGGAGACAGAAACTCTCAAAATAAGACCCGGATTTCTCTATTGCTTCTTAATAAAGGCAAAAAGAGAACTCGATGTTTGGTTGAAGGCACAAGATAAACTCACTGTCCTTTTTCAGTGTACTTGGGAGTCCGCCTTGATAGGATACGGTCATTTAAACAACACTCTGAGCAGAGCAGAGCTGAAGTCCGAACACGGGACAACTTACTTGGCAAATTACCAACATCAAAATGGGGAAGTAATAAAAAATTTGATACACCACCGCAATGACATTCTATTACTCGGCTATTAAGAGCGAAATGTTCAAATGTTTGTTAAGCTTATGGGACTTAACTACGGGGTCATCAGTCCCTAAACTTACAAACTACTTATGAACTACTTACGAACTAGGACGGCACAAGTATCCAGCCCGAGGGGGGATTCGACCGTAGTGGCCGTGCAGACCGTAACTGGATCGCCTCAGTCCCCTCTGCCACCGCGGCCGGCTATTAAGAGCGCTTGCCTGCGAAAAGCAAATGTCCCAGGTTCGAATTCCGTTCCAGCATACTATTTTAATCTGCGAGGAAGTTTCATGTCATCCCATTCGCTGAGGCTAAACCATGTCTCCACCATATCATTTCTTCTAGGAGTGCTAGATCTGCAACGTTCACAGAAGAACTTGTCTAAAGTCTGGAAATTATGAGGCGAGGTGCTGGAAGAAGTAGTGAGGGCGAACCGTGAAGCGTGCCGAGTTATCTCAGACGATAGACGCCGTGGAGGTTCGAGTCCTCCCTGGGGCATGGGTGTGTGTGTGTTTGTCCTTAGGTTAGTTACCTAGGTTTAAGTAGGTTAGTTTACCTAGGTTTAAGTAATTTGTAAGCTACGGACTGATGACCACGCAGTTTGGTCCGACAGATTTACAAACATTTGAACATTTCAGACGATAAAGTGCTTGTCCGCGAAAAGCAAAGATCCCAGGTTCGAATCCCGGTTCCGGCACACAATTTTAATTGCCAGTAATTTACACTTTGTTATTTTGTATGTCCTCTGTGGGAACGGTCATGCCCTCTAAGAAAATGAACTCTCTGTTGAATTAGAACTGTATACATGTTACTGTCTATCTTAAAGCAATAAGTGTAACATAAGTGAGAAACCAATGAGAGTGCCTTGTGCCGCTGTGGGAGCATCCAGAGAAGGGACCAGCGGCTTCAGTGTCCGTAGTTAAAGAGCGTGCACAACCCAAGCACTGATTATGTGCACCGAAACAGCAAGGGCATATGTAGACTTGTGGCGGAATGAGATAAGAAGCAAAGTTCAACTTAACTACGGGGTCATCAGTCCCTAAACTTACAAATTACTTATGAACTAGCTTATACTAAAGACGACACGAACTTCCACGCCCGAGGGGGGATTCGAACCCCCGACGGAGAACAGCCTCTCGCATCGTAGCATAGCGCCTCAAAGCGCTCAGCCGCTCCGCCGCTGCAGAACCAAAGTGTACTGTAAAATATTGTATTATGATGCAAGTAATTTTTCATGTATTCTGTACACTATCTGAAAACCCGCCCTTGCCCGACTCTTTATTTATTTGAATATTCTGTTAATTCACTTCCTCTGTCCTCCTCTGTCTCTCCATCAGCTCCTCTCTCCTTTGTTGATATCCTCCTCCGCCTTTCTCAGTTCTCTTCCCGCTATCTACGAAATATTGTATGTATGTAAGAAATTACATGTCAGTCGGTGAAACGGTGTCGAAGTTTATTGGAAGGTATCCTCCGCCAAGCACATTAAGAAATTTTGTGTAAACAGCGATGTTATTCTTGCTTCTAAGCTTTAGGATGCAAAATTACATCAATTTCGGAACCAAATGTTTATTGTTGTCGATCTTCTATTTATGATAGCATACGTCATGCACCTTACGAAATTTGATAGTGATGTCGCTCTTGCTTTGAAGCTCAACTTGTTAAATTTCATTAAGATCGGAATAGATGGGTGTCGAAATTTGTTGCAAAGCACTCTTCACCCTGCACCGTACTAACTTTATGTAGACAGTGATCTTTCTCTTGTTGCCGCATCGGAGCGGCCGAGCGCATTGAGGCGCTATGCTACAATGCGTGAGGGGGTTCCCCGTCGGGTGTTCGAATCTCCTCCCCCCCCCCCCCCACTCCGGGCATGGCTGTTTATGTCGTCTTTAGTATAAGGTAGTTCATAAGTAGTTTGTAAGTTTAGGGACTGATGACCCCGCATTTAAGTCCCATGAGCTTTACAAATATCAAGGCAATCAAAAAGATTACCAGGGTCTGTCTTCAGGGTTCCACAAGCGGTCCATTGTTTTGAGATCTCAGTATTGAGCCCCTATTACATCTACTAGATGAGGCAAATACTGTTGAAGCTGTTGCTGCGTATGCAGATGACATCCTAGTAGTTGTGTTTGCTGACTCCAGTCCAATCATGTGCTTGTGGAGATGCAACGGTGGTGCAGTTGCAACAAGCTCACAATAGTTACGCATAAAACCACTTCATACTCCTGAAGGGAAGACTATCTCTCACTAGAAATCCGACTATGAGGCTTGACCGGACCCCTATAAAACGAAGTACTGTTCGTCTGTATCTAGGTATTTTTCTGGATGAAAAAAGAAACTTTCTAGAACATATAAAATATGTTACTCAAAAGGCGGCAAAAATCATGCATAAATTGCTCGTGCTCGTACTGTTGATTATAAATTACTACTTCATGCTGTACGGCGTTATCAAGAGGCTATTTTTAACGCTATCGTGGGTTTCGCTGCTAGCGTCTGGGCGCATCGCCTTAGGCTGCAAAGCTACAAGAAGGTACTACGATGAATTGAGCGGCTTACCGGTGCCTTTCGCACTACACCTGTTGAGGGTTTGCTGGTGATTCTAGGGATATGTCCATTGGATATCATAGTACGTTACAGAGCAGCGATGTACTGGTTAGAGCGCGAGCAATATGATCGTGTGTGTGAAATCACAGGAGTTCATGTTACAGATAAAAGACACTTACGAGCCTGGAAATTATATGAGTGGGACTCTATAAGCACTGCAAGACGGGTCTACAGTATATTCCCAGACATTAGAAACAGACTCAGATTAGGGTTCATTGCTCCTACTCGAGGTATGGTACACCTATTAATGGTCCATATCCAAAATATCTACATCGCTTTAAAGGCAGTAACACCAATCTGTGACTATGGAGATGAGGGTACTGCTAATCACGTCGTTCTAAGTTGCCCCCGTTTCCAGGAAGAGAGAGAATGCAAGCAATTAGTCGTAAGGGACCAAATCTTAAGGGTTACAGTTAATGCTGTTGCGCAACTAATTTCTAAAAGGCAACTGCTTAATTTTCTGTCTGTAGCTCCAAATCGACGATCCAAATGCCAAAAATCTCTATAGAGCAAATACAATTTAAACACAACTAGCCAAAGAGGAAAAAAAAAAAAAAAAAAAAAAAAAAAAAAAAAAAAAAAAAGTTAGCTAGTCACACGGATATGCGCCACATTGACGATTTTTGCCGAGGCACGCATATGCCTGTGGGGGTACTTAGAATAGTGTAGTTAGACTAAGTCTATAAGTAGTTAGTGCCCTTGTTGGTTGGCAAACATCGAGTTCTTCCGAAGCTGTTAGGAACATATTTTGGCAATTAGTCTAGAAGACTTTACTTAAGCCAAGGAAAAATTTATTGTATTTCAAGATCTTTTATGTTAATTTTCAATACTTTCAAATGTTTTAATTTTATTTACATTAATGTTTAAATGATTGCGGTAAACATAAGTAATAACTACTTTTTTTTTTTTTTTTTTTTTTTTTGTTAAGCTTATGGGACTTAACTACGGGGTCATCAGTCCCTAATCTTACAAACTACTTATGAACTACTTACGAACTAGGACGGCACAAATATCCATGCCCGAGGGGGGATTCGAACCCCCGACCGTAGTGGCCGTGCTGACCGTGACTGGAGCGCCTCAGTCACCTCGGCCACCGCGGGCGGCTTTACATTTATGAAACAGTGTATGAGACAATGTAAAATGATTATGTACGACCTGTTTAGAGTTTTAAGGTAACAAGTCTAAAGATTGTGGCAATAAATTGATTTGAAAATTGAATTGAATTTACAAACATTAAAAAAAATTCTCTTGTTTTGAAGATAAAGTGTGTAAACTTTAATCAAAATCAGAATAAAATTGTAGATTTGTATGCATTACAAACCTATTGTGTGAGTGGGCGGTTTATCAGGTATCTGATTGTTTATGGTGTCATATCTCCTGAACTACATAGTTCACATAGTAGGTAGTTCCTACTCCTACAGAAATTGTTCCCTCGTGGTAAGAAATATGTGCACCAAATTTTGTTGAAATCGGTCCAGTGGTTTAGAAGATATGCAACATTGTCCCATGTCTCACTACTTCTCGCGCATTTAATTGTTTATGACGTCATATCTCGTAAACTATGTATTGTACGTAAGTGTCTCACCGAAAGTCACCTTCCTTTTATTTTTAAAGTGAAGTGTGCATACTTACATCAAAATTGGAACAAAACTATAGATCTGTCGTAATACAAACACACAAACACATCCACACTCTATGTTTGTTTCAAGTTATTATATTGTGTATAAAACAGCTTGTAGTGTAACCTTGTGACCATTACAAGTAACTAAATAAATACTGCCGGAGAAGTTTGTACATAAAGCATATTTCGCCCCTAAATGCTGAGAAAAGTAAGGCACATAAATTCGAATAGATTACCTATTACTTCCTGTTTTAATAAGAATAGTCCAGACTTCCCTTTTTCATTTTCTATTATTTTTATGTATGTATATATATATATTTCATGTTGCTTACCTGCCAACATCATAATGTCAGTGAATAACTTCATCAAGGAATTTTGCTTGTTTCTCTTATCAGAACTGAATACCGCTGAGATGGCTCACTTTAAATTGTAATCATTGTCAGGTTACTATTACGTGTAAACATCTTTAGCTATATACTGACCCAGCGCCGCCTGCAGTATCCTAGAATAGCTTAGCAATATAAAAAAAAGTAATTAGGGAACGAAACTTCAGAAAAAGTATCACATTTCAGAAGGGATATTAACCTTGCATAACAGTAATTACAACGTAACTGTAGTGAATGCCTGCAGAGAGAATAGCAGTACATTAAACATCTGCTCCATTTTAAGTGCGGTGTGTAGCCTTGCAGTGAAAAACTACAGCAGAGAGTTCTCGATTAATGAAGGCATGTTATTATGCGGGGGATATTAATTACTTCATCCATCCTCCTGCAGACAACTGATGTTCCTAGTCAAATATCATTTTCATTTTGTATCTCATTCTCCACAAGCAATCGTGTTACGAGAGCGCCATCCGACACGGGACACGGTCCAGGATTGACGTACAGTAATGGACTGGCTGTTTGATAGACGAGTCTGTCTGACTACTACAGCTCTTAAGCACTCAGCGTAACTCAAGTATCCTGTGATCCATGACATACAGTTTATGTCTGCAATTGGTGCAAATGTAGACGTCAGAGTTACCTGCTGGTATTATTTCTCTTACATTTGGATCTTCCAACTACAAGTTCGTTCTGTTAAATAGTTGCGAGCAAAGCGTCTTACAAATATCCAATGTTGAGAAGACATTACTTACAGCGAAATATACACTTTTACCTCACAGATCATAATTGCCGTAATATATAATGGTGCTACAATCACATGTGAATAATATAAAAATCAATTGACAACACAGATTATTATAACTAGGAATTTAAGCTATGCATTTCGAAGAATTGCAGCTATATCACCGAACGAGGTGACGCAGTGGTTACACACTGGTTTCGTATTTGGGAAGACGGCGGTTAGCCGGCCGCGGTGGCCGAGGGGACTGAGGCGCTCCAGTCACGGTCTGCACGGCCACTACGGTCGGGGGTTCGAGTCCCCCCACGGGCATGGATATTTGTGCCGTCCTAGTTCGTAAGTAGTTCATAAGTAGTTTGTAAGTTTAGGGACTGATGACCCCGTAGTTAAGTCCCATAAGCTTAACAAACATTTGAATTTTTTGAGGACGGCGGTTCAAATCCAC
The DNA here is from genome assembly GCA_026315105.1 of Locusta migratoria. Lineage (NCBI taxonomy): Eukaryota > Metazoa > Arthropoda > Insecta > Orthoptera > Acrididae > Locusta > Locusta migratoria. The sequence goes on from CM048748.1 coordinate 92,890,789, forward strand.
CTCGGCCATTCCGATTTAGGTTCTGCGTGGTTTCCCTGAATCGTTCGAAGCCGGTGCCGAGATGGTTTCTTTCAAAGGGCACACTCCATTTCCGTTCCGTTTGGAAGATATTTCCATTCGTGTCATCTTGAAACACTGAACTAAAGTGGTGTTTAATTCTTCTGCTACCAAACAGTACAACAGGCGACTCAAAAGTCGTACCTTATCAATTAACATAAATCCTCCAGGCGATGGGGATAGAAGACAAGATGACGATCAATTAATGTCGAAGTCCTTTTTAAAGTACCCTCCGCCGGACACTCTACATATAAACCTAGCGTTAGTTGGCAGCGTAGACTGTTGAGTATTTGTTGCTTTCCTATGTTCGTTCATCTACTTCATGCCTTTCTGTGCATCGCCTGCCACCCTACACTGCACTTCAGTTTCGTGTTCAATCAGGGCAGTCCTTGTGATCTCACATATCATGAACTATGTTTCGCACTACGATATACTTTCGGAAATACAGTCATGTACACTTTCTCTGTAGAATGTCTCGCGAATACCGTCAGCAGCGCAGAAGTAATAAATTGTAACGTCAAGTTCAGTGTCGTACTTTTACTGCACAAATAGCGGAAAAGTAAGTTACTTTTTTCCTGTTATCATTTCGTTGGGGTTGTCAGTGAGATGCAGTTTCGTAAAGATACGAAATTACATAAAAGTTTTTTCAAGTCGCTGTTTCCCTTCTGACATGATGAATCAAGTTAATCGCGCATCACGTGATGGGATAATTTTTTAAGTTACATCTCCGTAAGTATTATTCATAGGTGGTTTTTATCCGTATGGAGTACGTCTGCTATCGCTAAAATAATATATGTACGATGTTTGGTTGACATCGGTCCTTTATTACAGAAAGACATGTTTGTCATTGTCGCATGATGTGGCAGTTTTTCGCGAATGTCATTGTGTATGATATCGTATGAGATGTTCAAATGTTTGTTGTTGTGCCTCCCTGATTGCAGCGTGTGAAGGAGGTGGACCATGGCTATTAAGGATATATACATAGATCTATGACTAAAGATTCGATTAGTCCACAAAAAAGTTTATTACAGGTGAAATAAATAAGTAACTTTGATGTGCTTGTGTGGTACAAACTTCTTGTACTACTACATAGTTCTGCTAGGCAATAGAAAACTGCTGCGGCTTGTGCATAGACCGATGGGTGGCTCTTTTATGGTGAACTTCTGGAACTGTAGTATTCCTGGGGCTGCCTCGTACTGACTAGAACTTCCGTCTCCCTCATGGCTGTGGTGCGCCGGCATATCTAGGCGCAGTCCTTTCTTCGTATTGGCTGGCGCGCAAAGCAGGCAAAGAGGTGCCGAGACTGCGGGCGCCCCCTACGGCCGAAGTACTGTGGAGCGACGTATCGCTCTTCTTGAAGTTACGCGGCGACGTGTGTAGACTGCTGGCGATGTGGCGACTTGCGACGTCACAAGATTTGTAAAACTAAGTGACAAACTGCTTAGGTTATCAGTCCCCTAGACTTACAGATTACTTACACTAATTTACGCTAAGGTTAACACAACACAAAGGAGGACTTGAACCTCTAGCGGGAGCGGCCGCGCAATCCGCAACATGACGTCACAAACCGCGCACCAATTCCCGCGAGGCGACGTCACGTCTCCTGAAACAGTGTTACAGGTTGTTCTTGCACCCACAGTCATTATCTTTCGGCAGTAACGAACATGGGCACCAAGATTAATGGAATTCGGACCAGTACTTACATGCCCAAAATAGTCCAGATGACGTGAATTGCGTTCCGCATGATACACATGCATCTCAAATAACGTCTATCTTTTGCGGGTCCTTTAAGGAATTACTAAGATAGTCGTCCGACTTTTCAAAATGAATCTACCAGAGAAAACTGCTCTTTATGGTAATCAATCTAGACGTAAATTAACACTTCGATACGCTAATGAAAGGAATCACGTTATTAATTTCTTAACGTTTACAATCTCCACTTTATTAAAATAAATGATATATCAAAAGTATTACCATTCCCATTACACTTGATGTAACAAATTCTGTGACATAAAACAGTCATTAGCCCACAGACAAAATACAATGTTGTAATTCGAAGTACGTTAGGTTTCTGAATAGTTTTCTCACTTCTGTTAAACTTCGTTTCAGCGGCGAGCGGTTTTGTATTAACAACTTGTTAAACTAACCATATAATAAAGACACGATTAACAGCTGCCAATGCTCTATGAAAAATTCAATATTATCTGGAGATCATCAACAATTTCTTTCTACAATGACTGAACAAATGTTTGTACACCTTTTTGATTCTGTAATCAAACCCGTCGCTTGCAGCCATTGATAACTATAAAAAGCATTCATGTCTTATTGGGCGGTCGCGGTGGCCGATGGGACTGAGGCGCGCCAGTCACGGTCTGCACTGCCACTACGGTCGGGGGTTCGAATCCCCCCCTCGGGCATGGATATTTGTGCCGTCCTTAGTTTGTAAGTTTAGGGACTGATGACCCCGTAGTTAAGTCGCATAAGCTATACAAACATTTGATTTGATTCATGTCTTATTGCACTCAATCATGACAACGATCGTAATAGATAACTCGGCATAAAGCTGTGTTAAATATCGGAGTATTACAAGCATCACTTCGCAATTATGAACTTAAATTGGATGATAAATAACTAAAGTCAGAATGTTAGTAGTGAGATTTTTTTTCACCAACAGTGAGTATAGTTATGTTATTCCTCACTTGGTACAAACGTTAACACCACTGGAAAAATGTTCAAATGTTTGTTAAGCTTATGGGACTTAACTACGGGGTCATCAGTCCCTAAACTTACAAACTACTTATGAACTACTTACGAACTAGGACGGCACAAATATCCATGCCCGAGGGGGGATTCGAACCCCCGACCGTAGCGGCCGTGCTGACCGTGACTGGAGCGCCTCAGTCACCTCGGCCACCGCAGCCGGCAACACCACTGGAATAAGAATGCGTGCGGGTCTGGTTAGAAACAGCGGCAACTATCGTTGTTTTTGATAAGGCATGAAGAGACACTAAAAATTATTTTTCACTAGTGCTCCAGTGCGCTCTATCTAGGGCTTCAATTGAAATCGTGAGTTTTTTTGTACTGTATCAGAATTCATATTCACTTCATTTTATACCTTCTGATTGGTTTAAACGATTTTTCTAAGGGAGGATAATAAATTATGAGATAACATTGCATCATGAAAATAGTGTGTTTCCCAAGCAACTTTACACTAAGCCACACACAAACGTATATATACGCATTCTCTACACAAACACACAACGTTACTCACTACCCACCTAGCAATCCATAGCTGTGGTTTTCGGTACTTTTCGGCGATCGTGGAAGGTGAAGCCATCGTCCTCTTGTGCCATAGTGAAGTAGCTGAACGGATGGAGATCCCGGGGAACGGAGGGGTGGTGGTGTATGAAATGATCAAATGTTTGTAAATCTTATTGGGGTTAACTGTCGTGTCACCAGTCCCTGAACTTAAAAATACTTCCTAAACTAACTTACACTAAAGATAACACAAACATCCATGCCGAAGGGAGGATGCGAACCCCGACGAGGAACGTCTTCGCACATCGGAGCATAGCGCCTCAATGCGGTCGGCCACTCCGCCGCGGCTTGGTGTATTAGATTCCTGTCTTTTGGGCTGCTGTCTTTATTTCTTCGGCTCTAACCACCTGATTTCTTCCTTTTCTTGACTTGTCGTTGTGAGTACCTTTCTATCTATCCTATTTTCATATTTAAGAGTCTCCATTGCTAAGATCCTTTCCAGTTTTCTGTGTCCAACATTATATATATATATATATATATGTGTGTGTGTGTGTGTGTGTGTGTGTGTGTGTGTGTGTGTGTGTGTGTGTGTACGTATATACAGGGTGTTTCACTAAGTGTGTTTGCCTCTGTAACTTATAAAATAATAGGTGACGGGAAATTTTAATGCGGTAGGTCAACACAAGAAATGTTTCACTTTCTGCGGAGCTATGAACATAGTTTATTGTATCATTTTCCAAAGAGTTACACCGCAAAGATATATTTTTTTAAATGGAACAATACGACAGCGTATCTGACTGGCTGGTGGTCATGAGACAGTGGGCCGTGCACCAGGGGATAGCCACTCGGCCAGTCAGCTACGCTATCGCAACCTCTGCCCCCGGAACTTTGAAGGGTTGTAGCTCCCAAACTAACAGTGATAGGAATGTAGTTTAAATTGATTTGGACGAATCCAATACACGATAGAAAAAACTATTGTTCCATTTTAAAAATTATATCTTTGTGGTGTAACTCTTTGGAAAATGATACAACAAACTATGTTCATAGCTCCGCAGAAAGTGTAACATTTCTTGTGTTGACCTACCGCTTTAAAATTTCCCGTCGCCTATTATTTTATGAGTTACAGAGGCAAACGGTGAAACTATATATATATATATATATATATATATATATATATATATATATATATATATATATATATATATATTCTCGACTGTGGTTTTGACTTCGACTTTAAAAGGCATGCAAGGTGAGTAACATGCTTATACTTCATATCTTCATATTTATACACCTATACACCCACACACATAATTTACACACAACGTAAGCACATTAGTCACTCATATACAAAAGTAGATAATAGACGATTATTTTGTAAATTACACCCCAACTCGCTTTTTACACTCATCTCGAGTTGGGGGGAGGGGGTAACAAAGATCATAGTTTGCGAGAGATTCGACTTGTTTAAGTTAGGGGAGTGCCAGAATAAGGTACGGATTGTGAAGTATCTCTGGTTAAATGAGTGGAAAATTACGTGATGTCGAAATTTAACATCACGTTTTCCGTAGTAGAAGCATAATGGCGGGACAGCCAGACCCTAGGCTGCTCTATTCTGTCAGGGACGAAGAAAGGCAACATCCGCCGTGGTGGAGAGACAAGCAGGGTCGTGCTAACGTCGGATTTATTAAAATAATTACGATAGTGGTACAGTAGATACTTATCTGTCACATATTAAAGATGTTAGTCTATAAATGAGCCATAGGAAACATGTTTCAAATTGAAGAACAGTTATTAACTTAACGTTTTGCTACGATGGTTTTCTTTTTAATAATAAACCCTGGTTTCAATAGTTTCTGGCCATCGAGGAAATTTAATAGTTGAGATAGTGTAGCTTTGAAAGTAAATAAATAATTACACTCTTGCAATGAACTAAAGATTTTCAGAAGCATTGTAATGAATTAAAAAGATGTAAAGATTTTAAAGAGAACCTTGAAACGAGGCCCTTTCGTAACAGATATTTCCTAAAGAAATACAAATATGAACCAGATGTGAATGTTTATTCATAGGAATTTAGTAAGGAAAAAGAATGTCCTTTCATTTCAACAAAAGATTATATGACTTGATGTTACCTAAAGCATATTATGTAAAACATTTATACGATATGTGAAAGAAAACAGTTTAATAAGTCATAAATACAGAAATTAAATAAAGTAAGATCGGGATGGTGAACTTCGAGTAATAGATGTTAGCATTAACAAGAAACCGATACGACATCGTACGTCTAATGAGGGGAATATTTAGTGTAACAAAGTTAACTATAGGCCCTAGATTGACGTAAGAAGACAGTATCAGGTTTAAATTTAGGATTTAATGGCGATGGGGGACAGATACTATGGGTTCGTCATATGTGTGTACAGGACATTTTTGAATGCGTGCAATGGCGATAGCGAATCGCAAACATCTGATACCAACGCAGAGAACAGACGGTGCGCTAAGAGTAATCATAAAATCAAGCAGAAGTTCTAATAAATGTATCTTTGTTATTGATTATCTTTGATACTGTAATGTAGCAGTCAATTGTTGTTGAACAGTCTCAGTACAGAGAACATGTAATAGCTCTTAGGTTTGGAACTTCACAACCGATTCAAAAGCGTTACATGTTTGTACATCTTACTGTCCTTCAAAGTAGGCATAAGCCTTGTGTAGAACCCGTTACCAGCAATGTGGAAGGCGTAGTAGCATAGTATGACGTTATCGGAGCCTGTCCTGTTGATGGTGCGAATGGAGCGGTCTACTGTCTGTCGAATCTTCGGAATGAAATCAAAGTCCGGGAAGTATGGTTTATGGTATAGTACTAACTAGTCGCATCGACCGAACAGAGCAGCGTGTGCTGTAGGGGCCCATGCATTGTCGTGCAAAATGATCACCTTCTATCAGCTTCGCGAAAGAAACGCACACTTTCTGTACAACTGACCCATCATTTTGCACGACAATTCACTGGCACATACAACGCAAGGTGTGGCTGCTCTGTTCGGTCGATCGGACTGCGAAATACTGTACACTCCACCGTACTCCCCAGACTTAAGTCTTCGTGACTCTGACTTGGTTCCGAAGATGAAGAAACCACTTCCTGGCATTCGCTTCAGAATTGTTCCAGAGATTCGACGGGCAGTAGACTGCGCTAATCGCACCACCAACAGAACAGGCTCCGCTAACGGTATACTATCCCGTCCACATTGCGTGCCGGCCGCGGTGGCCAAGGGGACTGAGGCGCTCCAGCCACGGTCTGCATGGCCACTACGGTCGAGGGTTCGAACCCCCCCCCCCCCTTGGACATGGATATTTGTGATGTCCTTAGTATTAGCTAGTTCATAAGTAGTTTTTAAGTTTAGGGACTGATGACCCCGTAGTTAAGTCCCATAAGCTATACAAACATTTGAACATTTGAACCACATCGCTGGTAACGGGTTCTACACAACGCTGATGACTACATTGAAGGACAGTAACAGGTCCAAACATGTAACGCTTTTGTATCTGTTGTGAATAAATAGTTGCCACCATTTAAGTTCCAACCATTGTGTATATAAATATTTTCTCTCCAAGAAAGTCTACAAAAACTCAGTTACATCCGGAGAAGTTTGCGTTTTCTATGAAAATGTGTCCGGGAGTTGTGAAACCATTTTAACCATTGTAAGTGGTCAGATTTTTTTTTCTTTTTTCGACAAAGACATGCGAGGACGGAGCAGTTGCACGAGCTTCAACTACTCAACTGTTATTGTTAGCATACCCTGTTCCGTACAGGTACAGTATCACTGCATGTCATCATCGTGGTCTTTGGAGATCGTGTTAATTTGATCGAAACGGTTGCTAATTCAAATGAAATTGTATAATTGCAATTGTTTTATTTTATAATACGGCCACTGTTCAGTCTTCAATAGTCCGCTTCAGTAGTCCACTGGGCTGCGTGGTGTGTTGCCACTCGGGGGGCCCGGGTTCGGTTCCCGGACCGGTCGGTGGTTTTCTCCGCTCTGGGACTGGGTGCTGAGTCGTCCTCATGATCATTTCAACAGCACACAAGTCACCGAAGTAGCGACAGCTAAAAAGACTTTCACCAGGCAGACTGAACACGACCTCAGTTGAGGTCTAACGGTCGCAAATGCCACACGATCATCACCATCATCATTTTCCAATAAGAATTTCAAAATTTACTGGAAGTAGTTACTTCCATAAAATATCTGGTATTAGGCGTCGGAAGTGATTTGAAGTGGCATGATCATATTAACTTCATCGTAAGGGAATGCCCTACTCCGTTAAGAAAGGAAATAACAAGACACTCGTTCGGCCAATGCTTGATCGTAATTCACCAATGTGGGGCTGACACAGAAGATGCAAAGGAGAGCAGCACCCTTCTTTACAGGGTCAGTTAGTAAGCTTGGAAGCGTCACGGATGAAATAGGCAAACTACAGTGGCAGACACTACAATGGATATATTTTTCATCATGGCCTGGAATGCTCTAAAATTCCGAGGGTATACTTTTATGTTCAAGTCAACCAGTGTACTTCATCCCCACCGAAGTGCACGGTATTTTTAGTACCACATGTTTGAGTGAGGATGAATAGTTGTTACATAAATATATTTTCTTGAATTTTTACTGTTAATTTTTAGGGGTCTACAGAGAACTGATTGCGTTGTACCATTTTGTAGATGAGCATGCGTTTATGTTAAATATTTATATTAAAATTTCATTGGATGTTAAGGAGACTAGTGATTTTTAAGTAATGTATTTATAAATATTTCATTTCTGAGTCAAGTAGAGCCATGTATTTAATTTTTAAACTGAGTGAACACTGGAAGCACTTGTTACACTGGTCCTTTATGCGTATATTTGACTTCTTGTAGTGCTAAATGTGGTATTCTCTTGAGTCAGTGTTCACACATTATCCTGTTCTATATGTCATTACCAGTTTCTTCAAGTAAGATTTTACCTTACCTCTGACCTTAATTACAATTATTAATAAATGTTACCCTGAATGCCATCAATTGCTTCCACCTATTTATCCCATCTGCACGCTACACTACTCATCTGCAATTTTGCGCCTCCAGATATCGTCTTGCCTGTAGTATCTAAATATTTTCTGCACTATCTGTCGTTCCAGTTTCTCCACTTCATCAAAAATAACAGTTAAGGATGTCAAATCTTCATACAGTACTTCTAGGACAAAGAATGATTTGTATTGGCGTTGTTTATAGAAAATCTACATCTATCTACATCTACAGTCGTACTCCAAAAGGCACCTCATGGTGTGTGGCAGAGGGTGCTTTGCCTACCATTGTCACTTTTTCCTATTTCAGTCGACTAATGACCAAGCTGTTTAGTCCCCTCTAAACAACAACAACAATTTCAGTCGCGTATGGTTAGCGGGAAAAATGACTGCCTGGATGCCTCTGGGTGGACCCTAATCTCTCTGATCTTATCCTTTTGGTCGCTTCGCCAAATATGTGTAATATGAAGCAGTACATTGCTCGACTCCTCATGAAACGTTTGGTCTTGCACTTTCACAAAAGCGCGTTATTTCAATTTTATCTATTTGAAGTTTTAATATGAATGGTTCTGGAATCGGTGTTACATCTTACGTGACTCACCCTGATACTTATACAGGGTGAATCACCTAACACTTGCACCGCAAATATTGCGGGAACGGAAAGTGCGATTGATGTGCGGTTTTCACAGAATGGATTGGTAGTCAGGGGATCGTCTTTTTAGCCAACAAACAGAATGTAATATTACCTGTAAAGCGTATTTTTATGCAAACATAATTTTTTTCAAATGAATCAATGGTTGTTTCTATCATGCATTGGAATTTTTGACACCAGCTGTGTACAAATAATTTTTAATGACATTTTTATCACGTTTAGTTTGGCAGCTACAACCATTCAAAGTGGTGGTCATGAGATAGTGGGCCGTGCCCCAGGGGCTAGCCACTCGGCCTGTCGACTACGCTATCTCAGCCTCCCCCCCCCCCCCCCAAAAACTTTGAACGGCTGTAGCTGCCAAACTAAGCGTGATAAAAATGTCATTCAAAATTCCTTGTACACAGCTGGTGTCAAAAATTCTAGTGCGTGATAGAAACAACCATCGTTCCATTTAAAAAAACTGTATGATTGCACAAAAATACACTTTCTAAGTAATGTTACAATCTGTTTGTTGGCTAAAAAAAACGATCCCCTGACTACCAATCCATTTTGTGAATCCCGCCCATCAATCGCACTTTCCGTTCCGCAATTTTTGCGGTGCAAGTGTTTGGTGATTCACCCTGTATATGTGTTAGGGTGAGTAACGTAAGATATAACACCCATTTTATTCGAGAACGGTTTCACATATCAAAACGCGGATTTTGGCACATGCTAGATCGTAGATTGGCACATATATTTTTGTTTCATGGTCGAATGTAGCGCCGGCATCAATTGAGATATTGAAGCAAGTACTTTTTTTAATTGAACCAATTACTTTTTATTGCTGCATTCGATAGCTCGTAAGAAGACAATTATAGTGATACAGCGATTGTTAAACCTCGAGCGGTCGCGCTGGCGCACTGAGTGCGCCATAGTTAAATAAACATGGTTTTCGTTATGTTGGTAACAATGGAGACGTTTGAAACTCTAGCTATTCTTCCACTGTTATCCTCACTATTGTTGTGTGCAGTCTGGTAATTGTCGGTGCTCAAGAAAATTCTTAACAGGAGAATTTGTGAAGCGTTGACATAACTGGCGCACTCAGTGCGCCGTGCGCCTGGTCATGTAAGTATTTTTTTTTTTTTTTTTTTTTTTTTTTTTTACTTTCTCAAACGTAGTGTTGTCTTTCAGTTACGTTATTCCTATGATCCGTCTTCATAAGAAACTTTATTTTAGGACAAGGAAGCGTTTAACCAGTGAGGAACTCGAGTGGTTCTTATATAAAGATACAGATTTTTAAAAGATACAGACAGTATGTCGGATGATGACACTGATGATGAAGAAAAGGTAATTGCTCAAAGTGATCGTAACACTGAAAGTGAACAAGAGTACGAGTTTGATGAAAATGAAGACAGTAACTGTCAGTCACGTTTTACTGGTGATTCGTTCGTGGGAAAGGACAAAACTATCTGGATGAAAGTAATGAACACAGCCAAAAAGCAAAGCCAGAAGTAAAAATATTGTAAAAACAATCCCAGGACCAAAGGCTATTGCTAGGGATGTAACAACCGAGATTTCTGGATTCAGTAAGATAATTAGCATGGAAATGATTGATATAATTGTACATTACACAAACAAATACATTCAGCTCATACCTGATTATCAAAGAGAAATAGATAAAAAAGAAACGACGAGAACTGAAATACTGGCACTACTTGGTTTACTTTATCTTTTCGGAATAAAGAAAGCTAATCATACGAATGTAATGGGGATGTGAAATATCGATGGATCAGGAATCGAAACTGCTGTGATGAGCTACAGGCGATTCCTGTTCTTGCTACGTTGTATTCGTTTTGATGATAAAACAACTAGAGCAGAGAGAAGAAGAAGATTTGATAATTTGGCTGCAGTTCGCTTCATTTTGGAAGAGCTTGTCACCAATTGTAAAAGTGCGTACAATCTTAGTGAGTTTGTAACCATTGATGAAAAACTTCAATCTTTTCGGGGACGTTGTGGATTTGTACAATATATTCCCAACAAACCTGCCAAATATTGCAACAAGATATTCGCACTTTGTGACGCGAAAACATTTTTTACAAACAACCTCGAGGTATATTGTGGAAAGCAACCTGAAGGACCTTACGCAGTCTCCAATTCAGCTTCAGAAATAGTTCACAGGCTAGTGAGTCGTATAGAAGGATCCAACAGAAATATAAAATGGACAATTGGTACACAAGTTGTACCTTGGCCATATCACTATTACAGAAAAAGCATACATGTATTGGGACACTGAGAAAAAATAAACGAGAAATTCCCTTGGAATTTTCCCCTCGGAAAGATCGAGCACCAGGTTCGTCCTTTTATGGGTATAATAAAGATATGACATTGGTTTCGTATGTGCCAAAGAAGAACAAGGCGGTTCTGTTGCTGTCAACTATGCATCATTCAGGTACTATTGATGAAGATTCAGGTAAGCCTGATATTGTGTTAGATTATAATGCCACTGTCACATTAAATAATTAACCATTTCTTTTTTTGCAATGAAAGTGATAAATATTATATAAATATTTCTTGATTAGACATTTAGTATTCGGAATTGTGGAGTCGAAATAAATTCGTATTAATTAGCCAAAATCTGTAATATTTCGATACTATTAATACCTGAGTGAGTGATAGTACATCAACCTTTTAGAAAATTACCTATAAACATTAGTACTGTCATGAGTTCATGTGAAAAGTGCAATAGAACTGTATCAACGTACGTGGCGCACTCAGTGCGCCGCGCGACTGCTCCTGCATCATGAAAATGCGCGACTGCTCGAGGGTTAATTTTGATGTTGAAACCTGTCGTAAAACAAGTAGGGAAGTGTCCTAGAATTTGAGGGCACGGTGGCCGGAATCGACGTTAGTAGTGTCAACATTACCAGACAGGCGTCCCGGACTAAGCTGTATAAATTTATACCTTAATGTAGGCCTACGCGACTATAGTAACGCTGTGTTTCTTTTGAACCAACTCAAGACCTACAGCGGATGCAGGTTAACCTACGAATGCCGTATATGGACAAACGACATAGGCCAGAATGTACGTATCAAAAAGGGCTTCGGAAAACTATTTCTCATTTCTTTATTTCCCCGGATGTACGAGAGCTGAAATAGAGAAATCACATATTCATTCTCAGATAATACACTGAAAAAAGCAACTACTGTATGCAATATCTGAATTATAGAAGGTACAATTGATCTACCAATTCTTGTACGTGGGTGTGTGCTTCTAAGAGTCTAGTGCAAAAGGCGAGTTTACAAATATGTATTTGTACAAAAATTTATATCGTTATTAAGTTTTGACCTGCAAAGATAAACCATCAGCGTGTAAACAGCTTATTTCTTCTGAGATAGTTTGACACTCACTTCAATATTTTTGTCATCTGTCTAACTTACTCGTTTAAGTGGTGGTGTGAACAGCTTATCTGATGTTACGAGATGACGAAAAATAAGAAGGAATGTATCAGTTGGATAGCACTGCCGGTACTGGAAGAAGAACGGCAGTACTTTGAGAGATTACTGATAAGACAAGGAGGTATTAGGTTGCTTTTGTAATTGGGTTACGCAATTGCGTTACCAACAGTCAATCATCAAGAAGGATACAAATAAATAGAATGAAACTTTACGGGTTTAGAATGTTTAGGATGTTATTTCAGTGATAACAAATTGAGTTAAATTTACAAAGAACTCAGCAATGAGAACTCACTAACAGTATGAGGCTGCACCTCCTGTGACCCGTATTGCACCCTCTGATTCAGTTTGGAGGACTGGCTTTATGTTATTTCCTGAAACAAGATGGCCGACTTCTGTCGTAGCTGGTTCTTGAAAGTCTGAATACTGGTACTAGGACACGACGGTACAAGTGGTCCCACTGCCAGTCATGTATTATTGAAGTTTTAGCTGGACGCCGAGTACTGATACATTATGCAAATAGTTCGTAAGAGCATCTGACAAATTTGAACCACTTTGTCCTGTCAAAAAGGAAAAAAATGAGACAACGGTACTGTTGCATGATAAGTAACTTAAATTTTTTGATCAGAGTTGCCAAGTCATGGTAAATTGTAGGCATCCATAAAATGACGCTAGGAGTTACAACACTATGCTCCTAGACTACGTTGGAAGAGCGTAATCTCTCCTTATTCACCGTCAAGATGGTGTCTTACAGGGCCGAATGGAGCCTCGATTCATCGGGGAACATAAAGCGATATCAGTCACCACAAACCTAAGTCAAACGAAGACGTTTGCGTTCTGGTGGGTTGGCAGTTTTGTTTCTCAGAAACAAAAGATACTCAAAGTGTCACAGATATATTTAAATTTCATTTTCAAGATACTTTAATTGCAATAATGCCATAAACAGTGATAAAGAAAGAAAAAAATTGAGACGAAAACGACAACGAAATTTTAATCAGCAAAAAGTCACATATCACAGGTCTCCCGTACTGAAATGTTTGAACCAAGATCGAAGAAGCTATAGGAGGCAGGAACAAAGAGAAGCAAAAGTTCTCTAGACAAAAAATCTGTTAACATCTAGTATTAATTTAAATGTAAGGAAGTCTTTTCTGAAGGCATTTGTGTGGAGTGTTGTCTTGTATGGGAGTGAAACATGGACGATAAACAGTGCGGAGAGAAAGAGGATAGACGCTTTTGAAATGTGGTGCTACGGAAGAATGCTGCAGATTAGGTAGGTGTATTGCGTAACTAATGAAGAGGTACTGAACATAATTGGGGAGAAAAGAAATTTCTGGCATACCCTGACTAAAAGAAGGGATGGACACGTAGGACACATTCTTAGACATCAAGGAATCGTCAATTTAGCATTGGAGGGAAGTGTTTGGGTTAAGAACCGCAGAGGAAGAATATGAGATGGATACAGTGAGCAGATTCAAACAGATGTAGGTTGCCGTTCTTATGTGGAGATGAAGAGGCTTGCTCAGGATAGAGTAGGGTGGAGAGTTGCATCACACCAGTCTCCGGACTGAAGACCACAACAACAACAACAACTGGTAAGATTAACATTAATTACTGATAAACATACTTCGCACACATAAACATGAATTTCACAATGATACAGAATTACTGTGTGCCACTACAAATAAAATAATCGACCTCATTCGAAACCTCTGCTTGTCAGCTGGAGCGCACTAACCGACTCGACTGCAATGGACTACTGATCTCCACTGCTCCACTGTTGCTTTTGCACAACACTCTTCATAGCAAAGATATTTCCCTATATAAAACATGTTCAAACACAACTTCAATACTCCAGGCTCCAGGGTTCATAAAGATAAGGATACAACAACCAGTGCAATATTTGTGACAGAGTGAGTGCAATGCAATAGAACGATTGCTACTCGATCCCTGACATTCAATATCGAAGAAATCTAACTGATTTTTATTGCACACACCTTTAAACATGCTTAAAGTCAAATATTTTGTTCATTAACCCATTTGTAAGGTATTCGGACGTTCGAAGCAGTTCTGTTTGCGATAATTCGATCCTTTAAGGAATCTGATCCAATAACTGCATCGAAGATAGCGAAGTCTTGAAGCAATCGGACCATGACACGATCAGAGAACAGAACAGGCACCAACATTTGATTAAATTTGCTACGTAACGACCGTTAATTGCTTAATAATAGACGTATTAGTATTTACAATTGCTTTCTTCTCCTCATTAGTATCCCATTACTGCACCTCTAATAACTCCCGCCGTCTTCAGGTGGCCTTTTCTGCATCGCAGTCAGCCCATTATGAAACGCGACGTCTCGCATACGTCTGCGGTCCCCAGTGACCTCATCGCCAACTAGCGGTTACGGAGATAAACCACAATCAACCTCATTCTCTTACCCCTGTGAATCAGCCAGAAAATAATCGAGTGTTTAAACTCGCGTTCAAATAAGGTCACGGTGGTCGCTGCAAGTTATACAAATTAGCCAGTTCCATCAAGAAATCGCAGCGTATTGTAGCGAGGCTGTCAAAAGACTTTGGCTACGCCGCTGAGTAGCATCACCGAAAAAAAGGCGTGGAGAATGAAAATCTCCGCGCTAAGCCCAGAAACTGGGTAGCTGTTGCGCCGAGAGTCGGGTCGCTTCATTACAGCCGTGCCACTTCGACCCATCGGGAGGAGTAAAAACAGCAGCCTGTGTGCTGCCCCTCCCCCTCCTACAGCCCCTCCCAGCGGTGCGGGGTGGGCGGCAGACGCCCCGGGTTCAGGGCCTAACGCGGCCCTGCGGTCTGCGGCGGACCTCTTAAATGCGAAAAGCGCGCTGTGATCACCAGTGGCTGCGCAGACACCCACCAGTCAACATGTCGCTACAGGTAAACGCCGGCGCATTGCGTTCCACTCTCTGATTCCGCGGGGGCCTTAGTCCCCAGCACTATAGTCCGACTAAAATTACTTTCCACATGTCAATAAAATTCTTCGGGGTATGAGACCCCGTCGTAAATTTTATAAAATCTACCGACGTTTCGGCCACTATTGGAGGCGGCCTTCATCAGGGTCTGTGTCTAATGAATGTAAGATAGACTTATATACCAACGGTTTGAGGTTTGGTCTTTCTTTGGTGTTTAGCCCTATATTATTACATGCCATTGGTGGAAAATCGCGTCAACGATTATTGTTTTCATGGCCAGTTTTTCATGTGATTGGGGGTTGCATTTTCTCTTTCATTGGTGAAAATGGGCGTCTCCGATTGGCTGTTGCATTGGGACTTGCTATTCACAGGTTGGACATGAGGGAACTGCAACAGGTGTGGCGTCAGCAGTGATGTCAAATTAGCCATTTTATGGCTAAATCCAGCATATTTAGAGTGGCGTGTAACCACACAAAATAACACATCGCTTATAGCTTCAAATCTAGCCTATTTAACATAAATAGCTTATTTTGACTATACTACAAGAACTACTGACAACGTTTATTCACTGTTTTTATTTCCCTGATTCACTACTCCACTTACGTATTGCTACTACACATGATTGTAATTTGACGTCTGCTGATGGTGGGAGGAGGCGTGGAGGTACCTGCCCGTGCTGATGGTTTTTCTGTACACTCTGTGGCCGAGTTTACCGTCGGAATTTCGGTAGACTTCGATGTCGAGGAAAGGCTGCACCCCATTCTTTTCTACCTCTATTGTGAACTTATTTTTCGTTGGTGCCGCTTGAGATGTTTCTGAAACTTCTGCAGCTTCTCCTTGTGACCAGATGATGAACGTGTCATCAGCGTATCGCAGCCAGCATACAGGGCGTAACGGTGCTGAGTGGAGAGTTGCTTCTTCAAATGCATACACGAAGACATCATTGGCAATCGACGAAAGTGAGGAGCCCGTAGGTACACAGTTTGCTCGTAGAATTCTCCTTTCCACTTGAAGTAGGTAGTCGTCAGACAGTGACGCACTACGTCGTAGACGTGAAATGCCAAGCGTTCTTCTAAGATCTTCATTATGTCTGACACTGGTACATTAGTGAATAACGACATCAAAGCTTACCATTAAATCAGTAGGTGATACACTTTTTAAAAGTGTCACGAAATGGGTCGAATTTTTGACATATGAATCTGTGTGACTCACCAGCTCTTTTGCCGGTGTGTAAGTGGGTGAATTAATACTGGACACTATAGGCCTCAAAGGAAAATCGTCTTTATGGATCTTCAATACCTCCTACATCCTAGATGCCTGTGGAACTTGTGGGATGAGTGTTGTGGCTATTTCGAAGTTTATCCTGGTTTGTTTCAGCAGCGCCTGCGTCGATCTGATTATCTCGGCCGTCGGAAACCACTTAGGTTTCTTGTAGATCAGGTCACCAAGAAGATTTTCCATTCGTTTGTTGCAATCTGGTGTGTCCAAGACTCCAGTGGCATTCCCTTCGTCTGCCTGTATCTCTACTAGGTCAGGATTCTTCTTCAGCTCCACTATAGCCTGACGTTCGTCCTTGCTGATGTTTTGTTTTGGTGGCTTCGCATGAGACAGGATTCATACCGTTTCTTCTCGGATCTTCTCTGCCTCAGTTTGTGGCAGGTGACGCACAGAAGTCTCAAATGATTCAATGATGTCTTCCTTCAGAAACTATTTTGGTGTGATCGCTAGATTGAGCCCCTTAGCCAGGTCTTGAGTGGCTGCTTCACTTAAGGTGTAGCAGTCCTTTGTGTATCCAGGGACTTTTCTTTTTCCGTCTTTATCGGCTGCAGCATGTCAAACTTTTCCATCTGACGACTAGCGATGCTCTAGTTGGACCTCTTAGCTTGTTGCAGTTCACACAACTTCATGTTGTTCACGTCGAGGCTGGTCCAGATGTCCCCGATCCTTACCCTCAGCAGAGCTTTGCTGGCTCGGAGACATGTGTTCTTCGCCTTGTTCGATTTTATAAGTGACTTAAGCCGTAGAAATCTTGGCACTACATCTCTGCAAGTAAACAAGGTCATTCAGGCGTTTACCTCTCTTTAGACGCAGCGATTCCAGTTGTCTGATGTTTCGATGTAGTTCCTGTCCATACATGTTGATTAAATTCAAGTGTAGGCTTTCGTTACCGTTGTCACTGTCCATAAGCTATCTCACATTCAGCAGTCAGACACAAACCTTGATGAAGGCCGCCTGCAACTTGGACAAATCTTCGGTAGACTTTATAAAAATAGCGACGCGGTCTCATACCCCGAGGAATAGGACATACAGAAGCGGCGGATTACTTCGCAATTGCTGTAAATATACACTGCTTAAAAATTTAGGGGATCAGATAAGATATACACAATACACATATTATGGTAACGTATTTTATTGGTTATAATTGTGATTTGTGTGTGATACAGTACCATTTTTAACTATCTCAACTCTTTCCTTGAACATTACACGGCGTTGACCTAGAGCGAGGCAGCATGGGGCTACCACAATAGTGAAAAAGTCATTCTCGTTGTCCTCTAATATGGTGTGTTATCACCTCGGACGGCCAGTACAGTTACACACATGCGTGGCATATGCAGTATGATTATAAATCAACTCTTGAGGCATATTTGGCCATTCTTCCATGAGTGAAATAACCATCTCTGCAACCGTTGTGGGAGGTGCTGGTCTGGTTGCAGTGCGGCTGCAAAGTGCATCCCAGACATGATCAATTGGGTTTAAGTCCGATGAACAAGCTGGCCATTCGTCAATTCCCTCACCCTCTAGCATGATGTCCGCCAGGGCAGTTAAGTGGGGATGAGCTATCGCTCATATGGACCACTGTAGGGTACAACAAATGTTCGGATCTCGTCTCTACTCTTCTCAGCAGTCAAAGTGCCATACTGAACGAGACAGGTCAGTACGCCAGCTAATACTGTCTCCTGCTCGCACCACAATGATATGGTGATTTTTCCTGTACATTAGTAAGATTGTTCCGAAATGACTGATCGACGATTGGTCGGTTCAACACAAAATCTTGACTCATCTGTGGACAAAAACCGGCTCCATTCGCTACGACTCCAATCGTGATGTTCCTCCTCCCAGTTTCTATGGGCTAAGTGGTGTCGTGGTTTTAATGGGATAAACATACCATAAGCCTCCGTGCGTAGAGGTCATATTCCCAAAGGCTATTTATGACTGTGGTGTAGGGTGCGTTGCAGCTGAGTTTTATTCAGCCTGCTGTCTCGACGGAGATAACGGCAATCTCTTGCTGATTTTACCCATGGACGAGTTTCGCTTTGTCTTCTTTTAACACTTGCTGTTGTCTGAAATCACGCCCAGGTCCAGCAAATTACACTTTGGGAAACTAAAATTCCTGCGGCCGCCTCCCTCAGTGTCTGTCCCGCTTCCAACCTTCCTATGGCTCTCCATACCACAGCATCGGGTTAGTAACATTGCTGTTACATTGCAGTACCTGGTCACTATACTACCTGAATCCAATTGCTTGTGTAATTCGTTTGGTAGAATACGCACATGTCAGCCACAACCCCCTCTGAGCAACATTATCTACAATGCTGTAGTGTTGTTGTCTCCACTACGTAGAACCGACGGAAAGACGTTCATTCTGTCGATGAAAATACTTCCGAATCTTGATATCTCAACTGATCCCCTAATTGTTATAACCAGTATGTTTCATAATGTGGAGCAGTCTTGAAAGGGCGGCAATGCGAAAATCTCTGTTGACAGTCACTTGTGAAGTGTTCGATGTGCAGCAGAAGATGCTTTTTTGCAGTCCTCAGCTTAATCCGATGTTGTAGCGAAACCACATGTAAAGTTCTATGTAATCCTACTAGACAAAACGGCGGTTAGCCGTTTCTAGTAGAAATAGTATCTTTACTAATTCCTTCACGTCAGTTAAAGCTTAAGCTTCAGACAGAAAAACTTCAGATACAGCGCTAAAAACAAACCGTGATTTCTCGTTGTTGGTTACCTGTAAATATCATTTTAGGTAGTGGTTACAGGATCCACAGTCTTGCGAACCAATCAGCAGTCCTGCTTCACTTGCAGATTCCAATCGAAAAACAGAATCATAGGATGAAAAATAAAAGCGAATAAAAGTCAATATTATTACGAAAAAAGCGAAACTAAGTATTAGACTTAAAAATTTTATCTAAACAAAATAATAAAATGACAGAAGTTAAAATCGCACACTATTGGACTGGTACCTACGATCTTTTATTTGGAAACCCAATACAATGATTAAATGAAGGTACAGACCCAGTAACAACACTGATTTGTAGCCCTCGGAGAGTTCGGTTTCACTTAATTCACAGATAGCCCATCTAACATAAACTAAAATGTCCGCGATATAAATCTTGTATAGGTGATTTTAAATCATGACTTGTACGAAAGGATCCAGTAGCGTGGGCTTAGTGCTGTGTATTAAGACGTATTTCGTTAAACCATTGTGTATGTCTTTCCAAACGGGAGAAGGCCTCCTACTGGTATCTTCTAATCTGTTGTCCACAAACCCTCTGGAAACCTGGTGCCGGTCGCGGTGGCCGAGGGGTCTGCGGCACGCCAGTCACGGTCTGCACGGCCACTACGGTCGGGGGTTCGAATCCCCCCTTGGGCATCAATATTTATGTCATCGTTAGTGTTAGCTAGTTCATAAGTAGTTTGTAAGTTTAGGGACTGATGACCCCCGTAGTTAAGTCAAATAAGCTATACAAACATTTGAACGTTTGAACATTTGGAAACCTGGTTTTCCAAAGCACATTTCGACGTGCTTCTGCGGAAGTTGCAATTAATGTAAGAAGGAAGCTCAAGCCTACATTGCTAAATTGGAGGCCTTGGATCTATCGCAAACCGCAGTACCTGAACAGACGAATAAAATCCAGAAAAATTTCCCTGCTCAACCACAGTGCTAAAACTGTTCCTCACGCATAGCTGAGCAACAGTTTTCGGCCACTGTGCATTCTGTCTATACATGTCACTACGCCTACACCATGGATGACACTTGAGGAGAACCATGTTCTCCTCTCTGTCCACACTAACTTGTGTCCAGGATCACTTTCACAGCGAAGTGAGATTCGTTTTCTAACTCTTGCTGACTCCCAGCCTATACCAGCGAACTCTTCTTGGACGTTGGCATGATGTCGGATATACTGAACAGGATTCCGAACATATATATGTCAGCTTAATTTAATCACTGCAAAACGGTTCTGGCAGAGACACATGTACGACTAGCGGTTGCAAGAGCTGCAGTGGACTGCCTGAGCGTGAAATGACTGTCTCTTTTCGCCACTATAGTCCGTGTCACTTAGGAAGGTGGACCAATTTTCAGTCGTCCTGCGCATCCCCACTCCATTACCACCCTGGAAGCCAATAATATTCATTTTATAGGTTCCTGGCTGGCCGCGAGTTTCGCAGTGATTTTCCGCAAGCTCAGCTGTTTGCGCTCGGCCGTAGCTCCTCCCCTCCATGCCTCCCCTTTCGCTCCGCCTCTATGTATGGAAGCGCCTTCTCGCATGACTCCAACTATAGGGCTACGATTCGATCCTCTTGGGGTGAACACCATGCAATATATTTTGTTCCAAGCTTGTCAGTAACAATTTCATAAACTGGCAGTATTTGTCATTCATACACATCAACCGTAGGAACTATTTTACTGCAGCGATCAATCACTAAATTAGAGCCATAAATAATTTCAGTGGTGAATTTCCCTGTATTCAAGGAGAAGACTTAGCACTGGCTACAGGTTCAGCGAGGGCAAGTACGTCAATATTCGTCTCCAGTTCACCAACAGGTTGGCGAAGTTTTTTGCATAAACTTTTTGCTTTGATCTTTAGGCTCGAACCGCTCGTAAAAAGCGGCAGATCGGGGTTCGAGTCACGGTCCGGCACAAATGTACAAGTTCCAGACAACGATATTTTATCTGAGGAAGAGCACTAGAAGTCGGACGTGTCTTCCTTTAAAAGAGACGATCCATAATACACTTTTGCATGCTCTTCTATTTTCACCAATACGAACTTCGGAATTTCGCCCACCTTCAATTGGTTTTAAGACCTTTCTTTTGCATTTATGAGCATATCACAAACGATTTTTCTCTATGTGATACACACAAACAATACAACAGAAACTTGTGGAAATTCATCACAAGATACAAGATTAAGATCAGCAAAGTTTTTAAAATGTGCTACTTCTTTCGGCGTCGTAGTTACACATTTATTGGTCAGATTGGTTTCGGACTCTCATTCATTCCACTTTCGAACACCTGCCCTGTGCTTCAACGGTAATATTCATCAAATTTGCCAACAAGTATCTTAGATTTAAATTATAAGCTGGCTGCCGGAATACAGCAACACTTTTGTTTTTAACCAATTGTTCAAATGTCTGTAAATCTATCGGTCCAAACTGTGTGGTCGTCAGTCCGTAGCTTACAAACTACTTAAACCAAAGTAAACACACACGCCCATGCCCCAGGGAGGACTCGAACCTCCACGGCGAGCAATCGCGCGCTCCGCAGCGAGACGCTTTAGACCGCTCGGTTACTCCACCGCGGCTTGTTTTTAACCCTTGAATTTTAAATATAAGATGCCTGCCGGCAAATTCCAAATATATTATTGTTAAAGCACACGCCAGTTGTTCAAAAGTGGAAAGAACTAGACTCCTAAACTAGTCTACACAATCTGATCAATACATGTGCAACTGCGACAGCAGAAACAAATAGTATATTTTGAGAACAGCTACCAAGTGAAGATGGGCGAAAAGCAATGAGGTGCATTTGTTTTTGAATACGTGCCAGATTCTGTAGGAACGTGCATTAGCAGGTAGCCCAAGATCCTATCAAAACTGTCGATTTCAGTTAGAAGAATTTTTTTAAATATGATATACTAACAAGACAGATGTGCTATACTTCTACAGCGTAAAATAACATTTAAGTCCATAGTAGTCATCCTCAAGATACACGCTGTTTTTATTGTTTTGCGTAATGTGGATAGAGAGTTGCAATGCGATGCAACGCTACTTCCAGCAGATTCGGGACATAATGTCAGTAGCATAACAATTGCGATTTCACGGTGTAAGATGTTAATCTGCTGGATAATTCGTCTCTTAGCCAATAGGTCAACTTCTAAAATAATGCCGCTAATGCTTCGAGAGGGGATCAGTGTGTAAAGTGAACGTAACTTAACGGTATAAAGGGCTTTGCATTGCTGTCACAAGTGTGACCAGTCTATTGCCGTAATCCTGCATTTTTATGATCCGTCTAGACACACGAATGACTATTGTTGATATTGTCATTATCAAATTCGGAGGTTAGCAATCTTTTATTTTAAATGCATGGAATAATAATCTTACTTCAAGTCTGCAGAAAGAAGTTAATTGATTACTATTTTCGGCTTATTGAAGAGCCATCTTCATATCACTACAAATAATTTTCGTCAACGTGAATCAGTCGTAGGTATGGCACATAGATATGACCTGAATCGCTACTACTGAAACTGAAGTACCGTGCGGGTGGATATGGCCCAAAGAAAAAAGTGGTCATTGACGTTAACCATTCATCAGACATACATCCAATAACCGCGCATAGTACTCAATTAGGCCGATTTATCTCAAAATACAACGGCTAGGTCATGCCCCATAACTGATACACTCTGGCATTGACCCGTTAAAGGCTTATCAATAAGCCGAAATTAGTAATTAATATTTAATTTTTTATGCTTTTGAACGGCGCCCTTTTGTGATATTAAAATCGAAACACTGTAGATCAGAGAGTTCTTATTTTATTCTGTAACCAGTTTCGGTCAATGTAGTCGACCTTCAGACAAAAAGCTTTGCAATACAACACAGATATTTAGAGAAGCGTGTACAGTAATAGTGAATATATTGTAGAACGGTATCTAAAATAGCAATAAAATAAAATATTATGATTTTGAACATAGCTTCTGTCGAAGGCAACAACTGTAGCAGCTATTTACTGACAGTATAAATAAGCAGCCCAACAAATTTCATGGGTGGGCTGCTTATTTGCACTTACAGAAAAAATTAAAATTTGCGCGTGGTTTTCTGAAAGATGATTGAAGTTTCATCCTCGGATGGGCAACAGTGCTTAAGACTAATATTTAAGCTCTGTAATAAAGTGATGTTTCGTTGTCTTTTGCGAAACGTTTACCAATAAACTGGATGTTTAGCGGACACTCCAAGCATAAGTTATCGAGGTACATGTTTGTTTCAATTTTGAGCCGATATTTTTCGTGATATATGGAAAACTACTTATAAAAGCGAAAGAGGAAGCCATGAAGTTGATTCTTTATGGAAAATTGTTGACGAGTTCTTATATGGAAGAATGAAAATGGACTTATATTTATTGGGAAGCGGAGGACTAGTAGACCACAACAAAAAGTCCTAAAGAAGAACGAAACAGCATCTCCTGTACCAGTCAGTGATGTACGGTATGACAGATATGACAATATGTTGTCACTTGACAGATTATGGGGCAAAAGTAATTTGCAAGTTTTGTCCTCAGAGGTACTTGGCTGTAAAATGTGGAAATCATGGGATTGTTCGGAACTTTGCACCAAATCCAATTTGTTTTCACACGTTTCATATGAAATAGTCCTAGGTACAATAATATCTGCGGTCATAAGAACAAAATTGTAGTGTTGATACTGTACCACCATGCGAAATTTTTGGGCACAGTTACTTACAAACCAGAAACTATATTTCGAAAAAAATCGTATAAATCTGTTCATATGGCCCTACACATTTAGTAACATAATACTTTTTCTTCCCGTGATTTCTGTATGTGCCAAATAAAGAGTTAATTTGTACAACAACAGACTAACATTTACAGTTTTATTATTAGTATAGAGCAGTATGGAGCAGATTAGTATAGACTTTTGAAAAAGAAAAATTTGCTAACATCGAATATTAATTTAAGTGTAAGGAAGTCTTTTCTGAAGGAATTGGGGTGGAGTGTTGCCTTGTACGGGAGTGAAATATGGACGATAAACAGTGCGGACAGGAAGAGAATAGAGGCTTTTTAAATGTGGTGCTACAGAAGAATTGCTAAAGATTAGGTGGGTAGATCGCATAACTAATGAAGAGGTACTGAACAGAATGCGAGAGAAAAGGAATTTTTGGCATGTTGTTGTTGTTGTTGTCTTGATGCAGCTCTCCATGCTACCCTGTCCTGTGCAAGTCTCTTCATCTGAGAATATGTTCGGCATCCTACATCCTTTTGAATCTGCTTACTATATTCGTCCCTCGGTCTCCCTCTACGATTTTTACCCCACACGCTTCCTTCTAATGCTAAGTTGATAATTCCTTGATGTCTCAGAATGTGTCCAACCAAACTATCCCTTCTCTTGTTCAGTATATGCCAGAAACTCCTTTCCTCCCCGACTCGGTTAAGCACCTCCTCGTTAGTTACGTGATCTGCCCATCTAATTTTCATCATTTGTCTATAGCACCACATTTCAAAAGCTTCTATCATCTCTTTATCTGAACTCCTTATCGCCAACGTTTCACTACAAATGTTTGAAATGTTTGTATAGCTTATGGGACTTAGCTACGAGGTCATCAGTCCCTAAACCTACCAACTACTTATGAACTAGCTAACACTAAGGACGGCACAAATATCCATGCCCGAGGGGCAGATTCAAGCTCCCGACCGTAGTGGCCGTGCAGACCGTGACTGGAGCGCCGCAGTCCCCTCGGCCGCCGCGGCCGACCACGTTTCACTGCCATACAATGCTACGCTCCAGACAAATGCTTTCAATAGGAATTCCTAACATTTAAATTGATATTGGATGTTAGCAAGTTTCGCTTCTTTAGAAACGCTTTTCTTTCCAAAGCCATTCTGCATTTTATATCTTCTTTACTTCGGCCATCAGAAGTTATCTTGCTATCCAAATAAAAAAATTCATCTACTACTTTTATTGTCTCATTACCTAATCTAATTCCTTCAGTATCGCCTGATTTTCTGACATTGCATTCCATTACCTTCGTTGTTAATGTTCATCTTATATCTTCGTTTCAAGACACTGTCCATTCCATTCAATTGCTCTTCCAGAACTTTTGCGGTCTCTGACAGAATTACAATGTCATCAGCAAACCGCAATGTCTTTAAACCAGATAAATAAATAAAATAAATAAATAAAAGGGATCGCTTGGTACGACATGTTCTTAGACATCGAGGAATCGTAAATTTAGCATTGGAGGGAAGTGTGTGGGGTAAAAATCGCAGAGAGAGACCAAGAGACGCATATAGTAAGCAGATTCAAATGGATGTTGGTTGCCGTTCTTATGAGGAGATGAAAAGGCCTGCTCAGGATAGAGTAGGGTGGAGAGCTGCTTCAAACCAGTCTCCGGACTGAAGACCATAACAACTTAGATTGCGAAGCATAGCCGGGTTCGCTGGTATCCTACATAAGTAATCGCGTATTCGTCCTACTGTGCTGGATATGAACAATAAGGAATCCCTGTAGACTCCCTTCACGACAGTGTTTGCAGAATCCAATGAGTGAGTGAGTCAGTGAACGAGCGTTCTGGACGCTGCAGTGCCTGTTGGACGCGTTGTGTTTCAGACGTATTCGCGTATTCGTCTTATCGTGCTGGATATGAACAATGAGGAATCCCTGTATACTCTCCTGTGCCCTGTACACGGCAGTGTTTGTAGAACCCATTGTGTGAGTGAGTCAGTGAAAGAGCGTTCTGGGCGCTGCAGTGTCTGTTGGACGAGTTGTGTTTCAGACGTATTTGCGTATTCGTCTTACCGTGCTGGATATGAACAATAAGGAATACCTGTAGACTCTCCTTCACGACAGTGTTTGTACAACCCAATGTGTGAGTGAGTCAATGAACGAGCGTTCTGGACGCTGCAGTGCCTGTTGGACGCATTGTGTTTCAGACGTATTCGCGTATTCGCGTATTCGTCCTACCGTACTGGATATGAACGATGAGGAATCCCTGTAGACTCTCCTTCAAGGCAGTGCTTGCAGAACCAATGTGTGAGTGAGTCAGTGAACGAGCGTTATGGACGCTGCAGTGCCTGTTGGATGCATTGTGTTTCAGACACATTCGCCTATTCATGTATTCGTCCTACCGTGCTGGATATGAACAACAAGGAATCCCTGTAGACTCTCCTTAACGGCAGTGTTTGTAGCACCCATTGTGTGAGTGAGTCAGTGAACGAGCGTTCTGGACGCTGCAGTGCCTGTTGGACGCATTGTGTTTCAGACGTATTCGCGTATTCGCGTATTCGTCCTACCGTACTGGATATGAACAATGAGGAATCCATGTAGACTCTCCTTCAAGGCAGTGCTTGCAGAACCCATTGTGTGAGTGAGTCAGTGAACGAGTGTTCTGGACGCTGCAGTGCCTGTTGGACGCGTTGTGTTTCAGACGTATTCGCGTATTCGTCCTACCGTGCTGGATATGAACAGTGAGGAATCCCTGTAGACTCTCCTTCAAGGCAGTGGTTGCAGAACCCAATGTGCGAGTGAGTCAGTGAACGAGTGGTCTGGGCGTTTCAGTGCGAGTTGGTCCCGGTGTGTTTCAGACGGCCGCTTTCGCGCTGCTGCTGCTCGCCTGGTGCGCCGCGGCGGACGTGTCGGAGCAGCTGTCGGCTCCGCCCCCGGACGCCCTCAACGCCGACTTCCGGCAGGCCGCGGGCGGTCAGACGCCGCCCCCGCCGCCACCGCCTTTCCCGCAGAACGCCGGCGCACTCCGTGGCTTCCCCTTGCAGCAGGCCAGCGACCTCGTCCCCACGCGGCAGGTCTTCTTCAGGCTGGGCAACAACCCGCCCCTTTCAGACCTCACGGCGCGTGCTGCCAACGAGCCACCGCTCCCCAATCCCAACAACTTCCTCAGAGGATTCCGCAATGCAGTACCGACAGATCCTCGTGTCCAAAATGTCGCCAACTTTCCCGCGCCCCCAGAGTCTCCCCGCTCTCTTGTCAACTCAGCGCCTCCTCTCCCACTGACCGCAACGTTCCCGAATCCGGCACGACCACAGATTCCTATGGAACCGCGCCCGAATGGTTCGCCCAGTACATTCTCCGCCCGCACTTCTCCTCCTCAGTTTTTCAACAACGCTCCGCCGACGCAGATGGCCTCCCGGTTTGACGCCCCTCTGCCTACATTTCCCAACAACGTACCCGCTACGCAACTGCTCTCGACATCTGATACTCCACGCCTGCCATTTTCAACCAACATACCTCAGCCGATCTTCAGATCTGACACTTCCAGACTGTCCCTTCCTAACAGGGCACCGCAAACTCAGATAGGCTCTAACATTGCCCCGCTATCATTTCCCAACAACGCACCTCCATTCAGACCAAACGCTCCTCTGCTGCCACTTTCAAACGGCGCACTGCCAACGCAGTCGTTTCCCAGAGCTGAAGCCCCTCGCCCGTCACTGTCCAATAATGCACCTCTGTCACAGTTGGTCTCGCGCTCTGGAGATCCTCGCTTCGGACTTTCCAACAGTGCCGCTTCACCACAGCTATTCCCTAGACCTGGAGCTCTTTCTTTGCCGCAGAGAACAGCGATTCCGAACAGCGCCCTATGCACACCGGAGAATCCCTGCAGGTTTCCAGATATCTCGAACGAAGTATCAGCAGATAATAAGGTATTATTATTTCATAATCACATTATTTCTTAATAATACTTGCATATGCAGTACTCATTCAAAAGTCGTTTATAAATTTAAATGACTTGTAGACGATACTGACAAGGAAAGTACTTGGGCTCGAACAAACATATATACACCAAAATCGTATGAGAGCTAATCTGAAGATCCCTTATTGCACTAGTGATATTCCCGCATCTGCAAAACTCTGCAGTCGTCAGTTAGAGGCCTGCTATGCAGCATTGCCTTTTGACCTGTCGGTTCGCCAGTAGGGACGGTGAAGTGTACCTACGAAGTTGCGTTTTGTGATGTTATTTGTGTGGTGAAGCGTCAGATGGGGCGGCGATTGCTAATCAATACTGCTAATGTATTGCGATTAGTTGAGATGAAGTTACAAAGTACTCTTCTTCGTGAAGATGGTATTAGTGTAGAAGATGAATCATTTGCATGCTTTCTCGTATCTGTTATGGTACAGAAATATGAGCATAAGTTAGATACTGTTTTTACAAACTCTTAATAATGATAATAGGGATGATAATGACGAACAACTCATTATAAGCGGGAGAGGCGATGGAAGCAGTGGCAGTGAATACCAACAGTCTTTCGGGAAAAAGGTTAAAGTTTCAACTATCATCACGGCTTTTGATGACAATTCGCTAGAGAACATGTACGATGATTATTACATAAGTTATAGTTAAGATATCTGCATTACGTATGGCGTCTACAATTACATCTACAGTATTATCTAGAGCATGGTTGCAGAGCTTTGCAGAAAAACGACACCCACCAGCACATTGAGGTGTACGTAGAGATATTGTAACCAAACGTTCATACAGATATGTTTGTTCGAGCCCATGTAGTTTCCTTGTGAGTATACAATATTTTGAACAGAAACCGAAGCCCATAAATGCCATCCAACGACACCAACAGCACCTTCGATACCGTGGAATACATATTTTCTATTCGCCAAACAGTCTTACCTCTTAAGGAATCTATTGCATGGTTTAGTCCATTTTACCTTATCTCAAAATATTGAAAGCGAAGACCGTATACGAGGATTGGAACTTAAATAGTGGTAACACTGATGTGGAGGTACTATGCAATGGAATCTAATATTGACGCTGATAGGACACGTTGTTGACATACCTACCTTACCTCCGAGCAAATAGACATACCCAACCCACGTCACGCATGCACACGATCGACGGAAACACAGTTGTGACCGAGCGGTCAAACGTAACGGTGTCACTATGTTTTCGAAACAGCAACAACGCAGTTGGATCAAGATTGAATGTGGCTGAGGTCGTATAGCATGACAGTGTCGTCGAGGTCTTCAAGAGGCATGCGGGTATTCGGCATTGCCGTACAAAACAGTGGCACGTTGGGTAAAAGCCTTCAACGAAAGTCGGAAGACAGTCAATTTCAGTATTATTGTTCGTGTTTGGAGCATCGCCTGCGACTAGCTTTGCGTAATAAGCGGCGACACTTTCTGTGCAACCCAACAATCAGTTTGCACGACAATGCGCGGGCATATAAAGCACAAACTGAGGCTGTTCTGTTCGGTTAGTGGGATTGGGAAGTACTTTACCATCCACCATTCTCCTCGGACTTAACTCCTTGAGACTTTGATTTGATTCTGAAGATGGAGGAACCACTTCTTAGCATTCTCTTCAGAACTGTTCCAGAGATTCGACAGGCACCATTCGCATCATCAACAGAAGAGGCTTTGCTAACGGTATACTACGCCTTCCACATCGCTGGCTACGGGTTCTACACAACGCTAGTCACTACAATGAAGGACAGTAACTGGTACAAATGTGTAACGCTTTTGTATCGGTTGTGATTAAATGGTTGCCACTATTTAAGTTACAAACCGCGTAGTTGAAAAGATTTGTTTCATAGTGTAGAATACGAAAGAGTGTTCGCAGCATCGTTGAACATTTCCTGACATGGTTTCCCATTCAAAATATTGTCCACTCACTACACTTAAAGCACTATTTTTTATTATTCCATGAAACTTGCATAACAGATAGCTGCAGTATAGTAGAGAAGTTGAAAGAAATAACGAGACGAACAGAAATAATACTTTTAAGTAAAGGTAACAATTGCCCAGAAGTCACCGCGATTTATGTTGTTTCCTGGTTATTTTAAGTGCTGGGAAGTGATTCTTAATAGGATTAATTATCTTGTAGGGTAACAGTGCATGCTATGCAAAGTGCTCCCATGCTACCCGCGTGATTGGTAATGTGTTGAGGAAGGGCTTTCCATTCGCTTGAAAACTGCTTGCTAATAGTTGGTCCATATACACATCTTGCAATGTGACTGCTAAACGCATCGTGTAAATGAAATTTAACGAGTTTCTTTTGGTGGCAATATGGATGATTTCACACTTTTCATTATTAAAGGGTCAATTGCTATTTTTTCCACCATGCAGATATATTATCTAAACATTTTTCTGTTGCTTTTGATATTATGGTAACTTTAATAACCGATAAGTGACAGCAACATCCGCGAACAACCTAAGAGAGCTACCCAGACTGACTGCTAAATCATTGCTGGCCGCGGTGGCCGAGTGTTCTGCGGCGCGCCAGTCGTAGTCTGCACGCCACTACGGTCGGGGGTTCGAATCCCCCCTCGGGCATGGATATTTGTGCCGTCCTTAGTAGTAGCTAGTTCATAAGTAGTTTGTAAGTTTAGGGACTGATGACCCCGTAGTTAAGTCCCATAAGCTCTACAAACATTTGAACATTTGATTTGCTA
The DNA here is from genome assembly GCA_026315105.1 of Locusta migratoria. NCBI lineage: Eukaryota > Metazoa > Arthropoda > Insecta > Orthoptera > Acrididae > Locusta > Locusta migratoria. The sequence continues at coordinate 92,921,588 of CM048748.1, forward strand.
AATCATTTATAAGAAAAAGGAACTGTAGGGGCTCTATAACACTTTCCTGGGGAACGCCACATGTCACTTCAGTTCGGCTCCATGACTTTCCGTCAATTACAACGTACTGTGTCCTTCCTAACAGCAAATCAGGAATCCAATGGTACAATTGTGGCGCTATTCCATAAGCACGCAGCTTGATTAGAAGATATTTGAGAGGTACAGTGGCGAAACCCTTTCGGAAATCTAGAAATACGGAATCTATTTGACATCCCTTGTCTACAGCACTTATTACATCGTGTGAATAAAGAAGTAGCTATGTTATAATCTTGCAGATTCTGATGGTGATTGTTTCAATATGCGCTGATAAATGAAGAGGCGCATACCATACGTGGGCTTTATTTTTCTATAACGTCCTTAAATTCACTTTTTAATAAATGAAACTCATAAATGGGTGCATGCCTCATCAGATACTTTATGTCACGTCTGTAATTCGTGGTTTGTGGGTTTGACACCTAATGAACCGTTAAATGTGGCAGCCCTAATACTGCCTCCAATAGCATACACACCATAATCATGTGCTCTCGATATATACAGGGTGCTACAAAAAGGTATGGCCAAACATTCAGGAAACATGTCATGAAAGAAAATATGTTATGTGGACATGTGTCCGGAAACGCTTAATTTCCATGTTAGAACTCATTTTAGTACGGATGAGGCTTCATTCCAACATGATTAAATTGTAAATTTTCACAATCAACATGTATGGGCTGACGAGAATCTGAACGCAATTGTGCAATCACGTCAGCAACACAGATTTTCCGTGAACTTTTGCGCAGGAATTGTTGGTAATGTCTTAATTGGGCCTCATGTTCTTCCACCTACGCTCACTGGAGCACTTTATCATGATTTCATGCGGGGTACTCTACCTGTGCTGCTAGAACATGTGCCTTTACAAGTGCTGGTACGTTCTGTTGCTGTGTGTTTCCATTCCATGATTAATGTGATTTGAAGAGAAGTAATAAAATGAGCCCTAACATGGAAATTAAGCGTTTCCGGGTACATGTCCACATAACATATTTTCTTTCTTTCTTATGTTTCCTGAAAGTTTGGCCGAACCATTTTGTAACACCCTGTACAAAACGTGACTCTCACACACCAAGTGACGAATTGTCATTGTGCGGGAAAGAAGAACCAAATCTTCCAATAAGATGACTAAAGAAGCCACTCCGGTGTGTCCCAGCCTTTTTGGCCCACTTTAGGTTACGGTAGTAACACTAAAAGTTGGCCTTTGCGATCGTTGTTTGACAGCTCAAACTTTAAATGAAAATAACGGCTTAACCATGCATCTGACACGAAAATTGAATGAACCGAATTTGTAGAGGAGAAAATTCTCTACATCTTTGCTCTGTTATGTTGTTTTCATATCTCGTATCGTTTCAGAGATATTTGCAAAAATAACGGCGATTTTGGGATATATGTCTATCTGTCCGTAATGTGCTCCCTATTTTTAAGACGAACCGTTCAACCGATCAGCGCCAAATTTTGCACACATAATTGTAGGCAACCAGAAATCAGAACCTTCCTTTTTCAAATTTTTCGGACACAAAATACGGTAGTAATACCAAAAAAGCCGTTTGTAATATAATTGTAATTGCAAAGGAACCGTTCATCTGACACGAAAATTGAATAAACTAATTGGTAGAGAACCTAATTGGTAGAGGGGAAAATTCTCTACAACTTCGCTCTATTATGTTTTTTTTTTCCTATCTTGCATCGTTACAGAGATATTTGCAAAAATAACGGCGATTTGACGATGTCTGTCTGTCTGTAACGTGTTCCCACTTTTTAGGTCGAATCGTTCAACCGATCGTCACCAAATTTTGCAGACATAATTGTTGGATACCAGAGACCAGAACCTCGCGTTTTGAAATATTTTTGACACGAAATACGTTAGTAATACCAAAAAAAGCCGTTTGTAACCTAATTTTAATTGCAATTAAACCGTTCATCTGACGCGATAATTGAATAAACGAATTTGCAGAGGAGAAAATTCTCTACAACTTTGTTCCCTTATGATTTTTCATATCTCTTATCGTTTGAGAGATATTTGCAAAAATAATGGAGTTTTGACACCCTCCATTAAATTAACGAAAACCAGCCGTTCGCAGATGTCACGGGACATTCCTCGCCCAGAACTGTCTCTGGCATACGCCATCTTGCGTTGCGTATTTGATGATTTTCTTATTGTAACTTACACTTTGTCATTTCAAATCAATGGCGCACTGAAGAATTAAAAAAAGACGTCGTTCTACAAATGCCATATTAACATCAGTTATCAACGGCCAACAATAGTATGAGATTAAAGAACACAATTGTTAACTGTTTGCTGTAGCGTAGTGGGCAATGTGGTGGACTGTGACGCTGAAGGTCAGTGGTTCGGAACCCGCCAGTACCTTTTTTTCCCTACAAGGGTTTCAGACACTGTTATTAATTAATTTTTTATTATTTAGATTATAAAAATTATAAAACTACAAATCTAAAGTGGGCCGTAAAACACGTCAGTGCGATTTTTTGTTGGTGTAGTCCCTGCATGTACTCCCCTGTGTTATAGCTCCCGGCCAACTACCAGTTCCGCTACGCGGTGCAGGACCCGCTGTCCGCCTCGGACTTCGCCCACGAGGAGTCGGCGCAGGAGGCGGGCGTCAGCGGCCAGTACCGCGTGCTGCTGCCGGACGGCCGCCAGCAGGTCGTCTCCTACAGGGCCGACGAGGGCGGCTTCCGGCCCGAGATCTCCTACCAGTAGCTGCAAGAGGTGCCAGGCACCACGCCACAAGCTCCGCTACTCACCGCCGCCGGTCCGGGCACCACTGCAACAACGATCCGGGCCACACCACACAACTCCTATTTCACTGAAAGATTCCGCAAATAAATACCTGCTGCAGAAGTGAACGTTAAAATAATCTCACCATTGGAGAAGACACATAGACCTGTGTGCTGCCAAGGGACAACTTATGCGGCTGCTCAAAATACATCTCCACGAATATAGATAATTCTGTTTGTACTTAATGCTGTTGTGCCAAATATTAAATTATGATACTTTCAGTAAATCAGCCTATTTTCTCCAACTCTTTTACTTCTTAATGTCTGAAAAATTAAAGGTACTACCAGGTCATTTAAGAAATTTGTCGAGACCAAAAACATCAACATTAGTGGCTCTTACAAGGGAACATCATCAACTCGACTTCATATTTTCTTCTGAAAAAAATACATGAGCTATATATCACCTCCATAAATAGATATCACGTGAAAATTTGGGCAATTATTCAGATACTACGCATTTACGGCCTCCTAAAGGTACAGCTTTTAAACATTCGCGCGCTCGGGTTGTTCCTCACTAGGCCCGCTTCACTGCGGCCGCTTAATGCCCGAACGCAAAGTGCTGTGCAATGAAGGGACAACAGCGAGTCCCCCAAAATGTGAAAGTTGAAGAACTAGGGAAGTGGAGGACGAAATAATATTACAAAATATGTACTTTAAGTCTTTCAAGTTTACTCCGCTTCAATAGTGTCAGCTTTACGTATAACAAAATGATGTCATAAAAGGTATTGAAAATTAAATTACATTGTACTGCTTGTCTAAAAACCATTTCATTCGTTTCCAATGTATAAAACGCAAACGGCTCGTTGGATTTATTCTTCTGTTACGGAGACGAGCAAAGTGGTTTTCGACGACTTAAAATCATCAAAGCAGCTTTCACCACCACTGACGACCTCAATTCCATGCTCAAGCTCCGTTGAAGCAACGAAAGAGCTCGACGAATATGACGGTGGTGAAATGGCAGCGTCGTTATCGTCGACGTCATCTAGCTATTTTCTTCTCTATCCAGTGCAAATGTCTATGATATCTGCACCGCAATTGAAAGATATAAGGAAATGCATAAAAATAGCGCCATGTATTTTCTTTTACCGTGTATAGTACGTCTAATAACTGCAAATGATTATGCTTACCGGTGATGACTTTAAAGAGGTCTAATTCTTTGACATTCTGTTACGGAGACAATTTATGTGGCTGCTCAAAATACATCTCCACGAACATAGATAATTCTATTTGTACTTAATTCTGTTGTGGCAAATATTAAATGATGATATTTCCAGTAAATCAGCCTATTTCCTCCAACTCTTTTATTTCTTAATGTTGAAAGTTTTTTATGTAAGTTTTATTAAGTAAAAGTGAAAGCTTGATGAATGTTTGTTAAGTGACCGTTTCCTATTCTTATTAAATCTTTCTATTTAAATCAAGGAGTTTCTCTAATCATTTGTGCGCAACAGATTTAACACACAAAATTAGGCCCTGTAAGTAAAACGATCTGTACTTCTGTGAACATTATTTCTGACAGTCAGATTCAGTGGCATGTAAGGACTGATTACTTTACTGGTACGTGAACATTTACATTTAAAAGGAAATCATTTTCTCAAAAAACTCAACACGTACCATATGACAAAATCAAAAATGCCACAATCAGGAAAATGAGGTACGAAGTTGAGCTGAAACAAGAGAAATTAGTAATCATTAAGTTATTTATTGAATTAAAGAAACATCCCTTTGTTGAGTCTTCACTATAATACAATGGTTTTATACAATTCCGTTCCATACAAATATTCTCTTCCTCTTGATACAGAATCTACTGTCCAATATAATACGTTTGTATTGATAAATATAGAGTGAAAACTCAATACAATAATTGCTGACCAATTCAACCTTAGTACACAACACAGTTGCCATACGTCTGTCAGGCTAGCCTAGCCCACAATCGACTCTTCTGCTCAACAGCTCACTCTCTACTACTCGCCTCAGCTGTCAAAGAAGCTGCTGTAGCGCAGATGCTACATCGCAGTTGCAAAGACATTATAATGTCCAGTAGTTACAAACATGGACTGAGATTATCAATCATGGATGATTTTCACATACAAAATAAAGCTATAAGGCGGATACACGTTCAGATTCACAAAAATAAAGCTAAAAATCCATAAATAATGAACGTCAGCCTATGGCTGCCTACTTTCAATGTCGGGAAAATTAAAGGTACGACCAGTTCTTTGAAGAAATTTGTTGAATCCAAAAACAGCAGCATTACTTACTCTTATCACGTAAACTGACATTTATCGCAGTTCCTGCATGTTGACAGGCACCTTGGGCCTTGTCTGAAATCTGAACTGACAGAAGTAGACTCAGCGTTTTAAGAAAGTTGTCTAGTTCACCATCCAATATGAAACAATCAAGTGCACTATACATATATTAATTTGGCAAATGAAACCCTTCAGCCATTACTTTTGGAATTTTAATTACATGTATCGAGAATACATTATTCTCATCTTCAGACCCTGTATCAGACAATAACAATAGTCAACAACAACATAAATGTATGAAAAAAATTAAGTTACAAACATGATACCAGTTATATATGAGTGCATGTTTTTTCGCGACGATATCCGTTAATGAAATATTCTCGGGTTACATTTATAAAATTCCTTGTGAGTGTGGGAAGTTTTATGTCGGCCATACTGTTCGCACTATTGAACAGCGACGCATAGAACACGAGCGCTGTTTTCGATTACGCTATCCCCAAAAATCAGCTGTGGTGTAACATGCTTTAGAAAACGGATACCGAATTGCTTTCGACGAGAGATCTATTATTAAACAAACCAACAGCTTCTGGGAGAACGTAATAAACGACGCAGTAGAGATCAAAATTTCTGAGAACGTCCTCAATAAATACGGCGGTTTACAGCTCAGTGCGGCTTGGGATCCCCTAGTTGCGAAGTTGAAGCGGGCGCGGCGTACGCGAGACCAAAATATTGCCGCATATGGTCAAGGAAATGGGCACCAGTGACGTCACTGGCGGCGGCGCGGCTATATGCACGGCAGCCGCCACGAATTGACAGTCATCCACTTGACAATGGCAGAGGAGACGAGGTACTGGCGGAAGTAAAGTTGTGAGGCGGCATCGTGAGTCGTGTCGGGATAGCACAGTCGGTAGTGCGCTTGCCCGCGAAAGGCAAAGGTCCCAGGTTCGAGTCCCGGTTCCGGCACACAATTTTAATCTGCCAGGAAGTTTCAATGGCAGAGGAGTTCTCTGTCGAAAGCTCGTGGGCAGTAAACCAAATGGCGTGGCTTGTAACCCGAGAAGATTTAATAAATAAAAAATGATACCAGTTGATTGTAATTAAATAACTTTGAACTATTAATATTGGCCAAAGTGTGGGTAAATGTTTTATAATACAGGCATTAATTTATTAATTGTGTGGTGAATTTGAAAGTAACGATCTCATCCGCATAGGGACGGTTATAAAATATCTGACAATTGCAAGATAATGTAATATATACTTGACAGTAGTCATGATTAAGGTTAATACAGAATGTTTATAGCATACGGTACCTTGCTGTATTATTATCAATGTATAGTTAAGCATTACACCATACCGAATTTCCACTGAAGTATAGTCACCTGTAATAATCATACAGTTACTAGGAATTCTGTTAAGCATCGATTGGGAAGCCAATAAAACTGTCTAACGTTCAAGCACAAAAAATAAAAATATTTGTATTCGTAAAAATAAAATGGGGGATAGAGGATTGTAGGGGTGGGAAAGAGGGAGGGGGGAAGGAGGAGGATGGACTCCATAATAATATTATAGGGATTATACTATTGTGGTGGGTGAGTATGAGGGATAGGTGCTGTAAAGCGTAATAATGTATGGTCAGCTAATGATATTGTAAGTCAATCATAAAACTCTATAATGGAATAATATCCATGCTGTCATAAAATACTGTAAAAGAATGATATTCATGTTCGTCAACAATTAAATCAGTGTGGGGATGTGGCAAACGGTGTACGTCTAAGAGTCATATGGGATCAGTGCAATGTTATGGGAATGACAAGGACAGTGGACAACAAACAATAATCAAACGGTATCGCTCCTATAAATTCACATACGAAAAGGAAGATTAGTTATAAATTCACATCACTCAACATCAACTAAAGTGTACTAACCCTATCTTTTTTATACAATTGTCACTTTCACTGTGTACTTGTAGTTCCACAATAAATCCACTAGACCACGACGTAATAGCCCGGAAATTTTTAGTAATTTTGACCATTCCGGCCGTGAAAGGTTACATTTTACTCTTGTAGTCCCTACATATGGCCTTAGTTCGGTAACCTTTTAATCCAACATCTGGTAGCTGCTTTCAATGTGTAGTTTTATTCAGTTTGTTTGCTATTAGTAGTATACACTAGTATGTGATGACAGATCGATTCGACATCCTGTCATTATACCAGTTTCATGGTTTTATTTTATCTTGTGGATGTTTACGATTACATTTTGGGCCTACAAAGATATTTATCCGTGTGCAAACAGTCATATACACCAGTGTGGTATAATTATAGGTTTTAGGGTAACTTTGTTAATTCCTACACATTCCCACTAGGCTTTGTAGATTATTTTGGTATACGTGCCGATCCACATCATTTGCTCTGTGACTTGTAGAAGTTTCCTTTATACAAAAGTTACGGTTCAGATAGATATTGAAAATGAATTAATTCAAAATTAGATTCCACAGTCAGATCCAATAGGTTGGCAAACCCTGAGTAAAATTTTAATTTCAGTTGCTACGAGAGTCGCTGTTTATTCCACAGCTCGTCTATAACTGCTATCGATATCGCAATATCAATAAACGTGCAACTTTAGTGGCGCACAACTTCCTTGTACCATGTTAAGACGACATTCAAAAATCACTTCAAAATGATTTATCATCTGAGAAAAAAAAATCCATTAAACATCTTTAATAAATATTTGGAAATCTTGAAATCACTCCGAAGACTTCTTTGTTTAACTTTTTATTGAAATATATTTGACGTATAAAAGATCAGATAAAATCATTTCCCATCGAGACCACATCTCAATACCAAGTAACATGTTGAGACATCTTTTCTTTTCATTTTTTATATTCATTGTTAATGTATTAGAAAACTGTCAATCGCGGTCCGCAACAGCGGGCAATGTGTTCAAGTTCAGCGAAGATTCAGCTAATAACGACAGCGACCAGCATTTTCTCGCTGACGTCGGCGGAGAACCCGTCACTGCGTACTGCTACACCACCGTCGTTAGCCATGAACCAAACAAAGGGGAATAAAATTCACACAATTATATGTTCTCAAACATTAGTAACATTCAAAACAATACATTTTAATTGTTCACTGAGTAACTGCGAAATTGAACTTTATGAGGAAAATACTGGACGGTTTAATATATATTCAACTGTACTGGCCGCCGCCGGGGCTAACTTCCGGTCATCAGGTTGGGTGCCCTGCAGTGGCTCGAATTTCCAAACCTCGGCAACTCATCTCTTTCCGCCACCATGTGATTCCAACTTCGGTTTGAAATAACGGCCAGGAAACCGAACTAGATTCCGCCATGTTGGACGTCTTCTATATCAGTTCTATATCAGTTAAATGGCGAAAGATGGAGAATGCAAAAATTATCTTGTCCCCTTCAACTTACGCTCCTCTATGTACGCAATAAATTGGTGGAGCCTGTGGACATGGAAAAATGGATTTACTCGTGTTAATGAATAATGAAGTTTGAAGGATTATTAATTAATTAATTGATCAGTCTGGACTTGTTATCAGTTTGCTCTGAATTTAATTTGGAATCATTAATACGGTATTATTTACATACCGGGTGATCAGAAAGTCAGTATAAATTTGAAAATTTAATAAATCGTGGAATAATGTAGATAGAGAGGTAAAATTAACACACATGCTTGAAATGACATGGGGCTCTATTAGAACCAAACATCTACCGTTATCGGGCCTTCTTTCTTCGAGGAACTGCGTGATACTGGTTTTGTAACTGCTACAGTGACGGGTGAGAAGTACGCCGATATGTTACAGAAGCACATCATCGTCAGCCTGGCTGATAAACACCTGCTGGAACGTACGGTTTTTATGTAGGATGGCGCTCCTCCCCATATTACTAGACGCGTGATAGGTCTCTTGCGCGCATCGTTTGGTGGTGATCGTGTGCTCAGCCGCCATTTTCGTCATGCTTGGCCTTCCAGGTCCACAGACCTCAGTCCGTGCGATTATTGGCTTTGGGGTTACCTGAAGTTGCAAGTGCATCGTGATCGACCGACATCTCTAGGGATGCTGAAAGACAACAAACAACGTCAAATCCTCACCATAACTTCGGAGATGCTTTACTATGCTGTTCACAACATTATTTCTCGACTACAGCTATTGTTGAGGAATGATGGTGAACATATTGAGCATTTCCTGTAAACATCATCATCTTTCAGAATGAAACTTTTCACTCTGCAGCGGTCCCAGGTTCGAGTGCCGGTTCCGGCACACAATTTTAATCTGCCAGGAAGTTTCAAATCAGCTCACACTCCGCTGCAGAATGAAAAGTTTCATTCTGGAAACATCCCTTAGGCTGTGGCTAAGCCATGTCTCCACCATATCCTTTCTTCCAAGGGTGCTAGACTTGCATGTTTCGCAGGAGAGCTTCTGTGAAGTTTGAAAAGTAGGAGGCGAGGTACTGGCGGAAGTAGAGAAGCGGCATCGTGAGTTGTGTCGGAATAGCTCAGTCGGTAGAGCGCTTGCCCACGAAAGGCAAAGGTCCCAGGTTTGAGTCCCGGTTCCGGTACACAATTTTAATCTGCCAGGAAGTTTAACATCATTTTTGCTTTGCTTAATATGTTATGCTAATTATTGTTTTTCTGATCAGGTGAAGCGCCATCTGTTGGACATTTTTTGAACTTTTTTCTAATAAAACCCCATGTCATTCCAAGAATGAGTGTCAATTTTTACCTCTCCATCTACATTATTCCGTGATTAAGTTTTCAAATTTATACTAGCTTTTTGATCACCCGGTAGCCGTCTCTTTCATTGTCTCATGACTGGGGTGGACAGATGCTTCAGTCTCGCCACGTGTCTTTCATGCGTCAACCAAATTACAGAGTTACACATTATCCTAGAACAGTGCTTGAGATTTAGCACTGTAATGGTATTACAGTGCCTGCATCCTCGCATTCCTGCTCTGCTGGCAGCCGTACGTAATTGCCTGCTGCTTGGGAGGCCGGCAGACTGGATGGTCATCGCTTGGCTGGCGGAGGGCGGCTGCTGAACAGTTAGCAGCGCCAGCAGGTGGTTGGCGTGACCCAGACACCGCCCAGCCCGCGCCTGCCTCCAGTCGAGTGGCCGCCCATCACCGCAGCTGCAGCATCGGAAGCCTGCGTCGCGGAATGCCGCGCTGCTAGGGGCTCACTTGTCTGTAGTAGTCTTGTGTAGTTCGCGAACGGACTATTAAGGAAGAGCGCTCCCTAAGGCGAAGTACGCGAACTAGTTCGCAAATCCCTCGCCCCTTAGTTCGCCCGCTGCTTTTCCGAAGAGCGCGCAGAATCGCGTGATTCCCTTCTGCCAGTTACCGTCATTTCGGGCTGAGATGCAGCTCAGCTGTAGTTTCATAGTTCACTGCCACAAATTTTCTTTTTTAAGGTATTCAGCAGTGTCTAAATGATATTTACTACGAGTACTCCGAATGCAAAGTAGTTGAATATCATTGTATAACCCATTCGTGTAAATAACTGGTTTATTTGCTTAATTATTTGATGTCTGTTGTTGTGGTCTTCAGTCCACAGACTGGTTAGATGCAGCTCTCCACGCTACCCTGTTCTGTGCAAGTCTCTTCATCTAAGAATACGTTCGGCAGCCTACATCCTTTTGAATCTGCTTACTGTATTCGTCCCTCGGTCTCCCTCTACGATTTTACCCCACACACTTCCTTCTAATGTTGACAATTTCTTGATGTCTCAGAATGGACCAACCAATCTATCCGTTCTCTCAGTCAGAATATGCCAGAAACTCCTTTTCTCCCCAATTTGGTTAAGCACCTCCTCATTAGTCACGTGATCTACCCATCTAATCTTCATCATTCGTCTGTAGCGCCACATTTCAAAAGCTTCTATAATCTTTTGCCTGAACTCCTAATCGTCCACGTTTCACTGCCATATAATGCTACACTCCAAACAAATGCTTTCAGAAAGGACTTCCTAACATTTAAATTAATATTGGATATTAACAAGTTTCGCTTCTTTAGAAACGCTTTTCTTCCCATATCCATTCTGCATTTTGTATCTTCTTTACTTCGGACATCAGAAGTTATCTTGCTACCCAAATAACAAAATTCATCTACTACTTTTATTGTCTCATTACCTAATCTAATTCCATCAGCATCGCCTGATTTTCTGACATTGCATTCCATTACCTTCGTTTTACTCTTGTAAATGTTCATCTTATATCTTCTTTTCAAGACACACTGTCCATCCCATTCATTAGCTCTTCCAGATCTTTTGCGTTCTCTGACAGAATTACTATGTCATCGGCAAACCGCAATATTTTTATTTCTTCTCCCTGCACTTTAATGCCCTCTCCAAATTCCTCCTTCCATTCCTTTACTGCCTGTTTAATGTACAGATTGAACAACATTGGGGAAAGGCTACAACCCTGTCTTACTCCCTTCCCAACCTCTGCGTCACTTTCTTGCCCTTCCACTAATAACCGCTGTCTGGTTTTTGTATACGTTGAATATAACTCTCCGCTCTCTTTATTTCACCCCTGCTAGCCCCAGAATTTGGAAGAGTGAATTCCAGTCGACATTGTCAAAAGCTTTCTCCAAATCGACAAACGCTAAAAACGTAGGTTTCCCTTTCCTTAGCCTATCTTTTAAGATAAGACGTAATGTGAGTATTGCCTCTCGTCTTCCTACATTTCTCCTAAATCCAAACTGATCTTCCCCGAGGTTCGATTCTACAAGTTTTTCCATTCATTTGTAAATAATTCGTGTTAGTATTTTGCGACCATGACTTATTAAACAGATAGTTCTGTAATTTTCACACTTGTGTGCACTTGCTTTCTTTTGAATTGGAATTACAATATTCTTCTTGAAGTTGGAGGGTATTTCCCCTGACTCATGCATCTTGCATACCAGGTGATACAATTTTTTCATGAGTAGCTCTCCTAACGACATCAGCAGTTGAGTCGGAATATCATATACTCCAGGGGCCTTGTTTCGACTCAAGTCGTTAAGCGCTCGCAGTATCATATCACCTACCTCATCTTCCTCCACTTCGTCTTCCCTGTCTAGAATACTGCATTCAAATTTATTTCCTTTGTATAGGCCCTCTATATATTTCTTCCACAGTTCAGATTTCCCCTCTTAGCTTAGTACTGGTTTTCGTCTGAGTTCTTCATATTCATACAGCTGTTTTTATTGTCTCCAAATATCTCTTTTATTTTCCTGCAGGCGGTATCTATCTTTCCCCTAGTTATGCATTCTTCCACGGTTCTGCATTTGTCCTCTAGCCACTCCTGCTTAGCCAGTCTGCATTTCCTGTCAATCTCATTTTTCAGACGTTTGTACTCCCTCTTTCCTATTTCACTTGATGAATTTCTATATATTTTCTTCTCTCATCAATTAAGATCAGTATATCCTGTGTTATCCATGGATTTCTATTAAGCATTTTCCTTCTGCTTATATGGGTCTCTGCAGCCTTCACTATCCTATCTCTCAGAGCTACCCATTTTCTTCTGCTGTATTACTCTCCCCATTTTCAGCCAATCCTTGCCTAGTGCTCCCTCTGAAACTCACAACCACCTCTGGTTCCTTCAATTTGTCCAGGTTCCATCTCCTAACCTTCCTACCTTTCTGCAGTCTCTTCAGTTTTAATCTTCAGTTCATAACCAATAAGTTATGGTCAGAGTCTATATCTGCCCCTGGATATGTCTTACAGTTTCGAACCTGGTTTCTAAATCTATTCCTTACCACTATAAAGTCAATCTGGTACCTTCCAGTGTCTCCTGGTCTCTTCCACGTATACAGCCTTCTTTTATGAGGATTAAACCAAGTGTTGGTGATCACTAAATTATGCTCTGCGCAAAATTCTATCAAGAGATCTGCTCTTTCGTTTCTTTTTCCCAGTCCATATTCACCTAATACATTTCCTTCTCTTCGCTTTCCTACTACCGAGTTCCAGTCCCCCATCACAATCAAATTCTCGTCTCCTTTAACTTTCTGAATGATTTCTTTTATCTCCTCATACATTTTTTCGATATCCTCATCATCGGCCGTGCTAGTTGGCATATAAACTTGCACTACTGTGGTCGGTGTTGGCTTCGTGTCTTTCTTTACTACGATAATGCGTTCGCTATGCTGTTCATAGTAACTTACACGCATTCCTATTTTCTTATTCATTATCAGACCTACTCCTGCGTTATCACCAACTGACTTTGTATTGATAACCCTGTACTCAGCTGCCCAGAAATCCTGTTCATCCTGCCACCGAACTTCACTAATCCCTACCATATCTTACTTTATCCTATCCATTTCTCTTTTCAAATTTTCTAGTTTACCTACGAGATTAAGAATTACCGTAGAATGCCTGCTTTGTTTTTCTTGATGACGACATCCTCCTGAGTAGTCCCCGCCCGGAGATCCGAATGGGGGACTATTTTACCTCCGGAATATTTTACCCAAGAAGACGCCATCATCGTACAGTCACACAGTAGAGCTGCATGTCCTCGGGAGAAGTAACAACTGTAGTGCCCCCTTGCTTACAGTGCTTACAGCCGTTCGCAGTATCTGATGTTACAAGGCCAGCTCAGTTAATCATCCAGACTGTTGCCCCTGTAACTACTGAAAAGTCTGCTGCCCCTCTTCGGGAACCACAAGTTTGTCTGGCCTCTCCACAGATACCCCTCCACTGTGGTTGCACCTATGGTACGGCTATCTGCATTTTTGAGGCACGCAAGACACCCATCTCGGCAATGTCTGTGGTTCATGGGGGTGGATTTGATGTCTCATTGCCCAAAAATACGGGTAATAGCACACGCTTGGGCAACACTGATCAATATATAAAAAATCTGTCATAACAAAAGAAAGAGCTCTTTCAGTAGCGGTAGCAAAAGCCAAAAAGAGCGGACGAAGTAAAAAGAGCGGCCTACTTTGCGGCTGAGCTGCGAACTAAAAGGAGAGCTACCGGTCGTGAACTAAAATATGCGCGATCGGTCGCGAACTAAAAAATGCGCGATCGGTCGCGAACTAAAATGTGTGCAATCGGTCGCGAACTATTATGCCAAACGTATCTCGCTTCTTAGTTCGTTGGATTCTTTTCCGAAGACCGACGGGCAATAGCGAGAGGACGCTCATCAGAATTAAAAATCACGTGTTTGCCTTCTGCTGATGAGAGCCATTTCGAGGTGAGCGTCTGCCTGCTAGACTACATAGTCCAGTGCTACAAAATTTCTAAGTATTCTGCACTCTGCAATATCTGACTAATAAATTCCATAATGCCAAGGTATAGAGATAACTCTAAAATTAAACACGATAAATTATTCACAAACTGTTTCTTTTGGTTTGCGTGATATTGTTAGTGGCTCAAGCAGCGGCCGAACTAAAAGAACGAACTAGTTCAGAGCCGCAGAACTAAAGTGAGCGCTCCCTATCGCGAATTATTATGCGCAAGTCTAGTCTGTAGGTCGATAGTACCACAGTCTAACAAACGCAGGCACCACACTTTCGCTGATTTTTGTTACACTCTAAACAGCAGCGCTCCAAGTGGCTGACACGGTACATTTCTGAATACGATATCGGATCAGTGTGAATGGTATCGATTAAATTGATGTTGACATAATATTTACATCACGGAAGGTAAGTAGTGCAATAAACTACGGTAGTAACAAAAAGATAACTCCACATTTGTCTTTTTTTACGTTCCCTGAGAACTATTGGAACATATGTAACTCTACATTGTAAAACAGTTTATTTAAAATTCTCTTGAAATCCCGAATTTTTAATGGAGAGTTTCATTTTCTATTAATAAAAAAATGATATTTTAAACATGACTGCATCTCAGAAACGGTTACAGGATAGCAAATTATTAATCAACCAACCAGTTGCAATAACAGTTTAATAAACTTCAGCACAGTTTCGACGGATATAAACCAGTCTTCTTCAGAAATACACTTTACTCATGTAAACAATGTCATATCATAAATTGCAAATTCGTAATCATTATGCTTGAATATCCGTCATACCAAGCCTATTGTCTGAAACTTGTGAAATACAAAATCAGAATAAAACTGTTCCTTACTATACTTGCATATCACAGTAATTGGATAGCCCTATAATCTAGGGAATGTGATTGAAGACTCAATGATACGTCAGTGCATTTGGAGTCATTCATGCTTACTGATGGAATGACTTCAAAAGCGATGACGCATCTTTCAGTCTTAAATCACATTCCCTAGATTACACGTAAGTCCAATTACTGTGATAGGCAAGTACAGTAAGGAAAAGTTTTATTCTGATTCTGTATTTCACAATGTTCTAACCAATAGGCTTGATATGACGCATACTCAGACATAATGATTACCAATTTGCAATTTATGATGTCACATTGTCTATGCGTATAATATCTATTTTCGAAGAAGGCGGGTTTATATCTGTCGAAACCGTGATCAGGTTTATTAAACTACTATTATTGCAACTGGTTGGCTGATTATTAATTTGTTGACAAATGTGGTTAATTAACACAAGACCCGACCTTTTGCAGAAATACGTCTATTTTATACTCAGAAACTTCAAGGTTTCTTCGCTACAATTCCATTTAAATGAGTAAGTGTTGAACTATATGGAATGGAACACATACATTATTTAATGTACCAGATAAGCCACCACATTTGTAGCTGAATGAAAATTCTCACAATTGTGAAAACAAACCATCGAAAGCATAAAACCGTGTCCCAACAAACCAGGAACCAATCCACAATTATTGCTACATCTGAATCACAAAGAGAAAGAATTTTCAAGACATTCGTCTTGTAAGCAAAAGTAATTCCACTCAAAACTGCATACGTTTAAAGGAAAGACGAGTGAAGTGTAAAACTGTTCGAATCATTAGACTCCATACCGAATTGTTACACGTCAAGGAAAGTGCCTGTGATGTAAGAACAGTTAGTAATAGAAATTTATATTTCTCATATGTATTGTTTCTATTACTTTCAGCGGAATAGGCTGCAAATATACACATATTCGTCAATATTACCTCATGAATAAGTTATTTCTATCTCTGAAATTCGGTTGTTTTTACATTTAATTCATGTCTACTTATGTCTCTTGATATTTAACCAATACTTGGAGCGCTAAAATTAAAGAAACTATTTCTTAATTACGTAGAAAAGTAATTATAAACAAACATTACGCTTATGGTGCCAAGCCCATTAGAGCGCTAGTTTCGTTGCAACTGTCAGTTGGTACCAACCTTAACAGTACCGAGAGTCGCGACTGTATGAGATAGACTGTCCCCGTCGGAGGTTCGACTCCTCCCTCGGGCGTGGATGTTTGTTTTGTCTTTAGTATATTTAGTTTCTAAGTAGTTTGTAAGTTTAGGGACAGTTGACCCAGCAGTTAAGTCACAAAGCTTATCAAACTTTTTAACATTTTATGATAGACTGGTGGTGCACAATGTGCGCTCAAACATTTTGTCACAATATTTGTCAATTCAACTTCAAATGTGAACCAGACCCTGTATTTTGACGATAGTGGAAACGCCCACATATAAGGATGAAGCGTTTCGAACAATACGACACTGTATTTAAAGAAAAAGACAATTACACAAAACGTAGATTCAGGGGGAAGCGCATCTTACCCGGTAATAAATAGATACTGACATGAAATAATCAACATTCTATTGTAAACCGACTTTTTTAGAACAAAACCTCGGTAGGTGACACTGGTTGGTGGTCAGGCGCCTTTTATCATCTGCCACTCGTAAGATTTGCCGCAAAATATCCAACGCTTCGTGCGTAGTACCGCGTGAAGCGAATATATAAAACAAACTAAAACCACCTTCAAATTTAGTGCGGCCTGTGTACGGAGTGAAACTACATCATTGTTATAAGACCAATGACCGAACCATCCGATACATGACTTGAATAAAGAATTTCGCGGAATGCAATGAAATGACCTCTCCAGAGCTGAGAAATATATTGCGCTATACACAGAAATGATGACAGAAAACGATGAGCGTTCGATTTTTATTGACCTCCAACAATTAGTCACGGACTCCTCTATTCCAACCGCCCTCTACTGAAGACAGACTAGATAAATAATTATAAAACATTTAAAAATTATTGGGGTTGATTTCGAAATAAAATAAGTATGTTTAACATTTTGCTGTATTTACTAGACTAGATTAACACAAACACTGTTAATAATTACAAGAGCGGAATGACTGCCGAAGTGCACCAAGGCTAAGAGAGAAGTAGACGTCTACGACGAACAAAACAAATTTAAGAGTTCACGCTTCGTTTAAGGGGAGACGGAAGGCAATTTTTATCCCTATTCTGCCAATTCTATTTTACCCTTTGAATAGGTACACTTTTCAAAGCAACTATAAGTGATAAACGAACGAAATTTTTACTGCATATATATAACATATGTGTCTCAATTTACAAGTAAAATGAACATAACAACTCTAATGGTTTTGAAGATTTTTTTTACTCTTTCAACAGTAAAATTTAACTTTTTAGTACATTAATTATTATACATGTTTCTAACCCTATTAGTTTATCAAATAATGGTACCTGAAACAAAAAATTGTAGTTTTGAGAAAATCAATTTAAAGTTTAATATTGCAATTATTGCAGTTATTGATGAGAATTACGTACCACTAATATTTTCCTGTGCCATATTGAGCATCATTTGTATCATACTGATCTTCTTTTCTTCTCTTGATCCCTCTTGTTTTCTGTCTAGCTTCTTTTGTGCATTTTAAATTTGCAATATCGGCTTTGCGGATTTTCTCTTTATCTATTTGCACCAAGGATTTTGCAGTCTTCCCACTAGATTGTATACCCAATAATTCCAAAATATCCAATTTTCTAGTTACACCATCATTGAAGCATAAAATAGCAGCATAAACACCAAATTTGTGGGTTGAAGACACTGCAGTTTATTTCTTGATGTGCTGATTTTCTTTGTCTAAGATTCTCGGCTCCTTTGACCCACTAACCTCATTTATCTTTATGTATTTATTTCCTCTGAATTTTAATTTAAACGAGAATTTCTTTATTCCCGGCCTTTTTTATGAAAACACGCGGGACCAACGAAAATACAAATCAAGACTTACTTCACTCACAAAAAACTTCACCAAGTTCAAACAATAACGTTCGAAAACAATAACAAACACGATCGGAACAAACACTATCGATAGTAGATACAAAGCAGGAAACAGTGAAGCGATAAAAACAATAAAAGCATAAAATAATATACAAGGAGTAAAAGAATGCTGTGTGCATTTTCTCCGCATGGCGCAAAACGGAGAGCGTGGCCAGATTGCACAGAGCGTCAGAAAAACCATCGTAACTCAATAAAAAATCGTCGGGTTTATATAAAACAAAAACTGTTTCACGCAGGAAATACCAGGCATTTCAAATAAGCTAAAATATAAAAATCGAATTTTTGAGCCCAGTTGCCTTCCGTGTCCCCTTAAATGATAGAAAAGGGAACTGAAAGTACATAAATCCGAAGTAAGGGATTAGGCACAATATTCAGATGATTTAATTCTGATTTTAATAGGCAAAAGAAACCAATAAACATAATGTAATACTACAACGGAATGATTTAAAATGACAGATAGGAACTGATGACACCGCAATTAAAACCCATAAGCTTTACAGACATTTGAACTTTTTAAAATGACAAAAACCTGGATAAACCTGTTAAAGTTAATATTACACGGACCCGGTAATTACAGCGACTTTCTGCGAACGGATAGCGCTTCGTTTTAGCCCAGGCAAATTAGACCTTTCGTGGCTAAAAAATAAGCACAAGCTGGAAAAGTTTTAATCATTGTTAGGCATCCAAAATAAGAGTAATATGAGTTTGCGACGGTTTCTGGCTTGTTCATAAGTTTTCAGAGCCGGAAAAACCGAAATATTTTGATTAGCAATGTAAGACAGTCGTGGTTGCAATTTTTTTATTTATTGTTTACGCGTTTCACCCTTGTGGGGCATCCCCAGGGAGGACTCGAACCTCCACGGCGAAACGTTCACAATCCCACTAAAATTAATAGAATGTTTGCTGACCTTAAAATAGCACATCGGATGAGTAAAACTAAAACAATTGCTAGCTACGATCTTGTAGCGTCAAATCATTAAAATGGATATGGTTGACAAAACCCGTCAGAAACGTGCATATAACACAGGAAATACAGAGGATATTAAGATGCGGTCCTATCCTGCACGATCTGTATATTGGAAGAGCTTGAAATTGTTAAATTTACCTGCAGATCTGATGAAGGAGTGCTTAACTATCAGCTGATTAGCTACAACAAGTGGTATTTTGACCCTACGATGTCTGTTCTAAAAATGTGTACTTAATTCTGATGCTTCCATATAACTGCTTTTTTTTCCATTGGGTAATACATAACTTAATTCCCGCGTAGTAGTCGTTTTTAATCTGGCTGTTGAGCTGTAGATCCACAAGTCCAATGATTGCTTAGTAGTTTGTTTATTTTAATCCTATGACATATGAGAGAGATTTTTTAATTTTCTGAGATATTATATTCAACTGAATTAATTTAAGTGTAAGGAAGTCTTTTCTGAAGGCATTTGTGTGGAGTGTTGCCTTGTACGGGAGTCAAACATGGACGATAAGCAGTGCGGACAGGAAGACAATAGAGGCTTTTGAAATTTGGTGCTACAGAAGAATTCTGAAGATTAGGTGGGTAGATCGCATAGCTAATGAAGAGGTACTGAACAGAATTGGTGAGAAAAGGAATTTTTGGCATACCCCGACTAAAAGAAGGGATCGCTTGGTAGGACACATTCTTCGACATCGGGGAATCGTAAATTTAGCATTGGAGGGAAGTGTGTGGGGTAAAAATCGCAGAGGGAGACCAAGAGATGCTTATAGTAAGCAGATTCAAATGGATGTGGGTTGTCGTTCTTATGAGGAGATGAAAAGGCTTGCTCAGGATAGAGTAGGGTGGAGAGCTGCATGAAACCAGTCTCCGGACTGAAGACCATAACAACAACAACCAAAATGGAAGAGCATGACATTTCGTTCAGAATGGCGTACATAAAAGTTAAAGTCGTTTAACCATAATCGATCGTCAAATATGAGCATTTCACCAACTTCATAGAAAGGTGAATTATGTCCATGTTTCAATGCCTGTAAATCGAAAACGGCTGCTCCAGATGCCAAAGTCATGTGTCAAATTTGTACATAAAAAACTCGATTATAAAATTTGCTTCATCCTATGTACAAATTCCAATAAAACCGTTAAATTAATCCTGCAAAGACATTTGTGAAACGTTTAATTACTTTTCAGCCCTAAATCATACGCAGTCGTCCAAATATTCAAATTTAAATGTAATTTAGTTAGGCACGTTCCTATTTCAAAAATATTCAAATGTTTGTAAATCTATCGGACCAAACTGCGTGGTCATCAGTCCGTAACTTACAAACTACTTAAACCTACGTAAACTAACCTAAGGACAATCACACACACCCATGCCCCAGGGAGGACTCGAACCTCCACGGCGAGCAACGTCGCGCTCTGCAGCGAGACGCTTTAGACCGCTCGGCTACTCCACCGCGGCACACGTTCCTATTTAGTTACCTCTAAGTATCAATATGAATTAATTACATCAGTCCAAAATGATACTAACCCGATTTAAATATAAAACCAGCATTTCAAATACAAGGTATCATTTATGCAAATATACTTACAATATTAAACCGGCTACATTTAAATTTGAATATTTGTACGACTGTATGATTTGGGGTTCGAAAGTAATTTGATTTCGCATACTGTCCTCGCAGGATTTTACTGCTACGATTACTTTGACGGTGTTATTAGTATCCTTGGATAGAAAGAAGCAATTTTTTAAGTTTTTTCCATTTTTAGTTACAAGCATTGGATGAAGGGCATAACTCACTTCGTCATGAAGTTAGTGTAAATGCCGATTTTTTTGTGATAGTTTGTGGATAAACGACAGAACATAGTTTAAGTTTTAAGTATGTCATTCTACGTAAACTGTTATGCCTTTTCATTTTGTATTCTCAAAAATTTCTGTTGAGTCCATCGTTTTCTAGTTATAGGCGAAAAACCGAAAAAGTTAAAAACATTCCTTGTTTTTAGGTTCTCAAAACTTATACGCCAGTCAGAAACCGTTGCGATGCCCAACATCAGTTAAAATTATTTCCAGATTGTGCGTATTTTTTAGCCAGCATGTCCTTATTTTGGGCTAATTTTCCTGGGCTATTTAATAACTCGGTAATTATTTTAGCATTACACTGAAAAACATAACGTAAATGCACCTTTTTTCTTATTTTTGATCTTCTAATAACAGTTCATTAAAACATCGTTTTCGTGGAGGAACTAGGGAACTTACAGATCATTTTGTTTCATTATTCTCGCCTTTAAATGCCAGGAACACTTATTTTCTTCTTAACCAGTCCTGCATAATATATGCAGTACCTCTCCCATTTTGGTAATTGCCACAGCTGTTTTGTTCTAATCCTTCGTCGTAGTTTCGAATAGTTGTGGAATTTGTCTATAGAGTAAGATGAATTGTGATAAAAACAATTTTTCGAAAAAAATTCGGCTAAATAGCAATAAAACAACGTCCGCTACCTTGTCAACTTTTACGTCAGTCAGAATTCCTGCCAAACACGTCAAACAATCAGTATGCTTTACAAACATGCCAAACGACAAAGTACCCCTTAAACTATTTGCAAAACGACATACTGAATAAACGAACTGAAATAAAACACATGCCCTACTTAGAACATTTTACTCACTTTTGGGCCACGAAAAAGGATAATACATATGAAATTACTGATAGCACACATAAAAAATATCGCTAAATAATGTATAGGCCAGCTACATTCCGCCTCTCACTTCCAAAGGTAAAAAATACAAATACGTTTAGTATCTATTAGACAATCCGTGAAAATGCTGTCGGTTAGACTAAATTTTCACATTTCATAAGAAATACGTCATTGAATGCTGACAGTTGACCCCTAGACTCAGTACGGAACTTATAAATATGACATTACTGATCGTAATTAAGATGCAAATAATGTGCGTCGTACGCAACACTAACAGGTCCACTTTAAATTACAATATAAGCCGAAAGAGCGAGTTTCTTGTGCAAACAGTTATTACATACAAGCTAATATAGACTATTTCGCAGCAACTAATAACTGACAGCACGGTCTAAGGCGCCATGTCACGGGCAGGATGTTCACTCTTGACGGCCATTCGAGTCCTCTCTCACGCATAAGTGTACATATTCACCTTAGTAAGTCTACGCAACGATGGCCTTAGCAGTTTGGTCAGTTACGTTTACAAACGTTTGAACTGAATCCTCATAAAATGTATTTCAACGTAATGCGTGTTGTACGCGTGATTTTATTATCAAAATAAAATATGGGAAACATTTTAACGATTTACCTCTAAAATCAAAACATCGAAGCGTACATAACAAATAAATGTTTTAGATACACAATCATCCTGGCTTATGTATTATAGTGAAATTGAGTTCATCTGTAGCGTAACGCCTTGAGAACACTAATCAAAAATATGTATGAAAGAAGAACAGACAAACACTAATACAGGATTCTTCAATAAAGAAAGACATCTATTGCAGTAACCAAAGAACTAAACCACCTGAAGCTCAAATTCTCTCAAAATTATTTTGACTTTCATAATAAATTTTCAATGTCCAAGTAGCTGGAACGATTGCAGACATAAAACACACGAGAAGAGACTTTTTTCGGTTCGAACATCCAACTTGCTGAAAAAAATGATATAATGCTACAGATGTGTATACGATATCCTGTTGTTAATAAATGTTAAGAAGGTATCCAGTAAATATACCTAAAGTTCGACAATTCACGTACTAAAAAAATCATAATAGTGACCGAAACCAACACCTC
Source organism: Locusta migratoria (assembly GCA_026315105.1). Taxonomy (NCBI): domain Eukaryota; kingdom Metazoa; phylum Arthropoda; class Insecta; order Orthoptera; family Acrididae; genus Locusta; species Locusta migratoria. Next base: position 92,944,639 of record CM048748.1, read on the forward strand.
TATTTTTCTCTATATATAAAAGGAAGTGTCCCGATTGACTGACTGACTGACTGACTGACTCATCATCGCCAAGCCCAAACCACTGAAGATAGAAACTTGAAATTTGTGGAGGGTGTTGATCTTACTCTGTAGGCGGCATTTAAGAAGCGATTTTTCGATATTCCGTCCGTAAGGAAGTGAAATAGGGAATGAAATGTTTTTTGAAAATACGTAGCTATTCCGGCAATTTTAAAGCTAGAACTACAAAATTTCGGATTTTAATTCAGGGTTCGAATTTAAAAGACACGTGTTTCGGCATTTTTTGAAATTCAACCAATAAGGTGGTAAAATAGAGGACAAAAAAATTGATTTTTAAAAATATGTTGCTGTTAACTCAAATTTCAAGCTATAACTACGAAACTTAGGATATGGACTCTTGAAAAGGATTAAAAAAGGCACGAGTTTCGGTATGTTTGGATATTCAAAAACTAAGGGAGCAAAAGAGGGGATCAAAAATTATTTTCGAAAACACTTTGTTGTCAAGACAATTTTGAAGCTATAGCTGCAAAAATTGGTATTTGTATTGTTCGTTATGATTTAAAAAATACGTGTTTCGGTATTTTTGGAAATTCAACCATCAAGGGTGTTAAATTGAAGAGGGGATGTTTTTCGAAAGTCTGTTGTTATTTAGGCAATTTGAAGTTAGAACTACAAATTTTCGGATTTGGATTCGGGGTTCGAATTTAAAAGACACGTGTTTCAGTATCTTTGGAAATTAGACCAATACGGAAATACGAGATGCAAAAATTGATTTTGAAAAATATGGTGATGTTAACTCAAATTTCAAGCTATAACTACGAAACTTAAGATATGGATTTTCATCAGGATTAAAAAGAAACAACTGGTGCAGACCAACCAGCCTACGCATGCGAAACAGCGGGGGTTCAGCTATTAATGTAATATTTCGGCCAGGGACGCTTTTGTTCGGGGACTTTGCCGATGGAAGCATTCGCGTGCACCACGCCATCGTACCACCGTCCCGCCGGCCCAGGGGGTGGAGAGGGACCGGTCTGAGGAGCCAGCAGGCAGCGCCACAACTTTCACCTTCAGCACCGGCCGCCGCCCCGCATCCTCCCGCCACGGGGCTTGCTGGCGAATTGCCGTGGCTTTCTCATAAGGACATACACGGCGAAACCAGCCTAACTTTAGGGGAGTGCAGATAAATGGCGACAGCGGTTACAAGCTTCCTAGGGTTTAATTTGTGGACGGAGAAGTTAGTACTGCTTCCTCCCACAAGTCCCCTAAAACTTCCACATCCTTGAGGATGTTGTTGCGTAGCAGTGTGCGTTTGTACCACCCTACAGTATGCACGAGGTGCCGTAGTTGCTGTCCAAGTCTTTATGGAAAGCATGGTTCTGACTAACCTGTTGTCTTCTATAGTTGTGTCCCCAGCGCAGAAGACAGCACACAGGTCGTTGATTCTTCTACAAGTGAGGCTAAAATAAGTTCGGTAGGATGCAAGCATAAGAAGCGACTCGCGAGATTTTTAATTGTCAGGGATGCCATTTATTACGTCTAGATTCACAATAAAAAAATATGAACAACTATTGTTAATACGACACGGCCTATGCTGCCCGTAGTTCATGTTGAGACCTCGACTGTTATCACAATTACACAAAACTTTTTCATGACCGGCGCGGGCCGGCGCGTATAGTGGTCAGCTCGAGACTGAAACTGCGGCGCGTTGCGAAAGGGCACCAGACGCTCTTCTTAGCGCCAAAACATGGCCGTCGCGCGCGCCTTCTGCAAAATCGCTCTTCTCTTGTTACAATAAGAGAAGACACCATAAACTTTTTAAACTGTTAAAACCTAGCCTGTCCTTGAGAGATATTTACCACAAATTCTCAGCTCTGAATAATTAATATTCAGTACATAATAAACAAAACTAATTTCAAAAGAAATCACGTGACGTGAAATGCAGCAGCCAATGCGAGGAGAGTACCAATAACATAGGCGGGCTTTCCCATGGGAACCAGCACCTACTGTGCCATATGCTACTGCTCCCCACCCCACATTTCAACATATGCTGCACTTCTGTCTTTCTTCCGGGTTTAAGATACATACGATGCCAGCAAACAAACGGCCAGCGGCCAGAGATATGAAGCGGCCATAGGCCAGGAATATCACACGATCACAGGGAGGAAAGGCCCTTACAACTAAATGGACACAACAGCGCGTTTGCAGAGAAAGCCCCTATCTAAAGATACCAGAGGAATCGTTTCAAAAAAAAAAAAAAAAAAAAAAAAAAAAAAAAAAAAAAAAAAAAGACTTCGACGGCATGCCAGATAAACCGAGATAAGCCGTAGTCCCTTGCAGATGGGAAGGAGACAAGAAAGCCCCTGCAGTGCACACGTGCGTGAGTGGGAGAGAGTCTGGCCTGCAATATAGATAAATTGGTTCCACCGAAACAGTGCTTCTGTCTATAGAAAAAGACCCTGATAAATGGCATACCAGACAGGCTTAACACAGCTGCCACAAAGAATTGTATTCTGGAACCAAGAAGGAATGCAGAAGATAAAGACAACACGCTTGAAACGCGGGAAAGACGCCAGTTCGTGAGTCTCATCTCAGCCCACAGAAAATTTCCACCGTCGACTGAGAGGCGTGGTCGTGAAAACGGCGATCAGCTAATGGATGGCATTGCAAAACCAACCCACCAATCACAGAGCCAAAGAGACGCAAAATTCGAGGAGAAGCTGCAGCTGGGGAGCGTGAGACTTGATCAGAAACCACCGAAGAGGACACTTAGTCCGTCGTTGGAGAAGCGAGGAGACATGCAGACAGCTCCCGCCTTTGCAGACACGGGACTGACGCCTTCGCTCGGGGGTCGCGTCGCGCCGCTCATCCGCAGGGCAGGGCAGGCGTGTGATGCTGCCGCGACCGCCGCCGACGCGCCGCCACACCGCACCGCGCCGATCCATCGCCTGACGCCCACATCAAGTGAATGTTGGTGAGACCTTGAGTTGCATGATGGAAAGTCCCAAGATCACTAGATCAATGCTCCATTTTGCTTCAATATGTATATATTTTTTTTTTTTTTTTTTTTTACTTTGGCTCTTTACTTACTGATAACTTGCATCTTTATGTATATGCAAGCAAACATAGAAAAAAATGACATTTTGGTCATCCACATAATTGAACTATTTGTACACTTGATAATGATCTAAAAGCCGAAATCCGGATTGTGAAAATAAAATACCTTACAGTCAAATGGCGGTCCAATCTTTTAATCAGTACTGTATGATTGTAGCTCCCAAAAAAAAATGTTTGTCTTTTTTCATATTTTATTCACGGCTATACCGTACATTCGATTGTGATACAACTTTGTCAAATCATTGCTTGCACTAGCACGAAGGTTATTGGCATACTAAAATTAATTCTGTATGGTGCATCGTGGAGGGTGCTTTACAATTAGTTAATTTATTTCTTATGCCTACACGCTGAAATGGCTGGATGGATATGAATGAAATTTGGAACAGAGGTAGCTTTAAACTCTGATTAATACATGGGCTACTTTTAGGAAGCCACCGTACTGGGCGTGGCGGAGGGTAGCTTACAGCGGTTTAACAAGTTTGTTACTCTTCACGCTGAAACGGCTGGATGGGACTGAATGAAATGTGGAATGAAAATAGCTTATGCCCAAATTAATACGTGGAGTACCTTTCATAAGCCTCCGTAGGTGCAAGGCAGAGAGTACATTACAAAAAACAACCAAATTGTTTGACTCGCAACAATGAAAGTCAGCACATAAATGTATGTTTGCATGAAGGAGATTTTTATAATCTGCAAGCCAGTGAATTTAGCATGGTGGAGGGTACCTTGCAACCGTTAGACCAGTCACCATGAAACTTGATGCATATATGTATGTTTTCACATATAGGAGGGAGAGAAGTAGATGGTCAGAAAGGGGAGGGAGGAGACGGACAGAGGGAGGGAAGAGGAGGAGAATGAGAGGGGAAGATGGTGACAGACAGGTGAAAGGAGATGAACAGAGGGAGAGGAGGAAAGGGACGGAGAAAGTGACAGAAAGAGAGAAGGAGGAGAAGGTGAACAGAGATAAGGCAAAGGAATAGATGGACTAATGAAAGTTTGGAAACCTCATATATATAGTTGTTAGTTTTTTTGTATTTTATGCGCTGCCATAACATTCATCTGATTGGGATAAACCTTCGTCAACTTACTTCTTGCTCTTATGTAAAGGTTATGGACATAGTACAGTTAACTTACAGTAAGTGGAACACGTGTCATACCGGCACATGTATTTGAAGGACCATTCAAGTAGCACATTTAATTAAACAAGCTAACACTTTCCCAACTTCAAACATTATTTTCACAGCAGCGCGACGGGTACCAGCTACAATCCTTGCCATTAAAATTGCTACACAACGAAGATGACGTGCTAAAGACGTGAAATTTAACCGACAGGAAAAAGATGCTGTGATATGCAAAAGATTCGCTTTTCAGAGCATTCAGACATGGTTTGCGGCGGTGGCGACACCTACAACATACTGACATGAGGAAAGATTCCAACCGATTTCTCAGACACAAATAGCAGTTACCGGTGTTGCCTAATAAAACGTCGCTGTGATGCCTCGTGTGGAGGAGAAATGCGTACCATCACGTTTCCTACTTTGATAAAGGTAGGATTGTAACCTTTCGCGATTGCGCTTTATCGTATCGCGACACTGCTGCTCGCGTTGGTCGCATTCCAACGACTGTTTGCAGAATATGGAATCGGTAGGTTCAGGAGGGCAATACGGAACGCCGTGCTGGATCCCAACGGCCTCGTATCACTAGCAGTCGAAAGGACAGGCATCTTATCCGAATGGCTGTAACGCCACGTCTCGATCCCTGAGATAACAGATGGAGACGTTTGTAAGGCAACAACTATCTGTACGAACAGTTCGATGACATTTTCAGCAGCATGGACTATCAACTCGGCGACCATGGCTGCGGTTACCCTTGACGCTGTATCACAGACAGGAGCGCCTGCGATGGTGTACGCAATGACGAACCTGGGTGCACGAATGGCATAACGTCATTTCTCGGATGAATACACGTTCTGTTTACAGCATCATGATGGTCGCATTCGTGTTTGGTGACATCGCGGTGAACGCACATTGGAAGCGTGTATTCGTCATCGCCATACTGGCATATAACCCGGCGTGATAGTATGGGGTGCCATTGGTCACACGTCTCGGTCACCTTTTGTTCGCATCGACGGCACTTTGAAGTGGCCGTTACATTTTAGATGTATTACGATCCGTGGCTTTACCCTTCATTCGATCCCTGTGAAACTCAGGATAATGCGCGACCGCAATTTGCAGTTTCTGTGCGGTCTCTTTTGGATACGGAAAATGTTCGACTGCTTTCCTGGCCAGCATATTCTCCAGAACTCTAACCAATTGAAAACGTCTGGTCAATGGTGTCCGAGCAAGTGGCTCGTCACAATATGTCAGTCACTACTCTTGATGAACTGTGGTATCGTGTTGAAGCTGCATGGGCATCTGAACCTGTACACGCCATCCAAGCTCTGTTTGACTCAATGCCCAGACATATCAAGGCCGTTATTACGGCCAGAGGTGGTTGTTCTGGGTACTGATTTCTCAGGATCTATGAACCCAAATTGCTTGTAAATGTAATCACATGTCAGTTCTAGTATAATATATTTGTTCAATGAATACCAGTTTATCATTTGAATTTCTTCTTGGTGTAGACATTCTAATGGCCAGAAGTGAAGTTCTAAATAATATTATCAGCCCCCAGATCGAAATGAACTATGAAACGATTTATACGAGTTATTTGTATTGACGTAAAAGTGGCCGCGCGGGAATGTCAATGCGGTCTGAGCCGCAGCTCCCCGTCGGAGGTTCGAGTCCTCCCTCGGGCATGGGTGTGTGTGTGTGTGTGTGTGTGTGTGTGTGTGTGTGTGTTGTCCTTAGAATAAATAGTCTGAGGAACGATGACCTCAGCAGTTTGGTTACATAATTTGTAGTTATACGATGAAATCTACTGATGTAACCTTCGTCTATTCAACTAAATACCTCTAGATCACAATTAGGAACAATTTAGTCTTATCACATAGAAAACTTTATGGGGAAGTTGAAACAAAGGCTTTGTTTTAATGGCATTGCATTTAGAAAATTCCTACGCTTCTCCATCTGCAGTATTGCTGAGCGAAATGCTATCTTTACAAAGCAGGTATGAAGGAGAACAACGAAAAAGCTCGAAGAAGTGCAGATGGTTAAGTATTATCGCGCAACAGGGAGAGAGGATCACAGGTATGACACGAGGGTTGGTGTAGCAATCATTAAAACGAAGGCTTTTATTCGTTGCAGTAATATCTTTCCAAGAAATTTCAAGCATTTACGCTTTCCCCAGAACGGGAAATTAGCCTAGTGACTAGTAGTTCCTACTTAGGGAGAATTGCCTATCGAAATAAAATATACGAGAAATCAGAGATGGGTGCATGCCGAAGGTAAATTTCGATATATAGCTAAATAAAAATATTGGCAATAGGTACATCAATTTTTGAGCGATTCTTCGACCAAGTCACCAAATAATTGACGCGTTTGTCACATCGTAAGAGCAACCTTTCTTCCCTTTGTCGTAGAAGTCTGCCGCCTGTAAGTGGAACCATCTCTTCGTCGGTTTTAAAACGCTAGCCAGTGGACAGGAGTTTGAGGTGCCAGGAAAGATGGAAAGCTTACTGAAGATATTGTGTTGCTCCTCGACAATGTTCGGCGCACAGCAACTGTTTTGCAGAAGTTCGACTGGGAGCTGTTTGATCATCCAGCATACTGTCCTGTTCTTACTGCCAACAGTTTCCATCTCTTCTTGTACCTCAGGAAATTCTTGTCCTCCTCCGCTTAGTGGTTTGACAACAAGAAGAGCTGAGAAGTGAAGACGACTGTCATACGAACTTCCATTAACAACTAGAAGACTTCTACGACAGAAAAATATCTTCGACACTACGGACCTGTTGCCAGTAATGTTTTACATATAATTTTATTGTCTTTATTTTTAAAAATTTTGGGAGACTTACTTTCTGGACGCGCATCTTATAGTTCTTGGACCAAAATACTAAAACACCAAACACACCTACGTGCTAAGAATTCTAAAACTATGTAGGGAAACAGTATACACTCAAAACAGCTTCCAGTTATTTCGGAATGCATTACGATGGCGCCTGTGTGGATTTAAATCGAATCCCGTATCATTATTCCTGAAAATTAGTAGCAAGACAGAGTAGCGATGATGGAGGTGTAAAGCGATCACAGACAATTCAGTCGACAGGACTGAGACGTGGTGACTCTGGAGGCCAGAGGACACGCAGCAGTTCATCCTGGACCCCCAAAATTGGGCCTGGCCGATGTGTGCTGTGTGGCCAGGGGCAGTGCACCTGGCACGACACAAAGATAGCAGTCGAGACCAGGTACAGCAGGGCACCATTCAGGCCTGCCTGACATTGACATTTACTTTCAAGGAGGCATTCCTCGCTGTCATAAATCTGAATGAGAGGAATCGAATTAACATTCGTGCCACGGTCGGAATCCGAACGCTGGACTTCCTGCTTAGTACAAAGGCGCTCTACCACTAAGCCACCGTGGATAAAATAATACAGCGCCTGACAAAATTGTCTTAAGGCACCTCATCCTTCACAAAACAAACTTCAATTCAGCGTCAGGTTCCCCGTATATAAATATGTATGGTCACATGATCTTTGGTAGTAATTCACCCTTGCTTAGAAACCGCTGCAAACATTTGCAATCTATTGAGGACAACACACAAGTAGCAACGCGTGCAGTCGCTGAATCCATTGAGTCATGGTGGCTTAGTGATGTAGCTCCTGCCTAGTAATCAGGAGGTCCAGGATTCGGATCCCGGTCGTGGTACAAATTTTAATTAGATTTCTCTCCTTCAGATGTATATCTTTCATATTTATCGAGGTAAAATTTGTCTCCGGACATTGATTTATTGTTTGATATTTATTCCTCGCCATGTTACCAAATTTTCTCCAACTTATGGCCAGCCGCAGTGGCCGAGGGGACTGAGGCGCTCCAGTCACGGTCTGCACGGCCACTACGGTCGGGGGTTCGAATCCCCCCTCGGGCATGGATATTTTTGTCCCTTAGGATTAGCTAGTTAATAAGTAGTTTGTAAGTTTAGGGACTGATAATCCCGTAGTTAAGTCCCATAAGCTATACAAACATTTGAACATTTGAATTCCAACTTATGCATATGGAAGTGAAATACTTATCTTTAGAGTTGAGTGGCATTCATAGTTTCATCTTCTCTGTCAATGAAGCTGCTTTAAGGCATTTGCAACGAAGTCGACAGATGCATCATAAACGCTACACAACGAATAAAGTATTTAATACAAATTTTAATTCTATGCTTCAGATTTATCATTATTGTCTTTAATATATTCGAAACGAAAATCCGTCTCAGGCACTGGCATAACTATGGAGGGGGGGGGGGGGAAGATGAAGGGGATAGAACCCCCTCCCCAGAACTCGACAAGGGAAAAAAAGAGAGAGAGAGAGGAAAAAAAGAAAAAAATCGTATAACATCAATCTGGTAAAGGTAAATATTTGAAACTTGGGGTGCTTTACCATAAGCTTTCATTGAAAGGGAGTGAATTAGTTTCTTCAACGGGAGTGGTAGATGGTAGTCTGGAAATTGGCTAAAATTTTGTTCCTCAAGCAGATCTATCCCCCCCCCCCCCCCAAGCCAAGTCCTAGTTACGCCACTGGTCTCAGGGATTGTTTATTTGTATTAAATTGATATTAATATCGCCTTAACAGGATTGTTCCTATACGTCCATTGCCGAGGTGCTATTCCGCTGCACGGAGAGCCTTGGCAGTAGTGGCAATTATCTTTGGAACACAGAAGCTGAGTTAAAGTTTGTGACGTAATGGGAAATCATACTTAGACTATTCCAAGGCGCGTTAATCGTTAGTGGTGTCTGTAATAAAAAAGCTGAGCCAAATACAGAACAAACAATAATGAACTAACAAGATAGAGCACCAGACCCACCAATAGAGCAATAAGAAAAAAAACGGTAACACGTCTGCCTAGTAAGCATGGAGGTCCGGGTTCGATTCCCGGCCGCATCAAAATTTTAATTCTATGCTTCAGATTTATCATTATTGTCTTCGAATAAAATATTAATTAAAAATGTTTTAATTCTTTTGAAATGGTGCATATCGCCAATGATTTGCAAAAGATTTTTGGTACCAGCAACAGATACTGCTAAGAAGTCAATATCTTTTTTGTTATCCGAGAGGAGCATTTTCACGTTGGTAAATTTATGTATGTCTACATGAATAATAACGATGGCATTCCGGGGTTTCGCAAAGAGTACGTCGATTGCGACATTCTCACACGGTGAGGCGTCGGTGTAAACGCTTCGACACCACTTTGCATTTACTGTACAGGGCGGGCGCTTGGTAAGCGGCGGGCACGGGAGCAGCCAGAGTGAGGTGAGGTGGGCGGCGGCTGATGGATGCCTGCCGCGCCGGTGGGCGGCGGTGGGCGGCACCGCCGCGGGCCTCGCGGTGTCAGCGCGCAGGGCCCGCCACCTCTCACTCTGCCCAAACACTCCTCTGCCCGCGATTGATGCTCCCAGCAGAAGCGCAGTCCGCTCACATTTCAGTGGCCATAATTTACCTGTTTACTCCTGTCAGGAACAGCATTCCATCCGCCTCCCAGTTACGTGACGCTATAACGAGTAACCTGCCTTCCTAATGTAAACATGCTTGGTATGTACACTTTGGAACTATTGATGTAAATGACTGATGGTACTACAGACCTAGACATCCCCTAATGGTTCATCCATCTTAATCAAACGTCACCATTCGTTATCTGTATTACATCATGAAGCAATCACTGAACAGAAGATCGCCTTTAAAACGTCTATTACATAAGTGATGTGATACAACAGATATAAGTTTTGTAGCGCGCCAGACAGGGATAAGCGAGAGAAAATGCCACAACACCTTAGTTTTCTTGACACTGACAAGGAAAGTACTGGGGCTCGAACAAACATATCTGAATGGACGTTTTCTTACAGGATCTCTACGTACACCTCAATGTGCTGGTGAGTGCCGTTTTTATGCAAAACTTTGCAATCATGCTCTAGATAGAACTGTAGATGTAATTGTAGACGCCATGCGTAATGCAGATACCTTAACTGTAACTTATGTAATAATCATCGTATATGTTCTCTAGCGTATTGTCATCAAAAGCCGTGATTTCAGTTGCAACTTTAACCTTCTTCTCGGAAGACTGTTGGTATTCACTGCCACTGCTTCCATCGCCTCTTCCCGCACTTATCGTAGCACTACCGCATGCAATGAATTGTTCGTCATTATCATCCCTATTATCATCATTATGTGTTAGTGTTACAACAGTATCCAACTTACGCTCATATTTCTGTACCATAACAGATACGAGAAAGCATGCGAATGATTCATCTTCTACATTAATACCATCTTCACGAAGAAGGGTTCTTCGTAACTTCATCTCAACCCGCAATGCATTAGCAGGATTGATTACCAATCGCCGCCCCATCTGACGCTTCACCACACAAATAACATCACAAAACGTAACTTCGGAGGCACACTGCACCGTCCCTACTGGCGAACCGACAGGTCGAAGTGCAATGTGACAAGGCAGACGCAGAGGCCTCTAACGGACGACTGCAGAGTTTTGCAGATGCGGAAGTATCACTAGTGCAATAAGGGATCTTTACGTTATCTCTCATACGATTATGGTGTATATATGTTTGTTCGAGCCCAAGTACATTCCTTGTGAGAAGCATTTATTTAATCGAGTACCACATCCGATGATTTGGTACTATCTTCACGATCATTAATTACCAGAAACTTACATACAATCGATAAAAATTTTGCAATTATGCACAGCACAAGGAGCTGGCTGTGCTACGGACGACTGAGCTATAATTTCCCTATCACCATTATCTTTAATCAAATTTCAGCTCTGTCCCTACTGTTCTTACTGTAATGGATACCATACGGTGCGACCTGCAGTTGTGTACACCATGGACAGCGCTATACGCAGATGGTGAAACGCATTCGTTGGATACAGACAAGTATCTCGAAACTCAGTTACAAGCCCGTTGTGGTAGTTTACATAATTTTGGTCCACAAGACGCAACATCAAGAAATGATTCCATTTCCTAGAGTTGATATCCCTAGCTTCTCAACTACAAGCAAGGGATGGATGTGCTTGAAAGAATCAAACCGAACTGAAATCAGTTCAAAAACGACATTGGTTTTCTTTGTGATATGGTGATTAACATCAACTAAGCATATACCACAATAAGGTGCCACCATTTCCGTCATTTAGCAATTCACATTTAAGTGCCTGTCAGCAGGTTCATCGAACCATTTTCAGACTAATTCTCAACTGTCCCACTACTGAACAGCGTGCAAAAGTTTGAGATTTGATCATTTTTCAGATGACGGTCAACAAAATATTTTGGGATTTGTAGGAGAAAGTTGGTGATTAAGCCGCAACGAAAAACTCATCTGTAGTAACGAGTGCCACCCCAACTCGCGTATCAAATCCGTGACACTCTCCGCTGTTGTGTGATAACACAAAACGAGCTGCCCTTCTCTGTGCTTTTTTCGATGTCCTCCGACCTGGAAAGGATACCATACCGCGAAGCAATATTACAATAAAGGACGGAGAGACGTAGTGAATTTACTGTACCTTCTGTCAAAAATACCCAACCTTTGGTATGTCTTCCCCACAACATTATCGATGTGGTCTTTGCAGTTAAAATAGAGAGCGATCGTAGCCTTTGATACAACTAAATGGCACAAGATCGACGCAACACGTGCATCATATTTACTTGAGAAGATCCTTGCGGTACGAGTCTCACCGTAATTGTATTAAACTACTAGCTAAAAACCAGGCGTTGAACGGGTATTTATTTATTTATTCCTGCCTTGAGTTAGTACTTCTCCTATCCCTTCTCTCTCTCTGCCCATCTCCTTTTTTCTCGAAACATTTATCACGGAGAATATATAAGAAATACTGTATAAAATTATATATGCAGTATCCAAACAATGAAAGATAGGAATCAAAATACGAATGACATATAAAATTCGCACAATTTCATATTTATTGAGTTATATGTTGTACAATACTATACTTTTTCACGTATATATTCATTTGTATAAGTCCTGTATGTCTGTAAAATCTGTTCCGAATACAATTCGTAGTATATAGAAGTAATAGATTAAAACTTGGTGCGCGATGGAGCGGTTTTCCATCACCGTTACTGTTTATGTGCTCATATCTCATGAACTACGTGTCGTACTGTAAAATAATGTCGAAGGTACATTCAGCTGTATGTGTGTATAGTTTCTGTAAAATTTCCTGTAGTTGTAACGTCATACCGAACGTCATAGTTTTAGTCCATGAATAGCGTAAGAATAGCAAGCGATAAACGTTTTTCTTTTCATAATTTTGCTATGCTTGTCAGCGAGAAAAAGTTCAATAAAGGTTTGAAATTATCCTTAAACTTTGTTGCACGTCGATAAGTACTGTCATTCTCATGCAGTGTGTGAATAAAAGTGTCGTCGCATTATGTGGCAGTTTCTTGCAATTATATTCTTTATGTCGTTGTATCTCCTGAACCATGTGCCGTATGTGGTTTGTGCCCCGACAGCATTGTTACCTCACGGGAAGAATATGTGCACAAAATTTGGTTGAAATCGGTGCAGTGGTTTAGGAGGAATTGTGCAACAGTGTCATTTTATGCAGCAGTTTTTCGCGCATCTTATTGTTTATGACGTCATATCTCGTTAGCAATGTGTTGTACGTGATCATAACACTTTTAGCGACCGTCCTCATGGATTGAAGCTTTCGTGCGCAAAATTTCATAAATATTGGAAGGAAACTATAGATTTGTGTACACACAAACAGAGAAATATACGGACACTGTGCTATATACATAAAATGGAACCTTTGAACCATAAAAATTTTCCCGAAGCACTTAATTATGAAAGCTGCGAGTATCCAAAACACAGTAACATAACTACTATTTCAACTGCCACTAAATTGTACCGCGACAAAAAAAATCGCACTGACGTGTTTTATGGCCCACTTTAGATTTGTAGTTTTATAAGTTTTTGCAGACATTTTGGACCAAAATAATCATCTAAATAATAAAAATTACATAATAAGAGTGTCTGAAACCCTATTCGGAAAAAAAATTCAGCTAGCGGTGGGTTCCAAACCACTGACCTTCAGCATCACAGTCCATCGCATTGCCCAGTACGCAACAGCTAACAGTTGGGAGTTGCGTTCTTCATTCTCATACTATTGATGGCCGTTGTTAACTGATGCTTATATGGCATTTGTAGACACTAGATTATCATTTATCGTACGAAGAACAACGTGGCTTTTTTAATTCTTCAGTGCGCCATTGCTTTGAAATGACAACGTGTAAGTTACAATAACAAAATCATCAAATAGGCAACTCAAGATGGCGTATGCCAGAGAGAGTTCTTGGCGAGGAATGTCACGTGACATCTGCGAACGGCTGGTTTTCGTTAATTCAATGGAGGGTGTTAAAACTCCGTTATTTTTGCAAATATCTCTCAAACGATACGAGATATGAAAAAAAAATAAGGGAACACAGCTGTGGAGAATCTTCTCCTCTACAAATTAGGTTATTTAATTTTAGCGTCAGATGAACAGTTTAGATGCAATTAAAATTACATTACAAAAGACCTTTCTTTGATATTACTAACGTATTTCTTGTCGGAAATATTTGAAAAAGCGAGGTTCTGGTCTCTGGTAGCCAACATTTATGTCTGTAAAATTTGGTACCAATCGGTTGAACGGTTCGACCTAAAAAGTAGGAACATGTTACAACCAGACATACATCCCAAAATCGCTGTTATTTTGCAAATATCCCCGAAACTATACGAGATATGAAAAAAACATAAGGGAGCAAAGTTGTAGAGAATTTTCTCCTCTACAAATTCGGTTATTCAATTTTCGTGTCAGATGAACTGTTCGTTTGGAATTACAATTATATTACAAACGGCTTTGTTTTGGTATTACGACGGTATTTTTTGCCCGAAAAAATTGAAAAAGGGAAGTTCTGGTCTCTGGCGGCCTAAAATTTGGTGCTGATCGGTTGAATGGTTCGTCTTAAAAACAGGGAACACGTTACGGACAGACAGACAGACATCCCAAATCGCCGTCATTTTCGCAAATATCTCTGAAACGATACGAGATATGAAAATAACATAACAGAGCAAAGTTGTAGAGAATTTTCTCCTCTACAAATTCGATTATTCAATCTTCGTGTCAGATGAACGGTTAAGCCGTTATTTTGATTTAAATTTCGAGCTGTCAAAAGACGACCGCAAAGGCCCACTTTTAGTGTTACTACTGTAACCTAAAGTGGGCCAAAACATAAGAGAGCAAAGTTGTAGAGAATTTTCTCCTCTACTAATTCGGTTATTGAATTTTCGTGTCAGATGCATGGTTAAGCCGTTATTTTCATTTAAATTTGTGCTGTCAAAAGACGATCGCAAAGGCCCACTTTTAGTGTTACTACCGCAACCTAAACTGGGCCAAAATGTGCAGGACTCCGAATATCGGAGTTGATCTTGTAGAAAAAAATTAGTTTTCGGTTTTTCCTAAATTTTCCTACTTTCCGGGCGACTTTTCTAAAATTTTTATCTGATGCGAACCCTCCTCTTCCTTTCAAAATGAAATCTACAAAATTTTTTCGCACTTGGACGAACAGTATTGATAGCTCACCGGAAAAAGCTGCTTCAGGTTTTCCCGATTTTCCTCTTTTACGGACAACTTTTCCATATTTTATCACTGTTTAAACCTTCCCTGAACCTTCACGAATATTTCAAAACTAAAATTAGCCAAATCGGTAGAACCGTTCTCGAGTTTTAGCGAGACTAACGAAGAGCAATATATATATATATATATATATATATATATATATATATATATATATATATATATATATATATATATATATAGGGTGTTTCACTGTGTTTGCCTCTGTAACTTATAAAATAATAGGTGACGGGAAATTTTAATGTGGTAGGTCAACACAAGAAATGTTACACTTTCTGCGGAGCTATGAATACAGTTTATTGAATCATTTTCCAAAGAGTTACAGCATAAAGATATAATTTTTTTTAATGGAACATTAGTTGTTTCTATCGTGCATTGGATTCGGTGAAACCAGAGTGTCCATATGTGGACGCTGCACGATGGTCACCCAGCCCATTCTGCGCGTGCTGCTGTGGAAGAACTAAACAGGTTTGCAGGAAGATGATTGGAGCACCATGGTCCTCATTCATGGCCCGCAAGGTCGCCCGATTTAACACCAGTAGATTTCTTTTGTGGGGATATCTAAGCCGGCCGCTGTGGCCGAGGGGATGAGGCGCTCCAGTCACGGTCTGCACGGCCACTACGGTCGGGGGTTCGAATCCCCCTCGGGCATGGATATTTGTGCCGTCCTTAGAATTAGTTAGTTCATAAGTAGTTTGTAAGTTTAGGGACTGATGACCCCGTAGTTAAGTCCCATGAGCTATAGAAACATTTGGGAATATCAAAAAGATCGTGTTTATGTCACTGTGGCTACATCCCCAGATGATCTAAAACGGCGCATCGAGGAGGCAAGTCGCTCCGTCACACCGGCGATGTTACATCTCGTCCGCAGACCCTATCGACGGCGCATTGCATTATGCACTGAGGAACATGGACACACATTTTAACATCTCATGTAAATCAACTTCCCACCGTCATAACATCCACCACACAGCCATGTATTATGAACAGCGTGTGGTATCTGTCCCTGAAACTTTGAAGGGTTGTAGCTCCCAAACTCGCAGTGATAGGAATGTCGGTTAAATTGATTTGGACGCAGCTGGTTACAACGACTCCAATGTACGATATAAAAACTATTGTTCCATTTAATATATTATATCTTTGTGCTGTAACATTTTGGAAAATGTTACAATAAACTATGTTCATAGCTCCGCAGAAAGTGTAACATTTCTTGTGTTGACCTACCGCATTAAAATTTCCCGTCACCTATTATTTTATAAGTTACAGAGGCAAACACAGTAGAAGGGTAACTTTGAGCCGCGGTGGAGTACCCGAGCGGTCTAAAGCGCCTCGCTGCGGAGCGCGCGGTTGCTCGCCGTGGAGGTTAGAGTCCTCCCTGGGGCATGGTGTGTGTTTGTCCTTAGGTTAGTTTACCTAGGTTTAAGTAGTTTGTAAGTTACGGACTGATGACCACGCAGTTTGGTCCGATAGATTTACAAACATTTGAACATTTTTGGTAACTTTGAACCATAAAAATTTCCTGAAGCACTTGTTTATGAAGGCTGCGAGTATCCAAAACGCAGAAACATGACGACTACTTCAACTGCCAGTAAATTGTACCCTAACAAAAATAGCAGAGCTTGTTGTTGGCGGCAGGCTACAGGAACGGGCCGGCCCCTGAGGCAGGCAGCACGCGGCACCTGTTAGCTCACCGCTTAGCGGATGGTGGATGGGCCCGGCCAGGTATGCGCTAACAGGGAAGAGGAGAGCGCCGGTAATGAATCGCTGCCGCCGCCCTCGACCGCTGGTCGGCTGCGGCGGTCGTGACGCGCAACGCCCACGCTCCCCCCCCCCCCCCCCCCCTCCCGTCAACCACTGGTTAATCGCCGCTCATCGCTGGACCTAACCAGGGCGCCCTGTGTGGTGCCAGCGCCGCTTCCGCGACTGCGCAGCCCATCGAGTGACCCCTCACTGCCTGCATTCAGGTGCAACAGCTTTCTCTTCTGTTTTATCTCACACCAGCTACGCATCGCCTCACTGCTGATGAAACATATTCAGTCATTGGAGGTTTGTGGGAGGGGGAGTTGGAAAGTAAGTTTCCCCTGTCGACCGCAGTCAGAGTTGCGTATGAATAGCTGAACAGCTCTCTTACAAGGGGACGCCGCCAATTGTGAAATTCAGATTCGATTCATACTGCGCATAATGAAAGCTCGTGGCCAGAGGTGTAGTTTGGCAAAGCACCAAGATGCACTTCTCAGCCGTTGTCGAGAAAATCGACAATTAAAAAAAAAGCCGTTGCGGTGAAATACTCTCTACGATCTCCACGACCACTAATGTTGTACAGAGGTGTGGCGTAACGGTAAGCGCTGGGGTTCGTAATCCGAAGATCGCCGGATAGAATCTCGCGGCATGCACCTATTTTTTATTATTTGTTTTTTGTAATTCAAATGTACACACACACACACACACACACACACACACACATATATATATATATATATATATATATATATATATATATATATATATATGTGTGTGTGTGTGTGTGTGTGTGTGTGTGTGTGTGTGTGTGTGTGTGAAGACAATTAATAAGATTTTATGTTCGAAGTCGCCAGTTTTTCCAAGACAAACGACTTTCAAAAAACTTGTTATATGCAACTGGCGACGTCGAACATCATTATGTTTTCCGCAAACAAAGTTGTATTTCACAAATGTAATTAATTGCCTTCATAATGTTTATCACTTATAGTTAACGGAAGAAATATAAACGATATTCCGAAAGGAATACGTATAGTGTAAGTCAAACCTGACGAACGATAGAACAATTTATCAGAATGTCAATCAGTTGTGTTTCCCAACAGATAATTTAAAAAAACAATTGTTCTTGTAAAAGGCATCGTTTAACAGATAAAAGTCAGTTTCAAGACGCGAGATTCGATCCGGCGACCTTCGGATTACGAACCCGAGCGCTTACCGCTACGCCACACTTCTGTACAACATTACTGGTCGTGGAGAGTATTTCACCGCAACGGCTTTTTTTTAATTCTCGGTTTTCTCGACAACGGCTGAGAAGTGCATCTTGGTGCTTTGCCACATTACACCTCTGGCCATGAACTTTCATTATGCGCAGTATGAATTGAATCTGAATTTCACAATTGGCGGCCTCCCCTTGTTAGACTGTACGCAGATGATGCTGTCGTTTATCGGTTAGCGAAATCAAATGTTCAAATGTTTGTAGAGCTTATGGGACTTAACTGAGGGGTCATTAGTCCCTAAACCTACAATCTGCTTGTGAACTAGCTTACACTAAGGACGGCACAAATATCCATGCCCAAGGGAGGGATTCGAAGCCCCGACCTTACTGGCCGTGCAGACCGTGACTCGTGCGCCGCAGAGCGTTCGGCCACTACGACTGGCTTAGCGAAGTCAACAGAGGATCAAAAGCAGCTGTAAAGATATTTAGACTAAATTTCTACCTGGTGCGAAAATTGGCAGTTGACACCAAACAATGAAAAGTGTGAAGAATACACGTGACCACTAAAAGAAATCTGCTGAACTTCAATTACACCATAAATCAGTCAAACCTTAAGGTCGTAAATTTTATCAAATACCTGGGAGTACAATTATGAACAATTTAGACTGGAGATAACACATAGAAAATATTGTGGGGAAGGTGCAACAAAGTTTACGTTTCATTGGCAGAACGCTTCGAAGATGCACGAGCTCCACCAAAGAGACTGCCTACATCACACTTGTTTGTCCTCTCATGGAGATACTGTTGCCCAGTGTGGGACCATCACCAGGTGGGACTGACGGAAGACGTTGAGAAGGTTCTGAGAAGGACAGCTCGTTTCGTTTTATCGCGTTACAGTGGGGAAAACGTCACGGAAATGTTGCTCTATTTGAAATGGAAATCATTTTAGAAATGACGTTATTCGTTGCGAAATATCAATCACCGACTTTCACTTCTGAATGTGAAAACATTTTATTAGCACCAACCTGCATAGCGAGACATGGCCATCCGAAAAATAAGAGAAATCAGATCGAAAACGGAACAATTCAGGTGTTCTTTCTTTCCGCGCGCTATTAGAGAATGGAACGGTTGAGAAAGGTTGTGAAAGTGGTTAATGAACCCTCTGCCAGGCACTTAAATGTGACTTGCAGAGTATCTTTGTAGATGTCGATGAAAGGAAAAAAAATAGAATGAGACATTAAAGATCAGACAAATCTTTATTTTTCTACATAATTCGAGGTACATTGAGACTTTTGTCATACCGTTTTATAAGCTTCAAAAGGCCTTCCAGGAAATAAAATCAGGACGTTACATAAGGAAGAAGCTCTGATCGGCTTGTTTGACGTCAGCGTTGCTTCCAAAGCGCCTTCCGCCGAGAGTCTTCTTCAAAAAGCTGGAAAGAGACGGAAGTCACTTGGAGCGAGATCAGGACTGTATGGCGGATTCTGTAGGTCAGGCCGTTCCACCTCGCGCGCTCGTCCGTGAGCCGAGGAGCGCTCACTTGCTCACGGGGCACCGCTTCTCAGTCGTGAGCTGTTGTCGCAAGGGGCAAATGGCTGCGACTGGGCTGTGACGTCACGAGAAACTATAGGCCGACTCCAATTGTCACCACGGGCACAACTGTTTCTGAAATAGCTACGACTGACTACCATATTTCTCCACAAAAATTCGGGACACGTGACACCAAGTCAATCCTCAGAAATAAAATTACGTGTTTCGTTTCTGTAATTAATGTAAAAGCTTTGTGATGCTGAATGTCATCGATTTAATTTCATGACAGGGATTTAATACAGCATATTGTACGGTTATATTTTACATTTTCAAATACCTGTTTCATGGAACCAATGTAAAGATTGTTTCTTCGGAAGTATGTAACAGGTTTTCCCATTACTTATAATGAATAAGTCATTGATTTTAGAAATATCAAAATTTAGAGTATCGAAATAAGCCAGATTATGACTGATTTATCACGCTGAAGCGCATCCCAGTTTCGACGATGTCAACATAAATATGGCAATAACAATTTTTCAGTAACCTTCAGCCGGCCGCGGTAGTCGAGGGGTCTGCTGCGCGCCAGTCACAGTCTGCATTGTACGAGTACACGTTGCAGGGTTGTGGATGCATCACCTGTTTTAACCGATATTAATTTTTGTTTAATTATCAATCCTCAGAAATAAAATTACGTGTTTCGTTTCTGTAATTAATGTAAAAGCTTTGTGATGCTGAATGTCACCGATTTAATTTCATGACAGGGATTTAATACAGCATGTTGTACGGTTATATTTTACATTTTCAAATACCTGTTTCATGGAACCAATGTAAAGATTGTTTCTTCGGAAGTATGTAACAGGTTTTCCCATTACTTATAATGAATAAGTCATTGATTTTAGAAATATCAAAATTTAGAGTATCGAAATAAGCCAGATTATGACTGATTTATCACGCTGAACCGCATCCCAGTTTCGACGATGTCAACATAAATATGGCAGTAACAATTTTTCAGTAACCTTCAGCCGGCCGCGGTGGTCGAGGGGTCTGCTGCGCGCCAGTCACAGTCTGCATTGTACGAGTACACGTTGCAGGGTTGTGGATGCATCACCTGTTTTAACCGATATTAATTTTTGTTTAATTAGTGACATGTATTAACAGTGGATAATTTTCAAGATTTTATCAGCCATTTGCTTCATGCAATGTATTATTACGGTTGGAAAAAGGCCAACGGTTTGAAAATGGACGATTAAGTTAGAAACTAGTCACTAACTCCAAAATATTGCAACTGTGATGGAAAAATACATTTTTTTTCAAAATATTATTGATAGTACTAATAAATCGTAAATGATCAGGCTTGTAAAGGCTAATCACCAATAGATGCTGCAAAAGAATCCTAGAACTGAAGACCGCAAATATAAAAATAACTTTATTGGACGTTGATTCCGTACAGTTTGGTCTTGCTGAGATAAAATTTACAAAAAAAGAAATGTACGTTATAGAAACAGTTCGCTAACATCATCACTGGTTTATTAAAATTGAATGAAGATTAACAAAGCCAAAAGGGGAACTTATGGGAATGAGATCACGCGTTTTTCATTATATCACTAATAAAGCGGGCCGCAGTGGCCGAGGGGACTGAGGCGCTAAAGTCACGGTCTGCACGGCCACTGCGGTCGGGGGTTCGAATCCCCACTCGGGCATGGATATTTGTGCCGTCCTTAGTATAAGGTAGTTGATAAGTAGTCTGTAAGTTTAGGGACTGATGACCCCGTAGTTAAGTCGCATAAGCTTAACAAACATTTGAATTTTTTTTCACTAATAAATAGATATCCACTCCCATGAACCACAGACAATGCCGAGGTGGGGTGGCTTGCGTGCCTCAACGATATAGATAGCCGCACCGTAGGTGCAACCACAGCGGAGGGGTATCTGTGGAGAGGCCAGACAAACGTGTGGTTCCTGAAGAGGGGCAGCAGCCTTTTCAGTAGTTACAGGGGAAAGCGTCTGGATGATTGACTGAGCTGTCCTTGTAACATCAGCTAAGTAACCTCAGACTTTAAGAAAAATGTTATAATCCCCATTCCAAAGAAAGCAGGTGCAGACAGGTGTGAAAACTACAGAACCATCAGTTGAATAAGTCATGGTTGCAAAATATTAACACGAATTATATACAGAAGGATGGAAAAGCTGGTAGAAGCCGACTTCGGGAAAGATCAGTTTGGGTTCAGGAGAAATGTAGGAACACGGGAAGCAATACTCACTTTACGGCATATCCTAGAAGATAGATTAAGAAAAGGCAAACCTACATTCTAGCTTTTGTAGATTTTGAGAAGGCTTTTGACAATGTTGATTGGAATAAACTCTTTCAAGTTCTGAAGCAAGAAGGAGTAAAATATAGGGAGCTTAAGGTTATTTACAACTTGTACAAAAACCAGACAGCGGTTGTCAGAGTTGAAGGGCATGAAAGGGATGCAGTGGTTGGAAAGGGAGTAAGACAGGGTTGTAGTCTTTCTCCATTGTTATTCAATTTGTACATTGAGCGAGCTATAAAGGAAAGCAAGGAGAAATTTGGAGAAGGAATTAAAGTTCAGGGTGAAGAATTAAAAACATTGCGTTTTGCCGATGACATAGTAATTCTGTCAGATACAGCAAAGGACCTGGAAGGGCAATTGAACGGAATGGACAGTGTGCTGAAAGCTGCATATAAGATGAACATTAACAAGAGCAAAACTAGGGTAATAGAGTGCAGTGTAAGAAAATCAGGTGTTGCTGAAGGAATTAGATTGGGAAACGAAGCAATAAAGGAGGTAGATGAGTTTTGTTACTTGGGTAGTAAAATAACAAATGATGGTCTCAGTACAGAGGATATAAAATGCAGAATGGCAAGGTAGAAAAGCGTTCTTGAAAAAGAGAAATTTGTTAACATCGAATATTGATTTAAGCCTAAGGAAGTCCTTTCTGAAGGCATTTGTATGGAGTGTTGCCTTGTATGGGAGTGAGACATGGACGATAAACAGTGCGGACAGGAAGAGGATTGAGGCTTTTGAAATATGGTGCTACAGAATAATGATGAAGATTAGGTGGGTGGATCGCGTAACTAATGAGGAGGTACTGAACAGAATTGGGGAGAAAAGGAATTTCTGGCATACCTTGACTAAAAGAAGCGATAGATTAGTAGGACACATTCTTAGGCATCAAGGAATTTAGCGTTGGAGGGAAGTGTGTGGGGTAAAAATCGCAGAGGAAGACCAAGCGATGGATACAGTAAGCAGATTCAGACAGATGTAGGTTGCCGTTCTTATGTGGAGATGAAGAGGCTTGCTCAGGATAGGGTATTGTGGAGAGCTGCATCAAAGCAGTCTCCGGACTGAAGACCACAACAACAACAAATAGATATAATAACAAAGACTTTTTCTCATTTCTCATAGGTACAGTAAAGTATCGGCGAACAACGAGACTCTCCAATAATGTTAAATTTGCTAGCATAAAAGTACTATTATAGTACAGATAATTGTGTTGCTACTTGAATCAATTGTTGTCGATTTAAAGATATGTGCGTGTGATTTTCTAGAGAGACTGGACCAGGCAAAATATTTGCTATGCTAAAATATTGACGTGTATATGAGACTGCAATTTTTAGGTGTTCTCTTTATAGTAATAGATCTGTCGAGGTAATGCTGTAAAATGTGAAATGTTGAAAATTTGATATTTCGTTGTCATCTAGAGCTACAGAACGAGCTTTCCTATCCCATCGTTTGAAAACTCTTGAATGGTTTTTGATTATCTGTAAACAGATAGTGAACTGACTGTACTTCGTTCGTTTGCAGAATTCATTCAAACAATTCCATGTCCAATGTAGTAATTTAGATGCAGTTATATTTGAGTACTATCCAGAACTGCTCGTCTAAGTAAACCCACTTCGCAGCGGTGGACTGGCCGAGCGTTGTAAGGCGTCTTGCTGCTGAGCGCGCGGTTACTCGCCGTCGGGGGCTCTAGTCCAACCGGGGCAATTTGTTAGTCTAAGGACTGATGACCATAGCAGTCTGGCCCAACAGATTTACAAACATTGGAACTCACTTCCACTTTGAAGAGAGTACAAACGTTTCATGTGACCAACCAGAATGAATTACGCGGCGCGTAGGTTCGCTACTCCGACTGATGAATGTCCACGTGCCGCTTTCACTCGGGTAATCTGGAGAGGAGCGCCACCTGACGCCATCCTCATAATATGGATGAGGTACGCCATTAGTTTTCACTGTCTGACGCAACCGCACAGTAATTGGCGATGGACAATTAATCGAAGAACACCCAACCCTCTCCCACATTTATTCATTTCTGAAATCTACACTTACGATAAGTGTCCCGAAAGTACGTTTCGTCACTGTATTTGAAAGAGGACATACCACCCAAGGTGACAGAAACAAACTACACTGACGAACCAAAGAAATTGCTACCCGCGATAACGGAGAATTGCCGCTACACTACGTAGCAGGCACTCGACTAATGTCTGACGTACTACTGGAGGGAATCCTGTAGGGTTGACCACAAACCAGGAAGAGTACTGGGGGTGGAGATATCTTCCGAACAGCACTATGCATCCCAGATATGCTCAATAATGTTCACGTCTGGAGAGTTCGGTGACCAGCAGAGGTATTTAAAATCAGAAGATCATTCCTGGCGCCCCTCTATACCAATTGCGGGGTGTCGCATTGTCCTGCTGGAATTGCCCTATGCCGTCGGAATGCACAAAGTACATGAATGGATGCACGTGATCAGACAGGATGAGCCGGCCGCGGCGGCCGAGGGGACTAAGGCGCTCCAGTCACGGTCTGCACGGTCACTATGGTCGGGGGTTCGAATCCCCCCTCGGGCATGGATATTTGTGCCGTCCTAGTTCATAAGTAGTTCATAAGTAATTTGTAAGTTTAGGAACTGATGACCCCGTAGTTAAGTCCCACAGACTATACAAACATTTGAACATTTGAGACAGGATGTGTTTATTCGTGTCACCTGTCACACGCATATCTAGACGTATTAGGAATCCCATATCTCTCCAACATCACACGCCCTACACCATTACAGAGCCTCCGCCAATTTGAAACTTCCGCTGATGGCATGGAGATACCGTGGATTCACGAGATTATGTCAATACTCCTACACGTCTAGCTGTTCGATACCATTAGAGACTTGTGAGACCTCGCGACAAGTTTCCAGTCATCAACAATATAATATCGGTGTTGACGGGCTCAGGCGAGGCGTAAAGCTTAATTTACGAATACTCGGTATAGGCCACCTTCTTTTAATTTCAAATTAATATTTTGCAAGATCGCAATTTCTCCTTTATTTATATCATTAGACGACGTGCTTCAGCACGCTGAGGTACCGTCGTCTGGTCTCGTATCTTACAGCAAAACTGCTCGACAACAAATGTCGAAGTTTTCTGTAGAGTCATAAATGCTGTAAGATACGAGACCAGACGATGGGACCTTCAACATGCCGAAACCGGTCGTCTAAAGATATAAGTTAAAAAAAATGGGACGATAGCCCAACACTGAAATCCTCTGCAATTTGCAAGAGGGCTGCACCTCTGTCACGCTGTACGATTCTCTACAGTCTTCGTTGGTCCCGTACTTGCAAGATCTTTTTCCGGCCGCAGCAACGTCGGTGATCATTCATGTTACAGAATTCCCGATATTCGCGGTGGACTCGTGAAATGGTCGTACGAGAAAACCCCAAATTATCGCTACCTCGGAGATCCTGTGTCCCATTTCTCGTGCGGCGATGCTAACACCACGTTCAAACTCATTTATATCGTGATGATCTACCATGGTAACAGCAGTAACCGATCTAACACCTCCGCCAGATACCTGTGGTCTTATATAAGCGTTTCCGACCTCAGAGCCGTCCTCTGTATGTTTACATTTCTCTGTGTGTGCAAACGCATGCCTATACCACATTCTTCGGTTCTTCAGTGTGTCTAATTCTACATCTACATACATACTCCGCAATCCACCGTAAGGTGCGTGGAGGGGGTACACTGTACCACTACTAGGCATTTCCTTTCCTATTCCACTCCCAAACAGAACAAGGAAAAAAAGAATGCCTATATGCCTCCGTACGAGCCCTAATTTCTCTTTCCTTGTCTTTGTGATCACTGCGCGAAATGTAAGACGGAGGCAGTAACATCGTACTACACTCAGCTTCAAATTCCAGACCTCTAAATTTCCTCAACAGAAATTCACGAAAAGAACGTCGTCTTTCCTCCAGCGATCCCCAATTGAGTTGCCGGAGTATTTCCGTGACACTCGCGCATTGGTCGAACCTACCATTAACAAACCTAGCTGCTCGCCTCTGAACTGCTTCTATGTCTTCCTTTAAAGTGATCTGCTGCGGGTCCCAAACACTTGAGCAATACTCAAGACGAGGTTGTACCTGCGTTTTATACGCGGTCTCCTTTACAGATGAAGTACATCTTCCCAAAATTCTCCCAATAAACCGACGTCGGCTGTCCGCCTTACTCACAACTGTCCTTACATGTTCCATTTCATATCACTCTGCAATGTTACGCCTAGATATTTGAACGACGCAACAGCATCAAGAAGCTCACTACTAATTCTGTATTCCAATATTATGGGATTGCTTTTCCTACTCATGCGCATCACCTTACATTTTTCTAAATTGAGAGCTAGCTGCCATTTTTCGCACCAACTACAAATTTTGTCCAAGTCATCCTGCATGCTATTACAGTCAGTTAAAGACGACACCCTCCCATACACCACAGCATCATCAGCAAACAGACGCAAATTGCAACTTACTCTGCGCATCAAATCATTTATATAGATAGAAAATAATAGCGGTCCTATCACTGCCCTGGGGCACGCGTGACGATGCACTCGTCTCTGATGAACACTCGCCATCGAGAACAACGTACTGCGTTCTATTACTTAGGAAGTCTTCCAGCCAGTCACAAATCTGTGAACCTATTCCATAAGCTCGTATCTTCATTAGCAGTCTGCAGTGTGGCAGCGCGTCGAACGCCTTTTTGAAGTCGGAAAAACACAATCCGTGTTGCCCTTCATCCATGGATCGCAAGATGTCATGTGAGAAAAGGGCAAGCTGAGTTTCACATGAACGATGTTTCCTGAAACCGTGCTGATTCGTAGAAAGAAGCTTTTCCATTTCAAGGAAATTTACTATATTCGAACTGAGAATATGCTCCAAAATTCTACATGAAACTGATGTCAACGATATTGGCCTGTAATTGTCTGCGCTGAATTAAAGATTCGCGATAAATACAAGTTAAGTTTGTGTTTCACAAACCACACAAAAAGTCGTAATGTACCAAGACTTCACATAAAAGTTGCCACCTGTAACATGTGATATCACATAAACATTCGTGCCAGGTGTCATTACTGCAAGACATGAAAAGAATTTCAAAATGTTCAAATGTTTGTTAAGCTTAAGGGACTTAACTACGGGGTCATCAGTCCCTAAACTTACAAACTACTTATGAACTACTTACGAACTAGGACGGCACAAATATCCATGCCCGAGGGGGGATTCGAACCCCCGACCGTAGTGGCCGTGCTGACCGTGACTGGAGCGCCTCAATCACCTCGGCCACCGCGGCCGGCGAAAAGAATTTCAAGGTGATTCATATGTAGGATCATGTGGCATACTATACGATGAAAGCGTTACAGTCATGATATTTGGATGTAGAACTCGAAAAAAACACAATAAACGAGGCATATTAAACTTTCGACTTGGGTAATAGAATAAACAAAATAAAAAAACGCAAATACATCTAGAAATTTTTATTTCAACGCTTTTTAGATGCCAGATGAGGCAAAAAACTGATTCTCCTCTTTTACATCTTCGACTCTCGAACTCAGCTCTGAGCAGCTAAATTGTCAGCCCATAATCACTGGAAATGTTTTGGACATTATAGCTGCAAAGAGGCCAGACATTGTCAATGATGTCACTGTTAAGACGGGAGTTGGTGATAGTGATGTCGTCATAGCGACAATGGCCACCAAAGTTAATAAATAGGTCAAGAAGCCTTGGAGAGTGTTTGTGTTACAAAGTTCACATAAACAATTATTAGTGTCCCACTTAAGGAATGAATGGACATCGGTTAGTTCCGGTACGGTGGACGTAGTTGCATATGCCAGGCACATTCCGACTGGCTCCATTATGACTCTCGCGGGCCTTCTTTATCAAGTGCTAGATGTTAGGCCACGTGTTTGGCTACAGAGAGACTTGGTTCCGCAACAGAATGAGTGGCCACTGGCGCTTCTTAAGACTAGCGCTTGCATTTAATAAAGATATTGAACCACTTGTGCTATACTGTTATCTAATGAGTTCAGAGTATACACCATTCAAGAAGCATGCTAATATTTAGTCGCTGAGCAAAAAAAAATTATTATTCCTCAGCCAAATATACTGTATTAGTTCAAAAATGTTCAAATGTTTCTAAAACTTATGGGACTTAACTACGGGGTCATCAGTCCCTAAGCTTACAAACTACTTATGAACTACCTAAGACTAATGACGGCATAAATATCCATGCCCGAGGGGGGATTCGAACCCCCGACCGTAGAGGCCGTGCAGACCGTGACTGGAGCGCCTCAGTCCTCTCGGCCACCGCGGCCGGCTGTATTAGTTCAACGAGTTATAGGTGGAGTCGATATATTACATACTAATACTGAAGAACTGCCCTAAGAGGCGAAAGATGTATAGTTCAATTTTTGTGGTTAGTTTGTGCAGATAATGATTCATCATGGACTTCCAGAAGACTCATAGTGAGCTTAGATATATCAGAATTTCTGCGGAGAGCGCGGTTATTCCCCGGCGGAGGTTCGAGTTCTCTATCTCGGGCAGGAGTGTGCGTGTTGTCCTCAGGCTAGTTTAAGTAGTTTGTAAGTCTACGGACTGATAACCGCAGTAGTTAATTTCCATAGATTTAAAAACGTTTCAACAATTTTGTATCCTCATGGTCATTGTCGAATCAATGAAAAAAAAATCTCTTCAGAACTGACAATTATTTTTTATATCGTGTTACAGCTGTGGGAGTTAATAAACTTAATATCTGAATATCGTAGAAACCAGTGTTAATAAAGGTCCTGAACATATACACGGTGTTTAAAAAAATTGTCGAACACTGAGAGGTGGCAGTATTCATTCAAACAAGAAAATAAAATCTAATAAACAAGACTCCGGAACGCATATTTTACGAGATAAAAAATGTGTTTATAGGAATGGTTGCGCAACGCTTCCTTGCGGATATTAGTGAAGTCGTTGCATTCTCGCTTCTTCAGATGTGTCAGATTGATATTATGATATCTTACTCATAGGACTTTACCCACTACTGGGAGAATCTGTTGTATGTTGGAGTCGGGTTTTGTGGGCCTTGTTGTAAAGTATTGTCAACCCATGGTATCTCAGTCTCTTATCTTGGGTGGGTAGTACTTTATGAACTGTTATTGTGCGTGTATCAGCTACAGCCCGTCCATGCCCAAACGCCACAAGATCCCCATGGCGATTCAGTGAAAATGTTCAAAAGATTGTAAATCTATCGGACTCAACAGCTGGGTTATTAGTCCGTAGCTTGCAAATTACTTAAACTAAGGTAAACTAATCTACGGAGAACACACCCACCCACGTCCGAGGGAGGACTTGAACCCCCGATGGCGAACGGCCACGCGCATCGCAGCATGCCAATGCGCATGTCTAAGTCTCCGCGGCTGTTCTAAGAAAGCATGTTGCGGAATTGTCCCGCAGATCCACTGTTTAAAATCAAGATTTTATTTACCGATGACACAGAGTTTAGAAGACATGTTGTGTATTTCCATAACGACAAGTATGGGTAGATTTAAATCCACAACCAATTCAGGAAAGAGAGTGTCAACACGGTTTCTGCATCAACGTATGGGCCGGCGTACTTCGCGATAGATTAACATGACCATACGTCCTACTACAAAAGTTAAATGGGGCGCATTACCTGGAGTTCTTCATTAATGTATTGTATACCTTGCTGGTGGATGTGCCATATAGCGCACTAACGGATTTTCGTCATAATCTGCGAGAAGGTCTGATGTAGACATTTCAGGACGGCTGGATTGGTCGACACACCTTCACTTTCTCGATTCTCAGACCTCAATACCTTAGACGTTTGTCCATGGGTACACGCGAAGCAAGTGGTCTAAGAAACTTCAATATCAACGATGTGCTAACACTACAGGGTAGCGTCTTCAGTGCGTGCAGCGAGTACTACATGTAGAACTGGCTTTAGTGCAAAGAGTGCGTGTGCGTAATTCCTTACGCCGCAATGCTAAGGGATGCATTGCCATGAACGTCGCGTCCGTGACGTGAAACACCTGATAACACGTGTTTATTTCAAAAAGTTTGCGTTCTCGGACCCATGTTGATTGGACTTCTTTATTTGGTGTTTACTACCACTTCGCAAAACTAAACAACCTGTATACGCCAAGGAAGAGAGTTTTAAATATAGGATGAGACCCCTTCATGCACAAACCAACGTGATCGCGAACTCAAAAATTAAGTCACGTCCGTACTCATCACTTTTTCGATTTGCAGCTCTTATTATTGCCGTGTTTGCAAATTCTTCAAAAAATGTTTTTATAGTCTATGGGACTTAACTACGGGGTCATCAGTCTCTAAACTTACAAACTACTTATGAACTACTTACGAACTAGGACGGCACAAATATCCATGCCCGAGGTGGGATTCGAACCCCGACCGTAGTTGCCGTGCAGACCGTGACTGGAGCGCCTCTGTCTCCTCGGCCATCGCGGCCGGCTGCAAATTCTTGGTACGAAGTTCGTCTGATATGCAAAACGCTATTTTATTTTACAGTCAAACTAGTTTCAGCATCTCTGTGCTCTCATCAGTGGGTTTTTCATTTATTTATTGCTGTGAAAACAAAATCCATTGATTTTACTACTATACTATGTATACATTTAGGCCTAAAACGTCGTGAGTCTTATTTTGGTCTTTATCTTTTTTTTACGTTTTGTAGTCATGTAGGAGACTTTCTACATGATCTCGTACTGGTTGCGGTGTGCTGCGGCGGAGTTGCCAAGCGCATTGAGGCGCTATGCTCCTATGCGCGAGGTCGCTCACCGTCGGGAGTTCAAATCCTCCCTCGGGCATCGATGCTTGTGCTGTCTTTACTATATGTTAGTTTATGAGTAGTTCGTACGTTTAGGGGCTTATGACCACGACGCGGTGGAGTAGTCGAGCGGTCTAAAGCGTCTCGCTGCGGAGCGCGCGGTTGCTCACCGTGTAGATTCGAGTCCTCCCTGGGGCATGGTTGTGTGTGTTTGTCCTTAGGTTAGTTTACCTAGGTTTAAGTAGTTTGTAAGCTACGGAGTGAGGACCACGAAGTTTGGTCCGATAGAATTATAAACATTTGAACATTTTTTGCTTATGACCACGCAGTTAAGCTTAACAAACGTTTGAATTTTTGATAGCGTTATCACCTGCAAGCAAATTATCTTTTTGAATCGTGTGGGGATTTTAAAACGCTACTTCTAGTGTGAAAACAAATTTGTTAAGTGGATTTTTGCGATCGTCGCCGCGTTTTTGTAGGTAACACACATGTGATACACATATTTTGCGGACTTTTTTCTGTCTAGATCACTTCCCACTTATGCTAAGAACAACACATACCCACCCGTGCCCGATGGAAGACTAGAAGCCGGCCGCGATGGCCGAGGGGACTGAGGCGCTCCAGTCACGGTCTGCACGGCCACTACGGTCGGGGGGTTCGAATACCCCCCGGGCATGGATATTTGTGCCGTCCTTAGTCTTAGCTAGTTTATAAGTAGTTTGTAAGTTTAGGGACTGATGACCGCGTAGTTAAGTCCCATAAGCTTACCAAACATTTGAACTTTTTTTTTTTTTTTTTTTTTATATATACTAGAAACTTCAACGACAGAGGCCGCGCAATTCGTGACTTGGCGCCTAAGATCGCGCAGCCATTTCCGCACGGCGCATCTCTGTAAAGATCTGTAGTTCTGTAGCTGCTGAAGGCGGCTCAGACGTGTTGGCGCCGCGTAGGCACAGGTAGGGGCCGCATCCGTCAGAGGAGCAATCAGTGTCACGCGTCTGTCAGCGACACGCCGCGATTGCCCGCCAGTGAAAGCCCGCACCTGAGCTCAGCCCACCGCACCGCACCGCACTGGCAGCCTTACGTCACTGGCGAAGCCCCACCTGGGCCGCCGTGGATCCTCCTGACGAAACGGACCGGCTCGGCGCGGGCCGCCACGGACCGCTGGCAACGAAGCGCGCGCAGCTGGCCAGCCACTGCCTCCGGCCAGCACCCCCTATAGAAGCAAGCCTGCGCACGACGTCTCAACATGGCGGCGGGGAGAGGCTTAGAGTCCGCTGAACGATTGCAAACATTAGCAGCGCACGCCGGTTATAGTGCATTCTTTCGTTCAGGAGTGTATTTATTACGTAAATTTGTGTTGTGTACGGTGTGATCGCTACGCT
This sequence comes from Locusta migratoria, assembly GCA_026315105.1. Taxonomy (NCBI): domain Eukaryota; kingdom Metazoa; phylum Arthropoda; class Insecta; order Orthoptera; family Acrididae; genus Locusta; species Locusta migratoria. The sequence continues at coordinate 92,976,545 of CM048748.1, forward strand.
GGACGATTTGTGTGAGAGAGAACTACGTGAGATCTCTTGTTTACTGACAAAATGACGTTTCACTGTTCTGTGCCGAAGTGTAGAGAAAGTTACGACTGTGGCCCAAAAGTTAACGTCTTTAAACGTCCGGAGAAGAATAAGCTAATGGGAGTGGTTACGTAAATAAAATGAATCGCAATATCCAACGGTAAACAGTCATAACTTAAAACTCTTTTATAAGGTTAAACAAACACTAAATCTTACTCATTAACTTGAAGAACGAGCCACGTTATCCTGGGAATTCTTGATATCCATTTCTTCTTCTCCGGACGTTTAAAGCCAGTGCTGCTCCACCCCGCGGGCACCCGCGGGGACCTGCACTCTGGCGGATCGCTGCACGGCCCGCCACTACCACTACTGCTATTACGACGACTTACAATGGCCCGCTAGTATGAGCTAACAGCGTTGGCAAGCCTCGATTGGTTGGTTGGTTTTGTGTTTTAGAAGCACAGAACTGCGGAGGTCATCAGTCTCCCATTCCATATAGGGCGGCATAAGAAAAGTATTAATGCGAAAAAGTGCCCAGAGTTAATAATAGCAATGGGAGAAAAATTCCACTCAGTCTATAAAATGTCAACGAAGACGGAAAGAGGACACGCGAAATGAGACAATTACAATGAAACACCCAACATTTTAGGGAAGAAAAATAATCAAGCCGCTGTCTGTGGTTGACCGATCGTTGTTGTTGTGGTCTTCAGTCCGCAGATTAGTTTGATGCAGCTCTCCACGCTACCCTGTCCTGTGCAATTGTCTTCATCTCAGAATACGTTCGGTAACCTACAGCCTTTTGAATCTGCTTATTATATTCGTCCCTCGGTCTCCCTCTATGATTTTTACCCCACACACTTTCTTCTAATGCTGAGTTGACAATTCCTTGATGTCTCAGAATGTGTCCAACCAATCTATCCTTTCTCTTAGTCAGGATATGCCAAAAACTCCTTTTCTCCCCGATTCGGTTAAGCACCTCCTCATTCGTTACGTGATCTGCCCATTTAATTTTCATAATTCGTCTATAGGACCACATTTCAAAAGCTTCTATCACCTTTTTATCTGAACTCCTTATCGTCCACGTTTCACTTCCATACAATGCTACACTCCAGATAAATGCTTTCAGAAAGGACTTCCTAACATTTAAATTAATTTTGGATGTTAACAAGTTTCGCTTCTTTAGAAACCCTTTTCTTCCCATAGCCATTCTGCATATCTTCTTTACTTCGGCCATCAGAAGTTATCCTGCTACCCAAATAACAAAATTCATCTACTACTTTTATTGTTTCATTACCTAATCTAATTCCTTCAGCATCGCCTGTTTTTCTGGCATTGCATTCCATTATCTTCGTTTTACTCTTGTTAATGTTCATCTAATATCTTCCTTTCAAGACACTGTCCATTCCATTCAGTTGCTCTTCCAGATCTTTTGCGGTCTCTGACAGAATTACTATGTCATCGGCAAACCGCAATGTTTTTATTTCTTTTCCCTGCACTTTAATGCCCTCTCCAAATTTCTTCTTCCATTCCTTCACTGCCTGGTTAATGTACAGATTGAACAACGTTGGGGAAAGGCTACAACCCTGTCTTACTCCCTTCCCAACCTCTGCGTTGACCGACCATGAGACCAAAAATAAAAAGGGTCAACAAGGCGACAACACTCGGAAACCTCCAATTAGAAGACACTAGATCAGAGGAATACAGACGTTGTTCTGAAGTGAAGCGTTATAGAGAGTGGTAAAAACCACCGCACCAGAAAAAATTAAAACTGAATCAGCCATCATCGTCACGTAAAAATGATGATACAAATGCAGGAAAATTAAAACTCGGCTGAAAGGGAGGAAAATAGGGCAGTCCAGCAAGATATGGGCAACCGTCAAGCAGGAGCCACAGCGACACTGGGGTGGATCCTCACCACGAAGGAAATGGCTGTATGTGAGCCAAGTACGGCCAATGCGGAGCCGGCACAGGACAGATTCCCGCCGAGAGGCGCGCATGGAAGAACGCCACACAGCTGTGGTCTCCTTTACAGCCCAAAGATTGTTGGGCATGATCATGGTACGACACTCACCATCCCAAAGCTTAGAAACCCGATGGCGCAACACAGACCGGAGATCAGAAGACGTTAGGCCGACATCCAGAACATACTCATCGATAGCCTGTTTAAAACGCCTGTCAGCACGTTCATTGCCTGGGATTCCAATGTTACCCGGAAATCAGACCAACACAACCAATGGACCGGACGGGTTAAGGGCAGAAACTGCCTCCTGTATGGCTAAAACTAGGGGAGAACGAGGTTAGGACTGGTCAACAGCTTGGAGGTTGCTCAGTGAGTCGCTGCAGATAAGGAAAGATTCACCTGAGAGCTCAATAAATGACCACCAGCTCAGCAGTATAAACACTGCATCCATGCAGCAGGGAGTGCTGTTCGATATGGCCGCCATGAACGTATTCAAAGTCAATGCAGCCCTCAACCATTCAACTATCCACGTAGGCCAGGTCATATCTGGGGTTTGGTACTCCTTACGTGCGCTTGTTACGTTGTTCAGTACAGCCGGTCGCCGCAGAGCGCTGTCTACCGACTTTTGTGTGCTGTTACTGAACAGAGTGCTTATGCTGTTAAACATGCAGCTCCTTTCAGATGTTTACATTCAACATCATCGTCTATTTTTCGAGTTTTTAAGGAAAGGAAGCTATCTCTTGAGCGCAACGTTCAAGAAATACTTCCACGTAAGAGAGCTATCAAGAATTCGTTGTTTTCCCCCCAGCGTTTCTTGGCGAAAATACTGCAGTTGTTACTTAATTGACATATCACCAATTACATCTACATCTACAGGGGATACTCTGCAAATCACATTTAAGTGCCTGGCAGAGGGTTCATCGAACTACCATTATAATATTTATCTCCCATTCCACTCTCGAATAGCGCGCGGGAAGAAAGAACACCTGAATCTCTCCGTTCGAGCTCTGATTTCTCGTATTTTATTCTAATGATCGTTCCTACCTATGCAAGTTGGAGTCAACAATATATTTTCGCATTCGGAAGAGAATGTTGGCGATTGGAGTTTCGTACGTAGCCCAAGCCGCAGCGATAAGGGCCGTTGTTGTAATGATTCCCATCCCAGATCCTGTATCATTTCCATAACACTGTCTCCCCTGTATCGTGACAATGCGAAACGAGCTGCCCCTCTTGGGACTCTTTCGATGTTCTCCGTCAAACCCACCTGATAAGGATCCCACACTGGGCAGCAATACTCCAAAAATGGACGGACAAGCGTAATGTATGCAGTTTCTTTAGTAGTTCTGTTTGATCTTTTAAGGGTTCTGCCAATAAAACGCAATCTCTGGTTCGCCTTTCCCACGACATTATCTACGTGTTCTTTCCAATTTAAGTCTGAAGTAATAGTAATTCCGATGTATTTTGTGGTGTTTACGGCCTTCACTTTTGATTGATTTATCTTGTAAACAAAGTTTAACGGACTACATAGCAATACCGCCTTGCTTACGTAGCTTCTGCTTCCAATCTTTCTTGTGAATATCACCAACTGAACAAGGAGATGGGCGGCTCTTAGGCAAATTTAAATAAATTATCTGTACGATTTGTTACCTTTCCGTACCGCAAGTAGTACTGCTAAATGACGCACTGTTTCATTAGGTACAGACTGTAGCGGGGTGATTTTATTATTAGAATTTTTTTATTTGCTTTAGCAAGAATTCTATTTTAGATGTCTTACTTTCTTCTGATATTACTGGTTGCAGATTTTTATGTCACTCTGAAAGGACGCGAATTTCATTTTCTTGGCTCTTTGGTTTCTTGTTCAGTCTACATCTATTAGTTTTCTGTGGCACTTCTTTTCCCGAAGCATTTGGTTTGGAAAGCATCTCGTCTTCTATTTGAACTCCAGCTTCAGTAAGTGTTTTAATGGTACAATTTTGCCGCTACCTTCGTTAGTTTGCACCTCTTCTACGATAATTTGTAAATATGCTGAGAATACTACCTATTTTGAGAAACATTCTTTGAAATAATCGTTCTTACGCCAGATCTGCAAAATATTTTTACTTGTTATATTCTACCTGTTTCGGCAATTGCTGCCATCAACAGGTAATAGTTAAAGATTAATTAAAGGAATACCTAGTACATGCTATAAAATGGAAGGGCTTTCAGAAACGATTGCAATATTTTATTGTAAATTAGACGTTGCTGTACTCAGTAAAAATGTTACCTTATTGGCTTTAATGTAAAATATTTTGTATATTTCCTGTCGATGGCAGCAACTGCCGAAACCCGTAGAAAATAACAAATGAAAATGTTTTACAGCCTTGGACTAAGAATTATTTTTTCAAAGTACATCGCGGCTGTAGATTGCAGCTTAAAAACAAAATTATCAGAATATTTCTCTTGGAATCAGATTTATAATGAGCATCGGTAAAGAGTTCACTACATTACAACTGTTGAATTTAACAGTGTATTTCGCTAAAGCTATCTCTAGAAATCAAAAGTAATCACACATTTCTTACACTGTTGTCAACCGAAGAATTGCGGTAACTAATACCGCTAATTATTCTTACATAACGGCACTCAACAGTAAGGTATCTGTAAGGAATAAAGAGTGTGTTTCAAATTATTGGGCTATGTGGTCGCAGAAGCGTAGTATCAATGTACTTGTATCGCAAATATTCAAAACTAGCAGCAATATGCACAATTGCTGTTGAAACGTACTAAAGCAAAATTTTCACTATTGCACCCAACCTGTATACCTCAACTTCCTGAAAAAGGACTGTACTGGGACGATATCCTTTACGCGAAACAAATTCAAAAATCATAATTATTTCTTCACTATTTAAAGCTTACACGAGTACGTATGACTTTGAGAGTAACAATTTGATATTCCGGGGAAAATCTGTGCATAGCACTCTAGCCTATAATATTAGAAGCCTAGGCAACGGTTGGTCGGTGGCGCCACGCGCAGCAGAAGTTGTTACGTTCTGCCGACGTTCTCAACCGCATTTGATCCTGGGATAAGCCGAAGCTGTTGCAGCATACTAGCGGGCTATGGCTCTACATACACCAGTTCCGGTGCCAGGTCACAGTAAGGATAGCGAACTTCTAGGTGCACAGTAACGAATCACAATCATCACCACAGAATCACTAAACTCATGGGTAAGTGACATGCGTAGATACAAGATATACATGGACGGTGCTTTGGTAGAGCTATAATTTATACTACGAAGATTGACGTGAAAAGGTTTCCGACGTGGTTATGGCTGCACGAAAACAGTTAACAGGCTTTGATCACGTAATTTCAAAATCGTTGTGGAATCCAATATTGTAAGTACCGTGCTGTGAAGAAGAAGCCAAGAATACCAAATTTCAGTCATTGTTGCTGGTGACTGGGTATAATAAGGTTAGGGCCCAAGAGTAAGACTTTGTCCTTCACATTGTACAAATTTCATTGATGTCATAAGAAATAATTCAAAACTCCGGATAACCTGTAGATACAAACACCAAGGCTGCTACAATTACAAGTGACGATAATAGAACCCTTAAGTGAATCAATAGTAAAAAATGGAACCTTAATTGAGTAACAGCTGTAGATAAATCATAGTATCTTTTAAAAAAATCATGTTTAAAAAGAAAGAATTGTTATACCATGTTGTCGTTTTAATCACTATGTTAAGAATCATCTCAGAACTTTGAAAACTGATCCACAAGTAACAATGAAAAAAACCGTAGGTTAAGTACAGAAACATTAACCGGAGGGGCATTCCCTTATTAGCCTTTACAGTACAGGTTAAACTTACAATGATTTAATTCACAGGTACCACTCAGGTTGAAGGTCAGGGGTGAGTAACAGTAAACTAACAATGTTAATTTAAAACTCATATAACGGTATTACCAGCCTGGGCTGTGATATTTAAATAATCCCAAATTAATACTGTAATAATGTATACTCACTGTGTTAAAAACACCTCAACAGATACCAATAAGAAAAACTGGGAGTGAAGTATATAAAATTAAACAAAGGAACCTTGTCTCATCAGTTTCTTACAGTACCGATTAAACTTACATATATTTAGTTAAAAGATACCACTCAGAATGAGAGACACGTGTGACTAACAATAAACTGTTAATCTGAATGTAAAGATTCATATAAAGGCCTGTGTCGAGATATTACGCTAGCATCACCTCTGAACAGTATTTCAACTATGTACAAACACTAGGGCGAGCGGCATTCCAAGCATTGCTATTTTAATAAACAGGCCACAAGTAAATTAACTATGGTTAGGCACAGGAGTGGTAATGAAAGGAACATTGCCTTATGCATTTCTTATCATATAGCTTACGTTTCCAGTCATGAAAAGGTAGCGGGGACAAACACAAACCGGTCAATAGAAGATTAACAGTAAAAATGAAAATGTTTAGACAAGGAACTAAGACGGAATGATTCGTAATAATCAAACGTACTGATTTCTCTGCAACATTTATAACTTACCACAGGAGCAGGAGCGTCCATAAATTTGCCACCATGTCATAGATGGAGACATATGTACATATTTACAGAGAAAATCATTTAAAATGTTTTTCGGAATTTTTGGAAAATACAAATAGGATTAAAAAAGTTCTAATAAAAGTTGTTCACCTCGAAGACGAGCTGTACCCGTACACGCCATCCAAGCTCTGTTTGACTCAATGCCCAGGCGTATCAAGGCCGTTATTATGGCCAGAGGTGGTTGCTCTTGGTACTGATTTCTCAGGATCTATGCACCCAAATTGCGTGAAAATTGTAATCACATGTCAGTTCTAGTATAATGTATTTGTCCAATGAATACCCGTTATCATCTGCAGTTCTTCTTGCTGTAGCAATTTAATGGCCTGTAGTGTATGTAACTTTGTTATGAAATATATTTCGAGTTCTTGATACACGGCGCTGTAATGAGCAAAAATAAAATTAGTTGAAAATTGGTAAAAAATTGTAATATCTCGAAGAAATAGACTTCGAACTTTTTTTATGTTTGACACTTCCAGTTTCAGCAAGCAGTTGGACAATGCCGCGAAAAGTCGTTGCAGATGGAGCATACGGATTAGCGTATCTCCTTTAAGATTTCCATGAGCCTCAAAGTACGAGTAAATAATATCTACTCTCTCTCTCTCTCTGCAATTTGTAACATCTTGGAACAAATGTGTACAGATGTATATAGTCCAAATTATTGAAGTACATTGAACAGTTTGACCACTGACTGAGAGCATGTTCAAGGTATGTGCTTCATTCAATTGTGTGGGGTCACATGATAGGAATGTCAAAAGTATCAAAAAACTGCACCTTAATTTTTCTAATCTGCAGTATATTTTTTCAGATATTACCATTTTTCAACAATTTTGAACTCATTTTCAATTTATCCGATTATAGCGCCATCTATCATGAAACGATAAAAATCTTTTATACGAAAGACATATTTGTTCACGGAGAAACCAAATCTGCAATAAAAAATACGGGTTCCTATTTAAGATCTCAAAGTGCTCCCCCCCCCCCCCCCCCCGTCACTTGAGATGTATGATAACGGATGTCCCCTTTTTTTTAGAGACGAAAACATTTTATTGCAACCTTCTCTTATCTGATTTATATTTTTCAAAATATTCCGAAAAACATTTTAAATGTCTGACCGCGTATACGTCAATACCCCGACGTACTACCAAGGAAATCACTAAAATAGGGAACAAGGACAATCTAAACGACTGCAGAGCTGACCTTCCAAAACTCATACCGGCAGGTACAGACCAGACAAAACCAGAACTTCAAAGATGGGAAATACAAGGTAGAGACCGCTAATGGCTGCTGCAGTGGAGCCAACCTTCAGAAACTTATACTGCTGGGTATAAACAAAAAAAACTTGAACTTCAAGAACATAAATCTAATTAATATAGATAATGAAAGGAATAATAAGGAAAGACCTCAAATAGTTGCGACAGCAAAGACGACCTTCTAAAATTCATACTCGTAGATAAAGCCACATAACACTAAGCTTAAATAACCACTTGATTCACACAGCTCGATTACGTAAGTCAAGCTTGGAAAAAAAAACTTCTATTATCGGGTTCCGTTCATTACCATAAATGCAGTGCAATGATGCACCTGAAGTACTAATTCAAAGAATACTTCAATCTGAAGGCCATGGCGAGTCACGGCAATTGGGGCGATCAGACTGGGGCAGATGAATCGCCAAGTTTAGGTGTAGGTGTTGTTGGTGAGGTAACCATGGCAATCGGCCTACGTTATTTCGGCCGGGAAGCGGAGAAGCCATGCTGCTGGCCCGTCCCTGCTCCCGAATCTCCCCTTTGGAAGGCCCCGAACCGCCGTCTCCTTGTACCATGGCCATACCGACCCCATCGCTGCCAGCATCCCACGCCGGCTGCTCGCCAGAGGACTCACCATGCTCGATCAATCCCCTGCCAAAGACCGTATCATCAGAGGTCGTTAGCGATATAGCGGATGATCGATGACAACAACTGGTGCCATTTCGGTCGAGTGCAGTACACAGAGTCACAACTGCCCAGTCAAAAGTTAATCTGCTTGTAAAGCTATGGGACTACGCTTCAATGGTCATAAGACCGTATACACACTAATTAAACTTACAATACACACACACACACACACACACACACACACACACACACCTATCCCCGAAGAAGGACTCTAACCTCCAACGAGGGTAGGAGGCTCAAGCGTTAACTCACCCATTGACGTCCAAGTTACCGAGAAGAGTGGCGTTTGTGTAAATTGGTCACAGCTAACAAACTGGCAACACTGCATTAACTTTCCGCAGAAATTAAAGTGAGACTTACGACGAACGTACCCTCGAGGACAGTGCGGCCCAACTTGGACTTAATTGGGCATGGGAGCGGACGACCGAGTCGAATGCCTTTTCTAACAGCACGACATGGCCTCTGGTGTCTCTCCTCATCATTTCAATTGGGCCGTAGACATCTGGAAAACGGTGGCTTGGTCAGATGAGTGCTCATTTCAGTTTTTAACAGATGATGTTTGGGTTCGAGTGTGGCTCATATTCCACGATGGATCCAAGTTGTGGACATGGCACTCTGCAAGCTCGTCGTGGCTCATTAACGATGTGATCTATTTTCCCAAGGAACGGACTGGGTTCTCTGGTCCAACTGTTCAACTGAACCGATGACGAAATGGTTATGTTTGGCTACGTAGAAATCAACTGCAGGCACTCATGGACTTCATGAGAACAATGCGCCATGCCACCTGGATACAATTTTTCGCAAAAGGTTTTAAAAACATTCTCGCAGCGAATTCTGGACTACCCACATCGCCCGATATATAATCTACATGTCAGTTCGTGCACAAAAATCTGTACCACCAGCGGTTTCAGAATTTTTAGTAAAATACATTTTGAACTATCATCTTAACTTTAAACCTTAGGTATATACCGGTATCTGTAATTGAGGATCATGACATGATGAACGTTTTAAAACACACCGTGATTAACAGTCCATTAATTTTTATACTGTGGTGGTGATCAATGACCGAAACAGGAGAATACTAAAGGTTTTAACGAACCAGGTCATGGTTCAAAATGCAGTTTACTAAATATTTAACAACATTGTTAACCTTCATCTGTCCGAAGCAATGAGTTTAGGAATTATGGTCGGCTTTAGGGACAACATGGCTCACTAATCTACAGGCGACTTCCAATGACTTTTTGAGTACACGTTTCGTCAAGTTGCTGCACTTCATCGGGCAAAAGCAGGTCTGACACGAGATATTAGGATGTATCACGTGACTTTTGGTACCACAGAGTACGTGACAACAATCAGCGTCGTGTTTGAAGATATAGCGGTATAACACAGGGTTGATCTTAACTGAGCCATCAAACTGGTAAACAAACCATCCTCACCCAAACCCATCACCACAGTATTGACAGATAAACATGCAGCTGACTCGAGAATCACTCACTTTGCTCCACTCTCAACACACAACTAGTAGTAATCCGAATCGGATTCCTCATCAGTACAGTGTCTTCAGTAATTGGAAAAGAAACACAATGCACACCTCCGATTAGATTAGTAAATCCTACACAGCGAACTGTTGATGGTTGTCCATTCGTCAACCGGATGTTCAAACTTTCCATACTCCCCTTCAAATGTTCAAATGTTTGTTAAGCTTATGGGACTTAACTACGGGGTCATCAGTCCCTAAACTTACAAACTACTTATCAACTACCTTATACTAAAGACGGCACAAATATCCATGCCCGAGGGGGGATTCGAACCCCAGACCGTAGTGGCCGTGCAGACCGTGACTGGAGCGCCTCAGTCTCCTCGGCCACCGCGGCCGGCCCATACTCCCCTCAACAGACTATTGTTGGTAAATATTTAAGTAGAAAATGTGAACTGGGGTGAGCTGTAAACAGTTATCAATCATTTCCCGAAATGTATATGTTGAATTCCACTATTGCATGTCTTTTCCGTGTTAAGAACTGCAAGATGTAGCTTATGTGCGTATATATGTTGATACATCGTTATTCTGCTACTGTAAATTAAAAATAAAAATAAATTATATAAGAGGAAAGAGGAAAGTAATAGTAACAGACTTTAAGACCATTTTACATATATGTCGGTATTCTTAGACAAGGAGGAACATGTGCTGACTGTCGACATACAGTGCAGCCGCAAAAAAATTATCTCGTAATCATGGGACATAATAAGTGAAGTTTCATAATATGAAATAGCCTCCGGTCTATCCAAAATGCAACAATAAGAAGAAAACATAGGCAAATTTATTTTAAAGCTAACACAGTATCCAAAAATCACATGATTGAAAACACAGCCGTATGTGAAGCGAAGAACATATATTGTTGACTGCCACCAACATAGATAGAAATGATCATTAGAATAAAATACGAGAAATGAGAACTCTAACGCAGAGATTCAGATGTTATTTCTTTCCACGCACTATTCGAGAATGGAATGGTAGATGAATAGTACGCCGCGGCGGAGCGACTGAGCACATTGAGGCGCTATGCTACGATGCGCGCGGTCGTTCCCCGTTGGAGCTTCGAATCCCCCCTCGGGCATGGATGTTTATGCTGTCTTTAGTATAAGTTAGTTCATAAGTAGTTTGTAAGTTTAGGGACTGATGACCGCACATTTAAGTCCCATAAGATTCACAAACATTTGAACATTTGATGAACAGTATAAAGGAGGTTCGATGAACCCTCTGCCAGTCACTTAAATGTCATTTGCAGAGTATCCCATGTAGATGTAGTATAATTTTTAATATAAAGGAGGAGAAAGAGAGGATGGATTAGCAGAGAATGATGGAGGTAATGGCAGAGGTAGGGGGAGGGTAGGAAGAGTTAGAGGAAGAGGAGGCAGAGGTAAATAGAGAGTAAGGAGGGAGGAGGAGATAGAGAGTTAGGGAGAAAAATGTGGACCGACTTCATAAATCAAATGTTCAAATGTTCGTAAAGTCTATGGGACTTAACTACGGGGTTATCAGTCCCTAAACTTACAAACTACTTATGAACTAACTAAGACTAAGGACGGCACAAATATCCATGCCCGACGGGGGATTCGAACCCCCGACCGCAGTGGCCGTGCAGACCGTGACTGAAGCGCCTCAGTCCCCTCGGCCACCGCGGCCGGCGACTGACTGACTTAATAATCGAATAAATAATTACTAGAGCAACAGCGAGTTTCCAGCTTACTGATACATAGAGATGCCTAATAAGCGAAAGCAAGAAAATAACAGCCATAGATATGGGAGAAGTGCTGGTAAGACAGATTAAGAAAGAACTGTAGGATGTATATCCCATTCTGATGCATATTTAGCAATAGCAACAGCATTGCTAGGTCCACTAGTATTAAGATAAAGAAAGCTCCAGCAAATAGTGTATTGTTAATTCAGTATCCGCCCGCGGTGACCGAGGGGATTGCGGCGCTTCAGTCACGGTCTGCACGGCCACTAAGGTCAGGGGTTCGAATCCCTCCTCGGGCATGGATATTTGTGCCGACCTTAGTTGTAGCTAGTTCATAAGTAGTTTGTAAGTTTAGGGACTGATGACCCCGTAGTTAAGTCCCATAAGCTCTACAAACATTTGAACATTTTGAACATCATCGTTGTGCGTTGGCAGTTCTAATCGCGCTGGAGGCCAGTGTAGCTATTGTTACTGTTTTGCGTTTCATTTGACGGACAGGCAGATTACTGTGACGAGTTCTTTAAGGAAATTTGATGAAAACCTATGCACATATTAGTATTGTCATAATATCGGCTCACTAAGCCGTTCTAGTGGTCATAGATGCCTGCTTTGCGAATAGCAGCTGCTTCGTTACACAATCGTTCCTAAAGAGACCATTAGTTATACTACTTTCAGTTATGTTCTTTACTTACGACCTATACATCTGCATAATAGTTTAAAATGAACATTCTGATTAATGTAGTTCCTCGGTGCGAAATTTTTGTGGTAGTAATTGAACACCATATGGACACGTTTTCTCACAATAGTGTTAGCACTTTCCTTTAATTTTGTTGGTTTCAATCCAATTGACTGCCATCATTTTCACTTTCTATCAACTTTCAGTTCTCCCTGAACCTGTATGTGGATCTGAAAATTTTCGTAATTCCTGATTTGCTGTATAGGATTCAATGCAAAGTTTATCGCACCCATTTACCGTAAGAAAACAACGACAGTTAAACACATTACGCCGCAGTTACTGTGATTTGACTAAAACGTAAGAAATCCTGACGAAATAAGAGCACGAGTAAAGGAAAGGAAACGGGATATAAATCAATATCAATATTAATAAACAATGTAATGATATTTTCTATTAGCTCACAAATACATTTTATCACTACAGGTAGTTGAGAGAAAGTAAATTACAGCAAAGGCGATATGCAGTACAGCCATCTGTTTCATTAATCTTTCATTCCGTTTCATAATCTGGGTATTTGTTATTTCACCGTCTTTTCTCTTTCTAAACAATCAGTAGAGACGGAAAAAAGTAAGAGTGTAAATAGCTCTGCACTGCGCACTTCGACTTCTGTAGCCACAAGTAACTGACGTAATAAGTTGTCTCTTTCAGTACCTCAGTAGATACACTGTTGAAGGCTACTTATGGCTTTAGTCTTTCTCCCAAAACGTGTGAAGTTATTTCGGCACGTACGAATTAAGAAAAAAAAATGCTGTAAGATTGATATTTCATTCATAATTAAGCCTGAATGGTAGATTCCTTTGTAAACTTAGACGCTTGTGAGTTACATTCTGTCTGTGGTACACGTTTACCACAGTCTAACGTATACAGTCGCGAAACTCACTGCTATGAAAGTTGTTACCAACTGACAGTTGCAACGACACTAACGCTCCTAGTGGTCGGCAAGCCGACGAAAGACTGATGTTTGTTTATAATTATTTCTGAACATAATTAACGAAATAGCTAGTATAATTTTGCGTTACAAACATTAGTAAAAAACAAGAGATATACATAATATGGAAATTAATGTACCAGGTGATCAAAAAGTCAGTATAAATTTGAAAACTGAATAAATCACGGAATAAAGTCGATAGAGAGGTGTTTGGGGTGACAAGGGGTTTAATTAGAAGATAAAAAAATTCAAACAATGTCCGACAGATGACGCTTCATCTTATCAGAAAAGTAATAATTAGCATAACAAATTAAGACAAATCAAAGATGATATTCTTTACAGGAAATGCTTAATATGTTCACCATCATACCTCAACAATAGCTATAGTCGAAGAACAGCACTGTAAAGCATGTCCGGAGTTATGGTGAGGCATTGGCGTCGGATGTTGTCTTTCAGCATTCCTAGAGATGTCGACTGATCACGGTACACTTGCAACTTCAGGTAACCACAAAGCCAATAATCACACGCACTGAGGTCTGGGTACCTAGAAGGTCAAGCATGGCGAAAGTGGCTGCTGAGCACACGATCGCCACCAAACGACGCGCGCAAGAGTTCTATCACGCGTCTAGCAATACTTTTTTTTCTAATAAAATCCCATGTCATTCCAAGCATGTGTGTCAATTTTTACCTCACTATCTAAATTATTCCGTGATTTATTAAGTTTTCAAATTTATACTGACTTTTTGATCACCCGGTAAAAACAGCCGAACTAAACAGATTCAGTGGTATAACGAAGAACTTCGTCATGAACCAATACTTACGAATATATGTATATTTGTCCGCTCAAAGTAAGTAGAATATAAACATAAGAGAAACATAAATTTTTATTATCGTCTGTTCTTACTATGAAAAAGAGTTTTTGGCACCTATCAATTCGGTGTGGAGTCTAATGACTCGCACGTTTTTAGGCTTAAATCGTCTTTCTTGCACGTGCATATTATTTTGAGTGTGATTACTTTAGTTAAGAAGACAATGTCTTAAAGATTCATGCCGTTTGTTCAAAAATGTTCAAATGTTTGTTAAGTTTATTTTTGTAGAGTCTATGGGACTTAACTACGGGGTCATTAGTCCCTAAACTTACAAACTACTTATGAACTAGCTAATCCTAAGGACGTCACAAATATCCATGCCCGAGGGGGGATTCGAACCCCCGACCGTAGTGGCCGTGCAGACCGTGACTGGAACGCCTCAGTCCCCTCGGCCACCGCGGCCGGCCTTGCCGTTTGTGGTAGAGCTGTAGATACAATTGTGGAATTATATTCTTCTTTGTTGAAAACAGTTTGATCGCTTTTTCTTTTTTCTTGCCACACGTGTGGCGTTTTCCCTTCAGTTACAGTTGTAGTGGTTGATTTGGTATGTTAAATACTGCAGTTATTGCATTCTCTATTCGTTTCCTACGTTCCATCCTCACCGATTTTACTGGAATTGCAGTGAAGGAAAGTTAACGTTCTTGAGTAGAAAAGCGATGTCTTTCAGGCAAAGGCCAGGTCTTCTGGTGTTTCCTAACGATTTTTTTCTATTTTTAATAGTAAACTAGCTTAAACCTGCGGCTCCGCTCGAGTGTTGGTTGATTATGATAGGTAAGCTATCTTTCAGTAGTGTGAAGGATGAAATGAAATACAATACCTTCTTTAGAAACAAATATTTTTAATCAACATTCAAATAAAAAATAAAATTATGTGAAGTGCTTAATGATTTACAATAAATAATACACACATTATTCCTTATAGCCTGTGTTGCAGTATCTCGACACGTATGGTAAGAGTAATGTCAAAATTCATTTTAATTTTTAATTTTTGTAAGAGATGTATTAAGAGAAATTTCTTTTTTACTGCTTTATTTAGTTATTCTTATATTTCCTTATTCGTATGCTTATCCTTACAGAGAAAGAGCTGAAGACATTGTAGCACGCATAGACCAAAGATATGGTCTGTGGTATCACGTTTTGCTGTATGTAACCTCCTCGCAAACGTCATCGCTGGCCTTCAGTCCGAATTTCTTTATAATTTGACGACTTTCAGCCACCATATCTTCCACCCCCTTATAGCTATCGGCATGGAACTGCTACAACTGCTGATGTACAACGGGAGACTTCGGACAACAATTACTCACAGACCATCCGTTTGCGTTTTGTAGTTTTCGCTGCAGAGCGAAATATTAACACACACACGTAGAATTTTATATAGACCGATAACTTTCCATCCCAATATACTCCACCCTTCTATCATTATCAACCCTCAAGCAACAATGCAAGCAATAAACCACTTCCAAAGAGTAAATATAACTATCAAAGAGTAATTATTGTTCTGCATTTCGCGTTGTATTCTTCAAATTACTAAATATCTATCAGATCGCTCTATAACCGCGCCTAAAACCTTCCTCAGGTATAAATTAGTAACTTAAAAATATTGGTCTCTGCGTCTTGTCTTTCGGACAGACATTCACATTAATATATATATATATATAGATAAATAGCTATCCAATCGCCATAAAACCGTGCCTAAAGCCTTCCCCTGGTAGACATTAGTAACTACAATTTTTTAGCTCTTTATGTCTTGTGGTTCAGACGAGATAAACGTACACCGAACAGACATTCACATTTATAGGAAACCTAAGAAAGACGAAAGTGAAGGTATTTTTAAGTTGTTTCCTATTTTATGCCACTACTTACGTTCCCGAATACAAAAAGTATGTCAAAATCAATATAAACGATATTATTGGCAGTCATCCGATATCGTATTCAGAAATGTAGCTTGCCGGCTGCTTGAAGCGCTGCTGTCGCTGTGCATAACGAGAATTTGCAGGAGTGTCGTGACTATATGTTGAACTATGCTTTTACTACCGAGCGCGCCGCAAGATCCTTGAGAAAGGATTCCTTTCGGAGATGATGTATGAGGACCATGAATTACGCAGCCCTGTATTGCAATATGAAAGCTGCTGTTCTGCATCTGCCACGTAATTGCACTCTATTGTCTCCTTAACGGATCTTCTTAATGACTGACGTCACAATAAATCAAGGTTAATAACGCCATCACGCATCTGCTGCCACGATGGTGAGACCCCTTTCCCTTGGCACTGTCCTATCATAACTCGACCTTAGCGGTCTTCTGTTATACGGAACAGTGTTAGTTCTGTGGTGGGCAATCGACCTCGTCTGTTCATCCAGGTATTTCTAGAACAGCTTCGTAAATATATGTTAGCTCGACTACTCAGCCTTTTAAACGACTGATAGCTGCCTAAGGAATTCCATCGGGGAAGGGAATGTCACGAGTCACAAGAAAGATGTTATTACACTGTTTCTTAGAGCGAAAGCTACTGTAAAAGGTACTCACAGAAATCACTATACTTACTGCAGTCAACCGTTATCCTGTTGCACAACAGATTCAAAGTCTTTCAGGGTCATTTTGGACGCTAAGGAGCAATCATGCTTTTGTTCAGATGTGCTGAATAATGCGCAAGTTTATCTTCTCAGCTTTATTGTCAGCAATCAGCAAAATTCCTAATCGTGTTATTACTATCATCATTTATTATATTACATCTTGCCAGTGCTGCACCCCGACACTATTTACAAGCTTGTTACTGTTTGTATGTGTGTGTGTGTGTGTGTGTGTGAGAGAGAGAGAGAGAGAGAGAGAGAGAGACAGAAAATATCATTAGTAAACAAGGAATTACTACACTTTATCTTTCTCACTATGACTTTGATCTGAAGATCTTCGAACCAGTGGAGAACGGCAGTGAGGTATAAATTCTCAGAACCAGGAAGTTCATAAATTACAAAGATTTCATGATCATTGACACTGAAGCACTCGTGTGCCTACTTTTTCCTCATCTGTGAAAATGTATTTGATGCATTGCTTGGTGTTACTCCATGTTACATGGAAACCTTCGAGTGAAGCCCCAAGAAAGGCTCTCTTACTGCGGCCTTTATGGTATATTTATCAAAGATTTATGTAACAAAGACACCAGGCAATGTCTTTCCTGTAGAACTGAAAAAAAAAAAATGTTTATACAGCTTATGGACTTAACTATGGGGTCATCAGTCCCTAAACTTACAAACTACTTATGAATTACTTACGAACTAGGACGGCACAAATATCCATGCCCGAGGGGGGATTCGAACCCCCGACCGTAGTGGCCGTGCAGACCGTGACTGGAGCGCCTCAGTCTCCTCGGCCACCGCGGCCGGCTGTAGAACTGAGCCGCTGCATGTTTGGTGCTCTATATTTATGAATAACTTGTTTCCTTTGCGGGTTTTAATGCTTTTGTTGGAAACAATGTATAACATGTATGTAAAGGACATTTTATTCAGATCTGACGTAGTGTAATTCCACGATACGGTTATAAAATACTTAACCTCTCGGGCTATGATTGAGGAAGCGGGCTTAACGCCCCCGTACAGGACCTTATCGCATTCGCTGCACCTAATTATTTAATATCTCTTGTTCAACGCAATATCATTAGGAAAAGGCTATGTGTGGTAAGCTGATCACTGGACAACTGCGTTTTAAATTTTCTCATTAAATGAAATTCTCTATAAGTGTACGTGACAATTGTATGAACGTTTAGCAGAAAAGTTATTTTTTCTTATTTCTTTTGTTTTGATTACATTTACGAAAATTCATTATCAAGCGAAATGCATCAATTGGCTTACTATTACACGTCTCAACATTGGCAGTACAGCCAAAAAATAGTATTTAAATTTAATTTATAAATATGTTCAGGAATTGATGTTTCCAGTAAAAAATTTATACAAAAATTATATATAAACCTCGAGCCCCGTGACTCTGATGGGTCAATGAGCGTAATCTGTTATGTTTATATTCTACTTTCGTATTACATACATTTTGGTTTTTTATAATATATTTAACATAGCGAATTTCACTTAACATTTACAATAATTAACGTTTACAATCTTACATTTAATTCTACAACGGAGAGGTAACAGAATTTATTTACACTTCGTACACAATTGTTGATTTGGATGCTTTGTTCCATTTTTTGTACATTTGAAGTTTATATTTGTTTCAGTCGCTGTCGGTATCCGTGGTGGGTGTGCCATTATTTGTAGATGTTGAGTCTGATGTGTCTCGATCAATTTCATGCCAGACGTTATCTGACCTGTGAGTTACACGTCGGGCGAACTGGTGTTTACGTGTTTCATTGTATTCGATTTGTTTGACACCTCATTAGCGATACAGTTTAGAATGTCCCATTTGCCCTTGTCGTGTAGTGAAATGTGATCAATAGCTGGGAATGCAAGCCGCTAGTCGTTGATGAAGGCCTATTGTTTCGATGGCGGAATAGCCGTGCTCACTGAGGCGCCATGCTGCGGTGCGAGCGGCCCTTCGCTGTGGAGGTTCGAGTCCTCCCTCGGGCATGGGTAAGTGTGTGCTGTCCTTAGGTTAGTTTAACTTAGTTTAAGTTAATTTGTAAGCCTAGGAACTAATAACCAACTAATAACTAAGTCCCATAGATAAACAATTGAATATTTGATTCCGTATGAGTAGTTACAAATGTTAATAAAAATTATGTAGCAGTAGGCACAGTTTGTTAGACCATTGTCCTGCATTTTGCATAATTTTGCATTTTCTTTTTATACTGCAGTACCATCTGCGAACAGCCTTGGAATAAGGTAGAATATTCAAGTTTTTGTGTGTGTGCATTGATGAGAAATTGAATTGGAAGCAACACATTGACGATTTACTGGAAGGTTTGACTTCATCATCTTATGCTATTAGGGTTAATGCAAAATTTTGGTGACATACATCTCAGTAAACTAACTTACTATGCCTATTTTCATTAATTGCTTTCATATGGCATCATAGTTGGGGTAATATTGACGATTTACTGGAAGGTTTGACTTCATCATCTTATGCTATTAGGGTTAATGCAAAATTTTGGTGACATACATCTCAGTAAACTAACTTACTATGCCTACTTTCATTAATTGCTTTCATATGGCATCATAGTTGGGGTAATTCATCATGGGCAAAAAATGTTCATTGCACAAAAGCGTGTAACTGGAATAATTTCTGGATCCAAGCCAAGATCATTTTCCAGACACTTATATAAGGATCTAGGGATCTTCATAGAAATTTTAAAAATATATACTTCCCTATGAAATTTTTATTAATAGCCCAATCCAAATGAAAAGTAATAGAAGTATGCATTGCTAAAAACCTAGTAGAAATGATGATCTACACTACCCAAGGTTAAATCTATATTTGGCACAGAATGGGGTGAATTATGCTGCCACAAAAGTCTTTGGCCTCTTACCAGATAACATCACATGTCTGACTGGTTGTCAACCAGCATTTAAAAACAAATTGAAAGAATTTCTGAATAACTCATTCTACTCAGTAGATTAATTTTTACACAGAAATTATCTTTTACTAAACTGATACGTTACACATCATTAGGAAATGTCGTATTCATGATCTATGGAACAAGTATTAATTTCATCTAATCTTCCAAAGTTATCTACGAGGCCATCATACATTTAGTGAAACATAAGGACCCTATAACACTCCCTTCGGACACGCGAGAAATTTTCACGTCCGAAGGCTTCTCTCAGTTGAGAATGTCTTTCTGGGTTTTCTTTGCAACGTGTAGCATCATGCCACTTGACGCCACAGGCATGACATGACTTACACGGATCGTTTTAGCGGGCTTTCAAATCATCTGAATTGTATTTTTCTCTTTTCACAAAATACTGCGTTTCAAGAGAAAACAAGTATGTTATGAGCAAAAGATGGCATAATAACCATTTGATACGACTTCCAAAAATAAGTCAAATATCATGTTGACGAAAAACTAAAACCGGTGACTCCCGTCACGGAAACTGACGAAATGTCAGTAGTGATGCGCATTCCGAGGACTGTAGGACGTTGTTTGTTGTAGTGCAGTGTGTACAGTTGAGGAACAGTTCGGATACGATGTTTTTATCAGCATGAAGCAATTGTTTATGTAAAGTAACGTTACTGAAATGGGTTGGCGTACCAAGCCCAATGCAACACGTTTGCGATGGGTTATACAGTGAGGCAACAACATTTGTGGCATAACGATCCACACATCTACAGGTGGCGGCAGTGGCGCGCATATGTGGTATAAAAGTCAGTGCAAGTTAAGGCTGCACGGCGGTAACAATTAGCAGACTACGAACGAGGGACAGTAGAGCTGTCTGCATGGCACATTGCATTTCGTGAGAGGAAATCAGTGGGGAATTCAAGAATCCGAAATCCACATTACCGAGAGTGTGTCGAGAATACCAAATTTCAGGCGTTTCCTCTCACGAAATAATCCCAGGAATCAATGCGAAACATAGGACGAAATATCCATTGGGACATTTTGGCCAGTGTATCGTCAATGGCAAACTCGCGTGCCTTTGCGAACATGACGAAACTGCCTGTAGCGGCTATTCTCGGACCCTAGGTTGACAGAAAAAGCGTGGCTTCATTAGATGAGTCCGTATTTCAGTTGGTAAGAACTGATGGTAATGTTTGTTCCCAAGAAGAAACTGTGCACGCTGGCGGTAGCTCGATGATGGTGTGGGCTGTTTTCACAAGGAACCGATTGGGTCCCCTGGTCCAAATGACCCCAACACGCTTATTATAAAACGAGAATTTAACAAGGTGTCCCTTACGTAATTTCCTAATAAAATTATAACTGAGTCAAATGTTTTGGACAAGACACAGTAGTTTCCAAGTGGTGATATTTCTGTCGGACTATCATAGGCTGTTCCGCATCGCACCACTTTGTGAGCGCTGTCGTCGTACGCCTCGAAGTTTTTTTTTTTTTTTTTTTTTTTTTTTTTTTTTTTTTTTTTTTTAAATCTTATGGGACTTAACTACGGGGTCATAAGTCCCTAAACTTACAAACTACTTACGAACTAGGACGGCACAAATATCCATGCCCGAGGGGGGATTCGAACCCCCGACCGTAGTGGCCGTGGAGACCGTGACTGGAGCGCCTTAATCCCCTCGGCCACCGCGGCCGGCCTCGAAGTTAATACGGTTACCACCAGCATGCAGATGCAATGCACTAGAGTCGCTTCTAATACGACGCTCAGCAAGTATAGCGGAATGACAATATCTGCTAATCTGTTTGTAATACAGCCCTAGTAGAATCTCCGTTACATCGCATATCTATCCTGTCAGTTACAGAGAAAAAAAAAAAAAAAAAAAAAAAGGTGATTTGTTGCAATATAAACACACTTGCCACAGAAATCTAGGACTTCCTTTATATATGAAACTCAATTCAATTCAATTCAATTGTTTGTTATGCTTATGGGACTTAACTACGGGGTCATCAATCCCTAAACTTACAAACTACATATCAACTACCTTATACTAAAGACGGCACAAATATCCATGCCCGAGGGGGGATTCGAACCCCCGACCGTAGTGGCCGTGCAGACCGTGACTGGTTCGCCTCAGTCTCCTCGGCCACCGCGGCCGGCTATATGAAACTACCAGTATCAGCATGTTGTTCAGAATATTCATTATTACAGTATTCTCCCAATTTACGTACATATGTTTCATAACACCGTTGTTCAATTCGTTGTTACGTATTTCCCGACATGTTCACGAAATAGAACAAATGCGCATTTTAGAGGGCGCATTCCTACATAGGCACAACTCTAAATATTGCAGAACCTAGCTCTATTTAATTAATAAGAGTTTCGGGTTTTGAACCATTGACCAAGTGCCTTTTAATTATTATCTAACGTGCTGCCCACTGCACTACGGCGAACTATGGCGAATCCGTTCTGTAATTCTTTTAATATTGATAGCAGTTGTTAACTGATGCTAACATGACATTTTTAAACACTAAATTATCATTTATAGTACGAAGAACGACGTGTTTTTGTTAATTCTTCAGTGCGCCATTGCTGTCAAATGACAACTAGTAAAATCATAAAACACAGAAGCAAGATGGCGTATGCCAGAGCGAGTTCTAGGCGAGGAATGTCACATGACGTTTCCAAACGCCGCGTTTTCGTAAACTCAAGTGACGGTGTCAAATCGCCGTTATTTTTACCGACATCTCTGTAACGGTGCGAGTTACGAAAAAAACATAAGAAAATTGTAGAGAATTTTCTCCTCTACAAATTCATTTGTTCAATATTAGTGTCACATAATCGGTTTATTTGCCGCGGCGCAGCAGCCGAGCGCATTGAGATGCTATGCTACGATGCGTGAGGCCGTTCCCTGGTCGGGGGTTCGAATCCCCCATCGCGCATGGTCGTTTGTGCCGTCTTTAGTATAAGCTAGTTCATAAGTAGTTTGTAAGTTTAGGGACAGAGAACCCGCAGTTAAGTCCCATAAACTTTACAAACAATTGAACATTTTGTTTATTGGCAATTAAAATTACATTACAATCGGCTTTTTTTAGTGTTACTAATGTATTTCTTGTCCGAAATATTTGAAAAGAGAGTCTCTGGTCTCTGGCGGCCAACAAGTATGTGAGTAAAATATGGTGCCGAACGGTTGAACGGTTCGACTTAAAAAGTGGGAACACATTACGGACAGACAGACAGACACACATCGTCAAACCGCCGTTAGTTTTGCATATATCTCGGAAACGGTACGAGATATGAAAAAAACATAACAGAGCAAAGTTGTAGAGAATTTTCTCCTCTACAAATCCGGTTATTTACTTTTCGTGACAGAGGAACGGTTAAGCCGTTATATTCATTTAAATATAGAGCTGTCAAAAAGCGATCGCAAAGGCCCACTTTTAGTGTTACTACCGTAACCTAAAGTGTGCCAATAGGCGTTATTAGCCTGTCCATCCAGTGTGCACATATTTTATCTGTGGATCCATTTCACAAGTTGTTTCGCAAATATACACGGTGTTATTGAAAGGAGTCGCCTTGTATCCTAAGAATTCATTATATATTTGTTATATAACTGAGACGTATTAAATCATATAGTGTTAGTCCGAGGGCAGTAGGCTGGCTGGAAATGGATATTTTTCCCTTAGCGAATTTCGTTTTGTTTCCCTTTCTCCTTGGTCCACTTTCTTGGTTGCAAGCTTCTTCTCGCGCGTCACGAAGGGTGGATTAGTTTCCACTTTTCTCACATTGTTGTTGTTGTGGTCTTCAGTCCGGAGACTGGTTTGATGCAGCTCTCCACAATACCCTATCCTGAGCAAGCCTCTTCATCTCCTCACAAGAACGGCAACCTGCATCTGTCTGAATCTGCTTACTGTATCCATCTCTTGCTCTTCCTCTGCGATTTTTACCCCGCACACTTCCCTCTAATGCTAAATTCACAATTCCTTGATGTCTAAGAATGTGTCCCAACAATCTATCCCTTCTTTTAGTCAAGGTATGCCAGAAATTCCATTTCTCCCCAATTCTGTTCAGTACCTCCTCATTAGTTACGCGATCCACCCACCTAATCTTCAGCATTCTTCTGTAACACCATATTTCAAAAGCCTCAATCCTCTTCCTGTCTGCACTGTTTATCGTCCATGTCTCACTCCCATACAAGGCAACACTCCATACAAATGCCCTCAGAAAGGACTTCCTTAGGCTTAAATCAATATTCGATGTTAACAAATTTCTCTTTTTCAAAAACGCTTTTCTACCCATTGCCATTCTGCATTTTATATCCTCTGTACTGCGACCACCATTTGTTATTTTACTTCCCAAGTAACAAAACTCATCTACCTCCTTTATTGCTTCGTTTCCCAATCTAATTCCTTCAGCATCACCTGATTTTCTTACACTGCACTCCATTGCTCTTGTTAATGTTCATCTTATATGCACCTTTCAGCACACTGTCCATTCCGTTCAATTGCTCTTCCAGGTCCTTTGCTGTATCTGATAGAATTACTATGTCGTCGGCAAAACGCAATGTTTTTAATTCTTCACCCTGAACTTTAATTCCTTCTCCAAATTTCTCCTTGCTTTCCTTTATAGCTTTCTCGATGTACAAATTGAATAACATTGGAGAAAGGCTACAACCCTGTCTCACTCCCTTCCCAACCACTGCATCCCTTGCATGCCCTTCAACTCTGACAACAACTGTCTGGTTTTTGTACAAGTTGTAAATAACCTTACGCTCCCTATATTTTACTCCTGCTTGCTTCAGAACTTCAAAGAGTTTATTCCAATCAACATTGTCAAAAGCCTTCTCCAAATCTACAAAAGCTAGAAATGTAGGTTTCCCTTTCCTTAATCTATCTTCTAGGATAAGCCGTAAAGTGAGTATTGCCTCCCGTGTTCCTACATTTCTCCTGAACCCAAACTGATCTTCCCCGAGGTCGGACTCTACCAACTTTTCCATCCTTCTGTATATAATTCGCGTTAATATTTTGCAACCATGACTTATTAAACTGATGGTTCTGTAGTTTTCACACCTGTCTGCACCTGCTTTCTGAGGGTACTTCGCCTGTCTCATACATCTTACACACCAGGTGAAACAGGTCTGTCATGGCTGGTTCTCCCAGAGACTTCAGTAGCTCTGAGGGAATATCATCTACTCCAGGAGCCTTGTTTCGACTTAGGTCTTTCAGGGCTCTGTCAAATTCTTCTCTCAGTACAGTATCTCCTATTTCATCTTCATCTACATCCTCTTCCCTTCCTACAATATTGTCTCGAAGTTCATTTCCTTTGTAGAGCCCCTCTATATACTCTTTCCACCTTTCAGCTTTCCCTTCTTTGCTGAGAACTGGTTTTCCATCCGTGTCCTTGATATTCATAGAGCTGTTTTTCTTATCTCCAAATGTTTCTTTTATTTTCCTGTAGGCTGTATCTATTTTTCCCCTATTTATACATTCTTCTACATCCTTGCATTTGCCTTCTAGCCACTCCTGCTTAGCCATTTTGCACTTCCTGTCAATCTCATTTCTTAGTCGTCTGTACTCCATTTTGCCTGTTTCATTTACTGCATTTTTATATTTTCTCCTTTCATCGATTAAATTTAGTATCTCCTGTGATATCCAAGGATTTTTTGTAGGTCTTTCCTTCCTACCTATTTTGTCCTCTGCTACTTTCACTATTTCATCTCTCAATTTTACCCATTCCTCCTCTACTGTTTTATTTTCCCTTGTTTCTGTCAATTGTTGCCTAAAGCTCCCTCTGAAATTCTTAAGAACCTCAGGTTCCTTCAATTTATCCAAGTCCCACCTCCTTATTTTCCTACCTTTTTGTAGTTTCTTCAGTTTCAGCCTACAGTTCATAACCAACAAGTTATGGTCAGAGTCTATATCTGCCCCTGGGTATGTCTTACACTGTAAAACCTGGTTCCGAAATCTATGTCTTACCATTATAAAATCTATCTGGTATCTCCCGGTGTCTCCTGATCTCTTCCACGTATACAACCTTCTTTTGTGATTCTTGAACCAGGTGTTTGTTATAACTAAATTATGTTCCGTGCAAAATTCTACCAGGCGGCTTCCTCTTTCATTCCTTTTGCCCAGACCATATTCACCTACTATCTTCCCTTCCCTTCCTTGTCCTACTACCGAATTCCAGTCTCCCATAACAATTAAGTTTTCCTCTCCCTTAATTGTCTGAATAATTTTCTTTAGCTCCTCATATATTTCTTCGATTTCCTCATCATCGGCAGAGCTAGTTGGCATATAAACCTGTACTATTGTTGTCGGTGTTGGCTTCGTATCGATCTTGACAATGATAATTCGATCACTGTGCTGGTCATAGTAGTTTACCCGCATCCTATTTTCTTATTCATTATCAATCCTACTCCTGTTATACCCGCAATTGATTTTGTATTTATAATCCTGTACTCACCTGACCAGAAATCATGTTCATCCTGCCACCGAACTTCACTAATCCCCACTATATCTAACTTCAACCTATCCATTTCCCTTTTTCAATTTTCTAATTTTCCTACTCTATTAAGGGATCTAACATTCCACGCTCCGACCCGTAGATTGCCAGTATTGTCTTTCCTGATGATCACATCCTCCTGAGTAGTCCCCGCCCGGAGATCCGAATGGGGGACTATTTTACCTCCGGAATATTTTACCCGAGAGGATGCCATCATCATATGTTCATACAGTAGAGCTGCATGTCCTCGGGAAAGGTAACGGCTGTAGTTTCCCCTTGCTTTCAGCCGTTCGCAGTAGCTGTGTGGCAAAGCCACATTAGCTGATGTTACAAGGCCAGTTCAGTCAATCATCCAGACTGTTGCCCCTGCAACTACTGAAAAGGCTGCTGCCCCTCTTCAGGAACCACACGTTTGTCTGGCCTCTCCACAGATACCCCTCCGCTGTGGTTGCACCTACGGTACGGCTATCTGTATCGTTGAGGCACGCAAGCCACCCCACCTCGGCAATGTCTGTGGTTCATGGGAGTGGTTTCTCACATTATACATGTTTTATTCGATGTACGTACAGTTGGTCACTTAATATGGCAATGGGTGAATGCCACTATCGTCGGCCGGCCGCGGTGGCCGAGGTGACTGAGGCGCTCCAGTCACGGTCAGCACGGCCACTGCGGTCGGGGGTTCGAATCCCCCCTCGGGCATGGATATTTGTGCCGTCCTAGTTTGTAAGTAGTTCATAAGTAGTTTGTAAGTTTAGGGACTGATGACCCCGTAGTTAAGTCCCATAAGCTTAACAAACATTTGAACACTATCGTCGAAGAAACGTCGTTTTAGTTAACTCACCCAACTTTGATGAACTTGTGTGCAGTTGGCACGCTTTTACTTTCGGACAGTGTCCAGTTGTCGATAGCACTTTCGGTTTGTTCTCTTCAGACATCGACGTTTTGAAGTGACAGAAGGTTTCCTGTCATTTTTAATCCACTTTTATCATATTATACATGTTTATTATTATTATTATTATTATTATTATTATTATTATTAGCCTGCTTCAATGTACGTGCGGTGGGTTACCTAAAAATGGCGTTGGGAAAATGACAATTTCGTCGAAGGAGACGTCCCTTAGTTTACTCTCCCAAAATAAAAACAAATGTAATCTTTAAAAAAAGTAATAAATTTGACGTCTTGTATTGCCTCTGAATATTGCAGCACACAGTACTTATGTCCTGGACACAAACATCCTCTTGGGTTAACCGAGTGAGTCAAGCGAATGAATGAAGCCGTGAGCCGTGGCCCATTTGCCTCTGCCTGTCAGTCATGAGCAAGGTGATCACAACACGCATTGCGCAAACTCTAGAGCCGTTGGCTGCTTCCTGAACGCATCTGACGTTAAGAAAGTTACCGTATACATTGCCGGAAGTTCATTGTAAAAACCCTAATATTTTAGAATACTTTTTACGGCTATTCAGGATCTACCTGGTTAGCAAATGACGTAGTTCAGCTAACAATCCACCAACATTGTTACTCTAATTCTCTTGGTACTTAGAATTCTAAATAAAGAACAACGCAAAATGAAATTATTTTACCATGTACCACTCACCAGGACAAAGAACGTTCAGCTTACTGATATGCTTAATCATGCAACGCATACATTAGAGATGTGGAAGGTAGTTCCTTTTACGGAACCGTTTATTTCGGTATAGTTATTGAAATAAACTACGTAGTTCACTTTATATTCAGGAAAAAATCTTCAACTACTATTTCACCCCTTTACAAGTTGAATTTCCAAAATCTTTGAAACACGTATGAGTGAAAAACCATACGGGAATTTTCTTAGTTCTGGAAGCGAAATTTCGTTAAGATATACTTTCCAAGCTATTTATATATGAAGATTAATAAAAAAAAAATCCAACTGACATAGACTCTCCTTGTAAGTGAACTGGCAGGTTTCAGCCTTCCGGTCTGACGTAGTCCGCGCCGCTCAGATAGTTCATCAAATAAACTAAGTGAACTAACTAGACTATTTCGGCCTTTCGATACGACTTTTTTCGCGCAGTTCCGAACTTTTTCATCAACTGAACTAAGTGAAATATTGCAGTCTGCCGATCTGGTGCAGTTTACGCAGGACTTCTGAAATACATACTGAAGGAGGGATGTACTCATATGAAGTGTAGAGATATTTGAGCATCCGCCTTTTAAAGTCCAGTACATAGGGGAACTACAATAAAGTGAAATAAATTGAATTGTAGTTCATTTCAGGAATAGATCAATTGATAGGGTTGCCATAATCTCGGAATCCAAAATCAGGACAAGACTTACAGTCAACATAATCGACCAAAGGAAATGGAAATATGAGGAATAAGGAGTCCTCATGCCCCTAAGATACGGGAAATATGCCTTTAATTAATGATCCAGAGTTTAGGAAGGACTGCTTCATTAAGAAATCATTTATTAGCAAAAAATGAGAATATGCATTTAATTATTCAGTACACGTAGTTCCATTGTTATCATTTTAACTTTTCTTATACCGATCACATTTTCAGAACCTTGAAC
This sequence comes from Locusta migratoria, assembly GCA_026315105.1. NCBI lineage: Eukaryota > Metazoa > Arthropoda > Insecta > Orthoptera > Acrididae > Locusta > Locusta migratoria. Next base: position 93,005,364 of record CM048748.1, read on the forward strand.
AGATGAAAGGAACTTGATCTGGTTCTCAATCAGTTTATGACTTCTGTTTCAATTTTGGCACTAGAAACGTTTACTGCAACTTTCGAGTGACTAAAAACCTGAGATATAGTTTTTGAAGTGCGAGGACTGAATCTGTATGAATGATGGTGCTTGACACAGTGAAATGCAAATGTAGCTTCTGCTGCAGCTACTTCATTACCATCTGTCTGTGTTTTTCAAACGCTGGTGAGCTGTTTGGAAGATAATGAACCTACTGGCGTCTTATGCATTTTCGATTTATGTGGTTGTGAATATCACGTCTACCTCTATTACTCATTGAAATGTAGGAACTGTGAAGAGGAAAAACTTATAATAATTTTTCTAGGAAACCAACATTGTAGCTCCCGCACAAGTAACAATTTAAAAACGATTTGAATAGGTCTATGCGTAAACGTAATGTTACTGACTCGCAAATTTTACAGGCTTCCTCTCTTTATACTTGGAAACTGTTTAGTATATTCCTCCCTGAACTTACCCCTTCATCTAGCCGAGATTTTTAAACCACCAGACAAATAATAACTATTTAACACAATATAACACAACTGAATCGCAAGCATAACAAACCATGCGAACATTCAACAAGGTAATGAAAAAGGATCATACTATTCATTGCCAGAGATGAATGGCTGCGCACTGTTTCGATATCTCATAAGCTGTTCTGTTCTATTTGGATTTTATATAATGTCAAGGCAAAGAGATAACATATTGATGTTCCTTTGACAGCAATTTTTTAAATTACCGAAAGTTAACTTCAAATCCCGCAAATATCGCGGACATTTGCCTTTTCGGCCCGGACTTTTTCATTTACCCTAAAACCGCGAACTGTCCATGAAATCCGTGTCGTATGGCAACCCTATCAATTGAACTAGTTCGTTCACCTCTCTGTCAGAAAATTAGTGTATCTTTACAGACGTCGGCAATACTTAAATCGGTACTTTTATATTCTCATTTCATGTGTTTACAGACCGAAAGCGGGGGAGAGATCAATTTTATATCGACCTGCCTTCGAACATAGATAATAGTAGACAGATCATGATGTCACCTTCTTGGCACCAACATCTTTATGGTAAAAGCACGTGACTGTTGAGAAAACATCTGCCGTATCCAGCTCTGCCTATGATTATACAGCGGTTTTTGTGAGTGGAAATAATATTAAATTTTCCGTGTAGGTGTTATTAGTTTAAAATAATTTCATTTCTTGAGAACTGCTGAATTGTTATTTATATTTAGCTAACTTTTGCCAACAGTCATGTGATTCTGTCTAGCTACGACACGATGTTTATGGCTGTTCTACTGTTTGCCCAGTCTACTAGTATCTATGGTCGAAGTGACCAGCTTTAAAACAAATCTTATTGGACATCGAAAACAGTACTTTATTGTTACTTTAAACCGTAACTGGTGATGTTCGATTTCAGATTCCCAGCTACATCTTTGAAACCCCATTGTTGCCAGATTTCCGGCCGCGGTGGCACAGGGGACAATGGCGCGCCAGTCACGGTCTGCATGGCCACTACGGTCGGGGGTTCGAATCCCCCCTCGGGCATGGATATTTGTACCGGCCTTAGTGGAAGTTAGTTCATAAGTAGTTTGTAAGTTTAGGGACTGATGACCCAGTTTTTAAGTCCAATAAGCTATACAAACATTTGAACATTTGAATTATAACCTAACAATATTTTTCACTCTCACGAAGAAAAAAAAAAAAAAAAAAAAAAAAAAAAAAAAAAAAAAAAAAAACCTGATATTTGTATAGCTCATGGGACTTAACTACGGGGTCATCAGTCCCTAAACGTACAAACTACTTATGAACTAGCTTATACTAAAGACGGCACAAACATCCATGCCCGAGGGGGGCATTCGAATCCCCGACCGCAGCGGCCGTGCACACCGTGACTGGCACGCCGCAGACCGCTCGACCACCGCGGCCGGCTCTCATGAACATTACCGTAGTGGACGCCTAGGTTTTCTACCGTGGATTTCCATGGAATCCAGAGCTAACCAGAGTGGAATATATCAAAAATCCTGCCAATGAACTTGTAGAGCCTCATTTCGACTTGTCGACTTGTCGACTTCAAAACAACTATTTGCCCCGTGATTTGCGGCTATCTTCGGGAGAATACTCCAGATACCTGTTCCATACGAATTCAAACGAGACTTGGGCAAACAAGTGAGGTGTAAGACATGAACACCGGGCTATAACAGAAAAACAAAAAAAGTTCTGAAACAGCTGTAACATACTGATATGCAGAGGCTGCACAATTCCTGTGTACCCAGATTGCGTTGAGTAATGGCTTGAAAATTCTTGTGTGTGTAATAAATTGTCAAAGAATAATGCTTTTCTATAAAGGTTCATTGTTTATTTATACTGTAATACTAAAATTTGGTTTATTTATTTAAAAAAATAGCAGCTATATGGATTAATCAGTTTGGAAAAGATGGTTTCCTTATTTGTAAAAAACAGCGAAGTTATAATTATTTATTTAAAGATAAAAATAGCAGTTTAGTTCGCAAGATTTTACAATTTATTGTTACAGGTAACCGGTTTCGATCTAACGTTAGATCATCTTCAGACCTCTCTATGTAGATGGTCAGGCGGTGAGTATGCTGCCTGAACATATACATAGAGAGATCTGAAGGTGATGTAACCTTAGATCGAAACCGGTTACCTGTAACAATAAATTGTAAAATCTTGCGAAGAAGACTGTTATTTTTTAGCTTTATGGATAATGTATGTAACACGTTGCACAATTTTTATGGACTTTCATATATTTGAAAATTTGTCTATTCTGTTACCTGTAAATAATTTTCTGCTGCCAAGAGTTGTTCAGTGATGTCAATAAAAGTTGCTTTTGAAATATAAGTAGAATCGTTTCATTTCTCCTTCAACAAAGAAGTATGAGGGCCATGGAAATTATTGGGTATCTATAAGCAACTTTACCAGTTGCGTGCAAAAAATATCACCTCTCCAGTTAACGGATTAAAAAACAATTTTTCGTTGTTACTTCAGATACTTAGCCTTAATGGCAATCCAAAGAGCTGACCTAATGAAGTGATTTCATGCTGGAGAGCGGCGCATTGATCCGATGAATGAACGAGTGATCGTAAGACGCGGTACGCAGAAAAAAATAAACAAACAAAGCGGAGTGACCTCGCGCGGCTAATGGTAACGCTTGCGATGTGAGCGGAGAGACTCAATAGGCGCGCCGTCGCACACACATACGGGCCGTAATCTCCGCGGAAAATTGCCGCAATAAACCGGTGCGGCGCACAGCTCTTCGGCCCGACTGCCGTCTTACGAAACGGCCGCGAAGATTCAGTGCCGGAGTGGGCAGCTGCTTTCTACGGCACCAGCATGACTGTCGGAACGCCGCCGCAGAGGAACGCGTTCACCTCGCGAGCGTGGGATCGTCAAGAGCGACGCGGGCCCGAGGTGTTGCTTTCTAGGGCGGGACCTGCGGGCGTTTTAATAGGTGATAAGTGGCGTCGGCAACGAGTGCGCAACAGGGGCGCTTGGGGGAGGCTGGCAAAGGCTGCGCCGCGGCTTCCGTAAGGCAGCGGGCGAGGGCTCGTAAAACGCGGCAGGAGTGCGAAACGCCCGCTGGCTGGGTGGGCCCGCGGTGACGCAAGCGGACAGACGCGGGGCAGGCGAGAGGTGCGAAGCGCATGATTGACGAGGAGGCGCCGCCGCCGCCGCTCTCCGCCAAGGCCCATCCTCTCTACGAGCAGCGGCCTTACGCTTCTCCCACGCCCAGGCGTCGTCCCGGATGCACAAGTGGTCCAGCCGCGCACGTGATCCAAATTAGGGCGGCGAAGGCCGCGGACGAACCCTCTGTCCTCCTCCAGTTCCGCTTCCAAACTCAATATCCTTCACCCAAATAATGAAGACAATGGGTTTGTTTAGAAAAATACAGTTCCAATACAAGTCACGATTTTTATACACCGGGTGATCAAACAGTCAGTATAAATTTGAAAAATTAATAAATCACGGCCGCGGTGGAGTAGCCGAGCGTTCTAAGGCGCCTCGCTGCGGAGCGCGCGGTTGCTCGCCGTCGGAGATTCGAGTCCTCCCTAGGGAATGGGTGTGTGTGTCGTCCTTAGGTTAGTTTACCTTAGTTTAAGTAGTTTGTAAGCTACGGACTGATGACCACGCAGTTTGGTCCGATGAATTTACAAACAACAACTCACGGAATAATGTAGATAGAGAGGGAAAAGGTGACACACATGTTTGGAATGACATGAGGTTTCAATAGAACAAAAAAAAAAAAAAGTTCTGAAACTGTCCGACAGATGGCGCTTCATCTGATCAGAAAAGCAACAATTAGCATAACAAATTAAGACAAAGCAAAGATGTTGTTCCTTACAGGAAAGGCTCAATATGTTAACCATCATTACTTAACAATAGCTGTAGTCGAGGAGTAATGATGCGAACAGCACTGTAAAGCATGTTAGGAGTTATGGTGAGGCAAAATGTTCAAATGTTTGTAGAGCTAATGGGACTTAACTACAGGGTCATAAGTCCCTAAACTTACAAAATACTTACGAACTAGCTAATACTAAGGACAGCACAAATATCCATGCGCCGGCCGCGGTGGCCGAGGGGACTGAGTCGCTCCAGTCACGGTCTGCACGGCCACTACTGTCGAGGGTTGGAATCCCCCCTCGGGCATGGATATTTGTGCAGTCCTTAGGCATAGCTAGTTCATAAGTAGTTTGTAAGCTTAGGGACTGATGACCCCGTAGTTAAGTCCCTCGGGCATGGATATTTGTGCAGTCCTTAGGCATAGCTAGTTCATAAGTAGTTTGTAAGCTTAGGGACTGATGACCCCGTAGTTAAGTCCCGTAGGTTCTACAACCATTTGAACATTTGAACAATATCCATGCCCGAGGGGGGATTAGAATCCCCGACCGTAGTGGCCGTGCAGACCGTGACTGGCGCACCGCAGTCCCCTTGGCCACCGCGGCCGGCTATGGTGAGGTATTGGCGTCGGGTGTTGTCTCTCAGCATCCCTAGAGATGTCGGTCGATCACGATATACTTGCGACTTCAGGTAACCCCAAAGCCAATAATAGCACAGAGTGGGGTCTGGGGACCTGGGAGGCCAAGCATGATGAATGTGGCGGCTGTGCACACGATCATCACCAAACGACGCGCGCAAGAGATCTTTCGCGCGTTTAGCAATACCTTTTTTTTTTTCTTTGTTTAATAAAACACATGTCATTCCAATTTTTATCTATGAACATTATTCCGTGATTTATAAGTTTTCAAATTTATACTGACTTTTTGATCATCCGGTATTTTACTGCAATGATTTTCATCTACATCTACATACATACTCCCCAGCCGTGTGGGAGTTGGCGAGCGGTCTGGAGCGCCACGTTACGGATCGCGCGGCCTCCCGCGTCAGAGGGCATGGATGTGTATCTTGTCCTTAGGTTAGTTTAACTTAGAGTAAGTAGTTTGTAAGTCTAGGGACTGAAGACCAAAGTAGTTCGATATATCATAATCACTGCGAATGGGCAAAGCTGAAAATTAGGATCCAGCCGGGATTCGGACCCGGGTATCCTGCTTTCTAGGCAGTTGCGCTGACCACTACATCACTGGGGAACAGTGATCATCGCCCCTGCAAGGACTACCTAAGCACGCCTCCCGTCAGACACACATATCCAGCTCTACCCTGCCCACAGTACTCAAACTCGTAGTTTCAGAAAACTAATTCCCGTAAGAGAATATAGATATATATATATATAATATGCCGTTGACGGGCAATAATTATTTCGGTAGTGGGGAGGGGTGGGCAAGTTTTGGGTCTTTACTCTTACAGGAATTAGTTTCTGAAACTACGAGTTTGAGTACTGTGGGCAGGGTAGAGCTGGGAATGTGTGGCTGACGGGAGGCGTGCTTAGTGATCACCGCACCTGCAAGGACTACCTATGTCCCAAGTGGTGTAGTGATCAGTGCAACTGCCTCGAAAGCGGGAGACCCGGGTTCGAATCCCGGATGGGTAACACATTGTCAGCTTTGCCCATTCGCAGTTGATGTCATAATAATAATAATTTCGTGTGGCACATTGGTCTGCTGCAAGTCTTTCGGTTGGACTCCACTTCGGCGACTTGCGTGTCCCTAGACTACCCTAGTTATCCAACCATGGAAAGGGGACCTACGGCTTAACGTGGAACCCGAACCACGTGTCGTTTCTGGCGACTCCTCACATCGTTGAGAGTTGAAGAATGGGTTAAAGTGCTGACTGAAAAATTCAGAGGTCCGTCCGGGTTTAGAACCCGTGACCCTTCGCTTTCCAGTCGAGCGCTTTATCCCAAGACCACCAGGCCCGACAGTATTGATGTCATATATTCTGTGAATATGAAACAGTAATAATGCAGGAGCAGACGTGACGTCTGTTCTTTCGGAATAGTCGCCACATGTATATAAACTAGTTTGGTCCCATAGAATTACAAACATTAGAAAATTTGAACATAGTCCGCAACCCACGCAAAGGTGCGTAGCGGAGGTTTCTCAGTACCACTACTAGTGACTTGCATTCCTGTTGCACTCCCATATGGCACGAGGGACAAAATAATACTTGTATGCATCCGTACGAGCCCTAATCATTCTGGTCTTATCCTTGATGTAGGTTGGCGGCAGTACAATCTTTCTGCAGCCCGCCTCAAGTCCCGGCCCTTTAAATTTCTTCTTCTCGCAAAGAACGTTGCCTCTCCTCCAGCGAGTCCCTTTTGAGTTCCCGGAGCATTTCAATAACACTCGCGCATTGATCGAATCTACAAGTTACAAATCTGGGCGACAGCCTCTGAACTGCCTCTATCTCCGCCTTGAAATTGATCTGGTAGAGATCCCCCAGACACGAGCAAGCCGCGGCGGATTAGACATGCACACTGGAGCGCCGTGTTGCGGTACGCGCGGCCGTTCGCCGCCGGGGGTGCGAGTTCCTCCCTAGGGCATGGGCGCTTGTGTTGTCCTTAGGTTAGTTTACCGTAGTTTAAGAAGTTTGTAAGCTACGGACTGATGACCTAGAAGTCAAGTCCGATAGATTTGCAAACATTTGATATTTTGAGACACGTGCAATACTAAAGACGGGGTCGTACAGGCGTTTTATATGCGGTCTCCTTTTATTTTACAGATGAATCACACCTTCCCAATAAAGCGAAACCGAACGTTTTCCTTCCTTACGACTGTCCTTACATGCTCGTTCCATTTCATATCGCTGTGCAGCGTTACGCCTAGATATTTAATTGACGCAACTCTGTGAAGCAGTACACCACTAATACTGTATTCGAACATTAAGGGATTGTTTCTCCTACTCATCTGTATCACCTTACATTTTTCTACTTTTAGCACTACTTGCCATTCCTCACACCAGCTAGAAATTTGGTCCAAGTCATCATACATCCTACTACAGTCATAAAATGACAACACCCTCTTATACACCACAGTATCATCAACAAACAGCCGCAGATTGCCACTCTGTCAGTTAGATCATTTATACAAATAGAAGATAATAACGGTCCTATCACACTCCCCTCGGTCACCCCTGACGATACGTCTCTGATGAACGCCCGCCATCGAGAACAAAGTTCTAGGTTCTGATACTCAAGTAAGTTTAGTTGCTGGTTGATCTTTAGACACAATTAATGGCGAAATCTTTTGAACTTCTATTTACAGTTTCCCTATGGTCCATTTTATACAATCGCACACACATTAAACAACAGAACTAACATTCTGTGCACAGTATAGGCCTACATCAATATTGACAAATCTAAATACATAAATAAACAGTTGCAAAGATGTTCTTAGATCAAGTTAACAAAGATGAAGTAACAGATTTGTCATAGAGTATGATAAATTTTTGAAACAAAAAGTTTATTTCTTAATTCTCTTGGGAAAAATTTGCTTATATCTAATTACAAAGGAGCTTATTTTTATTTGTTAGCATTTTAAGTATATTGTAGAAACATCGGAAGAAATTAACTGATTCATCTTCCAGTTTGCTTTTAATATTTTATCTTCAAATTTCCTGCGACGTGACTATATTTCCAGTTCTTCAAAGAAATCCATTTTATTTCCTGTATTTATTTGGTGGAGTACTTTGACGTTTTGTTCGCCTTTACGAAATGGGTGGCCTCTATTGTGTATGTGGCCTGCAGATTAAACTTTTTCCGGTGTTTGTGAATCTCTATTGCTTCTCTATATATTCGTGCATGGTAATGTGATGTTCTAGCTAAAACGCTCGTTTCATTAAATTTTATTTGATGGTTCCCATTTTGAAAAACATGTTCTTCTGTTGCCGATTTGATGCGGATGTGTAATCGCTGTATACAGAAGAGAACAACGGGCTGACGGGATCGATGCATCCACCTCGTTGCAACACTGTTTGCGATGACATGCATACTATGCGCACGGCAGTGATGGATGACACTGCCACATAATTAATAGAAGAGTCCACTGCAGCTGTTCTTCACTTTCTTAAAAAGTAAAGACTGGTTTCGTGACGTATAGTCACATCTTCAGCTTATATACAATTAAACATTTAACAACGGATTCCACAATCTAAAAACACAGTTTCCCGGTTCCTAAAAAAAATTTCCACCTCTGTCAACAAAACCAACAACATAGGCTGGAACAAACCACCACGCTTGATAGTATTCTTCATTCCTTCCCTCCGAATTAAAATAAGTAAATTTATTGCTGCACTTTGACAGAAACTACGTACTTACATGGGTTTGATCATCCACTATATCCCAGGAAATAAAATATTCTCCATTCTCCATTGAGGTTGGCTTGAATATCACAGTGATTAGCTAGATGTGGTTTTTTCTACTCTAACCCAATTGGTTATAAAGAGGCATAAATGTAATGATTGTAATGTTTCGAATATTAGCGAGCTGAACGTCCGTCTACAAAGGGTACTGAGGTGAGTGAGATGATTTGCTTGAGTGACTTAGCCAGCGACTCAATGATGGCCCCAGAGGGTTGTCAGACTGCAGCTGGCGAGGCGGGTACAAGCAGCAGAAAGGGATCGAATAATGGACATTTACACAGAGGGGAAGCTGGACGACGATTAGTAAACACGACTGCAAACAGGAGTTGCACGGAGGTTTGGAATATGGCTACTTACAAAACTCAGAAATTCATTAAATCAAAATTCCACAAACGAGAAAATGTGAATATAACTGACACCTCAGAAAATGCGGCGAATCCAACGAAAATATAATATTTTCAATATCTTCGTAACACAGAAGTTAATAATTTACAGTGACTAAATATTCTCATAGTCTGCCTTAAAATTAGAAACTTCAAGCGACGTCTCGGATGATATCATTTCACTAAAACTATCTTATAAACTGTAAGACATACCCAGGGGCAGATATAGACTCTGACCATAACTTGTTAGTCATGAACTGTAGGCTGAAACTGAAAAAACTGCATATGCATAAAAGTAGGAAAATAAGGAGATGGGGCCTAGATAAATTGAAGGAACGTGAAGTTCTGGAGAATTTCAGAGGGAGATTTAGGCAAATATTGACAGAAACAGGGGGAAATAAAACAGTAGAAGAGGAATGGGTAGCATTGAGAGATGAAATAGTGAATGCAGCAGAGGACAAAATAGGTAGAAAGGCAAGACCTACAAAAAATCCTTGGATATCACAGGAAATACTAAATTTAATTGATGAAAGGAGAAAATATAAAAATGCAGTAAATAAAACAGGCAAAATGGAGTACAGACGACTAAGAAATGAGATCGACAGGAAGTGCAAAATGGCTAAGCAGGAGTGGCTAGAAGTCAAATGCAAATCTGTAGAAGAATGTATAAGAAGGGGAAAAGTAGATACCGCCTTCAGTAAAGAGACATTTGGGGATAAGAAAAGCAACTCTACGAATATCAAGAACTCAGATGGGAAACCAGTTCTCAGCAAAGAAGGGAAAGCTGAAAGGTGGGAAGAGTACATAGAGCAGCTCTACAGAGGAAATGAACTTAGGGACGATGTTGTAGGAAGGGAAGAGGAAGTAGATCAAGATGAAATAGGAGATACTATACTGAGAGGTGAATTTGACAGAGCCCTGAAAGAGCTAGGTCGGAAAAAGGCCCCAGGAGTAGATAACATACCCTCAGAGCTACTAAAGTCTCTGGGAGAGCCAGCCATGAAAAAACTATTTGAACTGGTGTGTAGGATGTATGAGACAAGCGAAATACCCTCAGACTTTAAGAAAAATGTAATAATCCCCATTCCAAAGAAATCAGGTGCAGACAGGTGTGAAAATTACAGAACCATCAGTTTGATAAGTCATGGTTGCAAAATTTTAACACAAATTATCTACAGGAGAATGGAGAAGCTGGTAGAAGCTGACCTAGGGGAAGATTAGTTTGGGTTCAGGAGGAACGTAGGAGCCTGGGAGGGCTCTTATCTTAGAAGATAGATTAAGGAAAGGCAAACCTACATTTTTAGCTTTTGTGGATTTGGAGAAAGCGTTTGACAATGTTGACTGCAATACACTCTTTCAAATTCTGAAGTCAGCAGGGGTAAAATACAGGGAAAGGAGAGTTATTTACAACTTGTACAAAAGCCAGACCGCAGTTATTAGACTCGAAGGGCATGAAAGGGAAGCATCATTTGGGAATGGAGTAAGACAGGGTTGTAGCCTTTCTCCGATGTTCTTCAATTTGTACATCGAGCAGGCGGTGAAGGAAAGAAAGGAAAAATTTGGAATAGGGATTAAAGTTCAGGGGGAAGAAATAAAAACATTGCGTTTTGCTGATGACATTGTAATTCTGTCAGAGACAGCAAAGGACCTGGAAGAGCAGTTGAATGGAATGGACAGTGTGTTGAAGAGAGCGTATAAAATGAACATTAACAAGAGCAAAACAAAAATAATGGAATGCGGTCTTAGAAAATCAGGCGATGTCGAAGGAATTAGATTAGGTAACGAAACAATGAAGGTGGTAGATGGGTTTTGTTACTTGGGTAGTAAAATAACATGCGATGGTCGCAGTACAGAGGATATAAAATTCAGAATGACAATGGGAAGAAAGGCATTTTTGAAAAAGAGAAATTTGCTAACATCGTATATTAATTTAAGTGTAAGGCATTTGTGTGGAGTGTTGCCTTGTACGGGAGTGAAACATGGACGATAAGCAGTGCGGACAGGAAGAGGATACAGGCTTTTGAAATGTGGTGCTACAGAAGAATGCTGAAGATTACGTGGGTAGATCGCATAACTAATGAAGAGGTACTGAACAGAATTGGTGAGAAAAGGAATTTTTGGCATACCCGGACCAAAAGAAGGGATCGCTTGGTAGGACACATTCTTAGACATCAAGGAATGGTGAATTTAGCATTGGAGGGAAGTGTGTGGGGTAAAAATCGTACAGAGAGACCAAGAGACGCGTATAGTAAGCAGATGCAAGTGGATGTGGGTTGCCATTCTTGTAAGGAGATGAAAAGTCTTGCTCAGGATAGAGTAGGGTGGAGAGCTGCATCAAACCAATCTCCGGACTGAAGACTATAACAACACAACATCATCCCGAAAAACAAGTAATACATTTGCACCTGCTTTATTTATTTCATTTTCTTACAGTTTTATGTCCGGTTTCGGAAGATTGTAATCGCCACATTAACACAACATCCGAATACAGTAAGACATACCTCATTTATTGTCACACTTATGTAGTTATATAATGTATAGGCCCATTTCACTATCTTTTACTTAAATATAGTTTCAAGTGGATACTGAAAAACCTTTTTATCTTGTAAATAGTCAGTTATGGGTTCAATCTGACGCCTCTGTTGAACGCCAAAAGACCTTTTACCAAGCAGACCAATGTAATGTTTCAAATAATGTTTAACAACATTTTCTGTCATTTCACCTTATTTATTTATGATAAATATGTCATTTATATGATTTATTAATATTCTCATTGTTGCTGAAAGTTAACAATTTTTTTTGGTAAATATTGTTTTAATACACTTTCTTAGGATATAATGTGGTAATATTGAGTCAAATACTGTCTTGAAATGAAATTATATTGTTAGTTGGGGGTAAATTTCACCAAATGAAAATTAGGTCTAATGGAACATTACTTTCATCTAGCAGAAAAGTTTAAATTCTGAGAAATGCTCCAAACCACGATACAATTTGTCGTTCTTCATATGAAGTTCAGTGCCAAAGGTGAATGCAGCGATAGCTGTCAGAACACCCTTAGGTACACTGTGGACTGAACCACGAACTTCAGGATTTTTAGTTTGGCTCGATCTTCACTTGTTAGTCAAGAGACACTTTTACACATTTCATCCGTAAAATGTTTTTGCTTCTTGCTGCCTTTTAAAAACTACCGTGAAGAATTAAACGGCCATGGACGATTTCTGTCTCATCTTAAGCAGACACTTTTTACGGTTAACCATTTAATTTCTTATGTACAATTTTACGCTTCAGTCTTCTTTAATGCCGAAATAAAAACGCCACAGCACGCACACGTAGTTAACTTTCTTCCTACAGCAGTTGCTCCCCAAACGCCCACTTTTTGCGCCGCTAGGAACGTCTTAAGTGTCAATATAATTAGTCCCAATGTGACGATTTCTGCAAGACCGGACTCATCTAGGCACAAGGCGCTGCTGCCATGAAGGAAACTCAAATGTAAACGCTGTTGGCATCACAACACAGCGAAATACTCTCTTTGGTTTACTCAAGGATGTTTTTTCGTTTTTGTCAGTAAAAAAATTCCATTATGATTGGAAATAATGTTTATAGGACTGATTTAGACATCTGATTACCTTAAGATGATTACACGTACTAAATATTTGACTTCAAGAATGTCATCGAGTGGAAGTTTAAAAATGATTTAAAATGTGTTAAAATTCAATGTTCTCATAATTAAACACTGTATAATATAGGTTTTTAAAAATATATTTTAGGCAAAAGATGGTTTTTGCGTACATCAATGTTCATGACTTAATATCTCCTACTCTACCTGTCGAACAGTGATATAATTTTGCAGTCAGATTCTGTGATATAAGGTGGATGCTTCGTTAAAGAAGCAATATATTAAAATAACATGACTGATGCTGAAGATTTACTGAGTAATTTTGAGGGGAGTGTCTACGGCGAAAAGTTTCGTAAAGGTTAGAAATTATGTGTAAAGTACTTTAGAAGTCACTAAGTTCTCTCGTTCTTAGTTACTGGATGAATAAATCGTGTATAGAGACCAAACGTTATTGAATATCAGTGATTTTGGGGGGGAAAATACAAGTGTTATAAATACTCGTACATCAGATTTGGAATAATCTGATAATGAAACTAAAAATATGCAGTGAAATTTTACTCTCTTCAAAGTAATTTCTATTTGCTTTAATCACATACTCGAATCATTCTTGCTGTCAGCTTCAGCATAGTTTCCTCGGTTATATTGTGGCATTCCTCTTGTAATCTGGTCCAGAGAAGATTATCGATGGTAATATGCATTGCTTTAATTGCTCTATCCAAGAAGTGATATCTGGTGTTCCCCATGGAAGTGTTATAGGGCCCAAATGTTTCTTAGCTTTATAAACGATTTAAGAGACAATGTGAGCAGCTATCTTAGAATGTTCGCGGATGATGCTGCCATTTATCGGTTAGTTCAGTCACTATAAGATCAAAATCAACTGCAAAATGATTTCGATAAGATGTCTGCATGGTGCAAAAATTGTTCAAAATGTTTGTAAATATATTGGACCAAACTGTTTTGGTCATTAGTCCTTAGACTTTAGTTAAACTAACTTATTCAAAGGACGACACATACACACACCTATGCCCGAGGAAGGACTCGAAACTCCTGGATGGCTGCCGTCCAGTACATGCATGGTCTTACACCACGCGGCTAAACCGACGCGACTTAAAAATTGCCAATTGACCACAAAGAGTAACAAATGAGAGAGAGTCCACAGAAATGCCTTAAGAAAAGAGTTCCTTGCACTTAAAGTAATAGTCGATATTAGAATATTTCTCTTTTTCAAAAACGATTTTTCTTCCCATTGCTATTCTGCATTTTATATCCTCTGTACTACGACCATCATATGTTATTTTACTGCTCAAGTAACAAAACTCATCTACCACCTTCATTGTTTCATTACCTAATCTAATTCCTTCAGCTTCGCCTGGTTTTCTAAAACTGCATTCAATTACCCTTGATTTCCTCTTGTTAATGTTCTTCTTGTACAATCCCTTCAACACATTGTCCATCAGGATATACTAAAAAGCCTCAATCGAACCATCGAAGCTGCGTCAGCTGAAACATCTGCAGTCTATATATGGAGATGTTTGAATAGCAGGCAACGAGTGTGCATACCGAACGGCGAAAATGATGCAGCATATACTCCCACCGACATACCCATAGCCATACAGTGACTTTCGACAAACATCTCCCCGGCGCTGTCAAAATACTGGTCAGAGACCGGCCAGTTACAAATCGCTCGGACCAAGATCAGTACGATCAAATAACTCCAGACCGAACTTGCAAAACAATTGTTGTTCGCCGAGGGGTATGCGGACGAGCATTTGCATGAAGGAGCACTACACTTACTGTAGGTACTCAACGCGCCCTGCTCGTATTGGCATGTCCTCCAGCCAGCATTAAAGAGCTTAAGACGAGTCAAACTCTGGTTCCATTCACAGGCGAAAGACGTTTACTACACACGAATACAAAAGTTGATTCCACGATATCTCAATTCTTTTGGCGACTATGTCGTAAAATATCTCAAACATTGCTGTGCCTGTTTCCAAAAAGGTTTTCATGTAACTGTGTTCTGTTGTTTTGAAAAAAAATAGGGAAAACTTACGCCGGCCGCGGTGGCCGAGGGGACTGGGCGCTCCAGTCATGGTCTGCACGGCCACTACGTTCGGGGATTCGAATCCCCCTCGGGCATGGATATTTGTGCCGTCCTTAGTATTAGCTAATTTGTACGTAGCTTGTAAGTTTAGGGACTGATGACCCCGTAGTTAAGTCCCATAAGCTATACAAACATTTGAACATTTTGGAAAACTTACTTTCTCGATGCGTCTCATTCATTACACTCCAGCTGTCCTCCTTCAGTACTGCACTAGAAATTTACCTTTAAGTCCGTTAGTGAGAAATAATTTGATAGTACGGCGGGTAATGTAACACCAAGAAAGGCAGGGGATGCGGCTTTCGGCTCACGTCCGTCACAGGCGCTGAAGCTGTGACGTATATTCAATGTGTGATATCAGCCGAACTTAATCTGGGAAAACAGGCGGTTAATATTCCAATTATTGTCATATAAAATTAGGCAGACCCACCAGTACCAGTCGTTTAACTGAATGACATGCGAGCAGCGAGCCAGAGGCACAAGTAAAAAAAAAAAAAAAAGGACCTTGTTAACCGCTGTCAGTCGTGTCGGTGGCTTGAAGTGAAATGTGGTCTAGATTCCGGAGAACCTGTTTCACACTGCGAATAGCCTCTGCTGGCAGAAGAGTATAACTTGGTGAACTTGAACAGCGACCTTAAATATTCGAAGGGTTATTACATGCGAGCTGCACTAAATTTAAATCATCCTGTAGGTAGCTGGAAGACGTTTTATGGTCGTTTATTTTCTAGAGGGTACTGCCCATTATTCATCTTGATCTCCTCCAGCGTCACTAGGCGTAATCTAAACGGACATCGTTCGGCGCTGCTTGCTTCTAGTATTCACCTTTCCAAGTCGATTTTCATTACACGTAAAGGGTTAGCTTTCGATTTTCATTACACGTAAAGGGTTAGCTTGAAGGTTCATATGAAAGGCGCATCATTCACGTGGGACCT
This sequence comes from Locusta migratoria, assembly GCA_026315105.1. NCBI lineage: Eukaryota > Metazoa > Arthropoda > Insecta > Orthoptera > Acrididae > Locusta > Locusta migratoria. The sequence goes on from CM048748.1 coordinate 93,021,202, forward strand.
TCCGACTCTCGTGTATCGTTATCAGTTGTTTCATTATCAGAACAGAAACGCAGTTGTACTTCATAGCATCGCAGCAGTTTTGTTTGATTTCATTCTTCTATGAGTGGTTTCGATGGTTCTCCGTTCCTTATAAATGACTATAACAAACGATTAATATAGATGGACTGAAAGCAGCGAAACGGTTACCAACATAATCTCCGTAACCAAGCGGTTCATACTTGAGTTAAAATTCAGGATTCTAAGACAAGAGTGTTCTAGGGCTAAAATCATTTCATCACTGTAGAAAACGCACACTTTTCCTGGTAGTTCGATTGTACTCTAATTGTGCAGCCAGTAACGTAAATACTCTAACAAAGAAAGCAAAATAAACAGTGGATATGTAGTCATTAACTTCCACCCGCTAACGCATTTTTCATTGTGTTCGTGAAGTGAAAGTCTAACGGAATGCAAGATCTTTTCTGAGGTCACTGATGAAAGTAAAAAGATTGTTGCTTTGTACCCTTGATTCGAACCGCAACCTACATCCGCATTGAACGATGTATGGGAATCGCACTCTCGCACTAAGAACACTATAAGGAGAATCGCGTAACAGCCTATCGCCAACGTCATTCAATCTTTACATCGAACAACCGATATAAAAAACTTAAAGGCAACTTAAAGGACATGGAGAGGAACTAAAAAGTTTCTGATGTACCTATTAGACCAATTCTGACAGAGATGGCTAAGGACTCTGATGATCAGTTAAATATAATGGACAATCTCTCAAAAAGAAACATCGAAAGAACTTAAATAGTGGTAATGCAATGTAGCGAAATTAAATCAGGCCATGATATAGGAAATAACGAATTAAACGCAGTAGACGAGTTTTGCCATTTAGCAGCAAAAGTCTACGTAAAGAGGTTGTAATATGAAGATTTGCAGTAGAAAGAAATGCATTCCTGAAGAAGAGGTAATTAATGACATCGAATTTAAATATAAGTGTTAGGAATTATTTTTTTAAGGTCCCCAGTCGTATGGGAAAGTGAAATATACACAATAATCAGTTTGGGGAAGAAGAGATTTGTAATTTTAGAAATTGATTACAATAGAAAAATGCTGAGAAATAGATGTGTAAATCCAGTAACTGGTGAAGAAATATTTAATTAGAATAAAAATCAATTGTGCTAGAATGTTATTAAAAGAAGATATCGTTTAGTGTAACAAATTCAGAAGCATAGAGGAATCGTCAGTTTTGTAAAGCGGGACGGGGCGGATGGAACAAAATAGGAGAGAAAATTTAGAAAAAAAAGGTTCAAATTGATGTAATTATCTAGGGATGAACAGACACAGAGTTTAGGATAGAGTGAAGATCTGAATCAAACTAATATTCGCTATGTTTTTGCAGATTATTCCTCCAGATACGCTACAAATTAGATATTTTCTGGGCAAAACTCAATGCTATGCTACTTTTCTGAGTAGAATAGTTCTTATTTTCCATTGTTATGGATGACAGCGCTAAGAAGCAGATCTGACACTGAACTTATCGGATCATTACATCGACATCAACACGGCTACTCTGCAGTTTACATGTAAGTTCTTGGCAGAGAGTCCAATGGACAAATTTTGGACTGTTTCTCTGCCGTTTTACTTGCTGGAAATAAACTCAAATTTTTCCGCGTGAGCTCTAATTTATTTTAGTACAGAGATCATATATTGCAAAAGAAGTGAGGGGCCACAAAATATTTTCGAATTCGGAGGAGAAAATCGGTGACTGAATTTTCTAGAAAGATCTTGTTACAAAATACAGCGCCTTTGTACAGTATTTATGATTTTCATACATACTCTTTCCGTGATATTTTCTCTGCATCGTGGTAATACAAAACGAGCTACCGTTCTTTGTACTTTTTCGATGTTCTCTGTCAGTCTTGTTTCATAAGGATCTCATATTACCCAGTAATATTCTACCAAAGGGCGAACAAGTGTAAACCTAGGATAGGCACTTTTCTTGGTAAACGTGTTGCATCTTCTGCCTGTAAAATGCATTCTTTTCTTCGCATTTTCCACATTATCTACGTGATTATTTCAATTAATCTGTTTATATTTGTAATATCTAGGTACTTAGCTGTAGTTGCAGCCTTGAAATTTTGAATGTTAAACAAAATGTAACAAATTACTTTTAGTACTCTTGTAGACAACCTCACACTTTTCATTAACGCACGTAAGTGCCAGTTGGCGGTGGGAGTTCGGCACTGGTATTGTCGCGAGAGTCGAAGTTAACCAACCTCCAGCGTGGCGCAATGGATAGAATCATCGATTGCAGTGATGTAGGTCGTCGATTCAATCCCGTCCACCGTCAAAAATTTATTTCTTTTAATTATCATTTCCACAATATTCTACGTGTTTCTTATGTTCACTTGTAATATCTACATGTTTCTTATGTTAACTATTCTTCTAATTTCTGGTACATTCTGTCTGTGTATAAATAGCAGAGCACTCTGCCCGAGAGGCAGTTAGTACTGTGTGTATGTTAAGTTCACAATAAACCTACTCTCAGTATAAGTGCTGCTGTGTTCAGTTGACAATTCTGCCTTCGAAGTCAAGCCTGCATCCATTTCAACGCGACAGTATTTTCACGTGAGTTTACGCACTTAGCCCTACTATCGCCAGTTTGTAAGCATAGCTGTACAGCTTAGAACCATGTATTTATATCTAGCGTGTATAATTACAACTTTGTTTCCCTGTCTGAATAACCTTCTGATGACATACAAAGGTCAAAACACGTTATTGTAACTAACAAATTCCATTTGTGCAACTTCAGACAAATTTCAGTCAAGAAATATTTATAAACGGTTGCTTGATAAGACGACAACAATGCAATCATTATTACCTTGTCTTATTTTCGAAGTCAGTTGCCCCTTTTCACACCATAAAGGAATCTTTGTCTAAATCATTTTTCAATTGGTTTTGATCTTCCGATTACGTGACGGTACATGACAATATTATTTGCAAACAATATAAGACGGCCCGCTTATTATCGTAGCTAATGTGCGAGAATACATTCTTATTTATGCTTCATACAAAGAACATTAACGCCACGGCGTCTGTTGGTGAATCTACGCTACAGCTATGTGTACTTATTAAGGTTCTGTCAAGTGTAAGGCTCTTTCAGGCTTTGAAGTACAAAGGAATGCTAGCTTGCGAGTCTGACCTCGTGTTATACAGGTACTGCACGTCTTTCGTTCCGTGTGACAAGCCATTCATAGCCAGTGGGTGGTAATTTTCTTGTCCGAAATGTTATGTGTGTGAATTCCTCAGCGATGATGTACGCAAAATATTACAGTTCGCCAACGCTATCACACTGGAATGTTAATTTTCGATGTAGCATGAACTTCACGACTTCCGTCACACAAGAGGACTTCACGGCTGTGCTGCACACAACGCGAACTATGTATGCAGCGTGAGTCATAAATGAGATAACATATTTAGTGCGCACCGCCACACACTGAATAATAAACAGGTTTTCTTATTTTCATGCTAAGGAATGCCAGTAGCAAAGAATTTCATAAAACCTAACAATTCTTAGGAAACTGTTGTTACTGTCTGCTTGCACAGCCGAGAATGAAAGGTTCACTAGGCTGAAAAAGATGAACAAGAACATATACGTATTTTATGCACATTAAATTTGTATTTACATCAATTGAGAATGGCGGGCCTGACTTGGCAACTTTTTAAAGCAAGTTTGCAGTAAATTTTTAGAGAAAGGATAATTGGACAAGTTGCCGGTAGGCTTTTAAAATTGGGGAAACAATTAAAGTGTTTTTCTCTATGGCATTTTATATGAATTCAATACTAAAGTCACGATTTGAACGATGGATGTACGAAATGTCGTTCATTAAGGTCCTACAAACGTTTCATGTTAAAATATGGGGACAGTTAAGAAGGAAAATTCGGACAAACTGAAAAATGCACTCTCGATCATAGCTGTGCTGGTGAATTTAACCGATGTCATGTATCATGACGAGACCTTAGCATCTTATGTACAGTTGTTGTTGCGAGGTGTTTGGATTCAGATATCATACTGATGCACGATTATGCTCGAACTCATTAAGCATAGATCGTTGATGTATTCTTCCAAACTAATTTGTACATAGAGATCAGATAAATAACAGAACTTTATTTAAAATGCACTATAATAGTATGTATTCAAAGTATATTCTGTACGGTGAATATATACTAAGAGTTTGATAAAGAAAAAGTATCAGGTACATACCAAAAACAGTACCTACAGCACTAACTACACAGAACACATTCGCCATGTATTGTTCTTCTTTTTCCTCTTGCCTGGAAAACTCCAAATACTGTACCATGTGTATTACTATCCCCTAGTGATGTGGGCCGGGAATATTCCCAGTGGGAAGGGATTTATAAAATGGGAATATTGCTGGGAATATTTCTTTGGCCCGGGAAGATTGCAAAAAATTGGGAATTTATTAAAATTTTTAGATTTTTCATGTTTTAACACTTATTAATAGTTAAATAACCTTATAACTAAGATAACTTAGTAAATTGGTACATTTTAATCCAAGATTTATCATTTTCTGCATTAATTTCCTTGCTAATTCCATGCAGAACATAATATACCTTACATCTGATGGAAAAAAATAATTTAAAATATTCACTAGGGCTACAATTTTTCGGTGAGTTGAAACCCCACATTTCTCTGAATGAAACCTAAACTTACAAAATATTTTTCTGGAGGCGTAATTCTCTGCAGTATATTTTAATTTTTCGAAACGAATGACTGGAGGTGTTTCACTTTCAGAATTCACAGACAGAGCCTACATTTAGTACGTTTTCCTGGCTGCATTCCAAGAAAAGATACCGTCTATTTTCGAGGGAGCAGTAAAACTGTCATTTCTTTCGTACAACTGAAAACTTATGAATGCTCCACCTCCAAAAGAGAACATGAAAGAAACAACAAAGCAAGCAGAAGCCAACCCAGAGGAAGCAGGAGGACAGGAAGAAGACGAAGAAGTCCTTGAGACTGAAGATGATGAGATCCACTGTAACGATTATGATGACTTATTTGGAGTTGGAAATGTAGAAGATGATGTTTTAATAGACATTGAGAGTGATAGTGACTAGTGGAGAAAAAATATGGAATATGAACAGTTGCTGTATTAAACCTTTTGCCTTTTAGTAGTTGTAATTTTATAACATTTTGCATTCTGGCTATTTTTCTGCACTTTTTGTTCAATTATAATATTTTTTCAACATATAAGAGTGTTCGTGTTTGTTTTAATAATACAATTACCAGATTGAACAATTAATTTGAGCGATTTCGTTTTTAAAATTACAAATTCCCAAGAAATTTATTTAATTACAATTATTTCTTGAAATATACTTCAGTTTTTGTGTTTGATATAAATATATAATTACTGCCTTAAACCTATTAAGTTCTATTGAGCTATCTGCCTAGGTACCTTTATGCCCCTGAATTCGAATGTCACTAGTTTTTGTAGAGGGGCTCTAATCCGCCTGTGTGACTTTGCCTTGTTTTGATCGTCAGGACAGTCACACTGAATATTCCAGCAATTGTCTGCCATCATGTGCTTGTCCCATCTACCTTGATATCATCCTTCCATCACCTGAAAATCTTGATGGACACCGGATGTACTGTTCAAACTTTTATCGGTAAATTGATGCAGACTGAGTCATGTTGATTGGCAAAGTCGATCATTTTCAATTGTAATAGCTTTTTCATGCATGCAAGATCGTTGTTTTTGACATGTCTGATGCTCAAATGTTACGTCTATATCGCCATCTAGTGCCATATGGTGATGTGAACTGCTAATGTGGTCAATTTTGTTTTAATTTAACTGTGAGCACATAATTTTTGAAGCAATAGATGGTTGACATTTTATGTGTATTGTGACATGTTAACAATAAAGTACATCTTAAAGGATTTCTTCTGTGAAGTGGCACATGAAATGAAAAGTGGGTTTGAAAGGTGGAAGTACTTTAAGGATGTGTATTTCACTATTGTAGCATACTGAATATGATTTTACAAGTTTGCTTACAGATCCGATTATGGCAGATTTTACTTAATAAATACACTGGACACATCGGCCCCCCAAGTATGAAAAAGCTGTTAAATTGTCATTTTTTATAACACCGTGTCAATAAAGGATCTGACTCATCTATGTGTCCTTTGATCACTTATCTGATGTTGTTAACTTTTTATATATATACAGTGTGTCCCATTTATCCTGACCATCTAAAATATCTCTGAAAAAACAACAGCTATTGTAAACTGACTTCCACCGGTTTCAATGTGAGGCAGGGGCTCATGAATGTAAATATTTTGAAACTTTCTATACCGAATGTATAAGTGTTTTTTAACAAACACTTATGTGTTTTTAAATGGACATCCTGTATTATTTCATCAGAAATCTATAGCACGACAGATCACATAAACAATGGCGTTGATTTCATCGCAATATGCCAGTTACATCCCGAGATATTGCGAAGCGAAGTTGACGCTTGAAATACGCAAAACGCGCGTATAGCGCAAATCCTGAGACAGCGAGAACCCCATTCTTTTGTCGTTCCAGAGATATTTTGGGTGGACAAGATAAATGGGACACCTTGTATACCCTACGAGACCTGTTAACAACACTAAACTAAAGCAATACTTAAGTTGCTGCTCTGTGTGTGTGTGTGTGTGTGTGTGTGTGTGTGTGTGTGTGTGTGTGCGCGCGCGTGTCTGTATGTGTGTGGACATGCTTTATCTTTTTGAAATACAGTCCCACTGTGCCACCAAGCTAGGACTTGTGGACACAAAATGTCTGCGAAGCATCACTACAGCGTTGAAGCGTGCCCAAGCACGACTATAGGTGATCTGAGCGTCCCAGGCTACGATGCCAGAGTGTAGATCCACAGTAATGGCAGAATTTGTCTTGAAGCCGCCAATCCCGGACACGATAGTCATCAGAGGTTACTGAGTAGAGGAATTTATCACTGAATATGGACCAACGCCATGCTTCCTCTGTCGATGGTTCCCGGGCACGACAGAACTCCGGTATTCTGGTATCCATGGCAACCGACGAATGGGGTGGTAGGACCCCAAGCCCAAGCCGGCAGATCGAGTAGTCGAGACCCTGTGCGGAAAATAACAGGTTGTTGTAAGGTGCCCAGTATATGGCGCGTGATGAGGGCGTAGGAACCTGCATTACGTGGTGCAACATACGAAGGCCCCCTCTCCCTGTGTTGTCAAACCGAAATAGCACGACATGACTGGGGGCCCTCATGTACCCACAGATTCCATCATGGCGCCATTGTGACATCTGATTGGCCCTCCTGACAAGTGCATGACATGAGCATCCTGCTACGTTAAATGCAATCATGCGGACTCTGTCAAATGGAATCATTTTGGGGATTGGCTACAAAGACCGTCTGCAAGGCATCACGGGTGTCTTGCTTCTCTGCCTGAACCAAGGCAGTTGACTTCGGTAGGACGGCGATTCAAATCCGCCTATGACCATACTGATTTAGGTTTTCCCCGTGATTTCCCTAAATAAACAGGCATGTGCTCAGTCTCTAACGACTACATTGTTGACGGGACGTTAAACCTTACCCTGCATTCCTTCCTTCCTACCTCACTTGACTGATACCAACTTCGCGACGTTAAAGCACTGTCATTACACATTACACATTACACAACCATGTAAATCCAATTACTTACTTAGAAACAATAATACGCATTTTACCGAAATGGGATAATATCTTCCTTTTCCTTCAGGGTGTATTAATGTTTTTCAGTCATCGTATCTATTCCTTTCTTGTGGTAGTCCATCACCTTTTTCCCTCTCTGTTCTTCTCCTTCAGCCGCATCGTCTATTCATTTCAGTTGTTTCTGTAACGAACGTGTATCTGTAACGAACGTGTAGATTTGTTTATCTTTTGAATAGTGATTCCTACAATTAGATGCGTTCTAGGTACGTACAGTGGAAAACTAGAAAACTGTCAGAGAAATGTCTCGCTAATAGCCTTATAGAAAAGAGGTAATAAATTAAAACGTATGCGTCATGCGACATCTCCGCAGGGGGCCCACAGTTCCTTCGTGAGTACGTGAGTTGCGCGTACGAGGCCCCGAGCTAATGCATTTTTCCTTCTTTCCTCCCCGGACTGCATTTCCTTCCCCTCCTTTCCTATCCTCACTCCTCCCCCTTTCCACTGGCGAACTAATGACCTCAGCAGTTTCTTCCCCTTGTCTCAAATAACCAACCAAGCAACTTCATACATCTCAATGTTTGTGAGTCCTAAAATATGTGTGGTACCGCGATGCCATTTTGAAAGTACATTCAGTGTTCTATGTGTATACCGTCTGTAAAATGTCTCGGGATTACATCATAAAAATGATGATTCTACTGACGACAGTTTTGCTAACACAGTATTTCTTAACACTGCTTTCCGAAACTCTTCACAACACGAAACAAATACTCCATAATTCGTATCAAGAACAGTACCGGAATGTATAATTTAGAAGTAGATACCCCTGGAGTATTAAAGCGACTTAAAACAAAAGTAAGTCTCCGCGTACTGATTGTATATCAAATAGGTTCCTTTCCGAGTATGCTGATACAATAGCCCTATACCTTGCTATCACATACAACCGCTAGCTCAGCGAACGTTCCGTACCAAAAGACTGGAAAGTTGTACAGGTCACTCCAATATTCAAGAAAGGCAATAGGTGTGATCCGTAGGATACAGGTCTATATCATTGACATCGGTTTGCAGAAGAATTTTAGAACATAAAATATTATGAAATACCTCGAAGATAACGACCTATTGACCCATAGTCTACACGGATTCAGAAATTATCGTTTTTGTTAAACACAACTAGCTCTTTACTCACATGTTGTGATGAGTGCTATTGACAAGGGATGTCAAATAGATTCCGTATTTCTAGATTTCCGGCAGGCTTTGGACACTGTACCTCACAAGCGTCTTCTAATCAAATTGCGTGCTTACGAAATCTCGCTACAGTTGTGCGATTGGATTCGTGATTTCCTGTCAGAAAGGACACAATACGTTGTAAATGACGGCACTTCATCGAGTAGAAGAGAGGTGATATCTGACTTTTCCCAGGGAAGTGTTATAGTGTCCCTACTGTTCCTTATTTTTATAAACGATTTGGGAGACCGTCTGAGTAGCTCTCGCAGACTGTTATCTGGTGAAACTGTCATTTATCGGTTAGTAAAGACATCAGAAGATGAAAAGCAACTGCACAATGATTTACATATCTGCATGGTGCAAACATTGGCAATTGACTCTTAATAATGATAAATGTGAAATCGTCCATATGACGACTGACAGAAATCCGTTAAACTTCTTTTACTCGATAAGTGAGTCAAATCTACAGACCGTCAACTAAATACCTAGGAATAACAATCCCGAGCAGCTTAAATCGGATAGAATACATAGAAAATATTATACTGTAAGCGAAACAAAGATTACATTTCTTTGGCGGAACACTTAGAAGCTACAACAGTTCTACCAAAGAAACTGCATACACTACAGTTGTGCGTCATAGTTTGGCGTATTGCTTTGCATTGTGGGATTAACACCAGGTGGGACTGACGGGCGATTTAGAGTTCAGAGAAGGGCAGCTCGTTTTGAATTACCGTGATATACAGGAGAGTGTGTCACGGGAATGATGAACGAGTTGAGCGGAAATCATTAAAGGAAAGGTGATATTTGTTGTAGCGAGATCTGTTTGTGAAACTTCTTTCGCCAACTTTTCTCTTCCGAATGCGAAGATATATTGTTAGCACCCACCTACATAGAGATACATGATCATCATGATAAAAGAAGAGAAATTAGATGGAAAACGGAAAGATTTAGGTGTTCCTTTTTCCCGCGAGCTATTAGAGAATCTAACGGTAGAGACATATCATAAAAGTGATTTGATGAACCCTCTGTCATGCACTTCAATGTCACTTGAAGAGTATCCTTGTAGATGTAGAAGTATCGCAGTAATAAATTATACCATCATGCCGTATTTCGTAGTTGTACTGAGTGAACAGCAAAACAGTAGTAACAAAAATTCCTTCGTCGTGTTTCGACGAGTGTTTGCAGGAAAAAGATTTTTTTTTAATGTTTGTAATCATGTGTAAAGTTTGTTACAAGTTTCAGAGTGTTCTCATTTCAAAACATTGTATGAATAAAGTATCGTTAGATCTGTGGCATGATGCGCCAGTTTACGACAGCGTCTTGGTGATTTTTGCTATTATTACTCACAGAGCAAAAAAAAAAAAAAAAAAAAAAAAAAAAAAATGTTTTGAAAGGTTTGTTAAGCTTATGGAGCTTAGCTGCGGGGTCATCAGTTTCTAAACTTGCAAACTACTTATAAACTAACTTATACTAAAGACAGCACAAACATCCATGCCCGAGAGAGGATTCGAACCCCCGACGGGAAACGGACTCGCGGATCGGAGCATAGCACCTGAAAGCGCTCGGCCACTCCGCCGTGGCACTTCCCGGATGGTATACGGTACGTTTGTGTACCACGTTTGGTTCAAATTGTATTAGTTGTTCGGGAGACTTGAAAAGTTGTCGCATGATTCGGTAGTTTCTCACGCATTTATTGTTTATGACATTACATCTTCTGAACTATGTTTCGCAGATACCACAATACCGATTGTTGGCTGAAAGTAAGTCAAGTGACGTAGTAGGAGACACATACATACATTCGTTCTGTATCATTCTGTAACAGTGACTGTGGTGATAAAACTAAGTAGGAGTAGAAAATACGAGTCCAAGGAGGCAATGTGACGTTTAGGGCCATCGTAACACATTGCAAAAGTCGACGCAATAAGGGAATCGTAAATTGGACCAGAAATCTGATTCGGGCACTGAGAAATGCAAGCGTAGCGGTGGAGCACTTCACGGAAAAACGAATAAAAAACCTATATCGGTTTATTTGAGGCAGTGAATCATTGCGACTGCTGGCGAAAGTCAACCGTGGGAACGTTACAAATCGTCCCGCCGCAGGGCCAGCATTATATATGATGCCGTTGACTGTGTAGCAACACGCGCACACGCATCCACTCGCGGCGGTTAATTAAAGCGAGCGCCACCAGGGTCGCGACCCTGGTCTAGCGCGGACGAGCGATGATATAGCGTGCACGCACGGCCGGCGGCCGCGTCACAGCGCGAAAGTGGGCTGCCCTTATTCGTCCGCTAATGCCCGCGGAGCGTCCGTCATCGGGGTGGGATGGGGCGGGATGGGATGGGGGCGGTTTCGACACGAGGCTGCCCGCCGCCGCCGCCGCCGGCTGATCTCAATAATTTTTACGAAAGCCGCCGGTGCTACCGACTTGTCAGTGGCCGCCAGCAATTGCTCCGCTTGCGTAACCAGGGGCAGCCAGTCTGCCGAGAGACGCGCCGCTCACTCAGCGGCTAGCAGCCAAGCGGTTGGCCAACGCCGCCGCTCATTTGCATCGACGTCAATACTCCGCGCATCTCGCTGGCATTCTTCCCGTTTCATTCAAGAATGGAGAGCGAGGCAGAGGAATGACTACTTACTTAATTATTTTGTCAAGTAGGCTCAACCACAGAGATCGTGTAGAAAACACTAAATTATGACGCGTTTCAAGGGTCAAGCCCTCATCATCAGATAAACTATACAAGAATCTTAAAACCTGAGACAATAAAAATCTAAAAAGTAATAAAAGAAAACGTGGTTACTTCCCTTGTAACCGTGTCTCCGCAGGAAGGTCCTCAGCATATTGTGCTGCCGCGGTGGAGTAGCCGAGCGGTCTAAAGCGTCTCGCTGCGGAGCGCGCGGTTGCTCGCCGTGGAGGTTCGAGTCCTCCCTGGGGCATGGGTGTGTGTGTTGTTCTTAGGTTAGTTTACCTAGGTTTAAGTAGTTTGTAAGCTACGGACTGATGACCACGCAGTTTGGTCCGATAGATTTACGAACATTTTGAACATATTGTGCTTCGTCAAGATTCAAAACAGACTTGCGGCGCATAACACCAGCGGAGACACGGTTACAAGGAAAGTAACCCCGTTTTCTTTTATTAGGTTTTAGATGTTTACTGTCTCCGGTTTTAAGATTCTTCTATAGTTTATCTGATTATGAGGCCTTGACCCTTGAAACGCGTCATAATTTCGCCTATTTTATACGATCTCTGTGGTTGACAAAATAATTAAGTATACAACCTCGTCCTCACATCCATTATAGATATAATTAAGTCTACTTACCTGTAATAAAAGCTGCCATAAGTATAAGAGCGACATAACGTCATGTGGAACGATATGGATCGCGAATTTTACAGGAATACACTCAATAACTTTTTATTTAATTAAGCAATTTATTTAATTATGCAGCCATATATGAAACACGAGATCGGTTCATTTCTCCCGTAGCTCAAAAGACAAGGTCGCTGACTACCGTGCAGGGAGCCCTGATTCGATTGCCGGCAGGAGACTGGAAAAAGCCAGACTTAGTCGATGAGCATGAGACTATTCATCTCAGGGTATGGGTTCGAGCCCCGCGTTGGGTGCCAGTGTGATGTATCCTGACCTGGAATGTGTGTGTGTTGTAACTGTGTGTTGTAACTGTGTGTATGTATGTTACTACACAGGGTGTTACAAAAAAAGTACGGCCAAACTTTCAGGAAACATTCCTCACACACAAAGAAAGAAAATATGTAATGTGGACATGGGTCCGGAAACGCTTAATTTCCATGTTAGAGCTCATTTTAGTATTTCTCTTTAAATTTAAATTGAAATAATTCGTGCAGACAATTGTCAAAATACCCAATTGTTTCGTTAGTATGTACTGTACTTTCTCGATTCACCACCATTTGGCCCAATTGAAGGAAGATATTGTTGACTTTAGTGCTTGTGTTGATATGCGACTCATTGCTCTACAGTACTAGCATCAAGCACATCAGCATGTAGCATCAACTGGTTAGTGTTCATCACGAACGTGGTTTTGCATTCAGTTCAATGTTTACAAATGCGGAGTTGGCAGATGCCCATTTGATGTATGGATTAGCACGGGGCATTAGCCGTGGAGCGGTACGTTTGTATCAAGACAGATATCCAGAACTGGAGCACGTTATCATGATTTAATACGGGATACTCTACCTGTGCTTCTAGAACATGTGCCTTTACAAGTATGACACAACATGTAGTTCATGCACGATGGAGCTCCTGCACATTTCAGTCGACGTGTTCGTACGCTTCTCAACAACAGATACGGTGACCGATGTATTGATAGAGGAGGACCAATTCCATGGCCTCCAAGCTCTCCTGACCTCAACCCTATTAACTTTCATTTATGGGGGCATTTGAAAGCTCTTGTCTACGCAGTCCCGGTACCAAATGTAGAGACTCTTCGTGCTCGTATTGTGGACGGCTGTGATACAAACGCCATTCTCCAGAGCTGCATCAGCGCATCAGGGATTCCATGCGACGGAGGGTAGATGCATGTATCCTCGATAACGGAGGGCATTTTGAACATTTCCTGTAACAAAGTGTTTGAAGTCACGCTGGTACGTTCTGTTTCTGTGTGTTTCCATTCCATGATTAATGTGATTTGAAGAGAAGTAATAAAATGAGCTCTAACATGGAAATTAAGCGTTTCCGGACACATGTCCACATAACATATTTTCTTTCTTTGTGTGTGAGGAATGTTTCCTGAAAGTTTGGCCCTACCTTTTTGTAACACCCTGTATATGCTTATGTCTGTCTGAAAACGGACAAGTTAATGCCTCATATTCAAGTCAAGAACTCTGTAAATCTGTAACACTTGTTGCTGTTCAAAATATCATTCTAGTCTACTGCCGGAATTAACATATTTAATTTTAATTTCTGTTCACTTTGTCAAAGTATGTACGTCCTTTCACTCTTGTAGTCAGTGGTTCATTACACTATTAATTGCCTTTTAGTAAAATTAAGATGTCTAAGTCAGTATAAATTTGAAAACTTAATAACTCACGGAATAATGTAGATAGAGAGGTTAAAATTGACACACGTGCTTGGAAAGACATGGGGTTTTATTAAAACAAAAAAAGTTATTACTAGACGCGTGAAAGATCTCTTGCGTGCGTCGATTGGTGACGATCGTGTGCTCAGCCGCCACTTTCGTCATGCTTGGCCTCCCAGATCCCCAGACCTCAGTCCGTACGATTATTGGCTTTCGGGTTACCTGAAGTCGCAATTGTATCGTGATCGACCGACATCTCTAGGGATGCTGAAAGACAACGTCCGACGCTAATGCCTCACCATAACTCCGGACATGCTTTACAGTGCTGTTCATAACATTATTCCTCGACTACAACTATTGTTGAGGAATGATGGTGAACATATTGTGCATTTCCTCTAAAGAACATCATCTTTGCTTTGTCTTAATTTGTTATGCTAATTATTGCTTTTCTGATCAGATGAAGCGCCATCTGTCGGACATTTCTTGAACTTTTTTTTGTTCTAATAAAAACCCCTGTCATTCCGACCATGTGTGTCAATTTTTACCTCTCTATCTACATTATTCCGTGATTTATTAAGTTTTCAAACTTATAATGCCCGTTTGATCACCCGGCACATATAATTAAAATTAAAATTTTAACCTAATATTCACTGATCTTTTCCTTATTTAACGAAAATGCCCAGTACTCCTCCTTAAGTACATGAAACTCTTTCTTACATACAAACAGGTTTCACATCCCAGTCAGAAAACATTACAAATGTTGCTCACAAAGAATTCGTATTATTGTTATAACACACGTAATGAACCGCGCATGTACCTCACAGTCTCCAGTCTGTACTTACTCATATACTCCGTTAAATATTATTATTTGTTAAGTGTCCTGAAATTAAATTTATTACTGCATTTCACTCAAGATAGCGTTTTAGAATGCGATCCTTTTTTAATTTGCCGCGTGTTCGCTTAATTGCGACTCACTATCCACATCGATTGTTCTTTTATTCTGAAAAATACTCAGGTACGTGATAAGTCTAAATATGTAATAAAAGGCGTTACAGTTTAAATATCCTTCTATTTTGATCAGTAAGCAAATAACATTACACTTTTACACAGGATACAGACCTCTCCTATTCTCCATTAATATCATAATGTTTCACCTATCGATTATATATATATCGCTCTTTTTTTTCAAAAATGGCCATACCACTCCAAGGAAAAATCTAGAATAATAATAATTATTATTACACTCATTACAATTAGTTTCCTACGTAAGATAAAATACATACTGTATCACTGAGTTATGGAATTTTTATATTAACACCATCTATTTGCCTCGGGCAAAGATATTGCTTTGTGCATAAAATCAGCAGATTGCCATTCCAATGGCGTTTCTAATTTAAAAAAAAATATTAAGCCTTCAGGTGGGACATTACAGTATAAAACTCGAGATCGGCCCATATTTCGACTGAAGAACACCCTGCCGTTCTCAAGACAATACTGCAGTTAATAAACAATGTGCAACGACGTTTAAACGACGGTTCTCAATAACAACAGAAAGAGACACACCGAGCAATCAAGCACACAGCGCCAAGTGAGAGAGCGGGATTCCTTGCAGAATTTTAGCAGAAACCTCCATCCCTATTCGGCACGTTATCCGCTAATTTTAACTGAATCGCTTCCTTGGAATCGACGATTCAAACGTCGTTGCACATTGCTTCCTCACTGCAGTATTGCCTTGAGGATGGCAGGGTGTGCTCCTGCCGAAATATCGGCCGATGTTGCGTTTCACACCTGGCTGCACACGCGTAAGTTTTTTTACTACGCCATACGCCAGGAGAAGTTACAGAGTCATACATTTCTAAATAAATCGGAGGTGAACATGTTATGACAATTAATTTAAAAAATGATACGACGCTGAAAATAAAAATGAATCTTTTCTACGGGATCAAAAATGTAAAATATTGCGACAGACAATGTTACAAAAATAATGTTGTTTTTAGGTGGCAGTCTACAGCCACAATGTACTTCGAAAAAATATTTCTTGTGCCCAGAGCTTAAAATACTTTTATTTGCTATTCTCTACCAGTTTCGGCAATTGCTTCCATTTAAAGGACATTAACAAAACTTTTTACAAACAGTCGCAGTAATTACTGTAAATGTGACATTGCCTTATTTATAAAAAAAAAAAAATAGATGACAGCAATTGCCGAAACCGGTAGAGCGTAGAAAATAAAAGTATTTTACAACTCTGGACACAAGAATGATGTTCTCAAAGTTATAAAATAGCGGGAAGTTACCTTCTAGATGATGCGTCGGCTCAGTACTACTGCATGACTAAGCTGAAATGGCGATAATAATAATCATACAGGTAACCCCTCCCTCTACGGAAATATTTGGAAAGAATAATTGTTTATTTATTGTGTTTAGTTGACGATGTGAACATCAAATTGCCACAGATTATCACGGAAAAATATTTAAACTGGCTGCAGTTAAGTAGGAAAAACATTATCATAAACTAATAGGTTATCAGATAAAGAAACAATAGCTACACAGTTTACAAAATTGTAGCATGATGGTGTCCAAATCTGTCATTATGGCGAACAGGCTATTTTACGGGAAATATTTATGAATGAATGACGGTGAGAAAACTGCACACTACAATGAAAACTGAGATTAACTTTAAAACGAAAGGAGACTTAATTATCCTCAACAGGAAAAAGGCCAAGATTGCAGTATAATTAATTAATTAATTAATTGACGACCGTTTTCTATGGGCTATGCCATTATTTTCTGGTCGCAAATATTCTACAATGTGGTCATGTTTTTAGAAAATGGAGGTTAAACAGAAAGTGCAACATTGCACTTAGTCAAAATATTAAAAAAAAGTTTTATTATGGACTGCTTGTGAGAGATTCGATAAGCAGTCCATAATATTACCTGGGTATTTCATACTAAGTGCACTGTTGCACTTTCTGTTTAATATCCATGTTTTAAAAACATGTCCACACTGAATAATATATACGACCACAAAATGATGGCATAGTCCATCGAAACTCGGTCGTCAATTAATTAATTAATTATACTGCGATCTTGGCCTTTTTGCTGTTGGAGATAATTAATCAACGCAGATCGCCTCCATCCTGCGATGTCAGGTAATGTCGAAAGGCGATTTATTAAATGAAGGCAAGAAATTTTGACCTCAGACTCACATTAATTGTACATGATCTGAAGCCACGGAGAACATCCATTATTCACGAAAGCAGAAAGACGAATAATGGCGTCCAGTCTTCTCCTTCCAATTGCAAAAGTAATAAACGAACAGCGTAAGAATAATAAGAGAAGTGCAAATTGACAACTCTGACATGTGACAGCAATCTCCACTAATATTTGCCCTAATCCACGTATTTTTGCAATCTTACATCTTATACAGCTCTCAGAACATGTCATCTACAAATCATTTGTAGTCGCAATTTACTTATTTTACATGGAAACAATATCTTAAATTATTTTTTGTTTGCAATTTCATAATCTTTATATAAAGACTGTCCGTGTGTTTCAATGTTTGCTCCAATCTTTGTGAAATTTTGTACGCTTGATCTTTAATCCTACAAGAAAATCACTATCGGTGTAAGGACCACACATTGTTCACGAGATAATAACAATGAAATGTACGGAAATCTGCCGCATCAGAAAAAAGTTTTATACATCTCCTCCTAAACCACAGGACTGATTTCAACCATATTTGGTGCACACATGGCTTACCTTGAGATACCAATCGTTGTAGTGTAAGAACCAACTACGACACAAAGTTCAGGAGATGTGAGGCGTATGGTGCGTGGCGGAAATTCTTAACTTGCGGACAGCTACAAAATCTAGAGTTTTGTTTCGATCTTTATGAAATTTTGGACACTTAATGTTTAAGCAGTTCTACAGAGACAGAACGAGGAGATGTACAGTGAGCGGGATGAGGATATGATCTGAGAGAGGAAGATGACGAAATGAAGAGAGAGGAGAGGGGAGGAGATGGCCTAACAAGAATGTGGAAAACATAAATACCCGGACAACGCAGGGTTTTCAGCTAGTACTTACATTTATTTGCTAACTCTATCCATAAATGCAATTTGCTAACTTCAAGTATATGTAAGTACCTGCTTAGTATATTCTCTTAGCTATTGTACTATTCATATTGCAGTATATGATGGTTTAGAAAATGTCACTATATCTGACAATAGCCTTACAAACATTGACTTATCCCTTCCTCTTTAAATTATCACCGCCAGTTCATCAAGTCATTTCCATTATTATAGTTTCCAGTTATTCCTTATTCTACATACATATTCCGCAATCCACCGTAAGGTGCGTGGCGGAGGGTACACGGTGCGTGGCGTAGGGTACACCGTACCGCTACTAGGCATTTCCTTTCCTATTCCACTCCCAAATAGAACGAGGAAAAAAAGAATGCCTGCATGCCTCCGTAGGAACCCTAATTTCTCTTGTCTTTGTGATCACCACGCGAAATGTAAGTAGGCGGCAGCAAGATCGTGCTACACTCAACTTCAAATTCCGGTCCTCTAAATTTCTTCAACAGAAATAATGAAAAGAACATCGTCTTTCTTCCAGCGATTCCTATGAGTTCCCGGAGAATTTCCCTGACACTCGCGCATTGGTCGAACCTACCAGTAACAAACCTAGCTGCTCGCCTCTGAACTGCTTCTATGTCTTCCTTTAAACTGCTCTGCTGCGGGTCCCAAACACTTGAGCAATACTCAAGACGTGATCGTACAAGCGTTTTATACGCGGTCTCCTTTACAGATGAAGTACATCTTCCCAAAATTCTCCCAATAAACCTTACATGCTCGTTCCATTTCATATTGCTCTGCAATGTTACTCCTAGATATTTGAACGACGCGACTGCATCAAGAAGTTCACTAATAATGCTAAATTCAAACAGCTCTGTCCAATACTTTTTATGTAAGCGTCGTCGGTGATGAAGAAGACATTCTTGTTCTGCACGTACATTTTGCGGGGGGCGGACGTTGTTCATTTCAGTACGCCGGGATGACAGGTTGGCTCAGTTGAGGGTATAAAACGGAACTCATGTCCAGCCACGACGGAGAAGAAAGACATTGTAACGGTGAAGCGGACAGATGAGGCAGTTTAGAGGAAAGAGTACATTCAAGGCCAGGGGCGAGGACTTTTGTAAATCAGTGTGGGTGTTCGTGCTTTCATTTTGCATTACGCCTACCTCATGCGACACAAGGTTCAAAGAATGGGCCATGCAATGGGCGTACAGAATTCGTGGCTCCATTTACCTGTCTTTTTTTCCTTACAACTTAAAGAAACACCAGTGACATTTGTCATATCATCGTACAATAACTTCGCATGACATATCTGCAAAAAAAAAAAAAAAAAAAAAAAAAAAAAAAAAAAAAAAAAAAAAAAAAACAGGGTGAATTTTCATTTAAACTTTTACGGGTTTTCAGATGTAGTGCATTGAATACTATAAAAATAACAATCACCGTCAGTCCCTTAGGGGGAATAAACAGAAAAGAAAAAGAAAAGAAAAGAAAAGAAAAGAAAAAGGAGAAAGAATGCCAAGAACTCATCGATCTAACATGAGACGAAAATGATTCCACCCACGTACACAAGGGCAGGTCTATTTGAAGGGGGGATAAAGATAAAGCGACTGCCTAGTAACCAAGAGGCCTGGTTAATAATCCCAGTGGCGCAAAATTTAATTGATATAAGTTTTAAATTAATATGGATTAATCATCGATCTAACATAAGACGAACATGATTCCACCCACGTACACAAGGGCAGGTCTATTTGAAGGGGTGAAAAAGATAAAGCGACTGCCTAGTAACCAAGAGACCTGGTTAATAATCCCAGTGGCGCAAATTTTAATTGATATAAGTTTTAAATTAATATGGATTTTGAAACATAGTACTGAATCCAGTGCAACGAACACTCATGTAACAATCAGCTGTCACCCTGTCATTCATGGTAAAGGGAATTGGAACAGTTACTCGTTCCGTGGCTCCAGAGAAGTCTCTTGCGACACTCATAACCCCAGAAAGTGAAAAGCAGCAACTGATGACAATGCGATGTGCGGAGAGGAATGGAGTCGCTGGCCCGCACGTGTCGGATCTCTAATCGGCGGCAAATTATTTGCAGGGAAGAGAATGGCCGGGTGTTAGAGCGGCCGACGCAACCTCCCGCCTGGCCGCCCATTAACGATGCGAGCAGCGTGGCGGCCGGTTGTGCGCCGCCATAAGCGGCGCTGATGAGGGAACGTGACGGCCCGCCTCTCGATGCATTATCGACGCCTCTGCTCGGCTCGACTCGGCTAGGACGCTCATTACGGGCGGGTCGGCGATCGGCAGTCACGAAGAGTAAAACAGTGGAATAGTTCACCATTCCTGACTCAAGACTACCCACGGACGAAGTTCAGTTCTACCATTTCGACAGTGGGGTATACTTTGTATGCAATTATTGAGCTCCACCTCTCAAATGGGCTGGAGTTCATGGAAAATCTATGGACAGTCCACCAGAAGATACGCTCGCATCCCAAGTGTCTTGAACATTTTGATAATTTCCTGACAGCGGCAAGTGTCCACAGCTACCAGTCGGCTCTCGGCCACAAAATGTGACGTAAGTTCCTTCACATTGGAGGTTTCAAACTGGGTCGATCGACAGCTATTGAAACTTTTGACTACGACACAGTTCAAATAAGGTAGGGGTTTCGACGCAAATCCTTCCCTGTAAATTCTGCTACTGATGTAGCGTGGCAGTTGCGTTTTTAATTTTTGTAATATCTTTCTAGGAGTGTGTACCTGGGTTGTTTTTATACATATATATACATGTGGGTCTCGAGCGCCACGTTGCGGATCGCGCAGCCTCCCGCATCGGAGGTTTGAATCCTCCCTCGGGCGTGGAAGTTTATGTTGTCTTTAGTATAAGTTAGTTCATAAGTAGTTTGTAAGTTTAGGGACTGATGACCCCGCAGTTAAGTCCCATAAGCTTTACAAACATTTCAACATTTATATATACATATATTTTTTTTCTTTTTTTAAGTTTTGATTTTACAATTTTGTGTCATGGTGGGCGAACATTGTGCTACTCACCTTTAATGCTTATTTTACCTTACTTTTTTATCTTTTAGTTCTTATTTCCATGTTTCGTGTTGACACACATGTGTTGTACCACGCAAATTCTGTACACCTTATGAACTATTCGTTATTGCACTTTCTCCGTCCGTAAATGCAGTGCAAGGAACGGAAATGGTGTTTACTACAGGACAAGTCGACTATCTAAATTTAATTCCGAAGAAGGAACTGTTCTTAATTTCGTTTTTTGTGAGGGTCCAATATTCTGTTTTTGGCGAATGAAAAAAAAAATTTAAACTTAAAAAAAATGAGGGGCGGCGGCGGCGCGCCTGCAGTTCCAGATGCACCCCGTTAGCAGGCTGGGAGCCTCACTGCGCTGTGACTGCGGTATGGATTCAGAGAGCCAATACACTTTTAACGTTCACATCTACTTGTAGTTTGGCATGATAAGTGAGCACGAATAGTATATTCTCAAATCCTTAATTCCCGTAGATATAAGGGACGATGAACTTTGTAAAAAAATTCTGTAAAATTCTGTCAGTGATAAAACGAGAAAAAGTGTTAACCCTGTCCATCCAAAATTTTATTAACTTGTGAACGAAAGTATTTCGTTGCATATTTCTGATCATAATGATTAGAATAATGTATACTTTTTGACATATTTTAGTTTTGGAGGGAAAATTTGGGATGACTTCATATGGCATCATTGGGCAGGGTATGTTACCTTTACCTTACCTGACACCTTTTTCAAACTTTACTTTTAATTTAGACATTGTACAGTAATTTATTAATGAAGTTTTCAAATTATTTTGTTTCCTTTACTTTAATGTAATATTTTGAAAGTCTTGCTGTTTGTACTGTAAATTAAATATTACGCAACAGAACATATTTTGTCAATGCATTGTAGCCCAATGCTCCTGTGTTTCCTCAAAGTAATGGTAGACAAGCTGCCTGCAATCAATTTTGGAAAGTCCTGCAGTGTTGTTTATAATATCTGGTCATATGGTTGGGCCGAGAGTAACAGGTAAAGATGATACAATATGGCGTCAATGGGCTGGAAAGGGTTAAAGAAAGCTGTGTGTGAACTAAAAGGCACAAAAAAATTAACTTATACCGATGTACCGTATGAGAAATGCAGCCCCACTAATTACTTTAAAATAAATGAACTTTATCAAGATTTCGACTACAGCTAAGGGCGTTCTCATCAGAAATAAAACAACTTAGAAATGAATCACAATGTAATAGAAGTTATTACATGAAAATTTATATTTATAAGACAAAAATTTTATGATGACAATGGTCGAAATACCTACTCAAGTGAAACGTTTAGACAGAGAGCTAAATGCGCTTATGTTGTATAAAATTAGTTGTAAAACACCTTTCGCAACAAATTTACCAATAAATTTCAACCTCTTTTAAATTTAACTTTAATAACACAGTGTCTAGTAAACTCTATTGCTTCTGAATGTTCAGTCAATATTTTGCAATCACAGTCAAACTCTAATACATATGTCATTGATACCTATACCACAATGGTAACCACTTGTACTTTCTTAAATGAAAATAATGATACTGACACCTCTCGTAACTTACGGAGTCATGAAGGAATCACAAATTCGACTTTAAACAATTACGCCTCTACAATGTGATTGCAAGATAACACATGGTGCAATTTTGGCGTATTATAATATTACAGAAGATCGGCCAGAATTTCCAGGAAAGAAAAAAGAAGAAACACCGAAATAATAAAGAGGATGGAAATAATAGAAAGAATAGATGAGGTGATGGATAGAAAGAAATTACGGTGGTACGGGCATGTAAGAAGAATGGAGGACAGCAGAATACCGAAGATGGTACTGGAGTGGCAACCTGTGGGGAGAAGAAGAAGAGGACGACCGGTAACCACCTGGATCAAAAATGTACAGCACACAATGAATAGACTGGGCGCAGAAGAAGAGGACACACAAGATAGACACACGTGGAGAAATATACTGAATAGTTAGTGTAAAACCTTATGTACTATGTGTATTTATTTCTGGGCATGTTAGTATGTTGGAGGTAAACCTCTGTAATGAGGACAATCTCAATAATTAATTAAATAATTTTACTGACCATGTAATTGTAATGTTGCAACTATTTCTACTAAAATAAACTGCAAAATCTTTTATTACGTCTTGGTTAAGATTATTATGTACACAAGAATAAATTATATCCATATTTTGCAACAGAATTTTTAGTTCTTTTTAATCATACATATCACCTATTGTTATTGAGCATAATAAGTTAACTAAAACTAATGACACAAATAGAACTACACAGATATTTATATGATTTCTGCAGTTATTTATGCTACCTCATTACAATGATCTTACGTTCTACAATTTTAATGTGATGCTCAGAAACAAGTTTCACTATCGCAATATGTATATCTAAATAATTACTTCATAGACTACTGGTGTGACCTAATTCCATACAAATAAGTGTATGATCTTTGGTTAAAAGAAAATTAAGATACAGTTGCAAAAATAGAAATACTCTAATAAACATAATTCAAGTAGCAGCCGAGGAACAACAGCTGCAAATGTTCAGAATATTGTTACTAAACACATTAGCCCATTTCTCTTCATTATCAAATAAACTAAATAATGAAATCCCTCATTGCCATTTCATTACAAAACGTTATTCTTTCAAGAAAGAAAAGGTTTTTTTTAAGTTTGTTCACAGAGTTTATCAATTTTCATAAATCGTGACAGAAGTACAGTGCTAACGTTGAATGTATGTGAATGTATGGAACTTGACTTCATAATTAACCATACGTAATATGAACGAAAATATCTTTTGTCATTTTCGTTGTATTTTTATGTTTTTACTTCAATTTTTCATACAAAACTGACACATTCCAACAGTGATCGATTCACTGCTCTCGTTGTTTCTGTTATATTACAGCACATGTTGTATTAATAGGGACATTCATGTTTTCCACTGTCGTCTAAGCTCCTGGTGCACCACATAATTCATGTGTCCCCACAAAAAAGGCATAATGAAGAGATAGGTGTTCATCAAACCATATAAAGTACATCAAAGAAACAACTACACTGACCGTAAAAGTTGATAGTATTTTGTCTGCTAATAACTGTTTTGTTGTTTATAAGTTATTTGTACTAAATTTTAAGTACGTAAATACGAAAGTAAATGTTGGATTGTTCAAAATTTCAAATCTGTGAAATTTCTTTACAGACTGCAGTGACATTTTGACAAAAACTCAATTTTGCACATCTTTTAAGAATCCACTGCAATCACATCTTGTAATAAATGGGTAACTTTACAAAAATGTAAACCTCTTTTTGTTGAAAACAGCTGTTAAACTCCATTCGTTCTTGACTGATTTCTTCGAAATTTTGGCACTACTTTGCTTTTGATTTCACCCATGTCTTTATGTACCCATAGTGATTTTTTGTAACAGCTTTTCCACGAATCAAAATATTTACAAATTCATAAAGAACTGGGATTATAAAAATATGTGGGTACTCCATTGAAATGTTGTATCAACACTTCAAAGCAATCGGTCAACATATTTCTGTGATATGTGATTAGGAACATTTACATCTAGATAAGTAAGAATGTAAATTATGTTTGTTCAAAATTGTTAATATCTGAAAGTTACTGTATGACATTTTAAGTTTCATTTTTTGTGCAGTTCTGTGGTAAAGTACTTTACTAATTGCACAAGTTTCATTGGCCTCTTTGTGTAATTAATATTACGATATTTTCGTGTTCAGATATTGATATTATGATTCGTTCAGATCGACTGTGCCCCATGGTTTATTCGGAGCTACATCTGCATCCATATCTAAAGGACTAGTCTGCAATTCACACTTCAATGCCTGGCGGAGGGATCATCAACTACATGCAGACTATGTTTCTGCCGCTCTCCTCTCTAGTATAGCGCAAAGGAAAAACTAACACCTAAATATTTCCTTTCGAGCTGTGATTTATTTTATTACGATGGACCGTTTGTTAGCATGTAGGAGTGGTCAACAAAATATTTTCACATTCGTAGAACATAGTTGGCGATCGAAATTTCGTAAATTTTGTAGCGTTTGTTTTAATGATAGCTGCATGTCCTCGCGTATTACATCCGTGACACTCTCTCTTCACTACTGCCCGATAACAAAACTAGCTTCCTCTTTTTGTATTTTTTCGATTTCCGCTGTCAATACCACCTGGTGAGGATCTCATACCGCACAGCAACATCCAGGGCCGACCTTACCCAACCAGGTGCCCCGGGCGAGTCGCCCACTTGGCGCCATTAGGGTCGAACTGAATTCATCAAATTTCACGTGGTGGAGAGGGGTCTCAGCATATCTCACGTAATTTTTTTTTTCCACAAGAAACGGTGCAAAACTGGGTTAAATTAAGTACAACATGTTTAACGTCTGTAATATGGCTAAATCCTTCACAATAATACTTATCGCGGCTAGGCAAACATCACATAGTAACACAGTTTCTATAAGGATACACGACCTTTTTTTCCACTCGAGTTTTTGTCAAAATTCGAACGCGACACTCGCGGCAGCAACAGTGCTGGTCACCCAGACGCCTCTCTCACGCAGCGTGAAGTCCAGGCCAGTTCGTTCGGCTACAGCCGTACGAGTGTTCATTTCACGTATTTATTATTATTATTGTTATTATTATTATTATTGTTGTTGTTACTGTAGCACTATTTCAAGGATTGAAGACGTCCCATTGTTCAGTTGTTCTGGAGCAGCTGCAAATTATAGTTACGTTTTCTTAATAGAACACATGTGCTTTTTAGTTTCTTGGAGATCTTTTTCTTTTTCACCTTTCATTTTCCGAGCTTCTAAACCAGAAAGTAAGTTCCATTTGGTTATATAAAACGAACAGGTACAGATACAGAAAAAATATTGATTGTACTGTTAAACTACTTTTCTACATAGCTTCCGAAATATTGTAGGCAATTGTCATAGCATGGCACAAGGTTTTGTGTGCCTTTTTCATAGAATGTTGCCGCCTGTGTATTCAACCATGTGAAAACATATTCTTTTAGCTCGTCATCATCGTTCAAGTGTTGTCCATCAAGGGCAGATTTTAAGTGTAAGAAGAGGATTACTGTCAAACGATTTTTTTTTTTTTTATTTTTTTTTTTTTTTTTTTTTTTTTTTTTCCGCGGTAATGCATGACCTCACACACCGAATGTGACCATATAATTCTTACGGAAATTTCAATGGGACGTGTTTGATCATCCTCCATACAGCTCGGACCTCTCTCCTAGTGACTTTCATCTCTTTTTACACCTAAAATCTGTCCTTGGTGATCAACACTTCAACGATAATGAAGAGCTGTTACCACATGGTTGAATACACAGGTGGCAACCTTCTGTGAAGGATGCATGCACAAACTTGTGGCACGCTACGCCTAGTGCCTACAAAATTTCGGCAGTTATGTGGAAAAGTAGTTTAAGAGTTGTAGAATTTTATGCAATAAAAATTTCTTCTGTATCTGTGTACAATTTCATTTCATTACCAAACGGAACTTACTTTCTGGACGCGCCTCGTAGTTTTTCTCTTCTGGCATGGTTTAAGAATTTGGCAAATTAAGGCGTACACAATTCTTTGCTTTGCGAACACAGTATTGGATGTGTAACAAATAAATAAAATCACATATCACTTGACATAACTAGAAAAGAAAACATGAACTAAACAATAAAAATGTTTTTAAACTTTGCAGAAAATTGAAATGCTGTCTCAGTCACGACACTCTTTTCAGTCACTATGTTTCACCACGAAAACAGGAACGCTGATTCCGCCTCGAACTACCAGTTTCTGAGATGTGGATGTAAATCGTAGCGCTGCCAAGATACGCAGTCCAACACACATTTGGTGGCGCTGTATTATTTCAGTACGTTAGGGGAGTATTCTCCATGAATGCAGTGCATCATCTTTTAATTACTGTAGATAAGTCATTAAGTCAGGAATATTCGATGTAAATCCATTCAAATTAATTAATTTCAAATGTAATGACTATTTCACAGTCCGTCTTTTTCTTTATTTCGACCGGCAGCTACTAGTAGTTTATGTAGTGCATGAGAGATGGTGCAGCTACATGGACGCTCACTTTTTTGCAGTTCTTGAAGCAAATAACAGAGGCGCCGTGATTGACAGTCTCCCAGACGTCAGACAAAGCTCGTGTGAAACATGGGTAGATCGAGCCAATAGTAAGATTGCATGTATTCTCTTCTGATATCCAGAATTCAGTGCACGTTTGTGAGATTAACTTCAGTGCACGTTTGTGAGATTAACGACGTATGTTGAATGACATTGAATAATATTTTACTTTCACAAGATGGATGATTGTAAATTGTAATACTGATGGTATAGTACGTGTGACGGACTGAGGAGTACTTCTTTTTTATTTTTTTTTTTTTTTTATCGTAGGTGACGGTTATATGATGTGCAAGGTTTTCGTCGTCATCGTTGTATTGGTTTACTAGGCTCTAAAAATTTTAGTTGCGTTGTACATCAGGAATTTAGGTTGGCAAGCCTGTCAATTCTTAGTATATTCAATTACGGCGTTTTGTTTTTAACGTAAGTACAAACTGACCTATATATATTACTGAATAATGTTATTAATAAATTTATCCTCCATATTCCTACCCCAAACACAGTCAAGGATGTTATTTAAAAGTAATTTTCAAATATCATCGATTTGATAAAAGGGTACTATCTACGTAAGAAGGTTTTCGAGAAACTTTTTTAAAACGCAATTCCTGTTGTATTTTCACTTTAAAAGCACATAGTTACAACATACACTGAACAAAGTCACACGTTATTTGAGACACAATTCTCAAAATATATTTCTTCACATTGATAGTTCATTATATCTCTGGTACAATCAAAGTTCAGAAAATTCTCCCAAAGCCAAATTAAAGTTCCTTAATACACTCTATCCTTTCTCAATGAAATTAATTGACAGTTTTTTTTTTCTTTTAAAGTCCCCTTGAATGATAACTATCTCGACGGGAGGCA
Organism: Locusta migratoria; assembly: GCA_026315105.1. NCBI lineage: Eukaryota > Metazoa > Arthropoda > Insecta > Orthoptera > Acrididae > Locusta > Locusta migratoria. The sequence continues at coordinate 93,049,333 of CM048748.1, forward strand.
GAATTTTTCCACGTTCCGTAGCCTAATCCCGAACTAAAGTCCATAGATAATGTAACTACGCAATCGCATAACCTTTCAATCATTCATTGTTAACTATCGAAGTCTTCAATTTCTGTAGGAATAATTTAAACGCGAAATAAAAAGTTCCGAACTATTTCCGTACATGATTCCAGACTATTTTGCAAAACGCGAGACGCCTACAGAGGGATCTTTACACACCGTAAAACAATGACTGAGAGAGAGGGGAATGCAACTGCGGTTACTATTTATACTATATTTTCGACAAATGGTAACTGTGATTGCAGTGTTTTGATCCGGTTACTCTATGACGTAACTATTCTGACTAAGGCTTCTATAATCCGAGCTGAACTATCCGCCAATTTTGCCCCAATGTACAGGACAGTTGTATGTGGGTATATACGAGTCGCGACCGAAAAGGGAGTTTATAATCGAATTTACTGAAAAATTTGTGGAAAATATGGGTGGCTGCTCAGGTGTGAACTGCACAAATCACTCCAGCAAAGGAGTGCGCATGTTCAAATTTCTCAGCAATCCAGAACGAAGAAAAAGATGGGATATAAATTGTCGCAGAAGCAACTGTGAACCAGTACCTGGCGCTCAATTATGTGTTGTAAGTTGTTGTTGTTGTGGTCTTCAGTCCGGAGACTGGTTTGATGCAGCTCTCCACAATACCCTATCCTGAGCAAGCCTCTTCATCTCCACATAAGAACGGCAACCTACATATGTCTGAATCTGCTTACTGTATCCATCTCTTGGTCTTCCTCTGCGGTTTTTACCCCACACACTTCCCTCCAATGCTAAATTCACAATTCTTTGATGTCTAAGAATGTGTCCTACCAATCTATCCCTTCTTTTAGTCAAGGTATGCCAGAAATTTCTTTTCTCTCCAATTCTGTTCAATACCTCCTCATTAGTTACGCGATCCACCCACCTAATCTTCAGCATTCTTCTGTAACACCATATTTCAAAAGCCTCAATCCTCTTCCTGTCCGCACTGTTTATCGTCCATGCCTCACTCCCATACAAGGCAACACTCCATAGTGTTGTAAGTATATGTAATAAATGTAGCTATAAACATGTCAGTTATGTACAACTGCATTACTTCTCCCTGTCAATGATGTTGGAGCAGTTTGTTGCAGAATGTTTGTAACTTAATGAAGTTTTTCGCAGTTTTCAAAGAGGATAGGAATATTTATTGTGGTGCAGTTATACATAGTTTTCAACATACTGAATAATACTTTACACAATTACTTATATATAAGGTCGAAGCATCTCTTACGGTCGCATAACACACTCCAAAATATGGCACTGGGTACAATTTTACGACCCTTCTCGCCGGGCTTCAGTGCTTATTTTGGCAACAGATGAACAATGAAGTGTAGAATTGCTTTAATATTTTTCACGAGCTACAGAGTAAATGTTATTGCTGCTCGTTTCACTCGCAGCAAAATTAATACTGTACCTGTTCTATGGTTGACAGGTTCTTGTATGTGCCCTTGTCCATTGAGGAAAAAATAATTTTCGTTTTAATTGAAGTTCTCACGAAAAAACATTTATTGGTCATCTGAGTTGCCGTGATTACCATTGGTGCCAACATAACCACTGCAGCCCGGCGAGAAGCTATGTTATATTACTGGTACGTTACGATTTTCTGTGATACTAAAAGCGCATTCTAAATCTTTATAGGTCCATACACATTAGTTACTGTTCGTTACACTTATGTGTGCAATATTAAATACATTTTATTAGAAATATTGTTGAAAACTGCATGAATAGGTCAACCATCGCCAATATAAACATTGTCAGATGCGCCCATGGCGGACGATTCAGCCTGGGCTTTTAGGAGCTCTAATTATGACTTTACAAAATGCGATGACTGCGATGTAGTGTTACATACGGTACCGGATTTTTTTTTTTTTTTTTTTTTTTTTTTCCCGTCCCACCCTAAAGCTGGCGCTGGGAACATCCCACCTCTCTTTAGCACACCCGTGCAGTGCCCGAGGCGAAAAGAAGAAACGCTGCACGAAGTTTCGCGAACAGTGCACAGGCGGTCACAATGCCGGCCCTCGGCAGCTGGTGGGCTGGGCTCGTTGCGTATTGCGGCCGCAGCAGCGCGTATTGTGGCGGCTGAGTGGCCGAGCCGAGCCGAGCGGAGCCGACGGCCGCCGGCGACCTTCACCGACTGCGCGGCGGCCACAGGCGGCCGGCCGCTCTCGCAACGCGCCGCGCCGTAACCGCAAAGTAACCCAACGCAACGCCGACGCATCGCCACTCGGCGCTCCGAGTGCTCCCAGAGGCCGCTGACTCACGCTTTTGTTCCTCCCGGCTCCACCTCGGTTCAAGGCTGTCCACACTGACGGGCGCTGTCTATGGAAATCCTCAACATAAGCGAGGCCAGATCGTTACCGACTGTTAGCATCCAGCTGACGAGGAGGCAGGCGTAAGCTCCTAGCTTGGCACGTGATCCTTGAAAGTTCACACTTCGACGGTAACTTGGAACCTACTAATCTCGTTAACGGATAGTATCATGGGTAAAAACTTTCAAGGCTTCCTGGGATCGTCTTCTAAGGAAAATTTCGTAAAACTTCGATATTCTGCCATGAAAAATAGATGTTCAAAATCAAATGTTTGTTAATCTTATGGGACTTAACTACGGGGTCATCAGTCCCTAAACTTACATACTACTTATGAACTACTTACGAACTAGGACGGCACAAATATCCATGCCCGAGGGGGGATTCGAACCCCCGACCGTAATGGCCGTGCAGACCGTGACTGGAGCGCCTCAGTCTCCTCAGCCACCGCGGCCGGCAAAAATAGATGTCAATAGATGTCAAGTATATGATTGTTTATACCGTATCATGTATTCGAAGATTTTCAGCCGCGATGGAGTAGCCGAGCGGTCTAAGGTGCCCGGTTGCTCGCCGTCGGAGGTTCGAGTCTCCCTGGGGCATGGGTGTGTGTGTGTGTGTGTTGTCTTTAGGTTAGTTTACCTTAGTTTAAGTTCAAATGTTCAAATGTTTGTAGAACTTATGGGACTTAACTACGGGGTCATCAGTCCCTAAGCTTACAAACTACTTATGAACTACCTAAGACTAAGGACGACACAAATATCCATGCCCGAGGGGGGATTCAAACTCCCGACCATAGTGGCCGTGCAGACCGTGACTGGAGCGCCTCAGTCCCCTCGGCCACCGCGGCCGGCCTAGTTTAAGTAGTTTGTAAGCTACGGACTAATGACCACGCAGCTTGGTCTGATAGATCTACAAACATTTGATTTGAACATTTGAAGATTTCCAAATATGTGAAATGGATTTTTTAGACAAACATCTAAACAATGTAGAGATAACATATTAATTATTTTCCACTTCCCAGATACCACTCTTTAAAACTCGCATTTTCGAAACTATTGCTATCCCTTGCTAATGTGGACAGACCGATATCTAGTGAACCAAATAAGATATCATTCTGCTCTCAACTTTAACTTTCGATATGTTATCTACAATTTCAAAGGCAGCTATGTAATACCTGAAATCAACTATTCGAATAGTCTACGTAACCTGTTTCTGTCCCTGCAAACTCTTTAAAAATACGCTACAGTACTTCACTAAACCGGATGCTGCAAATTAATTGTGATTAATAACGAAACTAAAATCACACCTTCGCCAAGCGAAGTTATCAGTCTGTAAGATGTACGAAAATCAAATTTTTTCGCCGAGTAGAATTTTTTCAAATCGGATGCGAAGTTACAGGGCGTTCTGAACACCGTCTTTTAGCACAATACACACGTTTGCTAGCGAAACACCACGATTTTTCGGTAGTATCTTGATAACTTAGAAATATTTTCGAAAAAATGAAAAATTCTGTTTGTAGATAAATGTCTACAGGACGTATTGTAAATATTTGAACAATTTTCTATGGTTAATTATTTAGGTACTAGCTTCATTCCCGCTGCATCACATGCGTAACTGGATGGTCTGCATTGGTTGTTTCTATTTCTAAATATAAATTTTCATAGAGTTAGCTTTAAGAATGATTTCCTAATGAAGTATTTTGATACACCTGCCTCCCCCTATTGCACCACTGACGGTATAATTGAAAACATCCCGAAACACATCTCTTATTATTATTATTATTATTATTATTACTATTATTATTCTAACCATGTTTCCAAATCCAGATGTTTGCATATCTAGCATGAAAATAGTCTTAGTAGCACCATTAAAGGATTTTCCCTTATTTCACCCGCTTAATGATTGAATTTCCAAAAATATCGAAACGCGTGTTTTTTTAAATTTCAATCAAAAATCTAAATCAGAAGTTTTAAATTTCTTGCTTCAAAATTGCCTTAATAGCAACATATTTTCAAAAATCCGTTCATCCCCTAATTCACCCTCTTAGGGATGGAAACACGAAAAATCGTCGATACCTACAGTGTAAGATAAACAACGTCTACAAACTTCAAATTTCTATCGTCTGTAGATTCACTTTTCAGCGCCGTTTCCTGTCTTTTAGAAACAGATCGAAAACGCGCAATTTCTTTCTTACGCTTTGGCATCTTTCTTGGTAATTTTACTTTTTCAAACTGCAATATGCACTTTTTGTTCTTTATTCGTACGCTTGTTGTAGAAAAACAACCGAAGAATGTGCATCACGTTACGCTGTATATAACCTCTTTGCTTTTACAGTGTCAAAAGTCATAGCTGGACGTCGGTCAAAAATTTTATATAAGCTGACGACTTTCAACTACTATAGCTTCTCCCTTCTACCCTGTTACAGCTATCGACACGGAACTGCTATGGTGTAAAACGGAAGACTTTGTACTACAACAAATCAGAGAGATCGTTCGTCTGCACGTGTAGTTTTTGCTGAAGAGCAAAACACTGACACCCACACGTAGAATTTTATATATGTCGGTAACTTCCAACTCCCATAGCTTCCACTCCCTCATGGTTATCAACCCTCTACCACCATAGTGCACAGTGGGAGACATACCTACTACCACATACGAACACTATTCGTTTGCGATATGTAGTTTTGGCTGCAGAGTGAAATATAGGCACAAATATCTCAATTTCATATATATATTAAGATTTGCGACTTACGGAGCAAAAACGGGAAATTAGGGTTTTTATGATTTTTCGCAAAAGTACGTTCAGTTTGAACCTCTCGATCACAGTAACGCATAAGGATATCGAAAAAATTTTAAAACATATATTGAGAATATAATCTTAAGAACAAATGGTAAAAACTTCGACGATTTGTAATGAAAAGAAAATATGGAAGTGTTCAACCTCACAAAACGTGATATTAGACTCAAAAATCATGGTTCCCGTTGATTTTCTCAGGAACCGTTTGTAAATAAAGTGTGCTTTTGTAAGCCGTATAAATCCCACCATAGAACGCGCGTAATCTACAAAAACCGACCAATTTCTGAATTTGGATGGGCTCCAGAAAGTGTGTAACACATAAATATTTTTTTAAATTTGTCATATTACGGGGGGCGTTGCTTTCAATTAATTTATTAAGGACAACAGCGAAGATCGTTTTTAATTTTATATTTAGATTATCGGTTTCGGCAGATTATAGTGTCTGTTTAATTTGTCGAACCCGGTAATAAATAAAAATTAAAAGCGATTTTGGCTGTTGTTCTTAATAAATATAAAATTTTGATGCTGTTCTCTAGGACGGCTACAGTATTGACATTTTGGTAATATGTATCCAGAACACTTCACCCGTTATCTAAGTGATCAATAAAACCCGTGAATTGGGCCCCTGAAGAATAGCGAATTCACATACGCCGTTTACGAACATTTTAATACCGTGCACGATGAATTTATATAAGCTTCATAATGGAAAACTAATAAGTTAAAGATTACATACATACAGGTTATAAACATATAAAAGCAATAGATACATGACAGTCCTACTGTATTAGAATACCAAATTGTGTTAAAATTTCTCGGCGATTGGTCAAGAATTTCCGAAGCTCAGCTATTTTACACAAACGAACATTTACATTTTTATAAGGTTTCCCATTTATTAGATACTAGCTGAAAACCCTGTGTTGACCAGGTATTTATTTATTTATTCAAGCCTTGAATTAGTACTTCTCGTATCCTTTGTCTCTCTGTCCATCCTTTTTTTTCTAATAACATGTTATATTTATCAGAGAATATATAAGAAATAAGGCTCTCTTGTATAATGAACAAAATTATAAGTGCAGCATCCAAGCAAAGAAATATAGTAAGCAAAATACAAATGACGTAAAATTCGTACGATCTCATATTTATTGAGTTATATGTTGTACAATTGTACAATTTTCAATCAAACATTCATTTGTATAAGTGATGTATGTCTGTAAAATCTGTTGCGAATACAATTAGTAGTAAAGAAGTAATAGATTAAAACATTGTGCCAGATGGGGCGGTTTTCAATGAACGTTACTGTTTATGTGCTCATATCTGATGAACTACGTGTCGTACTGTGATACAATTTCGAAGGTATATGTGTGTAATCTGTCTCTAAAATTTTCTGTGGCTATAATTTGTGGTGTAGAAATAATAAATTGTAACGTCATACCGAATGCCGTAGTTTTGCTCCATGAACAGCGGAATAGTAGTAAGCGAGAAACTTCTTCCCTTTCATTATTTTGATGTGGTTGTCAGCGAGGAAAAGTTTGAAATTACGTTTAAAGTCGCTAAGTACTGTCATTCCCATATAGTGCATTATGTGACAGTTTCTTGCAACTTCTATAGTGTATGACGTTTTATCTCCTGACCCATGTGCCGTATGTGGTTCTTACTCCTACAGCAATATCACGTAAGGAATATGTGTACCAAATTTGATTGAAATGGGTCTAGTGTTTTACAAGAAAATGAGCAGCATTGTCGCTTAATGCATCAGTTTTTCGCGCGTCTTATTCTTTATCACCTCATATCTCGTGAACAATGTGATTCTTACACTTACGGCGACCGCCCTCAAGGATCTAAGCTTACATATACAAAATTTCATAAAGATTGGGACAAAACTGTAGATCTGTATGCAATATGCACACACAAACAGTGTTTGTTTGTGTGTTAACACTTTGCTTTATATATAAAGATATATTAGGAACACATCAGATGAGATTCCAGTCGGTGGTTAAAAAGATGTACGACATTGGATGCAACATTTTGTCGAAATTTCTACGCAATCTGTAAAGAACTTACAGAGATTTGAAATTTTGAACAAGCACTTAAATTTCCACTTTTTGTAAAATTTAAATGTTGTTGACCGCAAATCTCAGATGGTTCTTGACCGAATGCTTTGAAACTATAAATTACAAATACAAAGCAATTGGTCAAGAACATTTCAAGATGAACTGTTTTGGTCAAGCGAACGTACTCATTTCTCTTTGTATAGATTCTTCTGTATGCGTGTATGTCGCTGAACCACTACATTGCTGGGTCACTTTTCATGTAATTTGTGTGTGTGTGTGTTTGAGTATGTCCATGGACCGTTTAGGTTCATAATTCGAATTCAATGCGTTTTAAGTAACCTATACTGTTCGTAATCAAATATATCGTAGGTGACTTCCCTTTTTTGGACTTTCTCGTCTTCTACTGATCGCTCCATGTTAGCAACTGTTTATAGAATTGGTTATCAACATTAATTTAATTTATTATTATGTAATTTTTATTTATTTAAATCTTGTCACGAAATGATACGGTAATTCTGCTCTTGAGTGTATTTGCTGCAATAAAAACAACAGATTTCCAGGTTACTGGTGTGATATGAAATATGTATTTTAACAAAAAAAAATGTTCAAATGTTTGAAAATCTGTGGGACTCAGCTTCTTGATTATTAGTCCCTAGCTTACAAACTACTCAATCTAAGGTAAACTAACTTAAGGACAACACAAACACCCATGCCCGAGGTAGGACTCGAACCCCCGACGGCGAACGGCAGCGCGCACAGCAGCACGGTGCCTCAGTGCGCACGGCTAACCCGCCGCGGCTGCATTTTAACAAATCTCACGTAACATGTAACATGCAGTAGAAAGACCTTTTTATGTGCATGTCTTATGGATCTGATTATTAAATGTTTTATGCGACGTGCATAAGTCCTCATGACTCGAAATCGCACTGATAATGTCCATCATGTGAACGAAATCGATATGTGATTTTTTTCGTAAATTATTAAAGAATTTTTTTTTTTTTTTTTTTTTTTTTTTATTTTTCACCTCAGCTCGATTGAGACCAAACGCTTGATGTATATTAAGAATAGAAATATAACGTATTTTGGCTCCTGAGGCAACGAAAGCTGTTGAAATTTGAATATGCCACTTTGGGATAACAAAGTGTGACATCTAGGTGCTTTCAAGGTTCGATACTCAACAAATTTCTCGAGCACGGAAAAAGCCATGAACAGTGACGTGTCTTGTGAGACACTCCGTACCCTACGCAAATCCATCAACAGCAAACGGCCTGGCCTGTTCATGGAGGGAGTGATTCTGCTCCGTGACAAAGCGCGTCCACGCGTCTCCAGGGTCACAAAAAGTATGCGGACTAAGTTTAAGTGGGATCATCTTGAGCATCCGTCCTACAGCTCGGATATATCGCCCTGTGACATCTACCTGTTTGCTTCGCTAAAAATATATCTAACAAAGAAACGCTTCAACTCGGTGGACGAACTGAAGGACACAGTAGACTGGCTCTTATCACAGCCACAGGAATTCTGGAAACAGGGAATCCTTCGGCTCGTTAAACAATGAAATAGTTATGCTTAGCCTCTCGTGATTACTTTTGAATAAAGGCTTCAGTTGTACCCATAGTGTTGTTTCGTACCTGTTCATTTGAACAACCCTCGTACGTATAGTAGAACGGCCTGTTTGTGTAATCCTCTGTTTTAAGACGTTTATGGTCACATAATGTCTGGACATGTAGTTTTGATCCGTTTACTCATTTAACGTAGAAACAAAACTTCGGAATTTTTGCCTAGTCGGTACATAGAACTTCACTATAGAAGTCAATGATCGCCCTTAGTCTGCGTTTTGTTTTTCTGTGAGATTTTGAGAACGTTTACATTTGGTGTGAAGTTCTCGTTGGTTTTGCAGTAGTTCTCTAACTTGGTTGTTAAGCCTTGGTGGATCCTTCTCACCACTCGCACTTTAACTTGGCACATACTTGTCCAAAGTGTGATATGCGATCCTGTTGAACTTTTCCATTGATGATCAACACTGTCATTAATGAAGATGAAACTCTCGTGATGGTCAAAAAATCTGAAACTTTCTCTTGTCAAACAGAAATATTTTCCTGCCTTTCCTCATGTTCCTATTTACAGCTGTATACAGTTTTTCAATATATGCCCTATAGTCACAGACTATAAGATTCTTCGCTGAGTCAAAAAATTCGGGCCTCTCTGTTGTCAGCAGGTCTAAGACGTTATCTCCACAGAGCCTGTTTCTATTTAACTGCTCAAGGTAAGTTCTAATAAAGCACTTTGAACAATCTCAAAAATATTCAAATCTTTGTAAATCTATGGGACGTAACTACTGAGGTTATCAGTCCCTAGGCTTACAAACTATCTTAAATTAACTGAAAGATAATACATACACCCATGCCCGAGGGAGGACTCTGACTTCCTACGAGCTGCAACGGTGTTCTCCACAGCCATTACACTGTGGTTAAACAATTTCTCTCATTTCTCTGTCACCACCATCCGTATTAAAGATCTGAGTCTCCCAGTGCATATCCGGTAAGTTAAAATTGGCACCTAATATTATAATACGATTTGCAGATTTAACGTGAAATTCCGAAACTATATATGCTTCGCCAGGGGGTCAACAACAATTCCCGTAACATAGTTCTAACCCCTTTCAACCCTGATCTTCACCCATATTATTTCACAATTTGTATCTGTACTAATCTCACTGCGTATAATCCGATTTTTAATCCTATAAGCACGCCTCCTTTCCAGCTACTCGTTCGTTCCAGTCCCAGTTTAGATTTTCGTTATTATTGACATCTAGTTTCAGTAAGTTTAGCGTCTCCGGTGCTCTGTGGACAAAAAATCTGTGATAGAGTTCAAGAATATGCTTCGGCAGGGTCTCCGCTTGTCTCGATAATATATTTACAAATATTAAGAGAACTTATATGTCTTCGGATATAGTTAGCTCCATTTCTCAGACCATGATGCAGTATTCATTAGTCTTAGCAACGTAACTTCTGACTGCTCTAGTCCAAAATCTTAAACTGTGACTACAAGACCTGTGAACAAAGAGAGGATCAATATATTTAGACATTCCCTCCCCTGTATCAATTGGGATGACCTATTTAGTAGACTACAACATTGTTCCTCCAACATTGTTTTTCTCTGTATTCTTAAGTACGTTCGAAAATAATATTCCTTTGAGAAAATGTACTGTAAATATTGCCGGTGGTGGTAGTAGTAGTAGTTATAAGAAAAAGAAGAACAGGGAATGGTATACTGCACAGTTTCGGCAAATGAAAAAAACCGTTATGCTCTATTTTAGTCTGTACAAGAACAGCAAATATGAACTGTACAAAGAGTTATATTCCAGAGCTAAGTACAAAAACGGCAGGCTATTAATAATGCTAAGAAGCTATAAAATACAGTCATCATTGAAAAGTCTAGAAACAAGTGTAAAAAAACCTGGAGTAAATTAATTCTGTTACACACAGTAAAGAAAAAGATGATATTGTCATATCTCCAGGTGAATTCAATAAATTTTGTGTACAGTCTATTCAAGAAATATGCTGTACAATACGCAAACCTCCAGAAAATGTCCTTAACTTCATAGACAACTATTTGGAAAGGCCCATCATAGCATTTTCAAATTCAGAGAGGTGTGTACCGATACAATTCTGAAAATAGTCAAAAATTTCAAACCTTTAGATAGTGTTCATTACTATGATGTATCATGTAACTTATTGAAAAATATTATTGACTGCATAATTGATCCTTTAATATATATTGTAAATAAATGTCTAACTGAATATAAGTTTCCTGATATACTAAAAATCTCCAGAGTGGTCGCTATATATAAGAAAGGTGATAAGAAGTGTCCTGCTAGTTATAACCAATATCATTAAAACCTGTTTCTCAAAAAATTGTGAAATCATCTTGTATAATCAAATTAGGATGTACTTAGATAATTTAAACTTAATAAGAGCCAAACAGTATTGATTCTTGAACAGTAAATGTACAGTGAATGCCATGGATTCTCTTGTAAAATTTGTTTTGGATTTGTTTGAGGCTAGGGAATTTGCTCATGCTACATTTTGTGACCTGAGCATAGTGTTTGATTGTGTGGACCATGATACTTTGCTGAATAAGCAATCTTATTATGGATTTGCTACTAACAGCATAAATTTGCTCAAATCCTTTCTTGAGGACCGCCAAGAAGTGGTGTGCATTGGAAAAGAGAAATCAGATCTAATTAATGTTAGGTTTAGTGTGCCACAGGGGTCATTACTCGGACCTCTGTTGTTTTTGCTTATGATTAATGACCTGCCATCTTTTGTAAATTCGAAGTTAATAATGTATTCTGATGACACAATATTTCTAAACAAAAGTTCAGACTTATATACACTAAAAATACAGTTAATTATACCCTTTCTCAGAGTTCACTTTGGTTTAGGGCAGACAGGTTTTTACTAAATGAAAGTAAAACTTCCCTTTAGCTGAAGAGATAATCATGACTTATAAAGTGTTAAATTTTTAGGTATTTTAGTTGACAACAAGTTGACATAGGAACCACACATCAAACATTTATCTGCCAGACTTTCAAGAGTTATCTATTTAATTAGAAATTTCAAGAAACATGTTCCTTATAGTTATGTAAGATCAGCATATTTTGCTTTTTTTCATCAAAGTCTTATGTCATACAGAATCTTATTGTCTTATTGGAGAGTAATAGTTCTCATGTAAATGAAATTTTACTGTTACAAAAAAACTGAGAATATTGACCGACTCAGATAAGTTAGAACCCTGTAAACCACTTTTTGTTAAACTGCAAAGCCTGACAGTAATAAACTTGTACATCTATAAAGTTCTACTACATGATAGAAACAATATTTCAAAAATAACTTTCAGAAGGGAAGTACACAGCTATAACACCAGGAACAAATCATGTATAGACATGCCACATCGAAAACTATCCAAGTCACAGAAATCTATTTAGTTCTTGGACTAAAATTGTACAATAAGCTAAGTGTAGAGTTAATAGAGTTACCTGTGAATATCTTTAAAGCTAAATTATATAGAACACTAGTAAACAATCCTTTTTACACAATAGAATAATTTTTTGAAGATGAAAATACTATATTTTAAATTTTTTCCAGTTGCTTAGCTTATGTAATTTAAACACTTTAGAAATGTAAGTTATTGTGACATCGTCTATTGCTGTAAGAGCTGAACGACAATAAAATTTGTTTGATTTGATTTGACTGTGGCCGTTTATAACCGGGAACAGTTCTAGTATCTTTCTGTTGACGTTTTAAAACCAGAATGAAAAGCGATGTGTAAAATAATTACGGATTCAGCTGTACAACAAAATACAATGTGGTCACTTCATGGTTACATTAATACCTAAAATCAGTTCACCCTGTTATGTACTTACAGGCACCTTCTAAACACAACAGTTTGGCTTATTTAGCATATTTTGAATCCCTCGTGCCGTATAGAATTATACTCTTCGGCAGTGCAACTAAATAACAAAAGTGTTAGTTCACCCGAAACTAACACTACGAATACTGGGAAAAGTAGGTAACTGTATATCTCGTAGAAGACTTCGTAAGAGTTTTAGAATTCTTATACACACTCCCCAATATATTTTTTTCTTTATTGGATTTTATTGCTGCTGAAAATCTTTTTCAGCTGCATGTCTGTGTACACACTAAAGACACAAAAGTAATTTCCTTCCATGTGCATTGTTCAGAGTTCTTATGTCCTCTGGTGATATTTAGCAAGTCCCCATATCTGACAAAACAAGGGATGGAGAATCCCTATGATTTCAAAAGAAAATTAAAAATATATCTCATTATCCACTTTTTCTATGAATGTTCATTCATATCTAGATTTATGTTATAAAGCTTCATAGCAAGGAAAATGTACAGTAAAACAGACTCAGTATTTATAGACGTACATATAATTTATTTGTAAACTAACATTCTAGTCGAGTAATGTTAAGCTACTGATTTAACAGCAGATAAACTGCAACTGCATAATAAAATTTTCAAGTGGCTTTTTTTTTTTTTTATCAGAGTAGTAGCTTCCCTACTAATTTACTCGATTATATTTATATGACATTAGCTCCAATAGGGTTAAGTTAATATTCATACTGACTTGTTCCACATCCTAGACAGATCTCCTACTTGATGGGATCTAAACACAACATAATGAGTGAAATGTTCTGTACCAATGAGTAACTCGTGTTACTCGTCTTTGTCATTTATAGTTTTTTCCCCACATTATGTCATATTTTGAATTTCACTTTCACTTGATCTTCTTTACTACATGTTTCAATTAAAAGCATCTGGAAATTATCCCAAACAATCTAATTAATGAACTTGTTCGAAATCTGTAGAACCGAACATTTGTATACTTTAAATTTATGCCTCTCATCATTGTACATGGGACGTTTGTGTGGATAAGGATCTGAAAGCGAATAGACAAGGCAATAAAACAAACTTTCTTGAATCTCTACAAGGAATTAAAATTTCGACTGAAGATAAATAAAAATATGCATAAAACTCAGCCATTCAATGTTTTGGTATAGTGACACATTCAGTAGCACTGTGCTTACGATGAATGAGAACCGTTTTCACTATAAATGGTATGTATAAAAGCACTATGATGAACACGTATTTTCTTCACCGAACCAAGAATACAGCAAGTGCTAAGCATCCCGACAGCAAACTGAGCCTTTTCTGATACCTGTGGAGCATCGGTGCAGAACCTGGCAGCGGATACCAACGACAGTGAGGCAACCTCAACCTCACGCGGCGTGGATACGCTGCATGCTAATTACTGATGGGGACGAGTTGTGAAACCAAATGAGGACGCGGTGCAAGTGCTGCCAATACGTATGGCTCGCCTGCATTCGTTTCGGCTCGGGTGTTGCATGCGATGAATGAATGTGGTAAAACTTTCACCGGAGGGTTCTGGCCATTAATGAAAACGGTATTATGGACTGCGATTACCAGTATGTCTCGTACACAGTTTTCATGTCTAACGTGTAAAAGCTAAGCTTGTACACTAGAAATCATGCCAGACTATTTCTTTCACAAATGGCTAGTATAACATATGATTTCAGACTAACATCTGTATAGGATAAGTAAACTAGGATTCTGCCTTGCAAAAATTTGTGGAAATCTGGAAACTGGTTTAATCATTCGAGTAGGCTTCTGGTATGAATCATCTCAGTTCGTCCCATTTCTGAGGGAAGTTTCAGCTTTTAGGAAAGAAAAACAATCGAAATTTTTAATTCTTTTCTAGTTTTTTTATCCCTCTGTAAATAAGTGTTTACTCGAAAAATACAAGGATACGAAAAATGTAAAGCACTGAATACTGCATCGATTTAGTACCAATTTTTTCTATTTGATTAGATTTTCCCAAAATAATGCTACGTCAAGTAACTATGATTTCCGCAAAACACTCCCTTCGTTGCTATAAAACTTGCAGTATCTAATAATTGTCCAGTTTCACATAAAATTTTATAGGAGAAAAATTATAAACCATAAAATTTTGTTTTTAAAAAGAAAAACGATGGTGCTAAGGAAATATTGCCATTATCTATATTGTCACTGGCAAAGATAAACTTCCTATTTTCCATTCCATGGATTACTTAAAAATTCTCTTTTGTTTTAATTTATTATTTTTAATACGTAATCTACACGTTATCAAGATAGTAGTTTTTAAAGAATGTTAAAAGTTAAAAGAATGATATCGTATAAAGGACAAAAGAGTATTAATGAAAATAAATACGTAGTGTTTGTTGTTGTTTCAGTAGGAATAAGAAAGGCATTATTGTTATTACCATTATCTGTACATGTCATGGGGCGCTATCGTTATTTTGTAATATTAATAACATTTTTCTGCCAGGATAGTGTTGCATTTTATAACTCTTTTTATTTCCAAATAACCGGTTTTAACAGACAAGCTGCCATGTCTAGCTACTGTGCAGTAATTTACAAAATAAGAATCTCGCTCTCATAACGAGAGCACATCTCAATATTAATACAGCAGCGCCACATAGAGTAGTCAATAGCATAATATGAAACACGTGAACGATCCATAGCTCCAAGTATAAAGGTGGGTTCGTCCCCGTGAATATAGTAGTCTCGCTACATAAAGTCTTTTAGTGAGTGACATCAGGGGGCAGACGAACCCGCCTTCATACTTCGAGCTATCGATCGTTCACATGTTGCCTTGTTATGCCAATGACATGCCTATGTGGCTTGAGATGTGCTTTAATTGTGGGAGCGACATATTTATTTTATAAATTATTCCTCAAGATGTGAAGATGGCAGCTTCTTTGATGGAACCGGTTATATAAAAATGCAACGCAACTCAGGAAAAAAAATATTAATATTAGCTCATTCTACAGATCACGAAATCCAGCTTGGTATAAAGGTAGTGCTACAGTTACACCACTAAAACAGGCAGCACGTATAGAAAAAGGTCATACGATGGGTGAGAACATTTCACAACGGTAGGGCCAAAAAACTATTTTTGTCTTTTTTGTCTTGATGTAGTTATTTTACAGCATGTGAGCAATGTTTCAACGATGAAATGCAGTGGGTAACGAGGAAAATTGTGCGAATTGTTTAATTCCTTTTGTACAAGATGTCAGGTGGACTGATACTGTGCTCAGACAATAACACAATTTTTATGTGCAACGTTGGGGTTATACACGCAATTATTTTTCTTTCTAAAAGGTTTTTGAAGCGTGTCAATTCTACACCTTACTCTTACACGAACCTGTTCAAATTTTCACGAACGTAGATAACTGTATAAAGTCAAAACGAAATTCCTTGAATTCAATAATCGTTATCAATTCAGCACGATTGACACTCGTTGAATGGCCAAACAATGGTAGACTTAAAAGTTGATAGTAATTTGTCATTTGATTACCGTATCGTTGTTTTATATGTTAATTGCAGTATGTTTTAAGGAAGTAGTGACGTAATCGTAAAACTGGCGTTTACTCAACTTTTGAAGAAGAAATTTTGAATACATTCGAATTCGAATCTCTTGCCTTTAAGCCCTGCTGGCTCCCTGGTATCTTCCCTTGTTAGTAATTCTTTTGGTGCCAAGTCATTGTCTCGCAATTGCGATATGTTGTTACCTTCGCCATCGGTGGCGCTCTGCTGTATCGATAGTCACCGCTCCGGAATGTTGGACGGAGCATGGTGTGGAGGGCAGTACGTGCTGTGCCGTCGAAGCGACCGGGCGGAGGTGGGCTGGAGTGAAACCTGTGACCGTTGGCGGACGTTATGCACGAAAGGGGTTACTCTGTCGTCTGAACTTCGGGTGGAGGTTTGCGTGAAGTGCGAGCTGTGGAAGTTCTGAAGGGCACCACGGTGTTTATTTGAATGCTGGATCGGAAGCGGACCGCTGGGGTGACGGTCGCAGGAAGTTCTGATTTAATGCCGATTAGCGGTGCGAGCCTGCGACGAAAATACCTGCTCTGTCACGAATACTGAAATTATGTATTACACCTTGTGGTCTCGTAAGAGGTGCTGAGTTGTAGGCGATGGTGCTTTCCTTCTGGACCGAGCGAGGTGGCACAGTGGTAACGCACTGAACTCGCATTCGGAAGGACGGTGGTTCAAATCCAGCCATTCAGATTTAGGTTTTCCGCCATTTTCCTAAAACATTCTAGGCAAATGCCGAGATAGTTCTCCACATCCTTACCCAAACACTCCGAGCGTAAGCTCCGTCTCTAATGACCACACTGTCGATGGGACGTTAAACTCCAAGCTTCCTTCCTTCCTCCTTTCCTTCTGGCATCGCACTCCTCCAGAGTTGCAAGTTTTGTGTGTCTGCTAGGCTGTAGTGAGCAATAGGTTCTGGAGTTGGACCGTTTGGTAGCAAGGATGTGGACATAGATCTGTAACTAAAAGAACTTATTAGGCCACATGATCTTTCATTACAATGAATTGTCTCTGTACTTCGATGTGCTTGTGGTGGTACAACTTCTTCCTAATATACAGTTCTGCAATGTAACACTCAGAGTCCTGTCAATAGAATAATGATCCGGCTTGTAGACTGCTGACTATTCGATGGAACTCAAAATGTTCAAATATTTGTAAATCTATCGGACCAAACTGCGTGGTCATCAGTCCGTAGCCTACAAGCTACTTAAACTAAGATAAACTAATCTATGGACATATTCAGACAGCCAGGCAGCCCTGAGATCACTGGCAGCTCCTGCAACAAGGTCTAAAATTGTTGCAGAATGTCACAGGGTTCTGGTGGAGCTAGGGGAAAGCAATAGAGTAAACCTATTGTGGGTCCCTGGCCACTCTGGGATCAGTGGCAACGAACATGCCGACAGATTAGCAACGATGGGGGCAGAGACTCCATTTATTGGACCGGAACCTGTCCTGACAATCACCAAGGCAATGATCAAATTGGAGCTACGTAACTGGCTCAGAATACAGCACGTAGAATATTGGAGTAAAGTCCATCAACAAAAACATGGCAAGGCCATGTTTTAAAAGAAGCTCTGCAATCCTGAGTCTGAACAGGAGAGAGATTAGACTCATGGTTGGATTGCTGACAGGCCATGGGAATTTCAAAAAATACCTACGGACAATGGGAATAACAGAAGAGGACCCTAAATGTAGGATCTGTGATGACGGTGATGAAACTCCATCACATCTAATCTTCGAATGCATTGCATTGGAGAATAAAAGGCACAGAATATTTGGGACAACCAGACCCGAAGAAATTGTGTCTAATAAAGAACTGGTAAAGGGACTCCTTGCACTGTTCAAGGGCATTGGTTGGCTTTACTAAATACACAGGTAGCGATACCGCACAATAAACTTAGTTTCGGTGCGGGCAGTGGCGGGTTGGTCCAAGACTGTTTTGGCTTCCCTGGAAAAATCAAATCAATCTATGGACAACAGTCACACCCATGTCCTAGAGAGGACTCGAACCTCCGACGGCGAGCAACCGCGCGCTCCGTAGCGAGACGCCTTAGACCGCTCGGCTACTCCACTGCGGCTCGATGGAACTCCTGGATCGTAGAACTGACTCGTACGCTCTCTGTCGTTGTTGTGGTGCGCCGGTCTATGTAGGCGAGCCCCCTTCTTCGTATTGGCCATTGCGGGAGGTGAGTAAAGAGGTACCGAGACTGCGGGCGCCCCCGACGGCCAAAGTACTATGGAGCGACTTATCGGTCCTTCGTATATTGGCGCGCCGACTTCCCTGAGCCGCTGGGGTTGTGGCGAATAGCAACGCCACAACTGCAAGTGGTTCTCTTAGTAGGTTAGACAGTGATTTGGCACCTACTTCTGCCGTGTTTCTGTTACAGTGTTCAAATGTTTGTTAAGCTTAAGGGACTTAACGGGGGGGTCATCAGTCCCTAAACTTACAAACTACTTATGAACTACCTTATACTAAAGACGACACAAACATCCATGCCCGAGGGGGGATTCGAACCCCCGACGTGTGGGGGGGGGGGGAGGGGCGGCCTCGCGGATCGGAACGTAGTGCATCAATGCGCTTGGCCAATCCGCCGCGGCACGGACTGTTGCAGTGTTTATCGCTATTTGCGTATTGTTGTATTGGCCCTTTGGGCATTTAACCAATCCAGCGGTTTCTTCTGCCTTGTGGCCGTCCACGCTGCCGTAGCTAGCCCGGTTGGTGGGCTTGTTGACAGGGAAGCATTTCCTGTCTCCTGCTTTATTCTTTCTGTCTCATGTACGGTTTGCGTTGGAAGATCTGCGAGAGACAGTATTGTTCTTTCTTGATTAATTCTGTATGGGTAATTCCTTTCATTAGGTGGCTAGTAACTCCCAACTTGCTCGCTTGTTCTTAGCGGTGCTGCTGTATGACGTCACGTACTGACGGGGCTGCACGTACACACGCTACGTAAGGAGGAAGAATCTTTCAATCGAGATACTCCTTTCCCTTCCATAATTACCTTTGTTTCTGTACAACTGCTGTGTTTTAGTGTATTGTTATTATATTAACCTTCTAGTGCGTTTGAAGACGGTCCGTTTGTCTAGGTGTGTTGTTACAGGCGATAAGTGCCTCGCATCACGATTTTAAGTCATTGTTCTTGCTGCGTACATCAAGTTTATATTTTGAAAATGTGTCATGCTGTAATAAAAATTGAACTTTCTTTGCTAGTTACTTTTTCCATGCATTTCTTGCTTGCTATAAGGTGTATACCTGCATGATAGGTTCGTTAGCAGGTATTGTTTATGCAATCAGACAACTGTGCACAGGGATAGCTGATTTTCATATGATACCCTGCCAAATCCTCATTGGAAACAATATGTGTTCTAAAGCCTTAAAATAATTGAGCCGCTGTTCCTGTTAAGAGAAGGTGTCGTATATTTGAAAAATTCGAGTAACTGGTAGTAAATGAGGTTACTGTAATTCAAGAAATTTTAACAGGACGTTTATATTGTGCGCTGGCCTGCGACCTTCCTATCGGTTCTCACCAATAAGACTTAGGCAGTACATAACTCAGGGCAGTAAAAGTTTATGGCTTGTTGTCTCTGTTCATAGGGGTGAGTTATGTATGTCAGCTTCTACCCAATCTGTTTAAGCAAGATCAATAATTAATCTGTACTTTAGCCAATCTATCAGTCTGCATATGATGACGTGAAAATTTATTTAACAAACATAAATTAAACCTCTGAATGACCAACAAAATGCATTTTAAGATAAAGAAGTGATTCACTCACGAAGTAATTCTTTATAAATGGAGTAATAATACTCTTATTAGACATGAAACGCGCAGGTGGTTCTACTTTATACATCGGTAAATAGCAAAATATTTCCCCAACTGTGGCAGGATGAACAGGATTTGGAGTCAGGTGAGTATACGGTTATAAATACAAAATTACTTTACATGTAGACGACCCCATCGGGAGTTTGGAGCATAGCGACCGCATTAAAATTATTAAAACTGGAAGAACCAGCTTTGGCCGCATTGAAACCTTTATTTTTTATGTACTTCCCATCTGATGTTAATATGAAAAGTGCAAGTTTTTGTGGGCCCACAGGGCTTGGACTCTAGCACTGAAGATGGTCAGACACTGACCGAAATAGATCAGTAATATAGAAAAAATAAAGGTTTCAATGCAGCAAAAGCTGGTTCTTCCAATTTTAACAAAATTACTTGGTGGTAAAGCAGGTCTTATAGTGAATTATAAAAAGATGAATGCGGGTAATCAACAGGGTAGTGAACGCATTATCGTAGCAAAGATAGACACGAAGCCAATACCGACCACAGTAGTACAAGTATATGTGCCAACTAACTACGCCGATGACGAGGAGTTTGAAGAAATGTATGAGAAGGTAAAAGAAATTATTCAGACAGTTAATGGACACGAAAACGTGATTCCGATGGGGAACTGGAACTCGGTAATAAGAAAGGGAAGAGAAGGAAATGTAGTAGGTGAATATCAACCGGGAAAAAGGAATGAAAGAGGAGGTCGTCTGGAAGAATTTTGTGCAGAGCGGAATTTAGTCATCCCATATACTTGGTTTAATCATCATAAAAGACGGTTGCGTATACTGAAGAGACCAGGAGACACAAGAAGGTACCAGACTGACTTTATAATAGTAAGGCAAAGGTACTGAAACCAGGTTTTAAACTGAAAGTCATTTCAGAAATTCGGAGAGGGGATTAAAGTTCAGAGAGAAGAAATAAAAACAGAGATAGCAAAGGAACTGGAAGGCCAACTGAACGGAATGGACAGTGTCTTGAGGGTATAAGTTGGACATTAACAAGAGTAAACAAGGGTAATGGAATGTATTGACAGAAAATCAGGCGATGCTGAAGGAATTAGATTAGGTAATGCGACAATAAAAGTAGTAGACGAGTTTTGTTATTTGAGTAGCAAAATAACTTCTGATGGCCAATGTAAAGAAGATATAAAATGCAAAATGACTATGGAAAGAGTTTCTAAAGAAACGAAATTTTTTGACATCCAATATTAATTTAAATATTAGGAAGACCTTTCTGAAAGCATTTGTGTTGATTGTAGCATTGTATGGGAGTGAAACGTGGACCATGATGAGTTTAGGCCAAAAGATAATAGAAGCTTTTGACATGTGGTGTTACAGACGAATGATGAAAATTAGATGGGTAGATCATGTAACTAATGAGGATGTTGAAGCAGGACATATATGTGAAGTGGGACATATGATGTCGCTTCAGGACATATGGTGTCATTTCAAGACTTCCCTGGAGTATCACATCATCTTGATTGAAACATATTTATTTTTCTGGGGCAAATGTTTAGAAAAAAAAATTTTAAATTCAATTTATAAGATTGTGAATAGTAAAGGGACGATGGAGTAAATGTATTTTTGGATGTCTTTCCCATAACGCGTGCGTTTATGTTTCATGATAAATCTCGCGACGGTTGTCTCGGTGAAGTTGTCAGTGGTCATCACCAGATGGCAGTTAAGTTCAAGGTCAATATATCAGCGCGGTGAGCGAAGGAGAAAGTAAGATCCTGCACCGCACACGCCTAATAAGATATAATCACATTAATCGTTACGAGTAATGTTTTGCAAGGAGAACAAATTTCCTGTGTTTTGCATTTTTTTTATCGTCACTTCTCTCGGTTTGCTTTCCATTTATCAAGTTGTCGTCAAGTATTAGGACAAAAAGAGGTGAAATGTCGAGCGGTAAATACTACAATGAGTGAGTATGTGGCTTACAGCGGCACACGGTAAATATTAATTGGATCTTTATTGAGGAAGTAATTGCGTTATTAATTGTGAGTTTACGAGACATTTCTCGTAATGTAATTGAAGTAGTGATAGTCTGTTCACGAAGCAAATTTTGTAGGCAATAAAGTTGTCGCATTTTAGAATTGGAACTGTGGATTCATAGCTCATTGTGGGTAATTACGTTGTAACGTAATTTATTTATGGACGAGCAAAGGATGTGTTGGTATTCTATGTTGTAACGGACAGTCTATTTTGGTGAATGGTTTATGGGTACAGTCGGACTACGCTTTGGATCTGATGTATCTGGGAGTGAGACAGGGTTCTGTTCCTTATTTGATGGTGACTGGTCTATGTTACAACAATTGAATATTGATGGTGTATATATTATTTATAAACCTTCATGACAGATTACTTTGTAGAGCAATGTAATTAAAATACTGTGTGTTTAGCTGAAAAGCGGAACTTTTTTATGTAACAGTTTAACGTATTGAGAGTACACATTGCGAGACCATGGAAGGTTTGGGTCTCTTTTCGAGGCTGCTTGAAGTTAAGAAGTGGCGAGACTCTTAGACGAATGGGGGGTATAAGTGAAAGATATTTCTTTATTGAATCGAAGTTTACACCTGAATACGTCCACATAAACTGCTGTATTATTTTTAATTTATTATTCCAATAATAAGAGGTGACTGAATAGTGGTGGACACAACGAAGAATTTAGTTTTCATTCTTTTGCACGGTGTCAAGAGTTAGAAGGATGTAGCTTTATTAATCTGTAGGAAGAGCTCGTTCACTCGGACAAACATACTGTAGAATCATTGTTATTGTACATATACAAAGAAAAGAATGACAATAAAAAGGCTAATTTAAACTTAATTTTCTACGTGTTCTATCTGTAGATATAGAGAAATAATATTTACGGCTGTTACCAATAAGACAGGCATCGATAGCAATCGTATCTTTGAAATATTCATTTTGTGCTTCGGTAGTCGATATAATCGATTCCTTTAAGAACAGCTGATCGATAATATTTAGTAAAATATCGTCCGTTGTTATCAACAAACGGCGACATAATTTATTGTGGATACTGAAGTTATAGATAAAGGTCAGGAAGAAAATTAATTCTTAGTATCAGTGTACAAAAATCTACGTGTTTTGTCGTATATTGGATGTGCTTTACCGCTACTTGAGATATATGAGAATTCACGTATTAAAATAGGAGGATATTTTTTAATATACGACCCACAAATATACGGAATTGGTGTGGATGGAGATTATTTATAAAGTTACCTTACTCATGACATTATGTTTGTGTTAGTTAAAACTCCTGGACAGTCAACGGTATTATCGAATGAGAATCTTCGTTCTTAACAGTGTCGCAGTCAGATTAGCGAAATAACAAATAAAATTAACCTTTTCTATGCCGTCATTTCCATCTTGCTGGTTGCACACCTGGAGTGGCGACCACAGGGCTTATTTATTAGTGTTATCAGAAATGATCTTGGTACAGCTGGGATGACATTACTGAAAGTAAAATTCAGGCGGTAATACACGTACTAATGTTTATGCTGAGGTTGCTATTCGACGTTAAAGGTTATTCACATCAAACCAAAGATAAATTTCTCTCATATATGTGTGCAACCCAGAGATATTTTGTGGAGGCAGGTTATTGATATTCGTCTAAGGTTATTTATTGACCAAAGCCGTAAGTAAAATTCTATAACTTCACCACCGATATTGACATGGGCCAACATAAATGGGGAAAAACGGAGTTTCTGGCATACCCTGACTAAGAGAATGGATAGGTTGGTGGGACATTCTGAGAGATCAAGGAATAGTCAACTTATCATTAGAAGGAAGAGTGTAGGATAAAAGTCGTAGAGGAAGACCGAGGGACAAATACAGTAAGCAGATTCAAAAGGATGTAGGTTGTCGAACTTATTCTGAATGAAGAGGCTTGCACAGGACAGGGTAGCATGTAGAGCTGCATCAAACGAGTTTGCGGACTGAAAACCACAGAACAACACAACTTATTGTCATTATTAATAAAGTACTGCTTGTTTATGAAGTGATTGTAGTTCAAGCAAATTTAATTTATGGGGTAGTCATTTAGAAATAAATTGGAATTTAAATTTCAAAACTACAAAGATGTTAGGTGTTTCTGCCCAGCCCTTCCACTCACACGTTCAGTGTTATATGTATTTATCCTGCCTTGTAACTTACAGCTAGCTGTTAGAATTAATGTGGAGAAAAAAAAAAAAGAAATATGCTGCTATTACAACAAACGAGCTTAAATTATAGCACGAATTATAGTTCCCTGAGACAACGAAAGTAAATTCGTTCGTCATTTTAATATTGGTCAAAGCACTGTGATTTGTTAGTGAGGAAAATTACATGCTTCATTTACTGAAACACCCCCTAAAGATTCTCCCTGACGTTTGTTTATCAAAATGTAAATTAAACATAGTTAAATGTGTACGTCTTTAAATTGGACGAACTGAAGTGACAGAATACTATATACTAATAATTATAATGCAGATTCAAGGAAAACTCTTAAGGAGTTTACGGACGTCTTGTAGTTTAAATTACTCTTCAGATAAGGGCATCAAAGTAATAAGCTTTGCAATAATTATATGTTCCCTTTGAAAAATGGATAGTTCAAAAAGAATGGGTATCAAACATGAAACAGGAAAAATGATTTACGACTACAACGAACTATATACACCCAACGCACTTTCAATATAAATATGTGTATAACACAAATGATGAAAGGTGTAGTTTGCCCAAAGCAATCCCAATTGACTTTAATTTTCCACAACATGTAGGAAACCTACGACCAGCGTCCAGAAAGCGAATTTCCGACAATTAGAAAGATAATACTCTTATGAAGTATTCAGGTAATAGCTTTAACCCCAAAAACCATTGCGTTCAATTTGCTTTAAACATGGCTGGTGGGCGTATAGCCAATCTACGAAATTTAAGCTATGTGATCACTGCACAACAAAAGGCAAGTATTTCTTGGTCAAAGACATAAAATAGGAAAACGAGCATCTCAATTTATCTTGCAGCATCAAAAATATTTTTAAAAATCTTTTTTACTTGTTATAATTATTACACGCGTAGCATGTTACGTTCTGACTCGCTTCTCATATGTTGTGTTATAAATATTATATCACGCCATACATCATGCCACATATGAAGCTTCATGAAAATTTGTGAAGTCATATCCCATCTTATATCGCATCAGACTCATATATTGCACTTAATTTCATATTTTGTAATTTGTCATGTCATGTTCTTTTCTCTCGCGTGCTGTTGGAAAATGGAACCGTAAGGAAATATGATAAAAGCGTTCGATGAACCCTTTTCCGTGCAGAGTGATTATGCAGCTGTAGATTTACTTATTTCCTTTTGCTTAGAACTGAATAAAAATTGGTTATCTACATCTACATAGATATTCTGCAAATCACATTTAAGAGCCTGGCAGAAGATTCATTAACCACTTTCATAACTTTTCTCTACCGTTCCATTCTCTAATAGCGCGCGGGAAGAAAGAACACCTAAATCGTTCCGATTTGGATCTGATTTCTTTTATTTTATTGGGATGGTCATGTCTACCTAAGTAGGTGGGTGCTAGCAAAATATTTTGACATCCAGAAGTAAAAGTCGGTGATTGAAATTTCGCAAACAGATCACGCCTCAATGAATAACGTCTTAATGATTTCCACCCCAATTCGTGCAACATTTCCGTGACGCTTCCCCCCCCCCCCCCTGTAACGTGATAGAACAAAACGAACTGCCCTTCTCTGAACCTTCACAATGTCTTCCGTCATTCCCACCTGGTGAGGGTCCCACATGAGGGAAACAGTACGCCGGCCGCGGTGGCCGAGGGGACTGAGGCGCTCCAGTCACGGTCTGCACGGCCACTACGGTCGGGGGTTAGAATCTCCCCTCGGGCATGGAAATTTGTGCCGTCCTTAGTATAAGGTAGTTGATAATTAGTTTGTAAGTTTAGGGACTGATGACCCCGTAGTTAAGTCCCATAAGCTTAACAAACATTTGAACATTTTTTGGAAACAGTACACCAGGAGAGGACGCACAAGTGTGATATAGGCAGTCTCTTTTGTGGAGCTGGTGCATCTTCGAAGCGTTCTGCCGATGAAACGTAACCTTTGGTTCGCCTTCCCCACAATATTTTCTGTGTGTTCTCTCCAGTCAAAGTTGTTCGTAATTGTAGCTCCTAGGTGTTTGGTAGAATTTACGACCTTAAAGTTTGACTGAAATTGTAGTTCAGCGAATTTCTTTTAGTGGTCATGTGTATTACTTCACTCTTTTCTTTATTTAGTGTCAATTGTCAATTTTCGCACCATGTAGAAATTTTGTCTAAATCGCTTTGCAGTTGCTTTTGATCCTCTGTTGTCTTCACTAACCGATAAACGACAGCATCATTTGCGAACAGTCTAAGGGAGCTATTCAGATTGTCTCCTAAATCGTTTATAAACACGAGGAAGAGTAGGGGACCTATAACACTCCCTTGTGGAACGCCAGATATCACTTCTGTTTTACTCGATGACTTACCGTCAATTACAACGAACTGTGTCCTTTCTTATAGGAAATCGTGAATCCAATTGGGGAGCTATTCCATAAGCACGCAATTTCATTAGAAGTAACATGGGCAACTTTCCAGCCTTGGGTACGGATCTTTCGCTGAGTGATCGGTTGTAAATTATAGCTAAGTACGGAGCTATTGCATCAGCATACTCTGAGAGGAATCTAGTTGGTATACAATCTGGCCCGGAAGATTTGTTTTTGTGTAGTGACTTAAGTTGTTTTACTATTCCAGAAACATCTACTTCTAAGTTTCGCATGCTGGCAGCTGTTCTTGGATCGAATACTGGAGTGTTCACTTGGTCTTCTTTGGTGAACGAATTTCGGAAAGCTGTGTTAGTAATTCTGCATTAGCAGTACTGTCGTCGGTAGTATTACCATTGCTATCGCGTAGTGAAGGTATTGTATGTGTTTTGCCGCTAGTGTACTTCACATATCACCAGAATTTCTTTGGATTTTCTGCAAGATTACATGTTATATGGCATTTCGTATTGCATTCCGTCTACACTACCATCTCCTAAAATTTTTGCTAGCACCCTGAAAGACCTTGTATGTGTGGTGTCTGTCGTTTCAGACATGCCCGATATTTCACTGGGCTGGAATGATTCACCACAGTGCGCTCGTCTCTCCAGAGAAGTGTCTGCCGTGCGAGACGGGAAATGACTTCCAAGAAACCGGCGCGGTGGCTCCTGGTTGTTACGCGGGTCACGCCTCAGCAGACAGGACGGCTGGCCCCAGCGGCGCATCAGCTGTCCATCTGGGACGCGACCGGGCTGCCGAGAGGGCCTCACCTGTAGCCGGAGTGACGGGCGCGCTCAGCAGGTAGATGGCGCGCTTGTTTCTCTACAGCTTCTACATCTACATCTACATACATACTCCGCAATTCGCCGTAAGGTGCGTGGAGGAGGTTACACTGTACCACTACTAGGTATCTTCTTTCGTATTCCACTCCCAAATTGAACGAGAAAAAAAAGAATGCCTATATGCCTCCGCACGAGCCCTAAGTTCTCTTATCTTGTCTTTGTGATCTTTACGCGAAATGTAAGTAGGCGGCAGCAAGATCGTACTACACTCAGCTTCAAATTCCGGCCCTCTAATTTTACTTAACAGAAATTCACGAAAAGAACGTCGTCTTTCTTCCAGCGATCCCCAATTGAGTTGCCGGAGCATTTCCGTGACACTCGCGCATTGGTCGAACCTACCGGTAACAAATCTAGCTGCTCGCCTCTGAACCGCCTCTATGTCTTCCTTTAAACTGATCTGCTGCGGGTCCCAGACGCTTGAGCAATACTCAAGACGTCATACAAGCGTTGTATACGCGGTCTCCTTTACAGGTGATGTACATCTTCCCAAAATTCTCCCAATAAACCGAAGTCGGCTGTCCGCCTTGTTCACAACTGTCCTTACATACTCGTTCCATTTCATATCGCTCTGCAATGTTACGCCTAGATATTTGAAAGCAACAGCATCAAGGAGCTTCCGCAGAATGGTGATATATGGGACTTATTGCTGATCCGCTATTTCATTAACTGTCAAATATAGTGTAAAACATCACAGTTGGAAGGCAGAGTGTGTACGCCCACTTGATTTTTTTTTTTTTTTTTTATGTTTGTTAATCAGTCGGACCAAACTGCGTGGTCATCAGTCCGTAGCTTACAAACTACTTAAACTAAGGTAAACTAACCTAAGGACAACAAACACACACACCCATGCCTAGGGAAGACTCGAACCTCCGACGGTGAGCAACCGCACGCTCGTCAGCGAGGCGCCTTAGACCGCTCGGCTACTCCACCGCGGCACTCTCACTTGAGTCACCTTCTTAGGATCGACCTTTGTCGCTTTGTAAAGCTGTAGATGGTGTTCAGCTGTTACCAGATCATGTGACCCTCCACTGTTAACGTTAAGTGCAAATAAGTTGTATAGAGCCTGGGTATGTTACCAAACAGAATTTATAATTGACCATTTTTCTTATTGTCCGTTACGGGGTAGACTGAAGTACCGCTCCAACTTATTACGCAAACATTTAACATTTATTTGATTTGTTTTTGTGATGGTAATTAAAGGAATGGTTTTATTATTATTATTGTTTGTCAAATTAAAAATGTCATTGTCTGTGCAATTTGCGTTTTAGATGTCGGTCACGAGTTGTTGATATCAAGTTGGCTGGAGCAGCAGACGGATTAGGTGGTCCAAGTAACTGGCCGCCACAAGAAGATGAAATGATATTCTTTAACAATGGGAAGAGAAAAAGTTGTGGATTTAATCTCTATTGCAGGTTCAGAAATTTTAATTCATAGTTGGTTCTTATGTCGTCTGCCTGCAGTTAACATCGTAGTTTACGAAAAGTCTTGGGTTTTAATGATCGTCTGCACTGCTTTGTAAGCATAAAGTGATCGCGACTGCTGTATGACGATAGTTGTAAATAATCGTCAATATTTAAGAGGATTTTATCAAGCTGTAACCTGTAAATGATGACGGGTTTAAACCTAGAGATAGTTGAGATCTATGTGATGTCAAAAAGCTTTTAATAGAAGAATGTTTGTATAGCTTATGGGACTTAACTACGGGGTTATCAGTCCCTAAACTTACAAACTACGTATGAACTAGCTAACACTAAGAACGGCACAAATATCCATACCCGAGGGGGGATTCGAACCCTCGACCGTAGTGGCCGTGCAGACCGTGATTGACGCGCCGCTGTCCCCTCGGCCACCGCGGCCGGCTAATAAAAGACGCCAATCAGGTATGAAGTGATTTAAGTAATGGTAGGCGCTGTCTCACATTGTATTGTCTTTACCGCTTGATAATACGTGAATAATGATTTGGATTTTGTGAAAATTAGTCTAACGTTATTCGTATAACGTTTTATTTGAATTAGCTAACACGTAATAGCTAATGTACAAAACATGAGGGTATATAGTGACATAAGCAGATGATTTTATTACGTTTCTTCTGTGGAAAACATTTGTTTAAGTCAATCCTGAAGAGAATTGACATTCTAGTTGGGCGTAGTGCAGTAATGGTTGAAATCCTGTGGGAGAAATTTGCAACAAGATGCCGGTTGATTTAATTTAAATTAACCTCTAACCAAACTACATTTTTTTCTCTAGTCACTATTAAAGTGTAAAACCATTCAACTAAAAACTATGCTTAGATTGAATTGTCAAAGGCAGATTCTTATAAGCCATCAACGCCTGAAGAGGGTTAAATCCTTTGTAAAAATTTTATTAAATAAATAATAGGGACCAAAGCGGCGGGGACGCATCAGTGGATTCTTTTCTCTCTTTCAGATTACATGTTAAAATGATAGTTAACCGGGAAGTAGACTGAACAACTCACTCGCACCTACATCTCTATAATTCTTAAGACTAAATTTTAAAGAAAAGTAAATAAACTACAGTCGCTACCGTGACTGAGAACAAAAATGAAAACTTGTTCCGTGGTTTTTTTTTTTTTTTTTTTTTTTTTTTTTACTTTTCACTGAAATATAAATAATAAAATCAAAAAGGATAATAAAGTAAAGGAGGGAAGTTATTCCAAAATTATTGCGGAAAATGAAAAGGTCATAGACGATATACTCCCAGTAGGATTATTTCAATATAATTTCATCTTCGACTTAAAGTCTTAAAAGATCTTAAATATCCAAATAAAAGGGATTAACAAAGATAGTGGATATAACGGATATAAAGAGGTTCTGGTGCAAACAATTTTCTGCCTGAATAAAGTATAATTTGTTAAAGATTTAGTTGCTATGCTTGGTAGTAGAGCTATTGTTTTTAATGATCAAGACGTCTGAATATCTTTTTTGGGTGAGATACGTACGACAGAAATATCATTAAATTACCAGACCCTTCAACTACTAAAAAATTTCTCTTCAAGAGGAGATCCAGAATAATTTCAGGGAGTACCGTAAAACGGGGTAAGTTCGACAGGGTTTTCGCATATTTGCTGCTCTGAAAAGAGAACTATTCGCGAGAGAACCTGGGATCAGGTGTCATCGTAACAGTTAAAAGCCTTGGTTGCCTTTGCTAAAAAACGTATATTCCCCTCATGCCCCCTTACCACACTTTTTTAATTTCTTTTCGGTGTCTAAGTTACCCCCGCCCCGGATAATTGAGTGTAAAAACGTTAAACTGCTTCAGGGTAACTTAGACGTCAAAAAAGTAAAAATTATCATAAACAATCAATAAAATGTAACATCCGATGGTCTAAGAGGCCTTAATTAGACAAATGAGATAATGAAAACAATATGTACTTGCAAAAAGGTATTCATTTCTAGATAATAAATTTATTAAGGCACATTATTTCGCATACACATCTAAACTAAACAACATTTTTAACTAAACAAAAACTCATTAAACAAGATGACAAAAGTAGAAAATATACAAAATATGCTAAGAACATAGGAACAAAATGGAAACACATTTTAATCGTCACCGAAACATGAGGCACCTTCTTAGCTCGTTCGTTTGTAACCCCCGTTACAGTACCCCCAAATCCACTTTTTACAAGTCACACACTTGATCCAATCTTTTAGGTTCTGTATTCGGAGAACTGCGTGAGACACATGGAAAAACAACTGCATTCAGGACATTTGCATTGTGGATTTTTGGAGCCGAGATTGCAAATTCCCCACTCTCACTTTGAACACGAAATGCAACAAATCCAGTCTTTTTTTGTCATTACAACGGGTGTATGAACATTTACATACAGAGCAAAGGGAATCAGAATTTGTGTCGACTTTTGTTTCTTGTTGTTGAACTCTTGATGGTCCAGATTCATCAGGATCAACGGTATCTGTTTTCAGAGGTTTACGGTATTTTGCATTCAAATTTTTCGTTGGTTTTCGCATGGTGGGAGTTGTCTGAACATGAGGAATTTTCGATAAATCAACTTCTATTGCGTTTTCCGATTGGAATGTTGTGCTTGTTGGAACTGGCATTTGCATTTGTTGGCATGGTTGGTTGTTATTTTGTTTCTTCACACTCAAAAGCCAATTTTTATGCAAGAAACATGCGTCATAATATACATGACAAAGTTATCCCCGCTGTCGAAGTTACCCCGATTTACGGTATAAGATTAAATAGCTATTCTGACAAAATAATCGGGTCAAGTCTAGTGTACGATACCACCCGTCGGCTTTGACCTAGAACGTCATTTATTACGTCATTATATCCATCAACGTTTCTATCAAGGAGGTTCCTATTTATCCTCATTGGAAGTCGCTGATAATACTGTAATTGTTGCACAGATAATACTTATATGTGTACTTTCGTATGGAAAGTATTAAATACATATTTTTGTCATTTGTTGTTTGAGCGTAACTTTTTTATGATTATGTTAGGTGTATTTTGTTTCAATTAGTGGAAGTCGAGTGTTTGTGGAAGAAATTATCATTAGCTCGAAAATGGCAGACATAGAAAAGTATAATGCTAAAAAACTGTTCGAAATCCTGAGTGACAAAATTGCTACAATAAAAATTTTTTGAAATCTTTAAGTCGTATTAGGACATGTGTATGTACAGTGCATGTGATGTTAACATGTCGTTCGTGAAAGTACCTAAATAGTGCACCACTGATGAATATATGTGGAGGTGTAGGAAGGCTAATGTATGGAGATCTATCAGACGCAGCACATGGTTTGACTCATCCCGACTCAGTTTGGAAACAATAATTATTAGGTTGACATATTATTTTAGTAACCATTATGTTGTGGAATTGGTGATTAATGAGGCAGAAGTTTCAAAATCAACTGTAATAGATTGGTTCAGATTTTGCAGCGAGGTTTCCTGGGAATTCGTCAAATACGGGGTTCCTTGGATGGGCGGGGGTGTCATAGTTTAAGTTGATAAA
Source organism: Locusta migratoria (assembly GCA_026315105.1). Taxonomy (NCBI): domain Eukaryota; kingdom Metazoa; phylum Arthropoda; class Insecta; order Orthoptera; family Acrididae; genus Locusta; species Locusta migratoria. The sequence goes on from CM048748.1 coordinate 93,081,748, forward strand.
TCACATTTTGGGAAACGTTAATTTGGCAGGGATCACGATGTTGTAGAAATAAGAGTTTTTGAGTTTGTAATATCTGGGGGAAGTGGGGGGATTTTGAGGTTATATTTCGGGTTAGTACCAAATCGTACGGAAGATGTTTTAACGTCATTAATTGAAGAGTATGTAGACGAAGGTTCTGCTGTTGCATCGTATAAGGGACTGGACCACAGGAGTTATATACATCTCACACTAAACCATAAACTGGAATTTATATAATAAATAACCAGGTGCGTGCACTAATACCATAGAAGATTACTGGAGGCAGTTAAATCAGTCATAGGGAGGGGAACAAGGTCAACTGCACGCAAAGACACTTGAACGAGTATTGTTGGAGAAAGTCTTTTCCGAAAGGTTTTTGTAATTTTAAATCTGTTTTGAAAATTATCATTGAAATGTACAAACCTCTTTCAAAAAGTTAGATGTCGGTAGATATCATGCATGAGGGAGGGACGGGGTTTGGGGAGAGGGGGTGGCTTAAATTTTACATGCCATACTAGCGGCCTCACGTGATTATATTGGCAAGATCAGCAATATGACACAAAATCTTTGTGAAGATGTTAATACTCTCAGAAATCCAGGTAATTTGGTAGTACGCTTGCAAACGGTATATATCGAAGGTGAGGCTGTGACGGATTGATACATCATGCAATGTAGCATCGAAATATATGAGTAAAATGTACGACGTTCAGAAGAGCAAATGTTCAAATGTTTGTGAAGCTTAAGGGACTTAACTGTGGGGTCATCCGTCCCTAAACATACAAACTACTTATGAATTATCTTATACAAAAGGCGACACAAACATCCATACCCGAAGGGGATTCGAACCCCCGACCGTAGAGGCCGTGCAGACTGTGACTGGCGCGCCGCAGACCGCTCGACCACTGCAGCCGGCTTTAGAAGAGCGGTTCACGATATACGAAATATTCGCTTTACAAGGGTAATTAATTTACTGACCGACAAGGGCACATCAATAACATGTCAAGCACAGAGCAGGAACAGCATAAATTATTTATTGTATCGAACAAGCGATTTTTATTATTATTTTTATTATTATAGCACTGCATGTGGTCAAGCAGGAACCTAAGAGTATTGCTTAAATTGCTGCGAGTGAACAAGCAACGTTGGCACTGGGCTCATTTGTTCATTCACAACAATTTAAGCTTTACTCTTGGGTTCCTGCCTTACCACATCCTTTATAATCATGACATTCTATGTAACTACCGGTAAGCTACGACATTCGCTTATTCGATATCTATCTATCGATCCGTCACAGTCGCACCTTATATATAGTGTTCAACCAAATAATCGATATCCACACAGAATGACTTCATTAGTGTTTATTACAGACCATGAAATAAATAATTAATATTTTTCCTGCTCAGTGGTTGATAGTTTCTTGTATGTACCATTTTCCGCTTTGTAAAAGGAATTGCTTTCGTAAAACTAAGAATCAGGACGAAACATTTGCATTTTCACGTGATTAGCTGATACCAACGTCACGAGTGCCAACATTATTATGTGAGGCTACCAGGATGGTACGATAAGTGAATTCTTAACTGAGGAGGGGGAGATGGGGTTGGGAATTGATTTCACTAATTTTTCAATGTTAAGCGTTTATTAACTTTTATCCAATTACTTATGTTTTTTTATTACTTCTTATATCCAATACAAGATTTTTTTATTCGTTATTTTTAAATGATATTCAACGTAATAATTTCTGAATCATTGGTGATATGAGTAAATGGTAAGTTTATACAACAATTTGTTAACACTGTACAGTATTATATGTAGTGTAACTGATTTTTAATTTTCTTAATTACTACGATATGGATATATACCTACTTTGTTTTGTTTAGTTCTTGTATGATAATTTTATTTCCGTAAGTAAAATTTATCTACAGGTTTCAGTTTCAACTATGATATGTATCCGTTTGCAAACCGTGAGTCTGACTTTTTGCAAACAATACATTGATTTGGACATCATTGTTATTAGAACAAAACGCGGATCTGTTTGCATTCCATGAGATTGTTGTTAAATCCACATTGATTTGGCATTGTTTTTACTTTCATAATAGATGTATTTGTTTGGTTCCCGTGATTTTTTCTACATATTATTATTTAAAAATATATATATATACATAGATCTCGGGGTAAAATTTTACGTGCCAAACGGGCGGCCTCGTGTGATTATGTTGGTATCATCAACAACATAGTTTAAATTTTTTGCCAGGATGTTAATATTCTTAGAAATCCACTCATAATTATTTGAATATTTTTTCGTACAGCTCATGAGGTAAACAAATAATGCTATTTCTGTTCTGTGGTTGGCATGTTCTTTTACGTACCCTTGTCTGATCAGTAACAGTAATTGCTGTCGTAAAACGAATATTTCCTAACAAACTTTCGCCTTTACACGCGATTGACTAATGGCACAGACACATGATTGCCAACATTATCACCCGTCGCTGCCACGTCTGGAAGTAAAATTTAACTCATCTGGGCATCAGTGTAAGTGGCATATGTAAGTGAAATAATAATGTGAGGATTTGGTTTCGGAAACTAGATCTGACCTATACATGTAAAGTCGAGATCCTGATACCCACGAACTATATTTGAAACAAAAATACTAATTTCTGGTATCGGAAATTAGACTTGACCCACTATCGGCACCCACTAAATACCTACATCGGTCAGTTCTTCGCATTTTTTCAGATATATACCAATAACCAGTGAAACAAAAATATAAAGAGCTGACGTATCGGTTACTAGACTTTATGTGTAAATAACCTAAAGTCCAATATATTTGTGGAATATATTTGATCCTGTGCCACAGAGGTAGTGCAATCTGAACTGATAGAAATCGCTGTGTTATAGTCTCCTACATAGTCAGATGCGTTAACTCGATTTTTCTGCCTCCTCTGTGAAATAGCATTGTCGCACCGCTGTCCCGAGTAAGAACTTTTAAAAAGGGCCATATCTGATCTTTCTACGGAAACTTGGTGTGAAGCGAGAAATTTGGAAACTGTTGGTTTCCGTTCAAAATGTTCAAATATCTGTAATTCTATCGGACCAAACTGCGTGGTCGTCAGTCCGTACCTTACAAACTACTTAAACCTAGGTAAACTAACCTACGGACCAACACACACGCCCATGCCCCAGGGAGGACTCGAACCTCCACGGCGAGCAACCGCGCGCTCCGCAGCGAGACGCTTTAGACCGCTCGGCTACTCCACCGCGGCTTGCTTTCCGTGCCACACGGCATAGTAATTTTAATGGTTAAACTTTTAGTTAAGGTCACGCTATTGTTTACGCCAGTTCTCGAGTGTAGCAAATGTTTTATCGATTGGGGATTATCTTGTTTGATTCACCTGCTTAGAAATGGATTCGCATAAAACGTGAATAAGCATCGGTCTGAGAAAAGATACGTTATTAGCTCCCTCCAGAATAAATCGCATGAACTTGAAAAAATTCTGAAGAGCACCGTGTAAATGTACTGTACCTCAGGGCTATACAATGTGTTTCTGACCCTAGTCTTACATCAATGTAACATGTAAAATAGAAAATGTCGTTTGCATTTGACAGAACCCAATTAAACTTCAAAATTAACATAGCGAATGGTGTGAAGTTGAGAGAACAAAGAAAACAAAGCCACTGCAAATTGTGGAAGGGTGTGTACGTGATCAACAAATAAAGCGACTCAGAGAGAACTGAAAAACGCGGAAAAATTAACATCTGATTACTAAACGGTACAGTTTAACAAACATGTAAAAATAATATGACACATTAAATGTAGTTTTCCATCATAATAACTTAATTTAAAATAACTTTTCGTATCTTTGCAATTATTCCGAAGAGGAAAGAACCTATTCCAAAGAGGTAAGGAATAAAGGTTAGGTCCGATATTAACAATGGCAACACTAAGCACTTTCCTTGAACAGCTGCTAGATTTATTACTGGAAAAGCAATAGAAAGTCACAAAAGAGAAATTTGACTTATTGGATGTGATAAATTACTATCTTTTATGCAAACAAAATCAGAAGAGAAAGATTTGACAGTCTGTTAAATGATTGTCTTTTAAGCAGCGAAGCGAGAAAGTTCTGTTTGGCAACTTACCTGATCATTGCGGTGGCGTGTGCAGCTGACGTCCACTCGGCGACTATGACGACGCCGAAGTTGAATCAAAATTATCAGCGGCAAACTGTAGTCGTTCTTTTACATGTAAACAACCCTGTTTTTCTTATGCAGCAGCCTACTGTTTCTTTAGTCGTCTTCCCATGCAGGTTACAGATTAACAACTGTAAAAGTAGTTTATGTTAAAAAATTGTATTTAACTCATCGCAATAATGTTGGTGGTATTCACACCTGGCAATTGTTTGTATTAGATGCACGATGAGATTCACGTACCTCTTTTGGTGCTCGCTTAATACTAGCACAGTCTAACATATACAGTCACGACACTCCGGTAGATTTTTGTTATAAACTGCGACAGCAGCGTTCCAAGCGGCCGGCAAGCTACATTTCTGAATACGACATGGGATGAGTGCGAATAGCATCGTTTATATTGATTTTAACATACATTTTATTAGGGAACGTGTATAGTGTCATGAAAAAGGTAGTAATTTAAAAATAGCGCCACCTTTGTCTTTCTTAGGTTTCCTAAGTTCTCTGACAAAGTACGAAACGGCATATTGCATCACAGTTTTTTTACAATTACCTTGTGACCTACAGGCTTTTACTGAATAATTTCATTTACTATTAAAAATAGAAAAATTGCTAGAAAATACCAGAAGATCTGCCCTTTGGCAGAAAGACGTCGCTTTTCTACTCAAGAACGTTAACGTTTCTTCACTACAATTCCAGTAAAATCGGTGAGTGTGGAATATAGGAAACGAATATTGAATGCATTGACTACAGTATTTAACGTACCAAATCAGCCACCACAACTGTAGGTGCAGAAAGAAACGTCACAGACGTGGCAAGAAAACGGAAAAAGCAATCAAACTGTTTTCAAAAAAGAAGACACCAATTCTATAATTGTTGATACAGCTGAACCGCAAACGGCAAGAATATTGAAGACATTGTCTTTTTAAGCTAAAGTAACCACATTCAAAAAACATGCGCGTATAACAAAAACGAGTGAAGCCTAATCATATGCGAATCATTAGATTCCATACCGAATTAATACGTGCAAAAAAATAGAAATTTATATTTCTCTAATGTTTACACTCTACTCACTTTCAGCGGTATAAGTTGCAAATATATACATATTCGTAAGTATTGGTTCATGAAGAAGTTCCTCATTGTACCGCTGAATGAGATACGTTAGGCTGTTTTTACAATAATATCCGTATTATGTATGTCTCTTGATATTTTACTGATGCTTATAACGCAAAAATTATACAAAAACTATTTCGTTAATATGTACATAAATAATTATAAACAAACGTCTTTCGGCAGCTTGCCCTCCACAAGGAGCGCTAGTGTCGTTGCAACTGTCAGTTGGTGACAACTTTCACAGCAGTGAGTGTTGCGACTGTATATGCACAGTCTAAAAATATACAGTCGCAACACTCACTGCTATGGATGTTGTAACCAACTGACAGTTGCAACGACACTAGCGCTCCTAGCGGTGGGCAAGCCGCCGTAGGAGTGATGTTTGTTTATTATTATTTGTGTGCGAAATTAACGAACATAGTTGGTATAGTAGCATTAGTAAAATATTAAGAGATCTACATAACACGGACATTAATGTAAAAACAGCCGAATTTGATTGATTCAGAGGTGTAATGAACAAATACTTACGAATAAGTGTTGTTTTGCAGCTTATTCCGCTGAAAGTAAGTAGAATATAAACATAAGCCGCGGTGGAGTAGCCGAGCGGTCTAAAGCGTCTCGCTGCAGAGCGCGCGGTTGCTCGCCGTGGAGGTTCGAGTCCTCCCTGGGGCATGGGTGTGCGTGTGTTTGTCCTTAGGTTAGTTTACGTAGGTTTAAGTAGTTTGTAAGCTACGGACTGATGACCACGTAGTTTGGTCCGATAGATTTACGAACATTTGAACATTTTTTTTATAAACATAAGTGAAAAATAAATTTCTATTATGGTGTGTTCTTACTATGACAAGAGTTTCTTGACGCGTATAAATTCGGTGTCTAGTCTAATGATTCGCACAGTTTTAGGTTTCACTGGTCTTTCTGATAAGCGCATATTCGTTTGGGTATCATTACTTTAGTTTAAGAAGACAATGTCTTGAATATTCTTGCCGTTTGCGGTTCAGTTGTAGCAACAATTGTGGGATTGGGTTCTCCTTTGTTGAAAACAGTTTGATTGCTTATTTCGTTTTATTGCCAGGTTTGTGACTTTTTCCTTCAGCTATAGCTACAGTGGCTGCTTTGGTACGTTAAATGCGTTTCCTACGTTCCACTCTCAACGATTTAACTGGAACTGTAGTGAAGAAACCTTAACGTTCCTGAGTAGAAAAGCGACGACTTTTTGCCAAAGGCAGGTCTTCCAGTGTTTCTTAGTCATTTCGTATTTTTAATAGAAAATTATATTATTCAGCAAAAGCCTGTACGTTACAAGAGAATTGTAAATAAATTGTCATGCAATGTACCGTTTTGTACCTCATCAGGGATCTCAGTAAACCTAATAAAGACATAGGTGGAGGTAATCTTGAATTATTACCTATTTTTATGGCACTACATACTTTCCCTAGTGTGAAAAGTCTGTAAAAATCAATATAAGCGATACTATTCGCACTCATCCCATGCCGTATTCAGAAATGTAGCTTGCCCGCCACTTGGAGCGCTGCAGTCGTAGCACAGTCTAACATATACAGTCACGACACTCCCGCAGATTTTTGTTATACACTGCGACAGCAACGCTCCAAGCGGAGGGCAAGCTACTTTTATGGATACGATAGTGGATGAGTGCGAACAGTATCGTTTAGATTGATTTTAACACATTTTATACATTATGAAATGTATGTAAACAGGTAATAACTTAAAAATAGCTCCACCTATGTGTTTATTAGGTTTTCTAAGATACGTGACAAGGTTGGAAACGGTACATTGCGGCACAGTTTATTTAATGTTATCTTGTAACACACAGGGTTATACTGAATAATTTAATTTACTATTAAAAATAGAAAAATTGCTAGGAAACACCGAATACCCGCCCTTTGGCAGAAAGACGTGTTTTTTCTTCTCAAGAACGTTAACGTTTCTCCATTCCAATTCCAGTGAAATCGGTGAGGGTGGAACGTAGGAAACGAATGTAGACTGCAATAACTACAGTATTTAACGTACCAAATCAGCCACCACAACTGTAGCTGAAGGAAAACATCAGAAATGTGACAAGAAAACTGAAAAAGCAATCAAACTGTGTTCAACAAAGAACAACCCAATTCCACAATTGTTGCTACAGCTTAACCACAAACGGCAAGAATCTTCAAGACATCGTCTTCTTAAGCTGAAGTAATCGCACTCAAAAGAATATGCGATTATAAAAAAGACGAGTGAAGCCTAAAAATGTGCGAATCATTAGACCCCATACCACTATGATACGTGTCAAAAAACTCTTTGTCATAGTAAGAACAGACCAAAATAGAAATTTATGTTTATATTATGTTTATATTCTACTTACTTTCAGCGGAATAAGCTGCAAATATACACATATTCGCAAGTATTGGTTCATGACGAAGTTCTTCGTTATACCATTGAATCAGTTAAGTTCGACTGTTTTTACATTAATTTCCGTGTTAAGTATGTCTCTTGATATATTACTAATGCTTGTAACACAAAAATTATATTAACTATTTCGTTAATTACGCATACAAATAATTATAAACAAACATCTCTCTTTCGGTGGCTTACCCACCGCTAGGAGCGCTAGTGTCGTTGAACTGTCAGTTGGTAACAACTCTCACAGCAGTGAGTGTCGCGACTGTATATGTTAGACTGTGGTCGTAGTGTATAACAAAAATCTGCGGGAGTGTAGTGACTGTACATGTTAGATTGTGGTACAAATTATGTTAAGGTACGTTTACACTGGGATACATGTATCGCAACTTGTATGAACGACATGTCAATTTGGCATGCCGCAATACACCACTTTATACAAAAGTTCACCGAACTTGTATGAGGACCATCCCGCGCATACATGTTGCTCATACATTTTGTATATCGCTTTTTCAGCATATACGCGACATGTCGCAGAACTTGCGCATGCGCAGTACTAGTCTATCTTGTCTGTCGCTTATTTTGACAAGTAGCAGAAGCTGCGCATGCGCAGTACTTGTCTCTCTTGGCGTCTATTGCTTGGTGATCGATGTACTGTGTTGTGTTCTCTTGGGCGTCAGACTCATTTGTTCGTTGAATAAAATTGAGTTCGTGGTGAAAGTAAAACACAATTCGACTCACTGAATCTATGCGATTACATCCCTGCATTTGAGATCTTAAATCTACAGTCTACAAAAATTCGCAGAAACCTTTTGACAAGTGGGAGGAAATCGCATAAGATTTCAATGTGTCTCGTAAAATATGAGAAGATGATTGGCACAATATTAAAAGTCATTATAGTCGGGAAATGCCAAAGAGAAGCAGCAGCAAAGGGAGTGGCAGTGCTGCAAGCAACATGTTCCATTCTACGTGGTATGCATTTGACAGCCTGCACACTTATGAACCACCCACAAACAGGAGCACACACGAAATAGCAACAACAGTAAGTAAATTTCTTACAATATTTTATGAATTATATATCTGCCAATATGTTTTTTTACATAAATACTGTTTCACATAACTACAAAGATTTCATAACAAAAAGATTTATTTTGCATTCTGCCATGAAATGGAGCCCTGAATTTCTTTCCCTTGAGCCGTTTTCCCACACATTGCAGGGGATTTGGCATGTTAGCAATTACGGAGTGGACGGATGCCCCCCCCCCCCCGGAGGAAATGTGTACCCCAAAAGTCTGTGTAAAGTGTTATACGTGTGAAAGTGTAAAGTGTTACGAAATGTTTGCGAATCGTGTAACTGAGGCAGGACTTGGGTACCAGCCCGGTATTCACCTAGGGGATGTGGAAAACCGCCTAAAAACCACACTCAGGCTGGCCGGCACTCCGACCCCCTTCGTTAATCCGCCGGGCGGATTCGAAGCGGAGCAGGTATGCCTCCCCGTCTCTAAAAGCGGTGCGTTAGACCATACGGCTAACCGAGCGGGTGATTGGAGCCCCGAATACTGCAGAAGAATTCAGCGTATTCTTTTCTGTTATTATTTAACAGTGACGTTCTTCTTCTTCCAGTTCTGGGAAGTGGCTCCAGCAAAATGGGGGGTGTCCTTCCAAGACCCAGGTATTAGGTTCCCATCATCTGCTTCTGTCATATGTTTCTCATGGTACATAAGTTTGAGATTTTCTGTTTTGAAGAAAGTTATGTATATACACAAAAAGCCAATGTCACCATTGCAGTCTTTTCTGGACTCAGCAGCATTTGTTTTCTCAAAACTCTGAAAACAGAGCTTATAATGCCAAATACTTTTTTAATTACTCTTCTCGCCCTGCACAGTCTGTAGTTAAAAATACGCTGCCAACTATTTTGGAAATGGTTTAATAAAATTTTCTTCTAGGCCAAAGGATTCATCAGTCACGAAAATATATGGAACAGGCCTATTTATGCCAGGAAGAGGAGGTAGTGGTGGTACATGTAGATTTTTGTTCTCTAACATTTTGTAAAAGTGCACCACCATCAGAAATACTTCCTTGTCTGCCAACTTCAGCATAAATTATTTTGTAGTTAGCATCAGCAATTGCCAATAAAACAATGCTGAAGCGCTCTTCGTAGTTAAAAGAAACTTTTCCACTATTTGGTCGTGCCACAGTCTCAATGTACCTCCCATCTATAGCTCCCAAACACCTAGGGAAATTCCAGTTCTCTTCATACTACGTTGCAATTTTCTCCCATTTCTATTTACTAGCAGGGAGCGGAAAGAAAATTATTTTTAATTTCATTTACACCTGGAATCTCAACAAAAAAAACTCTGTGTATTAAGAGATCTTGATTATAAAGTATATGATATTTAGGTAACTTTGCCTTGTAAATGTGTTATGCATTTTAAAGTTCATGGAAGCTTCACCATCACCGCCACCACCACCAGAAGGTCAGATGTGTTTCCTCTGGAGTAAATTGAAATGGGAGAGGTAACATTTTCTATGCCACCTCAAGATATTGTGGAAGTGGAGTAAACCTTATTAATTAATATAGAAACTGAAGATATGGCACGAAGCAGCCTCTCTCCATATGTTTCTGTTCCTGTACAAACTCCCAGTGGAAGTGGTACTTCATCGTCAACAAAAAGACCATGTAAGCAACAAGATGACAGGGAATGACTAATAGAACTTTTAAAGACAGTGGGTGAGAACCTGGCAGGGAGGAATAGAGACCAGTGCGCGTATTTCGATGAGCTGGTTGCCAACAAATTACAATATTTATCAGAAAATGGTCACACCAGTATTGCAACAAAACTGGATAATGGAATATACAGATGCCTACAGAAGGCAATTGAGGAACTGACCAATGCTGTGCATGAAAATCTTTAAATTGTGCTCCTTTTATAAAATTTCGTACTTTTTGTAACAATCTACTAGTTTCACCAGTTTTGTGCGTCACGTTTATTAAACGTTATATAAATTAATGTTGTTGCTTTTTTTGTCAGAAAGTTTCATCTGAATTTGTAATGTGTATTAGTGACGTGACTGAAGCATGACGACCGTTCTAAAACGCTAAAAAGTAGCATTTGACAAATTCATAGTGCAAGGTATCTGTACAAGCTTCCTAACAATCAATAAGTTAAGGAATTACGTAGGTTATTATATATTATATATTTTTATACACATTCTCATATATTCTTTCTACAAATTTAATAATAGCCATTTTACCTTCACTTCTTGGAATAAAATTTGCACAATGGCCTTGCAAACCCGAAGAATAATATTGCATATTGAGCTTTTTGGTATCCTATACAAATACATTAACGTCGAAAAGGAGTCCCCAGTGGCCAAAAATCGGAGTGTCACTGTCAACTGATCCTCTGGCGGAATTGCTTCCAGAAAGTTTGTGTTGGTTCTAGACACGAGAGCAGCCACGAGAGACAGCAAACTACAGACACCTTCCATATTCATCCTAACATAATTTTTTAAACACCCGCCGTCTTATTGTAGAAACATTCCGTAAGCTCCGTGAGTATCACGTTTCCGAAGGAACTCCCGTTGCCACTATCTGCGCTTCTTCCGCTTTGCTTTACTTTCAACATTCAAAAGAGTAAGCATGCCGGCACATAAAAATTCAAAATCTTCGACATCGTCGTAGGAAGTCATTGCGAACAGATACAAATCAACAGATGTAAACACGTAATAATACATGTATGAGGTCACTACTTTTCAGCCCATGCAAGCTGCGATACGTGTCCCGACGTCGCATATACATTTCGCACTTACATGTGCAGATACAAACCCCAGTGTAAACGTGCCTTAAGACTGTGATATTAGTTCAAGAATTTTTCTTTTAACACACGAATTAAACGCACAGAACTTGAGCTTGGCAAGACGGTCCTACACATACTTTTCAAAAAAATGTTGAAATGTTCTGTGTAGCTTATGGGACTTAACTACGGGTACATCAGTCCCTAAACTTACAAACTACTTATGAACTAGCTAACACTAAGGACGGCACAAATATCCATGTCCGAGGGGGGATTCAAATCCCCGACCGTAGTAGCCGTGCAGACCGTGACTGACGCGCCGCAGTCCCCTCGACCACCACAGCCGGCATACTTATCAGATTATTTGTTTCTGTAGCGGTGAATAACAGTACATCACGTCCAATAGTCATCAATATACGGAAATACAAAGTCCAGCCAGATCAGATGCATTTAATTACATTGATTCGCTTCGCGACAAGCACAGTCTACCATCGTTCACATTGACAACATTGTTTTTCACATTTCACGATGATCACTCCGTTCAACCAACTTTACCCTTATGTCGATACAGTTCACGAACATGTCCAGTTTACGCCGCGATTGTATCATAAAGCCACGACAGCTATTACATGTGCGTTATTTCCAGAGCACACACGCTTCTTCAAAAAATGTTCAAATGTTTGTAAATCTATTGGACAAAACTGCGTGTTCATCACTCCGTAGCTGACAAACTACTTAACCGAAGGTAAACTAATCTAAGGACAACACATATACCCATGCCCCAGTGAGGACTCGAACCTCCGACGGCGCGCAACTGCACGCTCCGCAGCGAGGCGCCTTAGACCGCTTCTTCAACTGACCAGCTTCCAACATTCCAACAACAACCACTATCGACCATCTCGACTCTACCAGCTTTGAAAAATTACCCTCAACAAAATTACCATAAACGGTTTTACAAACTACTATCCTTTTCTGTGCTGGGAAAAAGATACTAAACTATATTCATAATTCATCGGATATTTAAGTAGTAACATCACAGTCTAACATAAAATAGATTGTTTACCTCGGTTCGCAACAACAACCTACACAATGCAGACTGTAATTCTTTAGAGGTAAGTCTCAGAGGAAAGGAAAAAAAATAAACATATTAGCACTCGCAGTTAGCAACATCTTCATAAACAACATATAAGGAGCGGGTTATCGCTATATTATACACTGCCAGAAAAACGAAAATTAGTTCACCCTCCTAGAGTTTTCCGATTCACTCGAGATTTATTCTCGAGACAGTGCATACGGAGTACATGAAATATTACATTTACAGAAGCTGAAACTAAATGCGGTATCAGGTGTATATCCATGCTCAAACAGCCCGTATTAGTACCTGTTGTAGCCTCCATGGGCGTCAATATAGTCATTGATTCCGGCAGCCATTCGATGATATAGATAATGCCAGATGTCGCCACATCGTATCACACATATGCTCGATTGGAGGCCCGGAGATAGCGCTGACCAGGGAAGCAGCTGCACTTTTTGCAGAGCACGTTGAGGAAGGAAGGAAGCTTAGGGTTTAACGTCCCGTCGACAGCTTGGTCTTTAGAGATGGATCTCATGTCGTAGTTTTGGGTAAGGATAAGGAAGAAAATCGGCCGTCCCCTTTGAATGGATTTTTCCCGGCATTTGCCTGGAGTGATTTAGGAAAATCACGGAAAACCTAAATCTGGATGTCCGGAGGTGGACTTGAACCACCGTCCTCCCGAATGCGAGTCCATTGCCTTACCACTGCGCCTAAATGGCTATAGAACGGATCTTATCAACAATCGTACAACCGCTGCTCAGCGTTCCCTCGACAAAGTTTAAAAAAATGAATTTAAAAAAATAAAGTTGTACCTTATGGGACCCCAGGTCTTATGGCCAGTGTAGCTTACAAGGGAATGGTGCAATAAGACAGGTCGAAACCCACCCAGAAATTCTTACACAGGAAGAAAACAACGAAAGAAATGCACTGTCAAAATTTTTGCTGCTAAGAGGCACTGCAAGTATTAAAAGAAAAAAAAAAGAAAAGAAACAGCCATAGAAATGTACACCACTATTGGCGCTGTAGCAAGTGAGCATACGCAACTAGGATCTCTCTCTCTCTCTCTCTCTCTCTCACACACACACACACACACACACACACACACAGCCAAAGTCGGAGGTACGTTTGTAAACAGAAAATACGACACAACCCGATCGTAATTTGTAAGGTACATTTCAGGTTATCGTTCATTAATAATGTCCCTGACACTACACACTTATTATTCTCTCGAATTATCCACTCATTTAACATCTATTAAAATTATCAGTTTTTTGCAGTATTGGTAAGTATTGACAATAAAGATAAAGCTGAATTAATATTTATTGTGCTTTCGTAAGGCATGCCTACTAATAGAATCTTTTTTTTCTTATTCTTCCAGTTTCACAGCAATGTGGACTCCAGTTAAGGTTCTCAAATCAGGAAATATGAAATATGTTATCGTGATTTCCAGCTGAAGTGAACTACTTTTCCTGAGGACCTACATACGTGTCATTCGTTGGCTGATTTCTTTGACATTCATTCAAATGATACCTACACTTCGTTTGAAATTGTGGAAACGTTAGAAGAAATAGGAAATACCCAAGAATTGTGGTTCCGACGACGTCAGTTGCGCCAGTACTAATTCTGAAGGAGAAAACCTTCCAACCCTCAAACAAACACATCTGCAACAGATTTCAGCGACAAAGAAAAGGCTGTGAAATGTTGGTTAAACAAAGGATGGAATAAATGCTTGAAATTAAGCAATGAGCAAAGTCGTTTTCGTTTCGTAAAATCAGAGCGTAAACTTTATAAACAACAGAAAGAATTACATGAAGTAAGAAATATGCGCCAAAGGAAATTCGAAAACTTCTGAAAGAAATACGGTTCGACAGATTTAGATCTGCTCATGAGAGGCAGTGAAACGTTAGCGATGAAGATCTAGGGGACATGACACTCCACAATGCATCTGGCACGAACAATCGTAACTTACAGCCCACAGGTTCAAGAAATCGTACATAATTGAAGTCGCAAAATTACCAAGTTTACGTCTCGTAAACTTATAGAAGCAGCTGCCGGTGATAGACAATGTTTTAGAGAAATTCATAGATGACATAAAAACGAAACTTGCTGTTATCCCGGAACTTCTATTAATAACGCCGATCAGTCAGGTTTCGTGAAAGAACTCCGAACACACCACACTTTATCATTCCGGGATGAGAAAAAGATGAAAGCGTTTGTCAAATCAATGAATGCACTGTTTCCGCAGTTGTATATCTGTCTTCAAGAACATCAACGGAAATTAGGGCCAATAATAAAATATGGCCTGTTTAGTTGCAAAAATCTTCTAATCGACGTATCAAAATCTGGAAAAATGGGAAAGAATAAGTTTCAACATTTCGTTTGAAACGTATTCCTATCAGTTGCAGAAACTAATTCATCTGTAGATGTACCGTGGATTCCGCCTGGAACTACTAGTGTGATTCAACCTCACTATAAAGAATTTTGTTGACAGTGGAAAGCATTTTTCAGGAAATTATCAGACAATGTAATTTCCGATACCTCGCTCTGATTTCATGTTTATCAGCAGAACAGTATTCTTAAGCTCCAGTCATTTGTGCATTATCAGTTTTCTTTGCCACGCTTTACGAATTTGTCAAGTGTGCCTCGATGCAGCGCAATATGTAGAACAACGGCCGGGACCATTCCCGACTCCATCCTAGTTCTGTCTAAATAAAACTAGTGGTTACTGCGAAGTGGCTGAACGCTTGAATTTTTGCTTTGCCCGATATGCCTAGTGCAAGAAAAATATTTGTTTTTGTTTTTCAATAGACACTTCGCATTTTTGTGACTACTACATGGAATAAAAAAATAACTGTTTCACTGATAGTCAAATGTACAACATTCAAAAATTATTTTAAGCAATGGCCGACAGGAATTCTTATACAATGTGGATCTGCAAGACACATTTCATTTCAACAAATTACAAGTCCTCATTGACGAAACTCGTCTATGACATCAAATACTGCCATTATTTTATTTTCTCTGGTAGCCACTTTTATCAGAATTACATGTGAAAGAATTACAACTGTCGATATGAAATTATTCCAAAAAGTTTGTATAGTTTAAGCCAGGCGTTCACCGAAGCAAACAAACTATCAACGAGGTACAAAAGAGAATTGTGTTTGGTGTACCCAGTAGGCCTCATGCAGGCCTTTCAACTGGACGCCACTACAGCTACATTAGTGTCCCTAACCATTATCAATTAAATAATTAAAATACGACAGTCCAGATCGCAAGTTGCTGCGTTTTTTGATTGGCAACCGGTTTCAGTCCTGCAGGACCACCAGCAAGGTACCAAAGGCCTGAAGATGGTCCTGTAGGACTGAAACCGGTTGCCAATGAAAAAACGCAGCAACTTGCGATCTGGACTGTCGTATTTTAATTATTAAAAAAAATGAAAGATCGCTGTTTCCAAAAAATGCTTTCAAACATTAGCAGTTACCTGATCGGAAAATGGAGACCTGCAGTTTAAGGTGGAATCCGAACCACATGTCATTCGTAGCCACTCCAGCATCTTTGAGAAGTGAATGATCGGTTAAAAATCATAGTGAAAGAAACTGTGGCCTTAACGGGATTTGTTCCAATGGTCTTTGTTTCTCGAAGCGCGCGCTTTGCTACTGGACCAGTAGACCTTACACACGTAATAGAACGCCAGCTTAGTCACCTCTTTAGATCCTGCTCGACGTCGGTAATTATTGTTATCCTTATACATTTCCGCTCAATGCTAATGAGAAGCCAGACAAAAATGGCACCCAACATACATACTTTACCAGAGCTAAGGAGAAATGGAGATGCAATTTCGTGCAAAGTGCACGATCTCTACGCATGTCTCGCTTCAATACTAATTGAGACATTATTCTTCTTCCCTTCGATATTTTGCACTGTTATTGACAGAGTGTCAAGAACAGTGATATCGCCGTGCACAATAATTCTCACTGAACAGAAAGTTTCCACATTGCGGCACTAATAGGATCGAGTATACCGAATATTAGCTCAAAAAAAAAATAATAACACAGTGTTAATAAGCAATGTTCGCTACCTCGCTTTCTCTTCCGTTCCCTCTAGTATAATGGATTCTACCCATATACAAGCGAATGGTAGTTAATTTTTTGCAAATGCTCATTCGCTCGTGTTCGCTTCCATTCACTCCTTTGCAAACCAGGCATTAGGTGCTTATAATTGATGTCTGAACTCTGGATTATTCCGCTACGCGGCGCCGCCTGAGTGATTCGCTGCGTCGCGCGCTAGGCGGGCAGGGCTGTACAAGCCGCTGTTAAAAGCTGTTCTTCACACGGAAAAAAGGCGTAACTTCAACATTCATTTGAAATATTTGCTGTGCCCGTTAGCAGAAATTTTGACAGTGCATTTCTTTCCTTGTCTTCTTCCTGTGAAAAAAAAAATTCAAAATATGTTTCACATATCTTATCGGAACATTCTCTTATTAGAGGAATGCATTCTACAAGGAGTTCACCAGGTCTGTGCCATGCGCGCAAGCAACCGTTACTTGCCGGTGAGTAGAATCTGCTGAAGGCTACGGCCCTCGCCGCGGCGGAGTGGCCGAGCGCATTGAGGCGCTATGCTACGAGGCGCGAGGCCGTTCCCCGTCGGGGGTTCGAATCCCCCCTCGGGCATGGATGTCTGTGTCGTCTTTAGTATAAGGTAGTTCATAAGTAGTTAGTAAGTTTAGGGACTGATGACCCCGCAGTTAACTCCCTTAAGCTTAACAAACATTTGAACATTTGAGCTACGGGTCTCCACTCCACGGCTAAATTCGAGCCGTACACATCGATGATGTGGCGTGAGTGTCTAGTAAACGGTTGGTTCCTATTGACATTTCTGGCTCACAAACCCTCTTATCCCTGCTGCGATAGCTGTACGTCCTGCCACTGATTCCCGAATACTATGAACTCGGCGGACTATATACTGCGTGGACGTCCAGAGACCTCACCTACGGGTGTGACGATGTTCACTTGGCCACTGCACTGTATTTTAACCGACTATGAGATATCTATAGAAGATGTTTTAAGATTTTGAACTATGACTGGACTTCTTCTCAAAACATTTGGTGTGAGATTTTAATATGTGGCAGAGTGGCTCGATCACTCTTTATCTAACGACCTTTTAACTACGTAACCATATTTTACTCTGGCTTGTTCTATCTCATTTTAGAATAACTTTCATCATTATTACGACATTAGGAGGTAAAGCTCTGTGCTTCCATTTCATTGTCGACATTCGTTTGATTGTTTAGAGTAAGGCGCTGATAACCTAGATGTTTAGCACGCTAAATAACCAATCATCATCATCACATAGCAGGGCTAGCAGTGCTACCGCTCCAGGAGATCTGTCTACAGCGACAACCTGGAACACTACTATCGCCTTTAGCAAGGAAGAGATCACTGCAGAACTGTGTACTATGTAATAGGCGGCAGTGTACACCCGCAAGCACCTCACCTAAAATTGAGTATTATCTTCAGTCGTAATAAAAGTATGTGTGAACGAATCACTTCTTTCAGTTCATTTACATCTACATAGATACTCTGCAAATCACATTTAAGTGCCTGGCAGAGGGTTCATTAACCACTTTCATAATCTTTCTCTACCGTTCCATTCTCTAATAGCGCGCGGGAAGAAAGAACACCTAACTCGTACCGTTTTCGATCTGATTTCTTGCATTTTATTGGGATGGTTATGTTTCCCTATGTAGGTGGGTGCTAGAAAAATATTTTCACATTCAGAAGTAAAAGTCGGTGATTGAAATTTCGCAAATAGATCCCGCTGCAACGAATAACGTCTTTCTTTTAATGATTTCTACCTCAAATCGTGCAACATTTCCGTGACGCTTTCCCCCCTCCCCGTAACGTGATAAAACAAAACGAGCTGCTCTTCTCTGAACCTTCTCAATATATTCCGTCAGTCTCACCTGGTGAGGGTCCCACAAGGGGCAACAGTACTCAAGGAGAGGACGCACAAGTATGATTTGTTTCTTTTAGTCATATCAGATTCAAGTATTTCCTTCGTGTTATCGTCTGTGCGAAGCCGGCCGCGGTGGCCGATCGTCTGCGGCGCGTCAGTCACGGTCTGCACGGCCACTACGGTCGGGGGTTCGAATCCCCCCTCGCTCGGACATGGATATTTGTGTCGTACTTAGTATTAGCTAGTTCATAAGTAGTTTGTACGTTTAGGGACATGACCCCGTACTTATGTCCCATAAGCTCTACAAACATTTGAACATTTGTATCTTCTGTGCGAAGAAAATCAAGAAAAAAATCGCACTGACATGTTTTACGGCCCACTTTAGATTTGTGGTTTTATAAGTTTTTGCAAACATGTTGGACCAAAATAATAATGTAAACAGTAAAAAAAAATTAATAGGTGTGTCTGAAGCCCTTTCAGGGAAAATTTTTTTTAAGTTGTGGTGGGTTTTGAACCACTGACCTCCAATATCACAGTCCAAAGCATTGCCCACTACGCTACAGCCAATACTTAGATGTTGCGTCCTTAAATCACATACTATTGATGGCTGTTGTTAACTGATGCTAATATGGTATTTGTAGACACTAGATTATCATTTATCGTACGAAGAACAACGTGTTTTTGTTAATTCATCAGTGCGCCATTGCTCTGAAATGACAACGTGTAACTTAAAATAAGAAAATCATCAAATACGCAACGCAAGAGAGAGTTCTGGGCGAGGAATGTCGCGTGACATCTGCGAACGGCTGGTTTTCGTTAATTCAGTGGAGGGTGTCAAAACTCGTGTTATTTTTGCAAATATCTCTCAAATGATACGAGATATGAAAAAAACATAAGTGAACAAAGCTGTGGAGAATCTTCTCCTCTACAAATTCGGTAAATCAATTTTAGTGTCAGATTAACGGTTTATATGCTATTAAAATTACATTACAAACGGCTTTTTTTTTGTATTACTAACGTATATCAGAAAAAGCGAGGTTCTTTTCTCTGGTAGCCAACAATTAAGTCTCTAAAATTTCGTGCCAATCGTTTGAACGGTGCGACCTAAAAAGTGGGAACACGTTACAGCCAGACAGACATCGTCAAACCACCGTTATTTTGGCAAATATCTCTACAAAGATGCAAGATATGAAAAAAACATAATAGATTGAAGTTGTAGAGAATATTCCCTTCTACCAATTAGGTCATTCAATTTTCGTGTCAGATGAACGGTTCGTTTGCAATTACAATTCCATTACAAACAGCTTTTTTTGGTATTACTACCGTATTTTTGGTCCGCAAAATTTGACAAGGGGAGGTTCTGGTCTCTGTCGGCCTACAATTATGTCTCTAAAATTGGGTGTTGATCGGTTGAACGTTTCGTCTTAAAAACGAGGATCACGTTACAGACAGACAGACAGACATACATCCCAAAATCGCCGTTATTTTTGCAAATCTCTGAAACGATACGAGATTTGAAAAAAAATTACGAGAGCACAATTGTAGAGAATTTTCTCCTCTACAAATTCGGTTACTCAATTTTCGTGTCAGGTGAATGGTTAAGCCGTTATTTTTATTTAAATTTCGAGCTGTCAAAAGACGACCGCAAAGGCCCACTTTTATTGTTACTACCGTAACCTAAAGTGGGCCAAAATTATTTGTTGTAAGTTGAACTCCGTTAGGGTTTACATAGTTTATAAAATCCCCTATGTTAAAAAGAGATTTTTCTTTCCGTAATGCACCGTAGTGCTTTGGTGGAGCGGTTGCATCTTCGAAGCGTTCTGACAATAAAACGTAACCTTTGGTTCTCCTTCCCCACAATATTTTCTATGTGTTCTCTCCAGCCTAAGTTGTTCGTAATTGTAACTCCTAGGTATTTGGTAGAATTTACGACCTTAAGGTTTGACTGATTTATCGTGTAATTGAAGTTCAGCGGATTTCTTTTAATAGTCACGTGTGTTACTTCACATTTTTCATTATTTAGTGTTAATTGCCAATTTTCGCACCATGTAGAAATTTTGTCTAAATCTCTTTGCAGTTGCTTTTGATTCTCTGTTGACTTCACTAACCGATAAACGACAGCATCATCCGCGAACAGTAAGGGAGCTATTCAGATTGTCTCCTAAATCGTTTATAAACATCCGGAAGAGTAGGCGACCTATTACGCTTCCGTGGGGAACGCCATATATCACTTCTGTTTTACTCGATGACTTACCGCCAATTACTATAAAACTGTTTCCTTCCTGAGAGGAAATCGTGAATCCAATCGCACAATTGGGGTGATATTCCATAAGCACGCAAGACCTTGTCCACTATCCTTGATAGCCAAGACCCAACTTTCGAACCAAAGCATCCCGAGGACACATAATTGGGAAAAAGAAAAGTTTTCCGACGGACAGCCCATCGGAGGCAAGTCTCTAGTCCGCTAAAGCCCGTTTTAAACGATGGACGAACTTGTAATAGATTGATAACAAGTTGCGTTAATGGCGGCCGTCAGTCGTTTGAACGGCTGCACTATTAGGACCGCGCTAGTATCGAAGCGCGATAATTATAGCGATAAAGAAATAGGGCCAATTCCAAATTCGGTACTAATGGGTTCACTGCGCATGCGCGAGCTAGTAGCTGTAAGCTGCAGTAACCGCTCCAGTTAGTCCGCCATTTTCCTTCGTATTTACGTATATTTTGTGTTATGTCGAAGTTTATGATCAGAATGTATTACAAAATGTATTTCTAATGACGGCATTCACAATTTCCGTCAACAGACCGTCACCTAACGTCAACGTCACGTTAAGCTTTCTCGAGAAGATAGTTTTGATTGAACGGTCGTCTGCTGACATCGGAAGTTAACCTATTTTCGTCACGCGATTTTCATATTGTAGTCGACAATTATACGGTTTGCACGCAAATTTGTCTTATTAATCTTTAGTTTATTATTATACTTTGGTTTAGCGGCAAATTGCAAATGTTGCATGGCGACTTAAATATTTATCTAAATAATTGTCCACCGAAAAGCGAGGTCGTACATCTGAAACCAAAAAATGGTTTATGTTTTGCAATAGCGTGACAGAAAAGACTGAAGCCAATTGTTTATTTGAATAAGATTGTAATTTGATTATGCACTTTTCATTAAATAGCATTTTAAATGAAAAAGTCAGTCCAAATGGAAGACAAAAATTCAGTTGTGCATGACGTTATTAACAATGTCAGTGGGCAAATCACAGTAGATAAAAGTAGATAAAAGAAGGTCTATTTACGCTCTTATAAATATTGCTTGATGTATTCATAAGTTTATTTTTTTTTCGCTTGAAAATAGATGTGATTGTTGTTTCACTTCCCAGAATTTTACCACACTAAGTTGACCAAAAACATAAATTGCAAGGTTTTCTTTGGCCGTCAATAACATTTAGCGTTGTTTCCTCAATTCCAGTATTAAACTATGACTTACTACATAACAAATCGCCAGTCATAAGATCACTTTCAACATCGGGTATTACTGTTCGATTACGTTTATCGTCTAAACACACTGCCACAAGATCTTGCTTGAGTTTGTAGTTCAGGGGTAGTACGCTAGGAGCGCTTCAGTAGACTATTATCTATCTTGTCCACCTTCGTTCATCGTTTAAAAAGGGCTTAAGTGGAACTGCTGGTCGCGCTCAGACACACCCCCAGCGTGTGGTGCCGGGCGCTCGTCGCTGTCGCTTCGGCCCGCGCGGCTGCCTGCGCCCGCGACCTGCCGGACCTCCCAGCCGCTGAATGCGAAAGTAAGCGAGCGGCCCTGCCCGGCGCTGCCAGCGGACGCCAGCGGTTGCGTGGCGCAGGCGCAGGAACGCACTCCGTGCGCGTGCCGCGTGCTTGCGGCTATTTGCGTAACGCGTATTCCGCAGGCGGCGGCCGGCTGTCGCCCAAGTGGACGCCTCCGTCACCAAAATGTCAGCCGTCGCTACGTGACATGGACTCTTCACAACCAAACGTTTCCGCACAATTTCCCAATTTTGTTTTTAACTCTTATATTTCTCATGTTCCGCAAGACCGAAATGAGAAACAAGTCTCCATCACCATAGAACGAGTCAGTACATCAGACTGTAACAAAAGAGTAGTAATAGATAGGGTGAAATGTTTAGTATAAGGCAGAGGTCGGCAAGTAAATTTAGATGGAGTCCGGATACTTTTGAAAATTTTTATCGAGGTCCAGATGTAAAACCGCATGTTTCTTATTAATTTTTTTGTTTTAATTTTCCACTGACAAAATAATATGAAATACAATAGATATAAAATAATAATATGTAAACACTCCGCTGCAGAGCGAAAAGTTTCATTCTGGAAACATCTCTTAGGCTGTGGCTAAGCCATGTCTCCACCATATCCTTTCTTCCAGAAGTGCTAGTCTTGCATGTTTCGCAGGAGAGCTTCTGTGAAGTTTGGAAAGTAGGAGGCGAGGTACTGGCGGAAGTAAAGTTGTGGGGCGCCATCGTGAGTCGTGTGGGAATAGCTCAGTTGCCGGGCGCCGTGGCTCAGCGCGCCCGGTCAGAGGGCTCCACGCCATCTGTAATAAAAAAGCTGAGCCAAATATTCAACGAACAACCTCGAACAAAAACGATCAGCGTCCGCAACAAAGAGAACTACCCAGAAAAAAAAAAAAAAGAAAAAAAAATAGGCGGTAGAGCGCTTGCCCGCGAAAGGCAAAGGTCCCAGGTTCGAGTCCCGGTCCCGGCACCCATTTTAATCTGCCAAGAAGCTTCATATCAGCGCAAATTCCGCTGCAGAGTGAAATGTTTCATTCTGGAAACATCCCTTAGGCTGTGGCTAAGCCATGTATCCACCATATCCTTTCTTCCAGGAGTGCTAGTCTTGCATGTTTCGTAGGAGAACGTCTGTGAAGTTTCGAAAGTAGGAGGCGAGGTACTGGCGGAAGTAAAGTTGTGGGGCGCCATCGTGAATCGTGTCGGGATAGCTCAGTCGGTAGAGCGCTTGCCCGCGAAAGGCAAATGTCCCAGGTTCGAGCCCCGTTCCGGTACACAATTTTAATCTGCCAAAAAGTTTCAATCCAGAAGTAGTTATA